>OX637895.1:5000-1387500 GCA_951802675.2 Boloria euphrosyne
AACCTAACCTAACCTAACCTAACCTAACCTAACCTAACCTAACCTAACCTAACCTAACCTAACCTAACCTAACCTAACCTAACCTAACCTAACCTAACCTAACCTAACCTAACCTAACCTAACCTAACCTAACCTAACCTAACCTAACCTAACCTAACCTAACCTAACCTAACCTAACCTAACCTAACCTAACCTAACCTAACCTAACCTAACCTAACCTAACCTAACCTAACCTAACCTAACCTAACCTAACCTAACCTAACCTAACCTAACCTAACCTAACCTAACCTAACCTAACCTAACCTAACCTAACCTAACCTAACCTAACCTAACCTAACCTAACCTAACCTAACCTAACCTAACCTAACCTAACCTAACCTAACCTAACCTAACCTAACCTAACCTAACCTAACCTAACCTAACCTAACCTAACCTAACCTAACCTAACCTAACCTAACCTAACCTAACCTAACCTAACCTAACCTAACCTAACCTAACCTAACCTAACCTAACCTAACCTAACCTAACCTAACCTAACCTAACCTAACCTAACCTAACCTAACCTAACCTAACCTAACCTAACCTAACCTAACCTAACCTAACCTAACCTAACCTAACCTAACCTAACCTAACCTAACCTAACCTAACCTAACCTAACCTAACCTAACCTAACCTAACCTAACCTAACCTAACCTAACCTAACCTAACCTAACCTAACCTAACCTAACCTAACCTAACCTAACCTAACCTAACCTAACCTAACCTAACCTAACCTAACCTAACCTAACCTAACCTAACCTAACCTAACCTAACCTAACCTAACCTAACCTAACCTAACCTAACCTAACCTAACCTAACCTAACCTAACCTAACCTAACCTAACCTAACCTAACCTAACCTAACCTAACCTAACCTAACCTAACCTAACCTAACCTAACCTAACCTAACCTAACCTAACCTAACCTAACCTAACCTAACCTAACCTAACCTAACCTAACCTAACCTAACCTAACCTAACCTAACCTAACCTAACCTAACCTAACCTAACCTAACCTAACCTAACCTAACCTAACCTAACCTAACCTAACCTAACCTAACCTAACCTAACCTAACCTAACCTAACCTAACCTAACCTAACCTAACCTAACCTAACCTAACCTAACCTAACCTAACCTAACCTAACCTAACCTAACCTAACCTAACCTAACCTAACCTAACCTAACCTAACCTAACCTAACCTAACCTAACCTAACCTAACCTAACCTAACCTAACCTAACCTAACCTAACCTAACCTAACCTAACCTAACCTAACCTAACCAACCTAACCTAACCTAACCTAACCTAACCTAACCTAACCTAACCTAACCTAACCTAACCTAACCTAACCTAACCTAACCTAACCTAACCTAACCTAACCTAACCTAACCTAACCTAACCTAACCTAACCTAACCTAACCTAACCTAACCTAACCTAACCTAACCTAACCTAACCTAACCTAACCTAACCTAACCTAACCTAACCTAACCTAACCTAACCTAACCTAACCTAACCTAACCTAACCTAACCTAACCTAACCTAACCTAACCTAACCTAACCTAACCTAACCTAACCTAACCTAACCTAACCTAACCTAACCTAACCTAACCTAACCTAACCTAACCTAACCTAACCTAACCTAACCTAACCTAACCTAACCTAACCTAACCTAACCTAACCTAACCTAACCTAACCTAACCTAACCTAACCTAACCTAACCTAACCTAACCTAACCTAACCTAACCTAACCTAACCTAACCTAACCTAACCTAACCTAACCTAACCTAACCTAACCTAACCTAACCTAACCTAACCTAACCTAACCTAACCTAACCTAACCTAACCTAACCTAACCTAACCTAACCTAACCTAACCTAACCTAACCTAACCTAACCTAACCTAACCTAACCTAACCTAACCTAACCTAACCTAACCTAACCTAACCTAACCTAACCTAACCTAACCTAACCTAACCTAACCTAACCTAACCTAACCTAACCTAACCTAACCTAACCTAACCTAACCTAACCTAACCTAACCTAACCTAACCTAACCTAACCTAACCTAACCTAACCTAACCTAACCTAACCTAACCTAACCTAACCTAACCTAACCTAACCTAACCTAACCTAACCTAACCTAACCTAACCTAACCTAACCTAACCTAACCTAACCTAACCTAACCTAACCTAACCTAACCTAACCTAACCTAACCTAACCTAACCTAACCTAACCTAACCTAACCTAACCTAACCTAACCTAACCTAACCTAACCTAACCTAACCTAACCTAACCTAACCTAACCTAACCTAACCTAACCTAACCTAACCTAACCTAACCTAACCTAACCTAACCTAACCTAACCTAACCTAACCTAACCTAACCTAACCTAACCTAACCTAACCTAACCTAACCTAACCTAACCTAACCTAACCTAACCTAACCTAACCTAACCTAACCTAACCTAACCTAACCTAACCTAACCTAACCTAACCTAACCTAACCTAACCTAACCTAACCTAACCTAACCTAACCTAACCTAACCTAACCTAACCTAACCTAACCTAACCTAACCTAACCTAACCTAACCTAACCTAACCTAACCTAACCTAACCTAACCTAACCTAACCTAACCTAACCTAACCTAACCTAACCTAACCTAACCTAACCTAACCTAACCTAACCTAACCTAACCTAACCTAACCTAACCTAACCTAACCTAACCTAACCTAACCTAACCTAACCTAACCTAACCTAACCTAACCTAACCTAACCTAACCTAACCTAACCTAACCTAACCTAACCTAACCTAACCTAACCTAACCTAACCTAACCTAACCTAACCTAACCTAACCTAACCTAACCTAACCTAACCTAACCTAACCTAACCTAACCTAACCTAACCTAACCTAACCTAACCTAACCTAACCTAACCTAACCTAACCTAACCTAACCTAACCTAACCTAACCTAACCTAACCTAACCTAACCTAACCTAACCTAACCTAACCTAACCTAACCTAACCTAACCTAACCTAACCTAACCTAACCTAACCTAACCTAACCTAACCTAACCTAACCTAACCTAACCTAACCTAACCTAACCTAACCTAACCTAACCTAACCTAACCTAACCTAACCTAACCTAACCTAACCTAACCTAACCTAACCTAACCTAACCTAACCTAACCTAACCTAACCTAACCTAACCTAACCTAACCTAACCTAACCTAACCTAACCTAACCTAACCTAACCTAACCTAACCTAACCTAACCTAACCTAACCTAACCTAACCTAACCTAACCTAACCTTTTTTTTTTTTTTTTTTTTTTTTTTTAACGTCAGGAAATGCATTTATCGCACTGACCCCGTGACCCCCAGGAGGCACTGTGTGGGACTCACAGGCCTAACACCCTTGTGACAAGAGGCGGCCCGTACTACCCACTAAAACCTGACCCCAACCCTCATCCGCCATAGTGGGGCGCCACGGGATCGCGTTAGCATACAACCGTGACGCCCCGGCGGCAGGCCAGATGGTCGGCCCGTCAAGTGAGGGGGCTGCTGAGAAACAGTCCCCTCTGTCCACCGAAGTGGACCCCCCAGAAAAGTGAGGCTGCTCGCAAGTCCACTCTGCTGATCAGAGAAGTACCCGGAGCAGCCCCACACAACCCGAACACCGCCCACCGAAGTGGGCCACCTGCAAAAAAGAAGGGGTGTATACGTATATAAGTCTATACGTATACACCCAAAAACCTCCCACCCAAAATTGGGCAAACGACCTCATCGCCCGAAGGCCCACCAAAACGGAAGCAGGAGAAGAGAATGCGACAACGCCGACACTCCCCTTCCCCTGCCGCCCCCTCACAGTCCGCCATCGAGCGGTGACGGCCCCGCTGGGACCGCGGAGAGCGGGGAGAAATAATTTGTTCTTCCCGCCCCCCGCGGCCCCCCCCGACAACCCCCCCAAAACGGTTGCAGAGGATAGGGAGTACGGCGCATCGCAATACCGTAGCTCCTCTTCCTCTGCATCCCCACCGCGTCCACCATCAAAACGGTGGTGGCCCCGCTAGGCCGCGGGAGATAGGGACGAGCGGCGCACCGCAATACCGGCACTCCTCTTCCCCCGCGGCCCCCCCTACCGTCGGCCCAGCTCCGACTGAGCTGGCTGCCGACACCCCTCGCTAGACGCAGGACCACCGAAGTGGCCCCGCTCCAGCCGCCGCACCGATGGGCTAGTCCCGGCAGTGCGGCCCGCGCAGTGCCTCCTACCGTGAAAACGGCCAGAGACACCGCGCTACCTCCGGTGGGCCCGGGTGTCCGCCTGACACCCCACCCTGGCTGTTGGTCCGCGGCGGGTTTCCCCGCTACCACTCGCTCCCGTTTGGGGCCAGGTGCGAGTGGCATTCCCCCATCCGCCACCCGGGGACGCGTCCGGTAGGAGTCAGCCTCTCCCCCGGAAAAGAGATTCGAATTTTTCCCACCGGCCTCCACCGGTGGTACTCATTCTACCATCTCTTTGGAGCTAGGCTCCACCGTCATACCTACTAATCCACCGCAACGTCCGTCCATTATGGGCCGTCTGCCTAGGACTTCTGAAGCAGTGAACTTTCGGTCACACACCACAGAGTTATGTTTATACTAACTCACCGCCCCGTCGGGCTTAGAGCTTTCTAAACATGCCTCCAATAGCTCGTAGCCACCCCCAAATTATAAAAGAGATTCGAATTTTCCCACCGGCCCCTCAACCGGTGGTACTCATTCTACCATCTCTTCTGGAACTACACGTTCCCAACCTCAGACCTACTAATTCTCCGCAACTTCCGTCCATTATGGGCCGTCTGCCTAGGACTTCAGAAGCAGTGAACTTTCGGTCAACCGCCATGTATGTTATACTAACTCACAGTCCCCGTCGAGACTTTAGAGCTTTCTAACATGCCACCAATAGCTCGTAGCCACCCCCAAATTATGCGGGGGTGGTTGTACTCGCTATAGACCACCGACCCCGAACATATATAAATTATTAAATTATGTTCGGACCGGGACACGAACCCGGGGACCAGTGCGTGGGTCGTACATTGCTCACCACTACGCCAACTGGCCCGTCTAAAAGAGATTCGAATTTTCCCACCGGCCCCTCAACCGGTGGTACTCATTCTACCATCTCTTTCGGAACTACACGTTCCTAACCTCAGACCTACTAATTCTCCGCAACTTCCGTCCATTATGGGCCGTCTGCCTAGGACTTCAGAAGCAGTGAACTTTCGGTCAACCGCCATGTATGTTATACTAACTCACAGTCCCCGTCGAGACTTTAGAGCTTTCTAACATGCCACCAATAGCTCGTAGCCACCCCCAAATTATGCGGGGGTGGTTGTACTCGCTATAGACCACCGACCCCGAACATATATAAATTATTAAATTATGTTCGGACCGGGACACGAACCCGGGGACCAGTGCGTGGGTCGTACATTGCTCACCACTACGCCAACTGGCCCGTCAAAAGAGATTCGAATTTTCCCACCGGCCTCCACCGGTGGTACTCATTCTACCATCTCTTTGGAGCTAGGCTCCACCGTCATACCTACTAATCCACCGCAACGTCCGTCCATTATAGGCCGTCTGCCTAGGACTTCTGAAGCAGTGAACTTTCGGTCACACACCACAGAGTTATGTTTATACTAACTCACCGCCCCGTCGGGCTTAGAGCTTTCTAAACATGCCTCCAATAGCTCGTAGCCACCCCCAAATTATGCGGGGGTGGTTGTACTCGCTATAGACCACCGACCCCGAACATATATAAATTATTAAATTATGTTCGGACCGGGACACGAACCCGGGGACCAGTGCGTGGGTCGTACATTGCTCACCACTACGCCAACTGGCCCGTCAAAAGAGATTCGAATTTTCCCACCGGCCTCCACCGGTGGTACTCATTCTACCATCTCTTTGGAGCTAGGCTCCACCGTCATACCTACTAATCCACCGCAACGTCCGTCCATTATGGGCCGTCTGCCTAGGACTTCTGAAGCAGTGAACTTTCGGTCACACACCACAGAGTTATGTTTATACTAACTCACCGCCCCGTCGGGCTTAGAGCTTTCTAAACATGCCTCCAATAGCTCGTAGCCACCCCCAAATTATGCGGGGGTGGTTGTACTCGCTATAGACCACCGACCCCGAACATATATAAATTATTAAATTATGTTCGGACCGGGACACGAACCCGGGGACCAGTGCGTGGGTCGTACATTGCTCACCACTACGCCAACTGGCCCGTCTAAAAAGAGATTCGAATTTTCCCACCGGCCTCCACCGGTGGTACTCATTCTACCATCTCTTTGGAGCTAGGCTCCACCGTCATACCTACTAATCCACCGCAACGTCTGTCCATTATAGGCCGTCTGCCTAGGACTTCTGAAGCAGTGAACTTTCGGTCACACACCACAGAGTTATGTTTATACTAACTCACCGCCCCGTCGGGCTTAGAGCTTTCTAAACATGCCTCCAATAGCTCGTAGCCACCCCCAAATTATGCGGGGGTGGTTGTACTCGCTATAGACCACCGACCCCGAACATATATAAATTATTAAATTATGTTCGGACCGGGACACGAACCCGGGGACCAGTGCGTGGGTCGTACATTGCTCACCACTACGCCAACTGGCCCGTCTACAAGATTCGAATTTTCCCACCGGCCTCAACCGGTGGTACTCATTCTACCATCTCTTTTTGGAACTACACGTTCCCAACCTCAGACCTACTAATTCTCCGCAACTTCCGTCCATTATGGGCCGTCTGCCTAGGACTTCAGAAGCAGTGAACTTTCGGTCAACCGCCATGTATGTTATACTAACTCACAGTCCCCGTCGAGACTTTAGAGCTTTCTAACATGCCACCAATAGCTCGTAGCCACCCCCAAATTATGCGGGGGTGGTTGTACTCGCTATAGACCACCGACCCCGAACATATATAAATTATTAAATTATGTTCGGACCGGGACACGAACCCGGGGACCAGTGCGTGGGTCGTACATTGCTCACCACTACGCCAACTGGCCCGTCAAAAAGAGATTCGAATTTTCCCACCGGCCTCCACCGGTGGTACTCATTCTACCATCTCTTTGGAGCTAGGCTCCACCGTCATACCTACTAATCCACCGCAACGTCCGTCCATTATAGGCCGTCTGCCTAGGACTTCTGAAGCAGTGAACTTTCGGTCACACACCACAGAGTTATGTTTATACTAACTCACCGCCCCGTCAGGCTTAGAGCTTTCTAAACATGCCTCCAATAGCTCGTAGCCACCCCCAAATTATGCGGGGGTGGTTGTACTCGCTATAGACCACCGACCCCGAACATATATAAATTATTAAATTATGTTCGGACCGGGACACGAACCCGGGGACCAGTGCGTGGGTCGTACATTGCTCACCACTACGCCAACTGGCCCGTCTAAAAGAGATTCGAATTTTCCCACCGGCCTCCACCGGTGGTACTCATTCTACCATCTCTTTTGGAGCTAGGCTCCACCGTCATACCTACTAATCCACCGCAACGTCCGTCCATTATGGGCCGTCTGCCTAGGACTTCTGAAGCAGTGAACTTTCGGTCACACACCACAGAGTTATGTTTATACTAACTCACCGCCCCGTCGGGCTTAGAGCTTTCTAAACATGCCTCCAATAGCTCGTAGCCACCCCCAAATTATGCGGGGGTGGTTGTACTCGCTATAGACCACCGACCCCGAACATATATAAATTATTAAATTATGTTCGGACCGGGACACGAACCCGGGGACCAGTGCGTGGGTCGTACATTGCTCACCACTACGCCAACTGGCCCGTCAAATATGGAATTTTTCCCACCGGCCTCCACCGGTGGTACTCATTCTACCATCTCTTTGGAGCTAGGCTCCACCGTCATACCTACTAATCCACCGCAACGTCCGTCCATTATAGGCCGTCTGCCTAGGACTTCTGAAGCAGTGAACTTTCGGTCACACACCACAGAGTTATGTTTATACTAACTCACCGCCCCGTCGGGCTTAGAGCTTTCTAAACATGCCTCCAATAGCTCGTAGCCACCCCCAAATTATGCGGGGGTGGTTGTACTCGCTATAGACCACCGACCCCGAACATATATAAATTATTAAATTATGTTCGGACCGGGACACGAACCCGGGGACCAGTGCGTGGGTCGTACATTGCTCACCACTACGCCAACTGGCCCGTCAAAGAGATTCGAATTTTCCCACCGGCCTCCACCGGTGGTACTCATTCTACCATCTCTTTGGAGCTAGGCTCCACCGTCATACCTACTAATCCACCGCGACGTCCGTCCATTATAGGCCGTCTGCCTAGGACTTCTGAAGCAGTGAACTTTCGGTCACACACCACAGAGTTATGTTTATACTAACTCACCGCCCCGTCGGGCTTAGAGCTTTCTAAACATGCCTCCAATAGCTCGTAGCCACCCCCAAATTATGCGGGGGTGGTTGTACTCGCTATAGACCACCGACCCCGAACATATATAAATTATTAAATTATGTTCGGACCGGGACACGAACCCGGGGACCAGTGCGTGGGTCGTACATTGCTCACCACTACGCCAACTGGCCCGTCAGACAAAGAGATTCGAATTTTCCCACCGGCCTCCACCGGTGGTACTCATTCTACCATCTCTTTGGAGCTAGGCTCCACCGTCATACCTACTAATCCACCGCAACGTCCGTCCATTATAGGCCGTCTGCCTAGGACTTCTGAAGCAGTGAACTTTCGGTCACACACCACAGAGTTATGTTTATACTAACTCACCGCCCCGTCAGGCTTAGAGCTTTCTAAACATGCCTCCAATAGCTCGTAGCCACCCCCAAATTATGCGGGGGTGGTTGTACTCGCTATAGACCACCGACCCCGAACATATATAAATTATTAAATTATGTTCGGACCGGGACACGAACCCGGGGACCAGTGCGTGGGTCGTACATTGCTCACCACTACGCCAACTGGCCCGTCAAAAAGAGATTCGAATTTTCCCACCGGCCTCCACCGGTGGTACTCATTCTACCATCTCTTTGGAGCTAGGCTCCACCGTCATACCTACTAATCCACCGCAACGTCCGTCCATTATAGGCCGTCTGCCTAGGACTTCTGAAGCAGTGAACTTTCGGTCACACACCACAGAGTTATGTTTATACTAACTCACCGCCCCGTCAGGCTTAGAGCTTTCTAAACATGCCTCCAATAGCTCGTAGCCACCCCCAAATTATGCGGGGGTGGTTGTACTCGCTATAGACCACCGACCCCGAACATATATAAATTATTAAATTATGTTCGGACCGGGACACGAACCCGGGGACCAGTGCGTGGGTCGTACATTGCTCACCACTACGCCAACTGGCCCGTCGAAAGAGATTCGAATTTTCCCACCGGCCTCCACCGGTGGTACTCATTCTACCATCTCTTTGGAGCTAGGCTCCACCGTCATACCTACTAATCCACCGCAACGTCCGTCCATTATAGGCCGTCTGCCTAGGACTTCTGAAGCAGTGAACTTTCGGTCACACACCACAGAGTTATGTTTATACTAACTCACCGCCCCGTCAGGCTTAGAGCTTTCTAAACATGCCTCCAATAGCTCGTAGCCACCCCCAAATTATGCGGGGGTGGTTGTACTCGCTATAGACCACCGACCCCGAACATATATAAATTATTAAATTATGTTCGGACCGGGACACGAACCCGGGGACCAGTGCGTGGGTCGTACATTGCTCACCACTACGCCAACTGGCCCGTCAAAAAGAGATTCGAATTTTCCCACCGGCCTCCACCGGTGGTACTCATTCTACCATCTCTTTGGAGCTAGGCTCCACCGTCATACCTACTAATCCACCGCAACGTCCGTCCATTATGGGCCGTCTGCCTAGGACTTCTGAAGCAGTGAACTTTCGGTCACACACCACAGAGTTATGTTTATACTAACTCACCGCCCCGTCGGGCTTAGAGCTTTCTAAACATGCCTCCAATAGCTCGTAGCCACCCCCAAATTATGCGGGGGTGGTTGTACTCGCTATAGACCACCGACCCCGAACATATATAAATTATTAAATTATGTTCGGACCGGGACACGAACCCGGGGACCAGTGCGTGGGTCGTACATTGCTCACCACTACGCCAACTGGCCCGTCAAAAAGAGATTCGAATTTTCCCACCGGCCTCCACCGGTGGTACTCATTCTACCATCTCTTTGGAGCTAGGCTCCACCGTCATACCTACTAATCCACCGCAACGTCCGTCCATTATGGGCCGTCTGCCTAGGACTTCTGAAGCAGTGAACTTTCGGTCACACACCACAGAGTTATGTTTATACTAACTCACCGCCCCGTCAGGCTTAGAGCTTTCTAAACATGCCTCCAATAGCTCGTAGCCACCCCCAAATTATGCGGGGGTGGTTGTACTCGCTATAGACCACCGACCCCGAACATATATAAATTATTAAATTATGTTCGGACCGGGACACGAACCCGGGGACCAGTGCGTGGGTCGTACATTGCTCACCACTACGCCAACTGGCCCGTCATAACTGGCCCGTCTAAAGAGATTCGAATTTTCCCACCGGCCTCCACCGGTGGTACTCATTCTACCATCTCTTTGGAGCTAGGCTCCACCGTCATACCTACTAATCCACCGCAACGTCCGTCCATTATAGGCCGTCTGCCTAGGACTTCTGAAGCAGTGAACTTTCGGTCACACACCACAGAGTTATGTTTATACTAACTCACCGCCCCGTCAGGCTTAGAGCTTTCTAAACATGCCTCCAATAGCTCGTAGCCACCCCCAAATTATGCGGGGGTGGTTGTACTCGCTATAGACCACCGACCCCGAACATATATAAATTATTAAATTATGTTCGGACCGGGACACGAACCCGGGGACCAGTGCGTGGGTCGTACATTGCTCACCACTACGCCAACTGGCCCGTCTAAAAGAGATTCGAATTTTCCCACCGGCCTCCACCGGTGGTACTCATTCTACCATCTCTTTGGAGCTAGGCTCCACCGTCATACCTACTAATCCACCGCAACGTCCGTCCATTATAGGCCGTCTGCCTAGGACTTCTGAAGCAGTGAACTTTCGGTCACACACCACAGAGTTATGTTTATACTAACTCACCGCCCCGTCGGGCTTAGAGCTTTCTAAACATGCCTCCAATAGCTCGTAGCCACCCCCAAATTATGCGGGGGTGGTTGTACTCGCTATAGACCACCGACCCCGAACATATATAAATTATTAAATTATGTTCGGACCGGGACACGAACCCGGGGACCAGTGCGTGGGTCGTACATTGCTCACCACTACGCCAACTGGCCCGTCAAAAAGAGATTCGAATTTTCCCACCGGCCTCCACCGGTGGTACTCATTCTACCATCTCTTTGGAGCTAGGCTCCACCGTCATACCTACTAATCCACCGCAACGTCCGTCCATTATGGGCCGTCTGCCTAGGACTTCTGAAGCAGTGAACTTTCGGTCACACACCACAGAGTTATGTTTATACTAACTCACCGCCCCGTCGGGCTTAGAGCTTTCTAAACATGCCTCCAATAGCTCGTAGCCACCCCCAAATTATGCGGGGGTGGTTGTACTCGCTATAGACCACCGACCCCGAACATATATAAATTATTAAATTATGTTCGGACCGGGACACGAACCCGGGGACCAGTGCGTGGGTCGTACATTGCTCACCACTACGCCAACTGGCCCGTCAAAAAAGAGATTCGAATTTTCCCACCGGCCTCCACCGGTGGTACTCATTCTACCATCTCTTTGGAGCTAGGCTCCACCGTCATACCTACTAATCCACCGCAACGTCCGTCCATTATAGGCCGTCTGCCTAGGACTTCTGAAGCAGTGAACTTTCGGTCACACACCACAGAGTTATGTTTATACTAACTCACCGCCCCGTCGGGCTTAGAGCTTTCTAAACATGCCTCCAATAGCTCGTAGCCACCCCCAAATTATGCGGGGGTGGTTGTACTCGCTATAGACCACCGACCCCGAACATATATAAATTATTAAATTATGTTCGGACCGGGACACGAACCCGGGGACCAGTGCGTGGGTCGTACATTGCTCACCACTACGCCAACTGGCCCGTCAAAAAGAGATTCGAATTTTCCCACCGGCCTCCACCGGTGGTACTCATTCTACCATCTCTTTGGAGCTAGGCTCCACCGTCATACCTACTAATCCACCGCAACGTCCGTCCATTATAGGCCGTCTGCCTAGGACTTCTGAAGCAGTGAACTTTCGGTCACACACCACAGAGTTATGTTTATACTAACTCACCGCCCCGTCAGGCTTAGAGCTTTCTAAACATGCCTCCAATAGCTCGTAGCCACCCCCAAATTATGCGGGGGTGGTTGTACTCGCTATAGACCACCGACCCCGAACATATATAAATTATTAAATTATGTTCGGACCGGGACACGAACCCGGGGACCAGTGCGTGGGTCGTACATTGCTCACCACTACGCCAACTGGCCCGTCAAAAAGAGATTCGAATTTTCCCACCGGCCTCCACCGGTGGTACTCATTCTACCATCTCTTTGGAACTACACGTTCCCAACCTCAGACCTACTAATTCTCCGCAACTTCCGTCCATTATGGGCCGTCTGCCTAGGACTTCAGAAGCAGTGAACTTTCGGTCAACCGCCATGTATGTTATACTAACTCACAGTCCCCGTCGAGACTTTAGAGCTTTCTAACATGCCACCAATAGCTCGTAGCCACCCCCAAATTATGCGGGGGTGGTTGTACTCGCTATAGACCACCGACCCCGAACATATATAAATTATTAAATTATGTTCGGACCGGGACGCGAACCCGGGGACCAGTGCGTGGGTCGTACATTGCTCACCACTACGCCAACTGGCCCGTCACATACCTACTAATCCACCGCAACGTCCGTCCATTATAGGCCGTCTGCCTAGGACTTCTGAAGCAGTGAACTTTCGGTCACACACCACAGAGTTATGTTTATACTAACTCACCGCCCCGTCAGGCTTAGAGCTTTCTAAACATGCCTCCAATAGCTCGTAGCCACCCCCAAATTATGCGGGGGTGGTTGTACTCGCTATAGACCACCGACCCCGAACATATATAAATTATTAAATTATGTTCGGACCGGGACACGAACCCGGGGACCAGTGCGTGGGTCGTACATTGCTCACCACTACGCCAACTGGCCCGTCGTATGTGATTCGAATTTTCCCACCGGCCTCCACCGGTGGTACTCATTCTACCATCTCTTTGGAGCTAGGCTCCACCGTCATACCTACTAATCCACCGCAACGTCCGTCCATTATAGGCCGTCTGCCTAGGACTTCTGAAGCAGTGAACTTTCGGTCACACACCACAGAGTTATGTTTATACTAACTCACCGCCCCGTCAGGCTTAGAGCTTTCTAAACATGCCTCCAATAGCTCGTAGCCACCCCCAAATTATGCGGGGGTGGTTGTACTCGCTATAGACCACCGACCCCGAACATATATAAATTATTAAATTATGTTCGGACCGGGACACGAACCCGGGGACCAGTGCGTGGGTCGTACATTGCTCACCACTACGCCAACTGGCCCGTCAAAAAGAGATTCGAATTTTCCCACCGGCCTCCACCGGTGGTACTCATTCTACCATCTCTTTGGAGCTAGGCTCCACCGTCATACCTACTAATCCACCGCAACGTCCGTCCATTATGGGCCGTCTGCCTAGGACTTCTGAAGCAGTGAACTTTCGGTCACACACCACAGAGTTATGTTTATACTAACTCACCGCCCCGTCGGGCTTAGAGCTTTCTAAACATGCCTCCAATAGCTCGTAGCCACCCCCAAATTATGCGGGGGTGGTTGTACTCGCTATAGACCACCGACCCCGAACATATATAAATTATTAAATTATGTTCGGACCGGGACACGAACCCGGGGACCAGTGCGTGGGTCGTACATTGCTCACCACTACGCCAACTGGCCCGTCAAAAAAGAGATTCGAATTTTCCCACCGGCCCCTCAACCGGTGGTACTCATTCTACCATCTCTTCTGGAACTACACGTTCCCAACCTCAGACCTACTAATTCTCCGCAACTTCCGTCCATTATGGGCCGTCTGCCTAGGACTTCAGAAGCAGTGAACTTTCGGTCAACCGCCATGTATGTTATACTAACTCACAGTCCCCGTCGAGACTTTAGAGCTTTCTAACATGCCACCAATAGCTCGTAGCCACCCCCAAATTATGCGGGGGTGGTTGTACTCGCTATAGACCACCGACCCCGAACATATATAAATTATTAAATTATGTTCGGACCGGGACACGAACCCGGGGACCAGTGCGTGGGTCGTACATTGCTCACCACTACGCCAACTGGCCCGTCTAAAGAGATTCGAATTTTCCCACCGGCCTCCACCGGTGGTACTCATTCTACCATCTCTTTGGAGCTAGGCTCCACCGTCATACCTACTAATCCACCGCAACGTCCGTCCATTATAGGCCGTCTGCCTAGGACTTCTGAAGCAGTGAACTTTCGGTCACACACCACAGAGTTATGTTTATACTAACTCACCGCCCCGTCAGGCTTAGAGCTTTCTAAACATGCCTCCAATAGCTCGTAGCCACCCCCAAATTATGCGGGGGTGGTTGTACTCGCTATAGACCACCGACCCCGAACATATATAAATTATTAAATTATGTTCGGACCGGGACACGAACCCGGGGACCAGTGCGTGGGTCGTACATTGCTCACCACTACGCCAACTGGCCCGTCTAAGAGATTCGAATTTTCCCACCGGCCTCCACCGGTGGTACTCATTCTACCATCTCTTTGGAGCTAGGCTCCACCGTCATACCTACTAATCCACCGCAACGTCCGTCCATTATAGGCCGTCTGCCTAGGACTTCTGAAGCAGTGAACTTTCGGTCACACACCACAGAGTTATGTTTATACTAACTCACCGCCCCGTCGGGCTTAGAGCTTTCTAAACATGCCTCCAATAGCTCGTAGCCACCCCCAAATTATGCAGGGGTGGTTGTACTCGCTATAGACCACCGACCCCGAACATATATAAATTATTAAATTATGTTCGGACCGGGACACGAACCCGGGGACCAGTGCGTGGGTCGTACATTGCTCACCACTACGCCAACTGGCCCGTCTAAAAAGAGATTCGAATTTTCCCACCGGCCTCCACCGGTGGTACTCATTCTACCATCTCTTTGGAGCTAGGCTCCACCGTCATACCTACTAATCCACCGCAACGTCCGTCCATTATAGGCCGTCTGCCTAGGACTTCTGAAGCAGTGAACTTTCGGTCACACACCACAGAGTTATGTTTATACTAACTCACCGCCCCGTCAGGCTTAGAGCTTTCTAAACATGCCTCCAATAGCTCGTAGCCACCCCCAAATTATGCGGGGGTGGTTGTACTCGCTATAGACCACCGACCCCGAACATATATAAATTATTAAATTATGTTCGGACCGGGACACGAACCCGGGGACCAGTGCGTGGGTCGTACATTGCTCACCACTACGCCAACTGGCCCGTCAAAAAAGAGATTCGAATTTTCCCACCGGCCTCCACCGGTGGTACTCATTCTACCATCTCTTTGGAGCTAGGCTCCACCGTCATACCTACTAATCCACCGCAACGTCCGTCCATTATAGGCCGTCTGCCTAGGACTTCTGAAGCAGTGAACTTTCGGTCACACACCACAGAGTTATGTTTATACTAACTCACCGCCCCGTCAGGCTTAGAGCTTTCTAAACATGCCTCCAATAGCTCGTAGCCACCCCCAAATTATGCGGGGGTGGTTGTACTCGCTATAGACCACCGACCCCGAACATATATAAATTATTAAATTATGTTCGGACCGGGACACGAACCCGGGGACCAGTGCGTGGGTCGTACATTGCTCACCACTACGCCAACTGGCCCAAAAAGAGATTCGAATTTTCCCACCGGCCTCCACCGGTGGTACTCATTCTACCATCTCTTTGGAGCTAGGCTCCACCGTCATACCTACTAATCCACCGCAACGTCCGTCCATTATAGGCCGTCTGCCTAGGACTTCTGAAGCAGTGAACTTTCGGTCACACACCACAGAGTTATGTTTATACTAACTCACCGCCCCGTCGGGCTTAGAGCTTTCTAAACATGCCTCCAATAGCTCGTAGCCACCCCCAAATTATGCGGGGGTGGTTGTACTCGCTATAGACCACCGACCCCGAACATATATAAATTATTAAATTATGTTCGGACCGGGACACGAACCCGGGGACCAGTGCGTGGGTCGTACATTGCTCACCACTACGCCAACTGGCCCGTCAAAAAGAGATTCGAATTTTCCCACCGGCCTCCACCGGTGGTACTCATTCTACCATCTCTTTGGAGCTAGGCTCCACCGTCATACCTACTAATCCACCGCAACGTCCGTCCATTATGGGCCGTCTGCCTAGGACTTCTGAAGCAGTGAACTTTCGGTCACACACCACAGAGTTATGTTTATACTAACTCACCGCCCCGTCGGGCTTAGAGCTTTCTAAACATGCCTCCAATAGCTCGTAGCCACCCCCAAATTATGCGGGGGTGGTTGTACTCGCTATAGACCACCGACCCCGAACATATATAAATTATTAAATTATGTTCGGACCGGGACACGAACCCGGGGACCAGTGCGTGGGTCGTACATTGCTCACCACTACGCCAACTGGCCCGTCAAAAAGAGATTCGAATTTTCCCACCGGCCTCCACCGGTGGTACTCATTCTACCATCTCTTTGGAGCTAGGCTCCACCGTCATACCTACTAATCCACCGCAACGTCCGTCCATTATGGGCCGTCTGCCTAGGACTTCTGAAGCAGTGAACTTTCGGTCACACACCACAGAGTTATGTTTATACTAACTCACCGCCCCGTCAGGCTTAGAGCTTTCTAAACATGCCTCCAATAGCTCGTAGCCACCCCCAAATTATGCGGGGGTGGTTGTACTCGCTATAGACCACCGACCCCGAACATATATAAATTATTAAATTATGTTCGGACCGGGACACGAACCCGGGGACCAGTGCGTGGGTCGTACATTGCTCACCACTACGCCAACTGGCCCGTCAAATTCGAATTTTCCCACCGGCCTCCACCGGTGGTACTCATTCTACCATCTCTTTTTGGAGCTAGGCTCCACCGTCATACCTACTAATCCACCGCAACGTCCGTCCATTATGGGCCGTCTGCCTAGGACTTCTGAAGCAGTGAACTTTCGGTCACACACCACAGAGTTATGTTTATACTAACTCACCGCCCCGTCGGGCTTAGAGCTTTCTAAACATGCCTCCAATAGCTCGTAGCCACCCCCAAATTATGCGGGGGTGGTTGTACTCGCTATAGACCACCGACCCCGAACATATATAAATTATTAAATTATGTTCGGACCGGGACACGAACCCGGGGACCAGTGCGTGGGTCGTACATTGCTCACCACTACGCCAACTGGCCCGTCAAAAAGAGATTCGAATTTTCCCACCGGCCTCCACCGGTGGTACTCATTCTACCATCTCTTTGGAGCTAGGCTCCACCGTCATACCTACTAATCCACCGCAACGTCCGTCCATTATGGGCCGTCTGCCTAGGACTTCTGAAGCAGTGAACTTTCGGTCACACACCACAGAGTTATGTTTATACTAACTCACCGCCCCGTCGGGCTTAGAGCTTTCTAAACATGCCTCCAATAGCTCGTAGCCACCCCCAAATTATGCGGGGGTGGTTGTACTCGCTATAGACCACCGACCCCGAACATATATAAATTATTAAATTATGTTCGGACCGGGACACGAACCCGGGGACCAGTGCGTGGGTCGTACATTGCTCACCACTACGCCAACTGGCCCGTCCAAAAAGAGATTCGAATTTTCCCACCGGCCTCCACCGGTGGTACTCATTCTACCATCTCTTTGGAGCTAGGCTCCACCGTCATACCTACTAATCCACCGCAACGTCCGTCCATTATGGGCCGTCTGCCTAGGACTTCTGAAGCAGTGAACTTTCGGTCACACACCACAGAGTTATGTTTATACTAACTCACCGCCCCGTCAGGCTTAGAGCTTTCTAAACATGCCTCCAATAGCTCGTAGCCACCCCCAAATTATGCGGGGGTGGTTGTACTCGCTATAGACCACCGACCCCGAACATATATAAATTATTAAATTATGTTCGGACCGGGACACGAACCCGGGGACCAGTGCGTGGGTCGTACATTGCTCACCACTACGCCAACTGGCCCGTCTAAAAGAGATTCGAATTTTTCCCACCGGCCTCCACCGGTGGTACTCATTCTACCATCTCTTTGGAGCTAGGCTCCACCGTCATACCTACTAATCCACCGCAACGTCCGTCCATTATGGGCCGTCTGCCTAGGACTTCTGAAGCAGTGAACTTTCGGTCACACACCACAGAGTTATGTTTATACTAACTCACCGCCCCGTCGGGCTTAGAGCTTTCTAAACATGCCTCCAATAGCTCGTAGCCACCCCCAAATTATGCGGGGGTGGTTGTACTCGCTATAGACCACCGACCCCGAACATATATAAATTATTAAATTATGTTCGGACCGGGACACGAACCCGGGGACCAGTGCGTGGGTCGTACATTGCTCACCACTACGCCAACTGGCCCGTCAATTCGAATTTTCCCACCGGCCTCCACCGGTGGTACTCATTCTACCATCTCTTTGGAGCTAGGCTCCACCGTCATACCTACTAATCCACCGCAACGTCCGTCCATTATAGGCCGTCTGCCTAGGACTTCTGAAGCAGTGAACTTTCGGTCACACACCACAGAGTTATGTTTATACTAACTCACCGCCCCGTCAGGCTTAGAGCTTTCTAAACATGCCTCCAATAGCTCGTAGCCACCCCCAAATTATGCGGGGGTGGTTGTACTCGCTATAGACCACCGACCCCGAACATATATAAATTATTAAATTATGTTCGGACCGGGACACGAACCCGGGGACCAGTGCGTGGGTCGTACATTGCTCACCACTACGCCAACTGGCCCGTCAAAAAGAGATTCGAATTTTCCCACCGGCCTCCACCGGTGGTACTCATTCTACCATCTCTTTGGAGCTAGGCTCCACCGTCATACCTACTAATCCACCGCAACGTCCGTCCATTATGGGCCGTCTGCCTAGGACTTCTGAAGCAGTGAACTTTCGGTCACACACCACAGAGTTATGTTTATACTAACTCACCGCCCCGTCGGGCTTAGAGCTTTCTAAACATGCCTCCAATAGCTCGTAGCCACCCCCAAATTATGCGGGGGTGGTTGTACTCGCTATAGACCACCGACCCCGAACATATATAAATTATTAAATTATGTTCGGACCGGGACACGAACCCGGGGACCAGTGCGTGGGTCGTACATTGCTCACCACTACGCCAACTGGCCCGTCGAAAGAGATTCGAATTTTCCCACCGGCCTCCACCGGTGGTACTCATTCTACCATCTCTTTGGAGCTAGGCTCCACCGTCATACCTACTAATCCACCGCAACGTCCGTCCATTATGGGCCGTCTGCCTAGGACTTCTGAAGCAGTGAACTTTCGGTCACACACCACAGAGTTATGTTTATACTAACTCACCGCCCCGTCAGGCTTAGAGCTTTCTAA
Organism: Boloria euphrosyne; assembly: GCA_951802675.2. NCBI lineage: Eukaryota > Metazoa > Arthropoda > Insecta > Lepidoptera > Nymphalidae > Boloria > Boloria euphrosyne. The sequence continues at coordinate 24,750 of OX637895.1, forward strand.
ACATGCCTCCAATAGCTCGTAGCCACCCCCAAATTATGCGGGGGTGGTTGTACTCGCTATAGACCACCGACCCCGAACATATATAAATTATTAAATTATGTTCGGACCGGGACACGAACCCGGGGACCAGTGCGTGGGTCGTACATTGCTCACCACTACGCCAACTGGCCCGTCAAAAAGAGATTCGAATTTTCCCACCGGCCTCCACCGGTGGTACTCATTCTACCATCTCTTTGGAGCTAGGCTCCACCGTCATACCTACTAATCCACCGCAACGTCCGTCCATTATAGGCCGTCTGCCTAGGACTTCTGAAGCAGTGAACTTTCGGTCACACACCACAGAGTTATGTTTATACTAACTCACCGCCCCGTCAGGCTTAGAGCTTTCTAAACATGCCTCCAATAGCTCGTAGCCACCCCCAAATTATGCGGGGGTGGTTGTACTCGCTATAGACCACCGACCCCGAACATATATAAATTATTAAATTATGTTCGGACCGGGACACGAACCCGGGGACCAGTGCGTGGGTCGTACATTGCTCACCACTACGCCAACTGGCCCGTCAAAAAGAGATTCGAATTTTCCCACCGGCCTCCACCGGTGGTACTCATTCTACCATCTCTTTGGAGCTAGGCTCCACCGTCATACCTACTAATCCACCGCAACGTCCGTCCATTATGGGCCGTCTGCCTAGGACTTCTGAAGCAGTGAACTTTCGGTCACACACCACAGAGTTATGTTTATACTAACTCACCGCCCCGTCGGGCTTAGAGCTTTCTAAACATGCCTCCAATAGCTCGTAGCCACCCCCAAATTATGCGGGGGTGGTTGTACTCGCTATAGACCACCGACCCCGAACATATATAAATTATTAAATTATGTTCGGACCGGGACACGAACCCGGGGACCAGTGCGTGGGTCGTACATTGCTCACCACTACGCCAACTGGCCCGTCAATTCGAATTTTCCCACCGGCCTCCACCGGTGGTACTCATTCTACCATCTCTTTGGAGCTAGGCTCCACCGTCATACCTACTAATCCACCGCAACGTCCGTCCATTATAGGCCGTCTGCCTAGGACTTCTGAAGCAGTGAACTTTCGGTCACACACCACAGAGTTATGTTTATACTAACTCACCGCCCCGTCAGGCTTAGAGCTTTCTAAACATGCCTCCAATAGCTCGTAGCCACCCCCAAATTATGCGGGGGTGGTTGTACTCGCTATAGACCACCGACCCCGAACATATATAAATTATTAAATTATGTTCGGACCGGGACACGAACCCGGGGACCAGTGCGTGGGTCGTACATTGCTCACCACTACGCCAACTGGCCCGTCAAAAAGAGATTCGAATTTTCCCACCGGCCTCCACCGGTGGTACTCATTCTACCATCTCTTTTGGAGCTAGGCTCCACCGTCATACCTACTAATCCACCGCAACGTCCGTCCATTATGGGCCGTCTGCCTAGGACTTCTGAAGCAGTGAACTTTCGGTCACACACCACAGAGTTATGTTTATACTAACTCACCGCCCCGTCGGGCTTAGAGCTTTCTAAACATGCCTCCAATAGCTCGTAGCCACCCCCAAATTATGCGGGGGTGGTTGTACTCGCTATAGACCACCGACCCCGAACATATATAAATTATTAAATTATGTTCGGACCGGGACACGAACCCGGGGACCAGTGCGTGGGTCGTACATTGCTCACCACTACGCCAACTGGCCCGTCAGAAAAGAGATTCGAATTTTCCCACCGGCCTCCACCGGTGGTACTCATTCTACCATCTCTTTTGGAGCTAGGCTCCACCGTCATACCTACTAATCCACCGCAACGTCCGTCCATTATGGGCCGTCTGCCTAGGACTTCTGAAGCAGTGAACTTTCGGTCACACACCACAGAGTTATGTTTATACTAACTCACCGCCCCGTCGGGCTTAGAGCTTTCTAAACATGCCTCCAATAGCTCGTAGCCACCCCCAAATTATGCGGGGGTGGTTGTACTCGCTATAGACCACCGACCCCGAACATATATAAATTATTAAATTATGTTCGGACCGGGACACGAACCCGGGGACCAGTGCGTGGGTCGTACATTGCTCACCACTACGCCAACTGGCCCGTCATAATAGATTCGAATTTTCCCACCGGCCTCCACCGGTGGTACTCATTCTACCATCTCTTTGGAGCTAGGCTCCACCGTCATACCTACTAATCCACCGCAACGTCCGTCCATTATAGGCCGTCTGCCTAGGACTTCTGAAGCAGTGAACTTTCGGTCACACACCACAGAGTTATGTTTATACTAACTCACCGCCCCGTCAGGCTTAGAGCTTTCTAAACATGCCTCCAATAGCTCGTAGCCACCCCCAAATTATGCGGGGGTGGTTGTACTCGCTATAGACCACCGACCCCGAACATATATAAATTATTAAATTATGTTCGGACCGGGACACGAACCCGGGGACCAGTGCGTGGGTCGTACATTGCTCACCACTACGCCAACTGGCCCAAAAAGAGATTCGAATTTTCCCACCGGCCTCCACCGGTGGTACTCATTCTACCATCTCTTTTTGGAGCTAGGCTCCACCGTCATACCTACTAATCCACCGCAACGTCCGTCCATTATAGGCCGTCTGCCTAGGACTTCTGAAGCAGTGAACTTTCGGTCACACACCACAGAGTTATGTTTATACTAACTCACCGCCCCGTCGGGCTTAGAGCTTTCTAAACATGCCTCCAATAGCTCGTAGCCACCCCCAAATTATGCGGGGGTGGTTGTACTCGCTATAGACCACCGACCCCGAACATATATAAATTATTAAATTATGTTCGGACCGGGACACGAACCCGGGGACCAGTGCGTGGGTCGTACATTGCTCACCACTACGCCAACTGGCCCGTCAAAAAGAGATTCGAATTTTCCCACCGGCCTCCACCGGTGGTACTCATTCTACCATCTCTTTGGAGCTAGGCTCCACCGTCATACCTACTAATCCACCGCAACGTCCGTCCATTATAGGCCGTCTGCCTAGGACTTCTGAAGCAGTGAACTTTCGGTCACACACCACAGAGTTATGTTTATACTAACTCACCGCCCCGTCAGGCTTAGAGCTTTCTAAACATGCCTCCAATAGCTCGTAGCCACCCCCAAATTATGCGGGGGTGGTTGTACTCGCTATAGACCACCGACCCCGAACATATATAAATTATTAAATTATGTTCGGACCGGGACACGAACCCGGGGACCAGTGCGTGGGTCGTACATTGCTCACCACTACGCCAACTGGCCCGTCAAAACAAAGAGATTCGAATTTTCCCACCGGCCTCCACCGGTGGTACTCATTCTACCATCTCTTTGGAGCTAGGCTCCACCGTCATACCTACTAATCCACCGCAACGTCCGTCCATTATGGGCCGTCTGCCTAGGACTTCTGAAGCAGTGAACTTTCGGTCACACACCACAGAGTTATGTTTATACTAACTCACCGCCCCGTCGGGCTTAGAGCTTTCTAAACATGCCTCCAATAGCTCGTAGCCACCCCCAAATTATGCGGGGGTGGTTGTACTCGCTATAGACCACCGACCCCGAACATATATAAATTATTAAATTATGTTCGGACCGGGACACGAACCCGGGGACCAGTGCGTGGGTCGTACATTGCTCACCACTACGCCAACTGGCCCGTCAAAGTCGAATTTTCCCACCGGCCTCCACCGGTGGTACTCATTCTACCATCTCTTTGGAGCTAGGCTCCACCGTCATACCTACTAATCCACCGCAACGTCCGTCCATTATGGGCCGTCTGCCTAGGACTTCTGAAGCAGTGAACTTTCGGTCACACACCACAGAGTTATGTTTATACTAACTCACCGCCCCGTCGGGCTTAGAGCTTTCTAAACATGCCTCCAATAGCTCGTAGCCACCCCCAAATTATGCGGGGGTGGTTGTACTCGCTATAGACCACCGACCCCGAACATATATAAATTATTAAATTATGTTCGGACCGGGACACGAACCCGGGGACCAGTGCGTGGGTCGTACATTGCTCACCACTACGCCAACTGGCCCGTCAAAAAGAGATTCGAATTTTTCCCACCGGCCTCCACCGGTGGTACTCATTCTACCATCTCTTTGGAGCTAGGCTCCACCGTCATACCTACTAATCCACCGCAACGTCCGTCCATTATGGGCCGTCTGCCTAGGACTTCTGAAGCAGTGAACTTTCGGTCACACACCACAGAGTTATGTTTATACTAACTCACCGCCCCGTCGGGCTTAGAGCTTTCTAAACATGCCTCCAATAGCTCGTAGCCACCCCCAAATTATGCGGGGGTGGTTGTACTCGCTATAGACCACCGACCCCGAACATATATAAATTATTAAATTATGTTCGGACCGGGACACGAACCCGGGGACCAGTGCGTGGGTCGTACATTGCTCACCACTACGCCAACTGGCCCGTCGACCTAACCTAACCTAACCTAACCTAACCTAACCTAACCTAACCTAACCTAACCTAACCTAACCTAACCTAACCTAACCTAACCTAACCTAACCTAACCTAACCTAACCTAACCTAACCTAACCTAACCTAACCTAACCTAACCTAACCTAACCTAACCTAACCTAACCTAACCTAACCTAACCTAACCTAACCTAACCTAACCTAACCTAACCTAACCTAACCTAACCTAACCTAACCTAACCTAACCTAACCTAACCTAACCTAACCTAACCTAACCTAACCTAACCTAACCTAACCTAACCTAACCTAACCTAACCTAACCTAACCTAACCTAACCTAACCTAACCTAACCTAACCTAACCTAACCTAACCTAACCTAACCTAACCTAACCTAACCTAACCTAACCTAACCTAACCTAACCTAACCTAACCTAACCTAACCTAACCTAACCTAACCTAACCTAACCTAACCTAACCTAACCTAACCTAACCTAACCTAACCTAACCTAACCTAACCTAACCTAACCTAACCTAACCTAACCTAACCTAACCTAACCTAACCTAACCTAACCTAACCTAACCTAACCTAACCTAACCTAACCTAACCTAACCTAACCTAACCTAACCTAACCTAACCTAACCTAACCTAACCTAACCTAACCTAACCTAACCTAACCTAACCTAACCTAACCTAACCTAACCTAACCTAACCTAACCTAACCTAACCTAACCTAACCTAACCTAACCTAACCTAACCTAACCTAACCTAACCTAACCTAACCTAACCTAACCTAACCTAACCTAACCTAACCTAACCTAACCTAACCTAACCTAACCTAACCTAACCTAACCTAACCTAACCTAACCTAACCTAACCTAACCTAACCTAACCTAACCTAACCTAACCTAACCTAACCTAACCTAACCTAACCTAACCTAACCTAACCTAACCTAACCTAACCTAACCTAACCTAACCTAACCTAACCTAACCTAACCTAACCTAACCTAACCTAACCTAACCTAACCTAACCTAACCTAACCTAACCTAACCTAACCTAACCTAACCTAACCTAACCTAACCTAACCTAACCTAACCTAACCTAACCTAACCTAACCTAACCTAACCTAACCTAACCTAACCTTTTTTTTTTTTTTTTTTTTTTTTTTTTTTTTTTTTTTTTTTTTTTTTTTTTTTTTTTGTTGTCGCTGGAGGAAACCCATCATGGGGACCCACCGGTCCGTCATAAACCGGTGGGTACTGTGAGACTCCTACTCACTAAAACCTCCAGCGGAACACGTCGCCGCAGTGCAATGGGACGTTACGGGGTCGCTTTCGCATTCAACCGTAACGTCCCTGCGGACGGCCCGAACCACGCGGGCCACTGCACCTAAATCAGGATGCCCTCTGTTCACAGAGCATCCCGACCGCCCCGATGATGTGCAGGAGAGTCAAGTGAGCGACTCCCCCGCTGTAGTTCCTCTAGGGTGGTGGGAGAAGATGCGCATAGCGGCGCCTCCTCCCCCCTAGCCGACGGCGACGAAGAGGGTGCGAAGTGTTAGCCTCGCGCTCCCTCTCCGCCGTCTCCTTCAGTGAGATGACGGTCTCACAAAAGGAGACCATCGCCGACCAGGACCTCTCGTCATGCAGCATGGCCCCAACCACGCTGCACAACGAAAGGTCCCCACCCACTACCATCATCAGGGCATGGCGCTGGGGAGACCAGGCGGCGCATTCCACGAGAGTGTGATGCGCTGTGTCCACGGACGCATCACACTCGTGACATGCGGGCGACGGTTCCCGACGCGCAATCCGACACAGATACTTCCCAAAGCAACCATGCCCGGTCAGCATCTGCGTCAGCCTGAACGTCAGGACGCCGTGTGGCCTCCTGACCCAGCGAGACAGGTGCGGAAGGATCGCACCCACCGTCACCAGGCCAGCCGCCGGAGTCCCCAACTCCTCCTCCCATCGCCGAATCAGAGCCTCGTCACACAGGCGTCTGATCCCGGCGATACCCTCCCCCGCTGGACGATCTCCCCTCGCCCGCTCGCGCGCCCGAAATTGATATACTTCGGCGAGCACTTCCGCCCTGAGATGCCAGGGCGGGTCGCCCGCCAGAAGTGTTGCCGCCGTGTAGGACACCGTACGGTACCCCCTCACCGCCCTCACCGCCAGGACCCGCTGCGCCTTGCGCAATTGGGCCCTGTTAGGTGCGGAGAGGGCGTCGAACCACACAGGAGCACCGTACAGTGCCATGGACCTCACTATGCCAGCATAGAGCCGCCGGCAGTGAGATCCAGGGCCCCCGACATTCGGCAGTAACCTGCCGAGGGCCGAGGCGGCGCTGATCAACTTCGGGGCGAGCTGGGCGAAATGGACACGGAACGTCCAGCGGCCGTCCAGGGTCAGGCCCAGATATTTCATCTGGGCCTTTACCTCCACCCTCCTCCCCTGGACGCACAGGCAGGCGTTACGGGGTAGTCTACGGCGTGGGCCGTGAAAAAGGAGGGCCTCCGTTTTAGAGACGGAGACCCTCAGGCCCAACATGCCAATCCGGTCGACGACCAACTCGGTGCCGACTGTGGCCAAGCGTGCCGCTTCGTCGTACGTACGACCCCGGGCTGTGACAAGGGTGTCATCCGCATACGCAATGACACCCAGCCCAGGAGGAAGCGGACACCGCAGGAGCCAATCATACCCGAGGTTCCACAGGACCGGGCCTAAAACCGCCCCCTGTGGAACCCCGCAGTCGACACGTCGTCGACCGACCACCCCGTTTACTCCCGTCCACACGACCTGCCTGTCGCGGAGGTACGCGTCCAACACCCGCCGGAGATAGAGAGGCACCTCATGGAAGCGAAGTGCCTCTCGTAAAGTCTCGAACGGCAGGGTGTTGAAGGCGTTGGCCACATCCAACGAGACGGCTAATAGCACGTCTCCCTCCTCCACTGCGGCCAAGGACCGCGCCTTCAGGGTGTTCAGGGCGTCAATGGTCGAGCGACCCGCCCTGAACCCATACTGGGCCTCCGAAAGGCCCGGTCCCACCTCTTCGAGATGCTGAGTAAGGCGGGCGGCAAGAATGCGCTCAAAGAGCTTGCCCACCTCACTCAGCATCACGATTGGCCTGTATGCCGAAGGGGAGTCCAGAGGACGACCCTCCTTGGGCAACAGGCACAACTTTCCCTCCTTCCAGATCTTCGGGAATTGCCCAGCGCGAAGGCATGCGTTGAACAACTCCCGAAGATCCCTACCCAGGTATTCCAGGGCGATAAAAACGATTCGCCCTGGAATACCATCCGGTCCCGGAGCCTTCCGCCTGGCCCGCAACTTGTCACAGGCCAGGAGAAATTCCCCCTCAGTGATTGGGGGGGCTTCCTCCACACCCTCAGTGGTAGAGGGAGAAGCCATCACTGGGGGGATATGCCCAGAGGACTCCGGGAACAACCCTCCCACCAGCCGTAGGAGGATGTCGGGAGGCGTGGTCTCCGTGATCGGGGCACCGTGCGCGCGGAGTTTATTCCGTGCGCCGATGAAAGGGCGCCCCCACGGATCCCGATCCAGGTCCGCCAGGAGCTCCTGGCGGGCCGCCTCTTTAGCCCGGCTGATGGCGAGCTGCAGGGCCTTCTTGGCAGAATTGTAGGCCAGCCGCAGCTCAGCCTCTAAAGCCGGGTTCACGCCATGCCTCCTACGGCACCGCACAAATTCTCTTCTCGCCCTGATGCTGGCCGCCCGAAGTTCCGCAATTTCGGGCGACCACCAATACACTTGACGCCTGCGGCCCCTTCGCCGCCTCCACCGCGGCATGGCCGCATCGCACACCCTTGTGAGGGTGTCACGCATGCGGCCAGCCAGCTCCTCTACATCGGAGCTGGCACCCACCACCATCCCCTGGGGATTACCCCAGACAGCAACGATGGTCGCCTCACGAGCCAGCTCAGCATCGAGCCGGCCGAGGGCCCATCTCGGGAGCGCTCGAGATGAGCCTCCGAGGCGATCCACCGGTACCGGACTGGTGGAGACCTCAAATCGGACGTACAAGTGGTCCGATAGGGTCTCCACCTCCTCCTCTACTCTCCAGTTTCTCACATCCCGTGCGACATCAGGGGTGGCGAACGACAGGTCCACCACAGACCCCCCCTGACGTCGCACGCATGTGAAGGCCGTCCCCTGATTCAACAGGGACAGACCGGAGAGCAGGGCCCACACCTGGACTTCACTCCCACGAGCGTCCGAGGTGGGGTTCCCCCAGGCTCGGGATTTCGCGTTAAAGTCGCCGAGGACGATAATCTTCCTCGGCGACTGCCGGCCCACCGCAGCCCTGACAGAGTCAAGGAAAATCTCGAACTCTGCCAGGGTGCGGTTGGGGGAGAAGTACACCCCAATAATAGCGTACTCCCCCCACCTTGCAACGACGAAGCCCGAGCCCCTCTCGATCTTCGAGAGGTGGGGGCCGGTACCACTCCTAATCATGATGGCCACAGAGCCCTCCAAGTCCCCCGCCCAGTGCGGATTCTGAGGGGGGACATAGTAGGGCTCGCAGGCCACCGCCACGTCAATTTCCCACTCGGCCATGGACTGCAACAGCAGGTCCTGCGCTCCGGCCGAGTGGTTGACATTCGCTTGAAGGAAGCGGGTTTGTCCTACCATTATGAGGACATCCCCGCCTCCTCCTCAGCAGCCCTATGGCTTTCCCCCCTTGTGGTGGCCCTGGTCTGCTGGGCCACCTTACCCCTTGTGGAGGGTGGCCGACAATTTCGGCCACCCATCATGTGCCCTGAGGGGCGTCCTGCATCCGCGCATACCCTGCAGCGCGGCTTCTTTGCCGCGCAGTCGGCAGCAAAGTGCCCCTCTTCACCACAGCGGTGGCACAGATGCCCTCTGACGGTGCCAGATGGGCACATGGGCCTAGTGTGCCCTAGCCCCATACATTTGTAGCACCGCATGGGGCGCGGCTCTAGCACCTCTACTTTGGCTGAATACCAGCCGACTTGGAGCCGGCCGGCATCAGCCACCTTCTTGGCTGCCGTGAGGGGGCACCGCACGACAGCCATACCCATGCCGCCCTTCCCGACCTGGATCTCAGTGACCCGGATGTCCTTTAGGGGGCAGCCCCCCACATCGGCGACCGCCAGGGCTACCCCCTCCTTAGTGGCGGAGTCATCCAGGCCAGTGAGCTTCAGGTCCCCATTTTTAATGGGGCGTGCCACATTCGCCAGGCCATCAAGGACCTGACGAATCCTCTCAGCCAAACGGTCCGCCACCTCTGAAGGGGTAGAGGAGGGGAGTTCGATAACCCGACCCCCCGTAGCGGCACGTCTGACTATGAGGCCACCACTGACCCCAACTTGAGCCAGGTCAATTTTGTTCTGCGCCCGCTCCAGAACTTGAGCATAAGTCACCCCCTTCGCCTCTGCCTCCGGCAGCAGGGTGATAGTGAGGGCCGACGTACGAGGTGGAGCCCCCACCTTGGGCTTAGAGCGCTGAGCCCTAGGCCTAGACTGCGCTCTCGGAGCCGAGGACCTTACCTGCACCGCCGGCGCAGCGGCCGAAGGGGGGTTAGACCTCTTGTCTTTCCCCTTCCCCTTCCCTTTTTTCACCACAGTGGCCCACGTATCCCCCTGTGGGTCCACCGCAGTGCTGGGCCCAGCGACCGCAGGAGGTGCAGAGGCGGACGCCGAAGCGCGAGCAACCGCCAGTGCCGGCCCAGCGGAACGAGGGCGAGGTGCCGACGCCTTCTTTTTCGAGGTCTGTTTTACAGCCCTCGAACTCCCCCTAGGTGCCTTAGCTGGTGTAGCCACCACTGAAGCCGGAGCCAAAGAAGCCGGAACCGGGGCAGCCTCCCTACGCTTATCCGCCGCCAAGGGCGGGCGAACTGGCGCTAAGGGCGGAAGTCTCGCCTCTATGCTGGATAGTCTGGCGTCCAGTTTCGCATCCATCATACTGCCCAGTGTGCCCACTAGGGAGGCTCGAATCTCCTCAAGCCAGTCCCCTCCAAACGCGTCCGAAGGCCCCGCCTTAGCATCCGCGAGCTCCTTCCGAAGCCCAGAGAACTCACGGCGGTATGCCTTGAGTTCCGCCTCCAGGCTTTCGTTACGCTTACGAAGGCGCTCCATCTCCATCTTAATATTTCGGGCCTCTTCCGCTGGAGTGCGTTCGGCCAAAGCCTCCACCACCATCTGTACCGCTGCAGCCGCCTCCTTCAACGTTTTCACGTATGGGCCTTTTAGGTTCCCGGAATAACGGGCAACCTGAAGCACATTCGATGCACTCTCCATTCCCAGCTTCTTTAACTGCTCCGCAGTTTGTTGAGCAGGATCTACAATGGCTGGGGTCTCCGATTCGGATAGTTCAGAGCCAAACGTAAAGACCAACTTATGCTGGTCTTTACGAAAGGCCCTGGCCTCCAAACAACGTCCAAATTCGGCCTCGCGGGCCTCCGCCTCCAACTCTTGCCTCGCAACCCGAGCACGAGCAGGCCCAGAGCCACCCCTACTACCGTAGGTACGACCCCGGCGCGCCTTCTGAATCCTCGCGCTAACGGTTTGATCCGTCTCCGCGTCCGAGCCTTCGCTCTGTAACGGAGGCGCGTCACTGGGACGCTTGCGCCCCACTGACACGTCCGTGCCCACACTGGCGTCCGAGTCCATGACTCATCTGCCAGGCGGCACAGACACAAACACACACGAAAACCACAAAATAACAATAATCCAAAACAAAAAACGCCAAAACGCTAAGAAAAATCAATAAACCGTTGAAAAACGCCAAAAAACCACATTTGCAGAAAGCACAAGCAAAGCCAGGAAACAGAAGCAAGTCGTATTTAAGTATCCAGATCAAAACATATACAAAAACAAACAAAAAGAACCGCCAAAACACGAAATCAAAGAGATTCGAATTTTCCCACCGGCCTCCACCGGTGGTACTCATTCTACCATCTCTTTGGAGCTAGGCTCCACCGTCATACCTACTAATCCACCGCAACGTCCGTCCATTATGGGCCGTCTGCCTAGGACTTCTGAAGCAGTGAACTTTCGGTCACACACCACAGAGTTATGTTTATACTAACTCACCGCCCCGTCGGGCTTAGAGCTTTCTAAACATGCCTCCAATAGCTCGTAGCCACCCCCAAATTATGCGGGGGTGGTTGTACTCGCTATAGACCACCGACCCCGAACATATATAAATTATTAAATTATGTTCGGACCGGGACACGAACCCGGGGACCAGTGCGTGGGTCGTACATTGCTCACCACTACGCCAACTGGCCCGTCAGAGATTCGAATTTTCCCACCGGTCTCCACCGGTGGTACTCATTCTACCATCTCTTTGGAGCTAGGCTCCACCGTCATACCTACTAATCCACCGCAACGTCCGTCCATTATAGGCCGTCTGCCTAGGACTTCTGAAGCAGTGAACTTTCGGTCACACACCACAGAGTTATGTTTATACTAACTCACCGCCCCGTCGGGCTTAGAGCTTTCTAAACATGCCTCCAATAGCTCGTAGCCACCCCCAAATTATGCGGGGGTGGTTGTACTCGCTATAGACCACCGACCCCGAACATATATAAATTATTAAATTATGTTCGGACCGGGACACGAACCCGGGGACCAGTGCGTGGGTCGTACATTGCTCACCACTACGCCAACTGGCCCGTCTAAATGTGGGTCGAATTTTCCCACCGCCTTTCGACAGTAGTACTCATTCTTATACTGCCCCAGCAGTCTACACATCACAGTTGAACTTTCCGGCTAGTCTTACGAATTAGTGGAGTTTAAGGGTGGTCGTCCACCTCCGCGAGTGCCCGGCAGCCATCTAACACCCACTACAGGCCCATCTGATGCTGTCCCTTCGATGCTACCCGCACCGGTCCGATTTGGCAACCCCGGCGTCCCACCATCATGCGGTCCCCACCATCATTCCGGTACAGGCAGATCGAACAACAACAGCCTTCGATCCGAATTAGCAGGCGAATCTAGTTCCCGGCCAACCTTCGGCTTCCAACTACCCACCGACTTTCTCAGACTTATCGACCGGCCGTACTAGTTCGCCTGTCGTTCCTACTTGCCCACCGCAACACGACGGAAGCGGCAGACTTTCGGAAACACCATACAAGTTGCTCTTACACCCGAAGGCGCAATCGCAATTATCGATCATACCTCGTGTCCAGGTTTACCCCGGTCACAAGTGTAATCTCGAACACGCCACAGTACGCTCTCACACCTCCCCCCCGGCCTGCGGAGGAAGGCGCAATCGCGTGAGTTTGCCCGTTCCCGCACCCCTCTCCCCCGGCCTGCGGGGAGTGGGGCGCGTTCACAGACCCGACCCGCAGTCCGCGTCAGGGCGTCCCCCGTCGCGGTACTACGCTCGGCCACAGCGGTCCGCTATACTCACTCACTATTCTATCAGGCGTCCCCGACGGAGATAGTAAGCTTTCTAACATTCCACCAATGGCTCGTATCCCCCCCCAAATGTGCGGGAAGGGTTGTACTCGCCATTAACCACTGACCCCGAACACATATTAAATTATAAATTGCATTCGGACCGGGACGCGAACCCGGGACCTAGTGCGTGTGGTCGTACATTGCTCACCACTACGCCAACTAGGCCGTCAAAATGTGGGTCGAATTTTCCCACCGCCTTTCGACAGTAGTACTCATTCTTATACTGCCCCAGCAGTCTACACATCACAGTTGAACTTTCCGGCTAGTCTTACGAATTAGTGGAGTTTAAGGGTGGTCGTCCACCTCCGCGAGTGCCCGGCAGCCATCTAACACCCACTACAGGCCCATCTGATGCTGTCCCTTCGATGCTACCCGCACCGGTCCGATTTGGCAACCCCGGCGTCCCACCATCATGCGGTCCCCACCATCATTCCGGTACAGGCAGATCGAACAACAACAGCCTTCGATCCGAATTAGCAGGCGAATCTAGTTCCCGGCCAACCTTCGGCTTCCAACTACCCACCGACTTTCTCAGACTTATCGACCGGCCGTACTAGTTCGCCTGTCGTTCCTACTTGCCCACCGCAACACGACGGAAGCGGCAGACTTTCGGAAACACCATACAAGTTGCTCTTACACCCGAAGGCGCAATCGCAATTATCGATCATACCTCGTGTCCAGGTTTACCCCGGTCACAAGTGTAATCTCGAACACGCCACAGTACGCTCTCACACCTCCCCCCCGGCCTGCGGAGGAAGGCGCAATCGCGTGAGTTTGCCCGTTCCCGCACCCCTCTCCCCCGGCCTGCGGGGAGTGGGGCGCGTTCACAGACCCGACCCGCAGTCCGCGTCAGGGCGTCCCCCGTCGCGGTACTACGCTCGGCCACAGCGGTCCGCTATACTCACTCACTATTCTATCAGGCGTCCCCGACGGAGATAGTAAGCTTTCTAACATTCCACCAATGGCTCGTATCCCCCCCCAAATGTGCGGGAAGGGTTGTACTCGCCATTAACCACTGACCCCGAACACATATTAAATTATAAATTGCATTCGGACCGGGACGCGAACCCGGGACCTAGTGCGTGTGGTCGTACATTGCTCACCACTACGCCAACTAGGCCGTCATGTGGGTCGAATTTTCCCACCGCCTTTCGACAGTAGTACTCATTCTTATACTGCCCCAGCAGTCTACACATCACAGTTGAACTTTCCGGCTAGTCTTACGAATTAGTGGAGTTTAAGGGTGGTCGTCCACCTCCGCGAGTGCCCGGCAGCCATCTAACACCCACTACAGGCCCATCTGATGCTGTCCCTTCGATGCTACCCGCACCGGTCCGATTTGGCAACCCCGGCGTCCCACCATCATGCGGTCCCCACCATCATTCCGGTACAGGCAGATCGAACAACAACAGCCTTCGATCCGAATTAGCAGGCGAATCTAGTTCCCGGCCAACCTTCGGCTTCCAACTACCCACCGACTTTCTCAGACTTATCGACCGGCCGTACTAGTTCGCCTGTCGTTCCTACTTGCCCACCGCAACGCGACGGAAGCGGCAGACTTTCGGAAACACCATACAAGTTGCTCTTACACCCGAAGGCGCAATCGCAATTATCGATCATACCTCGTGTCCAGGTTTACCCCGGTCACAAGTGTAATCTCGAACACGCCACAGTACGCTCTCACACCTCCCCCCCGGCCTGCGGAGGAAGGCGCAATCGCGTGAGTTGCCCGTTCCCGCACCCCTCTCCCCCGGCCTGCGGGGAGTGGGGCGCGTTCACAGACCCGACCCGCAGTCCGCGTCAGGGCGTCCCCCGTCGCGGTACTACGCTCGGCCACAGCGGTCCGCTATACTCACTCACTATTCTATCAGGCGTCCCCGACGGAGATAGTAAGCTTTCTAACATTCCACCAATGGCTCGTATCCCCCCCCAAATGTGCGGGAAGGGTTGTACTCGCCATTAACCACTGACCCCGAACACATATTAAATTATAAATTGCATTCGGACCGGGACGCGAACCCGGGACCTAGTGCGTGTGGTCGTACATTGCTCACCACTACGCCAACTAGGCCGTCAAAATGTGGGTCGAATTTTCCCACCGCCTTTCGACAGTAGTACTCATTCTTATACTGCCCCAGCAGTCTACACATCACAGTTGAACTTTCCGGCTAGTCTTACGAATTAGTGGAGTTTAAGGGTGGTCGTCCACCTCCGCGAGTGCCCGGCAGCCATCTAACACCCACTACAGGCCCATCTGATGCTGTCCCTTCGATGCTACCCGCACCGGTCCGATTTGGCAACCCCGGCGTCCCACCATCATGCGGTCCCCACCATCATTCCGGTACAGGCAGATCGAACAACAACAGCCTTCGATCCGAATTAGCAGGCGAATCTAGTTCCCGGCCAACCTTCGGCTTCCAACTACCCACCGACTTTCTCAGACTTATCGACCGGCCGTACTAGTTCGCCTGTCGTTCCTACTTGCCCACCGCAACGCGACGGAAGCGGCAGACTTTCGGAAACACCATACAAGTTGCTCTTACACCCGAAGGCGCAATCGCAATTATCGATCATACCTCGTGTCCAGGTTTACCCCGGTCACAAGTGTAATCTCGAACACGCCACAGTACGCTCTCACACCTCCCCCCCGGCCTGCGGAGGAAGGCGCAATCGCGTGAGTTGCCCGTTCCCGCACCCCTCTCCCCCGGCCTGCGGGGAGTGGGGCGCGTTCACAGACCCGACCCGCAGTCCGCGTCAGGGCGTCCCCCGTCGCGGTACTACGCTCGGCCACAGCGGTCCGCTATACTCACTCACTATTCTATCAGGCGTCCCCGACGGAGATAGTAAGCTTTCTAACATTCCACCAATGGCTCGTATCCCCCCCCAAATGTGCGGGAAGGGTTGTACTCGCCATTAACCACTGACCCCGAACACATATTAAATTATAAATTGCATTCGGACCGGGACGCGAACCCGGGACCTAGTGCGTGTGGTCGTACATTGCTCACCACTACGCCAACTAGGCCGTCAAATGTGGGTCGAATTTTCCCACCGCCTTTCGACAGTAGTACTCATTCTTATACTGCCCCAGCAGTCTACACGTCACAGTTGAACTTTCCGGCTAGTCTTACGAATTAGTGGAGTTTAAGGGTGGTCGTCCACCTCCGCGAGTGCCCGGCAGCCATCTAACACCCACTACAGGCCCATCTGATGCTGTCCCTTCGATGCTACCCGCACCGGTCCGATTTGGCAACCCCGGCGTCCCACCATCATGCGGTCCCCACCATCATTCCGGTACAGGCAGATCGAACAACAACAGCCTTCGATCCGAATTAGCAGGCGAATCTAGTTCCCGGCCAACCTTCGGCTTCCAACTACCCACCGACTTTCTCAGACTTATCGACCGGCCGTACTAGTTCGCCTGTTGTTCCTACTTGCCCACCGCAACGCGACGGAAGCGGCAGACTTTCGGAAACACCATACAAGTTGCTCTTACACCCGAAGGCGCAATCGCAATTATCGATCATACATCGTGTCCAGGTTTACCCCGGTCACAAGTGTAATCTCGAACACGCCACAGTACGCTCTCACACCTCCCCCCCGGCCTGCGGAGGAAGGCGCAATCGCGTGAGTTGCCCGTTCCCGCACCCCTCTCCCCCGGCCTGCGGGGAGTGGGGCGCGTTCACAGACCCGACCCGCAGTCCGCGTCAGGGCGTCCCCCGTCGCGGTACTACGCTCGGCCACAGCGGTCCGCTATACTCACTCACTATTCTATCAGGCGTCCCCGACGGAGATAGTAAGCTTTCTAACATTCCACCAATGGCTCGTATCCCCCCCCAAATGTGCGGGAAGGGTTGTACTCGCCATTAACCACTGACCCCGAACACATATTAAATTATAAATTGCATTCGGACCGGGACGCGAACCCGGGACCTAGTGCGTGTGGTCGTACATTGCTCACCACTACGCCAACTAGGCCGTCAAAATGTGGGTCGAATTTTCCCACCGCCTTTCGACAGTAGTACTCATTCTTATACTGCCCCAGCAGTCTACACGTCACAGTTGAACTTTCCGGCTAGTCTTACGAATTAGTGGAGTTTAAGGGTGGTCGTCCACCTCCGCGAGTGCCCGGCAGCCATCTAACACCCACTACAGGCCCATCTGATGCTGTCCCTTCGATGCTACCCGCACCGGTCCGATTTGGCAACCCCGGCGTCCCACCATCATGCGGTCCCCACCATCATTCCGGTACAGGCAGATCGAACAACAACAGCCTTCGATCCGAATTAGCAGGCGAATCTAGTTCCCGGCCAACCTTCGGCTTCCAACTACCCACCGACTTTCTCAGACTTATCGACCGGCCGTACTAGTTCGCCTGTTGTTCCTACTTGCCCACCGCAACGCGACGGAAGCGGCAGACTTTCGGAAACACCATACAAGTTGCTCTTACACCCGAAGGCGCAATCGCAATTATCGATCATACATCGTGTCCAGGTTTACCCCGGTCACAAGTGTAATCTCGAACACGCCACAGTACGCTCTCACACCTCCCCCCCGGCCTGCGGAGGAAGGCGCAATCGCGTGAGTTGCCCGTTCCCGCACCCCTCTCCCCCGGCCTGCGGGGAGTGGGGCGCGTTCACAGACCCGACCCGCAGTCCGCGTCAGGGCGTCCCCCGTCGCGGTACTACGCTCGGCCACAGCGGTCCGCTATACTCACTCACTATTCTATCAGGCGTCCCCGACGGAGATAGTAAGCTTTCTAACATTCCACCAATGGCTCGTATCCCCCCCCAAATGTGCGGGAAGGGTTGTACTCGCCATTAACCACTGACCCCGAACACATATTAAATTATAAATTGCATTCGGACCGGGACGCGAACCCGGGACCTAGTGCGTGTGGTCGTACATTGCTCACCACTACGCCAACTAGGCCGTCAAATGTGGGTCGAATTTTCCCACCGCCTTTCGACAGTAGTACTCATTCTTATACTGCCCCAGCAGTCTACACATCACAGTTGAACTTTCCGGCTAGTCTTACGAATTAGTGGAGTTTAAGGGTGGTCGTCCACCTCCGCGAGTGCCCGGCAGCCATCTAACACCCACTACAGGCCCATCTGATGCTGTCCCTTCGATGCTACCCGCACCGGTCCGATTTGGCAACCCCGGCGTCCCACCATCATGCGGTCCCCACCATCATTCCGGTACAGGCAGATCGAACAACAACAGCCTTCGATCCGAATTAGCAGGCGAATCTAGTTCCCGGCCAACCTTCGGCTTCCAACTACCCACCGACTTTCTCAGACTTATCGACCGGCCGTACTAGTTCGCCTGTCGTTCCTACTTGCCCACCGCAACGCGACGGAAGCGGCAGACTTTCGGAAACACCATACAAGTTGCTCTTACACCCGAAGGCGCAATCGCAATTATCGATCATACCTCGTGTCCAGGTTTACCCCGGTCACAAGTGTAATCTCGAACACGCCACAGTACGCTCTCACACCTCCCCCCCGGCCTGCGGAGGAAGGCGCAATCGCGTGAATTTTTGCCCGTTCCCGCACCCCTCTCCCCCGGCCTGCGGGGAGTGGGGCGCGTTCACAGACCCGACCCGCAGTCCGCGTCAGGGCGTCCCCCGTCGCGGTACTACGCTCGGCCACAGCGGTCCGCTATACTCACTCACTATTCTATCAGGCGTCCCCGACGGAGATAGTAAGCTTTCTAACATTCCACCAATGGCTCGTATCCCCCCCCAAATGTGTGGGAAGGGTTGTACTCGCCATTAACCACTGACCCCGAACACATATTAAATTATAAATTGCATTCGGACCGGGACGCGAACCCGGGACCTAGTGCGTGTGGTCGTACATTGCTCACCACTACGCCAACTAGGCCGTCAACCTAACCTAACCTAACCTAACCTAACCTAACCTAACCTAACCTAACCTAACCTAACCTAACCTAACCTAACCTAACCTAACCTAACCTAACCTAACCTAACCTAACCTAACCTAACCTAACCTAACCTAACCTAACCTAACCTAACCTAACCTAACCTAACCTAACCTAACCTAACCTAACCTAACCTAACCTAACCTAACCTAACCTAACCTAACCTAACCTAACCTAACCTAACCTAACCTAACCTAACCTAACCTAACCTAACCTAACCTAACGGTAAACCTAACGGTAAACCTAACGGTAAACCTAACGGTAAACCTAACGGTAAACCTAACGGTAAACCTAACGGTAAACCTAACGGTAAACCTAACGGTAAACCTAACGGTAAACCTAACGGTAAACCTAACGGTAAACCTAACGGTAAACCTAACGGTAAACCTAACGGTAAACCTAACGGTAAACCTAACGGTAAACCTAACGGTAAACCTAACGGTAAACCTAACGGTAAACCTAACGGTAAACCTAACGGTAAACCTAACGGTAAACCTAACGGTAAACCTAACGGTAAACCTAACGGTAAACCTAACGGTAAACCTAACGGTAAACCTAACGGTAAACCTAAACGGTAAATATCACGGTAAAGTTCACGGAACAAAAGGAGGAAACATAGGCATAGGCATATAGATGGACGCATTTTAGGCAAAAAAAAAGTAGAACCTTTACTGATTTGACCTAAATTTCTACAGTTTATACGTACATGTTACAGCAAAAAAAAAAAAAAAAAAAAAAAAAAAAAAAAAAAAAAAAAAAAAAAAAAAAAAAAAAAAAAAAAACGTTCTTAGTTAGTTACAACACGTTTTAACGAGTTAACCCTCTGTAGGACCGCGTAGACTACAAAAAAAAAAAAAAAAAAAAAAAAGAACAGGCTAAAAATAGGTCAGCTAAACTGAGCTTCTGTGGTAATTGAATGAAGAGCAGCTCATGTTTACAAGAAACAAGACCCTATTTCGTCAAACTATCAATGCCCTGATCCTCTAGAGCTTGAAAAAGGAAACAGGTTGTTCAGAAGAATACGTAGCCCATGTCAGTGGGATCAATGTCTCTACTGTGGCATGGCAGGACAATAAAATTGTTAACTCGATTTGCTCTTTTGCCGGAAAAAAAAAAAAAAAAAAAAAAAAAAAAAAAAAAAAAAAAAAAAAAAACCCTGAGACTGATGTTCATACATAGTACCAACAGAAGTCGAGGACAGATAAAGTGACCCAATGTGGTAAGAGAGTACAATCGCCATATGTGTGGAGTCGACCTCCTTGACATGAGCATCTATAAGATTTGTTTGCAAAGCAAAGCAAGTGATGGCCTATGCGTCTATTTTTCATATGACCAATTCATGATTTTTTTTTTTACAAAAAGGGTCACTAAAACCTGCAAAAACCTGCAATCACGCCATTTATCATCGGCAGATTTTCACCTGAAATTTGTTGTGAATCTTTCGCCGATGTGCCTTCAAAAGCAGTCCGGCTAGACCAGATTGGGCTATATAAATGGATATTTATTTTATAAATGGTTATGTGATTATATTATCTTTTACTTTATCTCGTATAGATTTGGATCGCACTTGGGGGGCGTCGTAGAAGTCTCGTCTAGGATGATGGTAGAGCTAAAACTGGCACTGGCCACAATATTCTAATAATAAAATCAGATGGAAATTTACGAAGTGTACAGGACTTACTCACAAAATCTGTGAAAAATGCGGGGTAGCCCTATGCTACACGAAAACCAAGAACTGTTTCAGAAATTTTCATCTTTCGTTGCAGGGGCAATAGGTACTGTAATTTAGACTTCTTACTGCAATTTAGACTTCTTGCTTCTAGGCAACACTCCCTATTTTTATGATTTTCTTGAAAAATATTAAAATTAAAAAAATCCAGAAATACATGTATTTTATTTTTTTTGTTGTTATGTCGACTCCAAAAAAAAAAAAAAAATTTAATTGTCGTCAAATTATATAGTAGGTAAGTTGGGTTAAAACTTAAAATCAGTTGCTTTTTATGAAAATTATTTTCATTAAGTATAAATCGTTACTTTAACTATTACAAAATATGTTGGTACGAATTGTGTGTACGTATAAACAGCAAGTTCTAAATAGCCTATATACCTTTGCTTTTCTTTATTACAGCTAGACCTAGCAACAGTTCTTAAAGATAAATTTGTCTTTGTTACATCAACTAGCAAGAATTTTCTTGAGACTTATTGAATTCTGACCTGAAGAATCACAATAAATTAGCTTATTTAAATGCCTAATAAATAACTGATTGCATAAAAAGTAATTGAGATTTTAAATATTTACTAAAAAAAAAAAAAAATCAAGAATACCATATTTTGTTCCAATCTTCTTATCAATTCTAGTTTTCACTATGGCGTTTCGTGTACACTAGTTTTGACTATTTAAAAATCATTGTAACTGAGAACGGGTTTTAACTGTATACATGAAACAACGTTTAAAATTCTTTTTATTGAAGTAACATTTCTCATTCAAACGTTAGAGGCCAATAACTGGTTCTATTGAACGATAAGGATAAGGGCAACAAAATATGAATAACTCTTATCATAACTTAAAAGATTACATCAAAATTATGTATTAATTTAGAGTATTGTGATCTTACAAAGCATACCGAAATGTTTGAAATAGTAAATGTCTGTATCCACAGAAAAAGACAATAGCTGGTTGTATACAGTAGTACTTCCTAAAAGAGGGTGGACCTTTAAATGGCCATTCGTTGTTACATCATAAATAATAGCATAAAGCCAAAAAAATATTTTTTTTTCCAGTAAATATAATTGTTAGGTTCCCAAAAGTAAGGTTTCAAAAAGTTAGATTTCAAAAAGTTAGGTTTTCGAAAGTTAGGTTCGAAAAATTTTGGTTACCGAATATCACACGGTTAGGTGAAACGTTAGCTTTCGAAACGTTAGGTTTGAGAATTTTAGGTTTCAGATAGTTAGGTCTTAGCGAGTTAGGTTTTGAATAGTTAGGTTTCAGACAGTTAGGTTTTGTAAAGTTAGGTTTCGAAACGTTAGGTTTGTTAAAGTTAGGTTTGCTAATGTTAGTTTCAGACAGTTAGGTTTTGTAAAGTTAGGTTTCGAAACGTTGGGTTTGATAAAGTTAGGTTACAAAACGTTAGGTTTGAGATTGTTAGGTTCCAGACAGTTAGGTTTTGAAAATTTAGGTTTCGAAACGTTGGGTTTGATAAAGTTAGGTTACAAAACGTTAGGTTTGAGATAATTAGGTTTCGAAAAGTTAGGTTTGGAAAAGTTAGGTTTCCAAAAGTTGGGGGGCCGCGGGGGGCGGGAAGAACAAAATATTTCTCCCCGCCTTCCGCGGTCCCAGCGGGGCCGTCACCGCTGTATGGCGGCATGTGAGGGGGCGGCAGGGGAAGGGGAGTGTCGGCGTTGTCGCATCCTCTTCTCCTGCTGCCGTTTTTGGGTGGGCCCGTTTGCGGGCGTTTTGCGGTTTGCCCAACTCGTTTGGGTGGGAGGTTTTGGGTGTATACGTATAGACTTATATACGTATACACCCCTTCTTTTTTGCAGTGTGCCCACTTCGGTGGGCGGTGTTCAGGTTGTGTGGGGCTGCTCCGGGTACTTCTCTGATCAGCAGAGTGGACTTGCGAGCAGCCTCACTTTTCTGGGGGGTCCACTTCGGTGGACAGAGGGGTCTGTTTCTCAGCAGCCCCCTCACCTGACGGGCCGACCATCTGGCCTGCCGCCGGGGCGTCGCGGTTGTATGCTAACGCGATCCCGTGGCGCCCCACTATGGCGGATGAGGGTTGGGGTCAGGTTTTAGTGGGTAGTACGGGCCGCCTCTTGTTCTCACAAGGGTGTTAGGCCTGTGAGTCCCACACAGTGCCTCCTGGGGGTCAGTGCGATAAATGCATTTCCTGACGTTAAAAAAAAAAAAAAAAGGTTTCCAAAAGTTGGAAAAGAAAAGAGAAGTAAGAAATCGAAATAGGTGTCGGAGAGTGTTTTCCAGAGCAAGAAAAAGGAAAGATATTTTGTAACATCTTATTAGGGGACAACTTTATCTCTTTATTATTTAACTCTATTTGCTCGTATTAAAACGTAAGAAATATTAAAAAAAATACACATAAGTTACAAGTATAATGAAAGACAAAGAATAATATGATGTGAGGTAGTTTTTAATAAATACATAACGATATATTTGATATTGATAAATGGTTAACAAAAAAAAAAACAATTATTAATATCAATTAAAGATTACAATTTAATACCTACTATTAAAACTTAAGAATTACCATTTTAAGAATGGTATAATTTTTTGTAAATCTTGTTACGTTTAGGTTACATGTACCTGCATATTATTTAAAATGTGGACCGCTCTCGTAGACAGAGTGCGTGTATCGTTAGATGTAGTATAATATTTTTGACATCCGTTAGAACCTATCTCATAAGAGACAATATCCAGAGATTCAACACTCTATAGACTTTTGTCCAGACTCGATCTTGACATTCGACGTTTCGCATGACATTAGATGTCAGTGATAATATTTCAAGTGTATTTTGTTGACGAAATAAAAGACAAGCGTTTAAATTGTTTATTGGTATAGAATATTGTTTATACATAAGAACTCGGTCAGACAATATTATTACAGAACAGAACAATATTATTTTAATATTAAATGAAGCTTATGTGCATAATAATGAATTTTAAAATATAATATTCAATATTTTAGTGACATTTTTAGGAATTGTGAATTGTTACTTTTCCGGCTTTACATTATAGCAGCAAGGTAGCAAAGTTTCTGGAAATCAGACACACACTATTGCTGTGTGAAAAAAATATATATAATTTATCGAAATATCGATATAAATATGAAAATAAAACTTATTTATTAATCATAAACTAATAATTTGATTCCACATAGTGTTCACATTTCTTATAATTTAATAGTACTTTTCACATATTTTTGTAGTATACAAGTATTTCTTACATATCTTTGATACACTTAATAATTAAATAATTCTCAAACATTTGTGTACCTACCTATATCTAAATATTTTATAATTTTACTTACTTATTTAGTCAGATACATAAATACAATAATACATAAATTGATTTTAAAAATTAACACAATCTAAACAAAAACAAAATCTTTTCTTACAAAATGCCACTGATAAATTGTTTACAGTACATACATCAATAATGTGACCAGCTTTGAATTACCTTCATATGACCTAGTAAAAAAAAAATAATTAAAATAAAAATTGGAATAAAAATAGGTACAATATTGTCATTTTTATTAACACCACAAGTAGATCCAATTATATAACTAAGTATTTGATTTATACATAAGTTTGAATATGCATAACTAAAAAATATAGTTTATAATATTATAGCTCTTAGGTTCTATATTTAATTGTCTTCTTATTTAAATAAAGCAATAGATGACTGTTGTCTTTGTTGCTCCTTGAGATGAATCTGAAAAAAAATGTAATACTTTAAATCTATTCCTATAGTTTCTTTTAGATTAAACTTTAATATTTTTAGAAACTTAATTTTAAAAATGAAAAATAAAGGAAGTACCTAAATGTATAGCATGTGAAAATGTAAGGTAATCCACTTGGTGGATTTATTATTAAAAATATAAATATCACAACACTTCTAAGTTTCTATTCTATTTTGAATCTGAAACAATCTGAAATAAATGTTATTATTTATTTCTTGTGGTTATAGCTGCTTGCCATTAGTACATTATCAATAGGTAAATTGGTAAATTCTATCATTTATAGTAATTATTTACATTGCTGTATTAGGTATATATTATCATTGTTGACTTTATTCTTTATAAAATAATATAAATAAATATGTTATGACATTATTACAATAGGGCCATCTAGTTCGGTGGTAAGCTATGAGGCTTGTATTACGGCTACTTATTAGTTCATATATTTCATATTATAAATATAAACACCCATGACTGGAGTACAAACATTAGTGCCAATTATTTTTAACAAAAAACAAAAACCGACTTCAAAACTAAACAAATCTAAACTAAAAAGTAGAAAATAATACTTTTAAGAACTTCGTTAATTTAGAAGTCGGTGCCAGCCAGGACGGATAGACTTATCTTGCCTTTGCAAGGAACTTTCGAACGGTATTTTGATTATGTTTACAAATATTATAGATATAGATTAATCGAATACTTATGTGTCTATTTAAGGTTATTTTGCTTTGGCTGGCACCGACTTCTAAATTAACGAAGTTCTTAAAAGTATTATTTCCTACTTTTTAGTTTAGATTTGTTTAGTTTTGAAGTCGGTTTTTGTTTTTTGTTAAAAATAATTTATTTTCAAATTTTTAGCGGAAAGTAGATACTTCTTTTGTTTATGTAAAAAAAAGAATTTTCCAAATCCGTCCAGCCATCTTCGAGTAATGGGGAACATACATAAAAAAAGTCCCCAACGAATTGAGAACCTCCTCCTTTTTTGAAGTCGGTTGATAAGAGCCTGAAAGAATTTAACTATCGGTCTATAATTACGTATAAAATTGGAAGAATTTTCTTTTAACTCCTAACCGTTGAGGAGTTGTACCTTCCATCATTAGCTCAACCACAGGAGGTGATGATTATCAGACGCAAATACTTGAACAGCTCTAGAAAATATATGAAAAACGTAATAAGTGCCTATAGAATTTGAGAGTTGTCTTCGATTTCCCTGGGATCCCATCATCAGATCGTGACGTGGTGACTATGGGACCAACTAGAAACTATACCCTTTCAAACAAAAAAAGAATTTTCTAAATCGGTCCAGCCATCGTCGAGTAATCGGGGAACATACATAGAAAAAAAAAAAAAAAAAAAAAAGTCCCCGACGAATTGATAACCTCCTCCTTTTTTTGAAGTCGGTTAACAAATGATTGCACCCAGTGAAATTCGAATCCACCACCGCTGGTGCAGAAAGTAGACCAACTACCAACTGAGCCATATGTGTCATCAAAATTTATGAGTATTGCATTATTATAAAATTATTGGAAACTAAATCATCATAATTATTATGTATCTTATAATTTTTATACTTCTATAATATGTATTAAAACAATAACTATAAAAATATGATATACTCATATTCCCTTCATACCTACAGGCATAACATTAGTCCATCCATAGAGTCATCATCCATCATTTATTGTCTCATTTATTTTAAAAAAATAAAAGAGTGTATTATTTTTATAAAATATACACCTTGTTTATTTATTATATTTACCACAGTTTGCAGTCCACATTTATCTTGAAGTTTTTTGTGGAATTCCATAGTCATACAATGAGTTATTCTTTACAATATTCAACTACCGGGCATGGGCAGCTTCAATGTGGTAAGAATTAATTCATAATCCTCTGGTCTCTTGGTAATGTGATCTGTAAATTCATAGTTGCTTAGTAGATTCTCTAAACATGAAAAACAACCAAAGCATGAGTCACTCGTTTTATGAAATAACAGGTAAAAAGGTGAATAGTGTAACAATACTAAGGTAGTAGTAATTTACTTGCACATATGTGTCTACGACAGGAATGAACAGAGCCAGAGTTTCCACTTCATGTTGCGGGTATTATTCATCCAATATGGGTCAAATATTTAAATAAAAACACAATTTTAAATGTGTGACATAAATATGATGACTGAATTTATATTATGAATTTATTAACAGTGGCGCGTGTAGCTTAATCTCTTTTTAAATTAAAAGGCCAACAAGGAAAAAGTGTAATCTTTCAAAATATATGTGTAATGGAAATTCGGAATATATGAGAATGAAAATAAATATACCAACTTACCTAAAGGCTAAAACCTAAGTTAACTTAAAATACTGCGGTGTCTACATTACGAGCACATAATTATAATTGTAAAACAACAACATTTATTTTACAGCTTTTTCATATAATAAATACTACATTCCATAAATGATTGCGATTTTGTTTTTATTATAAAAGTATAATTAAAAATATCAAAACACCTACATCAAAAAATTGAAACATTGAAAAGTACTTCCCCCACAGATTAAGTATTAGTTACTACGACTTCTCCGTCGTTCACCGTCACAGATAAAATAATATTATTTAGATTTGAGACACTAAGATTAAGGAGACTACACACCATAGAGTATAGTAAGTATATAGGGAATAGAGAGCCCTCTTGAGCTTTTTTTTTGCATACTAGGTCGAACTAGTAGCGCCAACTGTGAATTGAATCCGAACTAATATGCCGTCTCTAGATATACGTACCTATATTTATAACAATCTATAAACATTAAACACAGCTATACCTATATATGGATATATTTTACTGCTAAAATATATCCATATATAGGTATAGCTGTGTTTATAGACATATTTCATGAAATTCCAAGACATTTGAAATACTCTTGAATATTTATTGAAACTGCTGTATTTTCTACTTTTTGGTTGAATTAATACGGTTTTGAACGATAGAAGCAAGTAAACAGTTCCAATAAATATCAGATAAAGGTGTTAGAAATAAAACAAGAACAAATCAGTTTCATTTTTTATTTTTATAATGCTTGCGTTTATTATAATATGTTTGTGCTGCAATTTTAGTTATATCTTCACCATCATAAGTCAATTTACCAGCTAAAATACGATTAATAGATCGACACCAACTATGCAACATAACAATGATTGTAATTTCAGTAAAATATTCTTTTAATTTATTTTTATGTGCTAGGCAATTAAAAGGATAATCCACTAAAACATCTGTAACCGTTTTTATAGTGTTCCTTACATTATTTTTTGGAACATCTTTTTTTAAAAATGATTCTATTATATTCTGAATCTGATGAAAACAATTTTGTAATGCTTCATTTGGATAACATAACCATTTTTTTTTTTCGTATTCTTTGGCTTTGATAAAACTATTGGACGGGTTTTCGTTGTTTGAATCTAATAGGTTTTGTCTACAATATTTACACGATTTAACAATATTTCGTAAACATTTTGTCAGGACCCAACCACACACATAATTTCTTTGCCCTGCATCAGCTTGCAGGGAGAGATTTTGTGGCAATAAACTTTCATCTAAAATAATAATATTTTCTTCTTTGGGAATTTCAGGAGCATCCTGTTTTTCTGTAAGGAAAAATTGGAGACCTTGTAAACATTCATTCATATCCTCTTCGCAATTGGCTTTTTTTGATTGCGGCATATTATAATTATTAAGCAGCAATGCTTTAAATGCCCCTTCAAAAGAATTGGTGTTAGGGGCATTATTTCGGGCTCCATAGCTCCTGATATTCCCAAAAAAGTTTTCTACAGGGTCCTGACTAAAATTACGTGTTAATACTGCATCAAAACCATATTTATCAAACAACACTTTGCAAATTGCTTCCATACCATTAATTGTTTTATTAAATTAGTTACAGATGGAATAGTAGTCTCTATTAATCGTACTTTATTTCCACTAATCTTTTTTTGGACAAATTTTATAGTTTTCAAAACTTCTTTGGCATTTTTCCACAATTTGTGATGGGGTGAATGCCTTCTTACGGGCCCCTTATATATTTTACCGTCGGGTATATAAAATGTGTTGCCATTAAGGCTGTCAAAAACATTATCCAGCAATAATGTTAATTCAATTAGTGCCCTACACTCTGTTGGTAAGTCCCCTCTTGCTACCAAATGCTCAGTAACAACAGCTACACTGTGACTAAAAATCTGCGTTGCCGATTTAACTTTCATTTTATTAATTTTTTCGGGGACAACATGTTCTTCGGTTATTTTATTTAATAATCGAAGTTCCCCGTATGTTTTGTCAGCTGTGTATACCTGCTGGTAGTAATCCCATTTTACCACTTTGCTTTTATTTTTAGAGGTATACACCATTTCTTTATTCAATAAATTATTCCTAAGTCCTTTTATTAGATGTGGGACATCATATAATGGAATAATATTTTGACCATTAATTGTAAAATGATCATAGCGCCACTCTTTGCCAAGTCGCAAAAACGATGCTCTGGTATTATTCACCAATTCTGTGATAGCACTTACATTGACGGAGCTTTGATCGCAGACACTATTTACAATTATAAGTCCTGATTTTTGTATTTCGGATACAACGCATTTTATTAATTTTTTTAGCTCTAATTTTTGTAAGCCGTTTGTGAAATAATAGGCGACTGGCTGTTTAAAGCTTTGTTTTAAGCCTTTTATCATAAATACTAAAGCGTGATCTGCAAATCTCACATCACCAGAATTGGCGAATCCCTCAAATGCATCTTTGTGCTTATTGTAAAATATTTGAGGGGTTAAAGACATTTCGTCAAATATAAGACTGCATAATCTATCAGGTGCATCCTTTTCAAGTACAGTTTTTTTAATTTTTTCAAATAAAATGGGATTAATACCAGGGTAGAGCTTAATTTGGCTTAGCAATCGTTTCATTGCCTTTGATGATGGCAATGTAAAATATTTATATAATAAAGAATATGCCTTCGGACTTTTCTTGTACATTGTCAATGCAAGAACTTTGTCATCTATAGTAAAACGTCGGCCTTTCGGCTTTTTATTTGACTGTAACTGCATGTGTACAAATAGTTGTGCAGGTTTCTGCATATTTTTTATCACATGCTGGAATGCTGTATCCTTAAATAATTTAGCAGCATTTGCTAATCTCGCCTTATAAGAAAGTCCTTTCTTCCTCAAACGACTTATTTCGGACTGCAGATTCTTGACTTTTGCGGCAAAAGGCTTCAACTGGACATCACTGCATGTCAGTAAACCCCGAGAACCTGAAAATAGAGTTTAAATAAAGTAATTTAATGTTAAGACAGATTATTATTATTTATCAAGTTTAAAATGCATAAATCTTGTATTTGGTAGAATTTGGTACAGACAGAAATTAAAAAACCGAACTTGTAAAAGAATAGGGAATATGCAAGTAAATAAAACTTTTTATAAATTAGTAAATTAAATATAAAGAATGCAAAACATAATACTCCGAACAATAAGCAACGTCCCATGGTATATCACCAACCAGGAAATTATGAACATCTGAATATGCTCACGATAAAGGACGAAATCGAAATTGTCACTAAGAAATACCGGAAGAAGTTATTGAATCACCCCAATACATTGGCAACTCATCTACATAAAGCGCCTCAAGTGGAAGGACTATATATGAAATCCATGATTAAACAATGAGGAGACATCCTCACTGGGGGATGTACACTAACAGCCATAACGCTCTTACCAAATCTGCTTATAGTGCTAAGCACTGATCGCAGATACAATAGTAGAAAAAAAAGTACAGTATTCATCAATTATGCCAACAAATATATAATAAATTACCCCTTCTTTGTCAAACAAAAAAAAAAATTTTTGGCTTTCAGCAAGACTTTCTACTATTATAATATTTTCCTCCTCGTCTGGTCTATACATAATTCAAAACAGTATGTTTTGAATATAATTTAGGAAATATTTTTAAATAAACTGGTGTTTTAGTGCACAAATAAATACCTTTTCCAAATCGTTTTCGAAAAGATCTGCTAGCCGCGCTGTAATTGTGCTCCATTATTACAGCAGAAGGAACAGCAGATGGATTACTGCCATGAACAACACCTGAAGCAAATTCATGCATTATAATTAGTATTTCTATGGATAAAATAATTTGAGTACAATCGGACTTTCAAAATCAAATGGCTTTAAAGTAGTAATACTTTATTCTACCTGTGTCTGTTTGATGTGAAGTAGTTGTATGGCTCAGTTCACTTATAGCTGCAATTAAAGGAGGTTCTTCTTCCAGCAGAAATTCATCAAATTGTTCTGAAATCGAGAATAAGAAATTAAGCTTCAACTCATACTTTATTGCAACATAATTATAAAATTCGGTACGTAATCATTATATTATACACATACACACCTGTTTTAGAAGCATGTGATGTTGAAGGTTTGCTTAAAAGACCAACAGCAGATTCCCTGGCAGTGTTATCTGTAATTTTATTAAAACTAAATTAGTTGGTGTGCAAAGTATCTTTAATTTAATTAAAAATAACATAACACTTTGCTAATCTGGGGATTGAACCCAGGACCTCATGCTCAGCAGTAACACTTGCAATCACTAAACCAATGAGACAGTTTAAAACTTTAAAACTTTTTAGCTTTCTTAACTAATGTATAATTTTCAATTAAAGTCTACCACAAAGTTTGTTGTAACAACCCAGATTGTATACACACCATGTAGATGAAGTGATGGAATTGCCAATGCACTTAGTCGGTTATTCCGGACTCTGTCTCTTGCAGTGAAATGTATGTCACAGATCAGCTTCTTTTGGTAATACTCATAGTCAGAAGCAGTTTCCAGTTTTCCCCCAAGAAGACTAACCCAAGCTTTAAAACGCTCAGGAAATTTATCAGCATTTGGAAAACGATGCATTGGTGTGCCTGAAATATCAAAAAAAAAAGAATTTGGTTATATTAATTAATAATCTTAAATTATTATTATTATTGGTTCACCACAAATCGTGGTTTTGTGATGAACCATGTTCTGACGTAGCTGTCAAAGGTGTGTCAAAGTGTCTCATAAAGCAACCCCGTGATAAGCCCACCTTTACATATTATTTTACAATAAAAAAGTATAAGTATTGCTTAGTGTTGCTAAACTGTTGAAAACAATTTGCTTATTTATAATAGGTAACTCGTTTCAACAGTTTCCTTCTTTGACTGATAGTAGATCCCAGTATGAATATACATGGTAGTCATGAAATCATGTTTATGAAATTTTCTAAAGCATATTCATAAATTGCAACAGCAGTTGGATACAAACCTACATCCATCATCCACAACACATTCTTGTGGTTAGTGTGACAGTAGGTGAAGCCTTTTATTTACTTTACATACATTACATATAGTAACTTATGACGACCCACAGACCGAAATAATATAGTTACTACATTGGTCAGTTGGTAATCATTCGTAGGGGCGGAAATTGAAAAAATTGAGGTGAGTGAAGTGAAATATATATGTGGCGACAACTATGCAAGATAACACAATAAATGATGAATAAACTTACCGCTAGGAGCACATCCAAAGGCACATAACTTAGGCATTTTAACAAATACAAAGTACTAAAAACACAACACAAAAACAGCGTCCTTTCGCAATATAGTTCAACTAAATTAAATGTTTATTACAAGGCGAATTCACGGTATGAAGGCGGAGGAGATCAAAGCTCGACTCTACGCACTTACAGAAAGATTTCACAACTGTAATAAAACTGAAAAAATGGAGAAAATCTACAAACATGCGAACGCACAGAACGTAGTCACCATTTTGAATTTGAAAATTGAAATATCGTTATTCGTTCATCGTTGTCATAAATTGGTAGCCACTATTGCCATTATCATTAATTACAGTGATATTTTATCGATTGATTTGATAAAAAAATCAATGAGATTTTTTGTTTACAACTGTAAATATTTTTTTTGAATAGTCTCCAAATTAGTAGTTGTTAAAATAATTTTCAATTTGTAATTTTACCTTAACTAGTGACATCTGTTGGCTATGAAACTAACTAAAACGATTTAATTTTCGATTCAAACTGTAGATGGCGCCACAAACAATTGAATTTGTACTTCTAGGCCACTGTCCTCCCCCTGCTACACACTAACCGTATATACTCGTACTACATAGTCTATGACCTCGACATTTACGTTTGGCTTTTTATTAATTAGGTTAGTTAGGTATTAAGCGATAAAATATGGCAATAATATTAATAATTTTAAATACTTAAAATATTTTCAACGCCTAGTTGATAGATGGCGTTACCGGAATATGTATCCGTGTGTAGGGATTGCAATCCCGCAGCCTATTCAATCCCGCGGGATTGATATTCTTCATCTTCTCATCTTCATCTTTGAAATAATGTTTTAAAACCACATTGAAACTATAGATTTTTGTGTAAAAATTAACTTTTATCAAACACTAGCAGGATCCGCGGCTACGCTCGCGCTAAAAGTACAAAAAAAACATGATAGGTTTTATGCTATTACTTCTAATGCACCAGCAAATAATTTCCCATTTACAGGTTCTCTTTTTTATTTCTTATTGTGTGAACGCACACATCGATTAGCTGAGATATTGTTTTTAATATGAGATAGACATATTATACTATAAGCCTTTCCCGCGGCTACGCTCGCGTTCTAAAGGCTGGAAACCAGATTCTTTCGTTCCGCCCGTCTGCCCGTCTTCCACGTGGTGATTTTTTTTTCTAAGTTATGTTAAATCCGTGATATTTCATAAGATATTTATTGAAATCCTGATGATGACTGATGCCAAAAGCAATTTTGTTTAAAATTAAATACTTGTCATGAAAAACTTATTTATTTGCGTAAGGATTAATATCATATTTATTAAATACCTACGCAAATAATGCATTATCTTAAAACAAATTTGATTACCATAAAAAAGGTTAAAGCAAGTCAACTTTAAAAGATAGACATATGCTATCGAGGACTTTTTTAGAACTTTTAAAGGGGAACAATGCCGTCATACATGATTTTTGCATAACTTTAACCGTTTACGCAGCGCACGCAATGGAAGCTCTCAAAAGGAATAATTTTCTTTCGTTTTTTGGAACATTTTTCATTGATGCTCCGCTCTTATAGGTCGTAACTCGTAACGGGATGTTATATAGCCTATAGCCTTCCTCGATAAACGGACTATCCAACACAAAAAGATTTTTTTCAAATCAAACCAGTAGCTCCTGAGATTAGCACGTTAAAACAAACAAACTCTTCAGCTTTACAAATAGTATAGATTGCACTTTTCTATAAGCCTATTAGCAAGAGTTAGCCATATTTAGTAAGATTCTTCTTATCCTTATCGTTCCATAGAACCAGTTAATGTGTTTTCCTGAAGGAATCAACGATTTTACTTCAATAAAAAATACTTTAAATAAACGTCATTTCTTTCTCAAAATTTTCTCAAAATCCTTTAGCTTGTTCTCTGTCTGAATTTTTCTTATTTTTAAGGTAGGGGATCCGCGAATCCGCACTTTGAAGGTGCGGGATCCAGCAGATCAATAAATGTAGCAGGATCTCGCGGGAATGCGGAATCCCGTTTTGCGGGATTGTAATCCCTATCCGTGTGGCGTCGCATTGGTTTAGAGTGTAGGTTGTAGTTGTTACACTAAGACCTCAATAGATGGCGATAGTAACACCTACACCTAGCTAAAGTTAAGTTTGCTTGTGAATTATATAACATAGAGTATTGGTAGGGTGCAAAGCGGGTGGAGGGAGTAGGCTAAAAGATCACAGCGCTCGCTACGGCTAAAATTGATAATTTTGTCGCTGACTTGAGGTGTCAAATCCATATTGCAAATAATTGCAGTAAACATTTACTAATCGTTTTTGAGATAAATTTAATGTCCTAATAAGATGTGTTAAAATAAAGAAGAATCTACAAGAGAGGAAACAGATGCCACTAATAAAATACCTAGAGCTAATCCATGTTGAGCGAATAATGCAGCGACTGAAGGTTTTTCACATCACATTTTAAATAAAATTTCTGAGAACTTATTTTATCACATTGATGATATAATATAACATATTTTCTGTGTTCTGGTAAATCTTCAACCTCCAATATTTTCAAGTAAATGAAACAAGTTTCTTATATGTATATTGTTTATTATTTAAAGTAATTACAATTTAGTATTTCAGTTTTTTTTTATTTTACCAATGAACCCTGTAAATGATATTTATAATATGAACTTATGAAAATGACATAGCAGTTAACTGATCAACAGTTTCATTAGCCCACTGTACTTTTATATTTATGTTCTTATAATTGTCTTATACTTAGGTATAAATAATAGTCGGGTAAAAATCATAAATATTTTTATTTACTTACAACTAAAAAAATATCAGACAATTAATTAAATAAGTATTAACAATCTTCAACAACATAAACATGTGATATTCATTTTAACACATACATATTTAAATACATAAACAGAACAATAACATAAAGTCTAAGGTTGACTATTCTTATTGGTATTTTGTAATACGTTTATTACCCGTACTTATGTCAATAATCTATATAGACTACAGTTTTTTAAAATTTTGGTATTCTTCCAATTTATTCATCGTCTCCGGTTGCAAAATAATTTCGTGGTAATGGCTCGAAACCCCGTTTTAGTCACCAGTAGGCTCATTTCTCACTGAAAACAACAATTTTAATGTTATTGGCAATAATGTTAATGACTATCATCGTCCAAAATTGTCTAATATAGTAAAATAACACAAGTTTTCATTAATTTTTTTAACAATATTTACTTACTACTCAGACAATATTGTCCATAATGGCCACCTGTGACGTGGCGCTGTCGTCGCGCACGATGCCGATGTTGCGACATATATAAATTAATTAATAAGAATTTAGATTGATGCATAAATGAAAACCATCCAGGATCCTGAGCAGATATCAAATTAAAAATTGTTTAATTTTAGCGTATTGACATGTAAGATGCTAGCGCAGAGCCCTAGTAAAGGTTTGCTTAAAGTAACAAAAGTTTTAGGCGGTCATTCTGAGGCTCCTGTAAAATTGGTACTCAGAACATGTTACTGAGAACCATCCAGGATCCTGAGCAGGTATCAAATTAAAAATTTAATAATTTTAGCATACTGACATGTAAAGGTTTGCTTAAAGTTACAAAATTTTAGGCGCTCATTATCAGGCTCCTGTCAAATTGGTACTCAGAAAATGATACTGAGAACCATCCAGGATCCTGAGCAGATATCAAATTAAAAATTGTTTAATTTTAGCGTATTGACATGTAAGATGCTAGCGCAGAGCCCTAGTAAAGGTTTGCTTAAAGTTACAAAATTTTTAGGCGGTCATTCTGAGGCTCCTGTAAAATTGGTACTCAGAACATGATACTGAGAACCATCCAGGATCCTGAGCAGATATCAAATTAAAAATGGTTTAATTTTAGCGTATTGACATGTAAGATGCTATCGCAGAGCCCTAGGAAAGGTTTGCTTAAAGTTACAAAATTTTTAGGCGGTCATTCTGAGGCTCCTGTAAAATTGGTACTCAGAACATGATACTGAGAACCATCCAGGATCCTGAGCAGATATCAAATTAAAAATGGTTTAATTTTAGCGTATTGACATGTAAGATGCTAGCGCAGTGGCCTAGTAAAGGTTTGCTTAAAGTTACAAAATTTTTAGGCGCTCATTATCAGGCTCCTGTCAAATTGGTACTCAGAAAATGATACTGAGAACCATCGAGGATCCTGAGCAGATATCAAATTAAAAATTGTTTAATTTTAGCGTATTGACATGTAAGATGCTAGCGCAGAGCCCTAGGAAAGGTTTGCTTAAAGTTACAAAATTTTTAGGCGGTCATTCTGAGGCTCCTGTAAAATTGGTACTCAGAAAATGATACTGAGAACCATCCAGGATCCTGAGCAGATATCAAATTAAAAATTGTTTAATTTTAGCGTATTGACATGTAGGATGCTAACGCAGAGCCCTAGTAAAGGTTTGCTTAAAGTTACAAAATTTTTAGGCGGTCATTCTGAGGCTCCTGTAAAATTGGTACTCAGAACATGATACTGAGAACCATCCAGGATCCTGAGCAGATATCAAATTAAAAATGGTTTAATTTTAGCGTATTGACATGTAAGATGCTAGCGCAGTGGCCTAGTAAAGGTTTGCTTAAAGTTACAAAATTTTTAGGCGCTCATTATCAGGCTCCTGTCAAATTGGTACTCAGAAAATGATACTGAGAACCATCGAGGATCCTGAGCAGATATCAAATTAAAAATTGTTTAATTTTAGCGTATTGACATGTAAGATGCTAGCGCAGAGCCCTAGGAAAGGTTTGCTTAAAGTTACAAAATATTTAGGCGCTCATTATCCTATTTCCCTTCCCTCTTGGACACCGTAGATATCGGTCGCGTCTAAGTAAACTCTGCGCAAAATTATTTTAATATTATTTAAAACGTAAAATAATTCATATAAAATACGACAAGTACCAGGAGATCATAACCGCGTAGAAGTAATGTACTGTGTGTGAGTGAGTACTTTGAAGCAAAACAAAGACAACTGGACTAATCTCTGCTCCTGCGCCGCTCCCGACGACCCCACCAAGTGGGTGTTGCACTCAAGCTCCGCCTGATTGCAGCGTATTGGTCGAAGCTAGCCCTGCCCTCCAGTCTTTGTTTTACTACTCCTGCGCCGCTGCCTACGATCCAACCAAGTAAGTGAAGCACATAAGCTCCACCTGTTCGCTGTGTAATTGGCCGCTGCTAGGCCTGTCCCCCGATCCGTTATTTTAACTGCTGTCTTGAGGCTCATAGATCATTTAAGCGTATTACGCATACTTTACAATGTCGCTACAACGTACGCCGCCAAGAAATATTCCTAGCAAGACGGCCTGCGAGCAGGAGGCGCTTGTTAGTTATTCCTCGGAACCTCAGCTAACATCTCAATACGCATTCAAAATGAGTGAACTAAACACGCCTCCTAATTATGTTTACCACCGTAGTAAACGGCCAAGGGAAATGGAAACATCGTCTTCGGAGTTTTCTCGCTTTAAGGACGAATTTAAAGACCTAATTACGTCATTGATCGGTGCACAAAAACGTGATATTCTGGAAATTTCAAACAGCTTAAAAGATTTAGCACAGACTAACTCAAACATAGAATCATCTATTTCTCTGCTTACCCATCAAAATGAAGAGTTTCGTAAGAAGATCGAACACCTTGAGCAACAGTCTAAAAAGGATAGAGAATACATTACCATACTCGAGGACAAAATTGAGGACCTTCAGCGAAGCACTCGTAAGTCAAGTATCGAGTTAAAGAATGTGCCGCGGAAACCTCAGGAAAACCGAAATGATTTAATAAATATGGTTACGCACTTATCTAAAAATATTGATCTTGATTTATGCCCGAGAGATATTAAGGACGTATTTAGGTTAAAAGGAAGGAAAGAGTCGGAGAAAAATCCTCCTATTATAGTTGAACTATCTAGTACTATAATAAAAACAGATTTATTAAAAAAGATCAAAGAGTACAACTATAAAAACAAGTCAAAATTACAAGCTAAGCATTTGGGCCTACATTTAAACAGTGATTCGCCAGTATATATATCCGAACAACTGACTGCCAAGGGTTCCCGTCTGTACTTTCTGTCTCGAGATCTGGTCAAAACAAACAAGTACAAATACTGCTGGACATCGTACGGAAAGGTTTTTGTGAGGAAAAATGACACCTCGAAAATAATTAATATTCAAAGTGAAGCCCAAATACATCACCTTATACAGGAGAGCTGACTAATAAGTTTTATTTTTGTTTACACCATTTCTTTACTAAATATCTCACTAGAGTTAATCATTTGTAAACCTACTCACAGTATAAGTTTTTCACATTTATGTTACTTTTTTACTAACTTTACCATAAGGAAACAAAATTTTTTATCCACATTTACACTCATACACACTCACCAAGCACACTCAACGATTTTTTCGCTCACTCACATAACTTCTTATAAACTCACACATACTATTATGAATATTTTTCATTATTATGTAATATTATATAATAATTTAAATAATAACCCTTCTATAGAAAGAATCTACTTACCCACAACATGCATACAAAATAAATGCAAACATACATACAAACCTGGCTTAACACATTTTTTGTATAAAAAGTGTACTACTTATTCAATAGTATATTTTACAGTTAGATTATTTATACTCAATCACACTTTTACACACATAATGAGTTGGAAACTTTTCTATAATCGCACATACGTAATCATTTTAGGCCTATACATATATTTACTCCATTTTGAATTTATATATATATATGTCGACGATCAATAACTTACACATACAATTATATATTATATTATATTATGCAACCCATACACATAACAGATGTTATTGTACATTTAACATACGTACCATACACAATAAAAATAAAAATAAAGTGTACCTCCTATACATTAAATAAAAAAAATAATCATGGCTGATAATTTAAATGTTATACATGAATTAGACGATTTACAGGCAGCGGTCTCGGTTAAATGTAATATTGAATCTATGGCCAATTATGTTGACAGTTCGTGTAATAATATATTATCCATACTTACTCAGAATATTAGAAGTATATACAAGAACCTTGACGATTTTCAAATTACTTTATCTCAGTTAAAACATGAAGTTGATATTTTAATACTTACTGAATGTAGATTAAATCTAGAAAAACCTATTCCAATACTCTCTAATTATAGTTCTGTCTACACTACAAAATTGTTGAACCAAAACGACGGTGTTGTTATTTATATAAAAAATAATCTTCAGGCCAAAACTAAAGAACTTAACCTAACTAAAGCTACAGGTCTTCAAATCGAATTCTCTAACTATGTGATTCTGGGCATTTATCGTTCTCCGTCTCATTCTAATGCAGAAAATTTTGTTGTTTCATTAAATAATCATCTCCAGTCACTTTCTAATTATAGAAATATTATTATCTTAGGAGACATAAACATAAACTTAATAGTAACACCTTCTGAAAAGCCCCAAGATCGGAAAAATAGATTATCCTATTTAAATGTTCTGTCTTTGCATGGTCTACTGCCTGGTCACACGCTCCCAACTCGTGATAATAACTGCCTTGACCATGTTATGCTAAAACTTGATAGAACGCCAGTATCTGCATTCATATTTGTTTTAAATACTACTGTGACTGATCACGAAATGGTTATTTTGAATATCCCACAAGTATCTAAAAATTATACGCCTTTAAAATACAAAACAGTTATCAACTACAACAAAGCTTATAACAGTCTTTTAACTTCCGATGTCTCAATGCTCAATATTTACAGCGATCCTGATTTATTTTCGATGCGACTCATCGAAATAGTGAGGACTGCCATAGCAGTGAATTCTAAAACCATTACAAATAAATTAAAAAAACTAAAGCCGTGGATTACGCAGGGGGCCATACGTTGCATTACACTGAGAAACAAGTTACAAATAAAATTAAGGTTAAACCCTCATAACATTATTCTGAAAATTACTTATAAACGTTATCGCACATTTTGTACTAACCTTATAAAAAAACTTAAACGTAATTATAATAAAAGTCAAATTAATCAAAATATAAAAAACACTAAAAGCTATGGTCTACTATAAATGAAATTGTTTGCTACAAACCATCTAAAGATACATGTCGAGAATTATTAAATATAACAGCGTCACCCCAGGCCTCGGTCAATTATTGTAGACGATCTGATGTTCTAATATAAAAACACACTTGTGGATGAGAATAGATTTATTTAAGAATAGATATGACTTTAAACGTGCCGATCGCAGCGGCGGTTAATGGACGACTCTCTCACTACCTTACACAGTACACTAAACTTTTCATTAATATTTGAAAGTATTACCAACATAAAAAATTATATAAGAACATTACAGATAATATATCGCGTCGCTTACACAGCCCCACCTCAGTGCGGCTACCGCAGCACTCATACATCCAAAGGGATTTTAGCGACGCGAGCAGCAGATCTCTTAAGACTACCTAACTGAGTTCGAACTTGTACCACTCGCACACAACCGTCTTTGCCAGTGAAAACTTCCTCGACTATACCTCGCGGCCAAACGTTACGCGGGGCATTAGGGTCGACAACCAGCACTAGGTCCCCTACTTGAAGGGGTTTACATAATTCGGTAGTCCACTTTTGGCGTGGTATTAGCTCTGGTAGCACCTCGATTACCCATCTTCTCCAAAACATATCTGCCAATCTTTGTGCTATCCTCCATTGCCGTCTTAGAAACAAATCGGAATCGTCGAAGTTGCCCATTTGTGGTGAGTGTGATGATGAGCCGAGCAAAAAGTGATTGGGTGTTAAAGACTCCTTACTGTCAACTTCTACTGACACGTGACTCAGCGGACGTCCATTCACCATGGCTTCCACTTCTGCCATCAGAGTGTTAAGAACCTCCTCTCTGGGTGCTCGTTCCTTGAGGACCACCTTCAGTGCAACCTTGACGCTTCGAATTAAGCGTTCCCACGCCCCACCCCAGTGAGGGCTGGCTGGTGGTATGAAGGTCCATTGTGTGCCGTGGATGCTTGCTGTAGTTTTCAGAGTTTGTTCATCGAGCTCTGCTACTGCCTTCTTAAGCTCAGCATCTGCCCCTCTCAAATTTGTTCCATTGTCAGAATACAGATATGCAGGCCAACCACGCCTCGAAGCCATCCTACGAAGAGCCATTATGAAGGAATCGGTACTGAGGGAAGACACTGTCTCCAAATGAATTGCCCTTACAGTGAGACAGGTAAAAATAACACCATACCGCTTCTCTCTTCGTCTGCCTATTGTAACCTCCATAGGTCCGAAAAGGTCAGTCCCGCAGTGAGTGAAAGGCCGTTGATGATGAGCTACTCTCGCAGAAGGTAAGTCACCCATTTTCGGTATCTGAGGTTTCACTCTTCTTAATCTACAGAGCATACATTTTTTTGATATATCTTTCACTGTAGGTCTCATTCGTATTAACCAATATTTTTGTTTCAGGTTGTTTACTACCATCTCCTGGTTGCCGTGGCCTGCGTTCACATGGTAATACTGCACTATTAACCTGGCTACTCTGCTCCGTCCATCTAATATTACAGGATGCTTCATGCTGTAGGTAACGTAAGCAGCGACATCTATGCGGCCACCCACACGAAGCACACCATCTTCATCCAGAAATGGCGATAGCGTAAGTAGCTTACTATTTTTATTTAAACATCTTCCACTTTTTATTAAATTTATTTCTGTACTAAAAGATTGCGTTTGTGCATATCGTAGAAGCTGAGTTTCAGCGCGCTTCATGATAGTGCACTCATCGAGTTCCCTTTTTTGAGATTTACTTATAAATTTCAGAACAGCAGACATACTTCTTAAGAGACGAATCCAAGAAGAAAACCGCATCGGATCGGGTACAGCCGCGTGTTCAGGTAAGTGATCTACTTGTAAAATATTAGTTACACATTCCAGGTCACACTCATCGACGGTAGGTATAACGGGACTTGTAGGCCATGAACTCTCCGCCTCGTACAGAAAGGTAGGTCCATTAAACCACTCACCATCCAGATGTAGACTGTCGTAGTTCTCCCGTGTGCCTCTGTCTGCAACATTTATTGAAGTAGGTACGTATCTCCATTCATTATTTTGAGTCAATTCGTCGATCTCGCCCAAGCGGTGAGCTACATAAGGTTTGTAAGACCTTTTGTTGTTGTGTATCCATTGCAACACCGTCGTGGAATCACACCAAAAGTACCGATCAGCTGTTTTTATTCGATGTGTGGACTGTAGTGTGTTTGCTAATCGTGCAGCCATTACAGCTGCTTGCAATTCCAATCTAGGTATTGTAACCGGTTTTACAGGGCTAACTCGACATTTACTCGCCACGAAACAAACTCTTATGTGTTTATTATTATCCACCCAACGCCAGTAAGCG
This sequence comes from Boloria euphrosyne, assembly GCA_951802675.2. NCBI lineage: Eukaryota > Metazoa > Arthropoda > Insecta > Lepidoptera > Nymphalidae > Boloria > Boloria euphrosyne. The sequence goes on from OX637895.1 coordinate 67,104, forward strand.
ACCGAGCACATAGCTTGTTTTGATGCATCGCAAAAAATGTGAAGTTGTAAACAATTATAACATTCGTTTGCTCGTCCGTCGCCGGTCGGCGCATAAGTGTGCGTAGACGCAGCTAAGTTATTGAATGAAGTGGCGTTAGTGTGACGTATCGTCGATGCATTCACTCGTTGATAACATCTGGGTATTCGTATGCTACTTATTGATTTTAACAACTTTAACCATCTACACCATTTTTTATGAATATCCTTCGTTATTAATTCGTCCCAATCGACGTTCGACTTCCACGTTTCCTGAAGTAATAATTTACCATTTATAGTGAACGGCGAGAGAAAACCATAAACATCGAACAGTGACATAATGACTTTTAATAACTCGCGTTTCGTAGGCCATTTTGTACCATCCATTATTTCTTTGGATATGCGTTTGAACGAGGTGACAAAACCCAGGGTGTCGGTGTCGGGATACCAAATAACCCCCAAAGCGCGCTCGCCTTCATCATCGTTATGTCGCGTTCCTATCGTCACAGTAGCGGCCGTAGTCGATAGCGATTGCTTAGGCAAGTTATTCAACAAAGTCTTGCTATTACTCAGCCAGTTACGAATCTCAAAGCCCCCCTGTTTATGTATATGAATGATATCGTGCGCCAATCGAGTACATATATTTTCATTTGGTTGACTATCTATGTAATCATCCATATAGTGCTGTTCGCGAATAGCTTGAACTGCCATGGGCTTTGACGATTCATAACGCATTGCGTTTTTATTTTTAATGAACTGTGCAATGAACGGCGCACAGTTCGCACCAAATATTAGCGATGTCATTCTGTATGTTCTTATAGGCTGGCTAGGATTATCACGCCACAGAAATCTAAGAGCGTCCTGGTCGGTAGGTAAGATTACTACTGCTATTTCGTGTTCTCGAAAGCGCAGCATGATACCTAACAGTGACATCAACAGATCGGGACCAGTTAATAAATAATCATTAAGTGATACACCATGCGTTTTAGCCGCGGCGTCAAAGACAAGCCGTAACTTCTTTTTATTAGGGTTGTCCACCCCAAAATGAGGCAAGTACCATGTTTTGTTTACTTTTGTTTTATCTAAAATTTCCTTAGCAAAATTATTATCTAATAAATGCTTAATACGATCGCGGTACCTCTGAGCGTATTGTGTATTACGAGACATTTTTCTTTCCAAGTTACGTAACCTAATATGTGCCGTACGTTGAGAATCAGGCATTTTACAGAAACTATCCTTCCATGGCAGACCCACATGCCATTGACCATCGATTAATTTTGCCGTTTGTTCCAGGTGTTCCAGAGCACGAAGATCATCAGCGTTCTGACGTGGTTCCTCGGATATTCCCATAAATTCGATAGTAAATGACCTTTTGACCATCTCGTGCAGGTCATCCAGCGAAGGTTTAGCCGACCCCAATTGAACCTCGGTAACGTGGTTTATGTACGAACTCGCGCGCGACGAGAGTGATGCGGGCACCAGTCCATGGACGCACCATCCCAGCGGAGTACGAGTGGCACAAGGTTCGTTACATTTTCCTACTTTAATTTCTAATGGTAACATTAAATTATAATTGTCTTGACCAATTAATATTTCAGGCTCAGTATTAATACAACAAATTTCATCTTTAATATTACATAAATGAGCATAGTTATTAAAATTAATTAAATGTAAATTTTGCACAGGTACACTAAAGTTCTCAATACTGCGAAGTAATGTTTTAAATTGCTCACCGTTGTTGTTTGCTATACAAACTGTGAGAACGTCGGTGTCGCACACCAACGCGCTGCTGTCCCATGCGCCGCGCACACGGATCGTCTCCCGGCGGCCGCGGAGGCCCGCACGAGTGGCGAGTGATGCACTAATAAGAGACACGGTAGATCCGTCGTCTAACAACGCACTCGTAGTAAAAACACCGTTAGGACCGTGCACAGTAATAGGTACCACTTTTAGTAACACTTTTCACTTATTGCTTTTTATATGATTAATTACTGTTTAGCTTTCAGGACTCACCGACGACAGTTCCGCGTTACTATCACTAATACACTGATTGTCATTATGCTTTGTTTGACGCATAGTAAAATGCAATAACTTGTGATGGGCCTGTCCACAGTTATCGACGTCACAAGCCGCCGCTGGACAGGTCGATTTATTGTGCGTTGCATCTATGCATTTGTAACATAACCGGTTTCGTTTAACAAAACTCCAACGATCCTTACGTAATGCTTTGCGGAATTTCTTACAATCCTGTAATTTATGAATTGATAAGCGGCAATATTGACATTTTTCTTTATTATTGTATTTATTATTTAATAAAATTGTATGCATACCCTCTGTGTATTTTTTCTTGTTATTATAATAATTATCAGAATTATTTTTAATAGTCAATAAGGCCATAGAAGACACTTTTGCAGCTTCTTCGTTTAAAAATTCGGAAATATCAATACATGTCGGTCTTTTACCTTGCTTGATGAACGGGTAACTGTAATCTGCCCACTTTGAGAGTAGAACGGGTGGCAACTTTGAAAGTATAAATGTTATTAAATTGATTCCGTTTAGGTATTCATATTGACCGATTACTTTTACGGCTGCTACACAATTTCGCACTTTAACAGAAAATGGTACAATTTCCTTGTGATATTCTTGCGGCACTGGATGTAATTTCTTTATATCTACCATGATGCGTGACATTATAAGGTCAGGATTACCAAACTGTAGCTCAAGTGTGGACATTACCATCTCGGGTGACGAAGCACTTATCAGCAGGGCCGAGACAGCTTCGCGAGCTGGACCTCTTAGACACTTTCTTAGGCGCCACATATTTTCACTATCTTTGAAATTACACACCTTAGACGATTCTTCGTATGCCTGTTTAAATTGAAGCCATTCCATGGGGTCACCAGTAAATACTGGTAAATCTTTTGGTGTACATATTCGACTCAACAAGTTGCTATTTATGTTGTTGGTAGAAGCGGCTGCAAGATCCTTCAGTGCGCTGGCCAGAAGGTGAACTGTCCCATCAGTACCGATATCCTGCGTGATCGGTGCGCACGGCGCGTCCGTATTTTGACCCTTGTCGTGGACGGGCTGTGCTTCCAGTTCTCGATGGCTGCGCTCCAGCCAATCTTCTACATCCTTGTTAGTGTGGTCTGATTGCACACTACACTCGTCGTCAATCTCCGCTAGGTCCGCCGCCAAACGTTTATTAATTAGGTCCAATTCAATTTTTGCTCTCGCTTCTGCTGCCTCCAGTTCTAGCTTCTTCTTACGTGCAAGCGCAGAGGACGACGATGACCTCTTAGACTTCGCACTGAACACTTGTCGAGACGTTGAAGGAATATTTTTAACGGCCATTAAGGGTTCCGATTCCGTTTTTACATTACTACCTTCATTTTTATTTTTGTTGAGCAAAAATGTTTTATCTTGTTGTGTATTATCCTCTTTTACGCATTTTTCATCGTTAATTGGTTGTACTGGAACCTCTTGTACGGATAACTTGGACTCCTGATGCTCCTCATCCTTCTTTACCATACTTTTCTTACGGGTGTTCACCATCCTTTTTGGCGTGTGGAACATTTAAAGATCCGCTCGAAGTGACCAAAATTGTAGACGATCTGATGTTCTAATATAAAAACACACTTGTGGATGAGAATAGATTTATTTAAGAATAGATATGACTTTAAACGTGCCGATCGCAGCGGCGGTTAATGGACGACTCTCTCACTACCTTACACAGTACACTAAACTTTTCATTAATATTTGAAAGTATTACCAACATAAAAAATTATATAAGAACATTACAGATAATATATCGCGTCGCTTACAATTATGTTAATAACTTCTTCACAAGTATTGGTACTGAGCTAGCTGAAGCAATAAATAATCGAAGCGGCAAATCATTAAATAACCCTAATAATGTTAGCACAAAATCTTCGCCGATGACCTTCTCGTCTTCTTTCTATATATTTGACACCGACCCTGATGAAGTTTCCCGTACCCTTATGAGTTTGGACTCAAACAGTGCTCCTGGATGGGACGGCATTAGTACGAAATTTATAAAAGATGCTAAAGATTTCTTTGTCCCTCACTTAACGACATTGGCCAATATGTGTTTTAAAACTGGTGTTTTTCCTATATTATTTAAACGAGCAATTGTTACACCTGTATATAAGGGTGGAGACAGATCAGATGTTAACAACTATAGGCCGATTTCCGTATTGAGCGCTATATCTAAAATAATCGAAAAATTATTAAACGTAAGATTATTAAGCTACCTAAATAATTTTAAAATTTTATCCAACGCCCAGTATGGATTTAGGAAACATCTGTCCACTCAGGATGCTATCTTGGACCTTACTTCGACGATTGTTACAGAAGTAGACAAAGGTAACAAATGTCTTGCCGTATTTCTAGATTTAAAAAAAGCCTTCGACACTGTATCTGTCTCCATTCTTATTCAGCGGCTGGAAAGCATTGGTGTGCGTGGAAATGCCTTAAGCCTCTTCAAAAGTTACCTAAGTGATCGAACGCAAGTAGTTAAAATTGAAAATTTTAGAAGCACTGAAAAGCAGGTCTTGTATGGGGTCCCGCAGGGAAGTGTCCTTGGTCCAACGCTTTTTCTAGTTTATATAAATGATCTCTGCAACTTACAAAGCGTTGGAGGAAGGATCATTTCCTATGCTGACGACACTGCTATCGTTTTTACTGGAAAGTCTTGGGAAGACGTTTTGACCAAGACTGAAAGAGGGTTTCTGACCCTCAATATATTAAAAACGAACTATATATGCTTCACCCCATATACTTCTTCACAGCCCGGAGCGGGCTTCAGTGTTAGAATTCACAGCTGTACCAATGTTGACGAAATACCTACTACTTGCAACTGTCCATGTATCGCTAAAGTGACCTCTACAAAGTACCTGGGTGTTATTGTAGATCAAAGACTGAGTTGGCATCCTCACATTGAAACTACCGCAAATAGAATAAGAAAGCTTGTTTGGATGTTCAAATCTCTAAAACACGTCATGTCGTCTGAGCTTTTAAATAAAATCTACGTTGCCATGGCACAATCCATTATTATCTATTGTATCACGATCTGGGGCGGAGCTAACAAGTCGAATTTCTTAAATATTGAAAAAGCTCAAAGGTCACTCATAAAGGTGATGTATTCAAAACCGCTCAGGTTTCCTACAAGTACGCTTTATGATATTAGTGGGCTATTGTCTGTGAGAAAGCTTTATGTACTAAGCCTTATCCTAACGCGTCACAAAAGTTTGCCATATGATCATCTCAAGCAGAATAAACGTAGGAATGACACACCTGCAACATCATATCCGACTAAGACTGTTTTTGCCAAACGTCAGTATGATAGCCAATCCTCATATGTATATAACAAAGTGAATCGTAACCTAAAAATGTACCCTATGCCTCTATATGAATGTAAAAGGGTTGTGAGTGATTGGTTGAAAGATGCTACAAATGATGATGTTGAAAATCTATTGGTTAGAATAACGTAAATACAAAATTGTAAAACTTACTCAAGCGCTCGCCCGCACGCACGCACACACACACACACACACAAACACACACACACACATACACACACACACACACACACACACACACACACACACACACAAAATTGCCGACATCCTTGGAAGTACAGCAACAGTTGTCGCTAAAGTCCCAGAAATAACAGTTGAAATCAATCCTTACGGCGTACATACGGTGGTACACAAGCGGCTGTAATAAAGCTGGAAGAAACAACAGCCACAAGAGTTATCGGTGATGAAGGCAAAATTAAAATAGGCTGGGTAAATTGTAGGATTAGGAGGATAGAATATCCCACAAAATGCTTCAAATGCTGGAGATATGGGCATTTGGCAAACAAATGCGAAAGCGCAGTTGACAGATCCATGCTCTGCGTAAAATGTGGAGGTAAAAATCACAAAATTTCAGACTGTAACAAACCTGCTTCCTGCATTCTTTGTATTGAAGATGGCAGAAAAAGAAATTGCGCCCATGTAGCAGGCTGTAATAAATGCCCAGTATTTCAGGCAGCAATCCAGATGGTCCAAAAAAAACGAAGATGAAGGTACTACAAATAAACCTCAACCACTGCGAAGCAGCACATAATTTGCTTGCACAGACGGTGCGAGAATTACAGATAGACCTAGTTCTGATATCTGAACCGTATAAAAACATTAACAACACCTATTTCGTTACTGATGCGGATACGAAGGTTGCTATATGGTCTTGTCACTCACTCGCTTTCCAAGCGGTTGAGATGAACGCAGGCTTCATAAGAGCAAAACTGGGGGACGTTCACTTTTACAGCTGCTATGCGCCACCTAGTCTTTCATTGGAGGAATTCACAAACTACCTGGAACAACTCGTAGAGAATGTAAAAACTCATTTCCCAGTAGCTATAGCGGGTGACTTTAACGCTTGGGCAGTAAATTGGGGTAGTAAAATGACAAATGCTAAAGGACAAGCACTTTTGGAAACCATGGTGTCTTTGGATGTGGTATTACTTAATAGTGGCAACAAACCAACCTTTATAAACGGAGAAGCGAGTTCTATTGTAGATCTGACTTTTATAAGTACAATGCTTGCAAAAGGGAATAACACTTGGAAGGTAACCGACATTTACACGGCTAGTGATCATCAAGCTTTATCCTGGGAAGTATCAAACACACTACAAAAGACACCAACAACTAAAACTACCTCAAAAGGTTGGAAGGTCAGCGCATTCGACCTTAATACATTCCAAGCCGCATTAGACTTAACACCTTTAGATAGCAGACGTAACGTTGATGAAAAAGCAAACAGTATCATCAGAAGAGTGGTGTTGGCTTGTGATGCTTCGATGCCGCGGAAACGTCACCCAAATAAGTTTGTACCGGTTTATTGGTGGAATGAAGTGATTGCAACATTACGTAAAGAGTGCATCCGATCTAGAAGAATGGTTCAACGCGCTCGGAAAAAGCCACATTATCACTTTGAACTTATGAGAGAAAACTACAAAGAAGCACGTCGAAAACTAAAAAAGGCCATAAGAGAAAGTAAAAAGAGATGCTGGATGGAACTCTTAAATGAAATCGAAAAAGACCCTTGGGGAAAACCCTATAAGGTAGTTATGTCGCAGTTAAAGAAGCAGCCATTATTACAACCGACTAATCCGGAGCTGTTACATAAGATCGTCACAGTACTTTTTCCCCAACAAGCTGAACCCACTTACATAATGAATAGGGTCGAAAATGAAGTAATACCTCCCGTTACACAGGATGAGATCCTGGAAGCAAGTAATAAGATCGGAAACACCAAGGCTCCTGGATTAGACGGAATTCCAAATGTAGCGCTTAAGGCGGCCGTAAAAATGGCAGCTGGAATGTTTATGGAGGTATATAACAACTGTCTTCAAGAAGGTGTCTTTCCAAAAAGATGGAAGCTACAAAGACTTGTGCTTCTTCCCAAAGGAAACAAAGATCAAACTGAGCCATCATCTTACCGTCCGTTATGTATGCTGGACACTGCTGGTAAAATTTTAGAGCGCATAGTCCACAGAAGAATTGAGGCGGTCATTGAACCACAATTGGCTGATAACCAGTATGGATTTCGGAAAGGCCGATCAACCATAGATGCGATAGACCAAGTTGTCAGTACGGCCAAGCAAGCGATCTCTGGTACCAGATGGAAAAGAGGCACCAAAAAATACTGCTTAGTGGCTACACTCGACATAAAAAATGCCTTCAACTCCGCAAAGTGGGGAGTCATTATGGACGCTTTGGCAAACTTAAGCGTACCCCATTATCTCCAAAGAATAGTAGCGAGCTACTTTACAGAGCGAGTACTTATATACAACACCGATATAGGACCTAAGGAGTATAAAGTTACAGGCGGCGTACCACAAGGCTCAGTGCTGGGCCCTCTTCTCTGGAACATAATGTATGATGCGCTATTAAAAAGAACCCTGCCACCTGAAGCAAGACTTATTGCTTTTGCAGATGACGTAGCTATCGTGATCGTATCAAAGCACATTGAAGAAATTAACTGGGTATTTGACCAAACATATGAGGTTATACGACAATGGATGGAGCATGTTGGCCTTAAACTGGCGGAACATAAAACGGAAGCAGTCCTAATTACTAGCAGGAAGCAGACTGAGATAATGTCACTTAGAGTTGGGCAGCACCTAATCACGACGCAGCCGTTTATACGCTATCTTGGCATAATGATAGACACGCGCCTTAACTTCAAAAAGCATATCGAGCATACTACAGCTAAGGCGGCAGCGGTTGGATCAGTGCTATCACGATTAATGCCTAATGTTGGAGGTCCAAAACAGAAAAGGAGGCTTTTGTTGAGCTCAGTGATCACATCTGTACTTATGTATGGTGCTCCAATTTGGGTAAATGCGCTTTCCAGCCACGAGCCCCGGCGCAAACTTGCAGCAATCTACAGACTAAGCGCCCTGCGTGTGACTAGTGCCTTCCGCACTGTTTCGGAGGATGCAGTATGCGTCATTGCTGGCATGATGCCAATAGAAATCCTGGTTGAAGAACGCAAATTCCTCTACCTCCATAAAAAGGAAGACGATGCCGCTACAACATCTAAAAAAAGAAAAAAGGTGAGAGACAGGAATATTCAACGATGGCAAACACTGTGGGAAGCCTCAGATAAAGGAAGATGGACTTATCGCCTAATACCAAAGATAGAAGAGTGGATGAATCGTAAGCACGGAGAAACAAACTACTACCTCACTCAGCTGCTCACTGGACATGGATGCTACCGAGAATACCTCCATCGATTCAAGCATGATGATTCTCCGGAATGCCCTACGTGCACTGGCGCTAATGAAAATGCAGAACATATTTTCTTTGTTTGCCCCCGATATAAGACTGGTCGAGAGAAACTGGAAAATAGGCTCAAAATTAAAATTCAACCAGATAATATAGTGTCTGCAATGTTGCAGACAGAAGAAGCTTGGGACGCAACTTCTTCCTATGCAACTGAGGTGCTGAAAGACCTACGCACCCAACAACGGCAAAGAGCTAACAACTAGCTAAAAGAGGAAATAGCTGCAGCTAAATCCTTCCCTCGTGAAGTAATGCTTAACGGCAATCCCACGGGGAACTATGAAGGTACAGAAGAGGAGACGGGTTTTTTAGTCGGTATAGGAGAAACGAAGAACCGAGCCCGACATACGGAGTCACTAACGCCTTGACTCTATGATACGTAATTGTATTTTTCCCGTCTCCGGAAAAAAAAAAAAAAAACACACACACACACACACACACACACACACTTACAACGTTTATTGATTTGTTATTTAAAAGTTAGATTGTTTACTTATAAGAAATCATTGTAACCCAATTGGGAAGAAGCGAGTCATTCCCATAACAAGTATCTCTGATTACTTACTGGGAAGTCTCAGCGTAAAACATTGTAAACACGATTTCATGAATAAAGATATTATTATTATTATTTTTATTTTACTCTCACGCCCGCGTACAAAATAAATATATATAAAAGCCAAAAATATATATAATAAACTTACATACATACAAATAAATAAACATACTTAGACATTACATAAATAAATATTATACCGGGCGGAGGATTACACCCCAGCAGGGGAGACCAGACGGCCGGGGGTCAGGGCGACAGGTTGAGAAACCGGCGGACTATCCTAGCCGAGTCTAGCAGCACCGCTTTTTGCATCCTGGCTGCGAGCGAACTGTCACGGAACCCCAGTCGCCTCAGATGGTGAGCGAGGCTAACCGGGATTAAACCATTTGCAGATATGACGATAGGGATGGTTTCAGTGGACTCCACATGCCACATGGCGGAAACCTCGTGAGCCAGATCCAGATACTTACGTTTTTTCTCCGTCTCAGCTCTCACAAGGTTTTCGTCATATGGAATAGTAATGTCCACCAAAAACACCCGCGACTGTGCCCGGTCCATCAGCACGATGTCAGGCTTATTCGCTAGAATAGTCCTGTCCGTGATGACGGACCGGTCCCAATAGAGCCGGACTCCGTCACGCTCGAGTACAGGCATCGGCGTGTACTTGTAGTACGGCAGCCTCTCATCCAGGAGACCGTGTTTCAGAGCAAGCTCCTGGTGAAGGATTTTGGCTGCTTGATTGTGCCTGTGCAGATACTCAGTGTTAGCAAGCGCCGAACATCCCGAAAGCACATGTCTGAGTGACTCACCGGGATGGCGACAGGCTCGACAGATGTCGTGAGTGCTTATTATTATTATTATTATTATCAGGCTCCTGTCAAATTGGTACTCAGAAAATGATACTGAGAACCATCCAGGAGCCTGAGCAGATATCAAATTAAAAATTGTTTAATTTTAGCGTATTGACATGTAAGATGCTAGCGCAGAGGCCTAGTAAAGGTTTGCTTAAAGTTACAAATTTTTTAAACGCTCATTATCAGGCTCCTGTCAAATTGGTACTCAGAAAATGATACTGAGAACCATCCAGGATCCTGAGCAGATATCAAATTAAAAATGTAATAATTTCAGCGTACTGACATGTAAGATGCTAGCGCAGAGCTATAGTAAAGGTTTGCTTAAAGTTACAAAATTTTTAGGCGCTCATTATCAGGCTCCTGTCAAATTGGTACTCAGAAAATGATACTGAGAACCATCCAGGATCCTGAGCAGATATCAAATTAAAAAATGATTTATTTTAGCGTATTGACATGTAAGATGCTAGCGCAGAGCCCTAGTAAACGTTTGCTTAAAGTTACAAAATTTTTAGGCGAACATTCTGAGGCTCCTGTAAAATTGGTACTCAGAAAATGATACTGAGAACCATCCAGGATCCTGAGCAGATATCAAATTAAAAATTGTTTAATTTTAGCGTTTTGACATGTAGGATGCTAGCGCAGAGCCCTAGTAAAGGTTTGCTTAAAGTTACAAAATTTTTAGGCGCTCATTATCAGGCTCCTGTCAAATTGGTACTCAGAAAATGATACTGAGAACCATCCAGGATCCTGAGCAGACATCAAATTAAAAATTGTTTAATTTTAGCGTATTGGCATGTAAGATGCTAGCGCAGAGCCCTAGAAAAGGTTTGCTTAAAGTAACAAAATATTTAGGCGGTCATTCTGAGGCTCCTGTAAAATTGGTACTCAGAAAATGATACTGAGAACCATCCAGGATCCTGAGCAGATATCAAATTAAAAATTGTTTAATTTTAGCGTTTTGACATGTAGGATGCTAGCGCAGAGCCCTAGTAAAGGTTTGCTTAAAGTTACAAAATTTTTAGGCGCTCATTATCAGGCTCCTGTCAAATTGGTACTCAGAAAATGATACTGAGAACCATCCAGGATCCTGAGCAGACATCAAATTAAAAATTGTTTAATTTTAGCGTATTGACATGTAAGATGCTAGCGCAGAGGCCTAGTAAAGGTTTGCTTAAAGTTACAAAATTTTTAGGCGGTCATTCTGAGGCTCCTGTAAAATTGGTACTCAGAAAATGATACTGAGAACCATCCAGGATCCTGAACAGATATCAAATTAAAAATTGTTTAATTTTAGCGTTTTGACATGTAAGATGCTAGCGCAGAGCCCTAGTAAAGGTTTGCTTAAAGTTACAAAATTTTTAGGCGCTCATTATCAGGCTCCTGTCAAATTGGTAGTCAGAAAATGATACTGAGAACCATCCAGGATCCTGAGCAGATATCAAATTAAAAATTGTTTAATTTTAGCGTATTGGCATGTAAGATGCTAGCGCACAGCCCTAGGAAAGGTTTGCTTAAAGTTACAAAATATTTAGGCGGTCATTCTGAGGCTCCTGTAAAATTGGTACTCAGAAAATGATACTGAGAACCATCCAGGATCCTGAGCAGATATCAAATTAAAAATTGTTTAATTTTAGCGTATTGACATGTAAGATGCTAGCGCAGAGCCCTAGGAAAGGTTTGCTCAAAGTTACAAAATATTTAGGCGCTCATTATCAGGCTCCTGTCAAATTGGTACTCAGAAAATGATACTGAGAACCATCCAGGAGCCTGAGCAGATATCAAATTAAAAATTGTTTAATTTTAGCGTATTGACATGTAAGATGCTAGCGCAGAGGCCTAGTAAAGGTTTGCTTAAAGTTACAAAATTTTTAGGCGGTCATTCTGAGGCTCCTGTAAAATTGGTACTCAGAACATGATACTGAGAACCATCCAGGATCCTGAGCAGATATCAAATTAAAAATTTAATAATTTTAGCGTATTGACATGTAAGATGCTAGCGCAGAGGCCTAGTAAAGGTTTGCTTAAAGTTACAAAATTTTTAGGCGCTCATTATCAGGCTCCTGTCAAATTGGTACTCAGAAAATGATACTGAGAACCATCCAGGATCCTGAGCAGATATCAAATTAAAAATTGATTAATTTTAGCGTATTGACATGTAAGATGCTAGCGCAGAGCCCTAGTAAAGGTTTGCTTAAAGTTACAAAATTTTTAGGCGCTCATTATCAGGCTCCTGTCAAATTGGTACTCAGAAAATGATACTGAGAACCATCGAGGAAGCAGAAAGCAGATATCAAATTAAAAATTGTTTAATTTTAGCGTATTGACATGTAGGATGCTAGCGCAGAGCCCTAGTAAAGGTTTGCTTAAAGTTACAAAATTTTAGGCGCTCATTATCAGGCTCCTCTCAAATTGGTAGTCAGAAAATGATACTGAGAACCATCCAGGATCCTGAGCAGATATCAAATTAAAAATTGTTTAATTTTAGCGTATTGGCATGTAAGATGCTAGCGCAGAGCCCTAGGAAAGGTTTGCTTAAAGTTACAAAATATTTAGGCGGTCATTCTGAGGCTCCTGTAAAATTGGTACTCAGAAAATGATACTGAGAACCATCCAGGATCCTGAGCAGATATCAAATTAAAAATTGTTTAATTTTAGCGTATTGACATGTAAGATGCTAGCGCAGAGGCCTAGTAAAGGTTTGCTTAAAGTTACAAAATTTTTAGGCGGTCATTCTGAGGTTCCTGTAAAATTGGTACTCAGAAAATGATACTGAGAACCATCCAGGATCCTGAGCAGATATCAAATTAAAAATTTAATAATTTTAGCGTACTGACATGTAAGATGCTAGCGCAGAGCCATAGTAAAGGTTTGCTTAAAGTTACAAAATTTTTAGGCGCTCATTATCAGGCTCCTGTCAAATTGGTACTCAGAAAATGATACTGAGAACCATCCAGGATCCTGAGCAGATATCAAATTAAAAATTGATAAATTTTAGCGTATTGACATGTAAGATGCTAGCGCAGAGCCCTAGTAAACGTTTGCTTAAAGTTACAAAATTTTTAGGCGCTCATTATCAGGCTCCTGTCAAATTGGTACTCAGAAAATGATACTGAGAACCATCCAGGATCCTGAGCAGACATCAAATTAAAAATTGTTTAATTTTAGCGTATTGACATGTAAGATGCTAGCGCAGAGGCCTAGTAAAGGTTTGCTTAAAGTTACAAAATTTTTAGGCAGTCATTCTGAGGCTCCTGTAAAATTGGTACTCAGAACATGATACTGAAAACCATCCAGGATCCTGAGCAGATATCAAATTAAAAATGGTTTAATTTTAGCGTATTGACATGTAAGATGCTAGCGCAGTGGCCTAGTAAAGGTTTGCTTAAAGTTACAAAATTTTTAGGCGCTCATTATCAGGCTCCTGTCAAATTGGTACTCAGAAAATGATACTGAGAACCATCGAGGATCCTGAGCAGATATCAAATTAAAAAATGTTTAATTTTAGCGTATTGACATGTAAGATGCTAGCGCAGAGCCCTAGGAAAGGTTTGCTTAAAGTTACAAAATTTTTAGGCTGTCATTCTGAGGCTCCTGTAAAATTGGTACTCAGAAAATGATACTGAGAACCATCCAGGATCCTGAGCAGATATCAAATAAAAAATTGTTTAATTTTAGCGTTTTGACATGTAGGATGCTAGCGCAGAGCCCTAGTAAAGGTTTGCTTAAAGTTACAAAATTTTTAGGCGCTCATTATCAGGCTCCTGTCAAATTGGTACTCAGAAAATGATACTGAGAACCATCCAGGATCCTGAGCAGATATCAAATTAAAAATTGTTTAATTTTAGCGTATTGGCATGTAAGATGCTAGCGCAGAGCCCTAGGAAAGGTTTGCTTAAAGTTACAAAATATTTAGGCGGTCATTCTGAGGCTCCTGTAAAATTGGTACTCAGAAAATGATACTGAGAACCATCCAGGATCCTGAGCAGATATCAAATTAAAAATTGTTTAATTTTAGCGTATTGACATGTAAGATGCTAGCGCAGAGCCCTAGGAAAGGTTTGCTCAAAGTTACAAAATATTTAGGCGTTCATTATCAGGCTCCTGTCAAATTGGTACTCAGAAAATGATACTGAGAACCATCCAGGAGCCTGAGCAGATATCAAATTAAAAATTGTTTAATTTTAGCGTATTGACATGTAAGATGCTAGCGCACAGGCCTAGTAAAGGTTTGCTTAAAGTTACAAAATTTTTTAACGGTCATTCTGAGGCTCCTGTAAAATTGGTACTCAGAACATGACACTGAGAACCATCCAGGATCCTGAGCAGATATCAAATTAAAAATTTAATAATTTTAGCGTACTGACATGTAAGATGCTAGCGCAGAGCCATAGTAAAGGTTTGCTTAAAGTTACAACATTTTTAGGCGCTCATTATCAGGCTCCTGTCAAATTGGTACTCAGAAAATGATACTGAGAACCATCCAGGATCCTGAGCAGACATCAAATTAAAAATTGTTTAATTTTAGCGTATTGACATGTAAGATGCTAGCGCAGAGCCCTAGTAAAGGTTTGCTTAAAGATACAAAATTTTTAGGCGCTCATTATCAGGCTCCTGTCAAATTGGTAGTCAGAAAATGATACTGAGAACCATCCAGGATCCTGAGCAGATATCAAATTAAAAATTGTTTAATTTTAGCGTATTGACATGTAAGATGCTAGCGCAGAGCCCTAGGAAAGGTTTGCTTAAAGTTACAAAATATTTAGGCGGTCATTCTGAGGCTCCTGTAAAATTGGTACTCAGAAAATGATACTGAGAACCATCCAGGATCCTGAGCAGATATCAAATTAAAAATTGTTTAATTTTAGCGTATTGACATGTAAGATGCTAGCGCAGAGGCCTAGTAAAGGTTTGCTTAAAGTTACAAAATTTTTAGGCGGTCATTCTGAGGCTCCTGTAAAATTGGTACTCAGAAAATGATACTGAGAACCATCCAGGATCCTGAGCAGATATCAAATTAAAAATTTAATAATTTTAGCGTACTGACATGTAAGATGCTAGCGCAGAGCCATAGTAAAGGTTTGCTTAAAGTTACAAAATTTTTAGGCGCTCATTATCAGGCTCCTGTCAAATTGGTACTCAGAAAATGATACTGAGAACCATCCAGGATCCTGAGCAGATATCAAATTAAAAATTGATAAATTTTAGCATATTGACATGTAAGATGCTAGCGCAGAGCCCTAGTAAACGTTTGCTTAAAGTTACAAAATTTTTAGGCGCTCATTATCAGGCTCCTGTCAAATTGGTACTCAGAAAATGATACTGAGAACCATCCAGGATCCTGAGCAGACATCAAATTAAAAATTGTTTAATTTTAGCGTATTGACATGTAAGATGCTAGCGCAGAGGCCTAGTAAAGGTTTGCTTAAAGTTACAAAATTTTTAGGCAGTCATTCTGAGGCTCCTGTAAAATTGGTACTCAGAACATGATACTGAAAACCATCCAGGATCCTGAGCAGATATCAAATTAAAAATGGTTTAATTTTAGCGTATTGACATGTAAGATGCTAGCGCAGTGGCCTAGTAAAGGTTTGCTTAAAGTTACAAAATTTTTAGGCGCTCATTATCAGGCTCCTGTCAAATTGGTACTCAGAAAATGATACTGAGAACCATCGAGGATCCTGAGCAGATATCAAATTAAAAATTGTTTAATTTTAGCGTATTGACATGTAAGATGCTAGCGCAGAGCCCTAGGAAAGGTTTGCTTAAAGTTACAAAATTTTTAGGCGGTCATTCTGAGGCTCCTGTAAAATTGGTACTCAGAAAATGATACTGAGAACCATCCAGGATCCTGAGCAGATATCAAATAAAAAATTGTTTAATTTTAGCGTTTTGACATGTAGGATGCTAGCGCAGAGCCCTAGTAAATGTTTGCTTAAAGTTACAAAATTTTTAGGCGCTCATTATCAGGCTCCTGTCAAATTGGTAGTCAGAAAATGATACTGAGAACCATCCAGGATCCTGAGCAGATATCAAATTAAAAATTGTTTAATTTTAGCGTATTGGCATGTAAGATGCTAGCGCAGAGCCCTAGGAAAGGTTTGCTTAAAGTTACAAAATATTTAGGCGGTCATTCTGAGGCTCCTGTAAAATTGGTACTCAGAAAATGATACTGAGAACCATCCAGGATCCTGAGCAGATATCAAATTAAAAATTATTTAATTTTAGCGTATTGACATGTAAGATGCTAGCGCAGAGCCCTAGGAAAGGTTTGCTCAAAGTTACAAAATATTTAGGCGCTCATTATCAGGCTCCTGTCAAATTGGTACTCAGAAAATGATACTGAGAACCATCCAGGAGCCTGAGCAGATATCAAATTAAAAATTGTTTAATTTTAGCGTATTGACATGTAAGATGCTAGCGCACAGGCCTAGTAAAGGTTTGCTTAAAGTTACAAAATTTTTTAACGGTCATTCTGAGGCTCCTGTAAAATTGGTACTCAGAACATGACACTGAGAACCATCCAGGATCCTGAGCAGATATCAAATTAAAAATTTAATAATTTTAGCGTACTGACATGTAAGATGCTAGCGCAGAGCCATAGTAAAGGTTTGCTTAAAGTTACAACATTTTTAGGCGCTCATTATCAGGCTCCTGTCAAATTGGTACTCAGAAAATGATACTGAGAACCATCCAGGATCCTGAGCAGATATCAAATAAAAAATTGTTTAATTTTAGCGTTTTGACATGTAGGATGCTAGCGCAGAGCCCTAGTAAATGTTTGCTTAAAGTTACAAAATTTTTAGGCGCTCATTATCAGGCTCCTGTCAAATTGGTAGTCAGAAAATGATACTGAGAACCATCCAGGATCCTGAGCAGATATCAAATTAAAAATTGTTTAATTTTAGCGTATTGGCATGTAAGAT
This sequence comes from Boloria euphrosyne, assembly GCA_951802675.2. NCBI lineage: Eukaryota > Metazoa > Arthropoda > Insecta > Lepidoptera > Nymphalidae > Boloria > Boloria euphrosyne. The sequence goes on from OX637895.1 coordinate 84,306, forward strand.
GCTAGCGCAGAGCCCTAGGAAAGGTTTGCTTAAAGTTACAAAATATTTAGGCGGTCATTCTGAGGCTCCTGTAAAATTGGTACTCAGAAAATGATACTGAGAACCATCCAGGATCCTGAGCAGATATCAAATTAAAAATTATTTAATTTTAGCGTATTGACATGTAAGATGCTAGCGCAGAGCCCTAGGAAAGGTTTGCTCAAAGTTACAAAATATTTAGGCGCTCATTATCAGGCTCCTGTCAAATTGGTACTCAGAAAATGATACTGAGAACCATCCAGGAGCCTGAGCAGATATCAAATTAAAAATTGTTTAATTTTAGCGTATTGACATGTAAGATGCTAGCGCACAGGCCTAGTAAAGGTTTGCTTAAAGTTACAAAATTTTTTAACGGTCATTCTGAGGCTCCTGTAAAATTGGTACTCAGAACATGACACTGAGAACCATCCAGGATCCTGAGCAGATATCAAATTAAAAATTTAATAATTTTAGCGTACTGACATGTAAGATGCTAGCGCAGAGCCATAGTAAAGGTTTGCTTAAAGTTACAACATTTTTAGGCGCTCATTATCAGGCTCCTGTCAAATTGGTACTTAGAAAATGATACTGAGAACCATCCAGGATCCTGAGCAGACATCAAATTAAAAATTGTTTAATTTTAGCGTATTGACATGTAAGATGCTAGCGCAGAGGCGTAGTAAAGGTTTGCTTAAAGTTACAAAATTTTTAAACGCTCATTATCAGGCTCCTGTAAAATTGGTACTCAGAAAATGATACTGAGAACCATCCAGGATCCTGAGCAGATATCAAATTAAAAATTTAATAATTTTAGCGTACTGACATGTAAGATGCTAGCGCAGAGCCATAGTAAAGGTTTGCTTAAAGTTACAAAATTTTTAGGCGCTCATTATCAGGCTCCTGTCAAATTGGTACTCAGAAAATGATACTGAGAACCATCCAGGATCCTGAGCAGATATCAAATTAAAAATTGATTAATTTTAGCGTATTGACATGTAAGATGCTAGCGCAGAGCCCTAGTAAACTTTTGCTTAAAGTTACAAAATTTTTAGGCGCTCATTATCAGGCTCCTGTCAAATTGGTACTCAGAAAATGATACTGAGTACCATCCAGGATCCTGAGCAGACATCAAATTAAAAATTGTTTAATTTTAGCGTATTGACATGTAAGATGCTAGCGCAGAGCCCTAGGAAAGGTTTGCTTAAAGTTACAAAATTTTTAGGCGGTCATTCTGAGGCTCCTGTAAAATTGGTACTCAGAAAATGATACTGAGAACCATCCAGGATCCTGAGCAGATATCAAATAAAAAATTGTTTAATTTTAGCGTTTTGACATGTAGGATGCTAGCGCAGAGCCCTAGTAAATGTTTGCTTAAAGTCACAAAATTTTTAGGCGCTCATTATCAGGCTCCTGTCAAATTGGTAGTCAGAAAATGATACTGAGAACCATCCAGGATCCTGAGCAGATATCAAATTAAAAATTGTTTAATTTTAGCGTATTGGCATGTAAGATGCTAGCGCAGAGCCCTAGTAAAGGTTTGCTTAAAGTTACAAAATTTTTAGGCGCTCATTATCAGGCTCCTGTCAAATTGGTAGTCAGAAAATGATACTGAGAACCATCCAGGATCCTGAGCAGATATCAAATTAAAAATTGTTTAATTTTAGCGTATTGGCATGTAAGATGCTAGCGCAGAGCCCTAGGAAACGTTTGCTTAAAGTTACAAAATTTTTAAGAGGGTCATTCTGAGGCTCCTGTAAAATTGGAACTCAGAACAAGATACTGAGAACCATCCAGGATCCTGAGCAGATATCAAATTAAAAATTGTTTAATTTTAGCGTATTGACATGTAAGATGCTAGCGCAGAGCCCTAGGAAAGGTTTGCTTAAAGTTACAAAATATTTAGGCGGTCATTCTGAGGCTCCTGTAAAATTGGTACTCAGAAAATGATACTGAGAACCATCCAGGATCCTGAGCAGATATCAAATTAAAAATGGTTTAATTTTAGCGTATTGACATGTAAGATGCTAGCGCAGTGGCCTAGTAAAGGTTTGCTTAAAGTTACAAAATTTTTAGGCGCTCATTATCAGGCTCCTGTCAAATTGGTACTCAGAAAATGATACTGAGAACCATTGAGGATCCTGAGCAGATATCAAATTAAAAATTGTTTAATTTTAGCGTATTGACATGTAAGATGCTAGCGCAGAGCCCTAGGAAAGGTTTGCTTAAAGTTACAAAATTTTTAGGCGGTCATTCTGAGGCTCCTGTAAAATTGGTACTCAGAAAATGATACTGAGAACCATCCAGGATCCTGAGCAGATATCAAATTAAAAATTTAATAATTTTAGCGTACTGACATGTAAGATGCTAGCGCAGAGCCATAGTAAAGGTTTGCTTAAAGTTACAAAATTTTTAGGCGCTCATTATCAGGGTCCTGTCAAATTGGTACTCAGAAAATGATACTGAGAACCATCCAGGAGCCTGAGCAGATATCAAATTAAAAATTGTTTAATTTTAGCGTATTGACATGTAAGATGCTAGCGCAGAGCCCTAGTAAAGGTTTGCTTAAAGTTACAAAATTTTTAGGCGCTCATTATCAGGCTCCTGTCAAATTGGTACTCAGAAAATGATACTGAGTACCATCCAGGATCCTGAGCAGACATCAAATTAAAAATTGTTTAATTTTAGCGTATTGACATGTAAGATGCTAGCGCAGAGCCCTAGGAAAGGTTTGCTCAAAGTTACAAAATATTTAGGCGCTCATTATCAGGCTCCTGTCAAATTGGTACTCAGAAAATGATACTGAGAACCATCCAGGAGCCTGAGCAGATATCAAATTAAAAATTGTTTAATTTTAGCGTATTGACATGTAAGATGCTAGCGCAGAGGCCTAGTAAAGGTTTGCTTAAAGTTACAAAATTTTTAGGCGGTCATTCTGAGGCTCCTGTAAAATTGGTACTCAGAACATGATACTGAGAACCATCCAGGATCCTGAGCAGATATCAAATTAAAAATGGTTTAATTTTAGCGTATTGACATGTAAGATGCTAGTGCAGAGGCCTAGTAAAGGTTTGCTTAAAGTTACAAAATTTTTAGGCGGTCATTCTGAGGCTCCTGTAAAATTGGTACTCAGAAAATGATACTGAGAACCATCCAGGATCCTAAGCAGACATCAAATTAAAAATTGTTTAATTTTAGCGTATTGACATGTAAGATGCTAGCGCAGAGGCCTAGTAAAGGTTTGCTTAAAGTTACAAAATTTTTAGGCGGTCATTCTGAGGCTCCTGTAAAATTGGTAGTCAGAACATGATACTGAGAACCATCCAGGATCCTGAGCAGATATCAAATTAAAAATGGTTTAATTTTAGCGTATTGACATGTAAGATGCTAGCGCAGTGGCCTAGTAAAGGTTTGCTTAAAGTTACAAAATTTTTAGGCGCTCATTATCAGGCTCCTGTCAAATTGGTACTCAGAAAATGATACTGAGAACCATCGAGGATCCTGAGCAGATATCAAATTAAAAATTGTTTAATTTTAGCGTATTGACATGTAAGATGCTAGCGCAGAGCCCTAGGAAAGGTTTGCTTAAAGTTACAAAATTTTTAGGCGGTCATTCTGAGGCTCCTGTAAAATTGGTACTCAGAAAATGATACTGAGAACCATCCAGGATCCTGAGCAGATATCAAATTAAAAATTGATTAATTTTAGCGTATTGACATGTAAGATGCTAGCGCAGAGCCCTAGTAAAGGTTTGCTTAAAGTTACAAAATTTTTAGGCGCTCATTATCAGGCTCCTGTCAAATTGGTACTCAGAAAATGATACTGAGAACCATCGAGGATCCTGAGCAGATATCAAATTAAAAATTGTTTAATTTTAGCGTATTGACATGTAAGATGCTAGCGCAGAGCCCTAGGAAAGGTTTGCTTAAAGTTACAAAATTTTTAGGCGGTCATTCTGAGGCTCCTGTAAAATTGGTACTCAGAAAATGATACTGAGAACCATCCAGGATCCTGAGCAGATATCAAATTAAAAATTGTTTAATTTTAGCGTTTTGACATGTAGGATGCTAGCGCAGAGCCATAGTAAAGGTTTGCTTAAAGTTACAAAATTTTTAGGCGCTCATTATCAGGCTCCTGTCAAATTGGTAGTCAGAAAATGATACTGAGAACCATCCTGGATCCTGAGCAGATATCAAATTAAAAATTGTTTAATTTTAGCGTATTGGCATGTAAGATGCTAGCGCAGAGCCCTAGGAAAGGTTTGCTTAAAGTTACAAAATATTTAGGCGGTCATTTTGAGGCTCCTGTAAAATTGGTACTCAGAAAATGATACTGAGAACCATCCAGGATCCTGAGCAGATATCAAATTAAAAATTGTTTAATTTTAGCGTATTGGCATGTAAGATGCTAGCGCACAGCCCTAGGAAAGGTTTGCTTAAAGTTACAAAATATTTAGGCGGTCATTCTGAGGCTCCTGTAAAATTGGTACTCAGAAAATGATACTGAGAACCATCCAGGATCCTGAGCAGATATCAAATTAAAAATTGTTTAATTTTAGCGTATTGACATGTAAGATGCTAGCGCAGAGCCCTAGGAAAGGTTTGCTCAAAGTTACAAAATATTTAGGCGCTCATTATCAGGCTCCTGTCAAATTGGTACTCAGAAAATGATACTGAGAACCATCCAGGAGCCTGAGCAGATATCAAATTAAAAATTGTTTAATTTTAGCGTATTGACATGTAAGATGCTAGCGCAGAGGCCTAGTAAAGGTTTGCTTAAAGTTACAAAATTTTTAGGCGGTCATTCTGAGGCTCCTGTAAAATTGGTACTCAGAACATGATACTGAGAACCATCCAGGATCCTGAGCAGATATCAAATTAAAAATTTAATAATTTTAGCGTATTGACATGTAAGATGCTAGCGCAGAGGCCTAGTAAAGGTTTGCTTAAAGTTACAAAATTTTTAGGCGGTCATTCTGAGGCTCCTGTAAAATTGGTACTCAGAAAATGATACTGAGAACCATCCAGGATCCTGAGCAGATATCAAATTAAAAATTGTTTAATTTTAGCGTATTGACATGTAGGATGCTAGCGCAGAGCCCTAGTAAAGGTTTGCTTAAAGTTACAAAATTTTTAGGCGCTCATTATCAGGCTCCTCTCAAATTGGTACTCAGAAAATGATACTAAGAACCATCCAGGATCCTGAGCAGATATCAAATTAAAAATGGTTTAATTTTAGCGTATTGACATGTAAGATGCTAGTGCAGAGGCCTAGTAAAGGTTTGCTTAAAGTTACAAAATTTTTAGGCGGTCATTCTGAGGCTCCTGTAAAATTGGTACTCAGAAAATGATACTGAGAACCATCCAGGATCCTGAGCAGATATCAAATTAAAAATTGTTTAATTTTAGCGTATTGACATGTAAGATGCTAGCGCAGAGCCCTAGTAAAGGTTTGCTTAAGGATACAAAATTTTTAGGCGCTCATTATCAGGCTCCTGTCAAATTGGTACTCAGAAAATGATACTGAGAACCATCCAGGATCCTCAGCAGATATCAAATTAAAAATTGTTTAATTTTAGCGTATTGACATGTAAGATGCTAGCGCAGAGCCCTAGTAAAGGTTTGCTTAAAGTTACAAAATTTTTAGGCGGTCATTCTGAGGCTCCTGTAAAATTGGTACTCAGAACATGATACTGAGAACCATCCAGGATCCTGAGAAGATATCAAATTAAAAATGGTTTAATTTTGGCGTATTGACATGTAAGATGCTAGCGCAGTGGCCTAGTAAAGGTTTGCTTAAAGTTACAAAATTTTTAGGCGCTCATTATCAGGCTCCTGTCAAATTGGTACTCAGAAAATGATACTGAGAACCATCGAGGATCCTGAGCAGATATCAAATTAAAAATTGTTTAATTTTAGCGTATTGACATGTAAGATGCTAGCGCAGAGCCCTAGGAAACGTTTGCTTAAAGTTACAAAATTTTTAGGCGGTCATTCTGAGGCTCCTGTAAAATTGGAACTCAGAACAAGATACTGAGAACCATCCAGGATCCTGAGCAGATATCAAATTAAAAATTGTTTAATTTTAGCGTATTGACATGTAGGATGCTAACGCAGAGCCCTAGTAAAGGTTTGCTTAAAGTTACAAAATTTTTAGGCGGTCATTCTGAGGCTCCTGTAAAATTGGTACTCAGAACATGATACTGAGAACCATCCAGGATCCTGAGCAGATATCAAATTAAAAATTGTTTAATTTTAGCGTACTGACATGTAAGATGCTAGCGCAGAGCCCTAGTAAAGGTTTGCTTAAAGTTACAACATTTTTAGGCGCTCATTATCAGGCTCCTGTCAAATTGGTAGTCAGAAAATGATACTGAGAACCATCCAGGATCCTGAGCAGATATCAAATTAAAAATTGTTTAATTTTAGCGTATTGGCATGTAAGATGCTAGCGCAGAGCCCTAGGAAAGGTTTGCTTAAAGTTACAAAATATTTAGGCGGTCATTCTGAGGCTCCTGTAAAATTGGTACTCAGAAAATGATACTGAGAACCATCCAGGATCCTGAGCAGACATCAAATTAAAAATTGTTTAATTTTAGCGTATTGACATGTAAGATGCTAGCGCAGAGCCCTAGTAAAGGTTTGCTTAAAGTTACAAAATTTTTAAACGCTCATTATCAGGCTCCTGTCTAATTGGTACTCAGAAAATGATACTGAGAACCATCGAGGAAGCAGAAAGCAGATATCAAATTAAAAATTGTTTAATTTTAGCGTATTGACATGTAGGATGCTAGCGCAGAGCCCTAGTAAAGGTTTGCTTAAAGTTACAAAATTTTTAGGCGCTCATTATCAGGCTCCTCTCAAATTGGTACTCAGAAAATGATACTGAGAACCATCCAGGATCCTGAGCAGATATCAAATTAAAAATGGTTTAATTTTAGCGTATTGACATGTAAGATGCTAGTGCAGAGGCCTAGTAAAGGTTTGCTTAAAGTTACAAAATTTTTAGGCGGTCATTCTGAGGCTCCTGTAAAATTGGTACTCAGAAAATGATACTGAGAACCATCCAGGATCCTGAGCAGATATCAAATTAAAAATTGTTTAATTTTAGCGTATTGACATGTAGGATGCTAGCGCAGAGGCATAGTAAAGGTTTGCTTAAAGTTACAAAATTTTTAGGCGCTCATTATCAGGCTCCTCTCAAATTAGTACTCAGAAAATGATACTGAGAACCATCCAGGATCCTGAGCAGATATCAAATTAAAAATTGTTTAATTTTAGCGTATTGACATGTAGGATGCTAACGCAGAGCCCTAGTAAAGGTTTGCTTAAAGTTACAAAATTTTTAGGCGCTCATTATCAGGCTCCTGTCAAATTGGTACTCAGAACATGATACTGAGAACCATCCAGGATCCTGAGCAGATATCAAATTAAAAATTGTTTAATTTTAGCGTATTGACATGTAAGATGCTAGCGCAGAGCCCTAGTAAAGGTTTGCTTAAAGTTACAAAATTTTTAGGCGCTCATTATCAGGCTCCTGTCAAATTGGTAGTCAGAAAATGATACTGAGAACCATCCAGGATCCTGAGCAGATATCAAATTAAAAATTGTTTAATTTTAGCGTATTGGCATGTAAGATGCTAGCGCAGAGCCCTAGGAAACGTTTGCTTAAAGTTACAAAATTTTTAGGCGGTCATTCTGAGGCTCCTGTAAAATTGGAACTCAGAACAAGATACTGAGAACCATCCAGGATCCTGAGCAGATATCAAATTAAAAATGGTTTAATTTTAGCGTATTGACATGTAAGATGCTAGTGCAGAGGCCTAGTAAAGGTTTGCTTACAGTTACAAAATTTTTAAGGCGGTCATTCTGAGGCTCCTGTAAAATTGGTACTCAGAACATGATACTGAGAACCATCCAGGATCCTGAGCAGATATCAAATTAAAAATGGTTTAATTTTAGCGTATTGACATGTAAGATGCTAGTGCAGAGCCCTAGGAAAGGTTTGCTCAAAGTTACAAAATATTTAGGCGCTCATTATCAGGCTCCTGTCAAATTGGTACTCAGAAAATGATACTGAGAACCATCCAGGAGCCTGAGCAGATATCAAATTAAAAATTGTTTAATTTTAGCGTATTGACATGTAGGATGCTAGCGCAGAGCCCTAGTAAAGGTTTGCTTAAAGTTACAAAATTTTTAGGCGCTCATTATCAGGCTCCTCTCAAATTGGTACTCAGAAAATGATACTGAGAACCATCCAGGATCCTGAGCAGATATCAAATTAAAAATTGTTTAATTTTAGCGTATTGACATGTAGGATGCTAACGCAGAGCCCTAGTAAAGGTTTGCTTAAAGTTACAAAATTTTTAGGCGCTCATTATCAGGCTCCTGTCAAATTGGTACTCAGAACATGATACTGAGAACCATCCAGGATCCTGAGCAGATATCAAATTAAAAATTGTTTAATTTTAGCGTATTGACATGTAAGATGCTAGCGCAGAGCCCTAGTAAAGGTTTGCTTAAAGTTACAAAATTTTTAGGCGCTCATTATCAGGCTCCTGTCAAATTGGTAGTCAGAAAATGATACTGAGAACCATCCAGGATCCTGAGCAGATATCAAATTAAAAATTGTTTAATTTTAGCGTATTGGCATGTAAGATGCTAGCGCAGAGCCCTAGGAAACGTTTGCTTAAAGTTACAAAATTTTTAAGAGGGTCATTCTGAGGCTCCTGTAAAATTGGAACTCAGAACAAGATACTGAGAACCATCCAGGATCCTGAGCAGATATCAAATTAAAAATTGTTTAATTTTAGCGTATTGACATGTAAGATGCTAGCGCAGAGCCCTAGGAAAGGTTTGCTTAAAGTTACAAAATATTTAGGCGGTCATTCTGAGGCTCCTGTAAAATTGGTACTCAGAAAATGATACTGAGAACCATCCAGGATCCTGAGCAGATATCAAATTAAAAATTGTTTAATTTTAGCGTATTGACATGTAAGATGCTAGCGCAGAGCCCTAGGAAAGGTTTGCTTAAAGTTACAAAATATTTAGTCGCTCATTATCAGGCTCCTGTCAAATTGGTACTCAGAAAATGATACTGAGAACCATCCAGGATCCTGAGCAGATATCAAATTAAAAATGGTTTAATTTTAGCGTATTGACATGTAAGATGCTAGTGCAGAGGCCTAGTAAAGGTTTGCTTACAGTTACAAAATTTTTAAGGCGGTCATTCTGAGGCTCCTGTAAAATTGGTACTCAGAAAATGATACTGAGAACCATCCAGGATCCTGAGCAGATATCAAATTAAAAATTGTTTAATTTTAGCGTATTGACATGTAAGATGCTAGCGCAGAGCCCTAGTAAAGGTTTGCTTAAAGATACAAAATATTTAGGCGCTCATTATCAGGCTCCTGTCAAATTGGTACTCAGAAAATGATACTGAGAACCATCCAGGATCCTCAGCAGATATCAAATTAAAAATTGTTTAATTTTAGCGTATTGACGTGTAAGATGCTAGCGCAGAGCCCTAGTAAAGGTTTGCTTAAAGTTACAAAATTTTTAGGCGCTCATTATCAGGCTCCTGTCAAATTGGTACTCAGAAAATGATACTGAGAACCATCCAGGATCCTGAGCAGACATCAAATTAAAAATTGTTTAATTTTAGCGTATTGACATGTTAGATGCTAGCGCAGAGGCCTAGTAAAGGTTTGCTTAAAGTTACAAAATTTTTAGGCGGTCATTCTGAGGCTCCTGTAAAATTGGTACTCAGAACATGATACTGAGAACCATCCAGGATCCTGAGCAGATATCAATTTAAAAATGGTTTAATTTTAGCGTATTGACATGTAAGATGCTAGCGCAGTGGCCTAGTAAAGGTTTGCTTAAAGTTACAAAATTTTTAGGCGCTCATTATCAGGCTCCTGTCAAATTGGTACTCAGAAAATGATACTGAGAACCATCCAGGATCCTCAGCAGATATCAAATTAAAAATTGTTTAATTTTAGCGTATTGACGTGTAAGATGCTAGCGCAGAGCCCTAGTAAAGGTTTGCTTAAAGTTACAAAATTTTTAGGCGCTCATTATCAGGCTCCTGTCAAATTGGTACTAAGAAAATGATACTGAGAACCATCCAGGATCCTGAGCAGACATCAAATTAAAAATTGTTTAATTTTAGCGTATTGACATGTTAGATGCTAGCGCAGAGGCCAAGTTAAGGTTTGCTTAAAGTTACAAAATTTTTAGGCGGTCATTCTGAGGCTCCTGTAAAATTGGTACTCAGAACATGATACTGAGAACCATCCAGGATCCTGAGCAGATATCAAATTAAAAATGGTTTAATTTTAGCGTATTGACATGTAAGATGCTAGCGCAGTGGCCTAGTAAAGGTTTGCTTAAAGTTACAAAATTTTTAGGCGCTCATTATCAGGCTCCTGTCAAATTGGTACTCAGCAAATGATACTGAGAACCATCGAGGATCCTGAGCAGATATCAAATTAAAAATTGTTTAATTTTAGCGTATTGACATGTAAGATGCTAGCGCAGAGCCCTAGGAAAGGTTTGCTTAAAGTTACAAAATATTTAGGCGGTCATTCTGAGGCTCCTGTAAAATTGGTACTCAGAAAATGATACTGAGAACCATCCAGGATCCTGAGCAGATATCAAATTAAAAATTGTTTAATTTTAGCGTATTGACATGTAAGATGCTAGCGCAGAGCCCTAGGAAAGGTTTGCTTAAAGTTACAAAATTTTTAGGCGCTCATTATCAGGCTCCTCTCAAATTGGTACTCAGAACATGATACTGAGAACCATCCAGGATCCTGAGCAGATATCAAATTAAAAATGATTTAATTTTAGCGTATTGACATGTAAGATGCTAGCGCAGTGGCCTAGTAAAGGTTTGCTTAAAGTTACAAAATTTTTAGGCGCTCATTATCAGGCTCCTGTCAAATTGGTACTCAGAAAATGATACTGAGAACCATCGAGGATCCTGAGCAGATATCAAATTAAAAATTGTTTAATTTTAGCGTATTGACATGTAAGATGATAGCGCAGAGGCCTAGTAAAGGTTTGCTTAAAGTTACAAAATTTTTAGGCGGTCATTCTGAGGCTCCTGTAAAATTGGTACTCAGAACATGATACTGAGAACCATCCAGGATCCTGAGCAGATATCAAATTAAAAATGATTTAATTTTAGCGTATTGACATGTAAGATGCTAGCGCAGTGGCCTAGTAAAGGTTTGCTTAAAGTTACAAAATTTTTAGGCGGTCATTCTGAGGCTCCTGTAAAATTGGTACTCAGAACATGATACTGAGAACCATCCAGGATCCTGAGCAGATATCAAATTAAAAATGATTTAATTTTAGCGTACTGACATGTAAGATGCTAGCGCAGTGGCCTAGTAAAGGTTTGCTTAAAGTTACAAAATTTTAAGGCGCTCATTATCAGGCTCCTGTCAAATTGGTACTCAGAAAATGATACTGAGAACCATCCAGGATCCTGAGCAGACATCAAATTAAAAATTGTTTAATTTTAGCGTATTGGCATGTAAGATGCTAGCGCAGAGCCCTAGGAAACGTTTGCTTAAAGTTACAAAATTTTTAGGCGGTCATTCTGAGGCTCCTGTAAAATTGGAACTCAGAACAAGATACTGAGAACCATCCAGGATCCTGAGCAGATATCAAATTAAAAATTGTTTAATTTTAGCGTATTGACATGTAAGATGCTAGCGCAGAGCCCTAGGAAAGGTTTGCTTAAAGTTACAAAATATTAAGGCGGTCATTCTGAGGCTCCTGTAAAATTGGTACTCAGAAAATGATACTGAGAACCATCCAGGATCCTGAGCAGATATCAAATTAAAAATTGTTTAATTTTAGCGTATTGACATGTAAGATGCTAGCGCAGAGCCCTAGGAAAGGTTTGCTTAAAGTTACAAAATATTTAGGCGCTCATTATCAGGCTCCTGTCAAATTGGTACTCAGAAAATGATACTGAGAACCATCCAGGATCCTGAGCAGATATCAAATTAAAAATGGTTTAATTTTAGCGTATTGACATGTAAGATGCTAGTGCAGAGGCCTAGTAAAGGTTTGCTTAAAGTTACAAAATTTTAGGCGGTCATTCTGAGGCTCCTGTAAAATTGGTACTCAGAAAATGATACTGAGAACCATCCAGGATCCTGAGCAGATATCAAATTAAAAATTGTTTAATTTTAGCGTATTGACATGTAAGATGCTAGCGCAGAGCCCTAGTAAAGGTTTGCTTAAAGATACAAAATTTTTAGGCGCTCATTATCAGGCTCCTGTCAAATTGGTACTCAGAAAATGATACTGAGAACCATCCAGGATCCTCAGCAGATATCAAATTAAAAATTGTTTAATTTTAGCGTATTGACGTGTAAGATGCTAGCGCAGAGCCCTAGTAAAGGTTTGCTTAAAGTTACAAAATTTTTAGGCGCTCATTATCAGGCTCCTGTCAAATTGGTACTCAGAACATGATACTGAGAACCATCCAGGATCCTGAGCAGATATCAAATTAAAAATTGTTTAATTTTAGCGTATTGACATGTAAGATGCTAGCGCAGAGCCCTAGTAAAGGTTTGCTTAAAGTTACAAAATTTTTAGGCGCTCATTATCAGGCTTCTGTCAAATTGGTAGTCAGAAAATGATACTGAGAACCATCCAGGATCCTGAGCAGATATCAAATTAAAAATTGTTTAATTTTAGCGTATTGGCATGTAAGATGCTAGCGCAGAGCCCTAGGAAACGTTTGCTTAAAGTTACAAAATTTTTAGGCGGTCATTCTGAGGCTCCTGTAAAATTGGAACTCAGAACAAGATACTGAGAACCATCCAGGATCCTGAGCAGATATCAAATTAAAAATTGTTTAATTTTAGCGTATTGACATGTAAGATGCTAGCGCAGAGCCCTAGGAAAGGTTTGCTTAAAGTTACAAAATATTAAGGCGGTCATTCTGAGGCTCCTGTAAAATTGGTACTCAGAAAATGATACTGAGAACCATCGAGGATCCTGAGCAGATATCAAATTAAAAATTGTTTAATTTTAGCGTATTGACATGTAAGATGATAGCGCAGAGGCCTAGTAAAGGTTTGCTTAAAGTTACAAAATTTTTAGGCGGTCATTCTAAGGCTCCTGTAAAATTGGTACTCAGAACATGATACTGAGAACCATCCAGGATCCTGAGCAGATATCAAATTAAAAATGATTTAATTTTAGCGTATTGACATGTAAGATGCTAGCGCAGTGGCCTAGTAAAGGTTTGCTTAAAGTTACAAAATTTTTAGGCGGTCATTCTGAGGCTCCTGTAAAATTGGTACTCAGAACATGATACTGAGAACCATCCAGGATCCTGAGCAGATATCAAATTAAAAATGATTTAATTTTAGCGTATTGACATGTAAGATGCTAGCGCAGTGGCCTAGTAAATGTTTGCTTAAAGTTACAAAATTTTTAGGCGGTCATTCTGAGGCTCCTGTAAAATTGGTACTCAGAACATGATACTGAGAACCATCCAGGATCCTGAGCAGATATCAAATTAAAAATTTAATAATTTTAGCGTACTGACATGTAAGATGCTAGCGCAGTGGCCTAGTAAAGGTTTGCTTAAAGTTACAAAATTTTAAGGCGCTCATTATCAGGCTCCTGTCAAATTGGTACTCAGAAAATGATACTGAGAACCATCGAGGAAGCAGAAAGCAGATATCAAATTAAAAATTGTTTAATTTTAGCGTATTGACATGTAGGATGCTAGCGCAGAGCCCTAGTAAAGGTTTGCTTAAAGTTACAAAATTTTTAGGCGGTCATTCTGAGGCTCCTGTAAAATTGGAGCTCAGAACATGATACTGAGAACCATCCATGATCCTGAGCAGATATCAAATTAAAAATGGTTTAATTTTAGCGTATTGACATGTAAGATGCTAGCGCAGAGCCCTAGGAAAGGTTTGCTTAAAGTTACAAAATTTTTAGGCGCTCATTATCAGGCTCCTCTCAAATTGGTACTCAGAACATGATACTGAGAACCATCCAGGATCCTGAGCAGATATCAAATTAAAAATGATTTAATTTTAGCGTATTGACATGTAAGATGCTAGCGCAGTGGCCTAGTAAAGGTTTGCTTAAAGTTACAAAATTTTTAGGCGCTCATTATCAGGCTCCTGTCAAATTGGTACTCAGAAAATGATACTGAGAACCATCGAGGATCCTGAGCAGATATCAAATTAAAAATTGTTTAATTTTAGCGTATTGACATGTAAGATGATAGCGCAGAGGCCTAGTAAAGGTTTGCTTAAAGTTACAAAATTTTTAGGCGGTCATTCTGAGGCTCCTGTAAAATTGGTACTCAGAACATGATACTGAGAACCATCCAGGATCCTGAGCAGATATCAAATTAAAAATGATTTAATTTTAGCGTATTGACATGTAAGATGCTAGCGCAGTGGCCTAGTAAAGGTTTGCTTAAAGTTACAAAATTTTTAGGCGGTCATTCTGAGGCTCCTGTAAAATTGGTACTCAGAACATGATACTGAGAACCATCCAGGATCCTGAGCAGATATCAAATTAAAAATGATTTAATTTTAGCGTATTGACATGTAAGATGCTAGCGCAGTGGCCTAGTAAATGTTTGCTTAAAGTTACAAAATTTTTAGGCGGTCATTCTGAGGCTCCTGTAAAATTGGTACTCAGAACATGATACTGAGAACCATCCAGGATCCTGAGCAGATATCAAATTAAAAATTTAATAATTTTAGCGTACTGACATGTAAGATGCTAGCGCAGTGGCCTAGTAAAGGTTTGCTTAAAGTTACAAAATTTTAAGGCGCTCATTATCAGGCTCCTGTCAAATTGGTACTCAGAAAATGATACTGAGAACCATCGAGGAAGCAGAAAGCAGATATCAAATTAAAAATTGTTTAATTTTAGCGTATTGACATGTAGGATGCTAGCGCAGAGCCCTAGTAAAGGTTTGCTTAAAGTTACAAAATTTTTAGGCGCTCATTATCAGGCTCCTCTCAAATTGGTACTCAGAAAATGATACTGAGAACCATCGAGGATCCTGAGCAGATATCAAATTAAAAATGGTTTAATTTTAGCGTATTGACATGTAAGATGCTAGCGCAGAGCCCTAGCACGTTGAACGCCAAGAAAAAAAGTGCATCTTCCTGTTCAGGCCGCGTCGGTCAGTGATGGTCGACAAATAGACTTTCTGTTCGGGCCGCGTCGGTCATTGCTGACCGCGTTTTACGAGTGTTTTCGATCCATTCATACAGGCCGTAGGGCAGTGCTATCAAACTAAATCCCATATTCATTGACCCGCGTGGCCCTCTAGTTATCCAAATTAAGATGGTTTTTGAAAAACGTAAATGACTTAGAAAAAAAACAACAATTACCAAAGTGAAAATTAGTGTGGTGCGAAATTGGAAAGGCCTTTATCCAGCAGTGGTTTCCTCCGGGCTGATGTAATCATGATGATGATGATAAAGAAGTCAATTTTGAAGGATAGTGAGTTTGGGATTTAGAAAGTAATCTCTATACCGACTCATCCGATTTCAAAAATTCTTTCACTAATGGATAGCTACGTTATCGATGAGTGCTATCACTAATCTTATAAATCCACAAGTTTTTGTGTGTCTACGTGTGCGTGTGTCTATGTGTGATTGTGTGTGCGGGTGTGTGCGCGTGTGTGTGTGCGTGTGTGCGTGCGTGAGTGTGTGTTTGTAAAATATTTTGCAAAAACTATAAACAAAAAACTCATTCTGTATCTAAAACTTTATTGGAGTAAATCTATTAATAAAAATTAAACATAAAAGCTTGTATCAAACAGTAATCAATGTAAAAAAAAACTTTTCTCAATTTTCTCACGGTAGGTAACAACAATATCAATTAGCCATATAAAAGAAATACTGAAGATCATCAAAATCATAGATGAACGTTGGTAAAACATTCAACACACAGAAAAGGTTTATCTACGCAAATGCCACAAAAAGTAGACACTTTTTTAGTTTTGTTTCTGGCCAGTGCACGTCCAAATGTAGTCACATTATTCTTGTAACATACTACGCACATCCGACGCACTTTCAGAGAAGGTCCTTCTTTTTTCTGAAGCAAATGTTTCTTTCTTATCGTTCGTTCTGAAAGTGCTTCGGATGTTGAAGATTTGGCCAAAAAACTCTTCAGTATTTCTTTTCTCAAATCTACAATAGGTATATGTTTGTTAGAGACGGTTTTATACAAAACTAAAGCATTCACCATGGCGACATTCAAAATCAGATCAAATGCAATTTTTTTGTACCATTTTAAAGTTTTTCTTAATGGTGTCTGGTATGCTGCCATCTGATCAGACAGATCCACTGCTCCTTTTGCCTTGTTATAATCTACGACTATAGCCGGTTTCATTATGGTTTTATTATGTTTGGTAACGGAAACAAAACGTATTGAATGCTTTGTGGAAAGCACCAAAACATCTCGTTTGTCTTTCCATCTCAGAACCGTTATCCCATCATCACTTTCTCTCGCTATGAATTGGCCTTTTTTCAGCTTAGTGGAAACTACAACTTTTGGGAAATGCTTTCTGTTTTTTCTTAAAGTGCCAATCAGATGTGTTTCATTTTGCAGGAGTTCTCTGGCTAAGCTGACGCTTGTGTACCAGTTATCTGTGTATAAACAATGCCCTTTATTAAGTAGGTCCTGGCAAAGGTTCATTACAACTCTTTGAGGGGTGACATTGATTTGTTCATGTTGTTTACCAGCGTATATATTGATTCTGTATGTATATCCTGGTAAGGTACATAGTTTGAAAAGTTTGATCCCGTACTTGTGCCGTTTTTGCTTATTATATTGGCGGAATACCAAACGTCCTCGAAACGGGACCATACTCTCATCAATGCATATGTCTTGACCAGGAATATAATTTCTCTTGAAATTGTCATTCATCACATCTAGCAAGTGCTTTACGCGGTGAAGTCGATCCGATTTATTATTATCATCATCTCGGGAAAAGTGGATCATTTGCAAGAGCAGTTCAAATCTATTTCTAGACATTACAGTTCGTGGAAAGTTTTGGCCCATTATCTCATCCTTGGACCAATAGTCAGCAATTTTTGGAAGCTTTACCAAACCCATGTACAAAATCAAGCAGAAAAAATGTTTAATCTCGGCGAGGTTAGTTTCAGACCATGAGCGAATTCTTGCATTTTTTGAAGCTTCTGCCGTGCGAGCTATCTTAGTTATTGCGAAAGCGTTAGTACATTCAACAATATGTTGTAAAAGACTATCCGTCACCAAAAGTGCATAAAAATCAGCTGGAGATTTGTTAGTCATTGACGTGCGGATAGAAACTGGCATGCCACAACATTCAGTGAAAGGAATTACACTACGCTGATTACCTTTGGGGAGTGTCCACTTAGATGATGAACTTCTTTCTAAATCTTGTATAGCGCGTCCAATTTCATCATCACTACCTTCACTCGATGACGGAATCCGCAGGCGCCTGTAACTCGATCGGGGGGGTTGAATCTTTTCTTCATCATCATCAGAACTTAGGTTTAAAGTTTTGTCGAGAAGATTGATTTCTATGTTTTCGATCTCAGTTAATATGTCTTGGGTAATCTCAAAATCTTCGAAGTCATTCATAATGATAGTAAACAATACTTTACTAAACAAATAAATACGCTATTGAAAAAATTGTTCGATGTAACGGCGTCTCAACTCAAGATATGGGCGTCAACTGCGTAAACGCGGGTAAGATCTCAAACTCGGGAGTCGTGGGAGGGGACCTGACACCGCGACCCGCGCGGCCCCCTTTAACGGAAAGTAGATTTTTCGTCTCTAGGAGCCGCGTCGGTCAGTGCTGCCCGACGTTTAATATCTCGATAAATAATGACTAAAGTTCACTTTTGTTAATTAAAACATACATTTGGACATAAGATACAAGTATCTAATTAAAAAAACATTTGTTCTAAATTTGGATAGAACTGTGATATTTGCTTGGCCTATAGGGAATGTTCGCTGTCGGTCAGCACTGACCGCGTTGGCGTTCAACGTGCTAGGAAAGGTTTGCTTAAAGTTACAAAATTTTTAGGCGGTCATTCTGAGGCTCCTGTAAAATTGGTACTCAGAAAATGATACTGAGAACCATCCAGGATCCTGAGCAGATATCAAATTAAAAATTGTTTAATTTTAGCGTATTGACATGTAGGATGCTAGCGCAGAGCCCTAGTAAAGGTTTGCTTAAAGTTACAAAATTTTTAGGCGGTCATTCTGAGGCTCCTGTAAAATTGGAACTCAGAACATGATACTGAGAACCATCCAGGATCCTGAGCAGATATCAAATTAAAAATTGTTTAATTTTAGCGTATTGACATGTAGGATGCTAACGCAGAGCCCTAGTAAAGGTTTGCTTAAAGTTACAAAATTTTTAGGAGGTCATTCTGAGGCTCCTGTAAAATTGGTACTCAGAAAATGATACTGAGAACCATCCAGGATCCTGAGCAGATATCAAATTAAAAATTGTTTAATTTTAGCGTATTGACATGTAAGATGCTAGCGCAGAGCCCTAGTAAAGGTTTGCTTAAAGTTACAAAATTTGTAGGCGCTCATTATCAGGCTCCTGTCAAATTGGTACTCAGAAAATGATACTGAGAACCATCCAGGATCCTGAGCAGACATCAAATTAAAAATTGTTTAATTTTAGCGTATTGACATGTAAGATGCTAGCGCAGAGGCCTAGTAAAGGTTTGCTTAAAGTTACAAAATTTTTAGGCGGTCATTCTGAGGCTCCTGTAAAATTGGTACTCAGAACATGATACTGAGAACCATCCAGGATCCTGAGCAGATATCAAATTAAAAATGGTTTAATTTTAGCGTATTGACATGTAAGATGCTAGCGCAGTGGCCTAGTAAAGGTTTGCTTAAAGTTACAAAATTTTTAGGCGCTCATTATCAGGCTCCTGTCAAATTGGTAGTCAGAAAATGATACTGAGAACCATCCAGGATCCTGAGCAGATATCAAATTAAAAATTGTTTAATTTTAGCGTATTGGCATGTAAGATGCTAGCGCAGAGCCCTAGGAAACGTTTGCTTAAAGTTACAAAATTTTTAGGCGGTCATTCTGAGGCTCCTGTAAAATTGGAACTCAGAACAAGATACTGAGAACCATCCAGGATCCTGAGCAGATATCAAATTAAAAATTTTTTAATTTTAGCGTATTGACATGTAGGGTGCTAACGCAGAGCCCTAGTAAAGGTTTGCTTAAAGTTACAAAATTTTTAGGCGGTCATTCTGAGGCTCCTGTAAAATTGGTACTCAGAACATGATACTGAGAACCATCCAGGATCCTGAGCAGATATCAAATT
The DNA here is from genome assembly GCA_951802675.2 of Boloria euphrosyne. Taxonomy (NCBI): domain Eukaryota; kingdom Metazoa; phylum Arthropoda; class Insecta; order Lepidoptera; family Nymphalidae; genus Boloria; species Boloria euphrosyne. The sequence continues at coordinate 103,687 of OX637895.1, forward strand.
AAAAATTGTTTAATTTTAGCGTATTGACATGTAAGATGCTAGCGCAGAGCCCTAGTAAAGGTTTGCTTAAAGTTACAACATTTTTAGGCGCTCATTATCAGGCTCCTGTCAAATTGGTAGTCAGAAAATGATACTGAGAACCATCCAGGATCCTGAGCAGATATCAAATTAAAAATTGTTTAATTTTACGATTTTGATTCGAGACGATTTTGGCGACATTCAAAATCAGATCAAATGCAATTTTTTTGTACCATTTTAAAGTTTTTCTTAATGGTGTCTGGTATGCTGCCATCTGATCAGACAGATCCACTGCTCCTTTTGCCTTGTTATAATCTACGACTATAGCCGGTTTCATTATGGTTTTATTATGTTTGGTAACGGAAACAAAACGTATTGAATGCTTTGTGGAAAGCACCAAAACATCTCGTTTGTCTTTCCATCTCAGAACCGTTATCCCATCATCACTTTCTCTCGCTATGAATTGGCCTTTTTTCAGCTTAGTGGAAACTACAACTTTTGGGAAATGCTTTCTGTTTTTTCTTAAAGTGCCAATCAGATGTGTTTCATTTTGCAGGAGTTCTCTGGCTAAGCTGACGCTTGTGTACCAGTTATCTGTGTATAAACAATGCCCTTTATTAAGTAGGTCCTGGCAAAGGTTCATTACAACTCTTTGAGGGGTGACATTGATTTGTTCATGTTGTTTACCAGCGTATATATTGATTCTGTATGTATATCCTGGTAAGGTACATAGTTTGAAAAGTTTGATCCCGTACTTGTGCCGTTTTTGCTTATTATATTGGCGGAATACCAAACGTCCTCGAAACGGGACCATACTCTCATCAATGCATATGTCTTGACCAGGAATATAATTTCTCTTGAAATTGTCATTCATCACATCTAGCAAGTGCTTTACGCGGTGAAGTCGATCCGATTTATTATTATCATCATCTCGGGAAAAGTGGATCATTTGCAAGAGCAGTTCAAATCTATTTCTAGACATTACAGTTCGTGGAAAGTTTTGGCCCATTATCTCATCCTTGGACCAATAGTCAGCAATTTTTGGAAGCTTTACCAAACCCATGTACAAAATCAAGCAGAAAAAATGTTTAATCTCGGCGAGGTTAGTTTCAGACCATGAGCGAATTCTTGCATTTTTTGAAGCTTCTGCCGTGCGAGCTATCTTAGTTATTGCGAAAGCGTTAGTACATTCAACAATATGTTGTAAAAGACTATCCGTCACCAAAAGTGCATAAAAATCAGCTGGAGATTTGTTAGTCATTGACGTGCGGATAGAAACTGGCATGCCACAACATTCAGTGAAAGGAATTACACTACGCTGATTACCTTTGGGGAGTGTCCACTTAGATGATGAACTTCTTTCTAAATCTTGTATAGCGCGTCCAATTTCATCATCACTACCTTCACTCGATGACGGAATCCGCAGGCGCCTGTAACTCGATCGGGGGGGTTGAATCTTTTCTTCATCATCATCAGAACTTAGGTTTAAAGTTTTGTCGAGAAGATTGATTTCTATGTTTTCGATCTCAGTTAATATGTCTTGGGTAATCTCAAAATCTTCGAAGTCATTCATAATGATAGTAAACAATACTTTACTAAACAAATAAATACGCTATTGAAAAAATTGTTCGATGTAACGGCGTCTCAGCTCAAGATATGGGCGTCAACTGCGTAAACGCGGGTAAGATCTCAAACTCGGGAGTCGTGGGAGGGGACCTGACACCGCGACCCGCGCGGCCCCCTTTAACGGAAAGTAGATTTTTCGTCTCTAGGAGCCGCGTCGGTCAGTGCTGCCCGACGTTTAATATCTCGATAAATAATGACTAAAGTTCACTTTTGTTAATTAAAACATACATTTGGACATAAGATACAAGTATCTAATTAAAAAAACATTTGTTCTAAATTTGGATAGAACTGTGATATTTGCTTGGCCTATAGGGAATGTTCGCTGTCGGTCAGCACTGACCGCGTTGGCGTTCAACGTGCTAGGAAAGGTTTGCTTAAAGTTACAAAATTTTTAGGCGGTCATTCTGAGGCTCCTGTAAAATTGGTACTCAGAAAATGATACTGAGAACCATCCAGGATCCTGAGCAGATATCAAATTAAAAATTGTTTAATTTTAGCGTATTGACATGTAGGATGCTAGCGCAGAGCCCTAGTAAAGGTTTGCTTAAAGTTACAAAATTTTTAGGCGGTCATTCTGAGGCTCCTGTAAAATTGGAACTCAGAACATGATACTGAGAACCATCCAGGATCCTGAGCAGATATCAAATTAAAAATTGTTTAATTTTAGCGTATTGACATGTAGGATGCTAACGCAGAGCCCTAGTAAAGGTTTGCTTAAAGTTACAAAATTTTTAGGAGGTCATTCTGAGGCTCCTGTAAAATTGGTACTCAGAAAATGATACTGAGAACCATCCAGGATCCTGAGCAGATATCAAATTAAAAATTGTTTAATTTTAGCGTATTGACATGTAAGATGCTAGCGCAGAGCCCTAGTAAAGGTTTGCTTAAAGTTACAAAATTTGTAGGCGCTCATTATCAGGCTCCTGTCAAATTGGTACTCAGAAAATGATACTGAGAACCATCCAGGATCCTGAGCAGACATCAAATTAAAAATTGTTTAATTTTAGCGTATTGACATGTAAGATGCTAGCGCAGAGGCCTAGTAAAGGTTTGCTTAAAGTTACAAAATTTTTAGGCGGTCATTCTGAGGCTCCTGTAAAATTGGTACTCAGAACATGATACTGAGAACCATCCAGGATCCTGAGCAGATATCAAATTAAAAATGGTTTAATTTTAGCGTATTGACATGTAAGATGCTAGCGCAGTGGCCTAGTAAAGGTTTGCTTAAAGTTACAAAATTTTTAGGCGCTCATTATCAGGCTCCTGTCAAATTGGTAGTCAGAAAATGATACTGAGAACCATCCAGGATCCTGAGCAGATATCAAATTAAAAATTGTTTAATTTTAGCGTATTGGCATGTAAGATGCTAGCGCAGAGCCCTAGGAAACGTTTGCTTAAAGTTACAAAATTTTTAGGCGGTCATTCTGAGGCTCCTGTAAAATTGGAACTCAGAACAAGATACTGAGAACCATCCAGGATCCTGAGCAGATATCAAATTAAAAATTTTTTAATTTTAGCGTATTGACATGTAGGGTGCTAACGCAGAGCCCTAGTAAAGGTTTGCTTAAAGTTACAAAATTTTTAGGCGGTCATTCTGAGGCTCCTGTAAAATTGGTACTCAGAACATGATACTGAGAACCATCCAGGATCCTGAGCAGATATCAAATTAAAAATTGTTTAATTTTAGCGTATTGACATGTAAGATGCTAGCGCAGAGCCCTAGTAAAGGTTTGCTTAAAGTTACAACATTTTTAGGCGCTCATTATCAGGCTCCTGTCAAATTGGTAGTCAGAAAATGATACTGAGAACCATCCAGGATCCTGAGCAGATATCAAATTAAAAATTGTTTAATTTTAGCGTATTGGCATGTAAGATGCTAGCGCAGAGCCCTAGGAAAGGTTTGCTTAAAGTTACAAAATATTTAGGCGGTCATTCTGAGGCTCCTGTAAAATTGGTACTCAGAAAATGATACTGAGAACCATCCAGGATCCTGAGCAGACATCAAATTAAAAATTGTTTAATTTTAGCGTATTGACATGTAAGATGCTAGCGCAGAGCCCTAGTAAAGGTTTGCTTAAAGTTACAAAATTTTTAAACGCTCATTATCAGGCTCCTGTCTAATTGGTACTCAGAAAATGATACTGAGAACCATCGAGGAAGCAGAAAGCAGATATCAAATTAAAAATTGTTTAATTTTAGCGTATTGACATGTAGGATGCTAGCGCAGAGCCCTAGTAAAGGTTTGCTTAAAGTTACAAAATTTTTAGGCGCTCATTATCAGGCTCCTGTAAAATTGGTACTCAGAACATGATACTGAGAACCATCCAGGATCCTGAGCAGATATCAAATTAAAAATTGTTTAACTTTAGCGTATTGACATGTAAGATGCTAGCGCAGAGCCCTAGTAAAGGTTTGCTTAAAGTTACAAAATTTTTAGGCGCTCATTATCAGGCTTCTGTCAAATTGGTAGTCAGAAAATGATACTGAGAACCATCCAGGATCCTGAGCAGATATCAAATTAAAAATTGTTTAATTTTAGCGTATTGGCATGTAAGATGCTAGCGCAGAGCCCTAGGAAACGTTTGCTTAAAGTTACAAAATTTTTAGGCGGTCATTCTGAGGCTCCTGTAAAATTGGAACTCAGAACAAGATACTGAGAACCATCCAGGATCCTGAGCAGATATCAAATTAAAAATTGTTTAATTTTAGCGTATTGACATGTAAGATGCTAGCGCAGAGCCCTAGGAAAGGTTTGCTTAAAGTTACAAAATATTAAGGCGGTCATTCTGAGGCTCCTGTAAAATTGGTACTCAGAAAATGATACTGAGAACCATCCAGGATCCTGAGCAGATATCAAATTAAAAATTGTTTAATTTTAGCGTATTGACATGTAAGATGCTAGCGCAGAGCCCTAGGAAAGGTTTGCTTAAAGTTACAAAATATTTAGGCGCTCATTATCAGGCTCCTGTCAAATTGGTACTCAGAATATGATACTGAGAACCATCCAGGATCCTGAGCAGATATCAAATTAAAAATGGTTTAATTTTAGCGTATTGACATGTAAGATGCTAGTGCAGAGGCCTAGTAAAGGTTTGCTTAAAGTTACAAAATTTTTAGGCGGTCATTCTGAGGCTCCTGTAAAATTGGTACTCAGAAAATGATACTGAGAACCATCCAGGATCCTGAGCAGATATCAAATTAAAAATTGTTTAATTTTAGCGTATTGACATGTTAGATGCTAGCGCAGAGCCCTAGGAAAGGTTTGCTTAAAGTTACAAAATATTTAGGCGGTCATTCTGAGGCTCCTGTAAAATTGGTACTCAGAAAATGATACTGAGAACCATCCAGGATCCTGAGCAGATATCAAATTAAAAATTGTTTAATTTTAGCGTATTGACATGTAAGATGCTAGCGCAGAGCCCTAGGAAAGGTTTGCTTAAAGTTACAAAATTTTTAGGCGCTCATTATCAGGCTCCTCTCAAATTGGTACTCAGAACATGATATTGAGAACCATCCAGGATCCTGAGCAGATATCAAATTAAAAATGATTTAATTTTAGCGTATTGACATGTAAGATGCTAGCGCAGTGGCCTAGTAAAGGTTTGCTTAAAGTTACAAAATTTTTAGGCGCTCATTATCAGGCTCCTGTCAAATTGGTACTCAGAAAATGATACTGAGAACCATCCAGGATCCTGAGCAGATATCAAATTAAAAATTGTTTAATTTTAGCGTATTGACATGTAAGATGATAGCGCAGAGGCCTAGTAAAGGTTTGCTTAAAGTTACAAAATTTTTAGGCGGTCATTCTGAGGCTCCTGTAAAATTGGTACTCAGAACATGATACTGAGAACCATCCAGGATCCTGAGCAGATATCAAATTAAAAATGATTTAATTTTAGCGTATTGACATGTAAGATGCTAGCGCAGTGGCCTAGTAAATGTTTGCTTAAAGTTACAAAATTTTTAGGCGGTCATTCTGAGGCTCCTGTAAAATTGGTACTCAGAAAATGATACTGAGAACCATCCAGGATCCTCAGCAGATATCAAATTAAAAATTGTTTAATTTTAGCGTATTGACATGTAAGATGCTAGCGCAGAACCCTAGTAAAGGTTTGCTTAAAGTTACTTAATTTTTAGGCGCTCATTATCAGGCTCCTGTAAAATTGGTACTCAGAAAATGATACTGAGAACCATCCAGGATCCTGAGCAGATATCAAATTAAAAATTGTTTAATTTTAGCGTATTGGCATGTAAGATGCTAGCGCAGAGCCCTAGGAAACGTTTGCTTAAAGTTACAAAATTTTTAGGCGGTCATTCTGAGGCTCCTGTAAAATTGGAACTCAGAACAAGATACTGAGAACCATCCAGGATCCTGAGCAGATATCAAATTAAAAATTGTTTAATTTTAGCGTATTGACATGTAGGATGCTAACGCAGAGCCCTAGTAAAGGTTTGCTTAAAGTTACAAAATTTTTAGGCGGTCATTCTGAGGCTCCTGTAAAATTGGTACTCAGAACATGATACTGAGAACCATCCAGGATCCTGAGCAGATATCAAATTAAAAATTGTTTAATTTTAGCGTATTGACATGTAAGATGCTAGCGCAGAGCCCTAGTAAAGGTTTGCTTAAAGTTACAAAATTTGTAGGCGCTCATTATTAGGCTCCTGTCAAATTGGTAGTCAGAAAATGATACTGAGAACCATCCAGGATCCTGAGCAGATATCAAATTAAAAATTGTTTAATTTTAGCGTATTGGCATGTAAGATGCTAGCGCAGAGCCCTAGGAAAGGTTTGCTTAAAGTTACAAAATATTAAGGCGGTCATTCTGAGGCTCCTGTAAAATTGGTACTCAGAAAATGATACTGAGAACCATCCAGGATCCTGAGCAGACATCAAATTAAAAATTGTTTAATTTTAGCGTATTGACATGTAAGATGCTAGCGCAGAGCCCTAGTAAAGGTTTGCTTAAAGTTACAAAATTTTTAAACGCTCATTATCAGGCTCCTGTCTAATTGGTACTCAGAAAATGATACTGAGAACCATCGAGGAAGCAGAAAGCAGATATCAAATTAAAAATTGTTTAATTTTAGCGTATTGACATGTAGGATGCTAGCGCAGAGCCCTAGTAAAGGTTTGCTTAAAGTTACAAAATTTTTAGGCGCTCATTATCAGGCTCCTGTAAAATTGGTACTCAGAACATGATACTGAGAACCATCCAGGATCCTGAGCAGATATCAAATTAAAAATTGTTTAATTTTAGCGTATTGACATGTAAGATGCTAGCGCAGAGCCCTAGTAAAGGTTTGCTTAAAGTTACAAAATTTTTAGGCGCTCATTATCAGGCTTCTGTCAAATTGGTAGTCAGAAAATGATACTGAGAACCATCCAGGATCCTGAGCAGATATCAAATTAAAAATTGTTTAATTTTAGCGTATTGGCATGTAAGATGCTAGCGCAGAGCCCTAGGAAACGTTTGCTTAAAGTTACAAAATTTTTAGGCGGTCATTCTGAGGCTCCTGTAAAATTGGAACTCAGAACAAGATACTGAGAACCATCCAGGATCCTGAGCAGATATCAAATTAAAAATTGTTTAATTTTAGCGTATTGACATGTAAGATGCTAGCGCAGAGCCCTAGGAAAGGTTTGCTTAAAGTTACAAAATATTAAGGCGGTCATTCTGAGGCTCCTGTAAAATTGGTACTCAGAAAATGATACTGAGAACCATCCAGGATCCTGAGCAGATATCAAATTAAAAATGATTTAATTTTAGCGTATTGACATGTAAGATGCTAGCGCAGAGCCCTAGGAAAGGTTTGCTTAAAGTTACAAAATATTTAGGCGCTCATTATCAGGCTCCTGTCAAATTGGTACTCAGAAAATGATACTGAGAACCATCCAGGATCCTGAGCAGATATCAAATTAAAAATGGTTTAATTTTAGCGTATTGACATGTAAGATGCTAGTGCAGAGGCCTAGTAAAGGTTTGCTTAAAGTTACAAAATTTTTAGGCGGTCATTCTGAGGCTCCTGTAAAATTGGTACTCAGAAAATGATACTGAGAACCATCCAGGATCCTGAGCAGATATCAAATTAAAAATTGTTTAATTTTAGCGTATTGACATGTAAGATGCTAGCGCAGAGCCCTAGTAAAGGTTTGCTTAAAGATACAAAATTTTTAGGCGCTCATTATCAGGCTCCTGTCAAATTGGTACTCAGAAAATGATACTGAGAACCATCCAGGATCCTCAGCAGATATCAAATTAAAAATTGTTTAATTTTAGCGTATTGACGTGTAAGATGCTAGCGCAGAGCCCTAGTAAAGGTTTGCTTAAAGTTACAAAATTTTTAGGCGCTCATTATCAGGCTCCTGTCAAATTGGTACTCAGAAAATGATACTGAGAACCATCCAGGATCCTGAGCAGACATCAAATTAAAAATTGTTTAATTTTAGCGTAATGACATGTTAGATGCTAGCGCAGAGCCCTAGGAAAGGTTTGCTTAAAGTTACAAAATATTTAGGCGGTCATTCTGAGGCTCCTGTAAAATTGGTACTCAGAAAATGATACTGAGAACCATCCAGGATCCTGAGCAGATATCAAATTAAAAATTGTTTAATTTTAGCGTATTGACATGTAAGATGCTAGCGCAGAGCCCTAGGAAAGGTTTGCTTAAAGTTACAAAATTTTTAGGCGCTCATTATCAGGCTCCTCTCAAATTGGTACTCAGAACATGATATTGAGAACCATCCAGGATCCTGAGCAGATATCAAATTAAAAATGATTTAATTTTAGCGTATTGACATGTAAGATGCTAGCGCAGTGGCCTAGTAAAGGTTTGCTTAAAGTTACAAAATTTTTAGGCGCTCATTATCAGGCTCCTGTCAAATTGGTACTCAGAAAATGATACTGAGAACCATCCAGGATCCTGAGCAGATATCAAATTAAAAATTGTTTAATTTTAGCGTATTGACATGTAAGATGATAGCGCAGAGGCCTAGTAAAGGTTTGCTTAAAGTTACAAAATTTTTAGGCGCTCATTATCAGGCTCCTGTCAAATTGGTACTCAGAAAATGATACTGAGAACCATCCAGGATCCTCAGCAGATATCAAATTAAAAATTGTTTAATTTTAGCGTATTGACATGTAAGATGATAGCGCAGAGGCCTAGTAAAGGTTTGCTTAAAGTTACAAAATTTTTAGGCGCTCATTATCAGGCTCCTGTCAAATTGGTACTCAGAAAATGATACTGAGAACCATCCAGGATCCTCAGCAGATATCAAATTAAAAATTGTTTAATTTTAGCGTATTGACGTGTAAGATGCTAGCGCAGAGCCCTAGTAAAGGTTTGCTTAAAGTTACAAAATTTTTAGGCGCTCATTATCAGGCTCCTGTCAAATTGGTACTCAGAAAATGATACTGAGAACCATCCAGGATCCTCAGCAGATATCAAATTAAAAATTGTTTAATTTTAGCGTATTGACATGTAAGATGCTAGCGCAGAGCCCTAGTAAAGGTTTGCTTAAAGTTACAAAATTTTTAGGCGCTCATTATCAGGCTCCTGTCAAATTGGTACTCAGAAAATGATACTGAGAACCATCCAGGAGCCTGAGCAGATATCAAATTAAAAATTGTTTAATTTTAGCGTATTGACATGTAAGATGCTAGCGCAGAGGCCTAGTAAAGGTTTGCTTAAAGTTACAAAATTTTTAGGCGCTCATTATCAGGCTCCTGTCAAATTGGTACTTAGAAAATGATACTGAGAACCATCGAGGAAGCAGAAAGCAGATATCAAATTAAAAATTGTTTAATTTTAGCGTATTGGCATGTAAGATGCTAGCGCAGAGCCCTAGGAAAGGTTTGCTTAAAGTTACAAAATATTTAGGCGGTCATTCTGAGGCTCCTGTCAAATTGGTACTCAGAAAATGATACTGAGAACCATCCAGGAGCCTGAGCAGATATCAAATTAAAAATTGTTTAATTTTAGCGTATTGACATGTAAGATGCTAGCGCAGAGGCCTAGTAAAGGTTTGCTTAAAGTTACAAAATTTTTAGGCGGTCATTCTGAGGCTCCTGTCAAATTGGTACTCAGAAAATGATACTGAGAACCATCGAGGAAGCAGAAAGCAGATATCAAATTAAAAATTGTTTAATTTTAGCGTATTGACATGTAGGATGCTAGCGCAGAGCCCTAGTAAAGGTTTGCTTAAAGTTACAAAATTTTTAGGCGCTCATTATCAGGATCCTCTCAAATTGGTACTCAGAAAATGATACTGAGAACCATCCAGGATCCTGAGCAGATATCAAATTAAAAATGGTTTAATTTTAGCGTATTGACATGTAAGATGCTAGTGCAGAGGCCTAGTAAAGGTTTGCTTAAAGTTACAAAATTTTTAGGCGGTCATTCTGAGGCTCCTGTAAAATTGGTACTCAGAAAATGATACTGAGAACCATCCAGGATCCTGAGCAGACATCAAATTAAAAATTGTTTAATTTTAGCGTATTGACATGTAAGATGCTAGCGCAGAGGCCTAGTAAAGGTTTGCTTAAAGTTACAAAATTTTTAGGCGGTCATTCTGAGGCTCCTGTAAAATTGGTACTCAGAACATGATACTGAGAACCATCCAGGATCCTGAGCAGATATCAAATTAAAAATTGTTTAATTTTAGCGTATTGACATGTAAGATGCTAGCGCAGAGCCCTAGTAAAGGTTTGCTTAAAGTTACAAAATTTTTAGGCGCTCATTATCAGGCTCCTGTCAAATTGGTAGTCAGAAAATGATACTGAGAACCATCCAGGATCCTGAGCAGATATCAAATTAAAAATTGTTTAATTTTAGCGTATTGGCATGTAAGATGCTAGCGCAGAGCCCTAGGAAAGGTTTGCTTAAAGTTACAAAATATTTAGGCGGTCATTCTGAGGCTCCTGTCAAATTGGTACTCAGAAAATGATACTGAGAACCATCCAGGAGCCTGAGCAGATATCAAATTAAAAATTGTTTAATTTTAGCGTATTGACATGTAAGATGCTAGCGCAGAGGCCTAGTAAAGGTTTGCTTAAAGTTACAAAATTTTTAGGCGGTCATTCTGAGGCTCCTGTAAAATTGGTACTCAGAACATGATACTGAGAACCATCCAGGATCCTGAGCAGATATCAAATTAAAAATTTAATAATTTTAGCGTATTGACATGTAAGATGCTAGCGCAGAGGCCTAGTAAAGGTTTGCTTAAAGTTACAAAATTTTTAGGCGCTCATTATCAGGCTCCTCTCAAATTGGTACTCAGAAAATGATACTGAGAACCATCCAGGATCCTGAGCAGATATCAAATTAAAAATTGTTTAATTTTAGCGTATTGACATGTAGGATGCTAACGCAGAGCCCTAGTAAAGGTTTGCTTAAAGTAACAAAATTTTTAGGCGCTCATTATCAGGCTCCTGTCAAATTGGTACTCAGAACATGATACTGAGAACCATCCAGGATCCTGAGCAGATATCAAATTAAAAATTTAATAATTTTAGCGTATTGACATGTAAGATGCTAGCGCAGAGCCCTAGTAAAGGTTTGCTTAAAGTTACAAAATTTTTAGGCGCTCATTATCAGGCTCCTGTCAAATTGGTACTCAGAAAATGATACTGAGAACCATCGAGGATCCTGAGCAGATATCAAATTAAAAATTGTTTAATTTTAGCGTATTGACATGTAAGATGCTAGCGCAGAGCCCTAGGAAAGGTTTGCTTAAAGTTACAAAATTTTTAGGCGGTCATTCTGAGGCTCCTGTAAAATTGGTACTCAGAAAATGATACTGAGAACCATTCAGGATCCTGAGCAGATATCAAATTAAAAATTGTTTAATTTTAGCGTTTTGACATGTAGGATGCTAGCGCAGAGCCCTAGTAAAGGTTTGCTTAAAGTTACAAAATTTTTAGGCGCTCATTATCAGGCTCCTGTCAAATTGGTAGTCAGAAAATGATACTGAGAACCATCCAGGATCCTGAGCAGATATCAAATTAAAAATTGTTTAATTTTAGCGTATTGGCATGTAAGATGCTAGCGCAGAGCCGTAGGAAAGGTTTGCTCAAAGTTACAAAATATTTAGGCGCTCATTATCAGGCTCCTGTCAAATTGGTACTCAGAAAATGATACTGAGAACCATCCAGGAGCCTGAGCAGATATCAAATTAAAAATTGTTTAATTTTAGCGTATTGACATGTAAGATGCTAGCGCAGAGGCCTAGTAAAGGTTTGCTTAAAGTTACAAAATTTTTAGGCGGTCATTCTGAGGCTCCTGTAAAATTGGTACTCAGAACATGATACTGAAAACCATCCAGGATCCTGAGCAGATATCAAATTAAAAATGGTTTAATTTTAGCGTATTGACATGTAAGATGCTAGCGCAGTGGCCTAGTAAAGGTTTGCTTAAAGTTACAAAATTTTTAGGCGCTCATTATCAGGCTCCTGTCAAATTGGTACTCAGAAAATGATACTGAGAACCATCCAGGATCCTGAGCAGATATCAAATTAAAAATTGTTTAATTTTAGCGTATTGACATGTAGGATGCTAGCGCAGAGCCCTAGTAAAGGTTTGCTTAAAGTTACAAAATTTTTAAGGCGGTCATTCTGAGGCTCCTGTAAAATTGGTACTCAGAACATGATACTGAGAACCATCCAGGATCCTGAGCAGATATCAAATTAAAAATTGTTTAATTTTAGCGTATTGACATGTAAGATGCTAGCGCAGAGGCCTAGTAAAGGTTTGCTTAAAGTTACAAAATTTTTAGGCGGTCATTCTGAGGCTCCTGTAAAATTGGTACTCAGAACATGATACTGAGAACCATCCAGGATCCTGAGCAGATATCAAATTAAAAATTTAATAATTTTAGCGTATTGACATGTAAGATGCTAGCGCAGAGGCCTAGTAAAGGTTTGCTTAAAGTTACAAAATTTTTAGGCGCTCATTATCAGGCTCCTCTCAAATTGGTACTCAGAAAATGATACTGAGAACCATCCAGGATCCTGAGCAGATATCAAATTAAAAATTGTTTAATTTTAGCGTATTGACATGTAGGATGCTAACGCAGAGCCCTAGTAAAGGTTTGCTTAAAGTAACAAAATTTTTAGGCGCTCATTATCAGGCTCCTGTCAAATTGGTACTCAGAACATGATACTGAGAACCATCCAGGATCCTGAGCAGATATCAAATTAAAAATTTAATAATTTTAGCGTATTGACATGTAAGATGCTAGCGCAGAGCCCTAGTAAAGGTTTGCTTAAAGTTACAAAATTTTTAGGCGCTCATTATCAGGCTCCTGTCAAATTGGTACTCAGAAAATGATACTGAGAACCATCGAGGATCCTGAGCAGATATCAAATTAAAAATTGTTTAATTTTAGCGTATTGACATGTAAGATGCTAGCGCAGAGCCCTAGGAAAGGTTTGCTTAAAGTTACAAAATTTTTAGGCGGTCATTCTGAGGCTCCTGTAAAATTGGTACTCAGAAAATGATACTGAGAACCATTCAGGATCCTGAGCAGATATCAAATTAAAAATTGTTTAATTTTAGCGTTTTGACATGTAGGATGCTAGCGCAGAGCCCTAGTAAAGGTTTGCTTAAAGTTACAAAATTTTTAGGCGCTCATTATCAGGCTCCTGTCAAATTGGTAGTCAGAAAATGATACTGAGAACCATCCAGGATCCTGAGCAGATATCAAATTAAAAATTGTTTAATTTTAGCGTATTGGCATGTAAGATGCTAGCGCAGAGCCGTAGGAAAGGTTTGCTCAAAGTTACAAAATATTTAGGCGCTCATTATCAGGCTCCTGTCAAATTGGTACTCAGAAAATGATACTGAGAACCATCCAGGAGCCTGAGCAGATATCAAATTAAAAATTGTTTAATTTTAGCGTATTGACATGTAAGATGCTAGCGCAGAGGCCTAGTAAAGGTTTGCTTAAAGTTACAAAATTTTTAGGCGGTCATTCTGAGGCTCCTGTAAAATTGGTACTCAGAACATGATACTGAAAACCATCCAGGATCCTGAGCAGATATCAAATTAAAAATGGTTTAATTTTAGCGTATTGACATGTAAGATGCTAGCGCAGTGGCCTAGTAAAGGTTTGCTTAAAGTTACAAAATTTTTAGGCGCTCATTATCAGGCTCCTGTCAAATTGGTACTCAGAAAATGATACTGAGAACCATCCAGGATCCTGAGCAGATATCAAATTAAAAATTGTTTAATTTTAGCGTATTGACATGTAGGATGCTAGCGCAGAGCCCTAGTAAAGGTTTGCTTAAAGTTACAAAATTTTTAAGGCGGTCATTCTGAGGCTCCTGTAAAATTGGTACTCAGAACATGATACTGAGAACCATCCAGGATCCTGAGCAGATATCAAATTAAAAATGGTTTAATTTTAGCGTATTGACATGGAAGATGCTAGTGCAGAGGCCTAGTAAAGGTTTGCTTAAAGTTACAAAATTTTTAGGCGGTCATTCTGAGGCTCCTGTAAAATTGGTACTCAGAAAATGATACTGAGAACCATCCAGGATCCTGAGCAGATATCAAATTAAAAATTTAATAATTTTAGCGTATTGACATGTAAGATGCTAGCGCAGAGGCCTAGTAAAGGTTTGCTTAAAGTTACAAAATTTTTAGGCGGTCATTCTGAGGCTCCTGTAAAATTGGTACTCAGAAAATGATACTGAGAACCATCCAGGATCCTGAGCAGATATCAAATTAAAAATTTAATAATTTTAGCGTACTGACATGTAAGATGCTAGCGCAGAGCCATAGTAAAGGTTTGCTTAAAGTTACAAAATTTTTAGGCGCTCATTATCAGGCTCCTGTCAAATTGGTACTTAGAAAATGATACTGAGAACCATCGAGGAAGCAGAAAGCAGATATCAAATTAAAAATTGTTTAATTTTAGCGTATTGGCATGTAAGATGCTAGCGCAGAGCCCTAGGAAAGGTTTGCTTAAAGTTACAAAATATTTAGGCGGTCATTCTGAGGCTCCTGTCAAATTGGTACTCAGAAAATGATACTGAGAACCATCCAGGAGCCTGAGCAGATATCAAATTAAAAATTGTTTAATTTTAGCGTATTGACATGTAAGATGCTAGCGCAGAGGCCTAGTAAAGGTTTGCTTAAAGTTACAAAATTTTTAGGCGGTCATTCTGAGGCTCCTGTCAAATTGGTACTCAGAAAATGATACTGAGAACCATCGAGGAAGCAGAAAGCAGATATCAAATTAAAAATTGTTTAATTTTAGCGTATTGACATGTAGGATGCTAGCGCAGAGCCCTAGTAAAGGTTTGCTTAAAGTTACAAAATTTTTAGGCGCTCATTATCAGGATCCTCTCAAATTGGTACTCAGAAAATGATACTGAGAACCATCCAGGATCCTGAGCAGATATCAAATTAAAAATGGTTTAATTTTAGCGTATTGACATGTAAGATGCTAGTGCAGAGGCCTAGTAAAGGTTTGCTTAAAGTTACAAAATTTTTAGGCGGTCATTCTGAGGCTCCTGTAAAATTGGTACTCAGAAAATGATACTGAGAACCATCCAGGATCCTGAGCAGACATCAAATTAAAAATTGTTTAATTTTAGCGTATTGACATGTAAGATGCTAGCGCAGAGGCCTAGTAAAGGTTTGCTTAAAGTTACAAAATTTTTAGGCGGTCATTCTGAGGCTCCTGTAAAATTGGTACTCAGAACATGATACTGAGAACCATCCAGGATCCTGAGCAGATATCAAATTAAAAATTGTTTAATTTTAGCGTATTGACATGTAAGATGCTAGCGCAGAGCCCTAGTAAAGGTTTGCTTAAAGTTACAAAATTTTTAGGCGCTCATTATCAGGCTCCTGTCAAATTGGTAGTCAGAAAATGATACTGAGAACCATCCAGGATCCTGAGCAGATATCAAATTAAAAATTGTTTAATTTTAGCGTATTGGCATGTAAGATGCTAGCGCAGAGCCCTAGGAAAGGTTTGCTTAAAGTTACAAAATATTTAGGCGGTCATTCTGAGGCTCCTGTCAAATTGGTACTCAGAAAATGATACTGAGAACCATCCAGGAGCCTGAGCAGATATCAAATTAAAAATTGTTTAATTTTAGCGTATTGACATGTAAGATGCTAGCGCAGAGGCCTAGTAAAGGTTTGCTTAAAGTTACAAAATTTTTAGGCGGTCATTCTGAGGCTCCTGTAAAATTGGTACTCAGAACATGATACTGAGAACCATCCAGGATCCTGAGCAGATATCAAATTAAAAATTTAATAATTTTAGCGTATTGACATGTAAGATGCTAGCGCAGAGGCCTAGTAAAGGTTTGCTTAAAGTTACAAAATTTTTAGGCGGTCATTCTGAGGCTCCTGTAAAATTGGTACTCAGAAAATGATACTGAGAACCATCCAGGATCCTGAGCAGATATCAAATTAAAAATTTAATAATTTTAGCGTACTGACATGTAAGATGCTAGCGCAGAGCCATAGTAAAGGTTTGCTTAAAGTTACAAAATTTTTAGGCGCTCATTATCAGGCTCCTGTCAAATTGGTACTCAGAAAATGATACTGAGAACCATCCAGGATCCTGAGCAGATATCAAATTAAAAATTGTTTAATTTTAGCGTATTGACATGTAAGATGCTAGCGCAGAGCCCTAGTAAAGGTTTGCTTAAAGTTACAAAATTTTTAGGCGCTCATTATCAGGCTCCTGTCAAATTGGTACTCAGAAAATGATATTGAGAACCATCGAGGATCCTGAGCAGATATCAAATTAAAAATTGTTTAATTTTAGCGTATTGACATGTAAGATGCTAGCGCAGAGCCCTAGGAAAGGTTTGCTTAAAGTTACAAAATTTTTAGGCGGTCATTCTGAGGCTCCTGTAAAATTGGTACTCAGAAAATGATACTGAGAACCATTCAGGATCCTGAGCAGATATCAAATTAAAAATTGTTTAATTTTAGCGTTTTGACATGTAGGATGCTAGCGCAGAGCCCTAGTAAAGGTTTGCTTAAAGTTACAAAATTTTTAGGCGCTCATTATCAGGCTCCTGTCAAATTGGTAGTCAGAAAATGATACTGAGAACCGTCCAGGATCCTGAGCAGATATCAAATTAAAAATTGTTTAATTTTAGCGTATTGGCATGTAAGATGCTAGCGCAGAGCCGTAGGAAAGGTTTGCTCAAAGTTACAAAATATTTAGGCGCTCATTATCAGGCTCCTGTCAAATTGGTACTCAGAAAATGATACTGAGAACCATCCAGGAGCCTGAGCAGATATCAAATTAAAAATTGTTTAATTTTAGCGTATTGACATGTAAGATGCTAGCGCAGAGGCCTAGTAAAGGTTTGCTTAAAGTTACAAAATTTTTAGGCGGTCATTCTGAGGCTCCTGTAAAATTGGTACTCAGAACATGATACTGAGAACCATCCAGGATCCTGAGCAGATATCAAATTAAAAATTTAATAATTTTAGCGTATTGACATGTAAGATGCTAGCGCAGAGCCATAGTAAAGG
The DNA here is from genome assembly GCA_951802675.2 of Boloria euphrosyne. Classification (NCBI taxonomy): domain Eukaryota; kingdom Metazoa; phylum Arthropoda; class Insecta; order Lepidoptera; family Nymphalidae; genus Boloria; species Boloria euphrosyne. The sequence continues at coordinate 120,844 of OX637895.1, forward strand.
TTTGCTTAAAGTTACAAAATTTTTAGGCGCTCATTATCAGGCTCCTGTCAAATTGGTACTCAGAAAATGATACTGAGAACCATCCAGGATCCTGAGCAGACATCAAATTAAAAATTGTTTAATTTTAGCGTATTGACATGTAAGATGCTAGCGCAGAGCCCTAGTAAAGGTTTGCTTAAAGTTACAAAATTTTTAAACGCTCATTATCAGGCTCCTGTCTAATTGGTACTCAGAAAATGATACTGAGAACCATCGAGGAAGCAGAAAGCAGATATCAAATTAAAAATTGTTTAATTTTAGCGTATTGACATGTAGGATGCTAGCGCAGAGCCCTAGTAAAGGTTTGCTTAAAGTTACAAAATTTTTAGGCGCTCATTATCAGGCTCCTCTCAAATTGGTACTCAGAAAATGATACTGAGAACCATCCAGGATCCTGAGCAGATATCAAATTAAAAATGGTTTAATTTTAGCGTATTGACATGTAAGATGCTAGTGCAGAGGCCTAGTAAAGGTTTGCTTAAAGTTACAAAATTTTTAGGCGGTCATTCTGAGGCTCCTGTAAAATTGGTATTCAGAAAATGATACTGAGAACCATCCAGGATCCTGAGCAGATATCAAATTAAAAATTGTTTAATTTTAGCGTATTGACATGTAGGATGCTAGCGCAGAGCCCTAGTAAAGGTTTGCTTAAAGTTACAAAATTTTTAGGCGCTCATTATCAGGCTCCTCTCAAATTGGTACTCAGAAAATGATACTGAGAACCATCCAGGATCCTGAGCAGATATCAAATTAAAAATTGTTTAATTTTAGCGTATTGACATGTAGGATGCTAACGCAGAGCCCTAGTAAAGGTTTGCTTAAAGTAACAAAATTTTTAGGCGCTCATTATCAGGCTCCTGTCAAATTGGTACTCAGAACATGATACTGAGAACCATCCAGGATCCTGAGCAGATATCAAATTAAAAATTTAATAATTTTAGCGTATTGACATGTAAGATGCTAGCGCAGAGCCCTAGTAAAGGTTTGCTTAAAGTTACAAAATTTTTAGGCGCTCATTATCAGGCTCCTGTCAAATTGGTACTCAGAAAATGATACTGAGAACCATCCAGGATCCTGAGCAGATATCAAATTAAAAATTGTTTAATTTTAGCGTATTGGCATGTAAGATGCTAGCGCAGAGCCCTAGGAAACGTTTGCTTAAAGTTACAAAATATTTAGGCGGTCATTCTGAGGCTCCTGTAAAATTGGTACTCAGAAAATGATACTGAGAACCATCCAGGATCCTGAGCAGATATCAAATTAAAAATTGTTTAATTTTAGCGTATTGACATGTAAGATGCTAGCGCAGAGCCCTAGGAAAGGTTTGCTCAAAGTTACAAAATATTTAGGCGGTCATTCTGAGGCTCCTGTAAAATTGGTACTCAGAAAATGATACTGAGAACCATCCAGGATCCTGAGCAGATATCAAATTAAAAATTTAATAATTTTAGCGTATTGACATGTAAGATGCTAGCGCAGAGGCCTAGTAAAGGTTTGCTTAAAGTTACAAAATTTTTAGGCGGTCATTCTGAGGCTCCTGTAAAATTGGTACTCAGAACATGATACTGAGAACCATCCAGGATCCTGAGCAGATATCAAATTAAAAATTTAATAATTTTAGCGTATTGACATGTAAGATGCTAGCGCAGAGGCCTAGTAAAGGTTTGCTTAAAGTTACAAAATTTTTAGGCGGTCATTCTGAGGCTCCTGTAAAATTGGTACTCAGAAAATGATACTGAGAACCATCCAGGATCCTGAGCAGATATCAAATTAAAAATTTAATAATTTTAGCGTACTGACATGTAAGATGCTAGCGCAGAGCCATAGTAAAGGTTTGCTTAAAGTTACAAAATTTTTAGGCGCTCATTATCAGGCTCCTGTCAAATTGGTACTTAGAAAATGATACTGAGAACCATCGAGGAAGCAGAAAGCAGATATCAAATTAAAAATTGTTTAATTTTAGCGTATTGACATGTAAGATGCCAGCGCAGAAGCCTAGTAAAGGTTTGCTTAAAGTTACAAAATTTTAGGCGGTCATTCTGAGGCTCCTGTAAAATTGGTACTCAGAACATGATACTGAGAACCATCCAGGATCCTGAGCAGATATCAAATTAAAAATTGTTTAATTTTAGCGTATTGACATGTAAGATGCTAGCGCAGAGCCCTAGTAAAGGTTTGCTTAAAGATACAAAATTTTTAGGCGCTCATTATCAGGCTCCTGTCAAATTGGTACTCAGAAAATGATACTGAGAACCATCCAGGAGCCTGAGCAGATATCAAATTAAAAATTGTTTAATTTTAGCGTATTGACATGTAAGATGCTAGCGCAGAGGCCTAGTAAAGGTTTGCTTAAAGTTACAAAATTTTTAGGCGGTCATTCTGAGGCTCCTGTAAAATTGGTACTCAGAACATGATACTGAGAACCATCCAGGATCCTGAGCAGATATCAAATTAAAAATTTAATAATTTTAGCGTATTGACATGTAAGATGCTAGCGCAGAGGCCTAGTAAAGGTTTGCTTAAAGTTACAAAATTTTTAGGCGGTCATTCTGAGGCTCCTGTAAAATTGGTACTCAGAAAATGATACTGAGAACCATCCAGGATCCTGAGCAGATATCAAATTAAAAATTGATTAATTTTAGCGTATTGACATGTAAGATGCTAGCGCAGAGCCCTAGTAAAGGTTTGCTTAAAGTTACAAAATTTTTAGGCGCTCATTATCAGGCTCCTGTCAAATTGGTACTCAGAAAATGATACTGAGAACCATCGAGGAAGCAGAAAGCAGATATCAAATTAAAAATTGTTTAATTTTAGCGTATTGACATGTAGGATGCTAGCGCAGAGCCCTAGTAAAGGTTTGCTTAAAGTTACAAAATTTTTAGGCGCTCATTATCAGGCTCCTCTCAAATTGGTACTCAGAAAATGATACTGAGAACCATCCAGGATCCTGAGCAGATATCAAATTAAAAATGGTTTAATTTTAGCGTATTGACATGTAAGATGCTAGTGCAAAGTCCTAGGAAAGGTTTGCTTAAAGTTACAAAATTTTTAGGCGCTCATTATCAGGCTCCTCTCAAATTGGTACTCAGAACATGATACTGAGAACCATCCAGGATCCTGAGCAGATATCAAATTAAAAATGATTTAATTTTAGCGTATTGACATGTAAGATGCTAGCGCAGTGGCCTAGTAAAGGTTTGCTTAAAGTTACAAAATTTTTAGGCGCTCATTATCAGGCTCCTGTCAAATTGGTACTCAGAAAATGATACTGAGAACCATCGAGGATCCTGAGCAGATATCAAATTAAAAATTGTTTAATTTTAGCGTATTGACATGTAAGATGATAGCGCAGAGGCCTAGTAAAGGTTTGCTTAAAGTTACAAAATTTTTAGGCGGTCATTCTGAGGCTCCTGTAAAATTGGTACTCAGAACATGATACTGAGAACCATCCAGGATCCTGAGCAGATATCAAATTAAAAATGATTTAATTTTAGCGTATTGACATGTAAGATGCTAGCGCAGTGGCCTAGTAAAGGTTTGCTTAAAGTTACAAAATTTTTAGGCGGTCATTCTGAGGCTCCTGTAAAATTGGTACTCAGAACATGATACTGAGAACCATCAAGGATCCTGAGCAGATATCAAATTAAAAATGATTTAATTTTAGCGTATTGACATGTAAGATGCTAGCGCAGTGGCCTAGTAAAGGTTTGCTTAAAGTTACAAAATTTTTAGGCAGTCATTCTGAGGCTCCTGTAAAATTGGTACTCAGAACATGATACTGAGAACCATCCAGGATCCTGAGCAGATATCAAATTAAAAATTTAATAATTTTAGCGTACTGACATGTAAGATGCTAGCGCAGTGGCCTAGTAAAGGTTTGCTTAAAGTTACAAAATTTTAAGGCGCTCATTATCAGGCTCCTGTCAAATTGGTACTCAGAAAATGATACTGAGAACCATCGAGGAAGCAGAAAGCAGATATCAAATTAAAAATTGTTTAATTTTAGCGTATTGACATGTAGGATGCTAGCGCAGAGCCCTAGTAAAGGTTTGCTTAAATTTACAAAATTTTTAGGCGCTCATTATCAGGCTCCTCTCAAATTGGTACTCAGAAAATGATACTGAGAACCATCCAGGATCCTGAGCAGATATCAAATTAAAAATTGTTTAATTTTAGCGTATTGACATGTAAGATGCTAGCGCAGAGCCCTAGTAAAGGTTTGCTTAAAGTTACAAAATTTTTAGGCGCTCATTATCAGGCTCCTGTCAAATTGGTACTCAGAAAATGATACTGAGAACCATCCAGGATCCTGAGCAGATATCAAATTAAAAATTGTTTAATTTTAGCGTACTGACATGTAAGATGCTAGCGCAGAGCCCTAGTAAAGGTTTGCTTAAAGTTACAAAATTTTTAGGCGGTCATTCTGAAGCTCCTGTAAAATTGGTACTCAGAACATGATACTGAGAACCATCCAGGATCCTGAGAAGATATCAAATTAAAAATGGTTTAATTTTAGCGTATTGACATGTAAGATGCTAGCGCAGTGGCCTAGTAAAGGTTTGCTTAAAGTTACAAAATTTTTAGGCGCTCATTATCAGGCTCCTGTCAAATTGGTACTCAGAAAATGATTCTGAGAACCATCGAGGATCCTGAGCAGATATCAAATTAAAAATTGTTTAATTTTAGCGTATTGACATGTAAAATGCTAGCGCAGAGCCCTAGGAAAGGTTTGCTTAAAGTTACAAAATTTTTAAACGCTCATTATCAGGCTCCTGTCTAATTGGTACTCAGAAAATGATACTTAGAACCATCGTGGAAGCAGAAAGCAGATATCAAATTAAAAATTGTTTAATTTTAGCGTATTGACATGTAAGATGCTAGCGCAGAGCCCTAGTAAAGGTTTGCTTAAAGATACAAAATTTTTAGGCGGTCATTCTGAGGCTCCTGTAAAATTGGAACTCAGAACAAAATACTGAGAACCATCCAGGATCCTGAGCAGATATCAAATTAAAAATTGTTTAATTTTAGCGTATTGACATGTAAGATGCTAGCGCAGAGCCCTAGGAAAGGTTTGCTTAAAGTTACAAAATATTTAGGCGGTCATTCTGAGGCTCCTGTAAAATTGGTACTCAGAAAATGATACTGAGAACCATCCAGGATCCTGAGCAGATATCAAATTAAAAATTGTTTAATTTTAGCGTATTGACATGTAAGATGCTAGCGCAGAGCCCTAGTAAAGGTTTGCTTAAAGTTACAAAATATTTAGGCGCTCATTATCAGGCTCCTGTCAAATTGGTACTCAGAAAATGATACTGAGAACCATCCAGGATCCTGAGCAGATATCAAATTAAAAATGGTTTAATTTTAGCGTATTGACATGTAAGATGCTAGTGCAGAGGCCTAGTAAAGGTTTGCTTAAAAATACAAAATTTTTAGGCGGTCATTCTGAGGCTCCTGTCAAATTGGTACTCAGAAAATGATACTGAGAACCATCCAGGATCCTCAGCAGATATCAAATTAAAAATTGTTTAATTTTAGCGTATTGACGTGTAAGATGCTAGCGCAGAGCCCTAGTAAAGTTTTGCTTAAAGTTACAAAATTTTTAGGCGCTCATTATCAGGCTCCTGTCAAATTGGTACTCAGAAAATGATACTGAGAACCATCCAGGATCCTGAACAGACATCAAATTAAAAATTGTTTAATTTTAGCGTATTGACATGTTAGATGCTAGCGCAGAGGCCTAGTAAAGGTTTGCTTAAAGTTACAAAATTTTTAGGCGGTCATTCTGAGGCTCCTGTAAAATTGGTACTCAGAACATGATACTGAGAACCATCCAGGATCCTGAGCAGATATCAAATTAAAAATGGTTTAATTTTAGCGTATTGACATGTAAGATGCTAGCGCAGTGGCCTAGTAAAGGTTTGCTTAAAGTTACAAAATTTTTAGGCGCTCATTATCAGGCTCCTGTCAAATTGGTACTCAGAAAATGATACTGAGAACCATCCAGGATCCTCAGCAGATATCAAATTAAAAATTGTTTAATTTTAGCGTATTGACGTGTAAGATGCTAGCGCAGAGCCCTAGTAAAGGTTTGCTTAAAGTTACAAAATTTTTAGGCGCTCATTATCAGGCTCCTGTCAAATTGGTACTCAGAAAATGATACTGAGAACCATTCAGGATCCTCAGCAGATATCAAATTAAAAATTGTTTAATTTTAGCGTTTTGACATGTAGGATGCTAGCGCAGAGCCCTAGTAAAGGTTTGCTTAAAGTTACAAAATTTTTAGGCGCTCATTATCAGGCTCCTGTCAAATTGGTAGTCAGAAAATGATACTGAGAACCATCCAGGATCCTGAGCAGATATCAAATTAAAAATTGTTTAATTTTAGCGTATTGGCATGTAAGATGCTAGCGCAGAGCCGTAGGAAAGGTTTGCTCAAAGTTACAAAATATTTAGGCGCTCATTATCAGGCTCCTGTCAAATTGGTACTCAGAAAATGATACTGAGAACCATCCAGGAGCCTGAGCAGATATCAAATTAAAAATTGTTTAATTTTAGCGTATTGACATGAAAGATGCTAGCGCAGAGGCCTAGTAAAGGTTTGCTTAAAGTTACAAAATTTTTAGGCGGTCATTCTGAGGCTCCTGTAAAATTGGTACTCAGAACATGATACTGAGAACCATCCAGGATCCTGAGCAGATATCAAATTAAAAATTTAATAATTTTAGCGTATTGACATGTAAGATGCTAGCGCAGAGCCATAGTAAAGGTTTGCTTAAAGTTACAAAATTTTTAGGCGCTCATTATCAGGCTCCTGTCAAATTGGTACTCAGAAAATGATACTGAGAACCATCCAGGATCCTGAGCAGACATCAAATTAAAAATTGTTTAATTTTAGCGTATTGACATGTAAGATGCTAGCGCAGAGCCCTAGTAAAGGTTTGCTTAAAGTTACAAAATTTTTAAACGCTCATTATCAGGCTCCTGTCTAATTGGTACTCAGAAAATGATACTGAGAACCATCGAGGAAGCAGAAAGCAGATATCAAATTAAAAATTGTTTAATTTTAGCGTATTGACATGTAGGATGCTAGCGCAGAGCCCTAGTAAAGGTTTGCTTAAAGTTACAAAATTTTTAGGCGCTCATTATCAGGCTCCTCTCAAATTGGTACTCAGAAAATGATACTGAGAACCATCCAGGATCCTGAGCAGATATCAAATTAAAAATGGTTTAATTTTAGCGTATTGACATGTAAGATGCTAGTGCAGAGGCCTAGTAAAGGTTTGCTTAAAGTTACAAAATTTTTAGGCGGTCATTCTGAGGCTCCTGTAAAATTGGTATTCAGAAAATGATACTGAGAACCATCCAGGATCCTGAGCAGATATCAAATTAAAAATTGTTTAATTTTAGCGTATTGACATGTAGGATGCTAGCGCAGAGCCCTAGTAAAGGTTTGCTTAAAGTTACAAAATTTTTAGGCGCTCATTATCAGGCTCCTCTCAAATTGGTACTCAGAAAATGATACTGAGAACCATCCAGGATCCTGAGCAGATATCAAATTAAAAATTGTTTAATTTTAGCGTATTGGCATGTAAGATGCTAGCGCAGAGCCCTAGGAAAGGTTTGCTTAAAGTTACAAAATATTTAGGCGGTCATTCTGAGGCTCCTGTAAAATTGGTACTCAGAAAATGATACTGAGAACCATCCAGGATCCTGAGCAGATATCAAATTAAAAATTGTTTAATTTTAGCGTATTGACATGTAAGATGCTAGCGCAGAGCCCTAGGAAAGGTTTGCTCAAAGTTACAAAATATTTAGGCGCTCATTATCAGGCTCCTGTCAAATTGGTACTCAGAAAATGATACTGAGAACCATCCAGGAGCCTGAGCAGATATCAAATTAAAAATTGTTTAATTTTAGCGTATTGGCATGTAAGATGCTAGCGCAGAGCCCTAGGAAACGTTTGCTTAAAGTTACAAAATATTTAGGCGGTCATTCTGAGGCTCCTGTAAAATTGGTACTCAGAAAATGATACTGAGAACCATCCAGGATCCTGAGCAGATATCAAATTAAAAATTGTTTAATTTTAGCGTATTGACATGTAAGATGCTAGCGCAGAGCCCTAGGAAAGGTTTGCTCAAAGTTACAAAATATTTAGGCGCTCATTATCAGGCTCCTGTCAAATTGGTACTCAGAAAATGATACTGAGAACCATCCAGGAGCCTGAGCAGATATCAAATTAAAAATGATTTAATTTTAGCGTATTGACATGTAAGATGCTAGCGCAGTGGCCTAGTAAAGGTTTGCTTAAAGTTACAAAATTTTTAGGCGGTCATTCTGAGGCTCCTGTAAAATTGGTACTCAGAACATGATACTGAGAACCATCCAGGATCCTGAGCAGATATCAAATTAAAAATTTAATAATTTTAGCGTACTGACATGTAAGATGCTAGCGCAGTGGCCTAGTAAAGGTTTGCTTAAAGTTACAAAATTTTAAGGCGCTCATTATCAGGCTCCTGTCAAATTGGTACTCAGAAAATGATACTGAGAACCATCGAGGAAGCAGAAAGCAGATATCAAATTAAAAATTGTTTAATTTTAGCGTATTGACATGTAGGATGCTAGCGCAGAGCCCTAGTAAAGGTTTGCTTAAATTTACAAAATTTTTAGGCGCTCATTATCAGGCTCCTGTAAAATTGGTACTCAGAACATGATACTGAGAACCATCCAGGATCCTGAGCAGATATCAAATTAAAAATGGTTTAATTTTAGCGTATTGACATGAAGGATGCTAACGCAGAGCCCTAGTAAAGGTTTGCTTAAAGTAACAAAATTTTTAGGCGCTCATTATCAGGCTCCTGTCAAATTGGTACTCAGAACATGATACTGAGAACCATCCAGGATCCTGAGCAGATATCAAATTAAAAATTTAATAATTTTAGCGTATTGACATGTAAGATGCTAGCGCAGAGCCCTAGTAAAGGTTTGCTTAAAGTTACAAAATTTTTAGGCGCTCATTATCAGGCTCCTGTCAAATTGGTACTCAGAAAATGATACTGAGAACCATCCAGGATCCTGAGCAGATATCAAATTAAAAATTGTTTAATTTTAGCGTATTGGCATGTAAGATGCTAGCGCAGAGCCCTAGGAAACGTTTGCTTAAAGTTACAAAATATTTAGGCGGTCATTCTGAGGCTCCTGTAAAATTGGTACTCAGAAAATGATACTGAGAACCATCCAGGATCCTGAGCAGATATCAAATTAAAAATTGTTTAATTTTAGCGTATTGACATGTAAGATGCTAGCGCAGAGCCCTAGGAAAGGTTTGCTCAAAGTTACAAAATATTTAGGCGCTCATTATCAGGCTCCTGTCAAATTGGTACTCAGAAAATGATACTGAGAACCATCCAGGAGCCTGAGCAGATATCAAATTAAAAATTGTTTAATTTTAGCGTATTGACATGTAAGATGCTAGCGCAGAGGCCTAGTAAAGGTTTGCTTAAAGTTACAAAATTTTTAGGCGGTCATTCTGAGGCTCCTGTAAAATTGGTACTCAGAACATGATACTGAGAACCATCCAGGATCCTGAGCAGATATCAAATTAAAAATTTAATAATTTTAGCGTATTGACATGTAAGATGCTAGCGCAGAGGCCTAGTAAAGGTTTGCTTAAAGTTACAAAATTTTTAGGCGGTCATTCTGAGGCTCCTGTAAAATTGGTACTCAGAAAATGATACTGAGAACCATCCAGGATCCTGAGCAGATATCAAATTAAAAATTTAATAATTTTAGCGTACTGACATGTAAGATGCTAGCGCAGAGCCATAGTAAAGGTTTGCTTAAAGTTACAAAATTTTTAGGCGCTCATTATCAGGCTCCTGTCAAATTGGTACTTAGAAAATGATACTGAGAACCATCGAGGAAGCAGAAAGCAGATATCAAATTAAAAATTGTTTAATTTTAGCGTATTGACATGTAAGATGCCAGCGCAGAAGCCTAGTAAAGGTTTGCTTAAAGTTACAAAATTTTAGGCGGTCATTCTGAGGCTCCTGTAAAATTGGTACTCAGAACATGATACTGAGAACCATCCAGGATCCTGAGCAGATATCAAATTAAAAATTGTTTAATTTTAGCGTATTGACATGTAAGATGCTAGCGCAGAGCCCTAGTAAAGGTTTGCTTAAAGATACAAAATTTTTAGGCGCTCATTATCAGGCTCCTGTCAAATTGGTACTCAGAAAATGATACTGAGAACCATCCAGGAGCCTGAGCAGATATCAAATTAAAAATTGTTTAATTTTAGCGTATTGACATGTAAGATGCTAGCGCAGAGGCCTAGTAAAGGTTTGCTTAAAGTTACAAAATTTTTAGGCGGTCATTCTGAGGCTCCTGTAAAATTGGTACTCAGAACATGATACTGAGAACCATCCAGGATCCTGAGCAGATATCAAATTAAAAATTTAATAATTTTAGCGTATTGACATGTAAGATGCTAGCGCAGAGGCCTAGTAAAGGTTTGCTTAAAGTTACAAAATTTTTAGGCGGTCATTCTGAGGCTCCTGTAAAATTGGTACTCAGAAAATGATACTGAGAACCATCCAGGATCCTGAGCAGATATCAAATTAAAAATTGATTAATTTTAGCGTATTGACATGTAAGATGCTAGCGCAGAGCCCTAGTAAAGGTTTGCTTAAAGTTACAAAATTTTTAGGCGCTCATTATCAGGCTCCTGTCAAATTGGTACTCAGAAAATGATACTGAGAACCATCGAGGAAGCAGAAAGCAGATATCAAATTAAAAATGGTTTAATTTTAGCGTATTGACATGTAAGATGCTAGTGCAGAGTCCTAGGAAAGGTTTGCTTAAAGTTACAAAATTTTTAGGCGCTCATTATCAGGCTCCTCTCAAATTGGTACTCAGAACATGATACTGAGAACCATCCAGGATCCTGAGCAGATATCAAATTAAAAATGATTTAATTTTAGCGTATTGACATGTAAGATGCTAGCGCAGTGGCCTAGTAAAGGTTTGCTTAAAGTTACAAAATTTTTAGGCGCTCATTATCAGGCTCCTGTCAAATTGGTACTCAGAAAATGATACTGAGAACCATCGAGGATCCTGAGCAGATATCAAATTAAAAATTGTTTAATTTTAGCGTATTGACATGTAAGATGATAGCGCAGAGGCCTAGTAAAGGTTTGCTTAAAGTTACAAAATTTTTAGGCGGTCATTCTGAGGCTCCTGTAAAATTGGTACTCAGAACATGATACTGAGAACCATCCAGGATCCTGAGCAGATATCAAATTAAAAATGATTTAATTTTAGCGTATTGACATGTAAGATGCTAGCGCAGTGGCCTAGTAAAGGTTTGCTTAAAGTTACAAAATTTTTAGGCGGTCATTCTGAGGCTCCTGTAAAATTGGTACTCAGAACATGATACTGAGAACCATCAAGGATCCTGAGCAGATATCAAATTAAAAATGATTTAATTTTAGCGTATTGACATGTAAGATGCTAGCGCAGTGGCCTAGTAAAGGTTTGCTTAAAGTTACAAAATTTTTAGGCGGTCATTCTGAGGCTCCTGTAAAATTGGTACTCAGAACATGATACTGAGAACCATCCAGGATCCTGAGCAGATATCAAATTAAAAATTTAATAATTTTAGCGTACTGACATGTAAGATGCTAGCGCAGTGGCCTAGTAAAGGTTTGCTTAAAGTTACAAAATTTTAAGGCGCTCATTATCAGGCTCCTGTCAAATTGGTACTCAGAAAATGATACTGAGAACCATCGAGGAAGCAGAAAGCAGATATCAAATTAAAAATTGTTTAATTTTAGCGTATTGACATGTAGGATGCTAGCGCAGAGCCCTAGTAAAGGTTTGCTTAAATTTACAAAATTTTTAGGCGCTCATTATCAGGCTCCTCTCAAATTGGTACTCAGAAAATGATACTGAGAACCATCCAGGATCCTGAGCAGATATCAAATTAAAAATTGTTTAATTTTAGCGTATTGACATGTAAGATGCTAGCGCAGAGCCCTAGTAAAGGTTTGCTTAAAGTTACAAAATTTTTAGGCGCTCATTATCAGGCTCCTGTCAAATTGGTACTCAGAAAATGATACTGAGAACCATCCAGGATCCTGAGCAGATATCAAATTAAAAATTGTTTAATTTTAGCGTACTGACATGTAAGATGCTAGCGCAGAGCCCTAGTAAAGGTTTGCTTAAAGTTACAAAATTTTTAGGCGGTCATTCTGAAGCTCCTGTAAAATTGGTACTCAGAACATGATACTGAGAACCATCCAGGATCCTGAGAAGATATCAAATTAAAAATGGTTTAATTTTAGCGTATTGACATGTAAGATGCTAGCGCAGTGGCCTAGTAAAGGTTTGCTTAAAGTTACAAAATTTTTAGGCGCTCATTATCAGGCTCCTGTCAAATTGGTACTCAGAAAATGATTCTGAGAACCATCGAGGATCCTGAGCAGATATCAAATTAAAAATTGTTTAATTTTAGCGTATTGACATGTAAAATGCTAGCGCAGAGCCCTAGGAAAGGTTTGCTTAAAGTTACAAAATTTTTAAACGCTCATTATCAGGCTCCTGTCTAATTGGTACTCAGAAAATGATACTTAGAACCATCGTGGAAGCAGAAAGCAGATATCAAATTAAAAATTGTTTAATTTTAGCGTATTGACATGTAAGATGCTAGCGCAGAGCCCTAGTAAAGGTTTGCTTAAAGATACAAAATTTTTAGGCGGTCATTCTGAGGCTCCTGTAAAATTGGAACTCAGAACAAAATACTGAGAACCATCCAGGATCCTGAGCAGATATCAAATTAAAAATTGTTTAATTTTAGCGTATTGACATGTAAGATGCTAGCGCAGAGCCCTAGGAAAGGTTTGCTTAAAGTTACAAAATATTTAGGCGGTCATTCTGAGGCTCCTGTAAAATTGGTACTCAGAAAATGATACTGAGAACCATCCAGGATCCTGAGCAGATATCAAATTAAAAATGGTTTAATTTTAGCGTATTGACATGTAAGATGCTAGTGCAGAGGCCTAGTAAAGGTTTGCTTAAAAATACAAAATTTTTAGGCGGTCATTCTGAGGCTCCTGTCAAATTGGTACTCAGAAAATGATACTGAGAACCATCCAGGATCCTCAGCAGATATCAAATTAAAAATTGTTTAATTTTAGCGTATTGACGTGTAAGATGCTAGCGCAGAGCCCTAGTAAAGTTTTGCTTAAAGTTACAAAATTTTTAGGCGCTCATTATCAGGCTCCTGTCAAATTGGTACTCAGAAAATGATACTGAGAACCATCCAGGATCCTGAACAGACATCAAATTAAAAATTGTTTAATTTTAGCGTATTGACATGTTAGATGCTAGCGCAGAGGCCTAGTAAAGGTTTGCTTAAAGTTACAAAATTTTTAGGCGGTCATTCTGAGGCTCCTGTAAAATTGGTACTCAGAACATGATACTGAGAACCATCCAGGATCCTGAGCAGATATCAAATTAAAAATGGTTTAATTTTAGCGTATTGACATGTAAGATGCTAGCGCAGTGGCCTAGTAAAGGTTTGCTTAAAGTTACAAAATTTTTAGGCGCTCATTATCAGGCTCCTGTCAAATTGGTACTCAGAAAATGATACTGAGAACCATCCAGGATCCTCAGCAGATATCAAATTAAAAATTGTTTAATTTTAGCGTATTGACGTGTAAGATGCTAGCGCAGAGCCCTAGTAAAGGTTTGCTTAAAGTTACAAAATTTTTAGGCGCTCATTATCAGGCTCCTGTCAAATTGGTACTCAGAAAATGATACTGAGAACCATCCAGGATCCTGAGCAGACATCAAATTAAAAATTGTTTAATTTTAGCGTATTGACATGTCAGATGCTAGCGCAGAGGCCTAGTTAAGGTTTGCTTAAAGTAACAAAATTTTTAGGCGGTCATTCTGAGGCTCCTGTAAAATTGGTACTCAGAACATGATACTGAGAACCATCCAGGATCCTGAGCAGATATCAAATTAAAAATGGTTTAATTTTAGCGTATTGACATGTAAGATGCTAGCGCAGTGGCCTAGTAAAGGTTTGCTTAAAGTTACAAAATTTTTAGGCGCTCATTATCAGGCTCCTGTCAAATTGGTACTCAGCAAATGATACTGAGAACCATCGAGGATCCTGAGCAGATATCAAATTAAAAATTGTTTAATTTTAGCGTATTGACATGTAAGATGCTAGCGCAGAGCCCTAGGAAAGGTTTGCTTAAAGTTACAAAATATTTAGGCGGTCATTCTGAGGCTCCTGTAAAATTGGTACTCAGAAAATGATACTGAGAACCATCCAGGATCCTGAGCAGATATCAAATTAAAAATTGTTTAATTTTAGCGTATTGACATGTAAGATGCTAGCGCAGAGCCCTAGGAAAGGTTTGCTTAAAGTTACAAAATTTTTAGGCGCTCATTATCAGGCTCCTCTCAAATTGGTACTCAGAACATGATACTGAGAACCATCCAGGATCCTGAGCAGATATCAAATTAAAAATGATTTAATTTTAGCGTATTGACATGTAAGATGCTAGCGCAGTGGCCTAGTAAAGGTTTGCTTAAAGTTACAAAATTTTTAGGCGCTCATTATCAGGCTCCTGTCAAATTGGTACTCAGAAAATGATACTGAGAACCATCGAGGATCCTGAGCAGATATCAAATTAAAAATTGTTTAATTTTAGCGTATTGACATGTAAGATGATAGCGCAGAGGCCTAGTAAAGGTTTGCTTAAAGTTACAAAATTTTTAGGCGGTCATTCTGAGGCTCCTGTAAAATTGGTACTCAGAACATGATACTGAGAACCATCCAGGATCCTGAGCAGATATCAAATTAAAAATTGTTTAATTTTAGCTTATTGACATGTAAGATGCTAGCGCAGAGCCCTAGGAAAGGTTTGCTTAAAGTTACAAAATATTTAGGCGCTCAATATCAGGCTCCTGTCAAATTGGTACTCAGAAAATGATACTGAGAACCATCCAGGAGCCTGAGCAGATATCAAATTAAAAATTGTTTAATTTTAGCGTATTGACATGTAAGATGCTAGCGCAGAGGCCTAGTAAAGGTTTGCTTAAAGTTACAAAATTTTTAGGCGGTTATTCTGAGGCTCCTGTAAAATTGGTACTCAGAACATGATACTGAGAACCATCCAGGATCCTGAGCAGATATCAAATTAAAAATTTAATAATTTTAGCGTACTGACATGTAAGATGCTAGCGCAGAGCCATAGTAAAGGTTTGCTTAAAGTTACAAAATTTTTAGGCGCTCATTATCAGGCTCCTGTCAAATCGGTACTCAGAAAATGATACTGAGAACCATCCAGGATCCTGAGCAGATATCAAATTAAAAATTGTTTAATTTTAGCGTATTGACATGTAAGTTGCTATCACAGAGGCCTCGTAGAGGTTTGCTTAAAGTTACAAAATTTTAAGGCGCTCATTATCAGGCTCCTGTCAAATTGGTACTCAGAAAATGATACTGAGAACCATCGAGGAAGCAGAAAGCAGATATCAAATTAAAAATTGTTTAATTTTAGCGTATTGACATGTAGGATGCTAGCGCAGAGCCCTAGTAAAGGTTTGCTTAAAGTTACAAAATTTTTAGGCGCTCATTATCAGGCTCCTCTCAAATTGGTACTCAGAAAATGATACTGAGGACCATCCAGGATCCTGAGCAGATATCAAATTAAAAATGGTTTAATTTTAGCGTATTGACGTGTAAGATGCTAGCGCAGAGCCCTAGTAAAGGTTCGCTTAAAGTTACAAAATTTTTAGGCGCTCATGATCAGGCTCCTGTCAAATTGGTACTCAGAAAATGATACTGAGAACCATCCAGGATCCTGAGCAGATATCAAATTAAAAATTGTTTAATTTTAGCGTATTGACATGTAAGTTGCTAGCGCAGAGCCCTAGTAAAGGTTTGCTTAAAGTTACAAAATTTTTAGGCGCTCATTATCAGGCTCCAGGATCCTGAGCAGATATCAAATTAAAAATTGTTTAATTTTAGCGTATTGACATGTAAGTTGCTAGCGCAGAGGCCTCGTAGAGGTTTGCTTAAAGTTACAAAATTTTAAGGCGCTCATTATCAGGCTCCTGTCAAATTGGTACTCAGAAAATGATACTGAGAACCATCGAGGAAGCAGAAAGCAGATATCAAATTAAAAATTGTTTAATTTTAGCGTATTGACATGTAGGATGCTAGCGCAGAGCCCTAGTAAAGATTTGCTTAAAGTTACAAAATTTTTAGGCGCTCATTATCAGGCTCCTCTCAAATTGGTACTCAGAAAATGATACTGAGAACCATCCAGGATCCTGAGCAGATATCAAATTAAAAATGGTTTAATTTTAGCGTATTGACGTGTAAGATGCTAGCGCAGAGCCCTAGTAAAGGTTCGCTTAAAGTTACAAAATTTTTAGGCGCTCATGATCAGGCTCCTGTCAAATTGGTACTCAGAAAATGATACTGAGAACCATCCAGGATCCTGAGCAGATATCAAATTAAAAATTGTTTAATTTTAGCGTATTGACATGTAAGATGCCAGCGCAGAGGCCTAGTAAAGGTTTGCTTAAAGTTACAAAATTTTTGGGCGGTCATTCTGAGGCTCCTGTAAAATTGGTACTCAGAACATGATACTGAGAACCATCCAGGATCCTGAGCAGATATCAAATTAAAAATTGTTTAATTTTAGCGTATTGACATGTAAGTTGCTAGCGCAGAGCCCTAGTAAAGGTTTGCTTAAAGTTACAAAATTTTTAGGCGCTCATTATCAGGTTCCTGTCAAATTGGTAGTCAGAAAATGATACTGAGAACCATCCAGGATCCTGAGCAGATATCAAATTAAAAATTTACTAATTTTCACATTCATTTCTTTATTCATTCATAGTAACGCCACAAACATTACGAAAAGGAATAGAGTGTTGCATCATCCACAGAAATGATTATGATCACCTTCGTTATATTTAGGTTACATTACGTACATACATAAGACGTATAATATAATATTGACTGATCTCGTAGACAGTGCGTGTATCGTTACGTGAAGAACAGCATTTGTAACATCCGATAGAACCTATATCATAAGAGACAATATTCCATAGACTACACTCTATAGACTTTTGACAAGATTCGATATTGACGTTTACGTTGAAAGATGTCATCATGTCACTGGACTACTATTGTCAATGTAAGATACCTACACAATTTTAGCACCCCATCGAAGGATTTTTGAAATCAAAATGGCCTGAATCGATAGGTCTACGTTCGGTCTGTATAGGTCCACTTTAATTTTTTTAGGTCGCCTGTGATTTTTTAATAAATATTTTTTTAAATTTAACTATTATTTTAAAAAAATTTTAGCACCCCATTGAAACGGAAACTGATTAATCTTTATATTTCTACATTCTTTATCGTTAGGACAGTTTTTGTCTCTATAGGTTTTGCTGTTATATTATCCATTTAGTTTTTTTATTAACAATTATAAATAATTGACAATGTCATAAGTCATTTGACATCTCATTTATGTTACCTTTTGAGCATTAGCTTCTTGTATTTTGGCTATACATTTTTATGTCATATTTAATATGTATTGTATAGTCTATATATAGTTATTTAATATTATTATTATTTTTGATTTGTTTTTAATTTATTGTTGTTGATTTTTGTGTTTTCTTTATTTATGTATATCATTATTTTTTATGCCTTCATACTTTCTATTTTGTTTATATTCGTTTGTGTAACACTGAACATTCTCAATTTTTGTGTTATAAAAATTTTGTATTATCTTTCCTTGTAACTGGCGGGTGTTTAGGTATTATTATTATTAACTTTAATTTATTATATTTTATTATTTTATTTATTTTAGGCAGAGGTAGCCCAGCGGTAACGCGTTGCTTGTATAACCGAGTGATGCGGGTTCTAATCCGGGTCTCACACCTCTGATATTTTCATGTGCGAATCATTTCTATCATGATTACCACTTGTCTTACGGTGAAGGAAAACATCGTGAGGAAACCGACATGTCTGAGAAAACCTAGCAAGTTTTCGTAAGACATGTGAAGTCCGCCAACAGGCACTAGGCCAGCGCGGTGGACTATGGCCTGATCCCCCTCGTACTGAGGGAGGCCCGTGCGCAGCAGTGGGACGTTAAAAAGGGCTGATGATGATGATGATTTATTTTATAATATGGTTTATTTAATTTATTTAAATGGCAAGTAACAGTAGTAATAGCAATGACTCCTTTCTGTCCTTTTCATCCTCATCTTTTGGATCGAGCAGTAACGGCAGGTTTTCCAGTATTCTACCTTTAAAAATTTAAATTCTTTAAATTCTACCTTTTGTCCATATAAATGCTCAGAGTATTCCTGCACATTATCCTGATTTAAAAAAATTAATTTCAACTAGTGATTCGCAATCGGCCAAGGCCCTTAAAAAAAGTCTCCCCAGTCCCCACTGCCGCGGTGATTGTGCCATTTACAGTGCCTGGAATGGAAAAAAAATTAAAAGTCCTTGAAACTAGATGTTTCCCGCAGGCCGCACCGTACCACCGTACACCCCCGTACGAAATCGAATCTAAATTTATTAAAAGCAGATTGCAGATGGCAGATTATAAAAAAAAGTTTTGAAATTCGCGTGAACATTTATAGGCCGGTTTATGTCAGGATAATTTATTTGCCGATTAGTTTTTTTTTCAATCAGAAAACTAGAATTTTCCGGTACAGAGAAACATGTATAGAAGAAGCTGAAAAATAAGCAAGTACTCGAATCTTTAGATATGACTGTAACTCTATTTGATATATTATTATCGTCGTTTTACTGCAAGAATTCACTACCTAATGGCAAAAAATCACTAAGTACGTTTAGTACTCCTTGAACATCGTCTTGACGAGCTTTAAATAATGCAAAAACTCACTTATTTCTAGATGTTCTAATTTGGAAGTTATAACCTCAGCATAAAGTTGATAATTGCAATTTTTGGCACTTTTGGGTTTTATAAAAATCGTTAGGTCACTTTGTTAAATTTTAAAAAATCAAAATAGTGAAATAATGTATATATTTTCGTTTTTACAAGGTTCATTTATGTGATTTCGTGATTTTTTAAATATGAATATTACGAAAATCACCTTAGAATGAAACTTGGTAAAATTCATTAACTGCGCTTAATTACTTATTAAAAACAATAATGTTATAATAAGTCATTTTAAACAATTTTAATGGACTCTATCAAATCAAGTATGTGGCAAAGATATTAAAGTTAGTTTGTCAAGAATTAATTTTTATTTTAATTATTTATAAAATAGTAAATTCATTTTTATATCGATTAAAAGCAATTAGAAACTTAGGTATGTTTAGAATCATTGTCCTTCCATTTTATTATTTAGTGAATTTTGTTTACTTTAGACCAATAGATTATTATTAATTATTATTGTATTTATTGGGTGTGATGCTGAGGTCGTCCCTAGCTACATCGACCAGTTCTGATACATTGTAGCTACCTTTAAAGTTAATTTAGATTTCTCCGCATAGTCGTGTTGCCTTCAAAAACTTCCAAATTTTCTGAGCGGAGAGCTTCTGTATCTTAACCGGTTGCATGATAATATGCTGCCCTAGATAGATATTTTTGCGGTGCATGAGTGATCCGCACGAGCAGAGGATGTGCATAGCAAATTCCTCTGACTCGTGGCATAGTCTGCACATTGCTGACTTGACTGAGGCCGAGGATAAACATAATATCGTCGGTTTACTGCAAGAACTCACTAACGGCAAAAAATCACTAAGTACGTTTATAACTCCTTGGACATCGTCTTGACGAGCTCTATATGATGCAAAAACCCACCAATTTCTAGCTGTTCTAATTTAGAAGTTATGACGTTAGCATAAAGTCGATAATTACAATTTTGGCACTTTTGGTTTCATAAAAATCATTAAGTCACTTTGTAAAATTTTAAATAAATCGAAATAGTGAAATAATGGATATTTTCGTTTTTACAAAACTCATTTATGTTATTTCGTGATTTTTTTAAATATGACTTACGAAAATCACTTTAGAACGAAACTTGTTTAAAATTCATTAACTGAGCTTAATTACTTGTTAAAAACAATAATAATAAGTCATGTTAAACTATTTTAATGGATTCTATCAAATTAAAAATGTGGCAAAGATATTAAAGTTAGTTTGTCAAGAATTAATTTTTTTTTTTAATTATTCATAATAAAATTGTAAATTCATTTTTATATCGCTTAAAAGCAGTAAGAAACTTAGGTATGATTAAAATCATTGTCCCTCCATTTTATTATTTAGTGAATTTTGTTTACTTTAGACCAATAGATTATTATTAATTATTATTGTATTTATTGGGTGTGATGCTGAGGTCGTCCCTAGCTACATCGACCAGTTCTGATACATTGTAGCTCCCTTTAAAGTTAATTTAGATTTCTCCGCATAGTCGTGTTGCCTTCAAAAACTTCCAAATTTTCTGAGCGGAGAGCTTCTGTATCTTAACCGGTTGCATGATAATATACTGCCCTAGATAGATATTTTTGCGGTGCATGAGTGATCCGCACGAGCAGAGGATGTGCATAGCAAATTCCTCTGACTCGTGGCATAGTCTGCACATTGCTGACTTGACTGAGGCCGAGGATAAACATAATATCGTCGGTTTACTGCAAGAACTCACTAACGGCAAAAAATCACTAAGTACGTTTATAACTCCTTGGACATCGTCTTGACGAGCTCTATATGATGCAAAAACCCACCAATTTCTAGCTGTTCTAATTTAGAAGTTATGACGTTAGCATAAAGTCGATAATTACAATTTTGGCACTTTTGGTTTCATAAAAATCATTAAGTCACTTTGTAAAATTTTAAATAAATCGAAATAGTGAAATAATGGATATTTTCGTTTTTACAAAACTCATTTATGTTATTTCGTGATTTTTTTAAATATGACTTACGAAAATCACTTTAGAACGAAACTTGTTTAAAATTCATTAACTGAGCTTAATTACTTGTTAAAAACAATAATAATAAGTCATGTTAAACTATTTTAATGGATTCTATCAAATTAAAAATGTGGCAAAGATATTAAAGTTAGTTTGTCAAGAATTAATTATTTATTTTAATTATTCATAATAAAATTGTAAATTCATTTTTATATCGCTTAAAAGCAGTAAGAAACTTAGGTATGATTAAAATCATTGTCCCTCCATTTTATTATTTAGTGAATTTTGTTATCTTTAGACCGATATATTATTATTTATTTATTCGGTGTGATGCCATGGTCGTCCCTAGCTACATCGACCAGTTCTGATACATTGTAGCTCCCTTTAAAGTTAATTTAGATTTATCCGCTTAGTCCTGTTGCCTTCAAGAGCTTCCAAATTTTCTGAGCGGAGAGTTTCTATATCTTTTCTGGGTGCATGATAATATGCTGCCCTAGATAGATATTTTTGCGGTGCATGGGCGATCCGCAGGAGCAGAGTATGTGCATGTCAGATTCCTCTGACTCGTGGCATAGTCTGCACATTGCAGACTGACTGAGGCCGAGGGTAAACATTATATTTTTGAGTTTGCACTGACCAGCGAGTATTGGTTGCCGCACTGATTTTTTACTGAACTTGAAAAAGTATTATGGTTTTATACTTGTTGATTTGAAGCAACTCTTTTGTAAAGATTTTGCGATATCCCTTAATTAGCGCTTTCGAGTGAGTTTGAAGTGAGATATCCCTTAATTAGCATAGGTGGATTGTCACTCTGGAAGTGCTTTGAGATTGCAGTGGTTTTTGAGAATTGAATAGACATGTTGTGACGACTCGTTTGGCTCAGTTGGTAGTGACCCTACTTTCTGCGCCAGCGGTCGCGGGTTCGAGTCCCGCTGGGGGCATTCATTTGCTAATCACGAATGTTTGTACTCCAGTCATGGGTGTTTATATTAATAATATGTATGTATTTAAAATTTATGTGTGTAGTATATCAACTATCTGGTACCCGCAACACAAGCACGTTACGTAGCTTACTGCGGAACTAGATGGCGCTGTTGTAATAATGTCCCAACATATTATATTATGGTGTTTGGCAATACCATAAAATGGCTCGGAGCCACAATGCAGGGTTTAAGCGCCCATCCTTGCCAATGCATCTGCCTTTTCATTCCCATCTATACCCGGAGTGACCCGGAATTCATCTGAGGTTAACTCTGTTAGATGTACCAAGGACATTCAGATTGTCATACAGTTCTTAGCCAACTTAGAGTTGGTCTCAAGAGACTATAGCCAACAATGCTGCTTGGCTATTTGAGAAGATGTAGATATTTTGGTTTTTAAGCTTTCTCTCCAGGATGACCTCAGCGCTTTTGTTAATAGCGAAGACTTCAGCCTAGAAGATCGTGGCCTCCTTGTTGAGATCGATAGCTCTACGCTTAAGGCCATAAATACCGCACACTACATCAGATGCTTTCTTGGACCCGTCCGTAAACCAACACGACTGTCCTTCTTGTGAGACTCGTTGGCTGTTTATCCACATATCCCGGTTGACAAGGTCTATATTTTGTATAATTTTGTAAAGTTCAACTCTGTGTTCATGCCACCCGCTGGCAAATTTAGAATATTATGTTCGAATGTCGACTATTTGAGACTTTGCGATTGTAACTTTATATTCGATTATTATTTCTTTATGGTGTGGTCGTAGCGATTTAGAAGAAGTATTTAAAGAATACGTTTTATGTATTATTAAAACTATCTAAATATTAGTTGTATGTAGAACTCTTAGTGAATCGATTTTTTTCTTTATAGTTAATTCTTTACATTAGTTTAACTGAATTAACAGCAACAATAAATTAGAAACATGTAATCCAACCGGGATTCGAACCCTCGGCCTCTATTAGCTCTACCTAAGCCCTACCCTAAGGGCGGAAAATATTTTTCTGCGTCGTGCTTCGCAAACACGATTTTACACAAGCTACTCTTTCACTTTTCAAAAAATCTATTTAGGTACCTATAACCTGAAACTTATTAAAATGCCTACAAACTTTGTACCTACATATTTAACGAGAGACAAGAAAATATGCGTGCGAGAAAGAAGTTAAAGGTTCTGTTGGTGGTATTAATAGTTAACATTATTTAAATAAAATTAACAGCAAAATTAAAAAAGAAAAATGTTATCCATCTGGGATTCGAACCCCCGACCTTTGAGGCTTTGAGGGCCAATAAGGGAGGCAAATTCATTCATGAATTTGCCTCCCTATAACCTGTTAATCGAAATACGATTTACGAACTTTTCTATTTTATGTATCTTTATGCGATAGAATAAATTAAACGAAATAATATTTTTAGTTACTTTATTGAAAATTGTAAGACATTCATATAGCATTAAAATGTTTTTAAACCTCCATCAATTCACACAAATAGTAATTAAAATAATACACAAAGTTACAGTAGGTATAAAATAGATAAATTGAATGATGCAATATTGAATAACATTCACTAGAAATTAAAATCTATCACATCTCGCTACATAGGTACTTCAAACAAAACAATGTTTAATTTATTTTCGTAATATCTTAAAAGTACTAGGCTAAAATATTCATAATACCTACTAAATATTACCCATAAAAATTATAATAAAAATTAAAAATACATTCAAACTGTCATGTACATAGAATGTAGGTACTCACAAGTTTTTAATTCGACAAGAAAATGGGTGATCCACCTAATACAAAAATCATTGTTTCTACTATATGTAGGTATATTATAAATTTTAATACATATATATATTACATTAATTTTTTATACTATAAAATTCAAATTGATACTTTAATTTTTATCATAAACATTCCAAAAATTCGAAAATTGATTAAGAAAGTAATTTATGCAAGCCTTTTGCTTTAAAAAAATTATATTTAAATCAATCTATGCATAGATACAAACTTATAATAATATATTAGAATAGAAATATACTTTATTGATATTATAAGGAATTTTTGTATATTTTTGGGAATAATTCAAAGAGACTTATCAAATTAATTCTATTAAAATAAACATTTCTTATAAACTATTACACGCAATATATACAGTTTTCTCAGTGCACGCAGAATAATGACTCTTATAGGCAACATTTTAGGTAGGGATCTCTATTTTTTTTTGAAAATAATATATAACCTATGCTACTCAGTAAATATGTAGCTTTCTAATGGTGAAAGGATTAAATTGGTCCAGTAGTTTTTCAGTTAATCGTTAATCTTAACATACAAACAAACAAAAAATCAAATCTTTTCTCTTTATAATATTAGTATACATATAGATTAATTACCATTGCACGCACCAATTTTAAAAATTCCTTAGATTTCCTTACTTTTTCCGATATAGTATGTTATCCTTAAGAGGTAGACATATGCTATCTTTTTGTAGACCTAAATAATATACACTATTCCACAATACATTATTTTGTTATATCTCAAAGGGTTTAGGTAGCGTTTTCGTTGAAAGCTCCCAGACTTAATTCTCATTTTTTTTCAGACACCTCCAACAGATATCATTATATTTTAGCTAATTTAACGTGACAAATTATATTTTAAAACCTTCCTGGAGAACCATTCTATCCATTGGTGAAAACTGCATGAAAATCGGTGCAGTAGATTTTTAGTTCATCGCGAACAGACAGACAGACAGAACGACAGACAGACAGACAGACATACGCGGTGGAGGACTTTGTTTTATAACATTAACATGTAGGTATACTGTATAGAAGCTTGAAAAACATCAGATGGTCAATAATAAATATTACCTATAAAATATATTCACAAAAGTTGATTTCAATTTCTTCAACTAAGTTGAATAATTTTACAGCCACTACACGAACTTATTTGCACTAAAATTACAGTTTGGAAAGAGTTTTAATTAAATAAAATACAATGCAATCAATTTGAAATGGATAACAGAGAACTGACGATAAAGTAATTAGTTTAGTCTCCTTAATTAATATCATTACACCCACCTTGGGTATGTTCAAATAAATACTACTGCGCATGCGTGAACTCTCGACTGCTGCGCGGGCTATTTAAATCTCACCCAATAACAACAACAATAACAATAATGTTAATGATATTAATCATAATAGTAATAGTAAAGATGATGAGCGCTTTCTCTTACCATCTGTATCAATTAATTATTTAAAGAACTAACACTACTATACGGCGATCTCTTAAGTAACTTTTTGTCGCGCCGCGCCTTGCGGGTTTGCTTTTAATCACTCCAAATACCCTTACCTGAACGATAAGGCTTGATTTGACACGTCAGAGGCACAATACAGAGATAGAACAGTAGCGTAACTCAGCCGTCTTTTTGAAATTTACACCTACAGCTGAGCGGAGCGCTAGGGTTGGTACATACAAAAAGTAAAACAGGTAATTTTTTTTAGGAATGAAACGTATGTTAATTTAATATTTATTTTTTACATATTTATGTTATAAGTTGGTAACAGATAAATATTTGCGTCTATTGCGACAAGTTTTAAATGCTGTGTTGTTAAATTTTATTATATAAAAAATTCGCATTCTTATTATTATTATTATGCACCGCCCGCTATATATTTGTCTTGATTATAATATGAATTACCATTACACGCACCATGGCAACGGACATAACTGATACGTCAAACGCCGTTAATTTTATAAAGTTTCTTTAAATTTTCTAATTTTCCGCACAACTTTCTTATTTTTTTCTTTTATAAGAACCTTCTCCTAACAATAACAAACATAACAAAAAAAGAATTGGCCAAATTGGTCCAGGCGTTGTTGAGTATTGCGCTTACCAACACATTTTGCGATTCATTTTTATATTATAGATCGATTAAAACAATAAATCATTCTTACCTTTCAAAATCAGTAGGGAGTAAAAAACGAAATCTCCGGTTTTAATGAAGCAGAGTTCAAACAGCCGTATACTACGCAATAAGTTCGTGGCATCTTTAAAAAGATCGCGGTAATAAACTCAAACGCGGCACACACGACTGACAGCACCGCAGCGTCCGCTAAGGGGCCTCGTTGATGCGCGTATTTGTGTGAGTGTGCCGTTTCGAACGTTAAGTATGCAGTTTCCGTACTGTCCATATTTTTACTGTGTCAGAGGTGTCTTTACCCTGAATTATTTCCATTATAAAATAAATAAATTTTTAGTAGTGTTATAGTTTCTGGATTAAATTGATGCTAATTCTCTGGTATGTGCATTACATGTTACTACGTATGATTTTTATGTGGAGCATATCGATAATAATGAATGTTTTTAATAAGTTATTTATATTTACTCCAATTAGTTAAGCTGGAGCAATAACAACGCGAGATTTATCAGACCATTCAAGGCTATGTAATGAAGTGCGGCGTCTACTATTTCGTGGTGTTAAAACAGATTAAAAAAACTGAAAACTTTGAATTTAATTTTAAAATTGGTTTTGTTAGTTCGTGAACTAAAACCAACATTTTCCGAATGCTTTTTGCCTAAGCTATCTTAATAATATATTTTTAGATTGATTTTCATATGGAGTAAAATACCCTATTATAATTGTAAGCGACGCATTCTTTATTTTCATTTTTAGTTTATTCAAGTTAAAATCAAGTTAACATTTATAGTTACTCCTTATAGCATTAACTATCTGCAAGTAAAAGTCCCATCAAAATCGGTCCAGCCGTTTCAGAGATTGACCGGAACAAAGCAGACGGACAGACAGACAAATGTTATATAACAATTTTACTTTATTATCTATGTACCGATTTATTTTTTATTATATTAAATTTAGGTAAACTAGCTATTATTTACACATTAGTATTGTATTCAGTCTTTTTTTATTTAAATAAAGTTTATTATTTACACTACAATATTGTAAACCCTGTTATTAAAATAAACAAGGTAAACGGATCGCAATGAGTGTGAACTTCGAAGGGGACGCGGGCGCAGGGGGGAAAGACGCATATTTAAGGTTCGATTCGCGAGAGCGCGCCAATAACCACTTCACATTCATCGCGAGCCGTGAGCCGACTAGATCTGAATTATTTGAGTTTCATTTACCTGCCCTATAAATATAATAATCATTTAAAGCATGCAGAATTACTCATCTTGCAGTGTACTCTTGTCTCTACTGACTTGTCCATGGAGGTTAGAGACCAATCTCCATGGACTTGTCTGTGTGACATGTGTGTCTACACTTTACAGATTACATAATACATTAGTATATTATATTAGACTGTAAATATCGAGGTAAGGGGAAATACCTACTTATCTAAGTTCTAGACTCTATGTCAGATTCTATGAAAATTTGCAAATAGTTAATTTTACAGAAAAATGCAAGAGGAATTTTTTGTAGATAATTTCATGACAAACAATTTTTATAATGACCTGTATTGGCCTCCGAGCAATAGGTCGCGAGATATTTGCAAAAAACTGATTTTCGCAACCTTTTGACCTTGATAACTTTTAGCCAGCCTATTTTTCACATCTTCATTACAACGCTGTAATAAAGGTGTATACAAAAATTCAGCTCACTAGGAATTTTTACGCAGACAAATCTAAAATGACTGGACTATTTAATGGTGTTCTACAAAATCATTGAGTTATTATTACTACGTACAAAATAGGAGAAATGCCGTCGTAAATCAAACTGACCAAAGAAAAGACGAAATTTAAAACAGGATTTCACGATAAACGCACGAAAGCCCTGATCCCTGAATGTGCTAAAGTAATTACCTGTTTTATCACTTCCATAACTTTTAAAATATAAGCACCCCGGTTTGGGACGAAATAACTACGCACACGAATATCACAATTATTATGTTCGATTAATTTGCTAAGAGTTAAGACTTCAATAATTAATTACTTTGTTGATTTCCAACTCTTTTACAAAATATGTACTTCAGTTACTTCTTGTTCAAATACCACTATTACTAGATGCTAAATGGATTGCAAAATAGAGATAAACAAAATAATTAGATTTAACATTACTTTTGAAGTTTAGTCCATCAATTCTCCAGGGAGTCCATCATCAATCATCACTTCTAGCCTTGTTTTAATAGGAATTGGGCCAGGCTTTCTATTTGATAACTACTACACTTCGTTTTTAGTATCTGCAACTGCCATGGCTCAATAAAGGAATATTTTATTTCATTACTACTAAAAATGCTATTTCGTTGACACACATTTGTATCACATAAAATTATTAAACTCACCAAAAACATTAAGCTTAATTTTAATGAAATATTATTAAATTTCACAGATGACTTCACATAGGTAATCAATCCATCCAAAGTATTCTATATACTTTTACTACAAAAATGATCAGCCCAGCCTATGCACATACAAATATGGTTTATTCTATAATGTTTTGTTTTAGGTGCTTGTATATTTTATTTTATAAAAGGAGAAAATATCATACCACTATTCAGTTATTTATAAGATATGACTAACCATAATATCCAAGTGTATTTTATTTAGTTTAACTGGTAAAGTTGAAATTTCTCACATTAGACTTTCAAATATCAAAAGTGTAATACCTACTTTGTATTGTCATGCAGTGCTTATTACAAGTGTGTGCAATCCATATTCTCAGGCACAATATATGAATTAGTTCAATTAGAATGTAATGTTGTGACGAAACTATCTATAGAAAATTCAACATAAGTATTGATTTAAAAATGTTGGTATGTATGATATTGTATTGTATAGTAAGCACGGGCTGGTTTCCACAACTCGACGACTTAGCGCCTATTTTGCGTCTGTGGGAATTTACTGTTCACTCCTGCCACCCAAGCTCCTCCAGAAATTTAAGAATTTCTTTAAAGATTTCTAAGCTTCTTGAATATCTCTGGAAGTGCCCTCGGGGTACCAAGATGTTGTGCCCAGTAAGCCGCTACACCTGGACAGTTTAAGAGTAAATGTGTAGCCGTTTCTTCTGTCCCCATGCAAGATCTGCACAGGGGACTGTCTGTGATACCTATGTTAAAAAGATGCTTATTATATGGTCCGTGTCCAGTCAGAGCGGCAGTTATTTGTCTGAGGTGGCATCTGTCCATGTTTAATAGATTGTTTGCCATTTGCCATGTTTGCATCTAAAAATGTTATTAAAGGCAAAAACTAATCTAAGCTAAACCTATTACCTATTAATACTAGATTTGCTTTAATTGGGAATAGTTTCTAGTCGGTTCTTCCTAGTGGAACAGCTTTACGAGCTTTTTTTATTACATGATATAATATAACCAGCTGATTTTTATTTTTGATGAATGAACAAATTGTTGATGATATTTCTGTTATAATTTTTTAATATGGAATATAATGTGTAATATGGTTTATATTTTTAAATATGAAACAGATAAATAATGTTCATAATGTCACAAATTATATGTAAATAATAGCTTTCTTTGTGAAAATGTATAATATACGTAAAATCTTAAATCGATCACTGTCAATTATTTTGATAAAATGTTACTATGTTCCTTTACTACTTTCTATCTTTTAGTTAAGAAATAGTTAATGAATTAAAACGTCATTCTCTTAAATTTTTGGAATATTTAACAATATTCTATGATGATGTCCGATGACGTACTTCACAATTACAACTTGCAGGTGCAGCGAAGTTACATGGAAAAGCAATATATATATATATATATATACTATAAGATAATATATAAATAATATATTTTGTTGAAACTATATTAAGGTGTATGTAAACATATGTAGAAAATAATGTTTATTAGAGTTCTTAGAAATAAGCTATTTTTCATACCAATAAACTATGCAAATGCTTGTCTTTTATTTCCACAAAATAAAGAAATGTCAAATGACTTATGGAATCTTACATATCTACACAATTTTAGCACCCCATCGAAGGATTTTTGAAATCAAAATGGCCTGAATCGATAGGTCTACGTTCGGTCTGTATAGGTCCACTATCATTTTTGTTAGGTCGCCTGTGATTTTTTAATAAATATTTTTTTAAATTTAACTATTATTTTAAAAAAAATTTAGCACCCCATGGAAACGGAAACTGATTAATCTTTATATTTCTACATTCTTTATCGTTAGGACAGTTTTTGTCTCTATAGGTTTTGCTTTTATATTATCCATTTAGTTTTTTTATTAACAATTATAAATAATTGACAATGTCATAAGTCATTTGACATCTCATTTATGTTACCTTTTGAGCATTAGCTTCTTGTATTTTGGCTATTTTTATGTCATATTTAATATGTATTGTATAGTCTATATATAGTTATTTAATATTATTATTATTTTTGATTTGTTTTTAATTTATTGTTGTTGATTTTTGTGTTTTCTTTATTTATATGTATTATCATTATTTTTTTATGCCTTCATGCTTTCTATTATTGGATTTCGTTTGTGCAACACTGAACATTCACAATTTTTGTGTTATAAAAATTTTGTATTATCTTTCCTTGTAACTGGCGGGTATTTAGGTATAATTAGTAATAACCACAGATTTTAACCACTAGACGCCCGCGCATTATGACATGCAACACCGAATAATCACCGAGCCCGTTTGACATTTTTCGCCGATTATACCATAACATAAAAAAACATTTACAATTTAAAATATACAGCACCGATTTTAAATGTTTCAGTTATTTTGGATTCTTAAATAATTTGAGCATTTATGAGAATATATAAAATGTACTTTAAACTATTGATAAATCATAAATAAGCTTGTAAAATATTAACGTTAGCTAAAAATTTTCTACTTTTTGTATTACAATGATTTCTGATAATACCAGGGTTTATATTTACACTAATTTTTAAACACTACTTTGTGAATAAACATGTAGTCACATAAAACCATTCATTGAATTATTTTCATTAGTTGTAACTCATAAGTAACAATCACATTCAAAACTTTATAAATATCGCGGCTCGTTCGATGTCATCATCAGGATTATGTATAGTGAGTAGATTCTTAGCAAAAGTTACACTTAAATACATATTTGTTCTTACTTTAAAAACATACACCAATAAATCTTGAACACAATCCACTGTGATTAGAATTCATTTGGTTTTATTATAAAAGGGAAAAATTGAGGTTATTTTTAAAAACACTCGTATTTCAATATAATTCACATTATTGTATTTATTATTTAGCTTAAATTTTAAATATACAAGCTAAGCATATTATGAAACCTTTATACTTTTCATTCAAGAAACTAAATATTTAAACAAGTAAAGTTGTCCAAATTATTGTACTGATAATAATAATTTTAAATATTTTGTTGCGTAGTAATGCTGTACCCCTCAACAGTCAACACAAAAAATTATCGATAATTGTTGTGAACGGCGAAACAAATATAAACAAAATAATAAATTTTATATTTATGTATAGCAATTGAAATCAGATATTTTATTTTAATGCATATATACGAGATTTAAAATATTACCATATTGAGCATTCCAATTTTTATAAAATATAAAATAAAAAATATTATAATTATCTCATAAATGCAAGAGTCAGAAATCTGGCTATCATGTTAAGTATTTCGTAATACGAATATAATTTACGGAGTACATTATTGTATTTTATATATTATATTATGTAATGTTTTTTGACAAAAATAAGACAGTACCTATATTATTTTCGAATCTTCAATAATCTAATCATAAGTTGTATTATTTAAATTGTCCATAATATAGTATTTTCATGAGAAATAAAGTCAATTTTGCATTAAAATTTGTAATTGCAAACGCTCAAAAACTAATAACATTTCTTGCTAAAGTAATAATTCTCATTGAAACTAAAATATTGGAGGCAAGTTTTATATAAAAAGTTCAGTTAAAGTTTTAATTATTTAAATAATATAATAAAAATTATTCCGCTTATATGGTACAAAATTTTATTTTGCGATTCAATAATATCGCTCTTATAGTTTTTGATGACTAAAATTGATAACAAAAAAGACCATTCGTACAGTATTTAGTTTAACGTAATTGGACTCAAAGATCTTTACTTCTAAAATTTTCTGATCTCACCTTTTAATCCAGATAATTCTTTAGGTATTCAAAAGCAAACTAATAATTTACTCTAGATGATTTTCTTTTTCTTATCCAGTATTCAAAGCAGCAATAAATGTACAAAAAAGGTTTTTTTATACATTAATATTATAAAAAGAAAAAAGATTTCACTTGTTTGAAAGCTTTATTTTCAGCGAGCAGCATAGACTGTATTTTATTTACAAAAAAAAATGATTAATTTACTATAAAAATGACAATATTTTGAAGCAAGCTATAACCGGGTCTTGATGAAATTATTTAGTAAAAATGTATCATATGTATCAGAAAAAGTGATTTTATCGGTTTCATGACATTAATCCTTTTCTTCTTTATTTGTTTTGCCGTATTAGTCTTCGCTCCGAATTCTGTTAGAATTACTTGGAAAAATTTATGTTCTATTGACTATTTTGGAATATTTTGAATACTTGTTTTTGTTTTGTTGGGAACTCTCCATAAGTTTATCTATAAAAAATATCTGAATAGGTCCGTAGGGGACGATAGTTTGTATATAAGTTATCTAGGTATATACGTGTTGTACTCGTACACCCATTTCAAGCTACTATAAACACTCGAGATCGTCAAGAAAAAAATATTTTATTTTAGAAGGCCTTTGTATTGCTATTATAATTTTGTATTGAAACTCTTATGTATACTTGATTTAATTTATAATACATAAGAATATTTAAATTTTATATAACATTTTAGTCTAGAACGAGCTAACACATATTTCTTCAATATACATTTTTTATATTAAAATATCGATATCATCGATAGCATAATATATCGACATGTGTCAATGTCTAGCTCAAATTTGAGGAAAGTCAAATTTGTCACATTTGACAGCTTATAGGCTTATATTATTATTATTTATAAATAAACACATTTTATATTGTAAAACTATTGAAATATGCTACAAAAAACTGAAATATGAAATTATATTTATTTTTCTACAGTAATTTACTTTTATCAGATACTAAATAAGTGAGTAATAGTCCAAATTCATGTAAAATAATGGCGACTTTATTTACAAATTTCAATACATCAGAATTTCTTTAACCAAAAAACTAACATTATAACGTAAATATAAATTAATTACTATATCAATAGTAGCAAAGAATATTAACAATTAATATACCTGCGTTTAAGGAACAAATTCACTTGTTTTCAATTTTTAAATCTCACTTAACCAATAGCGAGTCGCGCGCGCTTTACTTTAAAGTTTAACAACTTTTGGCGCATTTGTTTTTAATGTCTCCGGAATCTGATTAAAATTTTATTTTATTATATATGTAATAAAATTTCTAAAGTTAGCGTGCATTACTTATTTAGCAAAAAATATAGCGATTTCGTTGTGTAATAAGTAATAAAAGCGCAGAGGGCGAGGTGGTACACATAGGTACCAGCGGGGATCTACGGTAACGCCGGAAGTGGTACACATAGGTACCAGCGGGGATCAAGTGGTTAATAAAAAAATTCATTATCAGCGTAAATAAGATCGAACAAACATTTTTTTTGATCGGACAAACGATAACTAGCTTAGATTGATTGAAAAAAAAAGCTTAGTTACTATAATTGTCGGCGCTAGGTTCAAATTAAATTTTCGAAAATTATTTATTAAAAAACGAACAACGAACAAACAATAAATTTGATCGGACAATCACGAACTAACGACGAACAAACGAAATAGCAAAAAAATTCATTTTCCGCCGCCAACTTACGAGAGCTAGTCGGTATATAGTTACGTATTTTAGTAATCTATGGTTACGTAGTAACTAACATAGATGAAAAAAACTAATACTTTAGTCTCCTTAATCTGTGACTAATACTTAATCTGTGGTATTAGGTATACACACTGACCTCTATAATACCACTGGACTGGCTGTTGTCAACGTGCTTTTGTGGCTGCTTGATATACGCCATTTTGGCGCTGTCCGCCGCTGTCGGACGTAGCGAGAGTTCATGGTACTAAAATTAATGATGTCGATATAAAGATTTTTATTTTTTTATTTTTAATAATCAATAGCCTTATTATCATAATAAGCAGCAGAGAAATTCAAATTTACTTAGAAATAATTTATTAACTAAAAGTCCTTAGGAACTACTATAGTCTACCTAAGTGACTATCGATCAAAGTTAGATCAATGAGTACGGAAGTTAACCAGTAATGCCTTTTTATACTGCATTTCTTATAGGAAGTTGCAGTATTGGCATAGATTAAATGTAGGTAACTGCTGCGCTTGCACCTGCGTACGGTGGCCTTGTCTCGTGGTCGCTACGCGAGGTTTGTAGGGCGACGCTTATGCGGCGATTTACGTAACACCTCCCCCCGTAGAACAGCGACTATTGCAGGACTTGTCCAAGATGGTCGCTGGTAGGCATCAGTTATTTCCCCTACTTATTGGTGGTTTCGGGGCTATTGCTCTGGGTCACTATGATTTTTTTGATTCCATCTCTTTAGCGTAGCTGGCGGTACAATTATAGCGTATCGATAGGTGATGAAGGTCCTCTGATTTGTTCGTTTGATTTGAGGATGGCAAGTAAGTGGTGGCTATTCAGTGGAATGACTGCTGGGTTGATAGCCTGTAGAGTCCGCTTTATTCGTGTCCTGAGTCTGTTAATTTATGGAGAGACTCGCAGAGAGAGGGATAGTCAGTTCTTCTTCGGACTTTCTGTCTCTATGTACCTAAAATCTTGACTAGAGAATGCTACAGGGTAAGGTAAGGGTGCAATTAGTGGACTCTTAGGATAAAGGAATAAAAAATTCAAAAGGGTAAGATGACGGTAACTGGAATTAAAATGACTAAATTTTATGTAAACGATTTAATTAGCTATTATCTACTCATGAAATGCGAACCTTTTTTTTAAATATATATTTTTTTATTCTAATTCGATTCGAATTTTATATCATTACTCAGCAAAACTTTAATAATATGATCATAATAAAATGTTTGTAATCTAGGCTACCGGTTTTTTTTTATATATCAGGATCTAGACCGTCAATGAGACCTCTTTTACTACGTGCAAAATTATTATTTACTATGGAAATTTTCTATGGGAAGAGAGGATTCTATTATATAATAAGGGTGGAGTCATAGGACTTCGATTAAGTAGAGAGTTGGCTAATGGACCACGTTTTTTCTTTTTTATATAGATGTGAATTGGAAGATTTGCGAGTAAGGTGTCCTGAGGATATCGCTGGGCTAACTTTTGTCGGGACGCTATAGGATTTTGAAAAAGAACAGCGGGGGTGTTGTCTGTCTCAAGTTTCTTTTCCATATTCAGACTTTCGTTCAGTTCGGTCAGTTGAGTTCGATCGTTAAAGAGATTGTCAATTGGAATTTCATTACTAGTTGAAATAGTGGTAGTATCTGAATTAAATTGATTTGGCGGTATTAAAGTTTCAGAACTGGTAGTTGAATGTGACTCTTCTAAAACTATACTAGTATCCTCATGATTGAGTTCAATACGGGAAAGAGCATCTGCATTGGTATTCTGCTTGCCTTGCCTATAAACGATGGTAAAATTATATTCGCTTAACTTAAGTTTCCACCTGGTGAGTCTAGAATCAGGTTCTTTAAGGCTCATGACCCATTGTAGAGGTCTGTGGTCCGTCACTATTTTGAACTTCCTTCCAAACAAGTATGGACGAAAGTATTTGGTAGCCCAAACGATGGCTAACAGTTCTTTCTCGATAGTACTGTAATTTATCTCACTTGAATTTAATGTCCTAGATGCATATGCTATCGGTTTATCACTACCTATTGTTCCTTGAGAAAGGACAGCGCCTATGGCAAAATTAGAAGCGTCAGTTGTTAATACAAAGTCCTTGGTAAAGTCGGGATATTGTAAGATAGGGTCGTTAGTCAGTAGTAATTTACATTTTTCGAAACAATCAATGTACTTAGGGTCGTCATAGGAGATCTTTGAACCCTTTTTTAGGCATTGCGTCATAGGCTTTGTTACACGCGCAAAGTCTGGAATAAACTTCCTGTAATATCCGAGCAGACCTAGAAAACGCTTTATCTCTGTAGAGGTCTTTGGTATGGGGAATCTCTGGATGGCAGCGATATTGTCGGGGTTAGGCTTAATACCGTCTTTACTTATTATGTGGCCTAAGTATGCGGTCTCTAGCTTTAGAAATTCCGACTTATCTACTTGAATTTTGAAGTTTGATTCCCTAAGTCTTTTAAACACCTTCTCTAAATTTACAATATGTTCCTGTAAAGACACACTGAACACGATTATTTTATCTAGATAGACTAGACATATAACGTTTTGGAGGTCTCTGAGGACATTATCCATAACACGTTGGAATGTTGATGGCGTATTCTTAAGACCCATAGGCATTCGTAAAAATTCGAAGTGCCCATGCTCTACATTGAAAGCCGTTTTGTGAATATCGGCAGGATCCATTTCGATTTGGTAAAATCCACGTGCCAGGTCAAACGTGGTGAAATAATGACAGTTACCAACTTTATTTAATATGTCATTAATGTTAGGAATGGGGTACTTGTCGTCGATGGTTTTTTCATTAACCTTTCGGACATCAAAGACGATACGCCATTCAACTTGACCGGATGCGTTACTTTTCTTTGGAATAACCCATATGGGGGAGCTCCATGCTGATTGTGAAGGACGAATTATTCCTTGATCAAGCATTTTCGAGATTTGTTCCTGAATTTCCTGTCTGTGAACGAAAGGGTATCTATAGGTCTTGGTATAGACAGGTAATTCATCTGTTGTTCGAATACTATGTCTTATTTTATTGGTGAAATTAGAAGGTTCACCGTCGAGGTAGAATATATCGGCATATTGCGCACAGAGAGACTCTATATTGGCTCGTTCTTCTGGATTGAGGTGGTTAGTACGTAATCGTGATAGTACTTTTGACGCACGCTTGCTAGATTGTAAACTGCGTGTGCACTGAGCATTAAAAAGTTCTGCGTTAACTGGTCTATTCATTGAGAATACTACATCATGCTTAGTTGGATTAATTATCTCTATAATGCCTCGATTATTCTTAACTGTGGTGATACAATCGCGAATAGTACAGTTAGATATTGTTTGTTCATTTACTATTGCCTCGCCATCATGGAAATTTATAGGGACCCGGATCAATTTAGATGTATTAGCTGGTATAATATCCTCATAAAGATTACAATTTCGCGAATCATACATGTGCAAGGGGTTGGTTGATTTGCGCGTGAATAAGACTTTATTTTTCAAATCTATGCTGGATTCTAATTTCTCTAATAAATCTAAACCTATTAGCCCGTCGAAATATTTATGAAATTTATATATGAAAAATGTAATGCTACATTTCTCATTAAGCTCGGGAAAGCATGGTAGAGTAATGGAGTAATAATTTCGAGTAGTTGCATGAATATTAGTTACTTCAAATGGGTCATAATTACACGGAAAGTTCGAGTAAAACCTTTCGACGGCGTCAGGACTAATAAAAGACTGATTCGCGCCTGTGTCAATTAATAATTTTAAGGGTGGATCTGCTATTTGAATAAATGGTAATTGTCTTTGGGTTTGTAAATTAATTTCTATCTTGGCTTGTCTGACTTCAGAGTAATTTTGAAAACTTTGATCTGCAGAAGAAGCTTGCTGCTCTTGTACATAAGCGGGGACATAATCACCATGGATTTGTTCATACATGGGCTCATATGTCGGTTCTAGGTAGGTCTGTTCGTAATAGTCGTGGTTATAGTCAGGGTACTCGTAACAATCTACTTCGTTGACATTCATTTCGCGTGTATTGAAATAACTAGAAGGGGGTGGATTCCCGTGTTTCATCCAGTCATGTCTTGTCATGGTACTAGAAATAGGTTTGGGAACCAAATGGCTTTCACCAGTAATAGGTTCAGGATCGTTATTAGGGTTAGGTGGGGGTGCGCTAAACATTTGTTGCGTTCGTGTGGGGAAGGATGTAAATGGTCGCGAGGGTGGTACAATAAAAGGCTTATTGTAAGCTTGTTCATTACGGTGCTGCAAATACAAGGTGTTAATTTCTTCTTGAACAAACTCTAACGCTTTCTCTATAGTATCCGGTCTCATACACCGAATACGTGAACCTAAGGGGTCTTTAAGGCCACGAACAAACGCCTGTAGGGTTAATTTCTTATATAATATACGTTTTGCTTCTATGGTAGTGGGTAAAGTTTCGTGTAAGGTGACATATGTCATTAAAGTGCTAAAAAGGGTTTGGCATTTTTCATAAAATTCTTGGGGAGTTAGATGGTTTTGTGTTAAAAAAACTAGATCGTTGTATAAAGCGGTCTCATCTCGCTGGTCTGAAAAATTATTAATTAAAGCGTTTCTTATCCCCTGCCAGTTCTCAGGGATGCCATTTGAATTTATTGTGCTGGCAGCACGTCCGGTAACTTTATTAAGGATTCCGTTTATTAAGGCTAGATTACTTAGCTCGAATCCAGGCTCCGCTCTAACAAATTGTGCAACTAACAGATCACATAAACGCACAAACCGTGTAAGTACGTTCGGGTTTCCGTCAAACTCGGGTAACAGGCGTAAGGCCTTATATACTTGGTCTACTAAATCTGAGCTCATTTTGTTACCTAATAAAGTACTAACTCTATGTCCCTACACGCATCAATTTGCGAGATTCTAGGGCGCCGCGACTTCCGTGGGTAAAAAAAAATTAAAATAAACTAACACACAGAAAATGAAATAATAAATTAATATTTTCTATTGCATCGATTTGCAATTTAAAAATAAAATAAATTAATAAATTCTACACTAGGCCTATTATCTAAAATATTTCCTTAGTTACTATTCGCATCGATTTGCAATATAGGTACGAAGGAAATTAATTAATATATACTAGCTCTATTTTCTAAGATATTTCCTAGTTCTTACTCGCACCGAATTGCGATTCTATTGAACAAAGGAAATTTAAATAAAGGGAAATTAAAGATAGGAAAGGTAAGCAACTCTAGTAAGATCTAGGTACTCACCAAATAATTTGCATCTCTCTGCTTGCGTCAATTTTCGGACACTCCTCCCAGCCACTGCTCCCGTAGATTCGAAGATAGCCGCTGTTGGTGAACGATTCACTAACTCTGCTTACGACTATCCTACCGACTGCGCCAGTTATGTTTGGAGGCAGCCAGGGGATGCAGAGAAATTCAAATTTACTTAGAAATAATTTATTAACTAAAAGTCCTTAGGAACTACTATAGTCTACCTAAGTGACTATCGATCAAAGTTAGATCAATGAGTACGGAAGTTAACCAGTAATGCCTTTTTATACTGCATTTCTTATAGGAAGTTGCAGTATTGGCATAGATTAAATGTAGGTAACTGCTGCGCTTGCACCTGCGTACGGTGGCCTTGTCTCGTGGTCGCTACGCGAGGTTTGTAGGGCGACGCTTATGCGGCGATTTACGTAACATACACATAAATAAAGAAAACACAAAAATCAACAACAATAAATTAAAAACAAATCAAAAATTATAATAATATTAAATAACTATATATAGACTATACAATACATATTAAATATGACATAAAAATGTATAGCCAAAATACAAGAAGCTAATGCTCAAAAGGTAACATAAATGAGATGTCAAATGACTTATGACATTGTCAATGTCAATTATTTATAATTGTTAATAAAAAAACTAAATGGATAATATAAAAGCAAAACGTATAGAGACCAAAACTGTCCTAACGATAAAGAATGTAGAAATATAAAGATTAATCAGTTTCAGTTTCAATGGGGTGCTAAAATTTTTTAAAGTAATAGTTAAATTTAAAAAAATATTTATTAAAAAATCACAGGCGACCTAACAAAAATGATAAATGACCTATACTGACCGAACGTAGACCTATCGATTCAGTCCATTTTGATTTCAAAAATCCTTCGATGGGGTGCTAAAATTGTGTCGGTGCCAGCCAGTGGTCGTAGACTGAGTAAGTTATTTCTCTAATCTCTAGTGTCTACGCCTAACGCCACTCGCCAGTGGCCAGTGGTATTATAGAGGTCAGTGGGTATACAGTATATAGTAATCTGTGTTTATAATTTAAAATCTATGAAATTCGAAATACAAAATAATTAATATTCTAATAAAAATCAAATCATGATTTGCTAATTTCCATAACCAACTCGAAAATTTCATTTTTGTTTTTCATTTCAGCATATTTTAGGTACATATTAAGAGACTAAACACAATACTAGTGAAAATAATATTACGGTTACAGGGAGATAGAAATAATAACAGTGTTTGTTTTATTGGATTCTTTCAATGGCGGATAAATTTTGGCTGAGTCTACGAGTCTTACGGGTACTGTACGAACAATTTATAATTAATAATACGGTTATTATAGGTTTGAACGAAAATCTATCACTATTTTATTTGTTAGTTATGACTTGTTTTTTTTTTGTTTAGGCTGTTGCTAGCAGTCCGCTAATCGGATTAATTTAAAATATAATTATCCCTATACTCTATGAATTATCCGTCCAACTATTCTCAGTTTGTACGAATATCTATCTCTTTTTTTTCTAATATAAAATAAGTGAGTTTTAGGAGCAGGATATATGTAAAATTTAAAAAAAAAATAACCTTAACCAGCTCGGTAGGCTGAAAATTTATTATTTAAGGTCCAACCGACTTCAAAGGGTAAGATTTTTATTTGGAAAAATAAATATTAATCCGCATTATGTATTACAGATAAGTCCACAACAGATGAAGCGGAAATTGATTTCT
Source organism: Boloria euphrosyne (assembly GCA_951802675.2). Lineage (NCBI taxonomy): Eukaryota > Metazoa > Arthropoda > Insecta > Lepidoptera > Nymphalidae > Boloria > Boloria euphrosyne. Next base: position 161,689 of record OX637895.1, read on the forward strand.
ATAAGCATTCTGTAAGCGTTATTCGTCCAGTACCGGTACAAATAGTCACTTCGATTAATTTTTGATAGTATATGATGTATCTGATCACTGATGGAGTAATTTTGTATGGGTATGTATTAGCACTGTTCGTTGTTGTCACCCTGCCAACTTTGTTGCGGTTCCTAGGTTCGTGAAAGTCTCTTCCTATTGTATAAACACTAAAATCAAAATCTATAAAGTATTGTCTAATAATGAGAGAATCGCAAACTTAGTTTAAAACTTTTATCTGACTAACATAAGTAGAAAAGAAAGAATTAGCTTTGCCATTCAGCGGGGGAGTGCATTTGCATTCTTGTCACTGTGTCCATGTGTACACCACTTGTAGAGTATTATAATTAAGTGTACTTTACTGTGAATCCAGTCTTTTTATGGAATATATTAAATTTCACCAGCCAATCTCAAATGTGACTCCTCCATTTAATGTGACATTGGCGAAATAATTTGTGCTCAACTGGCACGCATTGAAGCAAAGAAACCTAAGAATTGAATTGAATTAAGTGTACATTTAGTTTGTATAGTTAAGTTTACTTGAATTTCCTTTGTTATAAAGTCAATATGCACATAAGTACTAACTACTATAGTATTATGTGATCTGTGGTATTATAAATGTGAATTTTTATATTAATATATGATTTTATATTAAGAAGAATATTGGAGTTAGTTTTAATTTGGTGTTTTAGTGCGTTCCTATATGTCAGTTTGTCATCAGGTAAATGAAAAATATCAAAATACTGATAGAAAATATCTAGAAGTTTTTCACTCTCTCATCATTTACATGAGATATTCTAAGAGAGTCTAGAACTTGTTCAGTTCTTTCTGTTGTACTTTGACAATTGTTTGCAAATTTTACATTATGTGCTGGAATTTTCTCTATTTTGAGTTGTTAATTAGAATTTACTTGGACAGGTTCTTATGTAATATTTAATATAGTAATTTTAACTTTATTGTTAGGTTTTACACTGACCATGCACTTGGAAATGAGAATTTAATCAGATTTTTTTTAATCTAATATTAATCCTTCATAATTTTGGGTTATTATATATATTATGTAGTTTTATAGTTGTTTTTTTTCAAGGCTGTTTGAATTGTAATTCATTTGACAGTTATAGGTATATATAGCTGTTACAAATGTTTAATTTTAAGTTTACATAACCTTAACTTTTTAATGGTGGTTTGTCTTTCGAATTTATTCCTCTTACTATATTGTTGGGGTAGACTTTTAAGGTGTTTGATAGTGCTGAACTTTTAATGAGGCAGACTGATGCACCTGTATCTATTAACCAATTTAGCACCTCTGTACTCGTTTGAACCAATGATTAAAGAAAAAAAGAGGATATGAAATATATTCACGTGATCTGAAGTCAAATGTTTCTCCAATATGGCGTCAATGCCCACAGGAATAGTGTTGTACCCATTTGGTCAATAGTATCCGACTATCCGTATCGATGTAATGCTATTCTAGTATAATTTACAGATATTTCACATTTAAACATCCTCGACCAGTGTTGGCTTTCCATCTATACAAATAAATAACATTGAAGTGTCTGTTTGTAATTTCAAGTTCTGCCTTTCACTAAATGAATATGAATGTAGGGTAGGTGAACTGGTTTTGGCCATTTTAAGGATTTTGTAGACTTTGAGGCTTCCTTAATTTATAGTTTTTGTTATCACAGACATATTTCTTGTAAAAAGTCATTAAATATATATTAACTTTGCCTTTTTTAACCCTTAATTGGGCATGGCGTGTGTGGGTTCTACTCGGTTTTAAAAACCTAGTGGGAATTTTTTATTTAGGTATGAGATTAAAATTCTTTATTTTGTTTTTATTTTTTTTATTATTTAAATAAAAAAACAACGTGGGAAATATACTTCTACTGCAAGTGTAGGGCTAAATGAAAAAAAGCTCTATGTGGGAAATAATCTACATGTTGGAGAGTGCTGGTGTAGAATGATAATTCTCAAAGCATGGAGCAGCACATAAGGATACCAAACATATGGAACAAGAATATTTAGTCCTCTGCTCTTTTGCCCGGGTGCTACAGAATCGACACCTTCTATATTTACTAATGCGTGGCATATGTAGTCCAACATTTGATAAACGGGTCTCTTCTGGCACACCATAACAGCCCCCTTTTTTCGATTTGAATACTGCAGCCTACTTCTTTCTGCTACTAAAATTATCAATAAGTGCACGTGCAAGACGTAAACGAAATTCTTTATGGGTGTTTCTTCGTATTGAATGAGTAGTCATATATACTATATATGAATTTATAATGGCAGCTTCCAGTAAAAACCAGAATATTCGGTGCCAATTTTTTCTGGATTTTCGACCTACAGGATAGGAAGACCTGTAATGGTCAAAAAGGTCAACTCCACCCATGAACTCTGTATATTTTTTTATGGCCAATCGACAAAACATATTTTTCTTTGAACCATCTTTTTGAGTCCTCTTTATTTCAATAATATCTTTGGGATTGAAAGCAGTAGTACACACAAATACATCTTTGGTGTCTCTCCATTTTAAAACTGAAAGTGGCGCCGAATGTTGGTAAATAAATTCACCAGGTTTTAGTGTTGTCTCTCTAGATTTCTTGGTAATCAATTCTGGTAGGCCCTTTCTGTTTATGCGAACAGTGCCAATTGAAAATATTTTTTTTTCAAACAAAGCTGTCATTAGCCCCAAACTCGTAAAAAAATTGTCAAATACCAAGAGAGTATTTTCTGGCACATCATCTGCAAGATCTAATACCACCCGGTAACCTAAGTTTTCTTCGGATGTATTACCAACTTTACCTGTGTAAAATTGGAACTGGAACAGATAGCCGCTTTTAGAGTCACACCTGGCCCAACACTTGTACCCCCTTTTTATGGGTTTTTTGGGCATATTTTGCTTCATGGTACTCTTACCTTTAAATTTGATCATAGATTCATCTATGGACTGTGTTTGAGATGATGTGCAAACTTCAGCAAAGGTCTGATTTAGTTTTTGAATGAGTGGTTGTATTTTACACAGTTTGTCATAGTTGGGGGATGTTTTTGGTAGTTCTGTTCTTATGTCAGATATATGAAAATTTTCAGTGATTTTCTTGAACCGTCTTAGGGTCATGACACCAGAAATAATTGGGTTTTTATAAAACACATCTGTGGACCAATATAGCTGGCTATCAGAAATTGGATTAATTGACATCATTATCATCATACCTAAATATGCAGAGATCTCTTCCTTTGTGACATCTTGCCATCCATGTGATCTTTTTTCATTTGCATATATGTTTGTATTTTCTACAATTAAGTTTAGCATAGATTCCGGAAACATGTCTAAAAAGTAATCTTTTGGGGTACTTCTATTAGTATATATTTTTCTTACTTGCAATGGCTTGTCAAATGAAGGGATATTCAAGTCTCCAACAAATGTGGTCCATAAACGCTCTCTATTTTGCATCTCAGAATAACTTGGTCTCGGAGTATTTGATGGAAAGTTTCTTCTTTCAGGAGGCATATTCAACACAGGCTCCTGCAGATTGGACTGTGTATCTATTATGTCCATTGCTTCATTGTTCATTTGAATTTGTTGGAATACAGTACCTCCATCTAAGCTCCTGGTAGAAAACTGTTCTTCAAGAGGCTGAATAACTATTTGAGAGCTTGCACTGGCAACAGGCACTCCATCAGGAATGTAAGCATGTGGGGTACATTCAGGCCTGTTGACAAGTGCTTGTTCATCTGCATATTGTACAGTTTCAGCTGCGTCTGTATTTATTTCACCTGGAAAAATACAGATACTTCTATAAAACTAAATACTGAAAGAATTCTATTCTTACCTAATTGTTCAATACATATCTACTTACCACTCAAAATAGCAATCAAGTCCTCTTGAGAAAATGATTTTTGAATTTGGTCTAACATTGTATTCATATGTGATATCATCTACTAATGGATGTTCATATTCACTAAGGTGGTCAGATTCGTCGTCTTCTGAAGACATCAATATTGACAGTGCCCTTTGCACATTGTCTCCCTTTGAGAGATCTAGTATTTTCCTCTGAAACACATAATTATGTTAGTTGTATATTTTCGTCTTAGCTAAAATTAGAGTCTGTTGTGGTCTAAAGTATTATAGTTCCCACATGTTTTGAAGCTCAATAATTACACTGATATTGAAACAATCACAAAAAAAAACATTGATATCCATAAAACAACTCAAAACCTACAAATAATACTAAGTCAAATAAACTTACCACATTTTTCCGCGACATTATAATGTTATTTTGTATTTGCACTATAATTTTTGGCTCACAACTCAACGAAAACAAACAGCCGGATTTTTCACTGCCCACAGATAAAAAATTCTGTTACGTTCCGTTTCAACTTTGACATTAGGGCAAATACACATTGTTTATTCGTATAATAATTGACATATTGTGGGATTCATGTAACTTTTGACGGCTTACAGACTCTTAAAATTATGTGGGAAGCATTCTCCTTTAGTCCAATTAAGGGTTAAAGAAGATCCAATAGAAAAATAATCCTATCATAAAGAAAAAAAAAAGGGAGTTTGTGCCAATTTTGACCAGATTATCCCCATTTCTGGCCACGATCGTGTGTCATTCTGGCCATCTAACAATAAAAATCAGATGAATTCAAAGTAATCAAAATTTTACAACCAATGGTTTTTATTATAGGAACATATGAAATATTTCATATGTTCCTAATAACTTCACTTAAATTTAACTTACAAATAAAGAGATCAAATTTATATGGGGTTGGTAGGGTAGGTAGGTACATAATATAATGACCAGTCTTGATTATCACTAGAAATAAACATTTTATATTTATTTATTCAAAAATAGGAACAAGTAGCACAGTCATTGCTTTACATTAAAGAATACTTTTAGTAAGTACCTAACCATGTTTGCAAAGTTTTTGAAATAAAATAAATAGTTAATTAACATATAACATATTATAACGACACCTACTAAGTACAACTAAGTAACAAACAAATTAAAATTTTAAAGGAGAGCGAGTTAAAGATTTCATTTTATTTAAATCGCCATAGCTAATTCTTATGGAATTAAAGTATAATATTTGGTAAGCGGGTTTAAACTTACGAGAAATTTATAATTAAGAGTAAGTATATTTTGTTTCTAAATTTTCAATTTTTTGTTTTATCACATGCATACTTTTACTGCGCTGTGAAAAACAATCAAAATATGCTAACTGGCACATACATATTTCTTCATTGGAATATTCAGGCACCTTATTGCTTTAAGGCGACTGTAGTCGCCGTTGGCCTTGAGCGTTGAGGCGTGGCCAAATGTTTCCCTCCACCCACGTTCCCCGCACCAAAAGATTGCACCTGCGTTGCTCTTCCGACGACGCGACGTAAGGATAAGTTGACCGGTTAGCCAAACACTTTCGAGTAAGTATGTAATTTAATTCCAACTCTTTATTGATGTAATTATTTCACAGTGAATCTAAAGATATGTAAAAAGAAGTTAGTTACGAAAGTAACAATAAAATTAAAGTGAAATAAAAAGTCGATTGGTGATTTCGAATTTTCTGTTTTTTATGACTATTTAACCGACTTCAAAAAGGAGGTTATCAATTCGACCCGTACGTAAGGTAAAGCCCCAATCATCGACACTTACTTTAGTTTAGTGATAAATTCTTAGTAGGTGTTTAAAAAAAAATTAAAACATATTTTTGAAAGCTTTTTTTTCGAATTTTGTCGAAATCGGATTGCAACAATTATTCTTTTACTTCGGGAACAGTGCAAGTTTCATCAAAATCGGTTCAGTAGTTTTGAATTGTGTAACACAACAAAATTGTAGTTATTACGATTGAAGCCGGTTGTTCAATTACTTACTATAGTAATTTATATATTTTTTGTCTTATGCCTGCCTTCCTGTATCTATGTATGTATGTTTTTTACAAACCTGTATGTATATCGGTATGTTCGACTATCTGTATATCTCTCCGCCTGTCTACTAACGTTTCTGTATGTGGCTGTGTAAAAAAAAGAAAAAAAAAATGTTATACCATTTTTATTCTGATAAACAATTTATTATGATTTACAAACATCAAAGAAATATTAAAATTCAGTAAAATTCAATAGCCTTCCTTCAAACTGACTTCTAGGACGAAATATATCGTAATATTCTTCTTCATCATATTCTTCAGATAACCGTTTCTCTTCCTCACGTAGTGTTATGTTTTTTTCTTTGACACACTCATTTGTTTCGCTCAATTCCTTTCTTTGATCGACTGAAGCATCACTAGCATCTGTTTCACTTATATTATTAGATAAATTCTCGTTAAAGTTTACTTCCACTTCGTTACGATTTTCATTTAGTACTAGCTTCTTGGTTTTATTGGGTTTAATAATTTCTGCGTGGTTTTTGTTCTTGTGAGAGTTTTCTTTGGCATCTATCCTTCGTCTTTTTTTATTTATTTCTGGAACATCTTTATTAATCGTAGATTCTTTATTTTCTTCAACTGGTGTTTTATCGTCTTCATTATGCTTTCTCTTAGATATAACTTTCTTAGATACAACTTTACTTTTCTTAGCCTCGCTCTTTTTTTGTTTCTCTTTTATAGCTTTTTCTATATACTCAGGATCTCTTATTTGCATATTTCTCGAATGTCGTGGATCCACCAATTCGGGAAGTAAACAATCTAAATAAAATTTCTTCAGTTTGTTTTTCATTTCATAATCCCAGAAAGAGTCATCTTTTGTTTTGTCAATTTTTAAGGGCTCGTTTTCTCCATACCAAATACCTAAGAGACATTTAGATTTGTTCGTTATATGAAGTTGCCCCTGTATTTGGTAAAACCAGTTATGGGTTTTATTAATTTGTAAGATACCATTTTTATTTACTTTATAAAATGGCAACTTTCCGCTTTTGATGGCTTCATCGATGCCTTCCCTAAATGCAGTGACTGGACATTTAATTTCGGCGATCATGTCTTCATCCACAATACCATCTGGAGAAGCGCCTAGGAAGGGTATCTCTTTATCAATGAATAGTCCGCATGGTTTTATATCAATATGTTCTTGTATTTTCAACTGTTTTATAGCTTTCTTCTCGTTATCTCTTCCATGCTTAATTGATGTAGCATGGGATACAGAATCTTTGTATAATATATCCTTTACAAGGTTAGCGCAACTAACATCTTCACGTCTCTTTATCACTCTTCCAAAGTTTGAGGCGGTCAAAATAGTCCTTCTTATTTCCATCCACTCACTGCACATACTCTGTAGTACAGTTTCTTTCTGAATTCTGTTTCTTTCTTCTTCGCTACGATTAATATTTTGTAAAAAAGTGTATTTTTCTTTTTCAAATATTCCTTGTGGCATGTCCGGTTTTTCACATTTTTCTCCATAATTTGAGTCATTTCCTTTTGAAAATAGTACTCTGTTTTTCTTTCGATTTACTTTTCTCGCATTTATCATCTTTTGCAATCGCCTCTTTTCTAAAATTTTTATTTTTCCTCTGGGACTATGACCTTGAATCGATTTGAACTCAGAAGATATCATTTTGTGAGAGTTATCATTTAACCAAGGCGGCTTTGCACCTTGTTTGGTAGGAACCTCTGAGGCTCAGATTGGTCCGTTTTCCTCCGACAAGTTTCGCCACTATACTATTAAATCGTTCCACTAAATTACTGTCTCTCTACTACTGTCTACTCGTCATGAATTAAGCTTGGAGCATGTGAAGCAACGTTTGACATGATCAAACAAATTCTACTCCAGAGAGTACTTGTAAAAAAAAGTTCGTCAACAGCTTCGGAACTCTGATCTGATTTACTAATTTCAGTACAAAAGCTTGCTTTGCACCGACTGTGGTCACCAAAAACGTGCAAATGAGCCAACAAGAGAAAGTTATAAAACGGCTCAATGTTGCACCTTCTCTCTGATTCAGAATCTGTTTTATAAACCTTTATGATTTTGCGGACTGTTTTTCTGAGAATCATGATTTTTTTTTCTGTGTCAGTTGCTTCCGAAATCGCAGTGGGTATTTTGTTTATGTTTGGAGCTGGACCAATTTATTGCACAAATTTCTAAGTATATGGTTTCTGCACTCACTTAATTTTTCTACAGAGAGATGATCATATGGGCGACTTTTCAACAATTTCGCATACGTATTGGAATCGCCATCAGAAACCATTCTGCCATATACAAGGCTATGCATTTCAATTGAGCAATTGAAACCCTCTAGGAGAATATCGGATTCCATGCCAGTAGACGTACCTTTGTAATTTTTATAGCACATATGTGTTTTAAGCTCGATCTCCTTCTTCTCTGCTTGTGCACAGATACAGCAATATTTGTTTCGTACACCCAAAACCAGCACTTCACCAGTCCTTTTACCAATTATAGCCGCTGCCCCAGACAAAGCAGAATAATTTTTTTTATATGTTCTCTTGCTCCAACAGCCATCCACAATCACGTCAATTATGGGAATCCCATTTTTGTCTACTCTCCCCTCAGCAATAGCCATCTCTCTTTCTTTTTTCGCAGCCTGATTCATCGAGTCAATTGAAATTTTTTCAAACTCTTTTGATACTTTTGCATGGCTTTCTTGGTATATTTTGTGCGTCATCAGAGGAAGGTCTAAAGCAGCGGAGAGTTCTTGAAGTTGCCAGTGACCACCGCCTATAGCGATCATTCCAGCTACAGCTGAATGATTTATATATACTATTCAATAAAAAATTTCACATTACATAATTTGCACTGAAGCGTAAATTTTGATAAAAGTCCCACTTGTCGTTCTCCAACAATTTCAACACAGCCTAGACCGCAGTTCATAGGACCATGATTAGCGATTTCTTTTAACTTGTTAAAGAAATAGTCAATGTTTATAATGCGTCTTCCTTCAGTGCTTGCTCTAAGCGTTTCTTTCGGTGTTTTTTTTTTATTTATTAAAAACACCAACAACATAACATACAATACATTATAAAAAAAATATATAATAACTCAGTTCTAGTACGTTAGTCACTTAAAGGTGTTTACAACATTGGCCAACAATTTACAAGCACTGCTTAAACAAAAGAACTACAAATAAAAGTTAAAATTTATATGGGAGACAATATAAGAAAAAAAACATTTCTAAAACAATAAAAATAAAGCAATAAACAGGCTAACAAGTTAGTAATTTATAACATTTATATAAAAAACTAATCAAAAACATTAAAATTTATAATATAAATAAATAAATATGGTTTAAACTTTATAAGCGAGTATTCGTTTGAAACAATGCCATGTTTTCAGCCAAGATTCTTTTTAGTTTTGACAAACTGTTGCAAAATAGGTCTACGTCACACTCCAAAGATCGAGTACTCAGCTCATTATACGCTTTGAGCATTCGAGGAAGAGGAGAATTTGAGCAAGATATCGTCCTGGAAATTGGTACATCGAATAGGCCTTTATTTGTTATTCGCGAACCGGGCCGCGGGACTTTAAAATAAATGTTCTCTAATATTTGTGGACAAACTAACATTCCATTTATGATCTTAAATAACGTGCAAATATCAATTATACGTCTCCTATTACATAAAGATTCAATTTTGAAAGATCTCAACCTATCCAGATAGTCACTTCTCTTACCCATGTTGCTATTATACGCAAGATATTTGGTAAAAGAACGCTGTATTCGTTCAATTCTTTCGGAATGACATGCTTGGTAGGGATTCCAAATTACACTTGAATATTCTAATATACTTCTTACAAGGGCATTAAAGACAACAATCCTAGTTTTTGGTAAACGAAAATCTTTGCATGTTCGCCTCAGAAAACCAAAAGCTTTTAGTGATTTCTCTATAATATGATCATAGTGTCTCGTAAAACTCAACTTGTTGTCTATGATAACTCCTAGGTCCCTAACAAATGTAACTTCTTTTATACTAACTCCGTTTATATGGTACGAAGCATCGAGAAACCTTTTTCTTTTTGTGATTTTAATGAAGCAACACTTGGAAGCATTTATTATCATACCGTTTTCAGCACACCATTTATTGACCCGAGTCAGGTCATCTTGCAGCATAGCAATTTCAGTAGAACTTTTAATAGGCATAAAAATCTTCATATCATCCGCGAATAGAAGACAGTAGCTATTTTTAACACGTTCTACAATATCATTTATAAATAAGATGAATAAAATTGGTCCCAAGTGGGAACCCTGGGGTACTTCCGATGGTACTTTGTACCAATGTAACTCATATCCCTTTACCACTACATACTGAACTCTTCCCTCTAAATAAGAGCGAAACCATGATAAAACATTTCCACTAATGCCATAGAAATATTCCAATTTCATAAGAAGAATTTTATGATTAACCCTGTCGAATGCATTGCTAAAGTCCGTATACACAGAATGGACCTCAACCCCCTCTTCGAGGCAACCATTCAAACTTGTTACGTAATTTAACATGTTACTAATTACAGATTTTTTATTTTGAAAACCATGTTGTCTATCTGAGACTAAATTCTTTGTGTGTTCTACCAGAATAGGACAGACTAACGATTCAAAAACTTTCGCAAAAATTGACAATATCGAAATTGGCCTGTAATTAGCAACATTTCCAACATCTTCCTTTTTGTAGACAGGAACTACACGCGCTTTTTTCCATATGGCAGGAAAAATTCCCGTTTCGAGAGATCGATTAAAAATCAATTTTAATGGTAGAGTAAGAACTCTTGCGCACCTTTTTATAAATACAGCTGGAATCCCATCTGGACCACAAGCTTTATGTATATGGAGTTTTTTTAATTTATTGTATATACTTTTTTCGTTGAATGATAGATTAGACAGAGTGTTGCTTAGCAATGAGGGAGGTGTAAGCCCACGAATTGTACAATATTTTGCATGATTAAAAGTAGACTCAAATTGTTTAGCAAATAAATTTGCAATATCAGTATTATTTGTTGCCGATTCATTATTACGATACACTAGACTAGGTATAGAAGTATTTTGTCTCTTTTCTTTAAGGAACCTCCAGAAAGCTTTAGAATTACGCTGGATGTTTTCCTCAGTTAGAGTGCAGTGCTCAAGAATCAAAGATACTGGACAATTTGTCGTAAAAGATACATGTCATTTCATCTACCTCAGTAAAGTTACCTAATAACTTATGCCAGTCAAAAACTTCCAATAATTCAATTATTTTTGAGTAATCTGCTTTAAAAAAGTTATAGTCCGAGCGAGGCTTATTTTGCTCGTTCTCAGCAGTTGTATAAGAACTCACATTGACACTTATTTCTAAAGGAGGATGTAATTCATCAAGTTTACTTAAAATCTCAAGAGGTGCATTTACTGAAATATTATGTATAGTACTTAAAACTAAATCTCTTATCCTACCATCTGTTCCTTTTATTGTGTTGAATTGATAAAGCTCATTAAAAGACAAAAAATCTGTTAAAGTATAACCTAAGTTACAGTTGTAATTTCCGGGATAAGCATATGAGGTGCCTTCTTTCTTTTCCCAGGTTATGAAGCTTAGATTAAAATCACCCACTATCAACACTTCATCGACATTCGGCACATAAGTATTAATATTATCTAAAGCTTCAATAAGATCATTCATTTTTACAGGAGGTGGCAAATAAACTACGCAAATTCCTATCCGCTTAATTAACCTATTTATATTTAACTCCAAGATGACCCACAAGTCTTCAAACCTGCTTTCCCAACATTGCATACGGAAAGATGTAATGCTTTTATTAACCGCTAGCAGGATACCTCCACCATCAAGTTTGTGTATACAATCACGGTCACGTCGATAAACTATATATCTGGAATCTATAAACTCAGGAGATCTTATATCAGATTTTAGCCATGTTTCTGTAAGTGCTATTACACAATTATCATTTTGCAGAATGTTCTTGTAAATATCAGTAGTCTTGGTTCTCATTCCACGAATATTCTGATAATATATATTGAATTTAACGTATTACGACCACTTTAGAAAACTACTATACAGAAACTTTACTTAAGTTTATCTAAATCAGTCATGCTATTAATCACTTTAGCCGATGATTTTTCATTCTTTCTAACATAGATCTTACCATTGCGAACCCATACAAAATTATATGAAATTTCCTTGGCCTTTTTCCTGGTTGCAGCATGTAGCATTTTATTTGTAGGTGAAAGATGTTCCGATAAATATATGGGCGCTCTATCGCCACCAATTCCAATTTTTTGGGTTGAGAGTTTATCCAATCGATTTTCTCTGTTGTACTTATAATATGCGGTTAAAAAGGCATCACGAGTTCTGGGGCTTCGGAATTTAGCAATAACTGCTCGTGGACGCTTATTGTTATTGTCTTTTTTGGCAACTCTAAAAGATGACATGATATCCGTATCGTCGATGGTGTAAGAAACAGCCTTACCGATCTGTAAGACAGCTTGGATCAGATTTTCAGATTTAAACTCAGGCAAGCCATTTATCTCGACATTACACTCGCGTGAGTGCTGCTCAAGACTAGACAATCGATGTGTAAGATCCTTAACAGTTTCTTCAAGAATCCTATTATGTTTCGACAATTCAACGACTTCCTTATCCCGTGAATCTAGTTTTTTTCAGTTTTTCAGTTCATCGTACTTATTTGAAAAAAAGTCTACCGTCGAAGTCAAATCACTTACTTTATTTATTAGATCAGCAAATTTAGCTTCAAGAACGCTATGAACAGCGTGAATAGCCTCGTTAACAGATTTATTTATTTCACTTTTGATCGATGCTAAAGTTGTTTCATCCAATTTTGTTGTATTTAGACACTTTGTACAGGTAGCTTGCGGACTTACATTTATTGTATTTGTATCCGTACAACTGTTTGGTGAAGTATGTTTTGGGCCTAGAACAAGCGTACTCGTACTGTCGCCACCTTTTTTACGTTGGTTGACACAAATATTACATTTCCAAGTAGATTTGAATTGTACTGTCAGGGAAGATAGTTGACTTTCGTTATAACCAACACATTGAAGGTGGAAGTAACTCTTGCACTCGACGCATGCAAGGGACGATTTTTCAATACTTTATTTGCACAAGTAGGACACTTAATAATGTTTGAAGACATGTTTTAAATATTTGTTCATATATTCTTAAAAACGAGAAAATGAAAAATTTTTTTATCGTAAGTCGGGATCGAACTCGGGTTAGTCGCGCTCGTAATCTTACGCCATCAACACAAGACCAAACTGTTCATTACGTAGCAGTAGAAAATTGTAGCTTGCTTTCTAAGTCGTTACAGAGTAATTCTCAACCAGTATTGTTGAATGAATCAGTGAAGTAAACAAACGGCTACCCGCTTTATTTTTTTTTAACAAAATCCTGATCACTTTTATATAAACAGTTTATTCACAACACATTCCTTTATTTAAGTCATAAAACACATTGGACACTACTTAAAACGCATTTATATTCATTATAATACAGATTTTACTTAATCAGAAATTTACTTAATTTAAGAAACAAGCAGTGCAATTGTATTGTACCGTGCACGACAAGGTCGCGCGCGCAACTGACAAGTTTGCGCGAAAGCTGACGCGCGCAAGTGACAAGACGGTGTTGATGAATAGTCGAACTGAAACAATTGTACGTAAATGTTTGTGTTAGCTGAAGAGTTAAAACTTATATCATTATTAATTTAATAAATAACAGAACAAATAAAACTGAAAATTAAAAACATTACTGCATAAAATTCATATCTATCATCAATCATCATCATCAAGAATATATCAGAGGAAAATTACCTGAATTGAATTTGTTTCGTCCTGATTTTCATCAGCAACCGTTGCAGTCGTATCGGGTGTTCCTATTGAAATTAAGTCGCGTAATAATACTTCATCAGTTTCGGACTGAAACAAAAACGATCTAATTAGTGATCGCGAGCATACAATATTCGGTTTACTCTAATTTCTCATACCTGTACTAATTTGGTGGTTTCGTTTATTTCGTTGACACGTGTGCTTTTTGGCGACAGTTGTTGACACTGGTCACGACATGATAGATTGGGAATATTGCAACTGTAAAGAAAGTTAACTTTGATAATATAATTTTGATTTATAACTGAATAATATCATAAATATTTAGATGTAAACTACTTACGCAGTATCGCAACAATCTACAGACGTTGTTTCTTCTTGAATTTGTCTTTTCCTTGACTTCCTGAAAAAACAATATACTTGGTAAACTAGAAAGGTATGTAGGTATTATTTTGCAGATAATGATAACAAAAATCTACTAGTAGGTAACTAGCACTCTAAAACAATTTGGCAGGTTTTTTGTGGCTTTGTACCTGATAAACATTGACTTTTTAAATTTTTAGGAATAGGGAAAAGTACAGACCTATACTTCGAATTTTACTTACAATACTTCGTGCATTTTCAGAGCCTTTTTAGCCCAACTTTTTGCAGCTTTCTTTCTTCGTCCCATTTTTATTTATTTCGTAGTCAAAACACAGTAGAATTAAATGTTCATATGTCAAACTAAAACTTAAAAAATATTAACTAAGTACAAACTACCCTACCACTAAATTAAAACTTATTATAAAAACGTCCTTTCGCGCACAAAATGTAATTTTCAATAATAAATATATAGTTTCGCGTAATCACAGAACGGTTGGTGGCAGCGCAGCGCACGTCGGCACGGCCCTCCCTCTCGAACGTCAGCGCTACACTGCTTCCCGTCGCCCGCGCACGGACCCTCTCGCGTCCATTTGTAGAGGATGTAGTATGAAATACTTTTCGTCAAAATATATCAAAACAAAAAATGCACAGTTGAAAGATAAATGAATTACCAATTATTTCGTGTAAGAGCCATTATAATATCACTTGTAGTTTAGAAGCAATAGCAAATTTAAACATGAAAACAGGCTCATTTCAAGAATTTTTTTCGCATACTGTTTGATATTCCTCAAAATTTTTAAATGCTCAGATTGAAGATCACATATCATTGCTCAAGATATATTTTTTTTGGAGATTTCTGTAGGTTTGTTTAAGAGTTATAAGCCCTCAAAAATGATCATTTCACGAATATACGCGCCTTAACTGCCAGATACGTAGTTATAAGTGGTAAAGTCAATAGAAATATCCTGTGTAACTGATACTTACATATTTTACCGCCGCGCCGTATTTATATTATTGTGCATACAAGTGTAACTGAATTCCAAACTTGTGAATATCATCATATTGTGTTTTGGTATTCTGAAATAAAAGCAGTGGATATATTTGTATTATCTAATGTTTATTTTCAAAACACAAAAATATAAATTTCAAACGAAAAAGTAACATTATTATTAATTATATGTTGTATGTTTATAACACCGAAGATCTAATTAAACATTAATTAAAAATGACATCTACCTACCTACTGGTAATCAGACTTCACTCTTTTGTTTTAAAAAATCAAAAAATTTGGAAATCACTTAGGTATGTAAAACTATCCAATAATAAAAATATTCATTAACTTTATAAAAAATTGCCTTAATGGCAGTTTTTGTTTATTTTGTAAAAAGTATGCGGTTTGTCCCAAAATATAATGCAATTTTAATTCTAAATAGAATGAGTATTATATAAAATTATTACTTATCAATTATATAAATCGGTCGTTTCATATTTGGACATTTTTGTACTGAGATCAAATTTAATATTATATTACTGAACTATTATTGTTTACTTATAATGATTTTAACAAGGTTTTATTCTATATTTTGCTTATTGAGTAATAAAATTGCACGTTTTAAAGACTTATGACCAAAACAGTAATCAACTAATCAGTACAGAGATCTCGTCAAGATGACTTCTTCATTCCTCTTCTTCGTCTTCTTCATCTGCATTGTCATGTTGGTTGTCATTGCTACCCTCTATCAAACTCATGTAAAAGTCATGATAAACAGATGGTATGACATTATTTCGGCATAAGTACTTCAAATCCTGAAGTTTAGCCTCGGGTATTGGTAATTTCCCCTCGTAAGCTTGGGTGATCAATGTTCTTGCTAGAGGGGTTGAAAGTGGACTGTTGTCTAATCTTTTGCGATTCCTTGATCTAGTTTTGGGAGTCTCTCGTGCATTATTTACAATAATGCATTTGAACTCATGGTCACAAAAATCTGTTTTATATTGTATCTTGTCAGAGAATTGCGGCCATATTTCTAACTGTCTTAGTTGAGACCAGAAAACTCGTTCTCTGTTTGTATTTATTGTCCAGTTGCATCCAGGGCGTAGTGCTTTGAAATTCATAAAATTTAAAGTTGTCATTTCCTGGACTAAGTAAGGGTTTCTTGTTTATCTTGTTTGGCCCACCTTATGAGGGCATACCATTGTTCGGGGGGTGTACACCATTTTATTCGTGGCAGTTCTCTCGATAAGGGCGTGTACACTATCACCCTCATTTTGTGTATGGCCTTTCTCAAAATATTTCAGGAGGTGAAGAACAAAACCTCACTTTTCCACTTTTTCTGATTTTGGAGAAAACAGTAAAATGTAAATAACTGACTACAACATCTGCATTTTGTTTTAGTTGTGTCATTTAAAGTAGTGTTTCAGTCAATCTGATGTACCAAATGACTGATAAAAATGATAAGAATCTTACCTTACATTTCGAAATTAAATTTGGAAATGTGAGGTTTTGATTAAACATTTTTGGAAAAGTGTGGTTTTGATAAAGGCTTCTGGAAAAGCGAGGTTATGTTTACCAAAAAAAAAGGTGTGGTTTTGAAAATGACTGAAAAGATAACCTTACTTTTAAAAATAAATATATTTTTGTTCTCATGACTGTACGAGCTTTGGCATATTCTTATTTTAATCATCACAACCAGTGCCTCCTTATTATTATTTTAAAGTATTATTAAGCCTTATGACAAAATCACTCATCATTTTGATTATCACCAAATCAGTATCTAAATTCTTATAGTGTTGGTGTCAGGTTCAAGACAATCACACTCTTCATTTTCACTGACATCTCCGGCATCTCCAACTTCTATTGTATGTGAAGAACTATTATCTAAGATCCCAACGTACCATTGAAGCTCTTCAATATCCCTCCACTTATTTCCAAATTGTTTCACCAATAAATTGTCAATGTCTTTCTTTTTAGCGTCTGCTATGTCCCGTCACAGGCAGGCAGTTTAGGATGATTTTTACCTTTTTTTCAGCAATATTACTCCTGTGTCGCTGTGAGTCTCATATTTAAATGTTTCAAATAATTTTGTCAAGTAAATTGTTCTTTGCCCAGCTCGTTATTCTTTATAGATTCGTATTCTTTTTAAATTTCTGATTTCAGGTACTTTTTTGTAGTCATTGCATAATTGTTTCAAATCATACAACTTCCAGTCTTTTCCAAGAACACGAACATCTCCAAATTAAGAGAACTTATCCATGTACTCTTCTTTGGATGTTATTACTGGGACTTTATTTTCCAATCGGCCAAACACTATCTGCTGGTAAGAAGGAATGGCCCCTGACAGGATAAGTTATTTGAATAAATAAAATAAAAAAATAAAATAAATAAAATGTCTTGTATGGCTGAAGGGGTATGATTCACCAACCAAAAAATTAGCACATGAACAACATTTTAGTTTTTATTTTGCCCGCCACATCCATCACAGAAAAGCCGTACATATTTTTTGCCTGTATAATCCTGCTTCATTAAATGCTGCAATAATGCTGACCCGATTTCTGTAGATCATCGTCCAGATTGGTTTTCTGTCCAGCAATAAAAGGTGGGATGTCTAGCTTCCATATCTACAATACATAGATTGTATAAACTTAATTGACGGCTGTAAAAGGCATCTTGGATTGGTGTTCGGGGTAAGGGTTGTACTTGCTGAAGATCAAAACAACACCGAAACATTTGCGGATCATCTACCTTTGTCAAATCATGGAAAGCATTTGCTCGCAATTTGTGAATTATTTTTTCTGTAATCAATTTCTGCTTTTCCTGAGGATCTTGGCAGTTTTTAATTTTATTGGCAAGCAGTACACAAGCAGAACATTGATCACTTGGGGGAGCTCTGAATCCAATGTTAAATTTTCCATTAAAAAAAGACCACATGATTCTTTTAGATCAGCTCCAACAGAGTTGTTATACAGTTTGAACAACTTTTTGATGTTAAGTGAGCTATCCAAATATATTATCTTTGATTTATTTCGGGAATAATGGCTTTCTTTGGCAGGTTATTTCTCCATGAATTGTATGACACTATGTCGTTTCTTCTCAAATTTTTTTTCTTTATGGTCTCCACCTCTTCCTTCTATAGGAAGGGTGCCATTAAACACATTCTTGCAGATTGTTTTCAACCGAAAACTTTTGATTGAAAAAGTTGCCATGAACAGACTCTTGCAAACTTGAACCAACTTGTTCTTCTGTCCAGTCAAAAAGAAACTGGAACAAAATTTTCTAGGTTTCAAAATAGATCCTTTCGGTTCCTTGATTCTTTGAGGTGTGTATGAAGAGACCAATATTGTTAGATATGTATCTTGTGCTACTTTTGTTTTGTTTTAAAAAAAAAAGCTTTCTGTTCTTGAGTACTGTGGGAAGGCTTAACTTATTGCATTTGAAAACACTTTCCGAGCCATGTGTACAGTTTCTCTGCAAATTAAGTGCACCTGTAACAGGAAAAAATAGGTATTATAGAATATATTTAGGTTTATAAATTAAATTCCCGCTCAAATTGATGTAAAATGTAACTCACTTGGAAGCTGATATTGTAATTCGTGTACGTCCTCGTCGTGGCCGTGTTTTTGTACCACAATTGATGGTTACAACTTCAGCAGTCCCGTCTTCATCCATTTCAATAAAAAATTACATTAAAAACCGCACTTTATCACTTAGATAAACCACCGAATACAAAAAGTTCGAATCCGAAAAACTTTGACAACTTGATAGTTTTGACAACTTGAAAAGTAAGTTAAAACGTCAATTAACTGAAAAAATGTTGCCACACTTAAGACAAATAAAACTACCATAAACTATTTAGCAAAAAGGCAATGCTTTAGAAGTTTAACACCTTTATTCTAAACTCAACGTTTTTATGTGGTTTTGATGAAGTCTCAGAGATACAAGGGAGACTGATTTTTTTAAAGTATAAAGTGTGGTTTTGTTCGAAACTCTCTATTTCAAATGAAAATTTATATAAGAAAAGAGGTGTTTTTGATAAGATTTTACTTGTTTGCTTTATTCAATTTAACAACATTTTGCACATCCACTAAAAAAAAACATTTTTGTTTTAAATGGAAAAGTGAGGTTTTGTTCTTCACCTCTTCATTTATGAGTTATAGTGACTTCGAAATCTTTTGCAGCTCGTAAATAGGCTGCAAAAACGATACGATTGCGGTTTTGTCCCCCGCAATTATCGGACCAAAAGTTGATTGTTTTTATGCCTTTTTGGTAATGTTCTTTCATATAATTATATAAACAGCTACTCACCTCGTTTGCTCCTCGGCTTGCAGTGCTTTCATCCCAAACATAGCACTTGGCAACTTTGCTTCCCATTTCGTATATTGTAAAATTAAATACAGTTTCTCTTATAATAAACTTACATTTCTCTCCACAAGATGGATCCCATCTTTTTCTTTTTCCTCATTTTACCATCCCTACTTTTGTACGCATTTAATAAATTTTTATTTTTTTTACGCATATCATCCAACCATTGGTCTTGATGGACCATTCATTCGTAATCTACCTTTATCTTTTTTTCTTGTGGTAGCCTGCGCCTCGGTTATAGTTCAATGTCAGAAAGAGTGTTTTCTGTTATCGGGGTTTGTATTGGGATAGGTGAACTAACTGGCATGACAACGTTTGGCGTAGGAGCTGGTGATATATCACAATCTAAATGAGCTATGACTGACAAGAAATTTGGCGACTCAATAGAAATATCATTTGGAATACCTGAACTGACATTGCTCATCATGGGTGATTGGGGCGTTATTGTTGCCAATATGGGGTCATGAGAGTTACTTTCCAAAATCACTGAAGCTGTATGACTTGTGACGATTGGGGAATGTGCTCTGGAATATTCTGAGCGTTTAAGATAGTTTTGTGCAGCACTTGTTTCTTCGTCACTATTTTCTATGAATTCCGTCATTTGTTGCAGTGAAATATTTTGAGAAATGTACTGGAGTATCTGAAACAATCAAACCACAATAAAACACTCGATTTTCTACGATAATCAACAACATTTCATAAAAGTAAAACTATGTAAGTGTACAGATAGATTTTAATAATCAACTTAAAATCCAATGTAAAACAATATAAATGTTAGTTAACTGATTTCATTTTAAACACATTCCGTAGAATAAGTATGCAAGTGCCTATATACATTTTTCAATCAAACTAAATTCCGACGTAAAAATGTCTAACTGCGTAGTCACATACTTATGCATCGGGAATGAATTAATTGCAGTAATGTCGTCATGACGATAGATTTTCATTCTACGTCTTAGAAATGTTCAAATATTTACAGTATAAGTAGAAATCTCAATTTATGGGTGCACTTAAAATATATAGGTACTTTAACAATTATAAAATATTTAGTTAATATTACTTAACTTGCCTTGATGGCAAGTCTATACGCTTATTATTTGATCCTTAGCATTTTTTAGTCTTTTAATTGCATCTTCCCTTAATCTAGTTAAAACCGCGCGCCCTTTCCCCCCGCGTCAAAGTATGTAACTGGTACTTAAATGGTTGTACGCTGTGTTTATTTGTCACCTTACGCAGATAAACAATTATACGTTTGAGAAAAAAGTATGTTGGGTTAATTGAAAAAATAAAATAAAAACGTATGTGGTAAATATAGGTATATAGATGCAAAAAATGCAATATAAACCGTTTCGTTTATCTGGCAGATACATACGTATACTTAGCGGGTGTCGATAATTTAACTTCTACTTATCAATTAAAAAAAATATATACTTCTTGTAAACTTTATCTTTGGATAAGGTTGTAGATAATATTTTTAATTTTGCTTTGCTTCTATTATTATTTATTTTTGTCATTACTAATTCAGTCATAAATTACAACGAAATATATAATTGTTAGGTATTCAGTCTTAATTAACCACTAGACGCCCGCGCATTATGACATGCAACTAGGGTTGCCAACATTTCATCGGCAAAATATAGTATATTCCAAAATAAGTCATAAAAATATAGTACATTTAAAAAAAATATAGTATTTTATGGCAAAAGCAAAAAATAAACAAATATACATTTGTTACTTATTTATTTGTATAAAAACTATATTTTTTTGCACTTCTTGTCTTTTATAGCAATTTTTTGTTCAAAATAAAAGTTTCATAGGCTTTTGCACATTGAATGTTTAAATTAAAATAAATTAAAAGCTCATTTTTTATTAATGTAAGACTACATTTGTTTCTTTCTTCTCGCCATTTCGAATTCATAACAGAAAATATTCTTTCTGTAAATGCCGAAGTGGCGGGAATAGAGAGCAGGAACGAAATTATTTTTAATAAATTTGGTAAATTTTTTTCTGAATTTTTTAAAATATGGTGCCATTTTTGGCCTGTAGTTTTATCAGTAAAGTCACTACAGTCTTTTACTTTACCAAAGATTTCGTTTAATATTGTAATTTCATAATAAAGGTCGTCCATTTTTATACTCAATTTTTCTTGTAAATTTAGAATTCCTAACACTATCTCACAGTCATTAAAAGAAATCTCCTGTTTTTAATTAAAATTTTGGATTTTATACAACCAATTGCTTTCACCAAAATCAAACCATTTATTAAGATAGTCTAAACATTTATCAATAAATACCAAAAAATTCTTATATATATATTATCTCTTCGTTATCGCTACCACTTTTCATAACTAATTTATTTAGTATTTCAACTTTTCAAAAGAATTAAACAACATCGAATTGAAAATAATATAAAGTAGACCAAAATATCGTTTGACGACGTCAAAAATTCAAAACTGAAGTTGTCAATATGACAATTGATAAGTTCAGAGCGCATGCGTTCGTTCAGATACACGCTATCTTATCAGTTAAAAGTTATTGTAAAGGCGCGTTCATAAACTTTTAAATGAAGGATTTGTATTTTTGATTTCGGTGTTGAAAATATAGTATTTATGCGTACTATATATTTCTTCAACAGTATATAGTACCCAGGCCCGAAATATAGTACAATACTATATATTATAGTACGGTTGGCAACCCTACATGCAACACCGAATAATCACCGAGCCCGTTTGACATTTTTCGCTGATTCTACCATAACATAAAAAAACATTTATAATTTAAAATATACAGCAGCGATTTTAAATGTTTCAGTTGCTTTGGATTCTTAAATAATTTGAGCATTTATGAGAGTATATAAAATGTACTTTAAACTATTGATAAATCATAAATAAGCTTGTAAAATATTAACGTTAGCTAAAAATTTTCTACTTTTTGTATTACAATGATTTCTGATAATACCAGGGTTTATATTTACACTAATTTTGAAACACTACTTTGTGAATAAACATGTATTCACACAAAACCATTCATTGAATTATTTTCATCAGTTGTAAGTAATAATCCCATTCAAAACTTAATAAATATCGCGGCTCGTTCGATGTATTTACACAGCTTACCGCGCAATTTTAAAAGCAATCATCAGGATTAGGTATAGTGAGTAGATACTATACTATATTTATACTATACTATATTTATACTATACTATATTTATATATACTATACTTACTTTAAAAACATACACCAATAAATCTTGAACACAATCCACTGTGATTAGAATTCAGTTGGTTTTATTATAAAAGGGAAAAATTGAGGTTATTTTTAAAAACACTCGTATTTCAAGATAATTCACATTTTTGTATTTATTATTTAGCTTAAATTTTAAATATACAAGCTAAGCATTATCACTTATATTATGAAACCTTTATACTTTTCATTCAAGAAACTAAATATTTAAACATGTAAAGTTGTCGAAATTATTGTACTGATAATAATAATTTTAAATATTTTGTTGCGTAGTAATGCTGTACCCCTCAACAGTCAATACAAAAAATTATCGATAATTGTTGTGAACGGCGAAACAAATAGGTATAAACAAAATAATAAATTTTATATTTATGTATAGCAATTGAAATCAGATATTTTATTTTTCTGCATATATACGAGATTTAAAATATTACTATATTGAGCATTCCAATTTTTATAAAATATAAAATAAAAAATATTATAATTATCTCATAAATGCAAGAGTCAGAAATCTGGCTATCATGTTAAGTATTTCGTAATATGAATATAATTTATGGAATACATTTTGTATTTTATTATATTATGTAATTTTTTTTGACAAAAATAAGACAGTACCTATATTATTTTCGAATCTTCAATAATCTAATCATAAGTTGTATTATTTAAATTGTCCATAATATAGTATTTTCATGAGAAATAAAGTCAATTTTGCATTTGAATTTGTAATTGCAAACGCTCAAAAACTAATAACATATCTTGCTGAAGTAATAGTTCTCATTGAAACTAAAATATTGGAGGCAAGTTTTATATAAAAAGTTCAGTTAAAGTTTTAATTATTTAAATAATATAATAAAAATTATTCCGCTTATATGGTACAAAAATTTTATTTTGCAATTCAATAATATCGCTCTTTTAGTTTTTAATGACTAAAATTGATAACAAAAAAGACCATTCGTACAGTATTTAGTTTAACGTAATTGGACTCAAAGATCTTCTAAAATAAAACTTACTTCTAAAATTTTCTGATCTCGCCTTTTAATCCAGATAATCCTTTAGGTATTCAAAAGCAAACTAATAATTTACTCTTGATGATTGTCTTTTTCTTATCCAGTATTCAAAGCAGCAATAAATTTACAAAAAAGGAATTTTTATACATTAATATTATAAAAAGAAAAAAGATTTCACTTGTTTCATTGTAATGTATAGGCTCCGAAACTCCAAAACCAATTTATAAAATTCTTTCACCTAGAGAAAGCTTAATTTTCAGCGAGCAGCATAGACTTTATTTTATTTACAAAAAAAATGATTAATCTATATATCTATTCTATATCTATATTATATTATGTATATAAAAGAAAGTCGTGTTAGTTACACTATTTATAACTCAACAACGACTGTACCGATTTGGCTGAAAATTGGTGGGGAGGTAGCTTATAGCCAGGAGACGGACATTGGCTACTTTTTAAGGCGAAAAAGGGCTGTAAAGGGCTGAAATAGGTGATGAAAATTTGTATGGAAGTTACGTCATTTTTAAAGCTAAAAGCTTGATTTGACGTATCAGTTATAACCGTTGCCATGGTGCATGCATTGGTAATTAAATCAGCAAATTTATTCCGGGTGGTGCGAAGTAAATATATACAACACGTACCTAGGGACGAACCCGATTGAAGCGAGGGTGAGCCCCTAGTTTACTATAAAAATGTCAATATTTTGAAGCAAGCTATAACCGGGTCTTGATGAAATTATTTAGTAAAAATGTATCATATGTATCAGAAAAAGTGATTTTATCGGTTTCATGACATTAATCCTTTTCTTCTTTATTTGTTTTGTCGTATTTGTCTACGCTCCGAATTCTGTTAGAATTACTTGGAAAAATTCATGTTCTATTGACTATTTTGGAATATTTTGAATACTGATGAACTTGTTTTTGTTTTGTTGGGAACTCTCCATAAGTTTATCTATAAAAAATATCTGAATAATAAAAGTATATAACCGTTTATTTTATATGGAAATCATCAAAATGTATATACAAACACTATCGTCCGTACGGGACGATAGTTTGTATATAAGTTATCTAGGTATATACGTGTCGTACACCCAATTCAAGCTACTACAAACACTCGAGATCGTCAAGAAAAAAATATTTTATTTTAGAAGGTCTTTGTATTGCTATTATAATAATATAGTATATTATGTTAGACTTTGTATTGAAACTCTTATGTATACTTGATTTAATTTATAATACATAAGAATATTTAAATTTTATATAACATTTTATTCTAGAACGAGCTAGCATATATTTCTTCAATATACATTTTTTATATTAACATATCGATATCATCGATAGCATAATATATCGACATGTGTCAATGTCTAGCTCAAATTTGAGGAAAGTCAAATATGTCACATTTGACAGCTTATAGACTTATATTATTATTATTTATAAATAAACACATTTTATATTATAAAACTATTGAAATATGCTACAATAAACTGAAAATATGAAATTATATTTATTATGTTTTAAGGTTCCAAATGTCGCAGTAATAGTTGTAATAAAAAATTGTTCTCGGTTGTGGCGTTTTGTACCATTTTTATGGTAACTGCAAGTTCTTCCTGTCGTGCGACACAACTGCGCACTACTTCCAAGCTTCTTCTTCTTCTTCTTCTGCTTCCTTCCCTTGTCCCGTCATTCGGGGTCGGGTCTCCTCACTTTGTTGCGCCAAGTAGATGTATCTTGGGTTGTTGTTATTGGCAATTTGGCTTGCTTGAGGTCTCTCGCAATATTTGACCACCAGGTCGAAGGCGGGCGGCCTCTACCTCTCTTTTGTTCAGGTAAGTTTAACGCTATTTGTACTACGTGGTTCTCGTCTCGTCTTTTGATGTGCCCATACCAACGGAGGCGATTTTCGGTGATTTTTTCTGCTATGGGTGCGACCTTAAAACTACCTCGGATGTATTCGTTACGCATTTTGTCCAACCTGGTCACACCTCCAGCCCATCTTAGCATCTTCATTTCGTTAGTATGGACTTTTTGTTCATGCGTCTTTTTTACTGTCCAGCACTCGGAGCCATACAGTAGCGCCGGACGAACTGCTGTTTTGTATACTTTCCCCTTGGTTTTTATGGGGATGCGGGGATCGCATAATACGCCTGTGAGTGTTTTCCATTTTTTCCATGCGACGTTGATCCTGTGTGTAACTTCAGCATCTATATTGGCATCAGTTGTCAGTATGGAGCCTAGGTATTTAAATTTATCTACTGAGGGAATAGGTGTTGACCCTATGTAGATAGTTTCCCGTGATCTATTTCCACTAAATGGGCATTTAAGGTATTCAGTCTTGCTTCTACTAACTCTTAGGCCGTATTTCTCCAATGCTCGCGTCCACGTATTTAGCAGTTCCTGCAGATGGGTTGCGGTGTCAGCAGCCAGAACAATGTCGTCGGCGTACAGTATAGTCCATGGAAGAGGGGACGGTATATCTTTAGTAAGATAATCCAACACCAAGTTAAACAATAAGGGGCTGAGCGCAGATCCCTGATGGACGCCTACTTTGACCTGGAAAGCTCTACTTAAGCCTGCTAGGCTACGAACTCTAGTGCTAGCGTTGTTGTACATATCTTTGACGAGCTCTATGTATTCTTCTGGTATGTTCTGGTTTCGAAGAGCCTCCCACACTAGCTTACGGGGAACTCTGTCGAAAGCTTTTACCAGGTCAATGAATGCAAGATGTAGGTCTTTGTTGTTTATTCTATATTTTTCCATCAGGATTCTAATAGTTTGGATAGCGTCTGTGGTTGATCTGGACTCTGTGAAGCCAAACTGATTTGGGGATATCTGAGAGATGTCACCGATACGTTTATTTAGAATTCGTTCCCAAATTTTTAGTGTGTGAGATGTAAGTTTTATGCCTCTATAGTTTTCACACCGTGCTATATCGCATTTGCTTTTATAGAATGGCAGTAAGTATCTTTGGCGCCACGAATCTGGAATGCATTTGGTAGCCGCAATGATGTTAAATAGTTTGGTCAGCCAGCCTACGGCTATGGGGCCAACGTTTTTCCATAGATCGGCTGGAATCTCGTCTGGGCCAGTGGCTTTTCTATTTTTCATTTTGGCTATCGCGTGCTTTATATATATCGACTATATAGCATAATATATCGACATGTGTCAATGTCTAGCTCAAATTTGAGGAAAGTCAAATATGTCACATTTGACAGCTTATAGGCTTATATTATTATTATTTATAAATAAACACATTTTATATTATAAAACTATTGAAATATGCTACAATAAACTGAAAATATGAAATTATATTTATTATGTTTTAAGGTTCCAAATGTCGCAGTAATAGTTGTAATAAAATATTGTTCTCGGATGTGGCGTTTTGTACCATTTTTAGGGTAACTGCAAGTTCTTCCTGTCGTGCGACACAACTGCGCACTACTTCCAAGCTTCTTCTTCTTCTTCCTTCCCTTGTCCCGCCATTCGGGGTCGGGTCTCCTCACTTTGTTGCGCCAAGTAGATCTATCTTGGGTTGTTGTTATTGGCAATTTGGCTTGCTTGAGGTCTCTCGCAATATTTGACCACCAGGTCGAAGGCGGGCGGCCTCTACCTCTCTTTTGTTAAGGTAAGTTTATCGCTATTTCTACTCCGTGGTTCTCGTCTCGTCTTTTGATGTGCCCATACCAACGGAGGCGATTTTCGGTGATTTTTTCTGCTATGGGTGCGACCTTAAAACTACCTCGGATGTATTCGTTACGAATTTTGTCCAACCTGGTCACACCTCCCGCCCATTTTAGCATCTTCATTTCGTTAGTATGGACTTTTTGTTCATGCGTCTTTTTTACTGTCCAGCACTCGGAGCCATACAGTAGCGCCGGACGAACTGCTGTTTTGTATACTTTCCCCTTGGTTTTTATGGGGATGCGGGGATCGCATAATACGCCTGTGAGTGTTTTCCATTTTTTCCATGCGACGTTGATCCTGTGTGTAACTTCAGCATCTATATTGGCATCAGTTGTCAGTATGGAGCCTAGGTATTTAAATTTATCTACTGAGGGAATAGGTGTTGACCCTATGTAGATAGTTTCCCGTGATCTATTTCCACTAAATGGGCATTTAAGGTATTCAGTCTTGCTTCTACTAACTCTTAGGCCGTATTTCTCCAATGCTCGCGTCCACGTATTTAGCAGTTCCTGCAGATGGGTTGCGGTGTCAGCAGCCAGAACAATGTCGTCGGCGTACAGTATAGTCCATGGAAGAGGGGACGGTATATCTTTAGTAAGATAATCCAACACCAAGTTAAACAATAAGGGGCTGAGCGCAGATCCCTGATGGACGCCTACTTTGACCTGGAAAGCTCTACTTAAGCCTGCTAGGCTACGAACTCTAGTGCTAGCGTTGTTGTACATATCTTTGACGAGCTCTATGTATTCTTCTGGTATGTTCTGGTTTCGAAGAGCCTCCCACACTAGCTTACGGGGAACTCTGTCGAAAGCTTTTACCAGGTCAATGAATGCAAGATGTAGGTCTTTGTTGTTTATTCTATATTTTTCCATCAGGATTCTAATAGTTTGGATAGCGTCTGTGGTTGATCTGGACTCTGTGAAGCCAAACTGATTTGGGGATATCTGAGAGATGTCACCGATACGTTTATTTAGAATTCGTTCCCAAATTTTTAGTGTGTGAGATGTAAGTTTTATGCCTCTATAGTTTTCACACCGTGCTATATCGCCTTTGCTTTTATAGAATGGCAGTAAGTAACTTTGGCGCCACGAATCTGGAATGCATTTGGTAGCCGCAATGATGTTAAATAGTTTGGTCAGCCAGCCTACGGCTATGGGGCCAACGTTTTTCCATAGAGCGGCTGGAATCTCGTCTGGGCCAGTGGCTTTTCTATTTTTCATTTTGGCTATCGCGTGCTTTATATATATCGACTATATAGCATAATATATCGACATGTGTCAATGTCTAGCTCAAATTTGAGGAAAGTCAAATATGTCACATTTGACAGCTTATAGGCTTATATTATTATTATTTATAAATAAACACATTTTATATTATAAAACTATTGAAATATGCTACAATAAACTGAAAATATGAAATTATATTTATTATGTTTTAAGGTTCCAAATGTCGCAGTAATAGTTGTAATAAAATATTGTTCTCGGATGTGGCGTTTTGTACCATTTTTAGGGTAACTGCAAGTTCTTCCTGTCGTGCGACACAACTGCGCACTACTTCCAAGCTTCTTCTTCTTCTTCCTTCCCTTGTCCCGTCATTCGGGGTCGGGTCTCCTCACTTTGTTGCGCCAAGTAGATCTATCTTGGGTTGTTGTTATTGGCAATTTGGCTTGCTTGAGGTCTCTCGCAATATTTGACCACCAGGTCGAAGGCGGGCGGCCTCTACCTCTCTTTTGTTCAGGTAAGTTTAACGCTATTTGTACTACGTGGTTCTCGTCTTGTCTTTTGATGTGCCCATACCAACGGAGGCGATTTTCGGTGATTTTTTCTGCTATGGGTGCGACCTTAAAACTACCTCGGATGTATTCGTTACGAATTTTGTCCAACCTGGTCACACCTCCCGCCCATCTTAGCATCTTCATTTCGTTAGTATGGACTTTTTGTTCATGCGTCTTTTTTACTGTCCAGCACTCGGAGCCATACAGTAGCGCCGGACGAACTGCTGTTTTGTATACTTTCCCCTTGTTTTTTATGGGGATGCGGGGATCGCATAATACGCCTGTGAGTGTTTTCCATTTTTTCCATGCGACGTTGATCCTGTGTGTAACTTCAGCATCTATATTGGCATCAGTTGTCAGTATGGAGCCTAGGTATTTAAATTTATCTACTGAGGGAATAGGTGTTGACCCTATGTAGATAGTTTCCCGTGATCTATTTCCACTAAATGGGCATTTAAGGTATTCAGTCTTGCTTCTACTAACTCTTAGGCCGTATTTCTCCAATGCTCGCGTCCACGTATTTAGCAGTTCCTGCAGATGGGTTGCGGTGTCAGCAGCCAGAACAATGTCGTCGGCGTACAGTATAGTCCATGGAAAAGGGGACGGTATATCTTTAGTAAGATAATCCAACACCAAGTTAAACAATAAGGGGCTGAGCGCAGATCCCTGATGGACGCCTACTTTGACCTGGAAAGCTCTACTTAAGCCTGCTAGGCTACGAACTCTAGTGCTAGCGTTGTTGTACATATCTTTGACGAGCTCTATGTATTCTTCTGGTATGTTCTGGTTTCGAAGAGCCTCCCACACTAGCTTACGGGGAACTCTGTCGAAAGCTTTTACCAGGTCAATGAATGCAAGATGTAGGTCTTTGTTGTTTATCCTATATTTTTCCATCAGGATTCTAATAGTTTGGATAGCGTCTGTGGTTGATCTGGACTCTGTGAAGCCAAACTGATTTGGGGATATCTGAGAGATGTCACCGATACGTTTATTTAGAATTCGTTCCCAATTTTTTAGTGTGTGAGATGTAAGTTTTATGCCTCTATAGTTTTCACACCGTGCTATATCGCCTTTGCTTTTATAGAATGGCAGTAAGTAACTTTGGCGCCACGAATCTGGAATGCATTTGGTAGCCGCAATGATGTTAAATAGTTTGGTCAGCCAGCCTACGGCTATTGGGCCAACGTTTTTCCATAGATCGGCTGGAATCTCGTCTGGGCCAGTGGCTTTTCTATTTTTCATTTTGGCTATCGCGTGCTTTACTTCCACAAAACTTATTTCGTGGATTTGTCCGCGCGTTGGTCTTCAGGGTAGAGGATCTTGTTGGTTCGCGGGAGGTATTTTATTTCCTCCTACCCTTTGGCACAAGTCCAACGGGCTTTCCCCTATCCGCCACCTGGGGACGCGGTCTCTAGGGAATGAGGCTACCCCGAGACAACTGCGCACTACTTCCAAGCACTCGTTCAAATTTTGATTTAGCTGAGAATATAAAAATAACTTTATTAAATATGTATTAGCAATATACTTAATTAATCTATAATATGTAATATGGATGGTATGAGTTGTACATAGATTTTTGTATGGATTGTACTTAATAAACGTCTAATAGAAAATTAGAGTTTATTTATTAAATAATATTAAAATATTGACGAATTAAGCACTTTTTTATCTCTGTAGAATGTACAGACGTAGTAACACTTAATACATTTATTACCTTCATAATCCGTCGCTCCAGTAGCTTCCTTTGAATCCAGCACCAGATGTATTCGAATGCTAGCAACACTAGTGACAATGTATAATCTAGTGGAGGGACGTCTATCGGCACCCATGGACGTAATATACTAACTATTACGTCCATGATCGGCACCCACGTTTCAGTGACACTCTTCGATATGACCGGCTCTTCCGGAACTAAACGATCTCGCACATAGTACCGAGGTACCAATAAGAATGTCACCAATGTCACCAATCCGACAAGACCTTTGGTGTAGCCGATAAGCGCCATTAATTTAAGCTAAAAATATATTTTCCAGTATCAATAATTACAATAATCATGTAAAGTTAAACTGCAAAAACATAAAGCCAGAAGATTTTTAGTTCTGTCATAGAACTAAAAATCTGACATATTATATGTTTTTATTCTTTAATAATTACACTCGAGTGACTTCTAATCAGCCAGTATTTGTGGATGAGTAGGTGTTATAAACCAAACTATATAGTCTGTGTCACATCATTTGACAGTGACAGTTTGCCTTGTCTATGCGCCGGAGTCGTTCCGCCGGCAGTCTGCCTCCGTGTGTTTTGCTCTTCGAATAAGAATTGATTAAGAAAGTAAATATTGAGGTTTTATATATAAATGTTAAGTAAAAATTTTTCCATTTCAGTAACTTTGAAGAAGCCTCTGTTATTAAGCTTAATAGATAAATTTATAATTTCCACAATATCATTAATTCTATACCAAATTTTATCAGTTTTTTCTGGCCATCGGAAAGTATTCTTTGTAGATAACACCATTGTGCTAATTTCATAACAGCCTCTATCTTTGATCTCGACTCTTCCTGGAAAGTATTCTCCTTCATATTCATATGTTAATAAAAATGCGTATTTTTGATGTTATGAATTTAATGTAGGTATGAATGTACATACATAATGTATTGCGTAGAAAAAAAAATACGGTAAAGTTTATGACTTAAAGTAATCGCTTATGTTTGTTTATATTTGATTGCTAGTTGCTGAAACCTGTTTCTCGATAGAATAAATTCGAAAATATTAGAATTATCAATATTTGACATTTCGAAATACTTGTGTAAAGTTTCTAAAGCTTCCATTGCCTCACGCTTTGAAACTTTTACTGGAGTCTCTTCACAGTCTTTTTCTTCTTCTCCTTCTGTGTCCAAAGAAGAATACATAGCATCTATGTCATCATCATTGAGCTCCTCTGAAATGAGTACATTATCATCCATAGAAACGAAATCCTGAAAAGTCACCTGCTGCTCATTTAAGTCATTCCTACATGTGGTAAATATTCTATCCCATTCTGGAAACGCTGCACAAATCTCTAGCTCCTCTTGTAGGCTCTCAGGTTCAGATACATTGGTCACTTTGAATCCAGCTTTTTGGAAGCAATTACTAATTGTGGTTTTGCTAACAGAAAACCAAGCTTTTCTTGCAAATCTCATGGCAAGGATCAGGATGTTGATTTCTGGACTTTTATTCTCTTCTATAGATTTAAGAACATACATGTAAAGTTAAACTGCAAAAACATAAAGCCAGAAGATTTTTAGTTCTGTCATAGAACTAAAAATCTGACATATTATATGTTTTTATTCTTTAATAATTACACTCGAGTGACTTCTAATCAGCCAGTATTTGTGGATGAGTAGGTGTTATAAACCAAACTATATAGTCTGTGTCACATCATTTGACAGTGACATATATCCTTTTGAGGAAGCACACTATCATCACATTTATATATCGTGCTATAAAGTTTCAAATTTTAAATGTTGTATCGTGTATATACGTATCAACTGTACAAAATTTACCTTAAATCGGTACAGAACTTTTTGCCTGAAACGCGTACATCTATAGGCTAAGTTACTGTTTTTATATCTACTGATAAAAATAGGTATTGAGGAGAGGAGATAGGAGAGGATATTTGATATTTTAGACATTTCTGTCGGACTTTTTAATACCCACAATTTCCTACTACCTATATAGTTTTGATATATCTCTCAAAATTTAGCCAGCGCTAGGTTCTTAAGACGACTTAAATGAACTAATTATTCTGTTTTTCAGTGGAAATGAAATATTTTACTGCAATAAAAAGTATCCTAAGTCATGACCCCAATAATAAGTAATCACGTCACAAAATTTGATTAAAATCCGTGCAGTGCTTTTTGAATTAAACGATAACATTCAAATAGACAGACATACAGGCAATCAGACACAAAATTTTTAAAACGACTTTTTCGAGGTCTATATTCAATACAAAATATTATGTTACGGTCACTGTTTTAAAAAAATATTTTATTTACAGATTCTCTTCTGAGCTACTGTTTTATTATAAGCATTTACCTTAGATTATATTCATGGTTTGTCTAGCCTGCTACCCCCCCCCCCCCCCCTAAACAAAATCCTGGCTACGCCCTTGACTTTAATCGTCATATTAGGTAATATATAACAAGTTTACTTATATAAAATCAATCAAGAACTATGTTGTCATTGTTGTTGTCAAGTAATAGTTGTAATAAAAGATTGTTCTGGGATGTGGCGTTTTCTAATATTTTTAGGGTAACTTCAAGTTCTTCCTGTCGTGCGACACAACTGCGCACTACTTCCAAGCACTCGTTCAAATTTTGATTTAGCTGAGAATATAAAAATAACTTTATTAAATATGTATTAGCAATATACTTAATTAATCTATAATATGTAATATGGATGGTATGAGTTGTACATAGATTTTTGTATGGATTGTACTTAATAAACGTCTAATAGAAAATTAGAGTTTATTTATTAAATAATATTAAAATATTGACGAATTAAGCACTTTTTTATCTCTGTAGAATGTACAGACGTAGTAACACTTAATACATTTATTACCTTCATAATCCGTCGCTCCAGTAGCTTCCTTTGAATCCAGCACCAGATGTATTCGAATGCTAGCAACACTAGTGACAATGTATAATCTAGTGGAGGGACGTCTATCGGCACCCATGGACGTAATATACTAACTATTACGTCCATGATCGGCACCCACGTTTCAGTGACACTCTTCGATATGACCGGCTCTTCCGGAACTAAACGATCTCGCACATAGTACCGAGGTACCAATAAGAATGTCACCAATGTCACCAATCCGACAAGACCTTTGGTGTAGCCGATAAGCGCCATTAATTTAAGCTAAAAATATATTTTCCAGTATCAATAATTACAATAATCATGTAAAGTTAAACTGCAAAAACATAAAGCCAGAAGATTTTTAGTTCTGTCATAGAACTAAAAATCTGACATATTATATGTTTTTATTCTTTAATAATTACACTCGAGTGACTTCTAATCAGCCAGTATTTGTGGATGAGTAGGTGTTATAAACCAAACTATATAGTCTGTGTCACATCATTTGACAGTGACAGTTTGCCTTGTCTATGCGCCGGAGTCGTTCCGCCGGCAGTCTGCCTCCGTGTGTTTTGCTCTTCGAATAAGAATTGATTAAGAAAGTAAATATTGAGGTTTTATATATAAATGTTAAGTAAAAATTTTTCCATTTCAGTAACTTTGAAGAAGCCTCTGTTATTGAGCTTAATAGATAAATTTATAATTTCCACAATATCATTAATTCTATACCAAATTTTATCAGTTTTTTCTGGCCATCGGAAAGTATTCTTTGTAGATAACACCATTGTGCTAATTTCATAACAGCCTCTATCTTTGATCTCGACTCTTCCTGGAAAGTATTCTCCTTCATATTCATATGTTAATAAAAATGCGTATTTTTGATGTTATGAATTTAATGTAGGTATGAATGTACATACATAATGTATTGCGTAGAAAAAAAAATACGGTAAAGTTTATGACTTAAAGTAATCGCTTATGTTTGTTTATATTTGATTGCTAGTTGCTGAAACCTGTTTCTCGATAGAATAAATTCGAAAATATTAGAATTATCAATATTTGACATTTCGAAATACTTGTGTAAAGTTTCTAAAGCTTCCATTGCCTCACGCTTTGAAATTTTTACTGGAGTCTCTTCACAGTCTTTTTCTTCTTCTCCTTCTGTGTCCAAAGAAGAATACATAGCATCTATGTCATCATCATTGAGCTCCTCTGAAATGAGTACATTATCATCCATAGAAACGAAATCCTGAAAAGTCACCTGCTGCTCATTTAAGTCATTCCTACATGTGGTAAATATTCTATCCCATTCTGGAAACGCTGCACAAATCTCTAGCTCCTCTTGTAGGCTCTCAGGTTCAGATACATTGGTCACTTTGAATCCAGCTTTTTGGAAGCAATTACTAATTGTGGTTTTGCTAACAGAAAACCAAGCTTTTCTTGCAAATCTCATGGCAAGGATCAGGATGTTGATTTCTGGACTTTTATTCTCTTCTATAGATTTAAGAACATACATGTAAAGTTAAACTGCAAAAACATAAAGCCAGAAGATTTTTAGTTCTGTCATAGAACTAAAAATCTGACATATTATATGTTTTTATTCTTTAATAATTACACTCGAGTGACTTCT
The DNA here is from genome assembly GCA_951802675.2 of Boloria euphrosyne. NCBI lineage: Eukaryota > Metazoa > Arthropoda > Insecta > Lepidoptera > Nymphalidae > Boloria > Boloria euphrosyne. The sequence goes on from OX637895.1 coordinate 197,151, forward strand.
AATCAGCCAGTATTTGTGGATGAGTAGGTGTTATAAACCAAACTATATAGTCTGTGTCACATCATTTGACAGTGACATATATCCTTTTGAGGAAGCACACTATCATCACATTTATATATCGTGCTATAAAGTTTCAAATTTTAAATGTTGTATCGTGTATATACGTATCAACTGTACAAAATTTACCTTAAATCGGTACAGAACTTTTTGCCTGAAACGCGTACATCTATAGGCTAAGTTACTGTTTTTATATCTACTGATAAAAATAGGTATTGAGGAGAGGAGATAGGAGAGGATATTTGATATTTTAGACATTTCTGTCGGACTTTTTAATACCCACAATTTCCTACTACCTATATAGTTTTGATATATCTCTCAAAATTTAGCCAGCGCTAGGTTCTTAAGACGACTTAAATGAACTAATTATTCTGTTTTTCAGTGGAAATGAAATATTTTACTGCAATAAAAAGTATCCTAAGTCATGACCCCAATAATAAGTAATCACGTCACAAAATTTGATTAAAATCCGTGCAGTGCTTTTTGAATTAAACGATAACATTCAAATAGACAGACATACAGGCAATCAGACACAAAATTTTTAAAACGACTTTTTCGAGGTCTATATTCAATACAAAATATTATGTTACGGTCACTGTTTTAAAAAAATATTTTATTTACAGATTCTCTTCTGAGATACTGTTTTATTATAAGCATTTACCTTAGATTATATTCATGGTTTGTCTAGCCTGCTCCCCCCCCCCCCCCCCTAAACAAAATCCTGGCTACGCCCTTGACTTTAATCGTCATATTAGGTAATATATAACAAGTTTACTTATATAAAATCAATCAAGAACTATGTTGTCATTGTTGTTGTCAAGTAATAGTTGTAATAAAAGATTGTTCTGGGATGTGGCGTTTTCTAATATTTTTAGGGTAACTTCAAGTTCTTCCTGTCGTGCGACACAACTGCGCACTACTTCCAAGCACTCGTTCAAATTTTGATTTAGCTGAGAATATAAAAATAACTTTATTAAATATGTATTAGCAATATACTTAATTAATCTATAATATGTAATATGGATGGTATGAGTTGTACATAGATTTTTGTATGGATTGTACTTAATAAACGTCTAATAGAAAATTAGAGTTTATTTATTAAATAATATTAAAATATTGACGAATTAAGCACTTTTTTATCTCTGTAGAATGTACAGACGTAGTAACACTTAATACATTTATTACCTTCATAATCCGTCGCTCCAGTAGCTTCCTTTGAATCCAGCACTAGATGTATTCGAATGCTAGCAACACTAGTGACAATGTATAATCTAGTGGAGGGACGTCTATCGGCACCCATGGACGTAATATACTAACTATTACGTCCATGATCGGCACCCACGTTTCAGTGACACTCTTCGATATGACCGGCTCTTCCGGAACTAAACGATCTCGCACATAGTACCGAGGTACCAATAAGAATGTCACCAATGTCACCAATCCGACAAGACCTTTGGTGTAGCCGATAAGCGCCATTAATTTAAGCTAAAAATATATTTTCCAGTATCAATAATTACAATAATCATGTAAAGTTAAACTGCAAAAACATAAAGCCAGAAGATTTTTAGTTCTGTCATAGAACTAAAAATCTGACATATTATATGTTTTTATTCTTTAATAATTACACTCGAGTGACTTCTAATCAGCCAGTATTTGTGGATGAGTAGGTGTTATAAACCAAACTATATAGTCTGTGTCACATCATTTGACAGTGACAGTTTGCCTTGTCTATGCGCCGGAGTCGTTCCGCCGGCAGTCTGCCTCCGTGTGTTTTGCTCTTCGAATAAGAATTGATTAAGAAAGTAAATATTGAGGTTTTATATATAAATGTTAAGTAAAAATTTTTCCATTTCAGTAACTTTGAAGAAGCCTCTGTTATTAAGCTTAATAGATAAATTTATAATTTCCACAATATCATTAATTCTATACCAAATTTTATCAGTTTTTTCTGGCCATCGGAAAGTATTCTTTGTAGATAACACCATTGTGCTAATTTCATAACAGCCTCTATCTTTGATCTCGACTCTTCCTGGAAAGTATTCTCCTTCATATTCATATGTTAATAAAAATGCGTATTTTTGATGTTATGAATTTAATGTAGGTATGAATGTACATACATAATGTATTGCGTAGAAAAAAAAATACGGTAAAGTTTATGACTTAAAGTAATCGCTTATGTTTGTTTATATTTGATTGCTAGTTGCTGAAACCTGTTTCTCGATAGAATAAATTCGAAAATATTAGAATTATCAATATTTGACATTTCGAAATACTTGTGTAAAGTTTCTAAAGCTTCCATTGCCTCACGCTTTGAAACTTTTACTGGAGTCTCTTCACAGTCTTTTTCTTCTTCTCCTTCTGTGTCCAAAGAAGAATACATAGCATCTATGTCATCATCATTGAGCTCCTCTGAAATGAGTACATTATCATCCATAGAAACGAAATCCTGAAAAGTCACCTGCTGCTCATTTAAGTCATTCCTACATGTGGTAAATATTCTATCCCATTCTGGAAACGCTGCACAAATCTCTAGCTCCTCTTGTAGGCTCTCAGGTTCAGATACATTGGTCACTTTGAATCCAGCTTTTTGGAAGCAATTACTAATTGTGGTTTTGCTAACAGAAAACCAAGCTTTTCTTGCAAATCTCATGGCAAGGATCAGGATGTTGATTTCTGGACTTTTATTCTCTTCTATAGATTTAAGAACATACATGTAAAGTTAAACTGCAAAAACATAAAGCCAGAAGATTTTTAGTTCTGTCATAGAACTAAAAATCTGACATATTATATGTTTTTATTCTTTAATAATTACACTCGAGTGACTTCTAATCAGCCAGTATTTGTGGATGAGTAGGTGTTATAAACCAAACTATATAGTCTGTGTCACATCATTTGACAGTGACATATATCCTTTTGAAGAAGCACACTATCATCACATTTATATATCGTTCTATAAAGTTTCAAATTTTAAATGTTGTATCGTGTATATACGTATCAACTGTACAAAATTTACCTTAAATCAGTACAGAACTTTTTGCCTGAAACGCGTACATCTATAGGCTAAGTTACTGTTTTTATATCTACTGATAAAAATAGGTATTGAGGAGAGGAGATAGGAGAGGATATTTGATATTTTAGACATTTCTGTCGGACTTTTTAATACCCACAATTTCCTACTACCTATATAGTTTTGATATATCTCTCAAAATTTAGCCAGCGCTAGGTTCTTAAGACGACTTAAATGAACTAATTATTCTGTTTTTCAGTGGAAATGAAATATTTTACTGCAATAAAAAGTATCCTAAGTCATGACCCCAATAATAAGTAATCACGTCACAAAATTTGATTAAAATCCGTGCAGTGCTTTTTGAATTAAACGATAACATTCAAATAGACAGACATACAGGCAATCAGACACAAAATTTTTAAAACGACTTTTTCGAGGTCTATATTCAATACAAAATATTATGTTACGGTCACTGTTTTAAAAAAATATTTTATTTACAGATTCTCTTCTGAGCTACTGTTTTATTATAAGCATTTACCTTAGATTATATTCATGGTTTGTCTAGCCTGCTACCCCCCCCCCCCCCCCTAAACAAAATCCTGGCTACGCCCTTGACTTTAATCGTCATATTAGGTAATATATAACAAGTTTACTTATATAAAATCAATCAAGAACTATGTTGTCATTGTTGTTGTCAAGTAATAGTTGTAATAAAAGATTGTTCTGGGATGTGGCGTTTTCTAATATTTTTAGGGTAACTTCAAGTTCTTCCTGTCGTGCGACACAACTGCGCACTACTTCCAAGCACTCGTTCAAATTTTGATTTAGCTGAGAATATAAAAATAACTTTATTAAATATGTATTAGCAATATACTTAATTAATCTATAATATGTAATATGGATGGTATGAGTTGTACATAGATTTTTGTATGGATTGTACTTAATAAACGTCTAATAGAAAATTAGAGTTTATTTATTAAATAATATTAAAATATTGACGAATTAAGCACTTTTTTATCTCTGTAGAATGTACAGACGTAGTAACACTTAATACATTTATTACCTTCATAATCCGTCGCTCCAGTAGCTTCCTTTGAATCCAGCACCAGATGTATTCGAATGCTAGCAACACTAGTGACAATGTATAATCTAGTGGAGGGACGTCTATCGGCACCCATGGACGTAATATACTAACTATTACGTCCATGATCGGCACCCACGTTTCAGTGACACTCTTCGATATGACCGGCTCTTCCGGAACTAAACGATCTCGCACATAGTACCGAGGTACCAATAAGAATGTCACCAATGTCACCAATCCGACAAGACCTTTGGTGTAGCCGATAAGCGCCATTAATTTAAGCTAAAAATATATTTTCCAGTATCAATAATTACAATAATCATGTAAAGTTAAACTGCAAAAACATAAAGCCAGAAGATTTTTAGTTCTGTCATAGAACTAAAAATCTGACATATTATATGTTTTTATTCTTTAATAATTACACTCGAGTGACTTCTAATCAGCCAGTATTTGTGGATGAGTAGGTGTTATAAACCAAACTATATAGTCTGTGTCACATCATTTGACAGTGACAGTTTGCCTTGTCTATGCGCCGGAGTCGTTCCGCCGGCAGTCTGCCTCCGTGTGTTTTGCTCTTCGAATAAGAATTGATTAAGAAAGTAAATATTGAGGTTTTATATATAAATGTTAAGTAAAAATTTTTCCATTTCAGTAACTTTGAAGAAGCCTCTGTTATTGAGCTTAATAGATAAATTTATAATTTCCACAATATCATTAATTCTATACCAAATTTTATCAGTTTTTTCTGGCCATCGGAAAGTATTCTTTGTAGATAACACCATTGTGCTAATTTCATAACAGCCTCTATCTTTGATCTCGACTCTTCCTGGAAAGTATTCTCCTTCATATTCATATGTTAATAAAAATGCGTATTTTTGATGTTATGAATTTAATGTAGGTATGAATGTACATACATAATGTATTGCGTAGAAAAAAAAATACGGTAAAGTTTATGACTTAAAGTAATCGCTTATGTTTGTTTATATTTGATTGCTAGTTGCTGAAACCTGTTTCTCGATAGAATAAATTCGAAAATATTAGAATTATCAATATTTGACATTTCGAAATACTTGTGTAAAGTTTCTAAAGCTTCCATTGCCTCACGCTTTGAAATTTTTACTGGAGTCTCTTCACAGTCTTTTTCTTCTTCTCCTTCTGTGTCCAAAGAAGAATACATAGCATCTATGTCATCATCATTGAGCTCCTCTGAAATGAGTACATTATCATCCATAGAAACGAAATCCTGAAAAGTCACCTGCTGCTCATTTAAGTCATTCCTACATGTGGTAAATATTCTATCCCATTCTGGAAACGCTGCACAAATCTCTAGCTCCTCTTGTAGGCTCTCAGGTTCAGATACATTGGTCACTTTGAATCCAGCTTTTTGGAAGCAATTACTAATTGTGGTTTTGCTAACAGAAAACCAAGCTTTTCTTGCAAATCTCATGGCCTGGAGGATGTTGATTTCTGGACTTTTATTCTCTTCTATAGATTTAAGAACATACATGTAAAGTTAAACTGCAAAAACATAAAGCCAGAAGATTTTTAGTTCTGTCATAGAACTAAAAATCTGACATATTATATGTTTTTATTCTTTAATAATTACACTCGAGTGACTTCTAATCAGCCAGTATTTGTGGATGAGTAAGTGTTATAAACCAAACTATATAGTCTGTGTCACATCATTTGACAGTGACATATATCCTTTTGAAGAAGCACACTATCATCATATTTATATATCGTTCTATAAAGTTTCAAATTTTAAATGTTGTATCGTGTATATACGTATCAACTGTACAAAATTTACCTTAAATCAGTACAGAACTTTTTGCCTGAAACGCGTACATCTATAGGCTAAGTTACTGTTTTTATATCTACTGATAAAAATAGGTATTGAGGAGAGGAGATAGGAGAGGATATTTGATATTTTAGACATTTCTGTCGGACTTTTTAATACCCACAATTTCCTACTACCTATATAGTTTTGATATATCTCTCAAGATTTAGCCAGCGCTAGGTTCTTAAGACGACTTAAATGAACTAATTATTCTGTTTTCCAGTGGAAATGAAATATTTTACTGCAATAAAAAGTATCCTAAGTCACGACCCCAATAATAAGTAATCACGTCACAAAATTTGATTAAAATCCGTGCAGTGCTTTTTGAATTAAACGATAACATTCAAATAGACAGACATACAGGCAATCAGACACAAAATTTTAAAACGACTTTTTCGAGGTCGATATTCAATACAAAATATTATGTTACGGTCACTGTTTTAAAAAAATATTTTATTTACAGATTCTCTTCTGAGCTACTGTTTTATTATAAGCATTTACCTTAGATTATATTCATGGTTTGTCTAGCCTGCCCCCCCCCCCCCCTAAACAAAATCCTGGCTACGCCCTTGACTTTAATCGTCATATTAGGTAATATATAACAAGTTTACTTATATAAAATCAATCAAGAACTATGTTGTCATTGTTGTTGTCAAGTAATAGTTGTAATAAAAGATTGTTCTGGGATGTGGCGTTTTCTAATATTTTTAGGGTAACTTCAAGTTCTTCCTGTCGTGCGACACAACTGCGCACTACTTCCAAGCACTCGTTCAAATTTTGATTTAGCTGAGAATATAAAAATAACTTTATTAAATATGTATTAGCAATATACTTAATTATGTAATATGGATGGTATGAGTTGTACATAGATTTTTGTATGGATTGTACTTAATAAACGTCTAATAGAAAAATAGAGTTTATTTATTAAATAATATTAAAATATTGACGAATTAAGCACTTTTTTATCTCTGTAGAATGTACAGACGTAGTAACACTTAATACATTTATTACCTTCATAATCCCTCGCTCCAGTAGCTTCCTTTGAATCCAGCACCAGATGTATTCGAATGCTAGCAACACTAGTGACAATGTATATGTTAATATAATTAAAGATTTATAAACAATTCACTGTATTTACATTGGGATGTCTACAGATTTTTATTTTAAAGGAAAAACCACACTTTCACATATAACTTTAATGAGAACCAAAAAGGAAGTAGCAAGAACAACATATCTCCAGCCCAGTCAGCATCCACAAAACAATCCAAAATATCAACATTATTATTCTTATAATAATTTAATTTAAGATTTCTTGTCAAGTACAAATACTTCAGAACTCGCAAAGCATATTTAAAATGTGTCTCATTATAACAATTTTGGAATCTACTTAAATAATTAACACTAAAAGATATATCTGGTCTCGTACCAGAACTAATGTACAACAGAGCACCAATCAAATTTCTATACTTTATATCCTTGTTTATATCAGACTGAATCAATTTTAAATTAATTTCCATAGGAGTACTGTACAGTTTTGCATTTTCAATATTATAACGTTTAGCTAAAGACTCAATATAAGATTTTTGATCTAAAGTTAATATATTATCTTTATCATAATTATATTCAATATTAATACCAATGTAAGTTTTTACTTTACCTAAGTCTTTCATTTTAAATTTTTTAGATAATTTGTTCTTTATGTCGGCAATAGTGTGTTTATCTCTACAGCAAATTAATAAATCATCAACAAATAATAAAATATAAACATTAGCATTAACGTACAAACAATAGTCATAGTTACTTCTGCGAAAACCAAGTGTTGTTAAAAAATTATTAAAACATTCATACCATGCTCTGGGACTTTCTTTTAAACCATATAATGATTTATTTAATTTGTAAACTCTGTGAGTACCATCATCATAACCATCAGGCTGATTTACGTAAACTTCAGATAAAACTTTACCATTTAGAAATGCAGTCTCTACATCCATTTGATGAATATCTAAAGAATTTTGACAACAATAAGATAATAACATTTTAAGAGTTGGCATTCTAGCAACAGGAGAATAAGTATCATCTATACAATCAGTTTGTTGAAAACCTCTTACCACTAACCTAGCTTTATAATCACTTTCACTTTTCTTTTTGTAAATCCACTTAACATCAATTACCTTTTTACCTTTGGCTGGTTTGCTTACAAGTGTCCAAGTATTATTTTTTACAAGACTCTCCATCTCACTATTCATGGCCTCAATCCATTTGAATGACTCATTACAAGTAGTCGCCTCCTGAAAATTCTCTGGAATCAAAGCATCACAAAAATTAACATTTATACAGTAATAACCAAATTCTTCATCAAAACGAAGTGGGGGTTTAATTTGTCTCTTTGTTCTTTTTTCTATTAAACATTCTTCATCTTTTAAATTATCATCACTACTTCCATCGTAAGTACTTTCCTTTTCCTCTTGTTTTATTATATTGTCCTTTCCCTCTTGATTTTTATTAATTAAATTTTCCTTTTCATTAGTTATATGTAATTCCTTTTGTATTTCTTCATCTGTTTCAGACCCTTTATCTTCCTCATTTTTAAAACCACACAATGTTACATCTTTCTCTATTACATCACAATGTCTAGCAATAATTACTCTGTTATTAATCAATACTCTATATCCAGTGTCACTATATCCAAGTAAAATTCCAACATCTGCTTTCTTGTCCCATTTAGATCTTCGCCTTGCTTCGGGAATTCTTACAAATACTTTACTTCCGTACATTTTCAAATTTTTAATAGATGGCTTCCTTTTAAAAAATATTTCATATGGTGTTTTTCTCTCTATAGTATTTGTCAATGTCCTGTTTTTAAGATATGCAGCTGATTTAATTACTTCTGGCCAAAATTTTCTTTCCACCTTTGCTTCTGATAAATGACATCTTCCCATATCCATTAATGATCTGTTATATCTTTCTGCCGTCCCGTTTAATTCATGAACATATGAGGGGCAAGGTTTAATTATTATTCCTTTTTCTTTTGCAAACTGAAAAACTCTTGCATTCATATACTCCTTCCCATTGTCACAACGTAGTTCCTTTATCATCTTTCCTGTCAAATTTTGTACTTCATTAACATATTGCATAAAACAATCATACACCTCATATTTTGACTTTATACAATAAACTTTAACCAATTTGCTGTAATCATCTATAAAACTCAAAAAATATTTTTCTCCATTATTTCCTAAAGTGTGGTGTGGTCCATTTAAATCTGTATGTACAATTTCTAATATATCCATTGCTTTCCTTCGATTATTACGAAATGGTAAGTTATGCATTTTGTTTTCAATACAAGTCTTGCATTTTAAATATTCAGGTTCAATTTCTTTAGGTAATCCATCCAACGATTCATTTTTACACATTATTTCAAAGTTATTAAAGTTTATATGTCCCAATGTACGATGTAGTTTTTCTTTTATAGTCATATTATTTTTACTTAAATTTGCTTGTAAATTTTGTCTATTTATGTAACTTTTCATTTTGTAAAATCTCTCATCTTTAATTGCAACAGCTATATTATTTCCACTTGGGTTATAAATTTTAGAAAATCTGCCTCTTGAAATAATGTAATTTTTGTCTGTGATTTTTGAGTAACTTAACAAATTTGCCTTCATTTCTTTAACATAATAAACATTTGTTAATATGACTTCATGTTTTTGGCCATAAACTAGAAAATAAGTAATTATATCACCAAATTTTGTAGCATCTAATACTGTTCCATCACCAATTTTTACTTTAATGGGTTTCTTCAATGTTTTACAGGTTTCAAAATATTCATCAGTGTTGATAATATGGTCTGTACATCCACTATCTAGTAACCATTCTATTTGATCTCTCTTTGGTGTGTCATATTCATTTGTGTAGGTATTATTGACAATAGTGGTGTGAAAACTGTTTCCTTGACTGTCGTGACCTCTTTTTTTTTTTTTTTTATGGGACAAAGGGGGCAAACGGGCAGGAGGCTCACCTGATGGTAAGTGATCACCTCCGCCCATGGACATCTGCAACACCACAGGGCTTGCAGATGCGTTGCCGGCCTTTTAGGAAAGGGAGGGAGGGAGGTGAAAGAAGGACGGGAGGAGGGATGGGGAGTGGGCCTCCCGGACTCTCACTTACCGGACGAAACGCGGCAGCATAGCTGCCACTTCACGCCGGTCTCCTGTGAGAGAGTGGTACTATACGGGGCGTGCCGGCCCATTCGGCTGCTACCCGAAGGTAACAAGCATGGCACTACCACTTGAAACTGTCTGCGTTAATCAGTACATCGTTAAGACAGATGAACTACATTGAACGTACTTTATTAAGGGTTCAAGGACACGCTTCGACCACTGATAGAACTCAGAATCTCAGCATTAGCCAGTCGCCGACGCTCAAAGATTGGTAGGAGGGGTAACAAGTACCTGCCACTTGTAAATGATGCCAGATGGCAGGTTGAGTATGACTTGGTAAACATGGCGGACTATTCCCGCTGATTTCATGCCACGTTGTAGCAAATTCTTCGCTTCATTGGCCTTCTCTGGAGATTTGGGATCCGGGAAGTCAGTGGTTTTAACAGTTAGATTGAGAGACCAATAGGCCTCTATAAAAGTTTTTAGTTTTGAATGTTACACGACCTCGGTTACCAAAAAATCCACGTCCTCGACCATGGTTTACCTTTCCATACCGACAATCTCTTTGTATATGGCCCGGCTTACCACATCCAAAACATTTAAAACCTTTATGCTGACTTGCTTCAGCTCTAAAAACATTTGATCTATCATTTGAGGTATCACTAGTATTCTCTGCCTTTTTTAACTTTATTTTGCTTTTAAGATAGTCCACAGTTCTCTCACCTTCCGGCAGTACATCTATTAAATCACCAATATGACTGTAATTTTCGGGTAATGACTTTAACATATAATTTAATTTTTCTTGTTCCGAAACTACTGCACCTGCTTGTTTCAACTCATTTATAGCTTTTTCAAAATCATCAAAAAATAAGGATACTTCAGAATATTTTTTTAGTTTAATATTTTCAAGGTTATGTCGGCACACTGTTTGCAAGGCAGTTGATTTTTTCAAATACATCTGATCAAACTTTCCAATTATTTCGTAAGCAGTATCGAGTTCACTTATATATTCTAGCTGTTTGTTTGTGATAGCACTGTAAATGTAATTGGTTGCCTGAACATCCCTCTCGTCCCATTTGTCATCATCGGTTTTAGTTTTTGACCTCATAACTACATCTTTGCATTTTTTGAACTGCAGAAACTTTAATATTCGTATTTTCCAATTGCTATAATCAGATCCGTCGAAGATTGGGATATTAATATCGCTATTTTTAGCCGCCATATTTCGTTCCATGCTTTACCTTTTCAACTGCTTTTCAATATCTTGTTAATGTTAATGAAATATACTTTTAATAACCACGCTCTGCTACCATGTTAATATAATTAAAGATTTATAAACAATTCACTGTATCTACATTGGGATGTCTACAGATTTTTATTTTAAAGGAAAAACCACACTTTCACATATAACTTTAATGAGAACCAAAAAGGAAGTAGCAAGAACAACCACAGATTAATTAGCTAACAATTTACATAGACTATATAGTATAAATCAAATAGATTTGTGTTGCCAATATTAATGTAATATAATTAACAGTATAATCTAGTGGAAGGACGTCTATCGGCACCCATGGACGTAATATACCAACTATTACGTCCATGATCGGCACCCACGTTTCAGTGACACTCTTCGATATGACCGGCTCTTCCGGAACTAAACGATCTCGCACATAGTACCGAGGTACCAATAAGAATGTCACCAACGTCACCAATCCGACAAGACCTTTGGTGTAGCCGATAAGCGCCATTAATTTCAGCTAAAAATATATTTTCCAGTATCAATAATTACAATAATCATGTAAAGTTAAACTGCAAAAACATAAAGCCAGAAGATTTTTAGTTCTGTCATAGAACTAAAAATCTGACATATTATATGTTTTTATTCTTTAATAATTACACTCGAGTGACTTCTAATCAGCCAGTATTTGTGGATAAGTAGGTGTTATAAACCAAACTATATAGTCTGTGTCACATCATTTGACAGTGACATATATCCTTTTGAAGAAGCACACTATCAAGCCATTAAAAGAAATAATTGAATTGAATCATCATATTTATATATCGTTCTATAAAGTTTCAAATTTTAAATGTTTTATCGTGTATATACGTATCAACTGTACAAAATTTACCTTAAATCAGTACAGAACTTTTTGCCTGAAACGCGTACATCTATAGGCTAAGTTACTGTTTTTATATCTACTGATAAAAATAGGTATTAAGGAGAGGAGATAGGAGAGGATATTTGATATTTTAGACATTTCTGTCGGACTTTTTAATACCCACAATATCCTACTATCTATATAGTTTTGATATATCTCTCAAGATTTAGCCAACGCTAGGTTCTTAAGACGACTTAAATGAACTAATTATTCTGTTTTTCAGTGGAAATGAAATATTTTACTGCAATAAAAAGTATCCTAAGTCACGACCCCAATAATAAGTAATCACGTCACAAAATTTGATTAAAATCCGTGCAGTGCTTTTTGAATTAAACGATAACATTCAAATAGACAGACATACAGGCAATCAGACACAAAATTTTAAAACGACTTTTTCGAGGTCTATATTCAATACAAAATATTATGTTACGGTCACTGTTTTAAAAAAATATTTTATTTACAGATTCTCTTCTGAGCTACTGTTTTATTATAAGCATTTACCTTAGATTATATTCATGGTTTGTCTAGCCTGCCCCCCCCTAAACAAAATCCTGGCTACGCCCTTGACTTTAATCGTCATATTAGGTAATATATAACAAGTTTACTTATATAAAATCAATCAAGAACTATGTTGTCATTGTTGTTGTCAAGTAATAGTTGTAATAAAAGATTGTTCTGGGATGTGGCGTTTTGTACCATTTTTAGGGTAACTTCAAGTTCTTCCTGTCGTGCGACACAACTGCGCACTACTTCCAAGCACTCGTTCAAATTTTGATTAGCTGAGAATATAAAAATAACTTTATTAAATATGTATTAGCAATATACTTAATTAATCTATAATATGTAATATGGATGGTATGAGTTGTACATAGATTTTTGTATGGATTGTACTTAATAAACGTCTAATAGAAAAATAGAGTTTATTTATTAAATAATATTAAAATATTGACGAATTAAGCACTTTTTTATCTCTGTAGAATGTACAGACGTAGTAACACTTAATACATTTATTACCTTCATAATCCGTCGCTCCAGTAGCTTCCTTTGAATCCAGCACCAGATGTATTCGAATGCTAGCAACACTAGTGACAATGTATAATCTAGTGGAGGGATGTCTATCGGCACCCATGGACGTAATATACTAACTATTACGTCCATGATCGGCACCCACGTTTCAGTGACACTCTTCGATATGACCGGCTCTTCCGGAACTAAACGATCTCGCACATAGTACCGAGGTACCAATAAGAATGTCACCAACGTCACCAATCCGACAAGACCTTTGGTGTAGCCGATAAGCGCCATTAATTTAAGCTAAAAATATATATTCCAGTATCAATAATTACAATAATCATGTAAAGTTAAACTGCAAAAACATAAAGCCAGAAGATTTTTAGTTCTGTCATAGAACTAAAAATCTGACATATTATATGTTTTTATTCTTTAATAATTACACTCGAGTGACTTCTAATCAGCCAGTATTTGTGGATGAGTAGGTGTTATAAACCAAACTATATAGTCTGTGTCACATCATTTGACAGTGACATATATCCTTTTGAAGAAGCACACTATCAAGCCATTAAAAGAAATAATTGAATTGAATCATCATATTTATATATCGTTCTATAAAGTTTCAAATTTTAAATGTTTTATCGTGTATATACGTATCAACTGTACAAAATTTACCTTAAATCAGTACAGAACTTTTTGCCTGAAACGCGTACATCTATAGGCTAAGTTACTGTTTTTATATCTACTGATAAAAATAGGTATTAAGGAGAGGAGATAGGAGAGGATATTTGATATTTTAGACATTTCTGTCGGACTTTTTAATACCCACAATATCCTACTATCTATATAGTTTTGATATATCTCTCAAGATTTAGCCAACGCTAGGTTCTTAAGACGACTTAAATGAACTAATTATTCTGTTTTTCAGTGGAAATGAAATATTTTACTGCAATAAAAAGTATCCTAAGTCACGACCCCAATAATAAGTAATCACGTCACAAAATTTGATTAAAATCCGTGCAGTGCTTTTTGAATTAAACGATAACATTCAAATAGACAGACATACAGGCAATCAGACACAAAATTTTAAAACGACTTTTTCGAGGTCTATATTCAATACAAAATATTATGTTACGGTCACTGTTTTAAAAAAATATTTTATTTACAGATTCTCTTCTGAGCTACTGTTTTATTATAAGCATTTACCTTAGATTATATTCATGGTTTGTCTAGCCTGCCCCCCCCTAAACAAAATCCTGGCTACGCCCTTGACTTTAATCGTCATATTAGGTAATATATAACAAGTTTACTTATATAAAATCAATCAAGAACTATGTTGTCATTGTTGTTGTCAAGTAATAGTTGTAATAAAAGATTGTTCTGGGATGTGGCGTTTTGTACCATTTTTAGGGTAACTTCAAGTTCTTCCTGTCGTGCGACACAACTGCGCACTACTTCCAAGCACTCGTTCAAATTTTGATTAGCTGAGAATATAAAAATAACTTTATTAAATATGTATTAGCAATATACTTAATTAATCTATAATATGTAATATGGATGGTATGAGTTGTACATAGATTTTTGTATGGATTGTACTTAATAAACGTCTAATAGAAAAATAGAGTTTATTTATTAAATAATATTAAAATATTGACGAATTAAGCACTTTTTTATCTCTGTAGAATGTACAGACGTAGTAACACTTAATACATTTATTACCTTCATAATCCGTCGCTCCAGTAGCTTCCTTTGAATCCAGCACCAGATGTATTCGAATGCTAGCAACACTAGTGACAATGTATAATCTAGTGGAGGGATGTCTATCGGCACCCATGGACGTAATATACTAACTATTACGTCCATGATCGGCACCCACGTTTCAGTGACACTCTTCGATATGACCGGCTCTTCCGGAACTAAACGATCTCGCACATAGTACCGAGGTACCAATAAGAATGTCACCAACGTCACCAATCCGACAAGACCTTTGGTGTAGCCGATAAGCGCCATTAATTTAAGCTAAAAATATATATTCCAGTATCAATAATTACAATAATCATGTAAAGTTAAACTGCAAAAACATAAAGCCAGAAGATTTTTAGTTCTGTCATAGAACTAAAAATCTGACATATTATATGTTTTTATTCTTTAATAATTACACTCGAGTGACTTCCAATCAGCCAGTATTTGTGGATGAGTAGGTGTTATAAACCAAACTATATAGTCTGTGTCACATCATTTGACAGTGACATATATCCTTTTGAAGAAGCACACTATCATCATATTTATATATCGTTCTATAAAGTTTCAAATGTTAAATGTTGTATCGTGTATATACGTATCAACTGTACAAAATTTACCTTAAATCAGTACAGAACTTTTTGCCTGAAACGCGTACATCTATAGGCTAAGTTACTGTTTTTATATCTACTGATAAAAATAGGTATTGAGGAGAGGAGATAGGAGAGGATATTTGATATTTTAGACATTTCTGTCGGACTTTTTAATACCCACAATATCCTACTACCTATATAGTTTTGATATATCTCTCAAGATTTAGCCAGCGCTAGGTTCTTAAGACGACTTAAATGAACTAATTATTCTGTTTTTCAGTGGAAATGAAATATTTTACTGCAATAAAAAGTATCCTAAGTCACGACCCCAATAATAAGTAATCACGTCACAAAATTTGATTAAAATCCGTGCAGTGCTTTTTGAATTAACCCGTCAATGGCGAACATATGAGACACAATAGATTTTCAATTGTTATAAATCTATATTGTCCCCGCGCCCGTTGATGGGTTAAACGATAACATTCAAATAGACAGACATACAGGCAATCAGACACAAAATTTTAAAACGACTTTTTCGAGGTCTATATTCAATACAAAATATTATGTTACGGTCACTGTTTTAAAAAAATATTTTATTTACAGATTCTCTTCTGAGCTACTGTTTTATTATAAGCATTTACCTTAGATTATATTCATGGTTTGTCTAGCCTGCCCCCCCCTAAACAAAATCCTGGCTACGCCCTTGACTTTAATCGTCATATTAGGTAATATATAACAAGTTTACTTATATAAAATCAATCAAGAACTATGTTGTCATTGTTGTTGTCAAGTAATAGTTGTAATAAAAGATTGTTCTGGGATGTGGCGTTTTGTACCATTTTTAGGGTAACTTCAAGTTCTTCCTGTCGTGCGACACAACTGCGCACTACTTCCAAGCACTCGTTCAAATTTTGATTAGCTGAGAATATAAAAATAACTTTATTAAATATGTATTAGCAATATACTTAATTAATCTATAATATGTAATATGGATGGTATGAGTTGTACATAGATTTTTGTATGGATTGTACTTAATAAACGTCTAATAGAAAAATAGAGTTTATTTATTAAATAATATTAAAATATTGACGAATTAAGCACTTTTTTATCTCTGTAGAATGTACAGACGTAGTAACACTTAATACATTTATTACCTTCATAATCCGTCGCTCCAGTAGCTTCCTTTGAATCCAGCACCAGATGTATTCGAATGCTAGCAACACTAGTGACAATGTATAATCTAGTGGAGGGACGTCTATCGGCACCCATGGACGTAATATACTAACTATTACGTCCATGATCGGCACCCACGTTTCAGTGACACTCTTCGATATGACCGGCTCTTCCGGAACTAAACGATCTCGCACATAGTACCGAGGTACCAATAAGAATGTCACCAACGTCACCAATCCGACAAGACCTATGGTGTAGCCGATAAGCGCCATTAATTTAAGCTAAAAATATATTTTCCAGTATCAATAATTACAATAATCATGTAAAGTTAAACTGCAAAAACATAAAGCCAGAAGATTTTTAGTTCTGTCATAGAACTAAAAATCTGACATATTATATGTTTTTATTCTTTAACACGCTCGCTGCGGGAAATATTTGAGTCACTATCTCTCCAGTGCGGTACAAGATCCATAGACCTTTGACCTACACTTCCCATCAGTGCGTTAATGGGTCAGAAAGCCTTGTTAGATATGGGTGACTTCAAGCTCTAATAACTGAGCGAAATCTTTTAAAATAAAATAAAATAAATTTTGTAACTAGACTATTGTTAAAAAGTGAACTTATAGTATACTATAGTCGCAAACTGCTCCGATGGGTAATTTAGAAAAACAACGGAAAAACAAATATAAGGCTTATCGACCCATTACCGCACCTAGTTAATGGTACAACTAAGATAATTTTAGTGATGGGAAAAATCATTAACAATACTTAAATAATGAAATCAACTTTATTTAACCCTTACAAAATATGATTTTCATAGAAACACTTAGTACAATATCCTTTATTACACTGGATACAATAAGATTTGATCTTTTTGGTTTTTTTTTGAGCTTCTCTGCTATTCATACTTGCTCGAAGCTTATTGTAACAACCCACACAGTTCCTTCTTTTAATTCCTTTGGTTTCGAAGATGTGATTTGTCTTTAGCGTAACAGCAGCACGTCCATTATCTGTAATAATAAAAACTGATTAAATAAATCACTAGAATTTACAATAATCAAGAAACAGTGAGGTTTTTGCTATTTAGAATAAAATTTAATAATTAATATCATAATAAAATTTAACAAATAAGAAAAAAATATCTTCTCCGAGAAAAATATATTTTATAAAAACATATTATTTTTATCAAGGGCATATTGAAATAGTGCTAAAATAAATATTTCACCTGTTTCTGTTGATATCGGCACCTGAGTCAAAGCTTCTATTATTGCTTCGGTAAAATTCTTTTTCGGCATTTGAATTGGTTTTCCGTGATTGTATAATACCCAGCTGTTTACTAAGACTGTGCCAAATAATATCTCGATCATGACTTTTCTGAACCATTTAACGCCTCTTTTCAAGCTAGAATAGTAGGAAGACATCTGGTCACTAAAATCGATGCCTTTTTTATTCTCATTATATGTTAAGACGCATTGGGGTTTTTTAATTTCCTCTCCAGTGATTCGGTTTCTCTTACCTGTAAACGAGAAAAAATAAAATAAGTAAGTTTGGGTTCATTTTTCCTACTATTTCGCCTCTTTTCAGTTTTTAGATATTAATTTCTTAGGATTTCCTTTCCGATTTGGTCTCAAAGTACCACACATAAAGGTCTTTCTACGTATAAGTTCTTCCGCAAGATCAAGGGAGTTGTAGAAATTGTCAGTTATTATTATTCTTCCTTTATTTTCTAATCCTTTTATTAGTCTTAATACTGTTTCCTTTCCATGATTCATCTCTCGACCATTATCTCCTTTGCCTGTATATATAATACAATTTGTTGTGTATCCTTCTGGAGTACAGAATTTATACAATTTAACTCCATATTTGTGGCTCTTATTTTTAATGTACTGCCGAAATTTCAGCCTTCCCCTCCACGGAATCATACTTTCATCAATAATAAGATATAGACCTGGCTCCAAAAGGATTTTAATTCTTTCTAAAATCATGTTATAAGTATGCCTTATCTTTTTTAATTTGTCTGTGTCATTAGGATCCTCGTGACTAAAGTGCCAAAATTTCAAAATAAGCAAAAACCGATCTCTTTTTATTACTGAACTAATGTATTTATTATTATAAATATTCCTTTTAGACCAGTAATCATTTATTCGTGGTATTTTTACAAGACCCATTGCCAGAAGCACTCCCAAAAATTTTCTCATCTCCTCTGGATTTGTAGAAGTCCAGGCTCGTAAGCGTGATTTTGGCTTAAGATTTCTTAGATTGCTAATATGATCTTGTGCGTAATTGTTCGTGTGTAGTACCATTTGGTCAATAATTTCATCCGTAACAAATAAATTGTAAAAATCTGCTGGCGTTATAGCATTATCCGGAATGTTTGGTCTACAATTTTCTGTGAATTCGTTAAAATCAGGTTTTGTACTATTAATTTCTTCCCACTCATCATTATTCTGGATTTCTCTGCATTGAGTATTTTCAGTTATTTGATTTTCCTCGTTATTGGAACTGCTTTCATAAGATGTGACGCTGTCATCACTATTACTGTCATCAGAGTCAGAGGAATCAGTTACTTGGTCAGAGGAATCGGGTATATAATTATCATCAGATGAATCAGGGTCAAAATCTTGTAATGAATTTGTGGATATATTTAAAGTTTTCAAGGTACTTTGATCATTCTGCGTGCAGGTATCATACATTTCACGGATTTCTTCGTTAGATAATGGGCATGGTAAGTACTTTGCACATGATATGTCACTTATAGAACTAGCCCTGCTTGTAAGATTTGAAGCGTTCGGAGTTACCGGAGTAAGTGTAAGTGGAGTTCCTTTTCGTAGGTTATAAGTTTTGTTGGTAGGAGTTACAGGTTCGTGTTCCACATTTTTCAGCACTTGAAGAGTATTTCCAGTACTAGGACTAACATAAACAGTATTTTCTGGTTGTTGTATTTTTATTCTTTTGGGCGTAAATTCTAAATCAGTCTTACTAGCTTGATTCTCAATATAAGAACTTACTCGCATTGAGCTACCACGTAGAGTTGAACTGCAGTGAGGTTCTTGAAAATCAGCGTCACTACTTGTAGATGCTGGTTTAACAATAATATTCTGAAGGATTTTGATTTTGCATTTTTCTTGCAAACTGGCACTGTTCATCACGTTATTATTTTGATCGTCATCAACCGCTTTTTCTTCATTTTTTTCGAAAGATAACTCCAGCATTTTTCGACAACGTTTATTTATTCTATGCATTTTTATTGCATATGCGTATGTAGTAATTTTTTTTATCAATGTCACAATAATTGATTTTTCACTCACTTGCGCTGCACATTAATCCGCAAAGGCTGTCAACACAACACTAGTTTACTTTGACTCATCAATCAGTGCGTTATAAGGCTAATAGGCGTTTTGCTTCACATAAGGCCTTTGGACCTTGTATCCGCAAGGAATGGCAATATTCATCCACCAGTGCGGTATAAGGTCAAAAGGCCTGACATAAATATTATTACAAAAATGAGTAGCCGTTCAAAAGACGATCACAAATATATATTTGTCCTTATCACTCATCGAAAACTCTTTAAGTTACAACCTTCGCACCAGAGGGAGAACGTTGTATTTCGCCCCGCACCGACTGCGAGTTCACGCATAAGGCCTTTCAGCCTTGTATCGCATTGAGCGTGTTAATAATTACACTCGAGTGACTTCTAATCAGCCAGTATTTGTGGATGAGTAGGTGTTATAAACCAAACTATATAGTCTGTGTTACATCATTTGACAGTGACAGTTTGCCTTGTCTATGCGCCGGAGTCGATCCGCCGGCAGTCTGCCTCCGTGTGTTTTGCTCTTCGAATAAGAATTGATTAAGAAAGTAAATATTGAGGTTTTATATATAAATGTTAAGTAAAAACTTTTCCATTTCAGTAACTTTGAAGAAGCCTCTGTTATAAAGCTTAATAGATAAATTTATAATTTCCACAATTTCATTAATTCTATACCAAATTTTATCAGTTTTTTCTGGCCATCGGAAAGTATTCTTTGTAGATAACACCATTGTGCTAATTTCATAACAGCCTCTATCTTTGATCTCGACTCTTCCTGGAAAGTATTCTCCTTCATATTCATATGTTAATAAAAATGCGTATTTTTGATGTTATGAATTTAATGTAGGTAGGTATGAATGTACATACATAATGTATTGCGTAGAAAAAAAATACGGTAAAGTTTATGACTTAAAGTAATCGCTTATGTTTGTTTATATTTGATTGCTAGTTGCTGAAACCTGTTTCTCGATAAAATTAATTCGGAAATATTAGAATTATCAATATTTGACATTTCGAAATACTTGTGTAAAGTTTCTAAAGCTTCCATTGCCTCACGCTTTGAAATTTTTACTGGAGTCTCTTCACAGTCTTTTTCTTCTTCTCCTTCTGTGTCCAAAGAAGAATACATAGCATCTATGTCATCATCATTGAGCTCCTCTGAAATGAGTACATTATCATCCATAGAAACGAAATCCTGAAAAGTCACCTGCTGCTCATTTAAGTCGTTCCTACATGTGGTAAATATTCTATCCCATTCTGGAAACGCTGCACAAATCTCTAGCTCCTCTTGTAGGCTCTCAGGTTCAGATACATTGGTCACTTTGAATCCAGCTTTTTGGAAGCAATTACTAATTGTGGTTTTGCTAACAGAAAACCAAGCTTTTCTTGCAAATCTCATGGCCTGGAGGATGTTGATTTCTGGACTTTTATTCTCTTCTATAGATTTAAGAACTTACATGTAAAGTTAAACTGCAAAAATATAAAGCCAGAAGATTTTTAGTTCTGTCATAGAACTAAAAATCTGACATTTGACATATGTTTTTATTCTTTAATAATTACACTCGAGTGACTTCTAATCAGCCAGTATTTGTGGATGAGTAGGTGTTATAAATATACAAATGCTATGAGTACAATAATTTAAATGTTTTTCCAATTACAGACAATCGCAGCGTGCACAATATTACAAAGTTAGTTAAAATTAAATTATTTTAAATGACACATAATAATAATTAATCAATACAATAATATAATAATAAATAATCAATAGAATAACATAATAATAAATAATCAATGAAATACAATTAATAACAAAAATCTCTATCGTCACACTGAGTCATGAATTTACTTATTTTATTTTTAAATATATTAAATGGGTCATGGGCAATGTCAAGGTCACAGATTACATTCGTCAGTTGGTTGTAAGTACTTTGAAGTTTCGCTATTGGAGAGTTTTTGCCTAAGTTGGTTTTGTAAGCTTTGGTGCTAAACAATGGTTTTGAATATCGTGGTATCACTGATGGTACGTTAACAATGCTCTTCGTGCCCGTAACGAGTGGAGTTTGAATCGTTGCAGTTTCTCTTTGTACGTTTTGGATTGAGGACCACCAATTCGAAATTCGAGGTGTCGTAATATTACCTTTTGAATATTTTCAATTCTGTTACTATGAATATTGTACACAGATGACCACACGGGGCAGCAATATTCGAGCTTACTGCGAACATAGCAATAGTATATCTGTAATATAGTTTCTATTTTTTTAAATTCTCGAGAACATCTTAGAACAAATCCAAGGGATTGATAAGCAGAATCTATCATTTTGTTTACATGGTGGACAAATCTTAGCTGACTATCGATAATTATGCCCAAGTCGCGAATATGGTCCACCTCGTTCAATTTTTGTTCACAAATCTTATAATCTGTGGGAATTATATTTCTCTTTCGAGTAAATTTTATATGAGTGCATTTATTTATATTTAATGTCATTTTATTTTCTACACACCATTCCATAATATTATATATATCCTTTTGAAGAAGCACACTATCATCATATTTATATATCGTTCTATAAAGTTTCAAATTTTAAATGTTGTATCGTGTATATACGTATCAACTGTACAAAATTTACCTTAAATCAGTACAGAACTTTTTGCCTGAAACGCGTACATCTATAGGCTAAGTTACTGTTTTTATATCTACTGATAAAAATAGGTATTGAGTAGAGGAGATAGGAGAGGATATTTTATATTTTAGACATTTCTGTCGGACTTTTTAATACCCACAATTTCCTACTACCTATATAGTTTTGATATATCTCTCAAGATTTAGCCAGCGCTAGGTTCTTAAGACGACTTAAATGAACTAATTATTCTGTTTTCCAGTGGAAATGAAATATTTTACTGCAATAAAAAGTATCCTAAGTCACGACCCCAATAATAAGTAGTACGTGCAGTGCTTTTTGAATTAAACGATAACATTCAAATAGACAGACATACAGGCAATCAGACACAAAATTTTAAAACGACTTTTTCGAGGTCTATATTCAATACAAAATATTATGTTACGGTCACTGTTTTAAAAAATATTTTATTTACAGATTCTCTTCTGAGCTACTGTTTTATTATAAGCATTTACCTTAGATTATATTCATGGTTTGTCTAGCCTGCCCTCCCCTAAACAAAATCCTAGCTACGCCCTTGACTTTAATCGTCATATTAGGTAATATATAACAAGTTTACTTATATAAAATCAATCAAGAACTATGTTGTCATTGTTGTTGTCAAGTAATAGTTGTAATAAAAGATTGTTCTGGGATGTGGCGTTTTGTACCATTTTTAGGGTAACTTCAAGTTCTTCCTGTCGTGCGACACAACTGCGCACTACTTCCAAGCACTCGTTCAAATTTTGATTTAGCTGAGACTATAAAAATAACTTTATTAAATATGTATTAGCAATATACTTAATTAATCTATAATATGTAATATGGATGGTATGAGTTGTACATAGATTTTTGTATGGATTGTACTTAATAAACGTCTAATAGAAAAATAGAGTTTATTTATTAAATAATATTAAAATATTGACGAATTAAGCACTTTTTTATCTCTGTAGAATGTACAGACGTAGTAACACTTAATACATTTATTACCTTCATAATCCGTCGCTCCAGTAGCTTCCTTTGAATCCAGCACCAGATGTATTCGAATGCTAGCAACACTAGTGACAATGTATAATCTAGTGGAGGGACGTCTATCGGCACCCATGGACGTAATATACTAACTATTACGTCCATGATCGGCACCCACGTTTCAGTGACACTCTTCGATATGACCGGCTCTTCCGGAACTAAACGATCTCGCACATAGTACCGAGGTACCAATAAGAATGTCACCAACGTCACCAATCCGACAAGACCTTTGGTGTAGCCGATAAGCGCCATTAATTTAAGCTAAAAATATATTTTCCAGTATCAATAATTACAATAATCATGTAAAGTTAAACTGCAAAAACATAAAGCCAGAAGATTTTTAGTTCTGTCATAGAACTAAAAATCTGACATATTATATGTTTTTATTCTTTAATAATTACACTCGAGTGACTTCTAATCAGCCAGTATTTGTGGATGAGTAGGTGTTATAAACCAAACTATATAGTCTGTGTCACATCATTTGACAGTGACAGTTTGCCTTGTCTATGCGCCGGAGTCGTTCCGCCGGCAGTCTGCCTCCGTGTGTTTTGCTCTTCGAATAAGAATTGATTAAGTAAGTAAATATTGAGGTTTTGCTGCACTACTTCCAAGCACTCGTTCAAATTCTGATTAGCTGAGAATATAAAAATAACTTTATTAAATATGTATTAGCAATATACTTAATTAATCTATAATATGTAATATGGATGGTATGAGTTGTACATAGATTTTTGTATGGATTGTACTTAATAAACGTCTAATAGAAAAATAGAGTTTATTTATTAAATAATATTAAAATATTGACGAATTAAGCAATTTTTTATCTCTGTAGAATGTACAGACGTAGTAACACTTAATACATTTATTACCTTCATAATCCGTCGCTCCAGTAGCTTCCTTTGAATCCAGCACCAGATGTATTCGAATGCTAGCAACACTAGTGACAATGTATAATCTAGTGGAGGGACGTCTATCGGCACCCATGGACGTAATATACTAACTATTACGTCCATGATCGGCACCCACGTTTCAGTGACACTCTTCGATATGACCGGCTCTTCCGGAACTAAACGATCTCGCACATAGTACCGAGGTACCAATAAGAATGTCACCAACGTCACCAATCCGACAAGATCTTTGGTGTAGCCGATAAGCGCCATTAATTTAAGCTAAAAATATATTTTCCAGTATCAATAATTACAATAATCATGTAAAGTTAAACTGCAAAAACATAAAGCCAGAAGATTTTTAGTTCTGTCATAGAACTAAAAATCTGACATATTATATGTTTTTATTCTTTAATAATTACACTCGAGTGACTTCTAGTCAGCCAGTATTTGTGGATGAGTAGGTGTTATAAACCAAACTATATAGTCTGTGTCACATCATTTGACAGTGACATATATCCTTTTGAAGAAGCACACTATCATCATATTTATACAGGGTGTCCCGTGGCAGATTTAGGATTTCTAGATTAAATTAAAGGATGTTATTATTTTAGTATATAAATATATTTGACAATTAAAGAAAGGCAAGACATGCGGATTTTATTTTTTGAAGATCACTTCTTCCAAATGCTTTCCATAGCGACGCGCACACTCGCGGAATCTTTCGAGAGTATTCTGAGCGACACGCTGTAGCACTGACCGAGGAATAGCGTTCACTTCTCGCACGATATTTTTTTTTTAAATCCGATAGATCCGTCGGGTTGCTGTCGTACACTTTTCTCTTTAAGTACCCCCATAGAAAAAAATCTAATGGGGTGAGATCTGGCGATCTGGGTGGCCATGCGATGTCTCCAAATCGGCTAATCAATTTGCCAGGGTATTTTTCGCGGAGAAGGTTCATGGTGGCTCTTGCTGTGTGAGGCGTGGCGCCATCTTGTTGGAACCACGCGTAAGAGCTCCCCGATGGATGTTCTCTAAGTTTTGGTATAAAATATTCGCTAATCATGCGGCGGTAGACATCACCATCAACAGTTACGGTTACTCCACGAGAATCCTCAAAGAAAAACGGTCCAATTATTCCATTTACAGAAAGAGCTGCCCAAACAGTTACTTTCGGGCTATGCAATACTTGTTGGTATTTTAACCGCGGGTTTTGTCCTCTCGGCGCCCAATAGCGGCAGTTTTGTTTATTAACAAAGCTATTTAAATGAAAATGAGCTTCATCACTAAACCAAATTGTGTTAACAGTTCGGAATCGGCTCAACATGTTATCACAGAACTCTTTGCGCTCTCTGTAGTCATTAGGTTTGAGTGCCTGTACCAATTGGATCTTGAAGGGGTGGAATTTAATATCCGAGCTTAAAATACGGTGCACCGTGGTTTTTGCCAGCCGCAAACTTAACGCTCTCTTGCGTACGGACTGGCGGGGATTTTCTCGCACGCTGCTTGCAACACGTTCAATGTTTTGGGCAGTCCTCAACGTTCGGCTGGGACCTGGGCGTGGCTCATTAATTGTTGAACCTGTTGCACGAAACTTCTGGACCCACGCCCTTATCAAATTTTCACTCGGTGCTTCATTTAAGCGACGAATATTGTAGTGTGAACAAAATCTCCGGCGAGCAATAGTGCACGAATGGTTAGCTTCAAGATATGCTTCAACTGCGAAAGCGCGCTGCGCGCCAGTCCACTGCGACATCGTGATTGACCAATCCACACGAATGCCGCGCCAAACTGTAACCCCTCCCCGGTCCCCCGCGCAACCTTTGGAAAAATATTCGAATTTCAAATCCTAAATCTGCCACGGGACACCCTATATATCGTTCTATAAAGTTTCAAATTTTAAATGTTGTATCGTGTATATACGTATCAACTGTACAAAATTTACCTAAAATCAGTACAGAACTTTTTGCCTGAAACGCGTACATCTATAGGCTAAGTTACTGTTTTTATATCTACTGATAAAAATAGGTATTGAGGAGAGGAGATAGGAGAGGATATTTGATATTTTAGACATTTCTGTCGGACTTTTTAATACCCACAATTTCCTACTACCTATATAGTTTTGATATATCTCTCAAGATTTAGCCAGCGCTAGGTTCTTAAGACGACTTAAATGAACTAATTATTCTGTTTTTCAGTGGAAATGAAATATTTTACTGCAATAAAAAGTATCCTAAGTCACGACCCCAATAATAAGTAATCACGTCACAAAATTTGATTAAAATCCGTGCAGTGCTTTTTGAATTAAACGATAACATTCAAATAGACAGACATACAGGCAATCAGACACAAAATTTTAAAACGACTTTTTCGAGGTCGATATTCAATACAAAATATTATGTTACGGTCACTGTTTTAAAAAAATATTTTATTTACAGATTCTCTTCTGAGCTACTGTTTTATTATAAGCATTTACCTTAGATTATATTCATGGTTTGTCTAGCCTGCCCCCCCCTAAACAAAATCCTGGCTACGCCCTTGACTTTAATCGTCATATTAGGTAATATATAACAAGTTTACTTATATAAAATCAATCAAGAACTATGTTGTCATTGTTGTTGTCAAGTAATAGTTGTAATAAAAGATTGTTCTGGGATGTGGCGTTTTGTACCATTTTTAGGGTAACTTCAAGTTCTTCCTGTCGTGCGACACAACTGCGCACTACTTCCAAGCACTCGTTCAAATTTTGATTAGCTGAGAATATAAAAATAACTTTATTAAATATGTATTAGCAATATACTTAATTAATCTATAATATGTAATATGGATGGTATGAGTTGTACATAGATTTTTGTATGGATTGTACTTAATAAACGTCTAATAGAAAAATAGAGTTTATTTATTAAATAATATTAAAATATTGACGAATTAAGCACTTTTTTATCTCTGTAGAATGTACAGACGTAGTAACACTTAATACATTTATTACCTTCATAATCCGTCGCTCCAGTAGCTTCCTTTGAATCCAGCACCAGATGTATTCGAATGCTAGCAACACTAGTGACAATGTATAATCTAGTGGAGGGACGTCTATCGGCACCCATGGACGTAATATACTAACTATTACGTCCATGATCGGCACCCACGTTTCAGTGACACTCTTCGATATGACCGGCTCTTCCGGAACTAAACGATCTCGCACATAGTACCGAGGTACCAATAAGAATGTCACCAACGTCACCAATCCGACAAGACCTTTGGTGTAGCCGATAAGCGCCATTAATTTAAGCTAAAAATATATTTTCCAGTATCAATAATTACAATAATCATGTAAAGTTAAACTGCAAAAACATAAAGCTAGAAGATTTTTAGTTCTGTCATAGAACTAAAAATCTGACATATTATATGTTTTTATTCTTTAATAATTACACTCGAGTGACTTCTAATCAGCCAGTATTTGTGGATGAGTAGGTGTTATAAACCAAACTATATAGTCTGTGTCACATCATTTGACAGTGACATATATCCTTTTGAAGAAGCACACTATCATCATATTTATATATCGTTCTATAAAGTTTCAAATTTTAAATGTTGTATCGTGTATATACGTATCAACTGTACAAAATTTACCTTAAATCAGTACAGAACTTTTTGCCTGAAACGCGTACATCTATAGGCTAAGTTACTGTTTTTATATCTACTGATAAAAATAGGTATTGAGGAGAGGAGATAGGAGAGGATATTTGATATTTTAGACATTTCTGTCGGACTTTTTAATACCCACAATATCCTACTACCTATATAGTTTTGATATATCTCTCAAGATTTAGCCAGCGCTAGGTTCTTAAGACGACTTAAATGAACTAATTATTCTGTTTTTCAGTGGAAATGAAATATTTTACTGCAATAAAAAGTATCCTAAGTCACGACCCCAATAATAAGTAATCACGTCACAAAATTTGATTAAAATCCGTGCAGTGCTTTTTGAATTAAACGATAACATTCAAATAGACAGACATACAGGCAATCAGACACAAAATTTTAAAACGACTTTTTCGAGGTCTATATTCAATACAAAATATAATGTTACGGTCACTGTTTTAAAAAAATATTTTATTTACAGATTCTCTTCTGAGCTACTGTTTTATTATAAGCATTTACCTTAGATTATATTCATGGTTTGTCTAGCCTGCCCCCCCCTAAACAAAATCCTGGCTACGCCCTTGACTTTAATCGTCATATTAGGTAATATATAACAAGTTTACTTATATAAAATCAATCAAGAACTATGTTGTCATTGTTGTTGTCAAGTAATAGTTGTAATAAAAGATTGTTCTGGGATGTGGCGTTTTGTACCATTTTTAGGGTAACTTCAAGTTCTTCCTGTCGTGCGACACAACTGCGCACTACTTCCAAGCACTCGTTCAAATTTTGATTTAGCTGAGAATATAAAAATAACTTTATTAAATATGTATTAGCAATATACTTAATTAATCTATAATATGTAATATGGATGGTATGAGTTGTACATAGATTTTTGTATGGATTGTACTTAATAAACGTCTAATAGAAAAATAGAGTTTATTTATTAAATATTATTAAAATATTGACGAATTAAGCACTTTTTTATCTCTGTAGAATGTACAGACGTAGTAACACTTAATACATTTATTACCTTCATAATCCGTCGCTCCAGTAGCTTCCTTTGAATCCAGCACCAGATGTATTCGAATGCTAGCAACACTAGTGACAATGTATAATCTAGTGGAGGGACGTCTATCGGCACCCATGGACGTAATATACTAACTATTACGTCCATGATCGGCACCCACGTTTCAGTGACACTCTTCGATATGACCGGCTCTTCCGGAACTAAACGATCTCGCACATAGTACCGAGGGACCAATAAGAATGTCACCAACGTCACCAATCCGACAAGACCTTTGGTGTAGCCGATAAGCGCCATTAATTTAAGCTAAAAATATATTTTCCAGTATCAATAATTACAATAATCATGTAAAGTTAAACTGCAAAAACATAAAGCCAGAAGATTTTTAGTTCTGTCATAGAACTAAAAATCTGACATATTATATGTTTTTATTCTTTAATAATTACACTCGAGTGACTTCTAATCAGCCAGTATTTGTGGATGAGTAGGTGTTATAAACCAAACTATATAGTCTGTGTCACATCATTTGACAGTGACATATATCCTTTTGAAGAAGCACACTATCATCATATTTATATATCGTTCTATAAAGTTTCAAATTTTAAATGTTGTATCGTGTATATACGTATCAACTGTTCAAAATTTACCTTAAATCAGTACAGAACTTTTTGCCTGAAACGCGTACATCTATAGGCTAAGTTACTGTTTTTATATCTACTGATAAAAATAGGTATTGAGGAGAGGAGATAGGAGAGGATATTTGATATTTTAGACATTTCTGTCGGACTTTTTAATACCCACAATATCCTACTACCTATATAGTTTTGATATATCTCTCAAGATTTAGCCAGCGCTAGGTTCTTAAGACGACTTAAATGAACTAATTATTCTGTTTTTCAGTGGAAATGAAATATTTTACTGCAATAAAAAGTATCCTAAGTCACGACCCCAATAATAAGTAATCACGTCACAAAATTTGATTAAAATCCGTGCAGTGCTTTTTGAATTAAACGATAACATTCAAATAGACAGACATACAGGCAATCAGACACAAAATTTTAAAACGACTTTTTCGAGGTCTATATTCAATACAAAATATAATGTTACGGTCACTGTTTTAAAAAAATATTTTATTTACAGATTCTCTTCTGAGCTACTGTTTTATTATAAGCATTTACCTTAGATTATATTCATGGTTTGTCTAGCCTGCCCCCCCTAAACAAAATCCTGGCTACGCCCTTGACTTTAATCGTCATATTAGGTAATATATAACAAGTTTACTTATATAAAATCAATCAAGAACTATGTTGTCATTGTTGTTGTCAAGTAATAGTTGTAATAAAAGATTGTTCTGGGATGTGGCGTTTTGTACCATTTTTAGGGTAACTTCAAGTTCTTCCTGTCGTGCGACACAACTGCGCACTACTTCCAAGCACTCGTTCAAATTTTGATTAGCTGAGAATATAAAAATAACTTTATTAAATATGTATTAGCAATATACTTAATTAATCTATAATATGTAATATGGATGGTATGAGTTGTACATAGATTTTTGTATGGATTGTACTTAATAAACGTCTAATAGAAAAATAGAGTTTATTTATTAAATAATATTAAAATATTGACGAATTAAGCACTTTTTTATCTCTGTAGAATGTACAGACGTAGTAACACTTAATACATTTATTACCTTCATAATCCGTCGCTCCAGTAGCTTCCTTTGAATCCAGCACCAGATGTATTCGAATGCTAGCAACACTAGTGACAATGTATAATCTAGTGGAGGGACGTCTATCGGCACCCATGGACGTAATATACTAACTATTACGTCCATGATCGGCACCCACGTTTCAGTGACACTCTTCGATATGACCGGCTCTTCCGGAACTAAACGATCTCGCACATAGTACCGAGGGACCAATAAGAATGTCACCAACGTCACCAATCCGACAAGACCTTTGGTGTAGCCGATAAGCGCCATTAATTTAACCCTACATAGCTAACGTTCCCGAACTTCTATGATAAGCTAACCATTCGTCTTTTTGATCATTTTTTAAATTTCTTTTTTCTTTAAGATTTTATTTCAGTTTGATCAGGTTTATTTTATTTATAGGAAAATTGGGATATAAATTAAAGATAATTGTTGCAAAAATGAATATTCATTTAATTTTTAAGTAGTAAATCACAAATCGTAAATGGCACATGTTTCTTTGAGATCAATAAGGCACTAAATCTTACAAAGACTAAATTAGGAACTATTGGTTTAATTTTCCGTTTTTTATTGGTAATATTTAAAAAGAGAACGTTAAAGTTAGCCGTAAGTATCAAATCGGTCTACACTTTTTTGGCACAAGTTGGGCAAAAGTCGACTCTATGTTCGCCCCAAATGGGAACTCTGCAAGTACTGTAGTGATTCTTCGTCATGCGCCTTTTCTTATAGGAACACAAACTGCAGCTTTTCCTTTTCCTTGTTAAGATATTATCAGGTATCAGGGGACTTCGAGAACTAGATTGCCCAAGAATTTGACCTTGGCCTTCAGCGCGTTCCTTACGGTTCAAACCCAATACAACTCTTACTTTATATTTAATTCTTCTAGGCATTGTTGGCATCATAGTTTCATAGTTATGTTTCTTTATGGCTATTTCAGGATTAGTCCACTGCAAAATATCCTCACATACTTCATCAGTTATAAAGGAGCGCAGTAATTCGGGAAGAAGTATGTCCTTTGTGAGTCGCCTACATGTGACGATTTTAGCCTGTAATATTAAGTTGAGTCAAGTGAATAATGTAGTTGGAACCTGATGAAGAATTCTCACTGGGATGAAGAGCATCGGAAGTAGACCTTCCTTGTTCTTCTTCAACTATCACTTTCCACGCCATCAATCAACAAGCCATCTTCATTCTCACTATCAGAAATAACTTCATTTATATCGACATAATTTTCATCAACTTCATCACCTAACGCACGAACTGTAATATCATCATCTGTCAACCTAGCAGCCATTCTTCACTATGAACTCTATAACTAAAAAAATATATATAATAAAAAACAACTAAAGTACAGATCTAAAAGTTACGTATAAGCTAATCATTCGTCAAATTGACGAGCATGTAGTAGGTATCTCAAAAACCAAAGTACTTACCGGCTTACGCATCTACCACGCGACGCAGCCTAGTAGTCACTAAGTTGGCACGAAACAACGAGTATGTAGGTACACACATTAGTAAGAGAGAAGAAGATATTTATTAGATGTTCGTCATTTTGACGAACGTTAGCTATCTAGGGTTAAGCTAAAAATATATTTTCCAGTATCAATAATTACAATAATCATGTAAAGTTAAACTGCAAAAACATAAAGCCAGAAGATTTTTAGTTCTGTCATAGAACTAAAAATCTGACATATTATATGTTTTTATTCTTTAATAATTACACTCGAGTGACTTCTAATCAGCCAGTATTTGTGGATGAGTAGGTGTTATAAACCAAACTATATAGTCTGTGTCACATCATTTGACAGTGACATATATCCTTTTGAAGAAGCACACTATCATCATATTTATATATCGTTCTATAAAGTTTCAAATTTTAAATGTTGTATCGTGTATATACGTATCAACTGTACAAAATTTACCTTAAATCAGTACAGAACTTTTTGCCTGAAACGCGTACATCTATAGGCTAAGTTACTGTTTTTATATCTACTGATAAAAATAGGTATTGAGGAGAGGAGATAGGAGAGGATATTTGATATTTTAGACATTTCTGTCGGACTTTTTAATACCCACAATATCCTACTACCTATATAGTTTTGATATATCTCTCAAGATTTAGCCAGCGCTAGGTTCTTAAGACGACTTAAATGAACTAATTATTCTGTTTTTCAGTGGAAATGAAATATTTTACTGCAATAAAAAGTATCCTAAGTCACGACCCCAATAATAAGTAATCACGTCACAAAATTTGATTAAAATCCGTGCAGTGCTTTTTGAATTAAACGATAACATTCAAATAGACAGACATACAGGCAATCAGACACAAAATTTTAAAACGACTTTTTCGAGGTCTATATTCAATACAAAATATTATGTTACGGTCACTGTTTTAAAAAAATATTTTATTTTCAGATTCTCTTCTGAGCTACTGTTTTATTATAAGCATTTACCTTAGATTATATTCATGGTTTGTCTAGCCTGCCCCCCCCTAAACAAAATCCTGGCTACGCCCTTGGCTTCTTCAAAAGGATATATGTCACTGTCAAATGATGTGACACAGACTATATAGTTTGGTTTATAACACCTACTCATCCACAAATACTGGCTGATTAGAAGTCACTCGAGTGTAATTATTAAAGAATAAAAACATATAATATGTCAGATTTTTAGTTCTATGACAGAACTAAAAATCTTCTGGCTTTATGTTTTTGCAGTTTAACTTTACATGATTATTGTAATTATTGATACTGGAAAATATATTTTTAGCTTAAATTAATGACGCTTATCGGCTACACCAAAGGTCTTGTCGGATTGGTGACGTTGGTGACATTCTTATTGGTACCTCGGTACTATGTGCGAGATCGTTTAGTTCCGGAAGAGCCGGTCATATCGAAGAGTGTCACTGAAACGTGGGTGCCGATCATGGACGTAATAGTTAGAATATTACGTCCATGGGTGCCGATAGACGTCCCTCCACTAGATTATACATTGTCACTAGTGTTGCTAGCATTCGAATACATCTGGTGCTGGATTCAAAGGAAGCTACTGGAGCGACGGATTATGAAGGTAATAAATGTATTAAGTGTTACTACGTCTGTACATTCTACAGAGATAAAAAAGTGCTTAATTCGTCAATATTTTAATATTATATAATAAATAAACTCTATTTTTCTATTAGACGTTTATTAAGTACAATCCATACAAAAATCTATGTACAACTCATACCATCCATATTACATATTATAGATTAATTAAGTATATTGCTAATACATATTTAATAAAGTTATTTTTATATTCTCAGCTAAATCAAAATTTGAACGAGTGCTTGGAAGTAGTGCGCAGTTGTGTCGCACGACAGGAAGAACTTGAAGTTACCCTAAAAATGGTACAAAACGCCACATCCCAGAACAATCTTTTATTACAACTATTACTTGACAACAACAATGACTCTCTTAAAAAGTCCGACAGAAATGTCTAAAATATCAAATATCCTCTCCTATCTCCTCTCCTCAATACCTATTTTTATCAGTAGATATAAAAACAGTAACTTAGCCTATAGATGTACGCGTTTTAGGCAAAAAGTTCTGTACTGATTTAAGGTAAATTTTGTACAGTTGATACGTATATACACGATACAACATTTAAAATTTGAAACTTTATAGAACGATATATAAATATGATGATAGTGTGCTTCTTCAAAAGGATATATGTCACTGTCAAATGATGTGACACAGACTATATAGTTTGGTTTATAACACCTACTCATCCACAAATACTGGCTGATTAGAAGTCACTCGAGTGTAATTATTAAAGAATAAAAACATATAATATGTCAGATTTTTAGTTCTATGACAGAACTAAAAAGCTTCTGGCTTTATGTTTTTGCAGTTTAACTTTACATGATTATTGTAATTATTGATACTGGAAAATATATTTTTAGCTTAAATTAATGACGCTTATCGGCTACACCAAAGGTCTTGTC
The DNA here is from genome assembly GCA_951802675.2 of Boloria euphrosyne. Taxonomy (NCBI): domain Eukaryota; kingdom Metazoa; phylum Arthropoda; class Insecta; order Lepidoptera; family Nymphalidae; genus Boloria; species Boloria euphrosyne. Next base: position 232,217 of record OX637895.1, read on the forward strand.
GGATTGGTGACGTTGGTGACATTCTTATTGGTACCTCGGTACTATGTGCGAGATCGTTTAGTTCCGGAAGAGCCGGTCATATCGAAGAGTGTCACTGAAACGTGGGTGCCGATCATGGACGTAATAGTTAGTATATTACGTCCATGGGTGCCGATAGACGTCCCTCCACTAGATTATACATTGTCACTAGTGTTGCTAGCATTCGAATACATCTGGTGCTGGATTCAAAGGAAGCTACTGGAGCGACGGATTATGAAGGTAATAAATGTATTAAGTGTTACTACGTCTGTACATTCTACAGAGATAAAAAAGTGCTTAATTCGTCAATATTTTAATATTATTTAATAAATAAACTCTATTTTTCTATTAGACGTTTATTAAGTACAATCCATACAAAAATCTATGTACAACTCATACCATCCATATTACATATTATAGATTAATTAAGTATATTGCTAATACATATTTAATAAAATTATTTTTATATTCTCAGCTAAATCAAAATTTGAACGAGTGCTTGGAAGTAGTGCGCAGTTGTGTCGCACGACAGGAAGAACTTGAAGTTACCCTAAAAATGGTACAAAACGCCACATCCCAGAACAATCTTTTATTACAACTATTACTTGACAACAACAATGACAACATAGTTCTTGATTGATTTTATATAAGTAAACTTGTTATATATTACCTAATATGACGATTAAAGTCAAGGGCGTAGCCAGGATTTTGTTTAGGGGGGGGGCAGGCTAGACAAACCATGAATATAATCTAAGGTAAATGCTTATAATAAAACAGTAGCTCAGAAGAGAATCTGAAAATAAAATATTTTTTTAAAACAGTGACCGTAACATCATATTTTGTATTGAATATAGACCTCGAAAAAGTCGTTTTAAAATTTTGTGTCTGATTGCCTGTATGTCTGTCTATTTGAATGTTATCGTTTAATTCAAAAAGCACTGCACGGATTTTAATCAAATTTTGTGACGTGATTACTTATTATTGAGGTCGTGACTTAGGATACTTTTTATTGCAGTAAAATATTTCATTTCCACTGAAAAACAGAATAACTAGTTCATTTAAGTCGTCTTAAGAACCTAGCGCTGGCTAAATCTTGAGAGATATATCAAAACTATATTATTATTATTATTAAGCCTTTATTGCCAACACAGTGTACATAATTTAACATTTCATATTTCATTATTTATCATACAATTAAATGTGTTTACATGACAATACTATTAAATAAATTACTTATTGAACATTAATTAAATTGACATCAACATTATGTATTTAAATTCATTATTATTATTGTTATATATTACTTTTATTATTATGTTTTCATATATTATTGCCATCATTTAATTAAGTTGATTATATATTATTTAATATCTATTCTTTTTTCATTTTCCTTGTTTATTGGGTGTCAGCGTGTCTTTGCAACACAAAGGCCTCCTCCAGATCTTTCCAATCTGTTCTTGATTTACATATTCTGGACCATCTTGGACCCGCATATTTTTTTAACTCATCAGACCATCGTTTTTTTTGTCTTCCTTGTTTCCTCTTGGTTTGGAATCTAGGGGTCCATTCTGTTATGTCTTTCGTCCATTTATTTGTATTTTCTCTCATCATATCGCCTACCCACCTCCATTTGAGTTTTCTGGTTTTGACTAAAACATCTTCAATTTTCGTTATTTGTCTTAAATCTACAGCTCTTTTTCTGTCTCTTTTTGTGTAACCTAGTATACTCCTCTCCATGGCCCTTTGGCATGTGATCAGTTTTTGGTTTTGTTTTTGAGTGTTCGCCCAGGTCTGGCACCCATAGGTAAGAATTGGTAATATGCATGTGTTGTATACTTTCCTTTTCATTGCAATATTATATTGATTACCTTTTAGCACTTCTTTGAGGGACCAAAATCTCTTCCAGGCATTGGCTACCCGTCTTTCTATCTCTAAATCCATTTGGTTGTTGAGGTTGATAAGTTGACCCAAGTATATATAAGAATTTACATATTGTATTTCTTCCTCATCTACTGAGATAATTTTTTGGGATCGGTTTGTTATTATCTTGGTCTTTGTTTTGTTTATTGTTAGTCCCACCTTTTTGCTTTCACATGACAAATCTTGAAGCATTTTTTTAAGACTTTCTGGATTATCTGTTATAAGTAATATGTCATCAGCGAATCTCAAATGATTTAAACGTGTTCCATTTATGTTTATCCCTATGTTGTCCCATTCCATCTTCCTAATAACTTCCTCTAGCACGGATGAAAAAAGTTTTGGTGAGAGTGGATCTCCCTGCCTCACTCCCCTATGTATTGGAAAAATTTCCCCTTCCTTTTCAAGTTTTATTCGTGCTTTACTGTTGGAATATACATTTTTTATTATCCTTATGTATTTGTTTTCTATTCCTTGATTTTTCAGGGCTTCCCAAATGTAATGATGTTCAAGGCAGTCAAATGCTTTATTATAATCCACAAATGCTATGTATAGTGGATTATCATATTCTTGACATTTTTCAATGAGCTGTTTTACCACATGTATGTGATCTATTGTTGCAAATCCTGATCGAAATCCAGCCTGTTCTCTTGATTGTTGTTCGTCAAGTTTCTTGGTAATGCGTTTCAGTATTATTTTTGAGAACACCTTGTATATGTTTGACATGAGACTTATTGGTCGATAGTTTTCTATTTCTGCTCTGTCTCCTTTCTTAAAAATGAGTATTATAGTGCTCATGGTCCATTGCAAAGGTATGAATTCCGTGTTTAGTATAAGATTAAACAAGTAGGTGAGTTTTTTTGTTGTTTCTGGCAATAAAGCTTTCATCATTTCATTGGTTATATGGTCAGGTCCAGGAGCTTTATCGTTTTTCTGTGTTTCTATCGCATGCTGGACTTCCCTTTCAAGAAACTGAGGGATTTTTTCTGTTTCATCTTCAAGGTTTATGTAGTATTTTATGGTGTTTCCGGAAGAGTATATTTCCGATAATAGTCTGTTGCTATCTTTAAAATTGGTTGTCTCCTCGTTTCTTCCCTGTTGTTTTTGCTTTTCATTTTTGGGACCCATGGTGTCGCTTCTTTTAATTGTTTGAGTGCTTTATTTATACCTCCTGTTTTGGTAATGTGCTTTTGGATACATTTGATTCTTCTATTAGACTTATCTTGTTTTATATTGCGGCTTATATCCTTGCTAAGATCAGTGATTTCATTTAATGTTGCTTTATTTCTCCTATTTTTTAGTAGTTCTTTCCGTTTTTGAATGAGGTTTATTGTTTTCGAGCTCAGTTTTATATTATTCTGTAATAATTTGTTCACGTTTCTATACATATTGTTTATTTCTATGTCGTAAATTTCTTGTGTTTTGTCAATTTCTCCTGATGTTATGCTATTTTGAAACGTTGTCGTGCAAGTATTTTTTTCCTGATGAAAGTGTTTTCGCTGTTTCTTTTGTTGTTTTTGAGAAAGTACTGCTCTTACCATACGGTGATTGCTATAAAAGTTAAGATTGTTTAGTACGCTAACATCTTGAAAAAACTTTGGTTGATTACTGGTTATAAAGTCTATTTCGTTGCGGTAGGTTCCGTCAGGCGATATCCAAGTCCATTTCCTGGCAGGTCTTTTCTTAAAGACGCTATTTAATATAGTTAAGTTATTCTCTAGAGCCAAATTTACAATTCTCTGACCGTTCTTACTTCTTTTTCCTATGCCGTAATTTCCTACTACTGACTCTTCACCATGGTTTTGTTTACCTATTTTGCCATTGAAATCTCCCATGACAATAACGTTCTTATGGGCAGTCTCTAGTGTAGTTGTAAGTTGGCTGTAGAAATTATCTTTTTCTGTTTCGTCTGCTGCTTCTGTTGGGGCGTATATTTGTACTATAGTCCACTTGTTCTTATAGCCTTCTAGTTGTATATTTAAAACAGCTATTCTTTCGGATATGCCTTTGAACTCTATGATTTGTTTCTTTAGACACTTTTTCACCATAAATCCAACTCCATATAGACCCTTTGTTTCTCCGATATAGTACAGGATGTAGTCGTTATGCTCTTCGATGTGGTTTCCTATTCTTCTTACCTCACTCATACCAAGAATATCCCATTTAATTTCACTCAAAGCTATCTCTAATTCGGATAGTTTTTCTGTCGTCCTTAATGAAAGTGTGTTTAGGGTGGCTATGTAGATGTTATTAGGTTTTTCTTTCTTAGGTGTTTTGTTTGCTGAAGGGTAGTGGTCTTCCTTCCCCACGGTGACCAACCGGCTTGGGGCGTATTTTTCAGTTGGTGTATGTGTAGTTTTGGTATTAATTATTATAGCTTGATTTCGAGTACCGGTGGTCATTACAGGTTTTTTGGAATCTCTGACAGTGAAGCAGTTCTGCCTCGCTCGACGTAGTTAAGTATGTTGGGTTTTAGGACTTCCCTTCCCTTGGCGGATGTACCAGCTGGGTTGCTTTTTAGGTCTATTTTTTTCTGGGATGACGAGTTGGGTGAGCCCTGTTCTTCTCTTTTCCTTTTATCTCTATTAACTCCTGATGATTTCTTTACTATTATTTTGTCATGTTTTAAAAAAGCTATGTTTCCTTTCTTTCTTTCTTCTTCCACCTGTGCTTGTAATTGCTTGCGCTTTTCTAACGTTTCTTTAGGGTAATCTTCTTTCACATATACTCCCGGCGGCAGCTTTGACTTGTTTTTCAGAATCATGTGTTTTTTCCATAGTGATGTGACGGAGATTACGACAGGGCGGTTTCTAACATTTTTATTCTTGCCAATTCTATATATATTGCTTATTTCTTGGCTATTAAGGTGTATGCCTGTTTCTGTGATTGTGTCCTTGAGGTAGTCTACCAGTTCCGCTTCTGATTTTCCAATTTCCTCAATGCCAAAAAAGACTAAGTTGTATTTTCTTTTCTCTCTTTCCATGATCTTCAGTTTTCAGTTCAGTTTTTTCTTTTAGCCTTGTATTTTCTTCAGTTATTATTTTTAATTTCTCATTCAGTGCCTCCATAACATTATGCGTAACCGATGCTGTTATTAGTTTGGCTTGTTGGTTTAATTTCTCATCCAGTTTTAGCAACAATAATTCCATGCTTTTGTCCATTTTAAAGTTTTTATTACTGACAACACTAGCAGGATGTTGGTATAAATTATTGTCTCTGGCAACACTGTCGGTGTCAGTGTCAAATGACATTTACTTCAACTTGACAGGTTTGTTGATTATATTGGTATCACTGTTATGACTTACTTTCACTTTTAGGTTATATTGTTGACTAATTTTAATCGCACTTTTTATAGCAAGAATGTTGTTTCTCGCTTTGTTCTTTTTCTTATATCACTTATTATTGTCTATTTGAGTGGATTTTGTGTTGTGACACTTTTATTTTGTGCTTATTTCACTATTATTAGTTTTTATTTCGCGGAGGACTTTGGCGTACGTGCTTACTTTTCGACACCAGTACCGGAAGTCTCATCAAAACTATATAGGTAGTAGGAAATTGTGGGTATTAAAAAGTCCGACAGAAATGTCTAAAATATCAAATATCCTCTCCTATCTCCTCTCCCCAATACCTATTTTTATCAGTAGATATAAAAACAGTAACTTAGCCTATAGATGTACGCGTTTCAGGCAAAAAGTTCTGTACTGATTTAAGGTAAATTTTTTAGTATGATTTTTTAGTATAGTTTATTGATACGTATATACACGATACAACATTTAAAATTTGAAACTTTATAGAACGATACATAAATATGATGATAGTGTGCTTCTTCAAAAGGATATATGTCACTGTCAAATGATGTGACACAGACTATATAGTTTGGTTTATAACACCTACTCATCCACAAATACTGGCTGATTAGAAGTCACTCGAGTGTAATTATTAAAGAATAAAAACATATAATATGTCAGATTTTTAGTTCTATGACAGAACTAAAAATCTTCTGGCTTTATGTTTTTGCAGTTTAACTTTACATGATTATTGTAATTATTGATACTGGAAAATATATTTTTAGCTTAAATTAATGGCGCTTATCGGCTACACCAAAGGTCTTGTCGGATTGGTGACGTTGGTGACATTCTTATTGGTACCTCGGTACTATGTGCGAGATCGTTTAGTTCCGGAAGAGCCGGTCATATCGAAGAGTGTCACTGAAACGTGGGTGCCGATCATGGACGTAATAGTTAGTATATTACGTCCATGGGTGCCGATAGACGTCCCTCCACTAGATTATACATTGTCACTAGTGTTGCTAGCATTCGAATACATCTGGTGCTGGATTCAAAGGAAGCTACTGGAGCGACGGATTATGAAGGTAATAAATGTATTAAGTGTTACTACGTCTGTACATTCTACAGAGATAAAAAAGTGCTTAATTCGTCAATATTTTAATATTATTTAATAAATAAACTCTATTTTTCTATTAGACGTTTATTAAGTACAATCCATACAAAAATCTATGTACAACTCATACCATCCATATTACATATTATAGATTAATTAAGTATATTGCTAATACATATTTAATAAAGTTATTTTTATATTCTCAGCTAATCAAAATTTGAACGAGTGCTTGGAAGTAGTGCGCAGTTGTGTCGCACGACAGGAAGAACTTGAAGTTACCCTAAAAATGGTACAAAACGCCACATCCCAGAACAATCTTTTATTACAACTATTACTTGACAACAACAATGACAACATAGTTCTTGATTGATTTTATATAAGTAAACTTGTTATATATTACCTAATATGACGATTAAAGTCAAGGGCGTAGCCAGGATTTTGTTTAGGGGGGGGGGGCAGGCTAGACAAACCATGAATATAATCTAAGGTAAATGCTTATAATAAAACAGTAGCTCAGAAGAGAATCTGTAAATAAAATATTTTTTTAAAACAGTGACCGTAACATAATATTTTGTATTGAATATAGACCTCGAAAAAGTCGTTTTAAAATTTTGTGTCTGATTGCCTGTATGTCTGTCTATTTGAATGTTATCGTTTAATTCAAAAAGCACTGCACGGATTTTAATCAAATTTTGTGACGTGATTACTTATTATTGGGGTCGTGACTTAGGATACTTTTTATTGCAGTAAAATATTTCATTTCCACTGAAAAACAGAATAATTAGTTCATTTAAGTCGTCTTAAGAACCTAGCGCTGGCTAAATCTTGAGAGATATATCAAAACTATATAGGTAGTAGGAAATTGTGGGTATTAAAAAGTCCGACAGAAATGTCTAAAATATCAAATATCCTCTCCTATCTCCTCTCCTCAATACCTATTTTTATCAGTAGATATAAAAACAGTAACTTAGCCTATAGATGTACGCGTTTCAGGCAAAAAGTTCTGTACTGATTTAAGGTAAATTTTGTACAGTTGATACGTATATACACGATACAACATTTAAAATTTGAAACTTTATAGAACGATATATAAATATGATGATAGTGTGCTTCTTCAAAAGGATATATGTCACTGTCAAATGATGTGACACAGACTATATAGTTTGGTTTATAACACCTACTCATCCACAAATACTGGCTGATTAGAAGTCACTCGAGTGTAATTATTAAAGAATAAAAACATATAATATGTCAGATTTTTAGTTCTATGACAGAACTAAAAATCTTCTGGCTTTATGTTTTTGCAGTTTAACTTTACATTATTATTGTAATTATTGATACTGGAAAATATATTTTTAGCTTAAATTAATGGCGCTTATCGGCTACACCAAAGGTCTTGTCGGATTGGTGACGTTGGTGACATTCTTATTGGTACCTCGGTACTATGTGCGAGATCGTTTAGTTCCGGAAGAGCCGGTCATATCGAAGAGTGTCACTGAAACGTGGGTGCCGATCATGGACGTAATAGTTAGTATATTACGTCCATGGGTGCCGATAGACGTCCCTCCACTAGATTATACATTGTCACTAGTGTTGCTAGCATTCGAATACATCTGGTGCTGGATTCAAAGGAAGCTACTGGAGCGACGGATTATGAAGGTAATAAATGTATTAAGTGTTACTACGTCTGTACATTCTACAGAGATAAAAAAGTGCTTAATTCGTCAATATTTTAATATTATTTAATAAATAAACTCTAATTTTCTATTAGACGTTTATTAAGTACAATCCATACAAAAATCTATGTACAACTCATACCATCCATATTACATATTATAGATTAATTAAGTATATTGCTAATACATATTTAATAAAGTTATTTTTATATTCTCAGCTAAATCAAAATTTGAACGAGTGCTTGGAAGTAGTGCGCAGTTGTGTCGCACGACAGGAAGAACTTGAAGTTACCCTAAAAATGGTACAAAACGCCACATCCCAGAACAATCTTTTATTACAACTATTACTTGACAACAACAATGACAACATAGTTCTTGATTGATTTTATATAAGTAAACTTGTTATATATTACCTAATATGACGATTAAAGTCAAGGGCGTAGCCAGGATTTTGTTTAGGGGGGGGCAGGCTAGACAAACCATGAATATAATCTAAGGTAAATGCTTATAATAAAACAGTAGCTCAGAAGAGAATCTGTAAATAAAATATTTTTTTAAAACAGTGACCGTAACATAATATTTTGTATTGAATATAGACCTCGAAAAAGTCGTTTTAAAATTTTGTGTCTGATTGCCTGTATGTCTGTCTATTTGAATGTTATCGTTTAATTCAAAAAGCACTGCACGGATTTTAATCAAATTTTGTGACGTGATTACTTATTATTGGGGTCGTGACTTAGGATACTTTTTATTGCAGTAAAATATTTCATTTCCACTGAAAAACAGAATAATTAGTTCATTTAAGTCGTCTTAAGAACCTAGCGCTGGCTAAATCTTGAGAGATATATCAAAACTATATAGGTAGTAGGAAATTGTGGGTATTAAAAAGTCCGACAGAAATGTCTAAAATATCAAATATCCTCTCCGATCTCCTCTCCTCAATACCTATTTTTATCAGTAGATATAAAAACAGTAACTTAGCCTATAGATGTACGCGTTTCAGGCAAAAAGTTCTGTACTGATTTAAGGTAAATTTTGTACAGTTGATACGTATATACACGATACAACATTTAAAATTTGAAACTTTATAGAACGATATATAAATATGATGATAGTGTGCTTCTTCAAAAGGATATATGTCACTGTCAAATGATGTGACACAGACTATATAGTTTGGTTTATAACACCTACTCATCCACAAATACTGGCTGATTAGAAGTCACTCGAGTGTAATTATTAAAGAATAAAAACATATAATATGTCAGATTTTTAGTTCTATGACAGAACTAAAAATCTTCTGGCTTTATGTTTTTGCAGTTTAACTTTACATGATTATTGTAATTATTGATACTGGAAAATATATTTTTAGCTTAAATTAATGACGCTTATCGGCTACACCAAAGGTCTTGTCGGATTGGTGACGTTGGTGACATTCTTATTGGTACCTCGGTACTATGTGCGAGATCGTTTAGTTCCGGAAGAGCCGGTCATATCGAAGAGTGTCACTGAAACGTGGGTGCCGATCATGGACGTAATAGTTAGTATATTACGTCCATGGGTGCCGATAGACGTCCCTCCACTAGATTATACATTGTCACTAGTGTTGCTAGCATTCGAATACATCTGGTGCTGGATTCAAAGGAAGCTACTGGAGCGACGGATTATGAAGGTAATAAATGTATTAAGTGTTACTACGTCTGTACATTCTACAGAGATAAAAAAGTGCTTAATTCGTCAATATTTTAATATTATTTAATAAATAAACTCTATTTTTCTATTAGACGTTTATTAAGTACAATCCATACAAAAATCTATGTACAACTCATACCATCCATATTACATATTATAGATTAATTAAGTATATTGCTAATACATATTTAATAAAGTTATTTTTATATTCTCAGCTAATCAAAATTTGAACGAGTGCTTGGAAGTAGTGCGCAGTTGTGTCGCACGACAGTAAGAACTTGAAGTTACCCTAAAAATGGTACAAAACGCCACATCCCAGAACAATCTTTTATTACAACTATTACTTGAAAACAACAATGACAACATAGTTCTTGATTGATTTTATATAAGTAAACTTGTTATATATTACCTAATATGACGATTAAAGTCAAGGGCGTAGCCAGGATTTTGTTTAGGGGGGGGCAGGCTAGACAAACCATGAATATAATCTAAGGTAAATGCTTATAATAAAACAGTAGCTCAGAAGAGAATCTGTAAATAAAATATTTTTTTAAAACAGTGACCGTAACATAATATTTTGTATTGAATATAGACCTCGAAAAAGTCGTTTTAAAATTTTGTGTCTGATTGCCTGTATGTCTGTCTATTTGAATGTTATCGTTTAATTCAAAAAGCACTGCACGGATTTTAATCAAATTTTGTGACGTGATTACTTATTATTGGGGTCGTGACTTAGGATACTTTTTATTGCAGTAAAATATTTCATTTCCACTGAAAAACAGAATAATTAGTTCATTTAAGTCGTCTTAAGAACCTAGCGCTGGCTAAATCTTGAGAGATATATCAAAACTATATAGGTAGTAGGAAATTGTGGGTATTAAAAAGTCCGACAGAAATGTCTAAAATATTAAATATCCTCTCCTATCTCCTCTCCTCAATACCTATTTTTATCAGTAGATATAAAAACAGTAACTTAGCCTATAGATGTACGCGTTTCAGGCAAAAAGTTCTGTACTGATTTAAGGTAAATTTTGTACAGTTGATACGTATATACACGATACAACATTTAAAATTTGAAACTTTATAGAACGATATATAAATATGATGATAGTGTGCTTCTTCAAAAGGATATATGTCACTGTCAAATGATGTGACACAGACTATATAGTTTGGTTTATAACACCTACTCATCCACAAATACTGGCTGATTAGAAGTCACTCGAGTGTAATTATTAAAGAATAAAAACATATAATATGTCAGATTTTTAGTTCTATGACAGAACTAAAAATCTTCTGGCTTTATGTTTTTGCAGTTTAACTTTACATGTATGTTCTTAAATCTATAGAAGAGAATAAAAGTCCAGAAATGAACATCCTGATCCTTGCCATGAGATTTGCAAGAAAAGCTTGGTTTTCTGTTAGCAAAACCACAATTAGTAATTGCTTCCAAAAAGCTGGATTCAAAGTGACCAATGTATCTGAACCTGAGAGCCTACAAGAGGAGCTAGAGATTTGTGCAGCGTTTCCAGAATGGGATAGAATATTTACCACATGTAGGAATGACTTAAATGAGCAGCAGGTGACTTTTCAGGATTTCGTTTCTATGGATGATAATGTACTCATTTCAGAGGAGCTCAATGATGATGACATAGATGCTATGTATTCTTCTTTGGACACAGAAGGAGAAGAAGAAAAAGACTGTGAAGAGACTCCAGTAAAAATTTCAAAGCGTGAGGCAATGGAAGCTTTAGAAACTTTACACAAGTATTTCGAAATGTCAAATATTGATAATTCTAATATTTTCGAATTTATTCTATCGAGAAACAGGTTTCAGCAACTAGCAATCAAATATAAACAAACATAAGCGATTACTTTAAGTCATAAACTTTACCGTATTTTTTTTTTCTACGCAATACATTATGTATGTACATTCATACCTACATTAAATTCATAACATCAAAAATACGCATTTTTATTAACATATGAATATGAAGGAGAATACTTTCCAGGAAGAGTCGAGATCAAAGATAGAGGCTGTTATGAAATTAGCACAATGGTGTTATCTACAAAGAATACTTTCCGATGGCCAGAAAAAACTGATAAAATTTGGTATAGAATTAATGATATTGTGGAAATTATAAATTTATCTATTAAGCTTAATAACAGAGGCTTCTTCAAAGTTACTGAAATGGAAAAATTTTTACTTAACATTTATATATAAAACCTCAATATTTACTTTCTTAATCAATTCTTATTCGAAGAGCAAAACACACGGAGGCAGACTGCCGGCGGAACGACTCCGGCGCATAGACAGGGCAAACTGTCACTGTCAAATGACGTGACACAGACTATATAGTTTGGTTTATAACACCTACTCATCCACAAATACTGGCTGATTAGAAGTCACTCGAGTGTAATTATTAAAGAATAAAAACATATAATATGTCAGATTTTTAGTTCTATGACAGAACTAAAAATCTTCTGGCTTTATGTTTTTGCAGTTTAACTTTACATGATTATTGTAATTATTGATACTGGAAAATATATTTTTAGCTTAAATTAATGGCGCTTATCGGCTACACCAAAGGTCTTGTCGGATTGGTGACGTTGGTGACATTCTTATTGGTACCTCGGTACTATGTGCGAGATCGTTTAGTTCCGGAAGAGCCGGTCATATCGAAGAGTGTCACTGAAACGTGGGTGCCGATCATGGACGTAATAGTTAGTATATTACGTCCATGGGTGCCGATAGACGTCCCTCCACTAGATTATACATTGTCACTAGTGTTGCTAGCATTCGAATACATCTGGTGCTGGATTCAAAGGAAGCTACTGGAGCGACGGATTATGAAGGTAATAAATGTATTAAGTGTTACTACGTCTGTACATTCTACAGAGATAAAAAAGTGCTTAATTCGTCAATATTTTAATATTATTTAATAAATAAACTCTATTTTTCTATTAGACGTTTATTAAGTACAATCCATACAAAAATCTATGTACAACTCATACCATCCATATTACATATTATAGATTAATTAAGTATATTGCTAATACATATTTAATAAAGTTATTTTTATATTCTCAGCTAATCAAAATTTGAACGAGTGCTTGGAAGTAGTGCGCAGTTGTGTCGCACGACAGGAAGAACTTGAAGTTACCCTAAAAATGGTACAAAACGCCACATCCCAGAACAATCTTTTATTACAACTATTACTTGACAACAACAATGACAACATAGTTCTTGATTGATTTTATATAAGTAAACTTGTTATATATTACCTAATATGACGATTAAAGTCAAGGGCTCAGAAGAGAATCTGAAAATAAAATATTTTTTTAAAACAGTGACCGTAACATAATATTTTGTATTGAATATAGACCTCGAAAAAGTCGTTTTAAAATTTTGTGTCTGATTGCCTGTATGTCTGTCTATTTGAATGTTATCGTTTAATTCAAAAAGCACTGCACGGATTTTAATCAAATTTTGTGACGTGATTACTTATTATTGGGGTCGTGACTTAGGATACTTTTTATTGCAGTAAAATATTTCATTTCCACTGAAAAACAGAATAATTAGTTCATTTAAGTCGTCTTAAGAACCTAGCGCTGGCTAAATCTTGAGAGATATATCAAAACTATATAGGTAGTAGGAAATTGTGGGTATTAAAAAGTCCGACAGAAATGTCTAAAATATCAAATATCCTCTCCTATCTCCTCTCCTCAATACCTATTTTTATCAGTAGATATAAAAACAGTAACTTAGCCTATAGATGTACGCGTTTCAGGCAAAAAGTTCTGTACTGATTTAAGGTAAATTTTGTACAGTTGATACGTATATACACGATACAACATTTAAAATTTGAAACTTTATAGAACGATATATAAATATGATGATAGTGTGCTTCTTCAAAAGGATATATGTCACTGTCAAATGATGTGACACAGACTATATAGTTTGGTTTATAACACCTACTCATCCACAAATACTGGCTGATTAGAAGTCACTCGAGTGTAATTATTAAAGAATAAAAACATATAATATGTCAGATTTTTAGTTCTATGACAGAACTAAAAATCTTCTGGCTTTATGTTTTTGCAGTTTAACTTTACATGATTATTGTAATTATTGATACTGGAAAATATATTTTTAGCTTAAATTAATGGCGCTTATCGGCTACACCAAAGGTCTTGTCGGATTGGTGACGTTGGTGACATTCTTATTGGTACCTCGGTACTATGTGCGAGATCGTTTAGTTCCGGAAGAGCCGGTCATATCGAAGAGTGTCACTGAAACGTGGGTGCCGATCATGGACGTAATAGTTAGTATATTACGTCCATGGGTGCCGATAGACGTCCCTCCACTAGATTATACATTGTCACTAGTGTTGCTAGCATTCGAATACATCTGGTGCTGGATTCAAAGGAAGCTACTGGAGCGACGGATTATGAAGGTAATAAATGTATTAGGTGTTACTACGTCTGTACATTCTACAGAGATAAAAAAGTGCTTAATTCGTCAATATTTTAATATTATTTAATAAATAAACTCTATTTTTCTATTAGACGTTTATTAAGTACAATCCATACAAAAATCTATGTTCAACTCATACCATCCATATTACATATTATAGATTAATTAAGTATATTGCTAATACATATTTAATAAAGTTATTTTTATATTCTCAGCTAAATCAAAATTTGAACGAGTGCTTGGAAGTAGTGCGCAGTTGTGTCGCACGACAGGAAGAACTTGAAGTTACCCTAAAAATGGTACAAAACGCCACATCCCAGAACAATCTTTTATTACAACTATTACTTGACAACAACAATGACAACATAGTTCTTGATTGATTTTATATAAGTAAACTTGTTATATATTACCTAATATGACGATTAAAGACTTTAATCGTCATATATCCTTTTGAAGAAGCACACTATCATCATATTTATATATCGTTCTATAAAGTTTCAAATTTTAAATGTTGTATCGTGTATATACGTATCAACTGTACAAAATTTACCTTAAATCAGTACAGAACTTTTTGCCTGAAACGCGTACATCTATAGGCTAAGTTACTGTTTTTATATCTACTGATAAAAATAGGTATTGAGGAGAGGAGATAGGAGAGGATATTTGATATTTTAGACATTTCTGTCGGACTTTTTAATACCCACAATTTCCTACTACCTATATAGTTTTGATATATCTCTCAAGATTTAGCCAGCGCTAGGTTCTTAAGACGACTTAAATGAACTAATTATTCTGTTTTTCAGTGGAAATGAAATATACTCATTTGCAAAAAAAACGGGCCGTTTCGATTTTCTTCCTGGCTGAAAAAAATAAAATACCTAAAAGGTTTTAATCACTTGAACATGTTACTGGCCAGTTATAAAAGTGCCATAATGTTTATAAGAGTACATTCCAAATTCAAATTTTTGACTGAGCCTGGTTTTCAAAGAAAACAACTTTTAACTACATTTTGTGGCGCGAATTTCCTATAGTTAAAATCGACTGTAAGTAACTTTTTGTCAATTTTTATTAAATTATCTGAAGTCCTTGACATTTAAACTTATTGTTATTGCTGTTTAGCAATCTCGAAAATGGCAGATAAAGTGATAAAAGCGAGCTAAATTATTGCGCTGCTTGAAGAAGGTTGCAGTCAATGCTTCGTGGCTCAGAGGCTAAATGTGAGTCAGTCGACAGTTCAAAGGACCTGGCAGCGCTATCAAGAGACCGGTTCCGTCAAGAGAAGGCCTGGTTCTGGCAGAAAGACATGTACCGAACCACGGGATGATCGTTTTTTACTTAGCCAAGCGTTAAGAAATCGCAAATCTTCTTATGTGGACCTCAAGAACAGCCTCGAAGAAGTAAGAAATGTGCAAATTAGTCTATGGACGGTCAGGAGGAGGCTTCTCGCTGCTAATATACACAGTCATCGCACGGCACGCAGCCCTAGATTACTCCGTGGACATCGAGTTGCCAGGCTTAGCTTCGCTCGAAATTATGTGTCATGGACTCATGAAGACTGGGATAGGGTATTGTTCTCCGATGAAGCCAGGGTATTTGAGCATGGTGAAGACCGACGTCGGCGAGTGCTACGTAGACGAGGAGAACGCTTTGCAGAGGCATGTTTTGAAGAAATCACACCTTATGGAGGGGGCTCTGTTATGTTTTGGGCAGGAATAAATTCTATGGATCGTACGGAGTTAGTCTTCATCGAAAACGGTACACTGACTGGACACCGATACATAACGGAAGTTCTAATTTCTTATGCACAACGAGGAGATGAAGGAGGAGATCCGCAGAAGGACCAAGGTCACCGACATAGCCTTTCGCATAGCTAAACTCAAGTGGCAGTGGGCGGGGCACATCGCTCGCAGAACAGACGGTCGATGGGGACGCAAAGTTCTGGAGTGGCGGCCACGTACCGGAAGGCGAAGCGTGGGCAGGCCTCCCACAAGGTGGACCGACGACCTGGTCAAAGTCGCGGGAGCCCACTGGATGCGGATGGCGCAAGACCGGTTGTTGTGGAAATCTTTGGGGGAGGCCTATGTCCAGCAGTGGACGTATTTGGGCTGAAACTAACTATGCACAACCCGCTTTAACCGCTCTTGGCGAAAACTCAATTTTTATGGACGACAACGCTCGCGCTCACCGGTCTGGCGATGTGGAAGCGTATATGCTAGAAGTCGGAATTCGTCGTTTGGACTGGCCAGCTAGAAGTCCGGACCTCAATCCCATAGAGCATGTCTGAGACGTTCTGAAGCGACGAGTGAGATCAGTGCTGCCGGCTCCGCAGACCATCAGAGAGCTAAAGAATGTGATTACCGCGGAGTGGGAATGTATTCCCCAAGAAACCATAAGAGATATACTCGCTAGCATGCCCAGGCGAATGCAAGCTGTGATTTCAGCAAGAGGGGGTCACACTCAATACTAAACTTTTATCTGATTTTAATGTATTCAAGAAAAACAAAGAAATTAACGCGTTCTATTTTTATTTAGCGAGCAGGTACAATAATAGTGTTTTGAGCTTAAACTTTATTTCTCAATAATTTAATCAAAATGTTATGATAAAACTGATGAAAACTATTCCTTCCTAATTAATTTATAAAATTCTGAGGATAACAATACCTAAAATTGTCAAACAAACTAATAGTCACTATAAAATAGTTCTTTGCTTAAGTGCCCGTTTTTTTTGCAAAAGGGTTTATTTTACTGCAATAAAAAGTATCCTAAGTTACGACCCCAATAATAAGTAATCACGTCACAAAATTTGATTAAAATCCGTGCAGTGCTTTTTGAATTAAACGATAACATTCAAATAGACAGACATACAGGCAATCAGACACAAAATTTTAAAACGACTTTTTCGAGGTCTATATTCAATACAAAATATTATGTTACGGTCACTGTTTAAAAAAATATTTTATTTACAGATTCTCTTCTGAGCTACTGTTTTATTATAAGCATTTACCTTAGATTATATTCATGGTTTGTCTAGCCTGCCCCCCCTAAACAAAATCCTGGCTACGCCCTTGACTTTAATCGTCATATTAGGTAATATATAACAAGTTTACTTATATAAAATCAATCAAGAACTATGTTGTCATTGTTGTTGTCAAGTAATAGTTGTAATAAAAGATTGTTCTGGGATGTGGCGTTTTGTACCATTTTTAGGGTAACTTCAAGTTCTTCCTGTCGTGCGACACAACTGCGCACTACTTCCAAACACTCGTTCAAATTTTGATTTAGCTGAGAATATAAAAATAACTTTATTAAATATGTATTAGCAATATACTTAATTAATCTATAATATGTAATATGGATGGTATGAGTTGTACATAGATTTTTGTATGGATTGTACTTAATAAACGTCTAATAGAAAAATAGAGTTTATTTATTAAATAATATTAAAATATTGACGAATTAAGCACTTTTTTATCTCTGTAGAATGTACAGACGTAGTAACACTTAATACATTTATTACCTTCATAATCCGTCGCTCCAGTAGCTTCCTTTGAATCCAGCACCAGATGTATTCGAATGCTAGCAACACTAGTGACAATGTATAATCTAGTGGAGGGACGTCTATCGGCACCCATGGACGTAATATACTAACTATTACGTCCATGATCGGCACCCACGTTTCAGTGACACTCTTCGATATGACCGGCTCTTCCGGAACTAAACGATCTCGCACATAGTACCGAGGGACCAATAAGAATGTCACCAACGTCACCAATCCGACAAGACCTTTGGTGTAGCCGATAAGCGCCATTAATTTAAGCTAAAAATATATTTTCCAGTATCAATAATTACAATAATCATGTAAAGTTAAACTGCAAAAACATAAAGCCAGAAGATTTTTAGTTCTGTCATAGAACTAAAAATCTGACATATTATATGTTTTTATTCTTTAATAATTACACTCGAGTGACTTCTAATCAGCCAGTATTTGTGGATG
Organism: Boloria euphrosyne; assembly: GCA_951802675.2. Classification (NCBI taxonomy): domain Eukaryota; kingdom Metazoa; phylum Arthropoda; class Insecta; order Lepidoptera; family Nymphalidae; genus Boloria; species Boloria euphrosyne. The sequence goes on from OX637895.1 coordinate 250,386, forward strand.
AGGAGGTGTTATAAACCAAACTATATAGTCTGTGTCACATCATTTGACAGTGACATATATCCTTTTGAAGAAGCACACTATCATCATATTTATATATCGTTCTATAAAGTTTCAAATTTTAAATGTTGTATCGTGTATATACGTATCAACTGTACAAAATTTACCTTAAATCAGTACAGAACTTTTTGCCTGAAACGCGTACATCTATAGGCTAAGTTACTGTTTTTATATCTACTGATAAAAATAGGTATTGAGGAGAGGAGATAGGAGAGGATATTTGACATTTTAGACATTTCTGTCGGACTTTTTAATACCCACAATTTCCTACTACCTATATAGTTTTGATATATCTCTCAAGATTTAGCCAGCGCTAGGTTCTTAAGACGACTTAAATGAACTAATTATTCTGTTTTTCAGTGGAAATGAAATATTTTACTGCAATAAAAAGTATCCTAAGTCACGACCCCAATAATAAGTAATCACGTCACAAAATTTGATTAAAATCCGTGCAGTGCTTTTTGAATTAAACGATAACATTCAAATAGACAGACATACAGGCAATCAGACACAAAATTTTAAAACGACTTTTTCGAGGTCTATATTCAATACAAAATATTATGTTACGGTCACTGTTTTAAAAAAATATTTTATTTACAGATTCTCTTCTGAGCTACTGTTTTATTATAAGCATTTACCTTAGATTATATTCATGGTTTGTCTAGCCTGCCCCCCCCTAAACAAAATCCTGGCTACGCCCTTGACTTTAATCGTCATATTAGGTAATATATAACAAGTTTACTTATATAAAATCAATCAAGAACTATGTTGTCATTGTTGTTGTCAAGTAATAGTTGTAATAAAAGATTGTTCTGGGATGTGGCGTTTTGTACCATTTTTAGGGTAACTTCAAGTTCTTCCTGTCGTGCGACACAACTGCGCACTACTTCCAAGCACTCGTTCAAATTTTGATTAGCTGAGAATATAAAAATAACTTTATTAAATATGTATTAGCAATATACTTAATTAATCTATAATATGTAATATGGATGGTATGAGTTGTACATAGATTTTTGTATGGATTGTACTTAATAAACGTCTAATAGAAAAATAGAGTTTATTTATTAAATAATATTAAAATATTGACGAATTAAGCACTTTTTTATCTCTGTAGAATGTACAGACGTAGTAACACTTAATACATTTATTACCTTCATAATCCGTCGCTCCAGTAGCTTCCTTTGAATCCAGCACCAGATGTATTCGAATGCTAGCAACACTAGTGACAATGTATAATCTAGTGGAGGGACGTCTATCGGCACCCATGGACGTAATATACTAACTATTACGTCCATGATCGGCACCCACGTTTCAGTGACACTCTTCGATATGACCGGCTCTTCCGGGACTAAACGATCTCGCACATAGTACCGAGGTACCAATAAGAATGTCACCAACGTCACCAATCCGACAAGACCTTTGGTGTAGCCGATAAGCGCCATTAATTTAAGCTAAAAATATATTTTCCAGTATCAATAATTACAATAATCATGTAAAGTTAAACTGCAAAAACATAAAGCCAGAAGATTTTTAGTTCTGTCATAGAACTAAAAATCTGACATATTATATGTTTTTATTCTTTAATAATTACACTCGAGTGACTTCTAATCAGCCAGTATTTGTGGATGAGTAGGTGTTATAAACCAAACTATATAGTCTGTGTCACATCATTTGACAGTGACATATATCCTTTTGAAGAAGCACACTATCATCATATTTATATATCGTTCTATAAAGTTTCAAATTTTAAATGTTGTATCGTGTATATACGTATCAACTGTACAAAATTTACCTTAAATCAGTACAGAACTTTTTGCCTGAAACGCGTACATCTATAGGCTAAGTTACTGTTTTTATATCTACTGATAAAAATAGGTATTGAGGAGAGGAGATAGGAGAGGATATTTGATATTTTAGACATTTCTGTCGGACTTTTTAATACCCACAATTTCCTACTACCTATATAGTTTTGATATATCTCTCAAGATTTAGCCAGCGCTAGGTTCTTAAGACGACTTAAATGAACTAATTATTCTGTTTTCCAGTGGAAATGAAATATTTTACTGCAATAAAAAGTATCCTAAGTCACGACCCCAATAATAAGTAATCACGTCACAAAATTTGATTAAAATCCGTGCAGTGCTTTTTGAATTAAACGATAACATTCAAATAGACAGACATACAGGCAATCAGACACAAAATTTTAAAACGACTTTTTCGAGGTCGATATTCAATACAAAATATTATGTTACGGTCACTGTTTTAAAAAAATATTTTATTTACAGATTCTCTTCTGAGCTACTGTTTTATTATAAGCATTTACCTTAGATTATATTCATGGTTTGTCTAGCCTGCCCCCCCCTAAACAAAATCCTGGCTACGCCCTTGACTTTAATCGTCATATTAGGTAATATATAACAAGTTTACTTATATAAAATCAATCAAGAACTATGTTGTCATTGTTGTTGTCAAGTAATAGTTGTAATAAAAGATTGTTCTGGGATGTGGCGTTTTGTACCATTTTTAGGGTAACTTCAAGTTCTTCCTGTCGTGCGACACAACTGCGCACTACTTCCAAGCACTCGTTCAAATTTTGATTAGCTGAGAATATAAAAATAACTTTATTAAATATGTATTAGCAATATACTTAATTAATCTATAATATGTAATATGGATGGTATGAGTTGTACATAGATTTTTGTATGGATTGTACTTAATAAACGTCTAATAGAAAAATAGAGTTTATTTATTAAATAATATTAAAATATTGACGAATTAAGCACTTTTTTATCTCTGTAGAATGTACAGACGTAGTAACACTTAATACATTTATTACCTTCATAATCCGTCGCTCCAGTAGCTTCCTTTGAATCCAGCACCAGATGTATTCGAATGCTAGCAACACTAGTGACAATGTATAATCTAGTGGAGGGACGTCTATCGGCACCCATGGACGTAATATACTAACTATTAAGTCCATGATCGGCACCCTCTTTTCAGTGACACTCTTCGATATGACCGGCTCTTCCGGAACTAAACGATCTCGCACATAGTACCGAGGTACCAATAAGAATGTCACCAACGTCACCAATCCGACAAGACCTTTGGTGTAGCCGATAAGCGCCATTAATTTAAGCTAAAAATATATTTTCCAGTATTAATAATTACAATAATCATGTAAAGTTAAACTGCAAAAACATAAAGCCAGAAGATTTTTAGTTCTGTCATAGAACTAAAAATCTGACATATTATATGTTTTTATTCTTTAATAATTACACTCGAGTGACTTCTAATCAGCCAGTATTTGTGGATGAGTAGGTGTTAGAAACCAAACTATATAGTCTGTGTCACATCATTTGACAGTGACAGTTTGCCCTGTCTATGCGCCGGAGTCGTTCCGCCGGCAGTCTGCCTCCGTGTGTTTTGCTCTTCGAATAAGAATTGATTAAGAAAGTAAATATTGAGGTTTTATATATAAATGTTAAGTAAAAATTTTTCCATTTCAGTAACTTTGAAGAAGCCTCTGTTATTAAGCTTAATAGATAAATTTATAATTTCCACAATATCATTAATTCTATACCAAATTTTATCAGTTTTTTCTGGCCATCGGAAAGTATTCTTTGTAGATAACACCATTGTGCTAATTTCATAACAGCCTCTATCTTTGATCTCGACTCTTCCTGGAAAGTATTCTCCTTCATATTCATATGTTAATAAAAATGCGTATTTTTGATGTTACGAATTTAATGTAGGTATGAATGTACATACATAATGTATTGCGTAGAAAAAAAAATACGGTAAAGTTTATGACTTAGAGTAATCGCTTATGTTTGTTTATATTTGATTGCTAGTTGCTGAAACCTGTTTCTCGATAGAATAAATTCGAAAAGATTAGAATTATCAATATTTGACATTTCGAAATACTTGTGTAAAGTTTCTAAAGCTTCCATTGCCTCACGCTTTGAAATTCTTACTGGAGTCTCTTCACAGTCTTTTTCTTCTTCTCCTTCTGTGTCCAAAGAAGAATACATAGAGCATCTATGTCATCATCATTGAGCTCCTCTGAAATGAGTACATTATCATCCATAGAAACGAAATCCTGAAAAGTCACCTGCTGCTCATTTAAGTCATTCCTACATGTGGTAAATATTCTATCCCATTCTGGAAACGCTGCACAAATCTCTAGCTCCTCTTGTAGGCTCTCAGGTTCAGATACATTGGTCACTTTGAATCCAGCTTTTTGGAAGCAATTACTAATTGTGGTTTTGCTAACAGAAAACCAAGCTTTTCTTGCAAATCTCATGGCCTGGAGGATGTTGATTTCTGGACTTTTATTCTCTTCTATAGATTTAAGAACATACTGAACAACTTTCTTCCTGTAGTAAACCTTAAAGTTGTTGATAACACCCTGATCCATGGGCTGCAATTTACTTGTAGTATTGGCGGGTAAGTACAATAATGTAACATAGGCTTATTTGGGCATATTGTTGTGAGCTGTGCAGTTGTCGACAAACATAATGATTTTTCGTTTTTGGGCCCTCTTATCGGCGTTCACTTTTTTTAACCAATCTGCAAATAATTCAGAAGTCATCCACGCCTTTTTATTGTTTTGATAATGAACAGGCAACGTTTTAATACCTTTGAAGCATCTGGGGCTCTTAGATTTTCCAATTAAAAGAAGTGGCAGTTTTTCAGTTCCAAACATATTCGCACTTACAAGTACAGTGACCCGATATTTACTCAATTTACCACCATGGCAAGACTGACCTTTGAACGTGAATGTTTTATCCCGTAGACACTTGTAGAATAAGCCTGCTTCATCGGCGTTGAATACGTTATCGGGGGAATAATCGTGTAATAAAGCTGGAAGGTTTTTAATCCACACATTACATTCGTTATTGTCCACAGAATTGCTCTCGCCACAAACATGTTTGAATGTGATATTGTTTCTTTTTATAAATCCCTCCAACCACCCATTACTGCCAGAAAATTATCAATATGGAGCTTACTTGCAAATTCTTGAGCTTTCTCTTTGATCATTGGTCTGCTTATTGGAATGTTATTATTCCGTACCTGCTTTATCCATGTACAGAGACACTTTTCAACTTCAGGATACTCTGCAGCTCGTATTCGTTTGAGTTTTCCTTTTCCATCAATACACTGAAACCGAATTTTCCGAGGGTTGACTTTGGTATGTTATTCTCCCTACACAGCTCATCACGCGACTTTCCACAATCATAATGTGATAGAAGTTTTAATTTTTCAGATACTGATAACGTTTTATATTTGCGTTTGGACATTTTGTACACTTTTATTCCCTTGTTTTTAAGTTAAAACATGAGATAGTACTGACAATCAAAGCATGCCCGAAAGACGACGAGAAATGTATGTAAACAAACACGTCAAAACGTGTTGAAACCTGATTAATTTGTCTCACTTATACAGGTAATTGAGCTACAGAGTCTCAATTATAGAGGTAAACATCGAAAAAGTCTTAAAATTCAAATCTTATTTAACCAGGTTCAAAAAGTCCCATTAACAGAGGTAATTTAATGAAAAAGAACCGGGACTTCGTTGCAACTCTCAATAATAGAGGTTTCTCATTTATCCAGGTCCCACTTAACCAGGTTTCACTGTATATCAATGCATAAACACTTTTTTCATTGCTGTCATCTCGGACCGGAATGGGGAAAAGTAAAATGTCGGACGGTAAAATTACGTTTAGTGCACAAACTAGCATATAAATTTATGGCGTGCTACATCGGACCGTAAAAAATCGGACTACCGGACAGTAAAATTCCTTGCAGTGCACAAGCGCCCTTAGGATTAGGTTCTGAAACTGCGTCGTTTTACATTTTCAATTCGTATGCATTTATTCAAAAAATGGCGTCGTTGTACATAAGGTAAGTTCCAAAAGTTTTTCCATATATTCTTTCGTTCTTCTATTGTAAATAATTTGCATTTTCTTTTACAGCCACTTCCACACATCTCTTCTATAAATGACTACTTTAGTTTATTTTTCTGTATTTTATTTTTTTCTGTTCGAGTTAAGATCTGAGAATTAGTTTCTTCAGAATTTTCACCATTAATTATAATAGGTCCTGGATATTTTAGATTATCTTATTAGTCAATTCTTTGAATACTTGAGTTAGAGGCGCGTTGAAACTGACTGCCTGTTGTTGGTTCTTGAAGATTTATTTATTTATTTATTTTATTAGGGAAACAAACAGCAATACAATATTACAAAATAGTACACAAATTTGACAGCACATAAGCCACTTAAGTTTATATTCATAAATAGGAGTAAATAAAAACTTAAAGATGTGCATAACTTAATCGCACTTGTAAGAATAAATTAATTTAAGAATAATTCATTTCAATAAGGTTATCATTAGTTTTTTAGAGTAAGTTTGAAATTTGTAAAGAAAAATATCTAAATGACTAAAATAACTATTGTAAGCATTACAAGCTCTTATAACAAAAGAATTTGTAGTGTATTTCGTACTGCGAGTAGGAATATAGAATGTGTCTTTAGAACGAGTGCAACGTTGTGGCAATTTAAAGTTAGGAGGGGAGGCTGGTCCTGCTCAGGAAGGAGGGGCGCCCTGCGGACTCGCCGTCCGCGTATCGGCCCATAGTGCTGCTCGACGAGGCGGGCAAACTTTTTGAGCGTATTATCGCAGATCGCCTCGTCAACCACCTGTGCAGGGAAGGGCCGAACCTGGACGACAACCAATTTGGTTTTCGTCGGGGGCGCTCCACCATAGACGCCATCATGCGCGTGAGGGCCCTGGTGGAGGAGACGGTATCCCGGGATGGGGTGGTGCTGGCGGTGTCTTTGGACATCTCCAACGCATTCAACACCTTACCCTGGAGTTGTATTCGGGAGGCTCTGAAATACCATCGCGTGCCTCCCTACCTCCGCCGTACAGTAGGGGCTTACCTGAAGGGTAGATGCGTCACCTATCGGGGACGAGACGGTGCCGGTCGGCACCTCATATCGTGCGGTGTTCCGCAAGGATCGGTCTTGGGACCGCTCCTGTGGAACATCGGCTATGACTGGGTGCTGAGAGGCCAACTCCCGTCGGGCGCCGACTTGACGTGTTATGCGGACGACACGCTCGTAACTGCCCGGGGAGCTCGCACAGGGAAGCGACGTTGATAGCTACGGCTGCGGTGTCACAGGTGGTAAACCGCATTCGGCGCCTGGGCCTGGAGGTGGCCCTAAACAAGTCGAAGGCCATGGTGTTTCATGGCCCCCGACGTGCGTCGGCGCTGGGATTACACATCGTGGTCAACGGGGCTCGGATAGCTGTCGAATCCACCATGAAGTATCTGGGATTGGTGCTCGACAGCCGGTGGGAATTCGGGCCCCACTTCCGGTGGCTGGCGCCCAAGCTGATGGGTGCAGTGGGCGCGCTTTCAACGTTGCTTCCCAACTTGGGGGGGCCCAAGCGCCACCTGTAGGCGATTGTACGTGGGAATCGTGCGGTCCATGGCCCTATATGGGGCCCCTGTGTGGGCGATGGACATGACGGCCAACACTTGCCGTTCTGCGCAAACCGCAGAGGGCGATGGCCGTCAGAGTCATCCGCGGGTATCGCACGATTTCCTACGAGGCGGCTTGCGTCCTGGCCGGATCCCCGCCCTGGGACCTAGAGGCGAAAGTACTCGCGTCATTATATCGATGGCGCGAGGAAGAGCGGACACGGGGCTTAAGGCCGGTGCAGCGGCAGATCGCGCTGCGCAGAGAGAAGCTCCGTCAGGTCTTGGTGACGGAATGGCGGCAAAGGCTTCTGCGCCCTACCGCCGGCCTCACTACCGTCGAGGCGATCCGGCCAGTACTCGATGACTGGCTCGGAAGAAGGCACGGCTCCCTGTCGTTTAGGGTGACGCAGGTGCTGTCGGGGCACGGCTGCTTCGGCAAGTACCTGTGCCGCATAGATAGGGAGCCGGACGCTCGGTGTCGCCACTGCGTCCATTGCGGAGAGGACACAGCGCAACACACACTCGCCGAGTGTGTAGCGATTACTAACATTAAATATGTATATTGTAATGGGTCATAGGAGCGGTGTAATTCAGAGACTCTTTTTAGCTGACCGTCTCTACCGTACAGCACTATATTCCTGGGACCTTTTTGTTTATCGACCAAGAGAACAGCTACCTCGTTTACTGTTGCAGCATTATATCTACCGCGATGTGTCTCTGGTATGCGGTCCGAGTCAATAATCAGCTTCAAATTATCTGAAGAGTTATTAAGTTCTTAATTTTGCTTAAAACTCCGTATATATATACGTTGTAATTATTCAATGTGGTCTGTAATTATCGAATTAGATCAATATTTAGCGTCGATGCTATGTTTGAGCGCAAGGATAACTGATCTGTATCTGAAATAAAATATATTTATTTATTTTTCAACAAATATGTAAATGTAAAATGGGAGTAGTCATCTACGATAGTTTCATAACATCTTTCTTCATCATTAGCAGTAGTTTTCATTGGACCTGCTGTATCAGAGTGTATTAGATCACCTATAGCATGTGATACATATTTTATCAGTAAAAGGTAAATCCATTATTTGTAAGCTTTTTCTGTTTAAATGTCCAAATCTTTTATACCATAAGTCATCTTTTCTATAGCCGTATTGCACTGTTCTGTAATCCTTCTTATAAATGTACTGTGTATTATTATATGTGTCGTTAGTATATATTTTCTTTAATTATTATTGTCATTCCCTGCTCCATTAGTTAAGAAGCTAATATCAAATTGTGCGAAATTTCTGGTACTATTATTCCGTTGATCACTATTATTTTATTCCTATAAATTCCTTCTAATTTCTCTTTTTTGGTGCAATCAAAAATTGGCCATTGGCTATTTTAATTTTCATTGGTTCATTTAGCAATTGTATATATCGCTGCTTCAAAACAAAAGGGCCACAACGCGAAAAGACCTAATTTTACAGGAGAGCAATTTAAAGTTTTCAAAATCAGTTCTTGTATAATTGCTCTGTAATTTTAAAACTGATAAATAGGTGTTATACACTGTTAGAAAGATATTTTTAATCCGCTTTTAATGGTTAATTCGGTTATGTGTATTTTTTTCTAAAAAAAGAGTTATGAGCAGATAAGTCTCTTTTGTGTATAAAGATATTGTTTGAATTATGAAGAAAATTTAATAAAACAGTCACAATTTTTAAAAATAATATGTATTCATGGTTCTTTTTGTGCCATTAGCTTACACAAATCAGAAAAAATATATTATAAACCAAAGAAAGTGACCATGTCACATAAAAATAATTACTAAAATAACTTTTGCTTCTGTAAAATATAAAGAAATGCTACAAAAAAATACTTACTTGACAAATACAAACAAAAACAAATAAAAAATCAAAACACAACTACTAAGAAGTAGTAATAAGTTTTAAATTATTAGGTAACTTCAAAAAAAACTAGTTATAAAATTAATCTCAAAATCAAATTGTACTTACTGAAAAAAAATTAAAAATACAAAAGTAAGTAATGCTACTTTTGTATGTACGTAACTGAAGTTTATAACTTCAGTTCAAATTCAAAATAATAATATTATGAAAACTTGACTTTAGCTAAGTATAAAACCAATCTTAAAAAATCAATGAAAAATAATTAACCTTACAAAATAGAGTAATAACACAATCATAATCACAGAACCAAAATTATTAGGAATCGTAGCATTTAAATGTAAGTATCAAATTGTAATTAGGAACTCAAATATAATTAATAATTATCACAGTCATAATTGACATTATACTAACACTTTAAAAGTGAATCAATCTTATAAATCAGTCTTTATCTTCCAATATCAGTCTTAAAGGTTAAAAAAAAAACTCTCATAATATTTAGGTATGACATTTTTCTTTATAAGATTAAGAATACCCCTCTTCTTTGTTTCCGGTATGCTGAGTTTGTGAGTATACAAGTTTTTTAATATTAAATTACTATTTTGCTGCCTTTTTCTTAATGTTGTAAGTGTTGTTACAGATTTGAACTCATTTTCTTGGTAGGAAGTTTTATAAAAAATCTTGTTCTTATTCTCTTTATCAATTCTTATAATCTTAATATCAGCCCATTTCAATTTTTCTCCATCATCATTAGCCGTATAATTACCAATAGCTAAAGGTTTTAAATCATAAAAACTTTCATGCGTGAGCTCTTTAACCAAGTAGGGTGAACCAGTCTTTTTTGCAGTCTTTATCAAAGTGATGTATTGTTCGGGGACATAAATAGGGGAAGATTTTAAGGCCCTTGAAATATTTCTTTGAATTGTCGAATGAACTGCATCGCCTTCATTCTGTGTGTGTCCTTTTATCAAAAACTTGTGAGTAATACTTCTCAAATTTGGCAAGATATTTATGGCATATTGATACATTGCAACCATAAATTTGTTTTTCTGCTGTCCACAGCAATTATCGCTATAAAATACTACGTCAAAATCCTCAATAGCTTTTTCATTTAAATTACACAAATACATAAACACACATGATCCTATCTCATTCACACCCCGAGCTCCTTCTCCTTCGTGCCATACATAACAAGTTGTATTTTTAGAGCCCAGCTCCGTAATGGTAAAATTTAATAAATTTATTTTGGAAATGTAGTAGAAACAAGATACATCTCCGCGTGGACAGGGCATTACTGCCTGTAAATCGTATACTGCCACTTTAAAATTATTGCTTGCATTTTCTTTGTCTTTATCTTTTTCTGCTCTTGAAAGAGACTTTTCCAGTAAATGTTCTTTGTGATTCTCTTGTAATGCAGTTTTATCCTCAGAATTATTAAAAGAAGTACAGTCCTCGCATTGATCTTTCTTTGGCTGCCAAAATGAAATGTTAAATTCATTCTTGAAAATATTAAAATAATTTTGGTAAGTAACATACGGTTTATTTTCAGATACACATTTCTCTACATAATCACGGTGTAATGCAGCTACAGTGAGGCCACCTTCGATATATTCACGCTTGGTTTGAGAACGGCAGTAATGGCTCTCGATACGTGGGATTGAATTAATGTGGGCCCGGACTCCCTCTTTCAAAGATATATCAAGTTTTGGCTGATGACCGTGTTTTCCTCTCAGGTCTTTGAGCTGAACGCCTGTGAGGTCCGACTTGTGCTTTTTTACGACAGTTCTAATACTTTTGTCAGAAACAGCAAGCGTATTCATAAAAAAAACTTTGCATACTCTTATACGGGCTCCATTTAAAGGCAAATAAAATGCGTTGTTAAGATTTTTGCGAGTGCTACCGACGCGAGTATATCGGTACTTTGGTTCAATTTCAGTCATATTGCTATTAATAAATTGTCTCTGTACCTGTAAGTCACCAGTCTTCCAAAATCCATTAAAAATATAAAGTCTTTCTTGATTTGTGAATTTCGTGTAACATTGCAACTTACATTTTTCAGAACACACAGCTCCCATCTTCTTTTCAGCTATCTTCTTCTTCGTTTTTGACATAGAACAATATGCTTGACCACTATTTCTGAGTAATTTCGTCATGTTTCTTCGCCATAATTGTGAATTCGCTTTCCTTTTACTACTATTTCTTTGAATATTCTCTTTGTCAACATAAGGAGATGGCGTATTAACACTTGATATTGTATCAACGCTAGGAATCTTATCGTCATTATTTTGTGCTGTAAAATCGAAACTCGATGACTGAATAATAACCGTTTCAGAAAGTGGTCTCAATAAGACCTCATCAGGTTTAAAAACTGGTGCTGACTCGTTATTCAAACCAGAAGTTCGAGGCTTAGGCGAAAATTGTTGATCTTTGATGTTATTATCGTCATCTGAGCTAGAATCAGTTACCCGCAAGTCGTCTCTAATTTGAAAATCTGGATCTTGGACACTGTCGTCGGATGAAAAATCACCATTGCTTGAACTTGAATCAGAAATGTCGCTATCATAATCGGTTTCTTCAATAACTACGTTTGGTCTATTATTGCTACGAGTATATTCTGGTTCCAACTCCGGTTCGCTGTTCAGAGATAAACTGAAATTGTATTGACTATCAGGAATGGAATCACTGTCCGAGGAGTCATCCAATGCTGGTGCGTTATTCATCTTCTCAATACAGGAATCACTTTCAACGTCGTTGTTTTTAAATAAAGTTTCATCATTGTCATTTGGCTGTTTGATTTGGTTTTTGTACTTTACCATGTTGAGTATCCTATGCGCTCTGTTGTTCATTCTATAAAAAATAATTAAAACAAATACATTTGTTTTACAAAAATGCATAAAATAAACTTTTACCTTAATAAAAAAACTTACAATAAAAATAACAAGCAAAAACAGTCCATTTAATTCATAAAATAATATGATTTTACTTTTAAAGATATACAATACAAAAATGACATATATCAAAATAAGAACTTTTATTCATTAATATTTACTTATAACCTAGAAAAAATTACCAGCAAAACGGACGTATTCCTAACATGTCCCTTTTGAAACAACGTAATTATTATCTCCTAAATGCATCTTCTATGCAAAACTTATTTCAAAATATGGTACTTTTGTTTTTAAATTGTTATTAACACTCCTATAAAGTGTTATAAACAAAATAGGCTTTTTTGTAATATGGTCCTTTTGATTAAGTAAAATATGTGATACTTACATGAATATTATATTCAAAACGGACGTTTATCAAAATATGGCACTTTTGTTTAAATAATAAAAGCTTAATCAAGATATTTTTTTGCGTTATGGCCCTTTAGCACCAAACAAACGTGCGCTCTCGTCGACGTTCGGGCCGCAACTAACAAAATGGCGGCTTTGCACAGATGTTGCAGCGTAAATTCGAAAATACAAAAAAGACGTCAGTAGTATTTTTATTGCTTAAAATGTGAAATTCATAGGAATCTTTTTAAGTTATGAAAATATAATCGGCAAAATTTGAATTTTTACAATAAAAAGGATTTTGAATATTTTTGATTTGTGGCCCTTTTGTTTTGAAGCAGCGATATATACTAGGGTTTTTCAAATAGAAAAAAAATTTATCAATCATACGTTGCTCTGCAATTTCGATCAAATGTTTTTGTAGAGAATTGAACGCTCTACAAAAGAGTTCTGATATCATTTTTCGACGAATCAACTCAGTCAAAAGTTATTCGAGGTCAAAGTTAAATTCTCTGATATTTTAATGTATGCAGACGATATAATAATCCTGTTTAGAGGTAAAGATTGGGATGAAGTTCGCAGACTTACTGAAACCGGCTTATGCACCATAACAGCTTGGCTCGAGTATAGTCTACTTTCAATCAACAAGAGCAAAACAAAATTTCTATGCTTTAGCAAGACTAGTCGTGGACATCCTATGCACTTCCAGATTCGCGTATACACACATCCATGTAACCGTAGCTTTTACAGGGGAAGTCTTGATTGTAATTGTGAAATACTCACGAGACATAATATAAAATATCTGGGCGTCATCTTTGATGACAAACTTTGATGATAACATGGACGGAGCATAATATATTAGTACAGGGTAGTCGTGTTAGAAAACTCATGTTCATTTTTAAAAAGTCATGTTTATTTTATCAGATACTAAAATTATAATACAGTCATATAATCTTGAACGCGCTCAACGATCACTACTTAAAGTAGCCCTTTCCTTGCCCTATCGATTTGGAACATTCGAATTGTATAAGAAAGCAAATGTACTTACAATAAGAAATCTATTTATACATCAATGCATACGCAGATATCATAAGATTAATGTCCCTCTTTTACCTATAAATAATAATAAAATACATGACCGCTGCCCGCTTCCACTAACAAAAAGTGTATTTGCCCAAAGGCACTATGAAACAATTGCCCCGTTTATTTTTAATAAATTCAATGACCTTTACACAGTGAAAAACTTAAGCGACTATAAAATGAAAGGAATTTTCAAAGAATGGCTACTTAATCTAAACCTACGAGCAAAATGAAAACCTTGTTATTGTAATAATATGTTGTGTATGTATGTATGTAGTATGAATGAATGAAATAGAAATCAATATATAACACTCACACACACTCACACAAACAAATACACACACACAAAATATATAACACACATAAACCCTTTGGTTTAGATTATCTCTGGATTTATGTCATGTATTTTTTTTCTCCTCTTTTCTTTTTCTTTTTGTTATGATTAAATTGTGTTAAAACGTATTCTTCGTTATACATTGATGTGTATTGTTTGATATGGGAAGGTACTAGCTCCTGAAACACAGGTTTCTAGTTCAGGAGCTAGGGCTGTATGAAATTGTACCAATGTATTTTGTTTTAAATAAAGTCCTTTGTTCTTTTTTTTTTAAGATTATGCTCATCACCTGATACACATTCCCATAGTTCCTCATGTTGTAAATATGTCTTGACTGCAACTTACAGCTTGCAAAATTATCTCTGCTGGTCAATTTTTCTATCAGATTCTGATTCAGAAGATATGTATGTCTTACTACTCTGATTAGTTTTGCGTCTAGGTTCTTTATCGAATTATTATTTTGTTTGCGTATGGCATTTACAACCTTATCATCACTATAGTCCTTAGTGATTCCTAGGAGCTTATGCAGTGGCAGTTTTGGGGCTGTTTCTAAGACTGATAGTTTTTGTTATGATCTTTTATAGCCGCTGACATTAACTGTCTATCCTTATCGGTCTCGACGGAGAGGACAACCCTCGAGTTTTTACCTTTGCGAATTGCATTGATAGATACTCCCAATTCAGCCACGTACACCCTTTTTTTATGGACTTAATAATGTCCTCACTACTATCCTTAAGAGACCACGGATTCGATTATTAACGCCCACGTAGGGCGTAGGGTTATTGAGGGACACAGAGTTGTTAGATGTAAGCTGGGCTTCTACGTCTCGTCATACAATTTAAAAATTATATTCGTTTGCTACCACCAAAATATAAATAACAGTAAACTTACCAGTACCATGGCAAATTTACGAGTATATGTATAAGACATGACATTTTAAGTCTTAATATATTAAATAAATATAGATGGCAGCGGCCTGCGGTTTCACTCGTGTAGTTGAAATTCCCGCGAGAATACGGGGATAAAATATAGTTTGTTATTCGCTGATAATACAGCTTTCCGTAAGAGAAAGAATTTTTGAAATTATTCGATACTCTTTAATAAACCAAAAATAGGGCAGGTTATTTAAACTGGGATATTTTTTACTTAATTTTCTTTTATAACCGTCATAACTTCTAAACGGAAAGTCCGATCCGAATAATTTAAATTAGAATTTACACGTACATAATTGTACATAGTTACGCAGATCAGGATCAACCCACAGAATGACCGTTTTGAGATATGATCAATTTTCATGAAAAACTGTATGCAAAGTTTGAATAAACCTCGTTCCCAAAAATACCTTTATAACATTATAGAATATGTAGTCTACGATGCAGGGTAACTTTCTTTATGTAGATTTTTTGGATATTGATAATAATATTAGGTAAAATACTGTCTGGTTCTTGTATGCAAAATAGTGATATGTGGGATATTAGGTGTTGGTTCCTTTCTTTCTACATACGGTTATAGGAATTTTAAATAAAAAAAAACTAGTTTTCATTTACAAGTTCTATTTAAAAACTAAAATAACTTTGTTGTTGTTGTTGAATACTTTATAAAGAAACTACAAACAGTCATCGTTGTCGGTAATTTGCTCGATTTCGTAGTCGGGTATACCAGAAAAACCATCGATGTCATCTTCTATTGTTTGGTACTCTTGCGCATCTTGTGGTATAAGATACAATAAGCTTTTTATATCGTTTAATTTGGGCTGAGAAATAGGTTTTCTAGTTGGCCATAGCTGTTTCATTAGTGATACGGTAATAGGAGTTTCTTTGCCACGAATTATTTTTTGAATTTTACCTCAACATAGTCTTCATCCAAAGCCGACGATCATGAATATTTTCAAATTTTCTTTGTGTTCAGCCATGAAATTTTAGATTCATCGCAATAAAGATTATACATTTTCTGGAATGTCATATCAGGCTTTAAAAACTTTGCATCACTTTGCAACTCTTTATAATAATAGTATAGATTACTTAGAACGTACCAACGCTTGATTCCATTTAGCTTAGTAAAATTCCACCCCTCTTTTATAACAACTTCTCTATAGAACCAGTTACTGTGTATTACTGTTAGAATAAAATATTTTCTTGTCATAAAGGGTATCTTAAATATTGACCCTAGTAATAACTGGACAAAGTTTAGGCATTTTAAATAAGTTCAGTGATTTTTGTCGTGAAAGCGCACGTATTATGTTAGCTAAGTTACTAACAGATGAAAGTTTTAGCAAGAGTTAACCATAATATATTTAAATTAAAAAAAAAGAGGATCCGTTTCCCTGTCGGAATGAAAGACTTTTTTTTCAATAAAAAGTAATTTTAAATGTTGCCTCGTAACGTATTCCTACACAAAACTTTGTTCAAAATGGTTCAATACTTTTTGCGTAAAACGTACCCATCGATTTGCTAAGTTACAGTTTTTATACGTAGGGGAGACTGAGGATACTTGATCCCCCCTTTTGTTTTTCCTTTATAAAATCTAAAATATCCATTATTTTTTATACTATAATTGACTAATAGATCCGCAATTTAATAAGTTATAAGTTATGAAGCCATGCAAAAGATAGGATTGCAAACAGAATCACTAGTAAACAAAAACCTCTATGATAGCTTTGTAACAAGTGTCCTCAATGTATAGGAGAGTTGATACTACCTGTCAGGAGACTTGATCCCCCCCGGATCAAGTCTCCCACACACGGAGGACACTTGGGACACGAGATGCTTATCATAGTCCTACATAGGAGACTTTATCTAGATCTTATGAAAAGAAGTTTAAATAAAATGAAAGACTGACATAAGTTTCAATTTGTTTTAATCATTCCACATTAATTAATAATGGCAATAGTTTGAGATCAATCAATCTTATAAACTAAAATTATAACGACAACACCATAAATTACTTTTCCTTCAGCTTTTATAATTATTTAGTTAAATCACACTGCACTGCAATTCAGTCAAATCTTAATATAATTTTGTCTACTCAGTTTCAACTCTGTACCATAAACTTCAAAGATATAAATCTTATTTTAAAAAAGTAGATGTTACAAACATATAACGTCTTCTAAAACTTTGTACAAAAATTAACGAGATCAATCGATAAATCTTACAAACAAAATGATATTGACTAACTATGACAAAAACACCAAATAATAAAAAGATATAACTAAATTAGCGTTTTTGTCGTAGTTAGGTTTAAGTTTTTAAGTTTTTATGACCATTTTAAATCTATATATATAAAAGAAAGTCGTGTTAGTTACACTATTTATAACTCAACAACGACTGTACCGATTTGGCTGAAAATTAGTGGGGAGGTAGTTTAGAGCCAGAAGACGGACATAGGCTACTTTTTAAGGCGAAAAAGGGCTGTAAAGGGCTGAAATAGGAGATGAAAATTTGTATGGAAATTACGTCATTTTTAAAGCTAAAAGCTTGATTTGACGTATCAGTTATAACCGTTGCCATGGTGCGTGCAATGGTAATTAAATCAGCAAATTTATTCCGGGTGGTGCGAAGTAAATATATACAACACGTTTATTATTATAAGTAAATACTTAAGCATTTATAATTAATAACAAAATAACATTGATAAATCTTAAAGTGTTTTAAACTACAAAAAGGAACAAAAAAAAATCTCTTTTTATATAGTAATCACACTATTCTTATGAAATATATTAAATAATTAGCTATTACAATCATTAATTTGAACATGTCGGTGGTATTACCTAACGTTTTATTTGTCAATTTTGAATTTCCTTAAGGACTTGGGAAACTCAAAGGCACCAATCCGCTTTGAAGAAGATTTAAATAAAGGTGGAGGTAGTTTTTTTACTACCTGATACTTAGCGATCACACTAGTATCTGGTTTTTCCGGCCATTTAAATTTTCTGTCAGTAATTTTTTTTGCGAATTTGATGTCTAGGCTAGCGAGCGAATCATTTATTATTTGTCCGACATATCGGTGTGGTATACTTCTTTCTGAGATAAAATTGACGATTACTCAATCGCCTTCGTGGACAATATCTTCATCGAGATTATTTACGTCATCTTCTTCCTCTTCGCTGTTCTCTTCTTCCATTTCGTCTTCGATGTTATAATCGGACTCTGGTGATGGTGGTAATGTCACTTCATCTCCAGAACTTGTACTATCATCGGAGTTTCTTTTTTGTCGTCTCGCTCTCGATGTTATTTTATTTATTTTTAATGATGCTTTTCGTTTTGTTTTTGTGTTTGTAATATTTTTTTTTATTAATTTAGCTGCCTGTGATTTTCTCTTTTCTTCTCTTTTACGAGCCTCCTGTTCTACTTCATTCTTTTCTGGCGTGTCTGTAATAATCCTCGTGGTTCCTTTTTTCTGCCTTTGTTATTATGTTTTCTAGGCCCAGCTTTAGGATGAGGTCTAATCATATCCAGTCGTACATATTTTGAAGTCGATGGTTTTTCTAAATCAGTGAAAGACCCATTTTCAGACACCATAGAACTATTTCGAGGATGAGCAGCGGAGTTCACATTTAAAAATGGCTGTTGGGAAAGACATTCCCTTTGTAGAGATCTTGATGTAGTAGCAGGAGATTCATCGGCATTTAAAAGATTCGGAGCTGTTACAATAGAGGTTAATCGTTGTGCAATAGGAGCATTGTTTGTCAATTTAGCTGCACTTGGCGTTAGTGTATCACTTGTACAGGTTGCAGTTACACAAATGGTAGGAATATCGGAGGTAAGTAAGTCAGAAGTATCTACGGGTGATTCTTGGGAAAAATTTACTTTCTTTTCTATCGGTGCTACAGCAGAAGAATTACTAGATCCAGGAATTGAGATACGCAGTTCTTTTGTTTCTAAAGATAGCTGAGCCAGAGTTAAACAAGTAGCTGGGGCTGCATTATCATGCGTAAACTGAGTTATGTCAAACGATTCGAGAAGTAAGAGAGATGACATTATTTCAGGGGTATTATTATCAGAATTATCCTCAGCAATATCATCATCAGGCTCGATTTCTATGACATTATTTTCCTGTTCAATTGTTTGAGTTTCTTGTGCCTCAGCAACAGCTTCTTCTGAACGGTCCGTAACAAACGAAGATAGAAATTCGTCGTCTGTGAAAATGTTGTCATTGAAAGGGTAAATGCGAGTTATTTCAAAACTTTTGGTTATATTTCTTGGCGTCATTGCAGTCGGATATGCCTTACCTAAGCAGCCGGCGATATCATATATAGTTAGTGGACGACCAGGATGAGCTAACATCCAGTCGTCACACGCGGTGTTGCAGTAAGATTTGAGAGTGCCGAATAATATCCTATCTAAAGGCTGCAGCTTTTGAGATGTATGCGGCGGAATGGTTACCGGTTGGTTATAAATGGATACCGTTGTCTCTGGCGAAATTTACAGAATCAATGCTAATATGGCTTTCATGATTATGAAAAATTACTAAACACGGATTCTCCTTGGAACACCTCACTTGTTTTTTGAAGTGTTGCAGAAAAAGAACGAAATTTGTTGCTGTCATCCAACCACTAGGATGTGGATCTCCAGCAGACCCAGGAGGAGCATTATCAGTCATCCTATTTTGCCAGTTCTTTCGCGGGAATATAAAAAAGGGCGGTGTAGATACTCCTACAGCATTAATTGCACTGCAGACTGTGACTAATTCTCCTCGCTCAGCTGAAGTAACCTTTGACACATGCTTTAAACCTCTACACGCTATAATTTTTTTAGTTTTTAATAGCTTTTTTATATAGGATCTCATAGTCATTATTCGTGATGTTGTTAACAGTTTTCTGTGACTTTTCAAATATTTGGTTTCAGTTTGAAGTGATTGCATCTTATTACAAAAATTCCTCAGTAAATGATTCCTGCATTCTACCTTCTCAACTGTAATATCTAAATATGGTCTTGCCTGCAAAATTTTGGAATTGGAATAATTTTGAGTCACCGTCAGATATCAGTCGTCTGTATATCAGACCATGGGTAGCCAAAGATAGTTTAAAACTTTTCACTATAATTTCACTCTCCATTCCTGTGGACGGACCGGAATAGTTTGTAGAGCAGAAATGTTGAGGCACTGTCGTTTTTTTTCTTTTCAGCACGATCACAATGGTAGCAGTATTTGTTTCGCACTCCCAAATACAAAATTTTGCCTGTTTTTCGGCCTATGATTGCGGCAGCACCAGATAAAGCCGAATAGATTTTTTGGTACGACCTTTTACCATACACACCATCTACTATCACATCAATGACTGGCGTGCCATTTTTTGTGACTCTGCCTTCTGCTATGGCCATATTCCTCTCTTCTTCAGCTGCTTGGTCCAAGGAATGTTGTGCAAGTTGCTGCCAGTTCTCAGACAGTAATTTGTGGTTCCTTTGGTAAGTTTTTTGAGACATAATTGGTAAATTTATGGCAGATGAAAATTCTTGTAGCTTAGAATGAACACACCTAATTGAAATGGCACCAGCTACAGCACATGTATAAATTGGTAAACATATATCACCGTCATTATCGATCACAAATTGTCGTTTACACATTCTGCACAAGAAAGTAAATTTGGAAGATAAGCCGTGAAGCTTTTCGCCAACTAATTTGATATAAGATAGTCCAGAGTCTAATGGTCCGTGATTTGAGATCTCATGTAACTTTTCCAAAAAATAGGAAACGTTAATTATTCTCCGTCCAATTTGAATGTTCTTTTCAGGAGTATATTTTTCCATCTGAAAAATAAATGAATACGAATACATCTGAATAATCATGATAGATAAGATAAATCTTTATTCGCATAAAAATTGAAATATTAAACCTAAAAGAATTCTAAGTAACTCGTTACTTAGAATTCTTTTGTTCGAGGAAAAACTTACTTCTATACTGTAATTGAACCCATCTGCTTCTTGGTTTTCAAGCTGGACTTCATTTCGACTTACAGGAGCACTAGCCACCTAAAATTACATTATTATTTTTATAAACCAATTATTCTGAACGTGTTTGCGGGAAGGAGATTTTACCCTGCAACGTGCGGCTGATGTAATGAATATTACCTGTGTAGTGTGTACTAAAGGCTTCCTCTAGTACATGTTTAGATGAATATGTACTTTTATCAATAACTTCAAAATCGTGATCTTTCTGTGGTACCACTGTTTCCAATCTATAAAAATATAGAAGATTTGAAATTACGTACAACTGTCAATTCTAAATATTCTAGTTCTATGGTTCACAAGATAGATAATTGCATTTTGATATTTTTTTTATATTTGACTTTGAAAAGTTGTTAAGCTATAAGTAAATGATACATAATTATGATTCCTATTTATCATAAACAAAATCAATAAAATCAAACTCCTACTTGTGACGAGTAACATCGCAATTTCCGAATGAATCTGTTATTTCGTCATTTCCATTACCAATATGCCGCAGTCTTTTTAAACATTAGGTATTTTTTGTATTTTTTAAATAGTTATTAGAGCTTAGAAAATGTGTAGGTACTTACGCATTGGAAATAACTTCCGTGTTCATATCTTCGAATTTCTTTCTCCTGTAAAAAATAATTACTTTTTAAATGTTTTCTTTAGTTTTTACAAATGTATTTAATAAATAAATCTAAATAAACACCGTAGAACTTAAAAAAAGTGTTCGTATTCCTAGAGATTCGAAACCGAGTACTTTTGCACCAAAGTCCGCTTCTATACTAAATTCGCTATTGTCTCGAGTTGATTGCAGGTACTTAGACGTTTCCAAAATTCATAGTTTTATTGTCATAAAAATAAATAATATAGTAATAATAAAATATTCTTACCTTTTTCTATCGTTGATATGTTCGGCGTTTGATTTATATGAACGTTTTTTAGTCCTCGTAACGGGTTTTAGTTTATTTCCCATATTTACAATGATATATAGATAATACCCAGTATAGAGACCACTGCTGATGAGTAATCAGCATGGATTTATTAATAAGCGATCTACCGAATCTAACCTTTGCGAGTTTTTGGATTTCATACTTAATGCAATGGATTCAGGATACCAAGTTGATGTTATATACACCGATTATTCAAAGGCCTTCGATAAAATTTCGCACGCACTTCTATTAAAAAAACTTGAATACATCGGCATACATGGTAACCTGCTTCGATGGATGACATCGTATCTTCGCGATCGATCTCAGGCGGTAGCAATCAAAGGTTATACCTCTTCATTTGTTCCAATTACTTCAGGAGTGCCTCAGGGCTCTCATTTGGGTCCTTTATTATTTAATATCTATATTAATAATTCCGTGAAGGGGTACGGTAGACTCGATCGAAACCTTAGCTGAATAATAAAACATGAAAAAATAAACATTTCGAGTCGACAACATATATCCGCAAAATTCGGATTGTCGAGTATTTCGTTTAATTCTAATGGTGATAACAGACAAATCGCAGTCGCCATATTGGCCACTCAAGCGAAACGTCACTGACATCGGATGACACCTGTGTTGCCAGAAGGTTACATTTCTTACATTTTACGTAACTTTTAATAAACTAATAAAGTGCAGGTCACATATTTTAATAAAAATATTTTAAAGAATTTAACTTAATACATTTTTGTAATAATTAATAATGTAATAATTCAGTTTGTTTTTCATGTTTATTATTCCTTAATTTGTGTTTCAAGTGAAATTATGCTTAAGTTATTTTAAAAGCGTTAGGTAATTTAACAACCAATATAATTTGAAATATAATAAACCCCCTTATCTACATATTTTACGTTTAATTTAGTAGTTCACTTGATAAATAAATAATAAATCAATCTCTTCAGTAAGATGAAGTCGTTCAAACAGATGTTAACAGATGGCGGTATTTTATATATAAAAAATCCTTAAAACATATTGTACTTCGTTTGTAAAATATACTGTTAAAAATGATAATATTTTTATTATTCAATTTGTGTAAGTGTTAATTGTATTTTGCTATAATATTTTATATATATTTTATATAAATTAAAAAAATAACGATAATTGCCTTAATATGAAAAGGAAAAATTATCACGATTACGTTCTTTATTTTTGTGAATTGTTTTATAAAACTGTAGGTTAAACTGTAGGCCTCTGCTAAAATTTCATTCTTCGCCACTGATACACAATACTTATTATTATTTGAATATTTATTTAATATTTTTGGTGGATAAAGAAGAGTTAAAGCATAACCAAGTTTTGTTATCTTATTATTATGAATACAATCTGAGGCATATATAATGAGTATACGCTGTAACATTATATATAATTAAATTTTAAATAAATAAAATGTGTTTAATTATACACTGTAGCCCACTGACCTCTATAATACCACTGGACTGGCTGTTCCAAGCGTTTGACAGCAATTTTTTTGTGTCCATTTGAAGCGCCACTAGCGAGAGGGCCGAGAACTAATTTTGACATATATTGCAAATGACAGCGAGAAGTGTTTGTTTACTGTAATTTTGTATTTTCGTTGTTAATATAACATAAGTAGTAATTATGATGATACGGTTATTGATTAATAAAAATAAAAAAATAAAAATCTTTATATCGACATCATTAGTTTTAGTACCACGAACTCTCGCTACGTCCTACAACGGCGGACAGCGCCAAAATGGCGAATATCAAGCGAAAGCAGCCACAAAAGCACGTTGACAACAGCCAGTCCAGTGGTTTTATAGAGGTCAGTGCAGGGGCTGCACCCCTGTTAAATATTTTGTACTAGCGACTCACCCTCGCTTCGCTTGGGTTCATTCCTAGATTTAGCGCGAGCGAAGCCGCGGGTTCCGCTAGTATTTATTAATGATATCAATAGCTGCTTTTTAAATTCAAATATACTATTATATGCAGATTATACTAAAATTTTTAAAATTATAAAAAATAAGCAAGATTGTGCTGACTTGCAAGACGATCTAAGTAGACTGGAACTGTATTGTAAAGCTAACAGTCTATATTTGAATTTAGAAAAATGCTGTACAATTACTTTTTCAAGAAAAAAAAATCAAATTTTACATAATTATTCGATCTCGGACGTTAATTTGAAAAGGGTAATTTGAAAAGGTAAAGGACCTAGGGGTCCAGCTAGATAGTAAACTCATATTTGACTGCCATATAAATAATATAATAACTAAGTCATATCAAATGCTGGGCTTTATATTTAGGAAAGGGGCACATTTTAAAAATGTTCACACACTAATATTATTATATAATGCATATGTTAGGTCAAGTCTGGAATACGCATCTACATCTTGGAATCCCCAATACAAGAAATACATAGACTCGATTGAAAAAATACAAAATAAATTTTTGAGAAGAATAAAAAGTAAATTTGGCCCTACTTGTCTCAGTAATATTACTTCCCTAGAAATACGTAGAGGACACAAAGATCAGCTTTTTCTTTACAACTGCTTTAACTGTCCTAGTCATCGCACTCGGTCTCAAGCTACTTTCTCAACAGCTGTCTCCAAAACCAGGTATTGTGGCAATTCATTTATTGTAAGGTCTTGCAATAACTATAATAAGCAGTATCATGAAATTGACTTGTTCAATAATGGGTTCAAAAAATTCAGTTATTTATTAAAAAAAAAGGCATAAATCATGTATACATTGTTGGTATAATTAGAGTGTATTCTTTCCTTAGGCTATATTCTTTTGCTTGTTATTTTAAGTTCACATCTTTATGTTTTTAGTGGAAACTTTGCTGGCTTAATATTTTTTGGTTTGAAGTGTTAATTTATGTTTACTAAAATAACGCTGTATGTTTCCCAAAGATAAATAAATAAAATAAATAATTTAATAACAAAGTACCTTATTACGCTATTTTAACTTAAAGTATTTTATATTTACACGAAAGAAGAATATTTAAGAAAAGAAGAAACAATGAAACAATGTATTTACAAATAAAACTTAACAAATACACTAAACAATCTTTGCTGAAATAATGCGGCGAAAAAAGCGACACGTCTATATAGCATCAGGCTTCGGCCGGCACTGTCCGTACTAGACTGTAGACATGTGTAAGTAATACGAGTAATGCATTACGCGTAATATTACCCGACCGAGTACTGTAGCATCACACATTACTCGACCAAACTAAGCATTACGTATCACTTCAAACATTACGCGAGCGTGCTATTCCGTTCGACAGGGCTATTACGTATCTAGCAATCGACTCGCGATAGCAAAAATCGTACAATAATTGCTCTCTAATCGCAAAATCGTATTAAGTATCGGCAATAGCGAAGCAATAGCAAACAAGTGACAGTGCTTCCTCTGTCGAGCAATCGGTGAACTAAATGTGCATTTTTATCTAAGAACTTACGAATTTTTCGTATTATAGCGGCTAAACATGATCAGTTTTAACTGTCACTTTAAACTGAACAGTTTTATATGACAGTCAAAACTGATGTCCCTTGTGGCCACACACGTTCACTTTTGACTGTACACAACACACTCCATTTTATTCTCATGTCAAGATGTCATCGGATAACGACGCTTTAGCCGTGCTTGGTTTGTTATTAGTTTTATAAAGTAAAAAAAACGCAGAGTGGTGTAAAAAGTGGTTAAAAAAAGGAAACATTATTCCCATATTAATTTATTAACCGAATTAAAAGTTGTTCCAAAGGATTGGCACAACTATCTCAGAATGAGTGAAGAAATATACCTCAACCTACTCTCTCGTGTCTCCACTCATTAAGAGAAATGATACAGTAATGAGAAACGCTATTTCGCCACATGAGAGATTAACGGCAACGTTACGATTTCTGGCAACAGGACGCAGCTATGAAGATTTAAAATTCTCAACTATTATTTCACCTCAAGCCCTCAGCAGCATAATACCAGACACATGTGAGGCTTTATTCAAAGTACTTTGCCCAGATTTTTTAAAGGTAAGAAAACTCGAAAGTTTTTAATAATTACTTTTATTAATTGTAATGAAGAAAATCACAATAGACGACGGCCTATGCGGCCTCCAGATGCTTGTCGTATAATAAACATTTAATTTGTAATAACAAATATTGAGATCAATAATTGAGATAAAAAACTACACTATCTCCCAAGTTGAACCAAATTACATATGCTTACAAAATTTGATGAAAATTGGTTCAGTAGTTTAAGAGTCCATCGCGGACAAACGTGACACGTGATTATATATATTAAGATTTTTATTATTTTTTTCTCTTAAAAGAGCTATTAGTTCACTCATATTTTCTTGTTGCTCACGTACAACATCCACAATAGTGCTCATTGTCTGTGCTTGGAGCTTAGCTGCTTCGGCCTGTTGCCTCTGCCACAATAAGTGCAGCCTCTGCGAGCTTAGTCTCCGCATCCACCCTACGACTCTCCAGTCCCTTCACCCATTCTGGGTCAATTCTAGGTAGACCTGAAATAAAATTATATTTTAGTAAAACAAAATAATATTTTCAAAAGTAATTTTACCTGTAGTTTTTTTTATTTGTAAGAGCTATAGTGTCGTGTACGTTATGCGCGTTGTCGCGCCACAGGGCTATCTAATCCTGTAAAATAATATGATTGTAGTCTATAAGTGTATTAAAAAGTAACTAATATTTTTTTATTATTAATAAGTATAAGTTCACCAGTCTGTGGTGGTTCTGTTTCTAAGTCAGTTTTTACACTATCGTTCCGTACAACACGATCACCGTCATTATTAATAGTAAAGTTTTTCCCAAGTTTTTACAAGATCTTTTAAATCCAGGATATCGGTGAAGTCTAATTCGTGAACTTCATATGGAGTTCCAGTCTTCTTGGCACATTGTATTACTGATTTCCATTGTGTTGGCACAAAAATGGATCTATTTTTAAGTATTCTAGTTTTTTTACGCTCAATTGTGCTATGCACAAAGATGACAGCACCTTCGTTCTGGGTGTGTCCAACAACTAAGTATTTGTGCGTTATTGACACAATACCCATAACTTTAATCGCATAGTGATAAAGACTCATTAAATATTTGTTTTTATTTTGTGCCGAACAATTGTCAGTGTAGAAAATAACATTTTTTCCAACGCAGTGGTCTTTTAGAAATTTATAAATACACGTCCCAACTTAATCGCAACCTTTTCGCCCAAGTGACTCATTCCACAGATACCAATAGGCAGCTTTTGATACAACATCAAATACGGTGCAGTTGTACACATTCAGTCTTCTTTTATAAAAAAAGAGGGAATCGTTCCCGCATGGTGTCTGCAGAACTGCCTGCATGTCATAAGAACAAATTATTTGGTTAGAATCATTTCTGCATTTTTCAATGTCTAATCTTTTTTCCAATCTGCACAAATCCTTTTCTTTCAAATGTTTTTCACAAGTGTCCATCAGTTGTAACTTATCATCGCCAACAGCGTTTTGGAACGACAGACAAGTTGAACACTGAACCTTCTTGGGCTTGTGAAACACAATGTTAAACTCGTTTCGGAAAATGTGTTCATAGGTTCCTTGCTTGATAATAGGCTTACTATTCTGATGACACCATTCCTTGTACTGCCGATACATCAGAGTCAAGTTTAAGTCGCCATCAAGGTATTCTTTTGTTGTAAACAGTAATGAGACTCTTTTCTGATCCGAATCATGTGAGCCTATGTTATCCATGTTGTTGTTTCTTTCTACTTCCATTACAGGTTGATCTGGTTCTTGATCCAATTAACCACCTATAAAATAGAAAAAGACAGTTCAAAAAACCGGTCAACTCTACCTACCTTTAAAAAAAATGTGTCGGAGTAATAATAAAATTAATCACTATGTTAGTACCTAGCATAGGTTCAGCATGCTCCTGAAGTACTGCAGGCGTTGTTATCCCCTCCAGCCTAATTAACCCATTTTCTGTTATTTCATTAATAGTAGTATCATAATTTTGTGGACCTATATTAGGTAAGTTAAAGTTATTTTCTTTTTCCATTGTAATTGGCTGCAGTAGCTGACCTGCTTCGATACCTATCAACAAATAAGTTTTCAATAATATATACCTATTTTTTTTTAAATAAGTAGGACTTATTACCAGATAAATTTATCAGCCACATTTAAGTTTGCATTTCAAAACCGTCTTTTTGGTCTTCGACAAGATAAAGCACAGGACTGTCTTTACGAACCGCATTTAATTTTCTCTCTGGAACGAATTCCGCCACTCTACCAGCATCTATTAAGCAAAAGCATTATAGCTATAAGCTATCAAAAGAAGAAAAACAATAAGTACCTACCTAGATTTTTACCATTTTATTACCTACGATTTTGTTATGGTAGGTAGGTACTTAGCATAGGATTCTCTAAATTTAGGAGGTACTTAGTATGTAGTAGGTAAGAAATTACCTATTACGTGCTTTATCTAGCTTAAATGCAAACATTGATCCATACCAGTGTTATTATTGTAAGCTATCGGAAGCTTTTTCCTTTTTGTAAAAATACTTTTAAAGCTATCACTTAAAAATTTAGGTTAGGTTATGTAAAAATGAATAAGTTGTTAAATATGGCAATGTTAAGGTATTAAGGTTGGCTAAAGTTTGCATTATCTGTTCTTTTTTTACTTTTGCTGTCTATGCAAATTGTTACTTCCTGTTCCGGGTTCATATATCATAGTTGTAACTTGTAACTGTACCGAGGTCTGAATTTGATAATAATTAAAGCTTATCATTGAATTGGTTTTATTTATTTAAAATCACAAAATAAGTAATTTTTGTATAAAACTTACCGCTAAACTGATCATGATCACGCTCTGAACTCCTGGTTATTGCTAATTTAAGCAATTTTTTAGCTCTAGAACACAGTTTCACAAATTGTTTTTATCAAAACTCAAGCTGCGTCTGACCACCACACTCCGCGTTCAAAACGCAACTGGCACAAAACACGAATAAATAATAATCAAGTAAAGAATTTCAGAGTCATACTGGAACATTTCGAAATATTCCATTAGTGAACCACGGATGCACTTTAGAATTTAGAGTAGAAGCGGGATATTTCGAAATAAACTGATACTGAAATCGAAGTGATAACTAAAATATTGTTTTCTTTATTGGAATAAATAGTTTTATGTCAATAGGAATAAAAATTCGAGTTATACCGTTAGTGAATTGGAAAGAATATTCAATTTCCTACCGTTCTGCATACTTATCTCTAAACACGGAATTTTCGGAAATGTTCCGATAATGAATCCGACCTACGAATTTTTCTTTTCTTAAGCCTTAAGAGATGCATATATCATAACATCAATCTACATGCCTATAAGCTCAATTTATATTAAGTTTGAGATATGATATTATAATACTATAACAGTACTTTGTAGTTTCATAAAAATCATAGAACACTTACATAAGTCTGATGTTTGACCTCTTGTGGAAGGTGAGGCCACAGTAATAGGCTCCGATAACACTATCACTGGCAAATCATCTGCTTTACTACCTAAAATTTATTTATAAGATGATTCAAATATAAAAGAGTAATATTATTATAATAATATATATCGAATCAAATACTGAAATCTTACTAAAAATATATATTTGGTATTTTTGTATGACATGTAAATTTTATCAATTATTATTAATCTACATTATTTTAACATTATTCTACTTAAGTATTTAAATCTAATCTGGACGTGACATTGTAATTGTTATTATTATTATTATTATTTATTTGAATTATAAATTGTTTAAAATATCTTTATGTATATTATGTGACATTTTATGTATTTGGAAAATAATAATCATCATGCTGTATTTACCTATAATTAAAAGTGCAATTAACATGTTAAGTGTAGTGCCTAGATAAAATTTTGTGTTAATCATTGTAACTTTTGTTGGTAAGTCAATAAATAAATAAATAAATAAATAAACATGCAATACCACCATTTTAAATGATATTTACACCAAACCATTACATAAAGCCTTGAAAATTGAAATATTTTAAGTAAATAAAATATTCACCACAGACCCAGAACCATGGGAATTGAGCTTAGAAGCAAGATTGTCCCATTGCTTGTCCACAGTTTCCTTGGATCTTGCTCTAAGCCCAACTCCCTTGGTTAAGGCAGGATGCTCGCTAAGGAACTCTAAAAGTTCCTCGAGCTGGTCGTTGGAAACTTTATTGGCCATTATTATTTATTTCTCTACTTCAGTTCAATAATCTTAATCTCTTTCAAAATTCAAATTTCCAAATGTCATTAGCAAATTTACAGGGTTGCCAGACGTACCAACATTCGAAAATAATTATCATACCAGATGCAAAATTATCATACAACTGCCAAACCCGCGCGAAATGCGGTATTTTGCAAAATAAGGAATAGGATAGGAATTTTAGGAAGTTGTGAAATTAGACAATAATAAAAAAATATATATATTAAATAATTATAAAAGAGTGGAATCATCGGAATCACCAATATATTCAACCTCTGCAGCAGCGTCAGTAGTTTTTGAATAAATCTCTAGTAGGAAGTCATTCTAGACAACATTTTATCAGTTGGTTTGAAACCATAACAGCAATGTTTTGACTGGTTTTTTACGCATTGTGCTGAAAGTAAAGCCCCTTTAACAGTTTTTGTTGCAAGTTTGTTTCGTATTTTAGTTTTTGTCAAATTATTTTTACTGAATAGTCGTTCGGTGTCCGCATTTGAATGTGGAAGTGTCAAAACGGCCAGAGCAAATTGAGGTAAAACTTTGTATGATTTCTCTCCATCAATATCTATTTGTGAAATTTTATGCCAAAATACATCAACTTCTTTTTCCTGGGTGACATCTGGACTAACTTCATCCAACGATAGACGTCGCCACTCGTCGTCTAGTTGCTGCAATTCTTTTGGGGAACTTGGCTTTGCTCTGGGACATAGTTGACACAAAAACAAGAGTGACGGAGTGCTGTCTCGCTGTCTTGCCGACAAGGCTTTTTCCGGTTGTAGAACTGGCAACGCCACCAGTAATTTGTCGTCAAATGGGAAACGATCTTTAATTCCTTTGCATAAATGTAGCAGATAGTCTCGGCATTTTGATCTAAAGCTTGTAATAAGGTCAGGCCTTGCCGTCACATCAGGATTATTAAGACCTTTCATGACAGCGACTCCCAAATATATGCACTCAAGCCGTATGAATCTGCTAGTATCGTCAGGTTGAATTTCAGTGAGATTTGTACTTGCAACATAGTCCTGGTACATGTACCTATGTGCAAAGAAGTTCACGGTATGCAGTTGCCATTTTGTCATGCAGTGTCGTGGCTACAACTTTTGTTGACTGGAAAAATGCATTCATATAAGTGACTTTCGGAAGCACCCAAGCTAAGAAGCTGTAGTACAATTTCATAAATGGGTCTTGAAGGGCATTGAAAATTTGTTCAGCTGCAAGTGTACGCTCTGCAAGCCAGACATCAGTAAAGTAAAGCCTAAGAGCTTGCCACTGTTCCAAAATTCGTTCTATCGCCGGTAGAAAAGAGAGCCAGCGTGTGATAGCCAAGTCAAGCATTTGGTGATCCTTTACGGATGTAAACTCTTGAAATTGCTGCAACTGAGCCTTTCTCTTGGCACTTTGCCTGAAATAGATAGAAAGAAAATGCAGAAATTGTTCCATGATTTCAGAACCTTGTACATCATGTTCTTGTACTTCATAAACTTGTCCTTCATATACTTGTTGTGACGAGTTAGATAGCATCGATGCCGTAGTAGGTGATGCTTGAAATGATGCTTGTCCAGAGGTCCGTAAAGGTTGAATGGACGAGAATTGATTATTTTGACTTAAAATCACGGCTGCAACTGGCTGTTGATTTATGGTTTGCATATTTTGGGACTCTCTACTCGCATGCGATATATTATTAGTATCACCTTGTCTGCAAAACAAATCAGCCTCAGCATCGTTCACAATTTTTAACACCGCACCCTTAACCCGTATCTGAACATCTTTCGGGAATGTTGTGACTATTTTCCCCAAGTTTGTGAAAAAATCTACCATAGTATCATGGCCTTGGTTAAGCGATTGATACTTTTTTTCTAAGTATGATTGGAACAGAGTTTGTGTCGGTGGAGGCGACTGAGAGATTCTGTCTGTTTTCTTCTTTTTGGTGATCCTACTCGAATCAGTTTCACTGACTTGGGATCTACTTATAGGTGGTGGTGACATGACTGATGATGAGTTTGATGATAGTGGTGACATGGCTTGTGAATCTGTTTCTGACCGTGGTGACAGGACTTGTTCATCATCACTCAAAGATGGCAAATTTGTTAAATTTTGTTGTGTGTCATTACATATAAAGGGAGAGAGAAAGCTCAGTTCTTTTTCAAATCGAATTGGTTTTATGTTAGTGGCTGCCTGGCCACTCTTCGTTAGACCTAGTTTTTTGGCGCGTCGATAATTATCGCGAATTCTCTTCCATCTCTCTTTACAATTTGCCGCTGGAACAAAATAAAAAGAATATCAGTGAACACACATAGAAATGACTTTAATGAACTCTACGCTTATGGCAATGGATGAAGTGAGGTGCTCCAACTTCATTATTGGCGGAGAAATCGCGTAACATTCACACAAGAATAAAATAGAATTGAATTGAGAACCTCCTCTTTTTATGAAAGTCGGTTAATAAAATGTGCTTTTGTTTTAGGTTTTTGGCCACGGGGAATTCATTCAGGTCGCTGGCTTTTAATTATCGACTCGGAGAAAAAACAGTAAGATATATCGTTTATGAGACTTGCTCGGCGATATGGAACAATATGAAAGTACCTACACCTTCCGAAGAGGATTGGAAACAGATAGCAAGAAAATATTGGGAAAAATGGAATTTTCCTAATTGTATTGGAGCGCTGGATGGCAAACATGTTGTTATCGAATGCCCCGCAAATAGTGGCTCGAAGTATCTTTGTTATAAAAAAACATTTTCAATTGTTTTGTTGGCCTTAGTGGATGCTGACTACAGTTTTGCACTACTCGATATAGGTGGCATTGGAAAGAATTCTGATGGCTGTTTATTTGCCAATTCTGTCGTGGCAAAATCATTGGCACAAAACAAATTAAATATACCTGATGACAAGGCACTGCCGGGTACCGAGGAAATTATGCCTCATGTTATAGTGGGAGACGCAGCCTTTCCGCTACAGAAACATTTAACCGTATCCTGGAAATCAATTAACGGACGAAGAAAAAAAAATTTTCAACTATTGAGGTAATTCATCTCAAGTCGCTCTCGCAATTCGCAACAAATTCAAAAGTTATTTCGTTCCATGGCAAATGACAGTTGTGAACAGAGGATATCGCCACATAGACCGAGACCCAGATATGCAAGCGCAAGAAGAATAAATATAATTATAAATTAATAATAAGTTACTTATTATTGCGTAATGTTTGATATACTTATAAATTTTTTTAAATGTTTGAATAAAAACAAAAAACCGACTTCAATGAAGTCTTCGCTTGGAGGTGCTTTGAGGTGCTCCGATTCCAGTGAAGTCTGTTTATGTTTTTTTATTTAAACATTTTTATTTCACCATTTTTTCATGTGAAAGACTAATTTAAGTACACTTAACTCTCTGTATGATAATTAATAAACCGATTTTGATGAAACTTACAGTTTTCACTCAGTTGAATAATACCTACCCAGTGAACACGTTTACGTAAAAGTGACGTCGGAATGACGTCACGCTATGTCAGGATTTACATAAGAAATAAGTCACATATGAGTCATATATGACTCATTATTTCACACTTCCTGACGTAAGACTTTTACGTAATGAATATGACGTAAGTATGACGTACAATTGACATCATTATGACCTAACCGACGTCATGCTGACATACCAATGATGTAATATTAACGTCAAGTTAATATGAAATCGCTTACTTACATATGACGTAAAATTGACATCAAGATGACACAATAATGATGTCAAGTTGAGCTTGGATCGCTTACTTATATGACGTACCATTGACATCATTATGACCTAACCGACGTCATGGTGACATACCAATGATGTAATATTAATGTCAAGATAATATGGAATCGCTTACTTACATATGACGTAAAATTGACATCAAGATGACACAATAATGATGTCAAGTTGAGCTTGAATCGCTTACTTATATGACGTACCATTGACATCATTGTTATCTAGCTGACGTCATAATGACATACCAATGATGTAATGTTAATGTCAAGTTATTTTGAAATCGCTTACTTACATATGACGTACAATTGACATCGAGGTGACATAATAATGATGTCAAGTTGTTCCTGAAACGCTTACTTTTATATGACTTACAATTGACTCCACCGTGATTTAACTGACATCAAAATGACACAACAATAATGTCATAGTGAAAATGTCTAGCTGGATTCAAATGTCTTTTACTCAGATTTATTAGACTTGAACGCATATTCAATTTCATATGAATGTAATAGCGTGATATCACGTAAGTGTAATTCTCGTGAAGCAGCTATACATAAAACTACTATACAAGATTCAAAAAATATATTCCTAAACAAATTATAATTAAAAAATTCGAGAACGTTTGAATAAAGGTCAATTAATTAAAAGCTGATTAATTTAAAATACAAAACTATTTATTAATACCGAAATTTCACAAATGAACATATTTGTAGAAATTACTTGTTTTAACTAACACCTTATAATTACTGAAAGAAAAAAACTAAATATTTTTTGTTTCTATTGGAATAAATATAATCCAAAAAGTGAAAAGATAAACAATTTAAATTAAAAATAAATTTGGTTTCAATCAGGTATACTAGTACGCAATAAGGACTTATTTCACTTTTTGAATTGTACTCCAATAAATAAATTCTATATTAATTAAATATTTTGTGAATACTTTGAATTCACACACTTATATCTTAATCAGTCCATAAAATAAACACTAATCTTTTTTTCTTATTGAAATAAATACCATCCAAAAATTTTAAGTTAACAATTAAAATTGAAAATAGAGTTAGATTTAGTCTTATATTGTAGTATCCAGTAAATATTGTTTTCCACTTTTTAAGTAGTATTAAGTAGTAATTTTTTTAATATTTAAATATTGCATGAATTTCTCAAATTCACTCACTTTTGAAACTAATCTAATTTTGTTGTCTTATATCTACATCCTTTTGATGTTCATTTTGTTTTAGCTTTTGCCCCAGTTGTTGACGTGCTCTTTGGTTTCCTAATCGGAACCAATTTGTTCCTGCTTTCGAGAATTCAGCACTGTCCCATGAAGAAAACTTTTTCAATATTACCTCTGAAAATAAATTTTTCATTTTATCAGCATAAATATTTCTTTTTAAGTAAATGTTAACTTTATTCATATATTAGTTTTTCTCACCTTCGCAAATTTTAATCAATTTCAAATTATTAATTTTATACTTCGTTTTTTTCCCTTCCCAAGTGTTATCTGTAGCAAATGATGGTGAGAATATTTTATTAAGTACTCTTTCCGTGTACTCTTTACCGTTTGTTCCTCCAACTTGACTAACAATCCTGACCTGCGTAAATATAAATTTATAAGTATATAGATAAAGTACTCGTAAGACCTGGAGTAATATATATTTAAGAAAAAGTTATGGCGTTTATGAGTAAAAGAAATATGCAACTTAAATTTTTTTTAAATAACTTTGAAAATTTGAGAAATTTTATATATCTAGTTCTGTGTGATCATAATTTAGGACGGTCAGTGAGGCTACCTTTAACATTAGTAACTAATAAAACTTTGCAGCCGTTCATAAATTACGCCACGGCAAATTTTACTTTTGATTTATAGACTGTAGTAATAATAACCTATAAAGCATGGTGTTTATCATTTTTAGAGACATGTGAAGAGCCCTCGTTGAATAGCATTTTAATTATAAGCATTAAACCCATGTAGATCAAATAAAAACATTTTTTTTGGTCATACCGTCATTTGATTTGATTATGACAAAAAAAAAATGTTTTGCTCTATTTTATCCCGCTCAAAACAAGAAAACAATTTTTTTTTGTCTTTCTTTTTTGTCATTTTAATTAATGAAAGAGCTGTTTAAGAAGAAGTCAATTTAAGATTTTTTTTGTTTTATAAAAATCATCCAGAATCTTGTTTGATTCAGAATCTAATAAAAACTAAATCTTTTGATAATATAGAGCCACAAATCCACTGATTAATATTTACTGTCTACAAAAATGCGAAAAAATTAGCTTTTGATTTGAATTATTAGATTATTGATTCGATTCTATACACATGACAAGGTTTTGGAATTATTTTTACCCAGATATAAATAAGAAAATTCCATATTTACTCAACTTAAAACATAAAAATAACTAGTTAAATTACATGTATTAACTTACAAATTCTTAAAAAAAAACTGAAATGATGAATTATTGATGATGATGATTGATGTATATTTTCTCGTTAAATTAACGGTAGGGATGTACAAAGCGTGACGTCGTTTTTTGATAAAATTGGGGGTGGAGGGGGAGGGGGGAGTAGTAAATAACCCCCCCCTAAAAGGGGAAAGCTCGGAGGTTAATAGTTTTCGAAATATTTAATTTTAAAAATTCTTACCTTTTGATGTTATGTTTACATGAAATGAAGTTTAATGTGTCAAAATATGAACTGGAATAAGTTGCCACAGATTAAAAATCAATATTTAAAGTCACTCGCTACAGATTAAAAATCAATATTTAGTGTTACATGCAAAATATTAAAAAAAAAATAACCCTAACCTACCGAGCTGAAATTTTGCAGGATATATGCGAAATATAAAAAAAAAATAACCCTAACCTACCGAGCTGAAATTTTACAGGATATATGCGAAATATAAAAAAAAATAACCCTAACCTACCGAGCTAAAATTTTGCAGGATATATGCGAAATATAAAAAAAAAATAACCCTAACCTACCGAGCTGAAATTTTGCAGGATTTATGCGAAATATAAAAAAAAAATAACCCTAACCTACCGAGCTGAAATTGTGCAGGATAAGTTCATCTACATACATGAAATGAAACAAATAATCTTCTTATTATGCATATAACCAAAAGAAAAAAAGAAAATAATTTTGCAATAAATCAACATAATATAATCATAAGAAAATAAACAAGTAATTTTACAATAACAAAAAAATAGTGCTTTTTATTATAATTAATAAATCAACAAATGATCACAAGAATAAAAAAACAAGTAATTTCACAATATTTTAAATAAAATATTTAAAATACAAAAGTAATTTAAAATAATTCTTAATATAAAATTAATTTTTAAAATTTCTAAACTGATATCGCAAATGGCGTCGTTTTTATGTCAAAAGTAGTCAGTTTGACATTGTCATAACTGATATACTATGTACCAATTTTAATGATATAATTGTTATTAGAAACGAATAAATCAAGATTTTTGATATTAAAATAAACATTTTAAGTATAATAGTGTTTGAAAACAACTTTTAATACAGAATATTGCATCAATCTTAGTGGAAAACATCAAAAAGTATGTGTATAAATTTGATAAAATCACGTACTAAGGTGAAATTTTAATATTTTTTTATTTTAAAAACTATTTGATTCCGAGTTGTGAAATATTATATACAGACTTATTATAGTGATATCTATTTATGATAAAAATTTGAAGTTTCAAATCGACGTCACGCTTTGTACAGTTGAGCCAAATTAACTTCAAGATAAACACCAATTATAAATAATCAACTAAATTTTAAACAAAGATTGATACTTGAATAATTAAATTAGAAGGCTATAAAATTTTATTATTTACCACAATATCGTATGATTTTATCTTCATATATAGGCCAATCATCGCATGGTGTGAGTCTGTTTTTAAATTGAAAATTCAGATTTTTAATGATTGAGGGCGGCCATTTGCACGTAGTTGCTCCGGTAGATTCATCAGTGTTTAGAAGCCAATTACT
Organism: Boloria euphrosyne; assembly: GCA_951802675.2. Taxonomy (NCBI): domain Eukaryota; kingdom Metazoa; phylum Arthropoda; class Insecta; order Lepidoptera; family Nymphalidae; genus Boloria; species Boloria euphrosyne. Next base: position 288,383 of record OX637895.1, read on the forward strand.
TGGAATTTCTGAATACGATGCTTGTTCAACAAAATAAACCACTGCATATGGTTTTTCCATAATATTGTTCACTAAAAAAGTAAATATTTAATATTAAAAAATTCTGTACATTATTCAAATAATTATCCAATATTTTAATAAGTTTTAGATATTTACAACATAACAGGATGAAAATTAGAATACAGGCATGAAACAAGTTAAGTACTTGAAAAATATAATATACCTATTTATATATTCAAAAAAATGTGTTAGGTCAGAACATTGAGTTATTATTTCTACGTAATAACTCAATGGGTCAGAATCAGCATTAATATTATTATAATAGTTCAATACATATTAAAATACTTACAAATAAGTTGGATGCAATCCGATTTTTTTATTTAAATAATTTCTATTGTTTTCTTTATATATAGAACAGAATATATAAGAAAATAATAGAAATTGCGCACATAACACTTTTACTCAGGAGGCGCTGCGCGGGTAATTCTTCAGAATAGTATGGAAAATCTAGTCCTCGACTACATTTGACAATTCCGCCATCTTGTCGTTTGACAGTCGAGGAATTGTTATTACTTATTTGTTAGTTGTTTTACGTGAAATATCAGCAATAATGGAGCGTAAAGGCCTTAAGGGAGAGTAAAAAATGGCTACTGGTTTGGTATAAGTCGACCACAAAAATACTTAAATACAATCCGCAATGTAAAAAAACTAAAAAGTAAATTCGTGTATACAACCACAGATTTAAGATATTTTTAAATCTATGTATACAACTATACACAGATAACATAATACTATGCCACAGATTATGTATTAGTTACTACGTACTATACTAGTAGTGTATATAATTATTGTTTTAAATTAAAAACTGTCCTTAATTGCTTATAAAAAAATTATATTAGGTAGATAAAAAATACGTGAAATATTTTGATGTTATTCAACTGTGAGTATTCAAATTTTTATTAGTTTAGAAATAATTAAACTTACTTAACTAACCTATAATAAATAATGTATGATAAAAAATAGCAGACACTTGAAAAATTTAAACATTTATTCAACCAGCAAACTATTAAATAAAATGATTAACTGTGCTTAAACTATTTGTTTTTTTTTTGTATTGAAAAATATGTTGAAAAGTGCAACAATAAATTTATTTTAATTCCGTAGTGCAATTTTTTGAATTTCAATAATAATATTTTATTTACTGTAATGCACTTATTCACGGCTCACTGAATTTGACCCAACTTGTTTTGATTTTCGGATTTTTTTTATTTTTAATTATCTGTTCGTCGTTTGTTCGTTAATGTTCGAATGTAAAAATTGTTTGTTCGTCTTTTATTTATTTATAATTAAATTATACAAATGTTCACCCTTAAGTTGGACACCCTTACTAGATATCTTTATTTTTATCGCTCAGATTAATTAATTTCGATCAATTATCGTTTGTTCGACGACTATTGGTGATTGTTCGATCATAAAAACAATTAAATTTTTATGCAAAACTTTTACTTATCAAGTACATATCTTATATATTATTATATAAAAGAAAGTCGTGTTAGTTACACTATTTATAACTCAACAACGGCTGTACCGATTTGGCTGAAAATTGGTGGGGAGGTAGCTTAGAGCCAGGAGACGGACACAGGCTACTTTTAAAGGCGAAAAAAGGCTGTAAGAGGTTGAAATAGGGGATGACAGTTTGTATGGAAATTACGTCATTTTTAAAGCTAGAAGCTTGAAACTTATTATTTGGTCTTTTGATTAGACATAAATAAATAAGACATTTAAATTTTGTAAAAATTGTTCGATAAAAGGGGGTACGAGCTAGGGACGAACCCGAGCGAAGCGAGGGGGAGTCTCTAGTATAACATAAATAAAGAATTATTCCTTTCATATAGTTATGACGTCATTATTATATAATCTGTATGAAAAAAATGACTTATGGCTTAAGGTATGATCTTTCATCATACTTTTACGTATACATCAGATTTGGTTGTTATGTCAATTCTACGTCAGAAGATTGACTCGTCAATTATGTAATTGTATGATTGAGTAATTATGTCACTTATACGTCAGAAGATTGACTCGTAACTTATGAAATTGTATGATTGAGTTATTATGTCACTTTTACGTCAGAATATTGACTCGTAACTTATGAAATTGTATGATTGGGTTATTATGTCACTTTTACGTCAGAAGATGACTCGTAAATTATGTAATTGTATGATTGAGTTATTATGTCACTTTTACGTCAGAAGATGGACTCGTAATTATGTAATTGTATGATTGAGTTATTATGTCACTTTTACGTCAGAAGATTGACTCGTAACTTATGTAATTGTATGACTTACGTATTACGTAAATGATATATAAGCTTATGATTTTGACATGATGTCACAATATGATTAAAATATTATATCAGCTGTATGTAACATTAAAGTCATAAAAATGACATCATATCAAAGTCAAATTTAATGTCAGCATGATATCATAGTGATGTAATCCAATATGACATCATATTGAAATCATGGTATTGAGTCACCATGATGTCATGTTTACGTAAAAGTTTATGATCTATATATGACCTATGTATGATGTCATATTAAGGTCATGTGTTCACTGGGTAGTTTAACAAAAAAAAGAATTACTTAAATCGGACTAGTAAGTATCGGAGATATGTGAGAACAAATATTGCACCTGTCTAATAATAATACACAATAACATTCCCTATCTCAAAAACTTTTGAACCGATTTTGATGAAGTTTGCACCATTCCCTAAGTTGAACAATACCTAGTACAACAAAAAAAGAACTATTTAAATCGGACTTACTACTTTTGGAGACGTGGACAAACATACAAACATACAAACATACATACACTTTTGAAATTTAGCACAGGTCTATAATAGAAGCTGATATAGACTAACATATCCAAAAACTGGGCATTTCTGGAAATATTACATACATACGGGTCGAAAACCTATAATTTAAATGAATAGGTACTTACGTGTTTCATTCAAAATCTGTGCATTTCTGCGCCGCTGCTCATCGTGATATCTAGGGTCTCCTAGATCATACAGTTCTCTATACTTTTGCACTAAAGAAATAAGCAGTTCTTCTTTCATTTTCGTTTATTTTTATTAGCACGGCACGTGCGCTCACATCCGCCTGCCTGCGTCGACTAGACGGATCGGGGCTGGTCGCAGCGCACCGCCGACAGAAATACGCCTGCGAAGCGATCCGCCAATGCGTTGCCGCCCGCCGCGCTCCGATCCGTCACTAATAAACGATATTTCATACAAAACATAGCCAGGCGTATTTTTGCGTTGCGATGCGGCCCGACCCGATCCGCCTAGTGGACGCTAGCCTTAAGACGTTATTTTTTCAATGTGTATCAACCATAGAGATATAACAAGCATGGAGGAACTGTATTTAATTGAACATTTACAATATATCTGATCGTGCCCTTCTTATAGACTTGTCAACGAGAGGGACAGAGACAGAAATACACAATTTGCCCTTTCTTAAAATCGTAATGAAGCCAATTATACTATAGAATTTCTATATTTATATATTGACCATTATAGTAATGTACCAAAGTTTACCGGTTTATAAATCAGAAATACCGTTTTTTTTTTACCGTTTTTTTGTAATATTTATAGTAACTATGAAAAACCATTACACGAAACATTATTTCACCTTAGGTTAAAATTAATTATATTTAACTAATTTAAATTAATTAGATATTAAGGTTATAACATTTTTTTAACATTATTTAAATTAATTATTTTGGCTGACAGGGCTTGGCTTCCAGCGTGCCAGTTGAGCATAGATTACTTCGCCAGTGTCACGTAGAATGGAGAAAAAATATTTTTTATTGTATTTGAATTGTATTTATTAATTATACATTAAATTTATTATAATTTTAAATTTATAATAATTTAATGTATACTTTGGTTATGTAATTATAACGAATGCTATGTACACTTCTAAAGATATGCATATCTGATTAATTATTATTGTCTTCCAAATGTATATGTTTTAATATGTGTGTTGTTAGTGTACTTTTTTTATAAATAAATAAATAACAGAAATAAGTAAATAAAACTCATTTATAGTCTAATCTTGTTTATTCATTATTCAAAAATATAACACAAAAACAATTTGATCGATAAATTCCGATCGGACAATAACTATTCATTGTCCTTTAAATAATATTGTTCTTCCTTTTCAACCCTTGAATGTAACATTCAGGTGCAAAATGCTTTGAGCAGAGACGAGAATATTTAGTGGGTTCCCAATTGTCGCGCCTTAAAGCTTTTATCCAAAGCTTCCTTCTATTTTGATCTACTGGAAATCTGTAAAATATTGTGAATTACTAGGGAAATGTAAAAAGATAATTTATATAATAAAGCGTATATATGTATTTATATGTATGTATTTTATATAAATGTATTTTTGTATCTATATGTATATATGTATATCTGTGTTATATATTTTTATTTATGTAGGTATGTATATATTTGAGCATGAATATATATAATACTATTTGTATCGTCCTGTTTACAGTTTTATTAATCCTTTCACCAAAGGTTGTCTGTAAGAGATAGTAATAAGACCGCATTTGCATGCCTTTTGTTATCTTTCTTTTTCTTTTTATCATTCCTATCATTTACCAGTGTGTACAATAAAATATTTATAAATAAATAATAAGATAAATATATGCACCATAGGTTCTTTGACACAGAATAAGAATCACAGACTCTTGATGATCGCACGTGACGCTAGCCTAGCGCGGCGATTATGGCTAAACCTATGTAATTTATAACATACGTTTCTAAAAACGAATCGGTAACGTAATAATGAAGGTACGTCATGTCACATCACTATGGTTCAAAAAACAAAATTTCTTTCTCAAATTGACAAGAATTCAGATATCAGTTACACACTATTTTGATATTGTAAGAGTCTTAAAACAATTAATTTAAACATATTTGAATGTGTCATAAAAATTATAAATATTTTAACAAACAAATCCAAAAAACACTTACCTATCCCAGGTAGCATTTTGACGTCATTGTGACGTCGACGCACGACGTAACTGACGTCATACCACGACGTCGGTGAGACCCTAATTTGACGTCAGTTTGTCACATCGTTAAGACGTCAGTTTACGACGTCTGTAGGACGAACACTGACGTCTATAGGACATCCAATACTGACCTAGTTAGGCCCGTATTAAACGTCAGTTTACGACGTCTATAGGACATCCAATACTGACCTAGTTAGGCCCGTATTAAATCGTACTTAAATGAAGTTATGTTAAATCGCTGTTGAGTACGGACTTGAAGTATTGTCCTGAGTAATAGTGCTATATTATACTTAAGTGCGGGGTAACACCAAAGTGAAACCCACAGCTAAATGTGAACTTAAGGACAATATCAGGACATCACTTCAAATACGTAACTAAAAGCGGCCTTAGATTAAGTACGATTTATTAATACGTTATATAAGAAAATAAAACCTACAAAAATGTGGCTTACTGAGAAGACAGGCTGCTAAAAAAAGTCACAGTATTAAATTACAAACATTTATTAATAAACTCAAATTTTATCATATACATAACTTAAAAATATTTTTTATGGAATGAAAAATATGGTAACCAAACTTACACTAGGGTATATAGTTTGCCTACGGATATAATTGATGGTCTCTGGCTCAAATAAAAATTTAAAATTAAAAAACTTACCTCCTAAATTATTGCCAATAAAAACTATATTGAAAAGGGGCCATATTCGATGGGGAGACTCAAGTATTACTATCTTTTAGACCTGTATCGGATAATACTTGTTACCTACATTTGTATGTGCACGAACTTTATCGAATTTGACCCCTGACTCCTATCTAACAATAAGATAACTTTTCAAAATTTTGGTAGCAGGGTTATATTGCATAACTATAATCGTGTAGCATTGGAATACTTACATAACAGTTTTCATTGGGGATAAGCACACATTTAGTTACAATATCTTTAATAGGCATAAGTGTAAAATGTGATAATTCTTCAACAATCATAGTATTAATAGCCATAGAATTAAAGGGATACTTAAAAAATGGCTTATAACTTAAGAACTCCTTACCATAAACGAATAAACAATCTTTTCTGAGAATATTATATATTTTAAATACTTTTTTATTCTTGGTTAAACAATAACAATCACTTTCACGATGTGTGGCTACACACATGGTATATCTCTCATAAGTAAGTTTTTTATAACATTCATAAACATTATCTTCAGGGACGGGCCCTGAATTATAATTATCTGAAACAACCACTTTTAATAAGGAAGTGGACTTCAAGGACGTAATTTCTTGTAATCTTTTTACAATTTGCTGTAACGGCTTGCTGGGTGATCTTACTAGTATTTTTAAAACATTTAAATAATTTTCAAACGGAAATGCAGAGTATTCATCAAGTGCACCAAAGATACGAACATCGTCACCTATATGACATAACATATGTACATTGTAAACTAAAAAATGTTTTCCGTAAACAAGTTTTGAATGATTTATGAACATTAATAATAATTCCTGTGCAGAATCTATACCGATTTCTTCAATGTGTCTGTTTGAACAAAAAATAGTAATTGCTGAATGAAATAATAAAAAGTTTTCATAGAGTGACCGCGGTAAGATGTTTTTCAAAACAATTAGGCCAACATATAAAAGAAATAATCTATACTCGGTAGCTTTCCATCTAGCTATTTCACTTAAAGCTCTTGGTTTTCTATTGAATTCAATTGGTATAAATGCTGCACAGTAAATAAGTTTTTCAGATATATTTTTGACTGACCGACTAGGTAAACGAACATTTAAATCACCACTGATCCATACATTTAAAAGCTTACGCATTACTCCGAGACATATGTTATGCATATATTCAATAGGGAATGAAGATATTAAATCTATAGGGAGACGTAATAGTGGTGAGTCGCCAACATGATGGTCTTCATCTGTTTGCATACGAAATGATTCATCTGTTCTTCTTTGCGCTGACACACTTTCATAGACTACTCTACCTCGGTATTCACCAGTCTCAATACATTTGTCGCAAGCAGAATAGCCACCATGCTGTTTGGCACATTTCACAAAAGCTCTGGCTGGAGCATCACAAATGAAACTGTGCACTTTAACAGTGTAATGAATATTTTCAAAATCAAAACCCTCTTCAAGTAAGTTTGCCAATTCTTCTACAAATTTTTTGAGAAAACTATCTAATGGAGCGGGCTTAGAATTACCACAAAAAAGAGCCACAGCAAATGGTCCAGTACATGGGTAATTTTTAATCATAGCTAAAATTGGCCATAACTGTATGTTAGAGCTTTTAAATAGGGGTAGGCCATCAATGTTAAAAGATAATTTTATTTCTTTATTACTAGATAGAGAGAATAATTTTATTCGTTTTTGAATTTCAGATAGCAGGCCCAGATACACAAATTTTCCAGTATCTAAATCACTAACTTCTATATGCATTGGGGTGTTTAATAATGTTCTACTATCTTTTGGTAATTCAGGGCATATAGGATATAAAATTTTGAGAAGGCTATCTACGGCATTGTGTGGTATTTGATGCTGGACAGCCCAGTGTTTCAATTTCGTTTTTATGTCTAAATCTTTTATTAGCTCATCAGAATCTGGATCAGATATGAAATTCTCTGCACAAAAGTTAATGTGGTCGTTATCAAAAGAAAAATTATATTCTAACAGCGTATTGGAAATATCATGAATATTTTGTGATGAACGCGATAAAGATACATTTGATGAGGTAGATGGCAAATTACAAGTACTAGTGCTAGTAAAATCGGGTTTTATCATATTAACGGAATCATCATGAATACTCTGTGAAAGCAAAGGATTTGATGCAATAGATGAAAAATTATTAAAATAACTGTTTTCTGCAGAAGATATTTCAGATAAAGTACTTTCATTTGCTCTTCTCATTAACTGCCTATGCCCAACTATGGTCTTCTTTTTGTTTCTTATTTTCGACATTTTACTCATCTATCTTTTTTCTTCTATAATTTATTCTTTCAGGAGCATGCTTTAACCAAGTCTTGATACTATCTTCAACATCCTTCTCAGTAGCCGATGTTGTAGAGGTTACACTTTCTAAAAAATATTTTCAAATTAAGATCAGATTTCTTTACAGCTAGTCAATAAGTATAATAAACGGTTGTTAATTACTGACGACTTTATCGTCAAACGAATAAGTTCCTTTTTTACACAACCACACATGTAAAGATAAAAATTGCTTGTATGGGAAGAAGTATAATTAGTTATTAGTTTAATATAGTTAAGTATAGTTTTTTTATTATGAAATAATAATTCAATTATTTTTTATTAAGGTGGCATCAGATTGATCGGTGTGTGTGTGTGTGTGTGTGTGTGTGCGTGTGTGTGCGTGCGTGTGTGTGTGTGCGCGCGTGTGTGTGTGCGAGCGTGTGTATATGTGTGCCATGTGAGTTGTGCACGCTGTACGTGCGTGCACGTGTGTGTGTATGCACGCGTATGTGCGTGTGTGAGCGTTAGGATCTCTCTATATACATAGATATAAATTTTAACTTACCAACAATAGCATTTTTTAGGCGAAGTTGACAAAACGGTTTCTTAGCAGATCGTTTCCCGTAGAAGTTATATTTAGCTGCTAGTTCATCTTTAAATATGAATTTGAGGATCCGAAACGCCTTCGATGAAAACTCACGCCCTCCTATAATCTTTAAGTGGTTTACCTGAAATAACAGTCATTTGTATGGTCTACGATGACATTTTACACATTATTCACAATGGACTGAAATATGACTGTTATTTTTTATTATCATACCAGATTATCATAATGATCCTTATTGATCAACAAAGCCTCCGTGTTGACCACATCTTCTTCATTTGTTAATGGGAATATGAATTCTGGTTTAAGTTGGGTTGCTCCTTTGCTTGGTCTATTTAACATATTGATCAGTTGTTCATTCTGTGTCCTTATTATGGACAATAAAGACAACACTTTGGATTGGTACGCTGTATAAAAAGTTGGTATTATATAAATCACGATCAACAGATTTTAAAATCATGTATGGAGCTTAAAAATATCCAAAAAATCAACTATGATCATAGTTTAGTAACTAATGAAAATAAGATACCTGTTAGTTTACCGATTCCTGATGGAGATGCGGGTGTACTGTCCCATGGTTTAAGATGTGACTGAGAAGGGTTATTTGTAACTATATCAGCCAGCAGTCCAGTTTCTTTTTCCAATACTGAAAAACGCACATAAAGTATTGTGGCGGCAACTATAACCCGCCACTTTATTTCGAACGCACCCTGCGAGCAAGCTCGGAAGTGCTCGAGTAAGTTCGTGGTATCTGCCTCTCGCTCCCTCGCGGGACGCGGCGTCTTTTCATTCGTGGCATTTTTTCTAGAAGCTTTTCGACTGACTCAATACCTCCTACAAAAGCACTAATTACTGAAAAGTATAATATTATGTATTTTAAAGATATCATTTGTTACTTGTCGCAGTTAAAGAATAAATTCAACGTTGATACTAAAGTGAGTTTCATTTCGAGTCCCAACTGGGTAGTTGGCCATAGGACGGCGTGTTTGACTTTTTGCCGGAGCATCGCCGGCAGCGTGGGAGCAGAACCCCCGCATTGGTGACCCCGACGTGATCAGATAGTCGTCCAAACTCCAAGCCACTGGTCCAAGAAGCAACGAAGTTCAGCAGAATTCTGCGCGAGTTCCCAATATTGGACTCGGCTCGACTGTGCATATGCGACCTTGGACCCACCCACAGCAACGATGCCTCAACCAGGCATTCGCCATCAACGTGTAGCAAAATCTCGACGAGTGTTACCTGCCATAATCGAGTGAGTTGCAGTTAATCTGATGTGCATTCACATTCTACGTACTGTCAACGTGTCATCTACGTATGTAGATAAAACCTCGCAGATCTTCGTTAGGTATGTGATAAGTGTAAAGTGATGAGTGCAAAGTGTTAAAAACAAAGAGTTGTGTTGTTAGGTATCGTATAGTTCGGACCACTTAAACTAAAGTTTGAACTTTATATATGTAACTTGTAAGTAATGCTAATATTTTGCTATTTTAAGTATAAACCTCAACCACTTTGTACCTACTACCTATTACAAAAGCTTCGACTTTGCATTATGTTCTGTATCTATAATAATATAATTATAGCTATTAGCCTTCTTTAGTTATGTTTCAATATAATATATTATGTTGCATTAGCATGTATCTATAACCAGTTGTTTTGATAAAGTGTCACATTGCATTTTTATTATTTAAAATTTAACATAAATTTTGTTTCTTAATAACTTACTTGTTTATTTTAATATAAATATTAAGGTGCTTTTACACTTATAGTTGTAATAATTATTTTATACATTCAAACAATATTCAAATAACATCATATGTTTATAAAATTGATTCTGGTTGTTGCACCATAAAAATAAAAGCTTAATTTTTATTTTTGTTGCTTAGCATTAAGATTACATTTAAGTTTGTATTACTAAATCTTATTTCTGGGTGCTTGTGTGTTTGACAAAAGAAAACAACTTTAAGTTATTGTTAAAAATTCACTTTCTGAACATTGCACAGATTTCAAAGTTACTTATAAGTTTTTGCTCGGTTAATGTACCTATATACATTTTCAATGTATTTAATTTTAAAATGATATTATTGTGTATATATTGATGGTTGCTTACTTACCTTTATACTAATAGCGTGATTATCTTTGCCTTTGCACCTCTCCAACGGCTGCCTAAACTTTTGTTTTTGCTTTCTTTTTGTATTATTATTTTATCCTGCTTGGTTGTGTGATATAATGGCTGATAAGGAATTAGAACAGCGATTGAAACAGCTGACACTGGAGAACGCTGCTCTTCAGCAGAAACTGGCTGACTTTGGGTCTACATCTGAGTCATCACTCAAATCTGAAGCACAAGCAGTGTGCAAGGTTGCTGTCAAATTGCCACCTTTCTGGCCTGACAAACCAGCAGTTTGGTTTGGGCAGGTGGAAGCACAATTTGAAATTGCAGGTATTATTTCTGATAACACTAAATATAATTATGTTATAGGAAGGTTAGATCAAAGGCTAGCTGGGGAGATTGAGGATATTATTACTAGACCTCCACCCATTGGTCAAAGGTATCAAAAAGTAAAAGATGAGTTAGTTAGGCGTCTTTCAATGTCAGAGGAACAGCGGGTACGCCAACTCATTAGTGTAGAGGAGCTTGGGGACAGGCGACCATCCCAGTTTCTTCGTCATCTGCGTTCCTTGGCTGGTAATGTCCTTACCGATGAAAGCATTTTGCGTCAGCTTTGGATGCGCAGGCTTCCTCAGAATATTCAGGCTATTTTAGCATCTCAAGCTGAACTAAGTTTAGATAAAATAGCAGACCTTGCCGACAAGGTCACAGAGATATCAGGCCCCAGCAACCAGGTGTACTCCTGCGCGACGCCAGCGCCTGCACCATCAGGTCTGGACTCCTTAGTAAAGACAGTGGAAGACCTGTGCAAGCAAGTTGCATCTCTTTCCAAATCTCGTCCCCGCGGCCGCTCACGCAGCAAATCTGTCTCTAGACAGCGCTCTCGCGGTGCCTCACCTGGATTTCTAGGTATGTGTTGGTACCATAAAAGATTTAATAGCAGGGCAACCAAATGTACCAAACCTTGCAGCTGGCAGCCTAACAACACACCGTCGGAAAACGGCAACAGCAGTCAGTAGACGCGGCGACTGACTGTTCTCATCACAGCCGCCGACTTTTTGTTACTGATAGACGTTCGAAACTCCAGTATCTAGTGGATACTGGCTCGGATCTCTGTTGTTTCCCAAAACGCCTCGTAAAAAATCGTCGCGTTTCTACGGGTTTCGATCTTAGCGCTGCAAATGGGAGCTCTATTAAGACCTATGGCAACATATCGTTGCATCTTAACCTAGGTTTGCGCCGGGATTTTCACTGGAATTTTGTCGTTGCGGAAGTTGATACACCGATTATTGGCTCCGATTTTTTAAGTCATTACAACTTATTACCGGACTGCCGAAGCAACCGTCTCATAGATGGCAGTCAAACTAGTGTTAAGGCCGTTGTCTCTAAAGACTCTACTTTTGCACACATACTTACTGAGTTTCCCGATATCACGCGCCCACCTGGACTACCTAGAATTATCAAGCACAGCACTGTGCATTACATAAAAACCACTGACGGTCCGCCTGTATCGTGTCGTCCCCGTCGCCTGGCACCTCAAAAACTTACTGCTGCCAAAAAAGAATTTGAAGACATGGTGCGATGTGGCACAGCCAGATTGTCCAAAAGTGCTTGGTCGTCTCCTCTGCACATGACACCCAAGAAAGACAACACCTGGCGGCCTTGCGGCGATTATCGCGCGCTGAACGCAAGGACCATACCAGACAGATACCCCGTTCGGCATATCAATGATTTCGCCTGCAGCCTTGCTGGAGCCACTGTTTTCAGTACTATTGATCTAGTAAAAGCGTACCATCAAATTCCCGTGTTTGAAGATGATATCGCGAAGACTGCCATCATCACCCCGTTTGGCCTCTTCGAGTTCCCTTTTATGACCTTCGGGCTGCGAAATGCTGGTCAAACCTTCCAGCGCTTTATCGACGAGGTCACGCGGGGTCTCGATTTTTGTTTTCCTTATATCGATGATGTGCTCGTTTTTTCAGCGGACGAGGACAGACACAGAGAGCATCTACGTGTTCTCTTCAAACGCTTTCAAGCTTACGGAGTAGTGATAAATTCATCAAAGTGCATTCTTGGTGCCAGCGAGGTTGTATTCCTAGGTTATCTCATCAACGCTAACGGTACGCGTCCCCCTCTGGATCGCGTTCAAAAATTACTAGATTTTCCCCCTCCTGACACCGTGCAAGGCGTGAGGCGTTTCCTCGGCATGATTAATTACTATCGTCGTTTCATCCCTCATGCCGCCAAGTATCAAGCGCCGCTAATAGACGCACTGGTCGAGATCAATGGCAAAGGCTCTAAACCGTATCCATGGACGCCGGAGCTGTTGAGGGTTTTCGAAGACTGTAAGAGGAGCTTATCAGACGCCACGCTACTTACGCACCCTGTAAACGACGCACCTTTGGGCCTCTTTACAGATGCGTCTAGCGTGCATATCGGCGCCTGTATACAGCAGCTGATCAATGGACAGTGGTGCCCTCTGTCATTTTTCAGCAAGAAACTGACTCCTAAACAGTCGCAATGGCCTGCCTACCATCGGGAACTCCTGGCGGTGTACGAAAGCGTACAGCATTTCCGTCACATTCTCGAGGTCCAACATGCCACAATTTACACTGACCATAAACCACTGCTGTACGCATTTGTACAGCGTCGAGAGAAACTGGCTCCCGCACAGCTCAACCAACTCCATTTTATTAGCCAATTCACGACGGATATCAAATATATCAAGGGAGAAGACAATGTGGTCGCGGATGCAATGTCGCGGCGGATTGATGCTATCTCGTTGGAGCAAGAGTACGAGGATTTTTCCAAGGCTCAAAAGTCTGACGAAGAACTAGCGAAGCTACTACATGACGGTTCCAGCCTCAAGTTGACGGAAATAAACTTGCCTGGTACCAATTTAACCCTGATTTGCGACACGTCCACCGCTAAACCACGTCCTTTTGTCCCTCTGAAACTTCGGCGAAGGGTGTTCGATAAACTTCACAACCTAAGTCACCCTGGCATTCGAGCAACTGCCCGCCTCGTAACTGATCGTTACGTATGGCCTTCTATTCACAAAGACTGCCGAAACTGGTCTCGTACTTGTGATGCGTGCCAGCGCAGCAAAGTGTCGAGACATAACTCTGCTCCTCTGGGAAACTTCAGCACACCATCTGGTCGGTTTTCACATGTCCAGTTGGACATTATTGGACCGCTACCAGTCTCCGAGGAATACCGCTACTGCCTAACAGCTATAGATAGGGTGACCAGGTGGCCTGAAGTTTGGCCCATGCGCACTATTATGGCGGAAGAAGTAGCAGACACCTTCACCAGAGAGTGGATACCACGTTTTGGCATACCTTCGGTTCTCACAACAGATCGCGGTACTCAATTTGAGTCCGATTTGTTCCGCAGACTTACGCACACTTTTGCTATCAAGCGTATTCGGACAACTGCGTATCACCCCGGCGCGAATGGAATGATTGAGCGTGTCCACCGCCAGCTCAAGGCATCATTAATGTGCCACGGTGGGGACTCTTGGACAAAGGCTCTCCCATTCGTGCTGTTGGGCATTCGATCCGCCTTCAAAGAAGACCTTAAGGCTACAGCGTCCGAATTAGTCTATGGTGAAACGTTAAGACTCCCTGGCGAGCTCCTAGTACCCGCACCTAGTGAACCCAAAGACCCTACAGACCTGGTAAATAGACTCCGACGTTTCATGGCATCCGTGCGGCCCTGTCCGTCGTCGCATCATGGTGAACGTGCGTCGTTCATTTTTAAGGATATGGCAAACGCGTCGCACGTTTTCTTGCGAGAAGATGCCATTCGACGACCGTTACAGCCTCCTTATACCGGCCCCTATGAAGTCATAGAGCGCGCCGCTGATCAAAAAACCATAAAGTTATCAATAAAAGGAAGACCAGTCACGGTCAGCATAGACCGAGTCAAACCAGCTTTCATAGATACTTTGGAACCTCCAACGCAACGGATACCACTACCCATAAATACTTCAGCAGCGCCTGAAAATCCATCAGCGGCAACACCAGCGATTCCACATTACATTTCATCACCAGCTACTACTAAGCCAACTCCACCTGTAGTACCATCAGCACCAACTTCTGAGCCGTATATCACACGATCTGGCAGGCGCGTAAAATTTAAAATTAGGGACTGACCATGACCTGTCTCTCTCCGTGGGGGGGTGGTGTGGCGGCAACTATAACCCGCCACTTTATTTCGAACGCACCCTGCGAGCAAGCTCGGAAGTGCTCGAGTAAGTTCGTGGTATCTGCCTCTCGCTCCCTCGCGGGACGCGGCGTCTTTTCATTCGTGGCATTTTTTCTAGAAGCTTTTCGACTGACGCAATACCTCCTACAAAAGCACTAATTACTAAAAAGTATAATATTATGTATTTTAAAGATATCATTTGTTACTTGTCGCAGTTAAAGAATAAATTCAACGTTGATACTAAAGTGAGTTTCATTTCGAGTCCCAACTGGGTAGTTGGCCATAGGACGGCGTGTTTGACTTTTTGCCGGAGCATCGCCGGCAGCGTGGGAGCAGAACCCCCGCAGTATGAAACATAAAATTTATTATTAAACATAATTTTTGCCATGGGCATGCAGTTTACATAGCTTACCCATTAGCTCACTACTGGTAGTAGAAAAGTCCAGGTTCAAAGAAGGGGTCTCATTGAGCGACAAATGTAATTCTTTGAGCTGTTCATCCTTGTTATCTGTATAAAAAATTACCACTATATATTTATATTAAAATAATACTAGCTGACCCAGAAAACGTTCTGCCATTTTCCATAAAAATAGAAAAAGCGGTATGAAATATTTTTTACGATCCATTCTCATACCTACTAAATATACATAAAAAAAATCATAAACATCAGTTGAGCCATTTCGGAGGAGTTAGAGACAAACACTGAGACATGAGAATTTTATATAAATGATATTATATATACATAAGTAATACAACAATATTTAAATATATAAACTTCATAATAATATTTAAAATGCGAAATTGTTTGTATGTTTGTTTATTTGTCTCTCAATCACGGTGAAACTACTGAACTGATTTGGCTGAAAGTGCAATAAACAAATTAAATATATTTATGATAGGCATACAAACAAAATTACACATAAATATCATGGAGATCCCTGCTACATAACAAATGGAGCTCTGGCGACTGAGCAACAGCGGTATAACCATAAACAACCATAAACCCCAATCCAGCCCACTAAGGGGAAAAGGCATAGGTATGTTAGCCTTAAGAATGAAATACCCTCAAAAATTATCAGTTCAGTTCAATCAACCAAGGGTGCATCTGCATACAAGAATGGCATGGTACCTAGAGAAGAAGATACATAAACAAAATTACACATATAAACAACTACCACACGGACGAAGCTCCAAGTTCACAATATGAGTATCACTTTAAGCATATTTGGATGTTGGATAATACATGTAGATGAAGTATTTTTAAATTTTAACAACAAATAATAAATACTTTAAGAATATTTACATTGTATTTCCGGAGTGGTCTCCTTAAGCGAGAGGTCAGCCTCATGTGACCATTGTGGTCTCATATCTGTAAAGGCGAAACATCAGCTGTTAGACTAACATAAATATCTTAAGAATGGCTTTTTTATATAATAAATTGTTTACTTGGTTTAACAGTTCTTGCAGTGATTTCATATTTTTTTTTTTAATGGTGGTGGTCTCATGTGCTTGTCATTGTCATCTTCACTGCTACTGCTCATGTAACGAGGATTCTTTTTTTTGGGTCTGACTTTTGGAATATCATCTTCGCCTTGACTTTGCAAGTCAGATGTGTCTTCTGCGAGTTTAAGTTTCTTTTTTGCCTTTTCTAGGTCATCTATAAAGCCAACAAAAAAAAAATACAAATCATATTCTGTCCTTCTTAAACTAATTAATTAAAAACAATTTTGCTATAATCATACATATTATAAATTTAATAATTATTATTATAAGTGATTCATTTTCAGAATTATAATAATACCTCACTATTATATTACAATAATAATAACATTCAGATTTATAATAATAAATGCTGAAACAACTGAACTTAGTAATAGGCTGAAATTTGATGAGTAAAGAGATCAAAAATGACAAAAAAGCTTATGTATGTTAAGCTTAATGATAATTTGACCGATATGAATGCATATACTATATTATGCATATATCTTGATCACAACACTTGATGATAATGTATAACCTTTTTAAAGATAATTAGATCCTTTGCATTACTTACCACTTCTACCAACAGTTACCCCAGTTTTTTTTTAAAGTTGTCGTAGATTCTCACTAACAGACTGACTCTTTATTGACTGTCCCAAAATATTTGCAATAGAATTATAATGTTCAATAACATATATATTAAGTATCCTATTTTGAATAAAATGCCAGGAGTCTGAATGTATAGTTCACCTGGGTGCACTTCTGGACTGCACCACTTTCACATGGTTAGGATGTACCGACATTAATTATGTCAGTATTATTTTAAAGCAGGCAATCATCATGTCATTCACTGTTGAACACAGGTACCTGCCTATTGTCGTAATTTGGGCCCACCACATAGATTGCACTTTAGGGAACGCCTTATAAATCAGAATACGTATCAGTAATGAACTAGTGAGATAAGGTGTAAAAAAAGTGATTGTCCCGGGGCCCTAACAACACTGGTGAATGTACTAAGTACTAACCTGTCTCATAAAAAACTCTTTGTACCCCATAGAGTCTCCAATTTTTTGTATCAGGAGAAGCGTTGTCCTCTAATAATTTATTGAATGACTTGCTTTGTTTAGTTGGAGGCCAATAAACCTCCGTTTTACGCGGTGTAAGCCAAGTGGCCTTGGCTAGAGATACAGTTCCACCTTCACTGGCCGAAATCTGAATAACGGTGTACATATTTTTAAGTATGTATACAATTCAATGCACATGAAAACACAAATTATAAAGTTATATGTCCACGGCATTAACTGAAACAGTTGACAGTTGACATTCGCGCCACTTCGCGCGCCCGACGCCATCCCGTCGCGTCGCGCGCTCTTTGTTTGGTGTGAAAGAGTTGCCAGTACAGAGTATTTTTTTTTTAAATTCTCCATATTTAAACGTTTTGGAAAAATATCACAAGAACTATCCTCTTGCAAATTCCTACAGCAATATTTTTACTGTGCCATTTGCAAAGGTCAATATAGTTAGAATAAAAGTGTAAATATACCTAAAGAGAGAAGTAATGACGGCCCTCATTAAAAAAACATCATTAAGAAATTCAAAATAGGTATGAAACACTCTGAATGCAAAATTTCATTGCAATCGGATCAATTTTAAACGCTTAATCTGATTAAGCTGAAATTTGGTAGGTATATGAGTTTCGTATCGTCCCACCAGGAGTAGTAGTGCTAAAAGCGCGAAAGAGTGCCTGCACAATAGAAGGACTACATGTAATAATAATTATCTGAAAAATGAAGCGAAACGAAATATAATTGTAAATATGTGCTTTTTATGTTCCTATAGTTTTGTAAATTGGCACGATTGGAAAGGATTTGTGTTTCTAAGATTTCTTATTACTAAGATTTTTCTCATTAGATTTAATATTTCCCCCAAAATCGGGAAAAAACCCTAATTTGGTAATAACTGACGATGCCTTGTACACATTGATTTCGAATCCCATATAAGTAGTTTTTTTTTAAATTAATCTGTCACACATCGTTAGGTAGGTAAGCCTAGTATTTGTTAGAAATATTAATAATAACTAATAAAATGTCGGCTGCCGGCTTCCCAAATTAAAACATAGTTTTATTAGTATTTATAATATAGGTGCAGAACTTCCCTATTCAAAAACGCCTTATACCGATATGATTTTTTACAAGTTCTTTATTAGACGTTCTTGCAATGTTTAAGTAGGTTAGTATTATAAGGATAGTATTACGTGTAGATTGGATGACAATACCAGTACAGCAAACAACATACCATCAGCAAATTTTTGACAAAAATTCATTATACATTCGCAATTCTTAGTTATACCTAAACACGACGTCCGTCAGTACAAAGTCTTGAAATGATCAACATAGGACTGACCTTGAAATGATGTCATTATGACATCTTAAAATGACCAATGTAGGACTGACCTTAAAAGAACGTCATTATCACGCCTGCCCCTCTAGACAAGTGGCAAAACGCTAGTAGAATAGAATAATCAATGTATGGGATTGACATAAGCTTACGACTAGTGATTAGATTCAACTATGGGTAGAGATAAGGAGAACCATCTCATATGGGGGGAAAGTTGAAAAAGTGTCCAGCTGTATACTGAAAATAAAGTTTTCATTACCAACCAGAATAGCGCTGGCGTTCGAATAGTTTCAATATGAACATAGCTGTTATAAATGGAGTGAAGTTTGCTGAGTTTGAATATTTAAATTTTTTTATTACTCAAGTAGTTAGTAAAATTCTAATATACAAAACCTCAACTATTTACGTAGTCTAAAAAATGTTTTAGTAAATATAAACAAAATACTGCAGAGAGAAAGCGTAATTTTTTTCTAATTACGTTTGGCGCTTTCTTTAAAATTTATCGACTGCTACTGCAGCGCCACTCTTACTGGACGCGTTTTTACGGACACTTTTTCGTACACGAGATGGTTCTCCTTAGGCGTTAGCGTTTATCGAAATAGAATCGGTACGGAGCGTTTGCCATATTTTGTCTAGGGGCTGGTAATGTTCATAAAAAAATATTTAACCGTACGATTTGACAGTGCAAGTTTAGAAAATGACAGTAACGCCTCCCCCAACTCCATCCTTCACCCCCGCTGGGAAGTCACCGCCGGCGCCGGGCGCCCGGGCGGCCATTATTGTTTGTGTTGTGTTATCGAAGTGTTTGCGTTGATTAATTTCCGCACATTCTAATCCACCCATTCAATAATATAGTTATCAAACAACTTGAAACAATATGTTTCGCCATTGTTGTGTTCCCAAATGTGAAACCAAGCGACAGGACGCTAAATTTCATCGATTTCCTGTAAATAAGGAAAATTGTGATAAGTGGTTACGGAATATCAATTCTGAAGAGCTTTTTAAGAATGGACAACTTAGTTAATAAAGCATTTGTTTGTCATAAACATTTTGAAAAACGGTTTGTTTCATCCAACGATCGTTTAAAAATTGGTGCTGTTCCAACTTTATTCACGGAGTTTGAAATTATATCCGGTAACCCGGCAACTTCTAGCAGCCTAGAAAATAAAATCCCAACATTAAGTGATCATACATACTGCCTGAACCAGCATCAGCATGATCATACATACTGCGCACGTTTGGAGAATGTTACAAAAGTAATTTTAGGTATGTATATTAATTTTGTTGATTTATCAGATTTAAACTTGTCAAATTAATACTTATTCTCAACTTATTACTGTATAAGTATATTTGTATTACATATTTTCATATATTTTAATCTTGAAGATTAAAACTTGTTGCAAACTGTTTTTTTTTCTTAATAATATATTAAATTTACAGGCATGGATAACATAGAATCTACTGAGACTGCCATCACAGTTAACGTGGAGAGTACCACTACAGTGACTTCGGACATTGCCACACCAGTTGCCACTGAGAGAGCCACCATAATGACCACTGAGAATCCTAGAACTTCAAGCCTAAATGTCCTAGGTAAGAAATATTCTACTTTGGTTTACAATTAAAATTGTATTATATTACATACTAGCTGACCCGGCGAACTTAAATTTCTGTCGATTCTTTAATTTTTAATTATTTTTTAATATTTATCCTTCCCGGAACCCCTCTACTAACATTTAAACCTTATGGTGTGGTATTAAAGTTCAAATTGGCTTTTAAGTATTATTACGAATCTTTTGTATGGGAATATAGAAAAGTGTTGTTTTTAGACTTTTTCAAGCAATTTTTTAAAATTTTCTCTCCGTAAGAACCATCCTTGTACTTCAAGGAATATTATAAAAAAAGAATTAGCGAAATCGGTTCAGCTGATCTCGAGGTTTGCGCTTAGCAACATATTCAGCTATTTGTTTTTATATATATAGAGATTTATTGAATTAATATTTGAATTTTGTGATGATTGTAAATAACTTTTAGAATCTAGGAACCTTTAAAGTATTAATTTATATTTGTTTATTTTCAGAATGTACACCTCAAAGATATCGCAAAAAAAGATTAGTGAGAGATGTGAAATCATTGTCTCCTAAATGCAAGCTTCTTTACTTGGCCTACAAAAAGACTAGACGTGAAAATAATTTTCTGAGCAGAGCCAAAAAAGCCATTTCGTTTAATAAAGAGGTAAATTTTGAGAAACTTACAAAGAATATGAACCCTTTGGCACAAAAATTTCTTTGGATGCAAGTCAAACTGTGCATGAAACCAAAAAAAGGAAGACGATTCACAATGAATGAGAAGTTTATTGGACTAGCAATATACAAACAATCTCCAAAATCATACAAATTTTTACAGAAAATGTTCATTTTACCATCAAAGACCACATTGAAGGCTATGATTAGTCATTTAAATATAGGTGCTGGTATAAATTCACAAATTTTTGAACTTATAAAAGAACAGGTATAGTTACTACTCATATTATAATTTTATCAATAGTTGTATATTTCTATTTACCTCAATTTAAGTTCATCACTCTTGTGTTCATCAAACAGGTATGCCTAATTATAATTTTACCTAAATAATACTTTTTTAATTTTTGCTTATGTAGTGACATTGGCTTACATTGTCTCGAATTTCATAATCTATTGTCATTATATCACATAATTATTAATATTGCTTCAATTTTTTTTTCTTTTGCTTAGGTCAGACATTGGAATGAACAAAAAAAAATATGTACAATAATGTTTGATGAAATGGCTTTGGAGGCTGCAGTAACATATGACTCAAAGCAGGACAAAATTGATGGTTTTGTACATTTAAATGAGAAAACAAGCCAGTTTGCAGACCATGCTCTGGTATTTATGTTGCGTGGAGCTGTGTATAAGTGGCAGCAACCAATTGCATTTTATTTCTGTGAGGGGCAGACAAAAATGTTTGATTTAAAAGCTATAATTAAATCAATAACTACTGCTGTCACTGAAACAGGACTTCAGCCCATTGCACTTGTATCAGATCAAGGATCTAGTTTTCAAAGTGCATTAAATGACCTTATTGAAGAAACAAAGGGGAGTCAATTGCGTGCTGGAGTGAATGTTGGTAATAACCTTTTTTTATGTTTTACATATTATAAAAGTTTACTAATAATAAGTATGCAATCAAAGGATACATTCTTTTACTATTATTTATATTCATTTTTCTTCTTTCAGATGGTACAATTCATCTTGGTGGAAATGTTCTTAGCGTCTTTTATGATCCACCTCATTTGATAAAAGGGATGCGAAACAACTTTTTGTCTAAAAACGTTATATTTGAAGGGAAAATTGCAAAGTGGCAGGACATCGTAGATGTTTATAACACGGATTGCAGACATGGGGAATCGCGAATCATGCATAAACTGACAGATGAGCATGTAATCCCTAGCAAAATAAAGAAAATGAAGGTATTTTTTATTATATCATTGTGTTATTTTATACAGAGTGGGGATGATAATACAACAATAATTGGAAATCCTAACCTAACCTCAAAATCTAAAAAAATATTTTAAAAAAAAACTAAATAAGACAAATATAAATAAATTTTATTACATCATGTGTAATATAGGTTCACTGACCTGTTATGACGCACGGTGACACAACGAACTACTCGTATTTTACGAGTCCCACTAAAGTAAATATTTAATTACATTATTATTCACAATCACTACATAATCAATTTGATTTTTTTGTATGTGGGCTTGGAATATCATTACATATACGATGTCCAATTTATCATTGTATTAAGTATAATCCCCAGCCTGTATAATGCTGGAACATTTTTTCTTTTATATAAAATGCATTACATTTAATCTCTTTGGTAATTTTCAGGTCAAGAACTGTGTCCGTGTCTTCAGTAAAACAGTTGCAGCTGCCATGTCATACACTTCTCAGTTTCGTAAGTGTAAATTTATAAATTTTGTATATGGATAATTTTATGTAAGCTGATATTATTATCATAAATTTTATATGATTATATTTCTAGTGAATAGCTAGTAAGCTGATGCCGCCAAGCATTATAATTTCTCAGTCTCTTTTCTACTACTATACCTCTGTCTGCATATTCTCATAACCATTTCATAATACCATTACATTAAGTTAAGAAACAATATGCCATAATATTTTGTTCTTAGCTCAGTCTTTTTACTTATGAAACATAAGTAAATTATCTGTATGGCCACCATAACCTGTACAATTATGGTATGGAATCTGTCTACATCGCAATAATCATACACAGTCAAAGACAATCAATAAATAAAAAGTGTCTAATGCTTTTTTTAAAGGGATGATAATGATGATTTTGTTCAAAAATGTTTATTTGTCATCAAGATCCAACTTTCAAAAGTACATACCTATATCGAAAAGCAGTCTGAATTTTGTAATACATTGTCTGTAAATTATCAATAAAAGTAAAATAAGTGTAAACTACTATGAATGTTCTAACACTATCCTTTATTTACTTACAGCTTTATATCCTGATGGGAAGCCAGTAAGTAAGACAATGAAAGACACATCAAAATTTATATCGTTTATGGACGATTTATTCGACAGCGTCAATGGAGCTGGAAGTTTTAATAAAAAAAATGTAGAAAAGCCTCTCCGTCAGGTAGTGACTATAAAGTCAAAACATCATTGTTTCTGGAAGGATGCCATAAGTATATTACAAAAAATAAACTTTGTCACTCATGATAAAAAAGAAAAAAGTGTACCATCATTAAAAAATTGGGTTGTTAGCCTGAAAAGTTTCCAAAGGGTCTGGAAATTACTAAGTGAAGAAAAAAACATTAAAATAATGAGACCACGATACTTTAATTCCGATCCTATAGAAAACTTTTTTGGTCAAGTTAGGGCATATAACTATAGAAATAAGTAATAACGACCCAAGTGTTTATGCATTTAAAAACACATTCAAATCTTTGTTAATCACTAGATTTATTAATTTTCACTCGGAGAGTTGTAACTGCGAAGATGACATAGGTCAAGAATTGTTGTCCATTCAAACTATGTTTAACAAAATAAATAACAGTACTTTGCCTGATAATAGTCAAGGCAATAGCATGGTTGCACCAAGCCAATTCAGCAATTGGGAAACTGTTCATGTTCAGGCACGCCGTGAGAGGTTAAACGTACATTCTAGAGCATATACGGTTGGATGGGTGACAAGAAAAATTTTGTGTAAAATGAATTGCGAGACTTGCACAGAAAATTTGGTCACTTCTAATGAAGAAACCAATGTGCATGATTGGATTAAAGCACGTGAATACATAAATTTAAAGAAAAGAAAATTAGCCTATCCAACCGAAAATGCCGTGAGAAGCTTTGGTTTTGTGGCAAAAGTAACAAATGAATATTTGGAAGAAAACGCTCATATTGATAATATTAGCATGAAAATTAAGAGCCAAATAATGTCCGAATATTCATTTAGCTTTCTCACTTGTGAATCTCATAGGGACATTGTGCTAGAACAGTTTCTTAATATATCAATAAGGCTTTTTATTTTCAATTGGTGCAACATCAATAAAATTTTAAAAGGAGTGGACATAATTCGCCTTCAACGGCTTGAACCTTTGCCATCAATGCAAAATAAGGCATTATGCAAATATAAAAAGAAATTAAAAAATAAAAAAATTAACAAATAAACTTTTGTGTATATTTCTTATCCTGAATTCCTGAGAACATGAATAAATAAAATATTATTATGTAAGAAAAATAATATAAAAAAAATACAGATGAATTGATAACCTCCTCCTTTTGGAAGTCGGTTGAAAAGAATGTTGCCTGTATTAAAAAAAAAACATATTTTGATATGGTCCACATGGTCTGGTCACACTGGTTATACAGTATACTTGTCATTTTCTAAGTTTGCAATGGTCTAATATCAATGTATGAAACATGGCCGTCTGAACTTGTTCTCTTGGTAGTCTACACTTTAAGACACACATGTCACACAGACAAGTCCATGGAGATTGGTCTCTAACCTCCATGGACAAGTCAGTAGAGACAAGAGTACACTGCAAGATGAGTCATTCTGCATGCTTAAATGATTATTATAGGGCAGGTAAATGAAACTCGAATAATTCAGATCTAGTCGGCTCACGGCTCGCGATGAATGTGAAGTGGTTAGTGGCGCGCTCTCGCGAATCGAACCTTATATATGCGTTTTTCCCCCCTGCGCCCGCGTCCCCTTCGAAGTTCACACTCATTGCGATCCGTTTACCTTGTTTATTTTAATAACAGGGTTTACAATATTGTAGTGTAAATAATAAACTTTATTTAAATAAAAAAAGACTGAATACAATACTAATGTGTAAATAATAGCTAGTTTACCTAAATTTAATATAATAAAAAATAAATCGGTACATAGATAATAAAGTAAAATTGAAGTACACGTTTTAATTTTAAATTAACAACTTTTAACGAAATACATATGAAAGTAAACAAAATAAAATACAGTACTTATATAACATTTGTCTGTCTGTCCGTCTGCTTTGTTCCGGTCAATCTCTGAAACGGCTGGACCGATTTTGATGGGACTTTTACTCGCAGATAGTTAATGCTATAAGGAGTAACTATAAATGTTAACTTGATTTTAACTTGAATAAACTAAAAATGAAAATAAAAAATGCGTCGCTTACAATTATAATAGGGTATTTTACTCCATATGAAAATCAATCTAAAAATATATTATTAAGATAGCTTAGGCAAAAAGCATTCGGAAAATGTTGGTTTTAGTTCACGAACTAACAAAACCAATTTTAAAGTTAAATTCAAAGTTTTCAGTTTTTTTAATCTGTTTTAACACCACGAAATAGTAGACGCCGCGCCGCCCTTCATTACATAGCCTTGAATGGTCTGATAAATCTCGCGTTGTTATTGCTCCAGCTTAACTAATTGGTAAATATAAATAACTTATTAAAAACATTCATTATTATCGATATGCTCCACATAAAAATTATACGTAGTAACATGTAATGCACATACCAGAGAATTAGCATCAATTTAATTAATCCAGAAACTATAACACTACTAAAAATTTATTTATTTTATAATGGAAATAATTGAGGGTAAAGACACCTCTGACGTGTCAAATCAAGCCTTACCGTTCAGGTAAGGGTATTTGGAGTGATTAAAAGCAAACCCGCAAGTCGGCGCGACAAAAAGTTACTTAAGAGATCGCCGTATAGTAATGTTTGTTATTTAAATAATTAATTGATACAGATGGTAAGAGAAAGCGCTCATCATCTTTACTATTGTTATTATTACTATTATGATTAATATCATTAACATTATTATTACAGTTATTGTTCTTGTTATTGGGTGAGATTTAAATAGCCCGCGCAGCAGTCGAGAGTTCACGCATGCGCAGTAGTATTTATTTAAACATACCCAAGGTGGGTGTAATGATATTAATAAAAAAATCAATATCAGCGTAAATAAGATCGAACAAACATTTTTTTTGATCAGACAAACGATAACTAACTTAGATTGATTGAAAAAAAAAGCTTAGTTACTATAATTGTCGGCGCTAGGTTCAAATTAAATTTTTGAAAATTATTTATAAAAAAACGAACAACGAACAAACAATAAATTTGATCGGACAGACACGAACTAACGACGAACAAACGAAATAGCAAAAAAAATAACTAAAAAAATCATTTTCCGCCGAGAGAGAGAGCTAGTCGGTATATAGAACTTACGTATTTTAGTAATATATGGTTACGTACTACGTAGTAACTAATACTTCATCTGTGGTATTAGGTATACACTATTTAGTAATCTGTGTTTATAATTAAAATTTAAAATCTATGAAATTCGAATTTCGAAATACAAAATATTAGTATTCTAATAAAAATCAAATCATGATTTGCTAATTTCCATAACCAACTCGAAAATTTCATTTTTGTTTGTTTTTTTCAGCATATTTTAGGTACATATTAAGAGACTAAACACAATATTAGTGAAAATAATATTACGGTTACAGGGAGATAGAAATAATAACAGAGTAAGTGTTTGTTTTATAATTTATTGGATTCTTTCAATGGCGGATTAATTTTGGCTGAGTCTAACTGTACGAACAATTTATAATTATTATACGGTTATTATCGGTTTGAACGAAAATCTATCACTATTTTATTTGTTAGTTATGACTTATGCTTTTTTTAGGCTGTTGCTAGTAGTCCGCTAATCGGATATATAATATAATTATCCGTCCAACTATTATCAGTTTGTACGAATATCTATCTCTTTTTTTCTAATATAAAATAAGTGAGTTTTAGGAGCAGGATATGTGTAAAATATAAAAAAAAATAACCTTAACCTACCGAGCTGAAAATTTATTATAAAGTCCAACCGACTTTTAAAGGGTAAGATTTTTATTTGGAAAAATAAATATTAATCCGCATTATGTATTACAGATAAGTCCACAACAGATGAAGAGGAAATTGATTTCTGTAGGCATCATTAAAATTGAATAAATGTACGAATAAATATAATTTATTCGTCCAGTACCGGTACAAATAGTCACTTCGATTAATTTTTGATAGTATATGATGTATCTGATCACTGATGGAGTCATTTTGTATGGGTATGTATTAGCACTGTTTGTTGTTGTCACCCTGCCAACTTTGTTGCAGTTCCTAGGTTCGTGAAAGTCTCTTCCTATTGTATAAACACTAATTGTCTAATAATGAGAGACAGTCGCAAACTCAATTCAAAACTTTTATCTGACTAACATAAGTAGAAAAGAAAGAATTAGCTTTGCCATTCAGCGGGGGAGTGCATTTGCATTCTTGCCACTGTGTCCATGTGTACACCACTTGTAGAGTATTATAATTAAGTGTACTTTACTGTGAATCCAGTCTTTTTATGGAATATATTAAATTTCACCAGCCAAGCTCAAATGTGACTCCTCCATTCAACGTGACATTGGCGAAATAATTTGTGCTCAACTGGCACGCATTGAAGCAAAGAAACCTAAGAATTGAATTGAATTAAGTGTACATTTAGTATGTATAGTTAAGTTTACTTGAATTTCCTTTGTTATAAAGTTAATATGCACATAAGTACTATCTAGTATAGTATTATGTGATCTGTGGTATTATAAATGTGAATTTATATATTAAATGATTTTATATTATAAAAATATTGGAGTTAGTTTTAATATGGTGTTTTAGTGCGTTCCTATATGTCAGTAGGTCATTAGGTAAATGAAAAATATCAAAGTACTGATAGCAAATATCTAGAAGATTTTCACTCCTTCATCATTTACATGAGATATTCTAAAAGAGTCTAGAACTTGTTCAGTTCTTTCTGTTGTACTTTGACAATTGTTTGCAAATTCTACATTATGTGCTGGAATTTTCTCTATTTTGAGTTGTTAATTAGAATTTACTTGGACAGGTTCTTATGTAATATTTAATATAGTAATGTCAACTTTATTGTTAGGTTTTACACTGACCATGCACTTGGAAATGAGAATTTTATCAGATTTTTTTTAATCTAATATTAATCCTTCATAATTTTGGGTTATTATATATATTATGTAGTTTTATAGTTGTTTTTTTTCAAGGCTGTTTGAATTGTAATTCATTTGACAGTTATAGGTATATATAGCTGTTACAAATGTTTAATTTTAAGTTTACATAACCTTAACTTTTTAATGGTGGTTTGTCTTTCGAATTTATTCCTCTTACTATATTGTTGGGGTAGACTTTTAAGGTGTTTGATAGTGCTGAACTTTTAATGAGGCAGACTGATGCACCTGTATCTATTAACCAATTTAGCACCTCTGTACTCGTTTGAACCAATGATTAAAGAAAAAAAGAGGATATGAAATATATTCACGTGATCTGAAGTCAAATGTTTCTCCAATATGGCGTCAATGCCCACAGGAATAGTGTTGTACCCATTTGGTCAATAGTATCCGACTATCCGTATCGATGTAATGCTATTCTAGTATAATTTACAGATATTTCACATTTAAACATCCTCGACCAGTGTTGGCTTTCCATCTATACAAATAAATAACATTGAAGTGTCTGTTTGTAATTTCAAGTTCTGCCTTTCACTAAATGAATATGAATGTAGGGTAGGTGAACTGGTTTTGGCCATTTTAAGGATTTTGTAGACTTTGAGGCTTCCTTAATTTATAGTTTTTGTTATCACAGACATATTTCTTGTAAAAAGTCATTAAATATATATTAACTTTGCCTTTTTTAAAGAAGATCCAATAGAAAAATAATCCTATCATAAAGAAAAAAAAAAGGGAGTTTGTGCCAATTTTGACCAGATTATCCCCATTTCTGGCCACGATCGTGTCATTCTGGCCATCTAACAATAAAAATCAGATGAATTCAAAGTAATCAAAATTTTACAACCAATGGTTTTTATTTAAGTAGGAACATATGAAATATAATAACTTCACTTAAATTTAACTTACAAATAAAGAGATCAAATTTATATGGGGTTGGTAGGGTAGGTAGGTACATAATATAATGACCAGTCTTGATTATCACTAGAAATAAACATTTTATATTTATTTATTCAAAAATAGGAACAAGTAGCACAGTCATTGCTTTACATTAAAGAATACTTTTAGTAAGTACCTAACCATGTTTGCAAAGTTTTTGAAATAACAAAAAAACAAAAACCGACTTCCAAACTTAATAAATCTAAACTAAAAAGTAGAAAATAATACTTTTAAGGACTTTGTTAATTTTGGTACATAATTGGTAGGTAATTTTGGTGGTTGGTTGGTTTGGTTGGACTCTAGATTCCTTGATCTAGTTTTGGGAGTCTCTCGTGCATTATTTAAAATAATGAATTTGAACTCATGGTCACAAAAATCTGTTTTATATTGTATCTTGTCAGAGAATTGCGGCCATATTTCTAACTGTCTTAGTTGAGACCAGAAAACTCGTTCTCTGTTTGTATTTATTGTCCAGTTGCATCCAGGGCGCAGTGCTTTGAAATTCATAAAATTTAAAGTTGTCATTTCCTGGACTAAGTAAGGGTTTCTTGTTTATCTTGTTTGGCCCACCTTATGAGGGCATACCATTGTTCGGGGGGTGTACACCATTTTATTCTTGGCAGTTCTCTCGATAAGGGCGTGTACACTATCACCCTCATTTTGTGTATGGCCTTTCTCAAAATATTTGAGGAGGTGAAGAACAAAACCTCACTTTTCCACTTTTTCTGATTTTGGAGAAAACAGTAAAATGTAAATAACTGACTACAACATCTGCATTTTGTTTTAGTTGTGTCATTTAAAGTAGTGTTTCAGTCAATCTGATGTACCAAATGACTGATAAAAATGATAAGAATCTTACCTTACATTTCGAAATTAAATTTGGAAATGTGAGGTTTTGATTAAACATTTTTGGAAAAGTGTGGTTTTGATAAAGGCTTCTGGAAAAGCGAGGTTATGTTTACCAAAAAAAAAAGGTGTGGTTTTGAAAATGACTGAAAAGATAACCTTACTTTTAAAAATAAATATATTTTTGTTCTCATGACTGTACGAGCTTTGGCATATTCTTATTTTAATCATCACAACCAGTGCCTCCTTATTATTATTTTAAAGTATTATTAAGCCTTATGACAAAATCACTCATCATTTTGATTATCACCAAATCAGTATCTAAATTCTTATAGTGTTGGTGTCAGGTTCAAGACAATCACACTCTTCATTTTCACTGACATCTCCGGCATCTCCAACTTCTATTGTATGTGAAGAACTATTATCTAAGATCCCAACGTACCATTGAAGCTCTTCAATATCCCTCCACTTATTTCCAAATTATTTCACCAATAAATTGTCAATGTCTTTCTTTTTAGCGTCTGCTATGTCCCGTCACAGGCAGGCAGTTTAGGATGATTTTTACCTTTTTTTCAGCAATATTACTCCTGTGTCGCTGTGAGTCTCATATTTAAATGTTTCAAATAATTTTGTCAAGTAAATTGTTCTTTGCCCAGCTCGTTATTCTTTATAGATTCGTATTCTTTTTAAATTTCTGATTTCAGGTACTTTTTTGTAGTCATTGCATAATTGTTTCAAATCATACAACTTCCAGTCTTTTCCAAGAACACGAACATCTCCAAATTAAGAGAACTTATCCATGTACTCTTCTTTGGATGTTATTACTGGGACTTTATTTTCCAATCGGCCAAACACTATCTGCTGGTAAGAAGGAATGGCCCCTGACAGGATAAGTTATTTGAATAAATAAAATAAAAAAATAAAATAAATAAAATGTCTTGTATGGCTGAAGGGGTATGATTCACCAACCAAAAAATTAGCACATGAACAATAGGCATGGGTCGTCGTCGAATTTTTGACGGACGAAACGCAACCGTTTTCGCGACGACGAAAACGGTTGCAGAAAACGGTCTTCGTCGCAACTAGTTTGAGAGTTTATGTAAAACGAAACTTGAAAGACTAGAAAAGAATTAGCGACGCGTCGAGCGAAAAGGTTGCAGTGCCTTATAACTATTTCAAATAAAAATGAAACGGTTATATAAAAATTTTATATACATATATATCAATTTATGGCGATTTTTTCCATGTTTTTTTTTACGTTTTATATAGTATTTATTATTTACGATTACAGTATGGAAAAGCACAATAATTGGTTCTATGGAGTCCTCCTTTCAAAATATGGCTAACTCTTGTTAAAACTTCAAGAGATACATCAAAACTATGTACTAGAAAATTATAATAACAAGGTCTTGCAATTTTGTGTAGTATAAGTGTGTCTACCCAGGTACACTCGCGATAACTATTTTTATCTGTACATAATAAGAACACAAAAACTGATTTTAACTAAACTTTGTGCAGTGATAGATCATTACTAGGGTCTATACTTAGGATTATTACAGGAAAAAAAATATTTTCACAGGAATACACAGTAACCAGTTCTATAAGAGTAGTTCTCATAAATGTGAAGTCTAATTAAACTAAACTAAATAGGATTCAATCGTTGGTACATTATAAGTAATAGCATAAAACCAAAAATATTTTTTGAACTTTTAGCGCGAGCGTAGCCGCGGGTCCCGCTAGTTTTCAATACATTAAAAGTTAAAACCGTGATTAAATGCAGAGCGAGAAGAACGAAACGACGGCGATGCGACGAGACGAGTTTCATACTCTTAATAGAATCGATGCGTTCTCTACTGTATTTACTTAGGCGTAGAGTACAAAGTCATATCACATAATTTCGAAGACTGGTTTGTGCAACGAAGACTGTTTTGACTCGGAACGTAAAACGGTTTCATCGTCGCAGTACATAAAACGGTCTTTGAAAACGGTTCGTCGTCGCAACGCCCATCACTAATGAACAACATTTTAGTTCTTATTTTGCCCGCCACATCCATCACAGAAAAGCCGTACATATTTTTTGCCTGTATAATCCTGCTTCATTAAATGCTGCAATAATGCTGACCCGATTTCTGTAGATCATCGTCCAGATTGATTTTCTGTCTAGCAATAAAAGGTGGGATGTCTAGCTTCCATATCTACAATACATAGATTGTATAAACTTAATTGACGGCTGTAAAAGGCATCTTGGATTGGTGTTCAGGGTAAGGGTTGTACTTGCTGAAGATCAAAACAACACCGAAAGATTTGCGGATCATCTACCTTTGTCAAATCATAGAAAGCATTTGCTCGTAATTTGTGAATTATTTTTGCTGTAATCAATTTCTGCTTTTCCTGAGGATCTTGGTAGTTTTTAATTTTATTGGCAAGCAGTACACAAGCAGAACATTGATCACTTGGGGGAGCTCTGAATCCAATGTTAAATTTTCCATTAAAAAAAGACCACATGATACTTTTAGATCAGCTCCAACAGAGTTGTTATACAGCTTGAACAACTTTTTGATGTTAAGTGAGCTATCCAAATATATTATCTTTGATTTATTTCGGGAATAATGGCTTCCTTTGGCAGGTTATTTCTCCATGAATTGTATGACACTATGTCGTTTCTTCTCAAATTTTTTTTCTTTATGGTCTCCACCTCTTCCTTCTATAGGAAGGGTGCCATTAAACACATTCTTGCAGATTGTTTTCAACCTAAAACTTTTGATTGAAAAAGTTGCCATGAACAGACTTGCAAACTTGAACCAACTTGTTCTTCTGTCCAGTCAAAAAGAAACTGGACCAAAATTTTCTAGGTTTCAAAATAGATCCTTTCGGTTCCTTGATTCTTTGAGGTGTGTATGAAGAGACCAATCTTGTTAGATATGTATCATGTGCTACTTTTGTTTTGTTTTAAAAAAAAAGCTTTCTGTTCTTGAGTACTGTGGGAAGGCTTAACTTATTGCATTTGAAAACACTTTCCGAGCCATGTGTACAGTTTCTCTGCAAATTAAGTGCACCTGTAACAGGAAAAAATAGGTATTATAGAATATATTTA
This sequence comes from Boloria euphrosyne, assembly GCA_951802675.2. NCBI lineage: Eukaryota > Metazoa > Arthropoda > Insecta > Lepidoptera > Nymphalidae > Boloria > Boloria euphrosyne. The sequence continues at coordinate 321,730 of OX637895.1, forward strand.
TGTTTATAAATTAAATTCCCGCTCAAATTGATGTAAAATGTAACTCACTTGGAAGCTGATATTGTAATTCGTGTACGTCCTCGTCGTGGCCGTGTTTTTGTACCACAATTGATGGTTACAACTTCAGCAGTCCCGTCTTCATCCATTTCAATAAAAAAATACAATAAAAACCGCACTTTATCACTTAGATAAACCACCGAATAAAAAAAGTTCGAATCCGAAAAACTTTGACAACTTGATAGTTTTGACAACTTGAAAAGTAAGCTAAAACGTCAATTAACTGAAAAAATGTTGCCACACTTAAGACAAATAAAACTACCATAAACTATTTAGCAAAAAGACCATGCTTTAGAAGTTTAACACCTTTATTCTAAACTCAACGTTTTTATGTGGTTTTGATGAAGTCTCAGAGATACCATTGAATTTTACTCCAATAAAGTGAGCTTTTGAAAATAATCAAGGGAGACTGATTTTTTTAAAGTATAAAGTGTGGTTTTGTTCGAAACTGTCTATTTCAAATGAAAATTTATATAAGAAAAGAGGTGTTTTTGATAAGATTTTACTTATTTGCTTTATTCAATTTAACATTTTGCACATCCACTAAAAAAAAACATTTTTGTTTTAAATGGAAAAGCGAGGTTTTGTTCTTCACCTCTTCATTTATGAGTTATAGTGACTTCGAAATCATTTGCAGCTCGTAAATAGGCTGCAAAAACGATACGATTGCGGTTATGTCCCCCGCAATTATCGGACCAAAAGTTGATTGTTTTTATGCCTTTTTGGTAATGTTCTTTCATATAATTATATAAACAGCTACTCACCTCGTTTGCTCCTCGGCTTGCAGTGCTTTCATCCCAAACATAGCACTTGGCAACTTTGCTTCCCATTTCGTATATTGTAAAATTAAATACAGTTTCTCTTATAATAAACTTACACTTCTCTCCACAAGATGGCCCCATCTTTTTCTTTTCCCTCATTTTACCATCCCTACTTTTGTACGCATTTAATAAATTTTTATTTTATTTACGCATATCATCCAACCATTGGTCTTGATGGACCATTCGTTCGTAATCTACCTTTATCTTTTTTTCTTGTGGTAGCCTGCGCCTCGGTTAGTTAGTTAGTTAGTTCAATGTCAGAAAGAGTGTTTTCTGTTATCGGGGTTTGTATTGGGATAGGTGAGCTAACTGGCATGACAACGTTTGGCGTAGGAGCTGGTGATATATCACAATCTAAATGAGCTATGACTGACAAGAAATTTGGCGACTCAATAGAAATATCATTTGGAATACCTGAACTGACATTGCTCATCATGGGTGATTGGGGCGTTATTGTTGCCAATATGGGGTCATGAGAGTTACTTTCCAAAATCACTGAAGCTGTATGACTTGTGACGATTGGGGAATGTGCTCTGGAATATTCTGAGCGTTTAAGATAGTTTTGTGCAGCACTTGTTTCTTCGTCACTATTTTCTATGAATTCCGTCATTTGTTGCAGTGAAATATTTTGAGAAATGTACTGGAGTATCTGAAACAATCAAACCACAATAAAACACTCGATTTTCTACGATAATCAACAACATTTCATAAAAGTAAAACTATGTAAGTGTACAGATAGATTTTAATAATCAACTTAAAATCCAATGTAAAACAATATAAGTGTTAGTTAACTGATTTCATTTTAAACACATTCCGTAGAATAAGTATGCAAGTGCCTATATACATTTTTCAATCAAACTAAATTCCGACGTAAAAATGTGTAACTGCGTAGTCACATACTTATGCATCGGGAATGAATTAATTGCAGTAATGTCGTCATGACGATAGATTTTCATTCTACGTCTTAGAAATGTTCAAATATTTACAGTATAAGTAGAAATCTCAATTTATGGGTGCACTTAAAATATATAGGTACTTTAACAATTATAAAATATTTAGTTAATATTACTTAACTTGCCTTGATGGCAAGTCTATACGCTTATTATTTGATCCTTAGCATTTTTTAGTCTTTTAATTGCACCTTCCCTTAATCTAGTTAAAACCGCGCGCCCTTTCCCCCCGCGTCAAAGTATGTAACTGGTACTTAAATGGTTGTACGCTGTGTTTATTTGTCACCTTACGCAGATAAACAATTATACGTTTGAGAAAAAAGTATGTTGGGTTAATTGAAAAAATAAAATAAAAATGTATGTGGTAAATATAGTTATATAGATGCAAAAAATGCAATATAAACCGTTTCGTTTATCTGGCAGATACATACGTACACTTAGCGGGTGTCGATAATTTAACTTCTACTTATCAATTAAAAAAAATATATACTTCTTGTAAACTTTATCTTTGGATAAGGTTGTAGATAATTTTTTAATTTTGCTTTGCTTCTATCATTATTTATTTTTGTCATTACTAATTCAGTCATAAATTACAACGAAATATATAATTGTTAGGTATTCAGTCTTAATTAACCACTAGACGCCCGCGCATTATGACATGCAACACCGAATAATCACCGAGCCCGTTTGAAATTTTTCGCCGATTCTACCATAACATAAAAAAACATTTATAATTTAAAATATACAGCAGCGATTTTAAATGTTTCAGTTGCTTTGGATTCTTAAATAACTTGAGCATTTATGAGAGTATATAAAATGTACTTTAAACTATTGATAAATCATAAATAAGCTTGTAAAATATTAACGTTAGCTAAAAATTTTCTACTTTTTGTATTACAATGATTTCTGATAATACCAGGGTTTATATTTACACTAATTTTGAAACACTACTTTGTGAATAAACATGTATTCACACAAAACCATTCATTGAATTATTTTCATCAGTTGTAAGTAACAATCCCATTCAAAACTTTATAAATATCGCGGCTCGTTCGATGTATTTACACAGCTTACCGCGCAATTTTAAAAGCAATCATCAGGATTAGGTATAGTGAGTAGATTCTTAGCAAAAGTTACACTTAAATACATATTAGTTCTTACTTTAAAAACATACACCAATAAATCTTGAACACAATCCACTGTGATTAGAATTCAGTTGGTTTTATTATAAAAGGGAAAAATTGAGGTTATTTTTAAAAACACTCGTATTTCAAGATAATTCACATTTTTGTATTTATTATTTAGCTTAAATTTTAAATATACAAGCTAAGCATTATCACTTATATTATGAAACCTTTTGTACGGAACTATATACTACAATTTTTTTTTTTTTTTTTAAATTTTATTTTACACACAACACTATTATATATTTGGACTCCAAACGGCCCTTGACAACGTCACAACTCACAACAACACAACCACAAGTCACAACGAAACCCTACAAAACTTTCGACAACCTTATAGAACTTGACCTACAGAACTTACGAACACGAAATTATAACCTACACAACTGACAACCCCGACCTGGTCGAATCCACCTTAGACCTTATATATTCCCCAACAGAACGTAACGCTTGCGCGATTTAAAGTACTACTAGCGCCATCCATTGAGAAATAGTAAAACTAACCTAAACACCTTTATACTTTTCATTCAAGAAACTAAATATTTAAACATGTAAAGTTGTCCAAATTATTGTACTGATAATAATAATTTTAAATATTTTGTTGCGTAGTAATGCTGTACCCCTCAACAGTCAATACAAAAAATTATCGATAATTGTTGTGAACGGCGAAACAAATAGGTATAAACAAAATAATAAATTTTATATTTATGTATAGCAATTGAAATCAGATATTTTATTTTTATGCATATATACGAGATTTAAAATATTACTATATCGAGCATTCCAATTTTTATAAAATATAAAATAAAAAATATTATAATTATCTCATAAATGCAAGAGTCAGAAATCTGGCTATCATGTTAAGTATTTCGTAATATGAATATAATTTATGGAATACATTTTTTATTTTATTATATTATGTAATTTTTTTTGAAAAAATAAGACAGTACCTATATTATTTTCGAATCTTCAATAATCTAATCATAAGTTGTATTATTTAAATTGTCCATAATATAGTATTTTCATGAGAAATAAAGTCAATTTTGCATTAAAATTTGTAATTGCAAACGCTCAAAAACTAATAACATATCTTGCTGAAGTAATAGTTCTCATTGAAACTAAAATATTGGAGGCAAGTTTTATATAAAAAGTTCAGTTAAAGTTTTAATTATTTAAATAATATAATAAAAATTATTCCGCTTATATGGTACAAAAATTTTATTTTGCAATTCAATAATATCGCTTTTATAGTTTTTAATGACTAAAATTGATAACAAAAAAGACCATTCGTACAGTATTTAGTTTAACGTAATTGGACTCAAAGATCCTTACTTCTAAAATTTTCTGATCTCGCCTTTTAATCCAGATAATCCTTTAGGTATTCAAAAGCAAACTAATAATTTACTCTTGATGATTGTCTTTTTCTTATCCAGTATTCAAAGCAGCAATAAATTTACAAAAAAGGAATTTTTATACATTAATATTATAAAAAGAAAAAAGATTTCACTTGTTTCATTGTAATGTATATGTATAGGCTCCGAAACTCCAAAACCAATTTATAAAATTCTTTCACCTAGAGAAAGCTTTATTTTCAGCGAGCAGCATAGACTTTATTTTATTTACAAAAAAAATGATTAATCTATATATCTATTCTATATCTATATCTATATATGTATATAAAAGAAAGTCGTGTTAGTTACACTATTTATAACTCAACAACGACTGTACCGATTTGGCTGAAAATTGGTGGGGAGGTAGCTTATAGCCAGGAGACGGACATAGGCATTTTTAAGGCGAAAAAGGGCTGTAAAGGGCTGAAATAGGTGATGAAAATTTGTATGGAAGTTACGTCATTTTAAAAAGCTAAAAGCTTGATTTGACGTTTCAGTTATAACCGTTGCCATGGTGCATGCAATGGTAATTAAATCAGCAAATTTATTCCGGGTGGTGCGAAGTAAATATATACAACACGTACCTAGGGACGAACCCGAGCGAAGCGAGGTTGAGCCCCTAGTTTACTATAAAAATGTCAATATTTTGAAGCAAGCTATAACCGGGTCTTGATGAAATTATTTAGTAAAAATGTATCATATGTATCAGAAAAAGTGATTTTATCGGCTTCATGACATTAATCCTTTTCTTCTTTATTTGTTTTGTCGTATTTGTCTTCGCTCCGAATTCTGTTAGAATTACTTGGAAAAATTCATGTTCTATTGACTATTTTGGAATATTTTGAATACTTGTTTTTGTTTTGTTGGGAACTCTCCATAAGTTTATCTATAAAAAATATCTGAATAATAAAAGTATATAACCGTTTATTTTATATGGAAATCATCAAAATGTATATACAAACACTATTGTCCGTAGGGGACGATAGTTTGTATATAAGTTATCTAGGTATATACGTGTCGTACACCCAATTCAAGCTACTACAAACACTCGAGATCGTCAAGAAAAAAATATTTTATTTAAGAAGGTCTTTTGCTTTTGTCTTTTGAAATTGCTATTATGTCGCAGTAATAGTTGTAATAAAAAATTGTTCTCGGATGTGGCGTTTTGTACCATTTTTAGGGTAACTGCAAGTTCTTCCTGTCGTGCGACACAACTGCGCACTACTTCCAAGCTTCTTCTTCTTCTTCTTCTTCTTCTTCCTTCCCTTGTCCCGTCATTCGGGGTCGGGTCTCCTCACTTTGTTGCGCCAAGTAGATCTATCTTGGGTTGTTGTTATTAGCAATTTGGCTTGCTTGAGGTCTCTCGCAATATTTGACCACCAGGTCGAAGGCGGGCGGCCTCTACCTCTCTTTTGTTCAGGTAAGTTTAACGCTATTTGTACTACGTGGTTCTCGTCTCGTCTTTTGATGTGCCCATACCAACGGAGGCGATTTTCGGTGATTTTTTCTGCTATGGGTGCGACCTTAAAACTACCTCGGATGTATTCGTTACGAATTTTGTCCAACCTGGTCATACCTCCCGCCCATCTTAGCATCTTCATTTCGTTAGTATGGACTTTTTGTTCATGCGTCTTTTTTACTGTCCAGCACTCGGAGCCATACAGTAGCGCCGGACGAACTGCTGTTTTGTATACTTTCCCCTTGGTTATGGGGATGCGGGGATCGCATAATACGCCTGTGAGTGTTTTCCATTTTTTCCATGCGACATTGATCCTGTGTGTAACTTCAGCATCTATATTGGCATCAGTTGTCAGTATAGAGCCTAGGTATTTAAATTTATCTACTGAGGGAATAGGTGTTGACCCTATGTACACACAAAATGGGCATTTAAGGTATTCAGTCTTGCTTCTACTAACTCTTAGGCCGTATTTCTCCAATGCTCGCGTCCACGTATTTAGCAGTTCCTGCAGATTGGTTGCGGTGTCAGCAGTCAGAACAATGTCGTCGGCGTACAGTATAGTCCATGGAAGAGGGCGGCTGCGCTACGGAAAAACAAAGTAATTGCAGTCAAGTAAAATTATCAGGAGGAGCAAAAAACCGAAAATCATAAATTTAAAACGTACTGGCGACAACTTAAGTACTGTTTGTTATTTCATAATTTGTAAAATAATTTGATCTATCTGTTTCAAAGCAATTTTTTGAGTAATTTTTGGTAACTTTCCTTTAAATTGAAAAAAATATTTTTCTATAGACATAAAATTAATATTAAATAAAATGGACAATTCAGTAAGAAAGTAACTACAGTCACTTTGTTTTTTAAATAATTTAAAAAGAGATGGACCAGTTAAGTCTTAGATTTAATAACAAAGCAAATGCATTTAATTGTTTTTGACTAAGACAATGAAGCCATTTAAAAATTAATATATCTACTATAAGGCTTGTTGGCTTTTGCTTTTTATGAATCACATAATTTGTAAGAATTGTAAAAACTAGTTCATCTTAGGATTTATTAAGATAATTATTAAAGTGTCACTCAAGGAATAGGGCATGTATATAACGGTTACCTAAAATAAATTCAAAAATCATAGATATAAGTTGTAATCATTTAATGAAGTATTAAATAAAACAGTAATTAAACAAACAATGGCTTAAAAACTATCATAAGCGTATGGACGCTAAATTATGGTAACCATAATTTAGATCGTATGCCTATTTGTTTTGCTTTGGTAGCATAAAAAAACATATTACGTATTATTTTCCCCCTTAAATGTGATCAAAAATAAATCAAATCAAATCAAAAACAAATCGGTGCCCATTAATCATTATCATCTGTAAACGGTCGTGTTACCAAATCTGGAGAACCATTACTGGTTTGCAGGTTTCGCCAAAAAAATCGACGATTTTCTGGCATATGAGGAACCAATTTTTGAATTATCGCTTCTTTTTTCGTTGGGTTGATACCACGTCGCATAGCCACGCGTTCAGGTAACTTAGATATATCGAATCTTTTTTGCAAAAAATCTAATTCATTGTACTCTGTTTGTTGCATTGTTTGATAAAACATAGTACGCGACCCCTTTCGAAACTGTACACTAGTTACCGAAGATATAAGAAAATTTTGTAAAGGATCTTGCGATTTGGTAGCTTGTCTTTTTTTCTTAGCCCAATTAAATTTGTCTTCTGAGGGGTCGATTTCAAGGATTTTCATTTTGCGTCTGCTGCTCAAAACCACGTCTTTTAGGTCGTCAAAATCGTACACATTTCGAGCTTTTATCAAGGCTCTCTCAATGTTGCCATGGACACTATCGGCAGCATTGTGGGTATGGCCCTTCGTTAGGTATTTTATTGTAATCGTTTCTATTCCAGATTGTGGCATGTTGACGATTTGCACAAATGCAGTAAACAAGAACCAGTTCTTATTCTGAGCCGTGCAGTTATCGGCCCAGAAGACGAAGTTTTTGATATCTTTCCTTTTTTATAAATTTATAAAAAGCCGTGCTATATCGCCTTTGCTTTTATAGAATGGCAGTAAGTAACTTTGGCGCCACGAATCTGGAATGCATTTGGTAGCCGCAATGATGTTAAATAGTTTGGTCAGCCAGCCTACGGCTATTGGGCCAACGTTTTTCCATAGATCGGCTGGAATCTCGTCTGGGCCAGTGGCTTTTCTATTTTTCATTTTGGCTATCGCGTGCTTTACTTTCAAAAAACTTATTTCGTGGATTGGTCCGCGCGTTGGTGGGCAGGGTAGAGGATCTTCGCTTGGGAATTCTTCATTTAATAGTTGTTCGTAGTATTCAGCCCACCTCTCCCTAATTTGTGTGTTATCTGTCAGTAATGTTTGGTTCTGATTCTTTATATACTTGTTGGATTTTATATCTGTGGTGGCTCTATGTCTATATTTTGCAACTTTGAGGATTTCGTTTGCAGTCTTAGCATTTTCCAGGCTATCATAAAACACCTTATTACTACTTGCTCTTTCTTGTGCCACGCATTTCTTAGCTTGTTGTTTTGCAGCTCGATATAGGTCCTTGTCCTCGTCTGCCTGCGATATTTGCCACTTCTTAAAAAGGTCTTTTTTATTTGCTAAAGTCTCTTTCACCGTACTGTTCCACCAATTAGGGTCTTTTCCGGTTTTGAGAGGTCCTTTGGAGACTCCTAAGATCTCTGCCACTTTGGTTCTGCAGAGCATTTCAAACTTACATCATCTGCACTATTGTATTCGACTTTAATGTCGGTCTCGAGATATTCCTTTATCGCAGCCTTAAACAGTTCGCCTTTAGGTCCCTCTAGGTTCTTACATTTAGTTCTAGGAGTTCTGTCCACCATAATTTTTATCGGCTTAGGTAGTTTATATACTGCTACAAGCAAGCGGTGTTGTGATGTCAAAGGCTCGCCGGGGATCACTTTGCAATCTTTGAACTTTTGTTTGATGGCCTGTTCTGCCACGATGAAATCCACTTGCGATGCTCGTCCGGCACACTTGTACGTTATTAGGTATTCTGGTTTTTTTTGAAAGTTTGTGTTTATCAAAGTTAGCGAATGTCTTGCTGCAAAGTCAAGAATTTCCTCCCCTTCTTTGTTCAGTTTACCCATACCAAACCCGCCATGCGCGGTTCCGTCTGCAATGTTTTTAGTCCCCACATGTCCATTTAGATCCCCTCCAATTATCTTATGTTCATTTGGTGGTATGCCGTGTATAAGATCGTCTATATCGTCCCAAAATTCAACTCTTTCTGTGGCTGCGCAGCCTTGCTGCGGGGCATATGCCGATATGATATTTAATATTTGTTGGTTCTCTAAAGCCAATTTGACAGAAATTAGACGGTCGCTCTTCCGTGTAATATTTATTATGCGGGTCTTGAAGTTATTATCCAAGACGATTGCCACTCCATTTCTTCTGTTTTCTGTACCATGATATATGAGTTGGTAGTCGTTTCCAATATTCCTTGATTTTGAGCCTTTCCATTTCGTTTCCTGTATACAGCAGATGTTAATGCTCCTTTTATAAAGTATTTTGCTTAGTTCTTGGCTCCTTCCTGTGAGAGACCCCAAGTTCCATGTTGCAAGTCTAATTTTTTCAATGTTCAAGTGCGAATCTTTGTTCTTGTCCAGGTGTGCGTCGCTTTTGGGGAACGCCCTAATATTCCTTTTTATCATCTTATTCGCATTTGCGTCGCTTGAGGGGTATGCCCTAGTATTCTTGCCTTGTATCTTTTTGTTGTGCTTCATGTGAGATTTGGTAAATGGCTATATAGTTTTACGGCCGGTTGCCACCTGACGCCAAGGTTGTGACTCTCCTTAGAGCCAGGACGCCGCCGTTGACCGCATAGGTTCTTCCGCCGCCGTACCTTCTGCGCGCCCCAACCCGGACGGGCAGCACTGCTGCGGCCTCTACCTCGAATATGTCGGGGAAGCCCGCAGCAGGGGTTTTTTACGGAGTTGCCTTCTCCGGCCTTGTTGGTCCGCGGGAGGTACTTTATTTCCCTCCTACCCTTTGGCACAAGTCCAACGGGCTCTCCCCTTAATACATTTATTACCTTCATAATCCGTCGCTCCAGTAGCTTCCTTTGAATCCAGCACCAGATGTATTCGAATGCTAGCAACACTAGTGACAATGTATAATCTAGTGGAGGGACGTCTATCGGCACCCATGGACGTAATATACTAACTATTACGTCCATGATCGGCACCCACGTTTCAGTGACACTCTTCGATATGACCGGCTCTTCCGGAACTAAACGATCTCGCACATAGTACCGAGGTACCAATAAGAATGTCACCAACGTCACCAATCCGACAAGACCTTTGGTGTAGCCGATAAGCGCCATTAATTTAAGCTAAAAATATATTTTCCAGTATCAATAATTACAATAATCATGTAAAGTTAAACTGCAAAAACATAAAGCCAGAAGATTTTTAGTTCTGTCATAGAACTAAAAATCTGACATATTATATGTTTTTATTCTTTAATAATTACACTCGAGTGACTTCTAATCAGCCAGTATTTGTGGATGAGTAGGTGTTATAAACCAAACTATATAGTCTGTGTTACATCATTTGACAGTGACAGTTTGCCTTGTCTATGCGCCAGAGTCGATCCGCCGGCAGTCTGCCTCCGTGTGTTTTGCTCTTCGAATAAGAATTGATTAAGAAAGTAAATATTGAGGTTTTATATATAAATGTTAAGTAAAAACTTTTCCATTTCAGTAACTTTGAAGAAGCCTCTGTTATAAAGCTTAATAGATAAATTTATAATTTCCACAATATCATTAATTCTATACCAAATTTTATCAGTTTTTTCTGGCCATCGGAAAGTATTCTTTGTAGATAACACCATTGTGCTAATTTCATAACAGCCTCTATCTTTGATCTCGACTCTTCCTGGAAAGTATTCTCCTTCATATTCATATGTTAATAAAAATGCGTATTTTTGATGTTATGAATTTAATGTAGGTAGGTATGAATGTACATACATAATGTATTGCGTAGAAAAAAAATACGGTAAAGTTTATGACTTAAAGTAATCGCTTATGTTTGTTTATATTTGATTGCTAGTTGCTGAAACCTGTTTCTCGATAAAATAAATTCGGAAATATTAGAATTATCAATATTTGACATTTCGAAATACTTGTGTAAAGTTTCTAAAGCTTCCATTGCCTCACGCTTTGAAATTTTTACTGGAGTCTCTTCACAGTCTTTTTCTTCTTCTCCTTCTGTGTCCAAAGAAGAATACATAGCATCTATGTCATCATCATTGAGCTCCTCTGAAATGAGTACATTATCATCCATAGAAACGAAATCCTGAAAAGTCACCTGCTGCTCATTTAAGTCATTCCTACATGTGGTAAATATTCTATCCCATTCTGGAAACGCTGCACAAATCTCTAGCTCCTCTTGTAGGCTCTCAGGTTCAGATACATTGGTCACTTTGAATCCAGCTTTTTGGAAGCAATTACTAATTGTGGTTTTGCTAACAGAAAACCAAGCTTTTCTTGCAAATCTCATGGCCTGGAGGATGTTGATTTCTGGACTTTTATTCTCTTCTATAGATTTAAGAACTTACATGTAAAGTTAAACTGCAAAAATATAAAGCCAGAAGATTTTTAGTTCTGTCATAGAACTAAAAATCTGACATATTATATGTTTTTATTCTTTAATAATTACACTCGAGTGACTTCTAATCAGCCAGTATTTGTGGATGAGTTGGTGTTATAAATATACAAATGCTATGAGTACAATAATTTAAATGTTTTTCCAATTACAGACAATCACAGCGTGCACAATATTACAAAGTTAGTTAAAATTAAATTATTTTAAATGTCACATAATAATAATTAATCAATACAATAATATAATAATAAATAATCAATAGAATAACATAATAATAAATAATCAATGAAATACAATTATTAACAAAAATCTCTATCGTCACACTGAGTCATGAATTTACTTATTTTATTTTTAAATATATTAAATGGGTCATGGGCAATGTCAAGGTCACAGATTACATTCGTCAGTTGGTTTTAAGTACTTTGAAGTTTCGCTATTGGAGAGTTTTTGCCTAAGTTGGTTTTGTAAGCTTTGGTGCTAAACAATGGTTTTGAATATCGTGGTATCACTGATGGTACGTTAATATTTAATTCTTCAATGAGAGCGTCACTATCAATCTCATTATTAAAGAGTTTATGCAGAAATGACATCTGTAGCAATGCTCTTCGTGCCCGTAACGAGTGGAGTTTGAATCGTTGCAGTTTCTCTTTGTACGTTTTGGATTGAGGACCACCAATTCGAAATTCGAGGTGTCGTAATATTACCTTTTGAATATTTTCAATTCTGTTACTATGAATATTGTACACAGATGACCACACGGGGCAGCAATATTCGAGCTTACTGCGAACATAGCAATAGTATATCTGTAATATAGTTTCTATTTTTTTAAATTCTCGAGAACATCTTAGAACAAATCCAAGGGATTGATAAGCAGAATCTATCATTTTGTTTACATGGTGGACAAATCTTAGCTGACTATCGATAATTATGCCCAAGTCGCGAATATGGTCCACCTCGTTCAATTTTTGTTCACAAATCTTATAATCTGTGGGAATTATATTTCTCTTTCGAGTAAATTTTATATGAGTGCATTTATTTATATTTAATGTCATTTTATTTTCTACACACCATTCCATAATATTATATATATCCTTTTGAAGAAGCACACTATCATCATATTTATATATCGTTCTATAAAGTTTCAAATTTTAAATGTTGTATCGTGTATATACGTATCAACTGTACAAAATTTACCTTAAATCAGTACAGAACTTTTTGCCTGAAACGCGTACATCTATAGGCTAAGTTACTGTTTTTATATCTACTGATAAAAATAGGTATTGAGGAGAGGAGATAGGAGAGGATATTTGATATTTTAGACATTTCTGTCGGACTTTTTAATACCCACAATTTCCTACTACCTATATAGTTTTGATATATCTCTCAAGATTTAGCCAGCGCTAGGTTCTTAAGACGACTTAAATGAACTAATTATTCTGTTTTCCAGTGGAAATGAAATATTTTACTGCAATAAAAAGTATCCTAAGTCACGACCCCAATAATAAGTAGTACGTGCAGTGCTTTTTGAATTAAACGATAACATTCAAATAGACAGACATAGGCAATCAGACACAAAATTTTAAAACGACTTTTTCGAGGTCTATATTCAATACAAAATATTATGTTACGGTCACTGTTTTAAAAAAATATTTTATTTACAGATTCTCTTCTGAGCTACTGTTTTATTATAAGCATTTACCTTAGATTATATTCATGGTTTGTCTAGCCTGCACCCCCCCCCCCCCCCCCCCTAAACAAAATCCTGGCTACGCCCTTGACTTTAATCGTCATATCAGGTAATATATAACAAGTTTACTTATATAAAATCAATCAAGAACTATGTTGTCATTGTTGTTGTCAAGTAATAGTTGTAATAAAAGATTGTTCTGGGATGTGGCGTTTTGTACCATTTTTAGGGTAACTTCAAGTTCTTCCTGTCGTGCGACACAACTGCGCACTACTTCCAAGCACTCGTTCAAATTTTGATTTAGCTGAGAATATAAAAATAACTTTATTAAATATGTATTAGCAATATACTTAATTAATCTATAATATGTAATATGGATGGTATGAGTTGTACATAGATTTTTGTATGGATTGTACTTAATAAACGTCTAATAGAAAAATAGAGTTTATTTATTAAATAATATTAAAATATTGACGAATTAAGCACTTTTTTATCTCTGTAGAATGTACAGACGTAGTAACACTTAATACATTTATTACCTTCATAATCCGTCGCTCCAGTAGCTTCCTTTGAATCCAGCACCAGATGTATTCGAATGCTAGCAACACTAGTGACAATGTATAATCTAGTGGAGGGACGTCTATCGGCACCCATGGACGTAATATACTAACTATTACGTCCATGATCTGCACCCACGTTTCAGTGACACTCTTCGATATGACCGGCTCTTCCGGAACTAAACGATCTCGCACATAGTACCGAGGTACCAATAAGAATGTCACCAACGTCACCAATCCGACAAGACCTTTGGTGTAGCCGATAAGCGCCATTAATTTAAGCTAAAAATATATTTTCCAGTATCAATAATTACAATAATCATGTAAAGTTAAACTGCAAAAACATAAAGCCAGAAGATTTTTAGTTCTGTCATAGAACTAAAAATCTGACATATTATATGTTTTTATTCTTTAATAATTACACTCGAGTGACTTCTAATCAGCCAGTATTTGTGGATGAGTAGGTGTTATAAACCAAACTATCTGTGTCACATCATTTGACAGTGACAGTTTGCCTATTCTATGCGCCGGAGTCGTTCCGCCGGCAGTCTGCCTCCGTGTGTTTTGCTCTTCGAATAAGAATTGATTAAGAAAGTAAATATTGAGGTTTTGCTGCACTACTTCCAAGCACTCGTTCAAATTTTGATTAGCTGAGAATATAAAAATAACTTTATTAAATATGTATTAGCAATATACTTAATTAATCTATAATATGTAATATGGATGGTATGAGTTGTACATAGATTTTTGTATGGATTGTATTTAATAAACGTCTAATAGAAAAATAGAGTTTATTTATTAAATAATATTAAAATATTGACGAATTAAGCACTTTTTTATCTCTGTAGAATGTACAGACGTAGTAACACTTAACACATTTATTACCTTCATAATCCGTCGCTCCAGTAGCTTCCTTTGAATCCAGCACCAGATGTATTCGAATGCTAGCAACACTAGTGACAATGTATAATCTAGTGGAGGGACGTCTATCGGCACCCATGGACGTAATATACTAACTATTACGTCCATGATCGGCACCCACGTTTCAGTGACACTCTTCGATATGACCGGCTCTTCCGGAACTAAACGATCTCGCACATAGTACCGAGGTACCAATAAGAATGTCACCAACGTCACCAATCCGACAAGACCTTTGGTGTAGCCGATAAGCGCCATTAATTTAAGCTAAAAATATATTTTCCAGTATCAATAATTACAATAATCATGTAAAGTTAAACTGCAAAAACATAAAGCCAGAAGATTTTTAGTTCTGTCATAGAACTAAAAATCTGACATATTATATGTTTTTATTCTTTAATAATTACACTCGAGTGACTTCTAATCAGCCAGTATTTGTGGATGAGTAGGTGTTATAAACCAAACTATATAGTCTGTGTCACATCATTTGACAGTGACATATATCCTTTTGAAGAAGCACACTATCATCATATTTATATATCGTTCTATAAAGTTTCAAATTTTAAATGTTGTATCGTGTATATACGTATCAACTGTACAAAATTTACCTTAAATCAGTACAGAACTTTTTGCCTGAAACGCGTACATCTATAGGCTAAGTTACTGTTTTTATATCTACTGATACAAATAGGTATTGAGGAGAGGAGATAGGAGAGGATATTTGATATTTTAGACATTTCTGTCGGACTTTTTAATACCCACAATTTCCTACTACCTATATAGTTTTGATATATCTCTCAAGATTTAGCCAGCGCTAGGTTCTTAAGACGACTTAAATGAACTAATTATTCTGTTTTTCAGTGGAAATGAAATATTTTACTGCAATAAAAAGTATCCTAAGTCACGACCCCAATAATAAGTAATCACGTCACAAAATTTGATTAAAATCCGTGCAGTGCTTTTTGAATTAAACGATAACATTCAAATAGACAGACATACAGGCAATCAGACACAAAATTTTAAAACGACTTTTTCGAGGTCTATATTCAATACAAAATATTATGTTACGGTCACTGTTTTAAAAAAATATTTTATTTACAGATTCTCTTCTGAGCTACTGTTTTATTATAAGCATTTACCTTAGATTATATTCATGGTTTGTCTAGCCTGCCCCCCCCCCCCTAAACAAAATCCTGGCTACGCCCTTGACTTTAATCGTCATATTAGGTAATATATAACAAGTTTACTTATATAAAATCAATCAAGAACTATGTTGTCATTGTTGTTGTCAAGTAATAGTTGTAATAAAAGATTGTTCTGGGATGTGGCGTTTTGTACCATTTTTAGGGTAACTTCAAGTTCTTCCTGTCGTGCGACACAACTGCGCACTACTTCCAAGCACTCGTTCAAATTTTGATTTAGCTGAGAATATAAAAATAACTTTATTAAATATGTATTAGCAATATACTTAATTAATCTATAATATGTAATATGGATGGTATGAGTTGTACATAGATTTTTGTATGGATTGTACTTAATAAACGTCTAATAGAAAAATAGAGTTTATTTATTAAATAATATTAAAATATTGACGAATTAAGCACTTTTTTATCTCTGTAGAATGTACAGACGTAGTAACACCTAATACATTTATTACCTTCATAATCCGTCGCTCCAGTAGCTTCCTTTGAATCCAGCACCAGATGTATTCGAATGCTAGCAACACTAGTGACAATGTATAATCTAGTGGAGGGACGTCTATCGGCACCCATGGACGTAATATACTAACTATTACGTCCATGATCGGCACCCACGTTTCAGTGACACTCTTCGATATGACCGGCTCTTCCGGAACTAAACGATCTCGCACATAGTACCGAGGTACCAATAAGAATGTCACCAACGTCACCAATCCGACAAGACCTTTGGTGTAGCCGATAAGCGCCATTAATTTAAGCTAAAAATATATTTTCCAGTATCAATAATTACAATAATCATGTAAAGTTAAACTGCAAAAACATAAAGCCAGAAGATTTTTAGTTCTGTCATAGAACTAAAAATCTGACATATTATATGTTTTTATTCTTTAATAATTACACTCGAGTGACTTCTAATCAGCCAGTATTTGTGGATGAGTAGGTGTTATAAACCAAACTATATAGTCTGTGTCACATCATTTGACAGTGACATATATCCTTTTGAAGAAGCACACTATCATCATATTTATATATCGTTCTATAAAGTTTCAAATTTTAAATGTTGTATCGTGTATATACGTATCAACTGTACAAAATTTACCTTAAATCAGTACAGAACTTTTTGCCTGAAACGCGTACATCTATATGCTAAGTTACTGTTTTTATATCTACTGATACAAATAGGTATTGAGGAGAGGAGATAGGAGAGGATATTTGATATTTTAGACATTTCTGTCGGACTTTTTAATACCCACAATTTCCTACTACCTATATAGTTTTGATATATCTCTCAAGATTTAGCCAGCGCTAGGTTCTTAAGACGACTTAAATGAACTAATTATTCTGTTTTTCAGTGGAAATGAAATATTTTACTGCAATAAAAAGTATCCTAAGTCACGACCCCAATAATAAGTAATCACGTCACAAAATTTGATTAAAATCCGTGCAGTGCTTTTTGAATTAAACGATAACATTCAAATAGACAGACATACAGGCAATCAGACACAAAATTTTAAAACGACTTTTTCGAGGTCTATATTCAATACAAAATATTATGTTACGGTCACTGTTTTAAAAAAATATTTTATTTACAGATTCTCTTCTGAGCTACTGTTTTATTATAAGCATTTACCTTAGATTATATTCATGGTTTGTCTAGCCTGCCCCCCCCCCCTCAACAAAATCCTGGCTACGCCCTTGACTTTAATCGTCATATTAGGTAATATATAACAAGTTTACTTATATAAAATCAATCAAGAACTATGTTGTCATTGTTGTTGTCAAGTAATAGTTGTAATAAAAGATTGTTCTGGGATGTGGCGTTTTGTACCATTTTTAGGGTAACTTCAAGTTCTTCCTGTCGTGCGACACAACTGCGCACTACTTCCAAGCACTCGTTCAAATTTTGATTTAGCTGAGAATATAAAAATAACTTTATTAAATATGTATTAGCAATATACTTAATTAATCTATAATATGTAATATGGATGGTATGAGTTGTACATAGATTTTTGTATGGATTGTACTTAATAAACGTCTAATAGAAAAATAGAGTTTATTTATTAAATAATATTAAAATATTGACGAATTAAGCACTTTTTTATCTCTGTAGAATGTACAGACGTAGTAACACCTAATACATTTATTACCTTCATAATCCGTCGCTCCAGTAGCTTCCTTTGAATCCAGCACCAGATGTATTCGAATGCTAGCAACACTAGTGACAATGTATAATCTAGTGGAGGGACGTCTATCGGCACCCATGGACGTAATATACTAACTATTACGTCCATGATCGGCACCCACGTTTCAGTGACACTCTTCGATATGACCGGCTCTTCCGGAACTAAACGATCTCGCACATAGTACCGAGGTACCAATAAGAATGTCACCAACGTCACCAATCCGACAAGACCTTTGGTGTAGCCGATAAGCGCCATTAATTTAAGCTAAAAATATATTTTCCAGTATCAATAATTACAATAATCATGTAAAGTTAAACTGCAAAAACATAAAGCCAGAAGATTTTTAGTTCTGTCATAGAACTAAAAATCTGACATATTATATGTTTTTATTCTTTAATAATTACACTCGAGTGACTTCTAATCAGCCAGTATTTGTGGATGAGTAGGTGTTATAAACCAAACTATATAGTCTGTGTCACATCATTTGACAGTGACATATATCCTTTTGAAGAAGCACACTATCATCATATTTATATATCGTTCTATAAAGTTTCAAATATTAAATGTTGTATCGTGTATATACGTATCAACTGTACAAAATTTACCTTAAATCAGTACAGAACTTTTTGCCTGAAACGCGTACATCTATAGGCTAAGCTACTGTTTTTATATCTACTGATAAAAATAGGTATTGAGGAGAGGAGATAGGAGAGGATATTTGATATTTTAGACATTTCTGTCGGACTTTTTAATACCCACAATTTCCTACTACCTATATAGTTTTGATATATCTCTCAAGATTTAGCCAGCGCTAGGTTCTTAAGACGACTTAAATGAACTAATTATTCTGTTTTTCAGTGGAAATGAAATATTTTACTGCAATAAAAAGTATCCTAAGTCACGACCCCAATAATAAGTAATCACGTCACAAAATTTGATTAAAATCCGTGCAGTGCTTTTTGAATTAAACGATAACATTCAAATAGACAGACATACAGGCAATCAGACACAAAATTTTAAAACGACTTTTTCGAGGTCTATATTCAATACAAAATATTATGTTACGGTCACTGTTTTAAAAAAATATTTTATTTACAGATTCTCTTCTGAGCTACTGTTTTATTATAAGCATTTACCTTAGATTATATTCATGGTTTGTCTAGCCTGCCCCCCCCCCCCTCAACAAAATCCTGGCTACGCCCTTGACTTTAATCGTCATATTAGGTAATATATAACAAGTTTACTTATATAAAATCAATCAAGAACTATGTTGTCATTGTTGTTGTCAAGTAATAGTTGTAATAAAAGATTGTTCTGGGATGTGGCGTTTTGTACCATTTTTAGGGTAACTTCAAGTTCTTCCTGTCGTGCGACACAACTGCGCACTACTTCCAAGCACTCGTTCAAATTTTGATTTAGCTGAGAATATAAAAATAACTTTATTAAATATGTATTAGCAATATACTTAATTAATCTATAATATGTAATATGGATGGTATGAGTTGTACATAGATTTTTGTATGGATTGTACTTAATAAACGTCTAATAGAAAAATAGAGTTTATTTATTAAATAATATTAAAATATTGACGAATTAAGCACTTTTTTATCTCTGTAGAATGTACAGACGTAGTAACACCTAATACATTTATTACCTTCATAATCCGTCGCTCCAGTAGCTTCCTTTGAATCCAGCACCAGATGTATTCGAATGCTAGCAACACTAGTGACAATGTATAATCTAGTGGAGGGACGTCTATCGGCACCCATGGACGTAATATACTAACTATTACGTCCATGATCGGCACCCACGTTTCAGTGACACTCTTCGATATGACCGGCTCTTCCGGAACTAAACGATCTCGCACATAGTACCGAGGTACCAATAAGAATGTCACCAACGTCACCAATCCGACAAGACCTTTGGTGTAGCCGATAAGCGCCATTAATTTAAGCTAAAAATATATTTTCCAGTATCAATAATTACAATAATCATGTAAAGTTAAACTGCAAAAACATAAAGCCAGAAGATTTTTAGTTCTGTCATAGAACTAAAAATCTGACATATTATATGTTTTTATTCTTTAATAATTACACTCGAGTGACTTCTAATCAGCCAGTATTTGTGGATGAGTAGGTGTTATAAACCAAACTATATAGTCTGTGTCACATCATTTGACAGTGACATATATCCTTTTGAAGAAGCACACTATCATCATATTTATATATCGTTCTATAAAGTTTCAAATATTAAATGTTGTATCGTGTATATACGTATCAACTGTACAAAATTTACCTTAAATCAGTACAGAACTTTTTGCCTGAAACGCGTACATCTATAGGCTAAGTTACTGTTTTTATATCTACTGATACAAATAGGTATTGAGGAGAGGAGATAGGAGAGGATATTTGATATTTTAGACATTTCTGTCGGACTTTTTAATACCCACAATTTCCTACTACCTATATAGTTTTGATATATCTCTCAAGATTTAGCCAGCGCTAGGTTCTTAAGACGACTTAAATGAACTAATTATTCTGTTTTTCAGTGGAAATGAAATATTTTACTGCAATAAAAAGTATCCTAAGTCACGACCCCAATAATAAGTAATCACGTCACAAAATTTGATTAAAATCCGTGCAGTGATTTTTGAATTAAACGATAACATTCAAATAGACAGACATACAGGCAATCAGACACAAAATTTTAAAACGACTTTTTCGAGGTCTATATTCAATACAAAATATTATGTTACGGTCACTGTTTTAAAAAAATATTTTATTTACAGATTCTCTTCTGAGCTACTGTTTTATTATAAGCATTTACCTTAGATTATATTCATGGTTTGTCTAGCCTGCCCCCCCCCCCCCCCTAAACAAAATCCTGGCTACGCCCTTGACTTTAATCGTCATATCAGGTAATATATAACAAGTTTACTTATATAAAATCAATCAAGAACTATGTTGTCATTGTTGTTGTCAAGTAATAGTTGTAATAAAAGATTGTTCTGGGATGTGGCGTTTTGTACCATTTTTAGGGTAACTTCAAGTTCTTCCTGTCGTGCGACACAACTGCGCACTACTTCCAAGCACTCGTTCAAATTTTGATTAGCTGAGAATATAAAAATAACTTTATTAAATATGTATTAGCAATATACTTAATTAATCTATAATATGTAATATGGATGGTATGAGTTGTACATAGATTTTTGTATGGATTGTACTTAATAAACGGCTAATAGAAAAATAGAGTTTATTTATTAAATAATATTAAAATATTGACGAATTAAGCACTTTTTTATCTCTGTAGAATGTACAGACGTAGTAACACTTAATACATTTATTACCTTCATAATCCGTCGCTTCAGTAGCTTCCTTTGAATCCAGCACCAGATGTATTCGAATGCTAGCAACACTAGTGACAATGTATAATCTAGTGGAGGGACGTCTATCGGCACCCATGGACGTAATATACTAACTATTACGTCCATGATCGGCACCCACGTTTCAGTGACACTCTTCGATATGACCGGCTCTTCCGGAACTAAACGATCTCGCACATAGTACCGAGGTACCAATAAGAATGTCACCAACGTCACCAATCCGACAAGACCTTTGGTGTAGCCGATAAGCGCCATTAATTTAAGCTAAAAATATATTTTCCAGTATCAATAATTACAATAATCATGTAAAGTTAAACTGCAAAAACATAAAGCCAGAAGATTTTTAGTTCTGTCATAGAACAAAAAATCTGACATATTATATGTTTTTATTCTTTAATAATTACACTCGAGTGACTTCTAATCAGCCAGTATTTGTGGATGAGTAGGTGTTATAAGCCAAACTATATAGTCTGTGTCACATCATTTGACAGTGACATATATCCTTTTGAAGAAGCACACTATCATCATTTTTATATATCGTTCTATAAAGTTTCAAATTTTAAATGTTGTATTGTGTATATACGTATCAACTGTACAAAATTTACCTTAAATCAGTACAGAACTTTTTGCCTGAAACGCGTACATCTATAGGCTAAGTTACTGTTTTTATATCTACTGATAAAAATAGGTATTGAGGAGAGGAGATAGGAGAGGATATTTGATATTTTAGACATTTCTGTCGGACTTTTTAATACCCACAATTTCCTACTACCTATATAGTTTTGATATATCTCTCAAGATTTAGCCAGCGCTAGGTTCTTAAGACGACTTAAATGAACTAATTATTCTGTTTTTCAGTGGAAATGAAATATTTTACTGCAATAAAAATTATCCTAAGTCACGACCCCAATAATAAGTAATCACGTCACAAAATTTGATTAAAATCCGTGCAGTGCTTTTTGAATTAAACGATAACATTCAAATAGACAGACATACAGGCAATCAGACACAAAATTTTAAAACGACTTTTTCGAGGTCTATATTCAATACAAAATATTATGTTACGGTCACTGTTTTAAAAAAATATTTTATTTACAGATTCTCTTCTGAGCTACTGTTTTATTATAAGCATTTACCTTAGATTATATTCATGGTTTGTCTAGCCTGCCCCCCCCCCCCCCCCTAAACAAAATCCTGGCTACGCCCTTGACTTTAATCGTCATATCAGGTAATATATAACAAGTTTACTTATATAAAATCAATCAAGAACTATGTTGTCATTGTTGTTGTCAAGTAATAGTTGTAATAAAAGATTGTTCTGAGATGTGGCGTTTTGTACCATTTTTAGGGTAACTTCAAGTTCTTCCTGTCGTGCGACACAACTGCGCACTACTTCCAAGCACTCGTTCAAATTTTGATTTAGCTGAGAATATAAAAATAACTTTATTAAATATGTATTAGCAATATACTTAATTAATCTATAATATGTAATATGGATGGTATGAGTTGTACATAGATTTTTGTATGGATTGTATTTAATAAACGTCTAATAGAAAAATAGAGTTTATTTATTAAATAATATTAAAATATTGACGAATTAAGCACTTTTTTATCTCTGTAGAATGTACAGACGTAGTAACACTTAACACATTTATTACCTTCATAATCCGTCGCTCCAGTAGCTTCCTTTGAATCCAGCACCAGATGTATTCGAATGCTAGCAACACTAGTGACAATGTATAATCTAGTGGAGGGACGTCTATCGGCACCCATGGACGTAATATACTAACTATTACGTCCATGATCGGCACCCACGTTTCAGTGACACTCTTCGATATGACCGGCTCTTCCGGAACTAAACGATCTCGCACATAGTACCGAGGTACCAATAAGAATGTCACCAACGTCACCAATCCGACAAGACCTTTGGTGTAGCCGATAAGCGCCATTAATTTAAGCTAAAAATATATTTTCCAGTATCAATAATTACAATAATCATGTAAAGTTAAACTGCAAAAACATAAAGCCAGAAGATTTTTAGTTCTGTCATAGAACTAAAAATCTGACATATTATATGTTTTTATTCTTTAATAATTACACTCGAGTGACTTCTAATCAGCCAGTATTTGTGGATGAGTAGGTGTTATAAACCAAACTATATAGTCTGTGTCACATCATTTGACAGTGACATATATCCTTTTGAAGAAGCACACTATCATCATATTTATATATCGTTCTATAAAGTTTCAAATTTTAAATGTTGTATCGTGTATATACGTATCAACTGTACAAAATTTACCTTAAATCAGTACAGAACTTTTTGCCTGAAACGCGTACATCTATAGGCTAAGTTACTGTTTTTATATCTACTGATACAAAAAGGTATTGAGGAGAGGAGATAGGAGAGGATATTTGATATTTTAGACATTTCTGTCGGACTTTTTAATACCCACAATTTCCTACTACCTATATAGTTTTGATATATCTCTCAAGATTTAGCCAGCGCTAGGTTCTTAAGACGACTTAAATGAACTAATTATTCTGTTTTTCAGTGGAAATGAAATATTTTACTGCAATAAAAAGTATCCTAAGTCACGACCCCAATAATAAGTAATCACGTCACAAAATTTGATTAAAATCCGTGCAGTGATTTTTGAATTAAACGATAACATTCAAATAGACAGACATACAGGCAATCAGACACAAAATTTTAAAACGACTTTTTCGAGGTCTATATTCAATACAAAATATTATGTTACGGTCACTGTTTTAAAAAAATATTTTATTTACAGATTCTCTTCTGAGCTACTGTTTTATTATAAGCATTTACCTTAGATTATATTCATGGTTTGTCTAGCCTGCCCCCCCCCCCCCCTAAACAAAATCCTGGCTACGCCCTTGACTTTAATCGTCATATCAGGTAATATATAACAAGTTTACTTATATAAAATCAATCAAGAACTATGTTGTCATTGTTGTTGTCAAGTAATAGTTGTAATAAAAGATTGTTCTGGGATGTGGCGTTTTGTACCATTTTTAGGGTAACTTCAAGTTCTTCCTGTCGTGCGACACAACTGCGCACTACTTCCAAGCACTCGTTCAAATTTTGATTAGCTGAGAATATAAAAATAACTTTATTAAATATGTATTAGCAATATACTTAATTAATCTATAATATGTAATATGGATGGTATGAGTTGTACATAGATTTTTGTATGGATTGTACTTAATAAACGGCTAATAGACAAATAGAGTTTATTTATTAAATAATATTAAAATATTGACGAATTAAGCACTTTTTTATCTCTGTAGAATGTACAGACGTAGTAACACTTAATACATTTATTACCTTCATAATCCGTCGCTTCAGTAGCTTCCTTTGAATCCAGCACCAGATGTATTCGAATGCTAGCAACACTAGTGACAATGTATAATCTAGTGGAGGGACGTCTATCGGCACCCATGGACGTAATATACTAACTATTACGTCCATGATCGGCACCCACGTTTCAGTGACACTCTTCGATATGACCGGCTCTTCCGGAACTAAACGATCTCGCACATAGTACCGAGGTACCAATAAGAATGTCACCAACGTCACCAATCCGACAAGACCTTTGGTGAAGCCGATAAGCGCCATTAATTTAAGCTAAAAATATATTTTCCAGTATCAATAATTACAATAATCATGTAAAGTTAAACTGCAAAAACATAAAGCCAGAAGATTTTTAGTTCTGTCATAGAACAAAAAATCTGACATATTATATGTTTTTATTCTTTAATAATTACACTCGAGTGACTTCTAATCAGCCAGTATTTGTGGATGAGTAGGTGTTATAAGCCAAACTATATAGTCTGTGTCACATCATTTGACAGTGACATATATCCTTTTGAAGAAGCACACTATCATCATATTTATATATCGTTCTATAAAGTTTCAAATTTTAAATGTTGTATTGTGTATATACGTATCAACTGTACAAAATTTACCTTAAATCAGTACAGAACTTTTTGCCTGAAACGCGTACATCTATAGGCTAAGTTACTGTTTTTATATCTACTGATAAAAATAGGTATTGAGGAGAGGAGATAGGAGAGGATATTTGATATTTTAGACATTTCTGTCGGACTTTTTAATACCCACAATTTCCTACTACCTATATAGTTTTGATATATCTCTCAAGATTTAGCCAGCGCTAGGTTCTTAAGACGACTTAAATGAACTAATTATTCTGTTTTTCAGTGGAAATGAAATATTTTACTGCAATAAAAATTATCCTAAGTCACGACCCCAATAATAAGTAATCACGTCACAAAATTTGATTAAAATCCGTGCAGTGCTTTTTGAATTAAACGATAACATTCAAATAGACAGACATACAGGCAATCAGACACAAAATTTTAAAACGACTTTTTCGAGGTCTATATTCAATACAAAATATTATGTTACGGTCACTGTTTTAAAAAAATATTTTATTTACAGATTCTCTTCTGAGCTACTGTTTTATTATAAGCATTTACCTTAGATTATATTCATGGTTTGTCTAGCCTGCCCCCCCCCCCCCCCCCCTAAACAAAATCCTGGCTACGCCCTTGACTTTAATCGTCATATCAGGTAATATATAACAAGTTTACTTATATAAAATCAATCAAGAACTATGTTGTCATTGTTGTTGTCAAGTAATAGTTGTAATAAAAGATTGTTCTGGGATGTGGCGTTTTGTACCATTTTTAGGGTAACTTCAAGTTCTTCCTGTCGTGCGACACAACTGCGCACTACTTCCAAGCACTCGTTCAAATTTTGATTTAGCTGAGAATATAAAAATAACTTTATTAAATATGTATTAGCAATATACTTAATTAATCTATAATATGTAATATGGATGGTATGAGTTGTACATAGATTTTTGTATGGATTGTATTTAATAAACGTCTAATAGAAAAATAGAGTTTATTTATTAAATAATATTAAAATATTGACGAATTAAGCACTTTTTTATCTCTGTAGAATGTACAGACGTAGTAACACTTAACACATTTATTACCTTCATAATCCGTCGCTCCAGTAGCTTCCTTTGAATCCAGCACCAGATGTATTCGAATGCTAGCAACACTAGTGACAATGTATAATCTAGTGGAGGGACGTCTATCGGCACCCATGGACGTAATATACTAACTATTACGTCCATGATCGGCACCCACGTTTCAGTGACACTCTTCGATATGACCGGCTCTTCCGGAACTAAACGATCTCGCACATAGTACCGAGGTACCAATAAGAATGTCACCAACGTCACCAATCCGACAAGACCTTTGGTGTAGCCGATAAGCGCCATTAATTTAAGCTAAAAATATATTTTCCAGTATCAATAATTACAATAATCATGTAAAGTTAAACTGCAAAAACATAAAGCCAGAAGATTTTTAGTTCTGTCATAGAACTAAAAATCTGACATATTATATGTTTTTATTCTTTAATAATTACACTCGAGTGACTTCTAATTAGCCAGTATTTGTGGATGAGTAGGTGTTATAAACCAAACTATATAGTCTGTGTCACATCATTTGACAGTGACATATATCCTTTTGAAGAAGCACACTATCATCATATTTATATATCGTTCTATAAAGTTTCAAATTTTAAATGTTGTATCGTGTATATACGTATCAACTGTACAAAATTTACCTTAAATCAGTACAGAACTTTTTGCCTGAAACGCGTACATCTATAGGCTAAGTTACTGTTTTTATATCTACTGATACAAATAGGTATTGAGGAGAGGAGATAGGAGAGGATATTTGATATTTTAGACATTTCTGTCGGACTTTTTAATACCCACAATTTCCTACTACCTATATAGTTTTGATATATCTCTCAAGATTTAGCCAGCGCTAGGTTCTTAAGACGACTTAAATGAACTAATTATTCTGTTTTTCAGTGGAAATGAAATATTTTACTGCAATAAAAAGTATCCTAAGTCACGACCCCAATAATAAGTAATCACGTCACAAAATTTGATTAAAATCCGTGCAGTGATTTTTGAATTAAACGATAACATTCAAATAGACAGACATACAGGCAATCAGACACAAAATTTTAAAACGACTTTTTCGAGGTCTATATTCAATACAAAATATTATGTTACGGTCACTGTTTTAAAAAAATATTTTATTTACAGATTCTCTTCTGAGCTACTGTTTTATTATAAGCATTTACCTTAGATTATATTCATGGTTTGTCTAGCCTGCCCCCCCCCCCCCCTAAACAAAATCCTGGCTACGCCCTTGACTTTAATCGTCATATCAGGTAATATATAACAAGTTTACTTATATAAAATCAATCAAGAACTATGTTGTCATTGTTGTTGTCAAGTAATAGTTGTAATAAAAGATTGTTCTGGGATGTGGCGTTTTGTACCATTTTTAGGGTAACTTCAAGTTCTTCCTGTCGTGCGACACAACTGCGCACTACTTCCAAGCACTCGTTCAAATTTTGATTAGCTGAGAATATAAAAATAACTTTATTAAATATGTATTAGCAATATACTTAATTAATCTATAATATGTAATATGGATGGTATGAGTTGTACATAGATTTTTGTATGGATTGTACTTAATAAACGGCTAATAGACAAATAGAGTTTATTTATTAAATAATATTAAAATATTGACGAATTAAGCACTTTTTTATCTCTGTAGAATGTACAGACGTAGTAACACTTAATACATTTATTACCTTCATAATCCGTCGCTTCAGTAGCTTCCTTTGAATCCAGCACCAGATGTATTCGAATGCTAGCAACACTAGTGACAATGTATAATCTAGTGGAGGGACGTCTATCGGCACCCATGGACGTAATATACTAACTATTACGTCCATGATCGGCACCCACGTTTCAGTGACACTCTTCGATATGACCGGCTCTTCCGGAACTAAACGATCTCGCACATAGTACCGAGGTACCAATAAGAATGTCACCAACGTCACCAATCCGACAAGACCTTTGGTGTAGCCGATAAGCGCCATTAATTTAAGCTAAAAATATATTTTCCAGTATCAATAATTACAATAATCATGTAAAGTTAAACTGCAAAAACATAAAGCCAGAAGATTTTTAGTTCTGTCATAGAACAAAAAATCTGACATATTATATGTTTTTATTCTTTAATAATTACACTCGAGTGACTTCTAATCAGCCAGTATTTGTGGATGAGTAGGTGTTATAAGCCAAACTATATAGTCTGTGTCACATCATTTGACAGTGACATATATCCTTTTGAAGAAGCACACTATCATCATATTTATATATCGTTCTATAAAGTTTCAAATTTTAAATGTTGTATTGTGTATATACGTATCAACTGTACAAAATTTACCTTAAATCAGTACAGAACTTTTTGCCTGAAACGCGTACATCTATAGGCTAAGTTACTGTTTTTATATCTACTGATAAAAATAGGTATTGAGGAGAGGAGATAGGAGAGGATATTTGATATTTTAGACATTTCTGTCGGACTTTTTAATACCCACAATTTCCTACTACCTATATAGTTTTGATATATCTCTCAAGATTTAGCCAGCGCTAGGTTCTTAAGACGACTTAAATGAACTAATTATTCTGTTTTTCAGTGGAAATGAAATATTTTACTGCAATAAAAATTATCCTAAGTCACGACCCCAATAATAAGTAATCACGTCACAAAATTTGATTAAAATCCGTGCAGTGCTTTTTGAATTAAACGATAACATTCAAATAGACAGACATACAGGCAATCAGACACAAAATTTTAAAACGACTTTTTCGAGGTCTATATTCAATACAAAATATTATGTTACGGTCACTGTTTTAAAAAAATATTTTATTTACAGATTCTCTTCTGAGCTACTGTTTTATTATAAGCATTTACCTTAGATTATATTCATGGTTTGTCTAGCCTGCCCCCCCCCCCCCCCCCTAAACAAAATCCTGGCTACGCCCTTGACTTTAATCGTCATATCAGGTAATATATAACAAGTTTACTTATATAAAATCAATCAAGAACTATGTTGTCATTGTTGTTGTCAAGTAATAGTTGTAATAAAAGATTGTTCTGGGATGTGGCGTTTTGTACCATTTTTAGGGTAACTTCAAGTTCTTCCTGTCGTGCGACACAACTGCGCACTACTTCCAAGCACTCGTTCAAATTTTGATTTAGCTGAGAATATAAAAATAACTTTATTAAATATGTATTAGCAATATACTTAATTAATCTATAATATGTAATATGGATGGTATGAGTTGTACATAGATTTTTGTATGGATTGTATTTAATAAACGTCTAATAGAAAAATAGAGTTTATTTATTAAATAATATTAAAATATTGACGAATTAAGCACTTTTTTATCTCTGTAGAATGTACAGACGTAGTAACACTTAACACATTTATTACCTTCATAATCCGTCGCTCCAGTAGCTTCCTTTGAATCCAGCACCAGATGTATTCGAATGCTAGCAACACTAGTGACAATGTATAATCTAGTGGAGGGACGTCTATCGGCACCCATGGACGTAATATACTAACTATTACGTCCATGATCGGCACCCACGTTTCAGTGACACTCTTCGATATGACCGGCTCTTCCGGAACTAAACGATCTCGCACATAGTACCGAGGTACCAATAAGAATGTCACCAACGTCACCAATCCGACAAGACCTTTGGTGTAGCCTATAAGCGCCATTAATTTAAGCTAAAAATATATTTTCCAGTATCAATAATTACAATAATCATGTAAAGTTAAACTGCAAAAACATAAAGCCAGAAGATTTTTAGTTCTGTCATAGAACTAAAAATCTGACATATTATATGTTTTTATTCTTTAATAATTACACTCGAGTGACTTCTAATTAGCCAGTATTTGTGGATGAGTAGGTGTTATAAACCAAACTATATAGTCTGTGTCACATCATTTGACAGTGACATATATCCTTTTGAAGAAGCACACTATCATCATATTTATATATCGTTCTATAAAGTTTCAAATTTTAAATGTTGTATCGTGTATATACGTATCAACTGTACAAAATTTACCTTAAATCAGTACAGAACTTTTTGCCTGAAACGCGTACATCTATAGGCTAAGTTACTGTTTTTATATCTACTGATACAAATAGGTATTGAGGAGAGGAGATAGGAGAGGATATTTGATATTTTAGACATTTCTGTCGGACTTTTTAATACCCACAATTTCCTACTACCTATATAGTTTTGATATATCTCTCAAGATTTAGCCAGCGCTAGGTTCTTAAGACGACTTAAATGAACTAATTATTCTGTTTTTCAGTGGAAATGAAATATTTTACTGCAATAAAAAGTATCCTAAGTCACGACCCCAATAATAAGTAATCACGTCACAAAATTTGATTAAAATCCGTGCAGTGCTTTTTGAATTAAACGATAACATTCAAATAGACAGACATACAGGCAATCAGACACAAAATTTTAAAACGACTTTTTCGAGGTCTATATTCAATACAAAATATTATGTTACGGTCACTGTTTTAAAAAAATATTTTATTTACAGATTCTCTTCTGAGCTACTGTTTTATTATAAGCATTTACCTTAGATTATATTCATGGTTTGTTTAGCCTGCACCACCCCCCCCCCCCTAAACAAAATCCTGGCTACGCCCTTGACTTTAATCGTCATATTAGGTAATATATAACAAGTTTACTTATATAAAATCAATCAAGAACTATGTTGTCATTGTTGTTGTCAAGTAATAGTTGTAATAAAAGATTGTTCTGGGATGTGGCGTTTTGTACCATTTTTAGGGTAACTTCAAGTTCTTCCTGTCGTGCGACACAACTGCGCACTACTTCCAAGCACTCGTTCAAATTTTGATTTAGCTGAGAATATAAAAATAACTTTATTAAATATGTATTAGCAATATACTTAATTAATCTATAATATGTAATATGGATGGTATGAGTTGTACATAGATTTTTGTATGGATTGTACTTAATAAACGTCTAATAGAAAAATAGAGTTTATTTATTAAATAATATTAAAATATTGACGAATTAAGCACTTTTTTATCTCTGTAGAATGTACAGACGTAGTAACACCTAATACATTTATTACCTTCATAATCCGTCGCTCCAGTAGCTTCCTTTGAATCCAGCACCAGATGTATTCGAATGCTAGCAACACTAGTGACAATGTATAATCTAGTGGAGGGACGTCTATCGGCACCCATGGACGTAATATACTAACTATTACGTCCATGATCGGCACCCACGTTTCAGTGACACTCTTCGATATGACCGGCTCTTCCGGAACTAAACGATCTCGCACATAGTACCGAGGTACCAATAAGAATGTCACCAACGTCACCAATCCGACAAGACCTTTGGTGTAGCCGATAAGCGCCATTAATTTAAGCTAAAAATATATTTTCCAGTATCAATAATTACAATAATCATGTAAAGTTAAACTGCAAAAACATAAAGCCAGAAGATTTTTAGTTCTGTCATAGAACTAAAAATCTGACATATTATATGTTTTTATTCTTTAATAATTACACTCGAGTGACTTCTAATCAGCCAGTATTTGTGGATGAGTAGGTGTTATAAACCAAACTATATAGTCTGTGTCACATCATTTGACAGTGACATATATCCTTTTGAAGAAGCACACTATCATCATATTTATATATCGTTCTATAAAGTTTCAAATATTAAATGTTGTATCGTGTATATACGTATCAACTGTACAAAATTTACCTTAAATCAGTACAGAACTTTTTGCCTGAAACGCGTACATCTATAGGCTAAGTTACTGTTTTTATATCTACTGATACAAATAGGTATTGAGGAGAGGAGATAGGAGAGGATATTTGATATTTTAGACATTTCTGTCGGACTTTTTAATACCCACAATTTCCTACTACCTATATAGTTTTGATATATCTCTCAAGATTTAGCCAGCGCTAGGTTCTTAAGACGACTTAAATGAACTAATTATTCTGTTTTTCAGTGGAAATGAAATATTTTACTGCAATAAAAAGTATCCTAAGTCACGACCCCAATAATAAGTAATCACGTCACAAAATTTGATTAAAATCCGTGCAGTGATTTTTGAATTAAACGATAACATTCAAATAGACAGACATACAGGCAATCAGACACAAAATTTTAAAACGACTTTTTCGAGGTCTATATTCAATACAAAATATTATGTTACGGTCACTGTTTTAAAAAAATATTTTATTTACAGATTCTCTTCTGAGCTACTGTTTTATTATAAGCATTTACCTTAGATTATATTCATGGTTTGTCTAGCCTGCCCCCCCCCCCCCCTAAACAAAATCCTGGCTACGCCCTTGACTTTAATCGTCATATCAGGTAATATATAACAAGTTTACTTATATAAAATCAATCAAGAACTATGTTGTCATTGTTGTTGTCAAGTAATAGTTGTAATAAAAGATTGTTCTGGGATGTGGCGTTTTGTACCATTTTTAGGGTAACTTCAAGTTCTTCCTGTCGTGCGACACAACTGCGCACTACTTCCAAGCACTCGTTCAAATTTTGATTAGCTGAGAATATAAAAATAACTTTATTAAATATGTATTAGCAATATACTTAATTAATCTATAATATGTAATATGGATGGTATGAGTTGTACATAGATTTTTGTATGGATTGTACTTAATAAACGGCTAATAGAAAAATAGAGTTTATTTATTAAATAATATTAAAATATTGACGAATTAAGCACTTTTTTATCTCTGTAGAATGTACAGACGTAGTAACACTTAATACATTTATTACCTTCATAATCCGTCGCTTCAGTAGCTTCCTTTGAATCCAGCACCAGATGTATTCGAATGCTAGCAACACTAGTGACAATGTATAATCTAGTGGAGGGACGTCTATCGGCACCCATGGACGTAATATACTAACTATTACGTCCATGATCGGCACCCACGTTTCAGTGACACTCTTCGATATGACCGGCTCTTCCGGAACTAAACGATCTCGCACATAGTACCGAGGTACCAATAAGAATGTCACCAACGTCACCAATCCGACAAGACCTTTGGTGTAGCCGATAAGCGCCATTAATTTAAGCTAAAAATATATTTTCCAGTATCAATAATTACAATAATCATGTAAAGTTAAACTGCAAAAACATAAAGCCAGAAGATTTTTAGTTCTGTCATAGAACTAAAAATCTGACATATTATATGTTTTTATTCTTTAATAATTACACTCGAGTGACTTCTAATTAGCCAGTATTTGTGGATGAGTAGGTGTTATAAACCAAACTATATAGTCTGTGTCACATCATTTGACAGTGACATATATCCTTTTGAAGAAGCACACTATCATAATATTTATATATCGTTCTATAAAGTTTCAAATTTTAAATGTTGTATCGTGTATATACGTATCAACTGTACAAAATTTACCATAAATCAGTACAGAACTTTTTGCCTGAAACGCGTACATCTATAGGCTAAGTTACTGTTTTTATATCTACTGATACAAATAGGTATTGAGGAGAGGAGATAGGAGAGGATATTTGATATTTTAGACATTTCTGTCGGACTTTTTAATACCCACAATTTCCTACTACCTATATAGTTTTGATATATCTCTCAAGATTTAGCCAGCGCTAGGTTCTTAAGACGACTTAAATGAACTAATTATTCTGTTTTTCAGTGGAAATGAAATATTTTACTGCAATAAAAAGTATCCTAAGTCACGACCCCAATAATAAGTAATCACGTCACAAAATTTGATTAAAATCCGTGCAGTGCTTTTTGAATTAAACGATAACATTCAAATAGACAGACATACAGGCAATCAGACACAAAATTTTAAAACGACTTTTTCGAGGTCTATATTCAATACAAAATAATATGTTACGGTCACTGTTTTAAAAAAATATTTTATTTACAGATTCTCTTCTGAGCTACTGTTTTATTATAAGCATTTACCTTAGATTATATTCATGGTTTGTTTAGCCTGCACCACCCCCCCCCCCCCCCCCCTAAACAAAATCCTGGCTACGCCCTTGACTTTAATCGTCATATTAGGTAATATATAACAAGTTTACTTATATAAAATCAATCAAGAACTATGTTGTCATTGTTGTTGTCAAGTAATAGTTGTAATAAAAGATTGTTCTGGGATGTGGCGTTTTGTACCATTTTTAGGGTAACTTCAAGTTCTTCCTGTCGTGCGACACAACTGCGCACTACTTCCAAGCACTCGTTCAAATTTTGATTAGCTGAGAATATAAAAATAACTTTATTAAATATGTATTAGCAATATACTTAATTAATCTATAATATGTAATATAGATGGTATGAGTTGTACATAGATTTTTGTATGGATTGTACTTAATAAACGTCTAATAGAAAAATAGAGTTTATTTATTAAATAATATTAAAATATTGACGAATTAAGCACTTTTTTATCTCTGTAGAATGTACAGACGTAGTAACACTTAACACATTTATTACCTTCATAATCCGTCGCTCCAGTAGCTTCCTTTGAATCCAGCACCAGATGTATTCGAATGCTAGCAACACTAGTGACAATGTATAATCTAGTGGAGGGACGTCTATCGGCACCCATGGACGTAATATACTAACTATTACGTCCATGATCGGCACCCACGTTTCAGTGACACTCTTCGATATGACCGGCTCTTCCGGAACTAAACGATCTCGCACATAGTACCGAGGTACCAATAAGAATGTCACCAACGTCACCAATCCGACAAGACCTTTGGTGTAGCCGATAAGCGCCATTAATTTAAGCTAAAAATATATTTTCCAGTATCAATAATTACAATAATCATGTAAAGTTAAACTGCAAAAACATAAAGCCAGAAGATTTTTAGTTCTGTCATAGAACTAAAAATCTGACATATTATATGTTTTTATTCTTTAATAATTACACTCGAGTGACTTCTAATCAGCCAGTATTTGTGGATGAGTAGGTGTTATAAACCAAACTATATAGTCTGTGTCACATCATTTGACAGTGACATATATCCTTTTGAAGAAGCACACTATCATCATATTTATATATCGTTCTATAAAGTTTCAAATTTTAAATGTTGTATCGTGTATATACGTATCAACTGTACAAAATTTACCTTAAATCAGTACAGAACTTTTTGCCTGAAACGCGTACATCTATAGGCTAAGTTACTGTTTTTATATCTACTGATACAAATAGGTATTGAGGAGAGGAGATAGGAGAGGATATTTGATATTTTAGACATTTCTGTCGGACTTTTTAATACCCACAATTTCCTACTACCTATATAGTTTTGATATATCTCTCAAGATTTAGCCAGCGCTAGGTTCTTAAGACGAATTAAATGAACTAATTATTCTGTTTTTCAGTGGAAATGAAATATTTTACTGCAATAAAAAGTATCCTAAGTCACGACCCCAATAATAAGTAATCACGTCACAAAATTTGATTAAAATCCGTGCAGTGCTTTTTGAATTAAACGATAACATTCAAATAGACAGACATACAGGCAATCAGACACAAAATTTTAAAACGACTTTTTCGAGGTCTATATTCAATACAAAATATTATGTTACGGTCACTGTTTTAAAAAAATATTTTATTTACAGATTCTCTTCTGAGCTACTGTTTTATTATAAGCATTTACCTTAGATTGTATTCATGGTTTGTCTAGCCTGCACCCCCCCCCCCCCCCTAAACAAAATCCTGGCTACGCCCTTGACTTTAATCGTCATATCAGGTAATATATAACAAGTTTACTTATATAAAATCAATCAAGAACTATGTTGTCATTGTTGTTGTCAAGTAATAGTTGTAATAAAAGATTGTTCTGGGATGTGGCGTTTTGTACCATTTTTAGGGTAACTTCAAGTTCTTCCTGTCGTGCGACACAACTGCGCACTACTTCCAAGCACTCGTTCAAATTTTGATTTAGCTGAGAATATAAAAATAACTTTATTAAATATGTATTAGCAATATACTTAATTAATCTATAATATGTAATATGGATGGTATGAGTTGTACATAGATTTTTGTATGGATTGTATTTAATAAACGTCTAATAGAAAAATAGAGTTTATTTATTAAATAATATTAAAATATTGACGAATTAAGCACTTTTTTATCTCTGTAGAATGTACAGACGTAGTAACACTTAACACATTTATTACCTTCATAATCCGTCGCTCCAGTAGCTTCCTTTGAATCCAGCACCAGATGTATTCGAATGCTAGCAACACTAGTGACAATGTATAATCTAGTGGAGGGACGTCTATCGGCACCCATGGACGTAATATACTAACTATTACGTCCATGATCGGCACCCACGTTTCAGTGACACTCTTCGATATGACCGGCTCTTCCGGAACTAAACGATCTCGCACATAGTACCGAGGTACCAATAAGAATGTCACCAACGTCACCAATCCGACAAGACCTTTGGTGTAGCCGATAAGCGCCATTAATTTAAGCTAAAAATATATTTTCCAGTATCAATAATTACAATAATCATGTAAAGTTAAACTGCAAAAACATAAAGCCAGAAGATTTTTAGTTCTGTCATAGAACTAAAAATCTGACATATTATATGTTTTTATTCTTTAATAATTACACTCGAGTGACTTCTAATCAGCCAGTATTTGTGGATGAGTAGGTGTTATAAACCAAACTATATAGTCTGTGTCACATCATTTGACAGTGACATATATCCTTTTGAAGAAGCACACTATCATCATATTTATATATCGTTCTATAAAGTTTCAAATATTAAATGTTGTATCGTGTATATACGTATCAACTGTACAAAATTTACCTTAAATCAGTACAGAACTTTTTGCCTGAAACGCGTACATCTATATGCTAAGTTACTGTTTTTATATCTACTGATACAAATAGGTATTGAGGAGAGGAGATAGGAGAGGATATTTGATATTTTAGACATTTCTGTCGGACTTTTTAATACCCACAATTTCCTACTACCTATATAGTTTTGATATATCTCTCAAGATTTAGCCAGCGCTAGGTTCTTAAGACGACTTAAATGAACTAATTATTCTGTTTTTCAGTGGAAATGAAATATTTTACTGCAATAAAAAGTATCCTAAGTCACGACCCCAATAATAAGTAATCACGTCACAAAATTTGATTAAAATCCGTGCAGTGCTTTTTGAATTAAACGATAACATTCAAATAGACAGACATACAGGCAATCAGACACAAAATTTTAAAACGACTTTTTCGAGGTCTATATTCAATACAAAATATTATGTTACGGTCACTGTTTTAAAAAAATATTTTATTTACAGATTCTCTTCTGAGCTACTGTTTTATTATAAGCATTTACCTTAGATTATATTCATGGTTTGTCTAGCCTGCCCCCCCCCCCCCCCCCCTAAACAAAATCCTGGCTACGCCCTTGACTTTAATCGTCATATTAGGTAATATATAACAAGTTTACTTATATAAAATCAATCAAGAACTATGTTGTCATTGTTGTTGTCAAGTAATAGTTGTAATAAAAGATTGTTCTGGGATGTGGCGTTTTGTACAATTTTTAGGGTAACTTCAAGTTCTTCCTGTCGTGCGACACAACTGCGCACTACTTCCAAGCACTCGTTCAAATTTTGATTTAGCTGAGAATATAAAAATAACTTTATTAAATATGTATTAGCAATATACTTAATTAATCTATAATATGTAATATGGATGGTATGAGTTGTACATAGATTTTTGTATGGATTGTACTTAATAAACGTCTAATAGAAAAATAGAGTTTATTTATTAAATAATATTAAAATATTGACGAATTAAGCACTTTTTTATCTCTGTAGAATGTACAGACGTAGTAACACCTAATACATTTATTACCTTCATAATCCGTCGCTCCAGTAGCTTCCTTTGAATCCAGCACCAGATGTATTCGAATGCTAGCAACACTAGTGACAATGTATAATCTAGTGGAGGGACGTCTATCGGCACCCATGGACGTAATATACTAACTATTACGTCCATGATCGGCACCCACGTTTCAGTGACACTCTTCGATATGACCGGCTCTTCCGGAACTAAACGATCTCGCACATAGTACCGAGGTACCAATAAGAATGTCACCAACGTCACCAATCCGACAAGACCTTTGGTGTAGCCGATAAGCGCCATTAATTTAAGCTAAAAATATATTTTCCAGTATCAATAATTACAATAATCATGTAAAGTTAAACTGCAAAAACATAAAGCCAGAAGATTTTTAGTTCTGTCATAGAACTAAAAATCTGACATATTATATGTTTTTATTCTTTAATAATTACACTCGAGTGACTTCTAATCAGCCAGTATTTGTGGATGAGTAGGTGTTATAAACCAAACTATATAGTCTGTGTCACATCATTTGACAGTGACATATATCCTTTTGAAGAAGCACACTATCATCATATTTATATATCGTTCTATAAAGTTTCAAATATTAAATGTTGTATCGTGTATATACGTATCAACTGTACAAAATTTACCTTAAATCAGTACAGAACTTTTTGCCTGAAACGCGTACATCTATAGGCTAAGTTACTGTTTTTATATCTACTGATACAAATAGGTATTGAGGAGAGGAGATAGGAGAGGATATTTGATATTTTAGACATTTCTGTCGGACTTTTTAATACCCACAATTTCCTACTACCTATATAGTTTTGATATATCTCTCAAGATTTAGCCAGCGCTAGGTTCTTAAGACGACTTAAATGAACTAATTATTCTGTTTTTCAGTGGAAATGAAATATTTTACTGCAATAAAAAGTATCCTAAGTCACGACCCCAATAATAAGTAATCACGTCACAAAATTTGATTAAAATCCGTGCAGTGCTTTTTGAATTAAACGATAACATTCAAATAGACAGACATACAGGCAATCAGACACAAAATTTTAAAACGACTTTTTCGAGGTCTATATTCAATACAAAATATTATGTTACGGTCACTGTTTTAAAAAAATATTTTATTTACAGATTCTCTTCTGAGCTACTGTTTTATTATAAGCATTTACCTTAGATTATATTCATGGTTTGTTTAGCCTGCACCACCCCCCCCCCCCCCTAAACAAAATCCTGGCTACGCCCTTGACTTTAATCGTCATATCAGGTAATATATAACAAGTTTACTTATATAAAATCAATCAAGAACTATGTTGTCATTGTTGTTGTCAAGTAATAGTTGTAATAAAAGATTGTTCTGGGATGTGGCGTTTTGTACCATTTTTAGGGTAACTTCAAGTTCTTCCTGTCGTGCGACACAACTGCGCACTACTTCCAAGCACTCGTTCAAATTTTGATTAGCTGAGAATATAAAAATAACTTTATTAAATATGTATTAGCAATATACTTAATTAATCTATAATATGTAATATGGATGGTATGAGTTGTACATAGATTTTTGTATGGATTGTACTTAATAAACGGCTAATAGAAAAATAGAGTTTATTTATTAAATAATATTAAAATATTGACGAATTAAGCACTTTTTTATCTCTGTAGAATGTACAGACGTAGTAACACTTAATACATTTATTACCTTCATAATCCGTCGCTTCAGTAGCTTCCTTTGAATCCAGCACCAGATGTATTCGAATGCTAGCAACACTAGTGACAATGTATAATCTAGTGGAGGGACGTCTATCGGCACCCATGGACGTAATATACTAACTATTACGTCCATGATCGGCACCCACGTTTCAGTGACACTCTTCGATATGACCGGCTCTTCCGGAACTAAACGATCTCGCACATAGTACCGAGGTACCAATAAGAATGTCACCAACGTCACCAATCCGACAAGACCTTTGGTGTAGCCGATAAGCGCCATTAATTTAAGCTAAAAATATATTTTCCAGTATCAATAATTACAATAATCATGTAAAGTTAAACTGCAAAAACATAAAGCCAGAAGATTTTTAGTTCTGTCATAGAACTAAAAATCTGACATATTATATGTTTTTATTCTTTAATAATTACACTCGAGTGACTTCTAATCAGCCAGTATTTGTGGATGAGTAGGTGTTAGAAACCAAACTATATAGTCTGTGTCACATCATTTGACAGTGACAGTTTGCCCTGTCTATGCGCCGGAGTCGTTCCGCCGGCAGTCTGCCTCCGTGTGTTTTGCTCTTCGAATAAGAATTGATTAAGAAAGTAAATATTGAGGTTTTATATATAAATGTTAAGTAAAAATTTTTCCATTTCAGTAACTTTGAAGAAGCCTCTGTTATTAAGCTTAATAGATAAATTTATAATTTCCACAATATCATTAATTCTATACCAAATTTTATCAGTTTTTTCTGGCCATCGGAAAGTATTCTTTGTAGATAACACCATTGTGCTAATTTTATAACAGCTTCTATCTTTGATCTCGACTCTTCCTGGAAAGTATTCTCCTTCATATTCATATGTTAATAAAAATGCGTATTTTTGATGTTATGAATTTAATGTAGGTATGAATGTACATACATAATGTATTGCGTAGAAAAAAAAATACGGTAAAGTTTATGACTTAAAGTAATCGCTTATGTTTGTTTATATTTGATTGCTAGTTGCTGAAACCTGTTTCTCGATAGAATAAATTCGAAAATATTAGAATTATCAATATTTGACATTTCGAAATACTTGTGTAAAGTTTCTAAAGCTTCCATTGCCTCACGCTTTGAAATTTTTACTGGAGTCTCTTCACAGTCTTTTTCTTCTTCTCCTTCTGTGTCCAAAGAAGAATACATAGCATCTATGTCATCATCATTGAGCTCCTCTGAAATGAGTACATTATCATCCATAGAAACGAAATCCTGAAAAGTCACCTGCTGCAAATTCTAAGTCTCCTCATTTAAGTCATTCCTACATGTGGTAAATATTCTATCCCATTCTGGAAACGCTGCACAAATCTCTAGCTCCTCTTGTAGGCTCTCAGGTTCAGATACATGGGTCACTTTGAATCCAGCTTTTTGGAAGCAATTACTAATTGTGGTTTTGCTAACAGAAAACCAAGCTTTTCTTGCAAATGTCATGGCCTGGAGGATGTTGTTTTCTGGACTTTTATTCTCTTCTATAGATTTAAGAACTTACATGTAAAGTTAAACTGCAAAAATATAAAGCCAGAAGATTTTTAGTTCTGTCATAGAACTAAAAATCTGACATATTATATGTTTTTATTCTTTAATAATTACACTCGAGTGACTTCTAATCAGCCAGTATTTGTGGATGAGTAGGTGTTATAAACCAAACTATATAGTCTGTGTCACATCATTTGACAGTGACATATATCCTTTTGAAGAAGCACACTATCATCATATTTACATATCGTTCTATAAAGTTTCAAATTTTAAATGTTGTATCGTGTATATACGTATCAACTGTACAAAATTTACCTTAAATCAGTACAGAACTTTTTGCCTGAAACGCGTACATCTATAGGCTAAGTTACTGTTTTTATATCTACTGATAAAAATAGGTATTGAGGAGAGGAGATAGGAGAGGATATTTGATATTTTAGACATTTCTGTCGGACTTTTTAATACCCACAATTTCCTACTACCTATATAGTTTTGATATATCTCTCAAGATTTAGCCAGCGCTAGGTTCTTAAGACGACTCAAATGAACTAATTATTTTGTTTTCCAGTGGAAATGAAATATTTTTCTGCAATAAAAAGTATCCTAAGTCACGACCCCAATAATAAGTAATCACGTCACAAAATTTGATTAAAATCCGTGCAGTGCTTTTTGAATTAAACGATAACATTCAAATAGACAGACATACAGGCAATCAGACACAAAATTTTAAAACGACTTTTTCGTGGTCTATATTCAATACAAAATATGTTACGGTCACTGTTTTAAAAAAATATTTTATTTACAGATTCTCTTCTGAGCTACTGTTTTATTATAAGCATTTACCTTAGATTATATTCATGGTTTGTCTAGCCTGCCCCCCCCCCCCTAAACAAAATCCTGGCTACGCCCTTGACTTTAATCGTCATATTAGGTAATATATAACAAGTTTACTTATATAAAATCAATCAAGAACTATGTTGTCATTGTTGTTGTCAAGTAATAGTTGTAATAAC
Source organism: Boloria euphrosyne (assembly GCA_951802675.2). Classification (NCBI taxonomy): domain Eukaryota; kingdom Metazoa; phylum Arthropoda; class Insecta; order Lepidoptera; family Nymphalidae; genus Boloria; species Boloria euphrosyne. Next base: position 364,314 of record OX637895.1, read on the forward strand.
AGATTGTTCTGGGATGTGGCGTTTTGTACCATTTTTAGGGTAACTTCAAGTTCTTCCTGTCGTGCGACACAACTGCGCACTACTTCCAAGCACTCGTTCAAATTTTGATTAGCTGAGAATATAAAAATAACTTTATTAAATATGTATTAGCAATATACTTAATTAATCTATAATATGTAATATGGATGGTATGAGTTGTACATAGATTTTTGTATGGATTGTACTTAATAAACGTCTAATAGAAAAATAGAGTTTATTTATTAAATAATATTAAAATATTGACGAATTAAGCACTTTTTATTTTTCTCTGTAGAATGTACAGACGTAGTAACACTTAATACATTTATTACCTTCATAATCCGTCGCTCCAGTAGCTTCCTTTGAATCCAGCACCAGATGTATTCGAATGCTAGCAACACTAGTGACAATGTATAATCTAGTGGAGGGACGTCTATCGGCACCCATGGACGTAATATACTAACTATTACGTCCATGATCGGCACCCACGTTTCAGTGACACTCTTCGATATGACCGGCTCTTCCGGAACTAAACGATCTCGCACATAGTACCGAGGTACCAATAAGAATGTCACCAACGTCACCAATCCGACAAGACCTTTGGTGTAGGCCCAGTGCCGTCTTAACCCTATTCGGCGCCGGGGCGCGGAGCTTAGCCTGCGCCCTAGTTTGCTTTTACACTAAAGCGTGGCACGCGACCGACGACACACTGCAGTGTGAAAGGGGTCCTAGAACCCAGTCAACCAAGAAATATCAAATACACGTTATTTTGATAATTAATTTATTTACTTCTCTAAAATACAAAACTAAAATTAAACTTAAATTATACAAATTAAACCCAATTATACAAATAAAAAACAAAACTATTCTCCATTTGAAACATTATGTCCATTTTATGGAATTAACACTCTGGAAAAGTTACCTACTTAAAAAAAAGGGAAGATTTTTCGATGAACCTTCTAAAACTATACTTTTATTTTAACATGAAAAAGAACTTAGAACATGATGCAAAAATCCAAAAAGGAAGGAACCTATTAGTTGAGAAATCAATAGAATTTTGAGTTATATTTTGAGTTATATTAATTACAATTAACAGTGATCGTAATGGCGAAAAACACCAGCAATCCAAGTTCCAACGCTCGTTTATATTATTATTTAATTGCTAAATATCTATTTATTGTATGTATATACATCAAACAATCTCAATTTTTCTTGCTTTTGAGTTGGCAAAGATTTTAATTAAATCATTTATTTTTGTATCAATTTTGGATTCTATACTTATAATAGCTAAGTTAGTCAGTCTGTCTTGGGTCATGGTTGACCGAAGATAATTTTTTATTAATTTTAATTTTGAAAAGGATCGTTCACCTTCAGCTACTGTAACAGGAAGTGTTAAATATATACGTAGAGATGTTGCGATATTAGGTAATGAGGAGATTAAATTATTAGAATATATATAACTTAAAATATCAGTGGGAGTACTTGTTGATGCATTGGGAAAAAATATTGGCAACAATTCTAATTCATTGTATAAATCCTCCCCGTCAATATCAAATCTATTTTTAAATGTTAGTTTTTCTTGTAGCCGAGAACATTGAGATTTTTTTTCATGCATCTCTAATTTCCTCCAGCATTCAATGTTTTGGAAGAGTGCAAAAACTGAATTGTGTTCCGTCAGCAAATCGAATCTCTCATTTAATTTCGAGATAGCAGTGTCCAGTAGAAAGAAATAAAAACATACTTTAAATTTCTTGGTTGGGTCTAAAATGGGCTCATTTGCAGCCTCGTAATCAAAATGTCTTTTTCGGGGACGTGGACGAGCAGTTTCTTTGAATTCTGTTTCGCATTCTAATTCTTCAGCAATTAATTTTGCGTCAGATAGCAACTGTTCAAATGCACTATCGGTGCGGTATTGTTCCAAATCTTTTTTAACCAGATTAATCATTTTAGTAGCCTCTGAAATAATTACATCTGATTTTTGCAAATTTTTGCTTACAATATTAATCTTCAGTAAAATATTGTACCATATAACTACTGAACATATGAACCTATAAGACTTTAATTTGGCTATTAATGAACTCGCTATGTTTTTTGTGTCGCTATCATACTTGTTATTTGTAAAAATAGGGTATAATGCATCGTAAATTTTATCCATGTTAAAACGTAGTGTTCTAAGAGCATCAAATCTACTTTCCCAACGCGTATTTGAAAGAGGTTTTAATGTCAAAGTAGGTATCTGTTTCATAATTTCATCCCAGCGTGAGGTGGATGCTGAAAAAAATACATAGATTTCTTGGACAATACAGAAAAAGTTTGTAATTTCCAATGAACTTTTAGCAGCGTCGTTTACTACTAAATTAAGGGAGTGAGCAGCACACGGTACGTAAAAAGCACGAGGATTCATGTCCAATATTTTTTTTTGGAGGCCTATATTTTTCCCCTTCATATTGGCCCCATTATCATATCCTTGGCCTCGCAAATCATCTAATTCAATATTGCATGATTTTAAGAAATCTAACAAATAAGTCTTCAACCCTTGTCCGGTAGTATCAGTTACAGGTAAAAAACCTAAAAAATGTTCTCGTACCTCAGCGCGTTTTGTCGATGGATTTAAATAAATAAACCTCACAATAATAGTAAGTTGTTCTTGGTGTGAGATATCAGGTATGCAATCTAGAATTATAGAGTAGTATTTACATTGCTTCAAAAGACTAATTATAGTCGTTTTAATTTTTTCAGCAATTATACTAATTAGTTCATTTTGAATGTTATGACCAAGATAATGTGGCATGCGATGCTGAGCTCTTTGAATTCGAGCAATGTGTTCTGATAGTGTACTATCAAAATTAGATATACTCTCCACCAACTTTAAAAAATTACCATTATTTGGGTCATACAACTTCTCAGTTGTGCCCCTAAATGCTATATTTTGACCTGCCAAAAATTTTATAATTTCGATTATCCTTTCCAAAACTGCCGTCCACCTCTTTTTCTCGCGGTCTATTTCAGTTTGATTTACCGAGTCTACTGTTTGCCCTTTCAATAAGTTATTTTTTAGATCCAAATATTTTTTAAAAGAACATATGTGCCCTGAACTTTTCTCATGTCGTTCTATATTTCTCGACAAATGCCCCCAGTCTTTGTAACCAGTAGGGCCATTAAATGCAGTGACATTAATATTAAAAAGCTTACAATGAAAACAAAATACAGAATCAGTAGATGTTGAATATACAAGCCAAACTCGATGAATAATTTCGTTGTTTTGTAACTTTTTACTGTAATATGTATCTGAAAACGACCTCATATTACTATCTGAAGGATAGTTGTTTTTTTTAATCTGAATTGGTCCACGTTCTGTTAAAAATAATCTTAAATTATCAGGTATTACTTGCGGCCAGAGAGCAGGATCATTCACGACATTTTCACAAAATCGTACATTTGGTTCTGTTGCTGGTTGGTTAACAATTGGTTCACTTGGAGTAGGCGAGGTACTGGTACTAGTGTGAGCTGGAACTTGTGAAATACTCTCTTCTAAGTTGACTGTCTCTTCTAACTGTTGGGTTGATGTTGACGAAGATGTACCTAAAAAATAATATTGTTAACAATTTGTGTAACCAAGAGTGGTAACAGGGCCACGCAATAATATTTTAGGACAATAAAAACAGTACCTGAAAGTTAAGGCGGGCATAGTCTAATCCGTTACAATTTACTTTAATTGCAATTGGCGGTTCTCGCCTGCGGCTATTTCATGAAAAAACATAATTCCCAAAAGAAGGTTTGATTTAAACAAATATTTGCACCGACCGGGATTCGAACCCGAGACCTTTGGCACAAGAGTCACTGTTACTAACCATTGCGCCTTCCGGTGCGCAATCCGCAAAATAACAATTAATTAGAATTTAGATATTGTCATTAGGTATACAGTTACAGATAAGTGGTGACAGGAGAGCTCATTTTTCGCCCAAAATTATGTACAGTAATAATTAAGAGTACATTGGCTTTGTATATAATAATTGTTAAGTTTTCTTGTAATTTTCTTGATTATAAAAAATAAGATATGTATTATGTAATAATAATAAGTAGGTAGGAACTTAGTTAGGGATCGAACCCAGACAGCGAATTGTGTTGTGTTATGAGTTAGTTGGTTGGTAGGTACCTTAAAGGTACCAATGAACTAACTGAACTTACCAGGTCGAAAAAAAGAGTCAATCGGAGAAGTTAGCTTTTTAATTTTTTCTTCTTTCTCCAGTTTCCTTTTTCTGTTTTGAGCACCCGATGGTTTCTTTTTACCATCCACTAATTCGGCCATCTACAATAAAATCAAATTTTAATTTAATATTTAATTTTTCTTTCATTATTCTAAATTTAATAGAATTTAATAAAAACCTACTTTGGTTTGTATTGTACTAACATTAAGAATTTGTATTTGTATTTATTTTGAAAACAAATAAACAATCACGACTCTCTCTCATAAATAAATACATACAAAAAATTTGTTCCCCAACCTAGGATTCGAACCAGGCAGGACCTTCCAACACGATGGCGTCAATGATGCATTTTTCTAGCTAGGTATGAGTACTTTCAGGTATCGGTATTGTACCTTAAAAAATAAAATTGACTTACCTTGATATTTTTTCTCTTATTTATGACGAATAAATTCCATTTATTCCATGCACTTACAACTTACACTATGGTTTCTCCGCTAGATCTTCCGTGCTAATTCGGCGGTTGTCGCAAATGAAATGAGCATAGAGTATATTGCTCCATATATAAATGAGCTAACGAATAATTTAATTACTTAAAAGAAGAAATCAGATCAATCACTGACCGACGCTTCATAGGCGCCGCGCGCCGCGCTATAAATTCAAATGAACTTACACCTAATTGTAGTGATTTAGAGATAATTTCTCTGTAAGTGTGAGCGCCCGGACGGCTATGTCAAAGGGCGCAATTACTCGCCTATGACAGATGCACAGGTGCCGCGCCGCCGCCGCGCGCCCTTTTCAAATGAACTTACAATTTATTGACTTAAAGATCATTTTGCTTCAAGTGCGGGCAACCGGGCGGCAATGTGTCAAAGGTTAAGACACTGTCTTTGAATTAGAGATTTTGCCGCGCGCGTGATATTTATGTAGTAATAAAAGTCATTTTAGCTTGCACATCATGAGCGGTATGACAAGCGCCGAAAGCGTAATAAAAGTAAACATTGATTATTGTTGATGACTATTTTTTTATATATTTAATTTTGCGCATACGTATAATTTTGTCGTAACAAGTATATGAAGTTGTGCAATGGCGTTAAGTTCAATGAAATATCTAAATATTCAGCGCTCGGCAGGCGCCCCCGGGCGCTCCGCGCCCGGGTGCACCGCACCCCTTGCACCCCCTGGTAAAGACGGCCCTGCATATGAATATGAAGGAGAATACTTTCCAGGAAGAGTCGAGATCAAAGATAGAGGCTGTTATGAAATTAGCACAATGGTGTTATCTACAAAGAATACTTTCCGATGGCCAGAAAAAACTGATAAAATTTGGTATAGAATTAATGATATTGTGGAAATTATAAATTTATCTATTAAGCTTAATAACAGAGGCGTCTTCAAAGTTACTGAAATGGAAAAATTTTTACTTAACATTTATATATAAAACCTCAATATTTACTTTCTTAATCAATTCTTATTCGAAGAGCAAAACACACGGAGGCAGACTGCCGGCGGAACGACTCCGGCGCATAGACAGGGCAAACTGTCACTGTCAAATGATGTGACACAGACTATATAGTTTGGTTTCTAACACCTACTCATCCACAAATACTGGCTGATTAGAAGTCACTCGAGTGTAATTATTAAAGAATAAAAACATATAATATGTCAGATTTTTAGTTCTATGACAGAACTAAAAATCTTCTGGCTTTATGTTTTTGCAGTTTAACTTTACATGATTATTGTAATTATTGATACTGGAAAATATATTTTTAGCTTAAATTAATGGCGCTTATCGGCTACACCAAAGGTCTTGTCGGATTGGTGACGTTGGTGACATTCTTATTGGTACCTCGGTACTATGTGCGAGATCGTTTAGTTCCGGAAGAGCCGGTCATATCGAAGAGTGTCACTGAAACGTGGGTGCCGATCATGGACGTAATAGTTAGTATATTACGTCCATGGGTGCCGATAGACGTCCCTCCACTAGATTATACATTGTCACTAGTGTTGCTAGCATTCGAATACATCTGGTGCTGGATTCAAAGGAAGCTACTGGAGCGACGGATTATGAAGGTAATAAATGTATTAGGTGTTACTACGTCTGTACATTCTACAGAGATAAAAAAGTGCTTAATTCGTCAATATTTTAATATTATTTAATAAATAAACTCTATTTTTCTATTAGACGTTTATTAAGTACAATCCATACAAAAATCTATGTACAACTCATACCATCCATATTACATATTATAGATTAATTAAGTATATTGCTAATACATATTTAATAAAGTTATTTTTATATTCTCAGCTAATCAAAATTTGAACGAGTGCTTGGAAGTAGTGCGCAGTTGTGTCGCACGACAGGAAGAACTTGAAGTTACCCTAAAAATGGTACAAAACGCCACATCCCAGAACAATCTTTTATTACAACTATTACTTGACAACAACAATGACAACATAGTTCTTGATTGATTTTATATAAGTAAACTTGTTATATATTACCTAATATGACGATTAAAGTCAAGGGCGTAGCCAGGATTTTGTTTAGGGGGGGGGGGGCAGGCTAGACAAACTATGAATATAATCTAAGGTAAATGCTTATAACAAAACAGTAGCTCAGAAGAGAATCTGTAAATAAAATATTTTTTTAAAACAGTGACCGTAACATAATATTTTGTATTGAATATAGACCTCGAAAAAGTCGTTTTAAAATTTTGTGTCTGATTGCCTGTATGTCTGTCTATTTGAATGTTATCGTTTAATTCAAAAATCACTGCACGGATTTTAATCAAATTTTGTGACGTGATTACTTATTATTGGGGTCGTGACTTAGGATACTTTTTATTGCAGTAAAATATTTCATTTCCACTGAAAAACAGAATAATTAGTTCATTTAAGTCGTCTTAAGAACCTAGCGCTGGCTAAATCTTGAGAGATATATCAAAACTATATAGGTAGTAGGAAATTGTGGGTATTAAAAAGTCCGACAGAAATGTCTAAAATATCAAATATCCTCTCCTATCTCCTCTCCTCAATACCTATTTTTATCAGTAGATATAAAAACAGTAGCTTAGCCTATAGATGTACGCGTTTCAGGCAAAAAGTTCTGTACTGATTTAAGGTAAATTTTGTACAGTTGATACGTATATACACGATACAACATTTAAAATTTGAAACTTTATAGAACGATATATAAATGTGATGATAGTGTGCTTCTTCAAAAGGATATATGTCACTGTCAAATGATGTGACACAGACTATATAGTTTGGTTTATAACACCTACTCATCCACAAATACTGGCTGATTAGAAGTCACTCGAGTGTAATTATTAAAGAATAAAAACATATAATATGTCTGATTTTTAGTTCTATGACAGAACTAAAAATCTTCTGGCTTTATGTTTTTGCAGTTTAACTTTACATGATTATTGTAATTATTGATACTGGAAAATATATTTTTAGCTAAAATTAATGGCGCTTATCGGCTACACCAAAGGTCTTGTCGGATTGGTGACGTTGGTGACATTCTTATTGGTACCTCGGTACTATGTGCGAGATCGTTTAGTTCCGGAAGAGCCGGTCATATCGAAGAGTGTCACTGAAACGTGGGTGCCGATCATGGACGTAATAGTTAGTATATTACGTCCATGGGTGCCGATAGACGTCCCTCCACTAGATTATACATTGTCACTAGTGTTGCTAGCATTCGAATACATCTGGTGCTGGATTCAAAGGAAGCTACTGGAGCGACGGATTATGAAGGTAATAAATGTATTAGGTGTTACTACGTCTGTACATTCTACAGAGATAAAAAAGTGCTTAATTCGTCAATATTTTAATATTATTTAATAAATAAACTCTATTTTTCTATTAGACGTTTATTAAGTACAATCCATACAAAAATCTATGTACAACTCATACCATCCATATTACATATTATAGATTAATTAAGTATATTGCTAATACATATTTAATAAAGTTATTTTTATATTCTCAGCTAATCAAAATTTGAACGAGTGCTTGGAAGTAGTGCGCAGTTGTGTCGCACGACAGGAAGAACTTGAAGTTACCCTAAAAATGGTACAAAACGCCACATCCCAGAACAATCTTTTATTACAACTATTACTTGACAACAACAATGACAACATAGTTCTTGATTGATTTTATATAAGTAAACTTGTTATATATTACCTGATATGACGATTAAAGTCAAGGGCGTAGCCAGGATTTTGTTTAGGGGGGGGGGGGCAGGCTAGACAAACCATGAATATAATCTAAGGTAAATGCTTATAATAAAACAGTAGCTCAGAAGAGAATCTGTAAATAAAATATTTTTTTAAAACAGTGACGTAACATAATATTTTGTATTGAATATAGACCTCGAAAAAGTCGTTTTAAAATTTTGTGTCTGATTGCCTGTATGTCTGTCTATTTGAATGTTATCGTTTAATTCAAAAAGCACTGCACGGATTTTAATCAAATTTTGTGACGTGATTACTTATTATTGGGGTCGTGACTTAGAATACTTTTTATTGCAGTAAAATATTTCATTTCCACTGAAAAACAGAATAATTAGTTCATTTAAGTCGTCTTAAGAACCTAGCGCTGGCTAAATCTTGAGAGATATATCAAAACTATATAGGTAGTAGGAAATTGTGGGTATTAAAAAGTCCGACAGAAATGTCTAAAATATCAAATATCCTCTCCTATCTCCTCTCCTCAATACCTATTTGTATCAGTAGATATAAAAACAGTAACTTAGCCTATAGATGTACGCGTTTCAGGCAAAAAGTTCTGTACTGATTTAAGGTAAATTTTGTACAGTTGATACGTATATACACGATACAACATTTAAAATTTGAAACTTTATAGAACGATATATAAATATGATGATAGTGTGCTTCTTCAAAAGGATATATGTCACTGTCAAATGATGTGACACAGACTATATAGTTTGGTTTATAACACCTACTCATCCACAAATACTGGCTGATTAGAAGTCACTCGAGTGTAATTATTAAAGAATAAAAACATATAATATGTCAGATTTTTAGTTCTATGACAGAACTAAAAATCTTCTGGCTTTATGTTTTTGCAGTTTAACTTTACATGATTATTGTAATTATTGATACTGGAAAATATATTTTTAGCTTAAATTAATGGCGCTTATCGGCTACACCAAAGGTCTTGTCGGATTGGTGACGTTGGTGACATTCTTATTGGTACCTCGGTACTATGTGCGAGATCGTTTAGTTCCGGAAGAGCCGGTCATATCGAAGAGTGTCACTGAAACGTGGGTGCCGATCATGGACGTAATAGTTAGTATATTACGTCCATGGGTGCCGATAGACGTCCCTCCACTAGATTATACATTGTCACTAGTGTTGCTAGCATTCGAATACATCTGGTGCTGGATTCAAAGGAAGCTACTGGAGCGACGGATTATGAAGGTAATAAATGTGTTAAGTGTTACTACGTCTGTACATTCTACAGAGATAAAAAAGTGCTTAATTCGTCAATATTTTAATATTATTTAATAAATAAACTCTACTTTTCTATTAGACGTTTATTAAATACAATCCATACAAAAATCTATGTACAACTCATACCATCCATATTACATATTATAGATTAATTAAGTATATTGCTAATACATATTTAATAAAGTTATTTTTATATTCTCAGCTAAATCAAAATTTGAACGAGTGCTTGGAAGTAGTGCGCAGTTGTGTCGCACGACAGGAAGAACTTGAAGTTACCCTAAAAATGGTACAAAACGCCACATCCCAGAACAATCTTTTATTACAACTATTACTTGACAACAACAATGACAACATAGTTCTTGATTGATTTTATATAAGTAAACTTGTTATATATTACCTGATATGACGATTAAAGTCAAGGGCGTAGCCAGGATTTTGTTTAGGGGGGGGGGGGGGGCAGGCTAGACAAACCATGAATATAATCTAAGGTAAATGCTTATAATAAAACAGTAGCTCAGAAGAGAATCTGTAAATAAAATATTTTTTTAAAACAGTGACCGTAACATAATATTTTGTATTGAATATAGACCTCGAAAAAGTCGTTTTAAAATTTTGTGTCTGATTGCCTGTATGTCTGTCTATTTGAATGTTATCGTTTAATTCAAAAAGCACTGCACGGATTTTAATCAAATTTTGTGACGTGATTACTTATTATTGGGGTCGTGACTTAGGATAATTTTTATTGCAGTAAAATATTTCATTTCCACTGAAAAACAGAATAATTAGTTCATTTAAGTCGTCTTAAGAACCTAGCGCTGGCTAAATCTTGAGAGATATATCAAAACTATATAGGTAGTAGGAAATTGTGGGTATTAAAAAGTCCGACAGAAATGTCTAAAATATCAAATATCCTCTCCTATCTCCTCTCCTCAATACCTATTTTTATCAGTAGATATAAAAACAGTAACTTAGCCTATAGATGTACGCGTTTCAGGCAAAAAGTTCTGTACTGATTTAAGGTAAATTTTGTACAGTTGATACGTATATACACAATACAACATTTAAAATTTGAAACTTTATAGAACGATATATAAATATGATGATAGTGTGCTTCTTCAAAAGGATATATGTCACTGTCAAATGATGTGACACAGACTATATAGTTTGGCTTATAACACCTACTCATCCACAAATACTGGCTGATTAGAAGTCACTCGAGTGTAATTATTAAAGAATAAAAACATATAATATGTCAGATTTTTTGTTCTATGACAGAACTAAAAATCTTCTGGCTTTATGTTTTTGCAGTTTAACTTTACATGATTATTGTAATTATTGATACTGGAAAATATATTTTTAGCTTAAATTAATGGCGCTTATCGGCTACACCAAAGGTCTTGTCGGATTGGTGACGTTGGTGACATTCTTATTGGTACCTCGGTACTATGTGCGAGATCGTTTAGTTCCGGAAGAGCCGGTCATATCGAAGAGTGTCACTGAAACGTGGGTGCCGATCATGGACGTAATAGTTAGTATATTACGTCCATGGGTGCCGATAGACGTCCCTCCACTAGATTATACATTGTCACTAGTGTTGCTAGCATTCGAATACATCTGGTGCTGGATTCAAAGGAAGCTACTGAAGCGACGGATTATGAAGGTAATAAATGTATTAAGTGTTACTACGTCTGTACATTCTACAGAGATAAAAAAGTGCTTAATTCGTCAATATTTTAGTATTATTTAATAAATAAACTCTATTTTTCTATTAGCCGTTTATTAAGTACAATCCATACAAAAATCTATGTACAACTCATACCATCCATATTACATATTATAGATTAATTAAGTATATTGCTAATACATATTTAATAAAGTTATTTTTATATTCTCAGCTAAATCAAAATTTGAACGAGTGCTTGGAAGTAGTGCGCAGTTGTGTCGCACGACAGGAAGAACTTGAAGTTACCCTAAAAATGGTACAAAACGCCACATCCCAGAACAATCTTTTATTACAACTATTACTTGACAACAACAATGACAACATAGTTCTTGATTGATTTTATATAAGTAAACTTGTTATATATTACCTGATATGACGATTAAAGTCAAGGGCGTAGCCAGGATTTTGTTTAGGGGGGGGGGGGGGGGGGCAGGCTAGACAAACCATGAATATAATCTAAGGTAAATGCTTATAATAAAACAGTAGCTCAGAAGAGAATCTGTAAATAAAATATTTTTTTAAAACAGTGACCGTAACATAATATTTTGTATTGAATATAGACCTCGAAAAAGTCGTTTTAAAATTTTGTGTCTGATTGCCTGTATGTCTGTCTATTTGAATGTTATCGTTTAATTCAAAAATCACTGCACGGATTTTAATCAAATTTTGTGACGTGATTACTTATTATTGGGGTCGTGACTTAGGATACTTTTTATTGCAGTAAAATATTTCATTTCCACTGAAAAACAGAATAATTAGTTCATTTAAGTCGTCTTAAGAACCTAGCGCTGGCTAAATCTTGAGAGATATATCAAAACTATATAGGTGGTAGGAAATTGTGGGTATTAAAAAGTCCGACAGAAATGTCTAAAATATCAAATATCCTCTCCTATCTCCTCTCCTCAATACCTATTTTTATCCGTAGATATAAAAACAGTAACTTAGCCTATAGATGTACGCGTTTCAGGCAAAAAGTTCTGTACTGATTTAAGGTAAATTTTGTACAGTTGATACGTATATACACGATACAACATTTAAAATTTGAAACTTTATAGAACGATATATAAATATGATGATAGTGTGCTTCTTCAAAAGGATATATGTCACTGTCAAATGATGTGACACAGACTATATAGTTTGGCTTATAACACCTACTCATCCACAAATACTGGCTGATTAGAAGTCACTCGAGTGTAATTATTAAAGAATAAAAACATATAATATGTCAGATTTTTAGTTCTATGACAGAACTAAAAATCTTCTGGCTTTATGTTTTTGCAGTTTAACTTTACATGATTATTGTAATTATTGATACTGGAAAATATATTTTTAGCTTAAATTAATGGCGCTTATCGGCTACACCAAAGGTCTTGTCGGATTGGTGACGTTGGTGACATTCTTATTGGTACCTCGGTACTATGTGCGAGATCGTTTAGTTCCGGAAGAGCCGGTCATATCGAAGAGTGTCACTGAAACGTGGGTGCCGATCATGGACGTAATAGTTAGTATATTACGTCCATGGGTGCCGATAGACGTCCCTCCACTAGATTATACATTGTCACTAGTGTTGCTAGCATTCGAATACATCTGGTGCTGGATTCAAAGGAAGCTACTGGAGCGACGGATTATGAAGGTAATAAATGTGTTAAGTGTTACTACGTCTGTACATTCTACAGAGATAAAAAAGTGCTTAATTCGTCAATATTTTAATATTATTTAATAAATAAACTCTATTTTTCTATTAGACGTTTATTAAGTACAATCCATACAAAAATCTATGTACAACTCAAACCATCCATATTACATATTATAGATTAATTAAGTATATTGCTAATACATATTTAATAAAGTTATTTTTATATTCTCAGCTAATCAAAATTTGAACGAGTGCTTGGAAGTAGTGCGCAGTTGTGTCGCACGACAGGAAGAACTTGAAGTTACCCTAAAAATGGTACAAAACGCCACATCCCAGAACAATCTTTTATTACAACTATTACTTGACAACAACAATGACAACATAGTTCTTGATTGATTTTATATAAGTAAACTTGTTATATATTACCTAATATGACGATTAAAGTCAAGGGCGTAGCCAGGATTTTGTTTAGGGGGGGGGGGGCAGGCTAGACAAACCATGAATATAATCTAAGGTAAATGCTTATAATAAAACAGTAGCTCAGAAGAGAATCTGTAAATAAAATATTTTTTTAAAACAGTGACCGTAACATAATATTTTGTATTGAATATAGACCTCGAAAAAGTCGTTTTAAAATTTTGTGTCTGATTGCCTGTATGTCTGTCTATTTGAATGTTATCGTTTAATTCAAAAAGCACTGCACGGATTTTAATCAAATTTTGTGACGTGATTACTTATTATTGGGGTCGTGACTTAGGATACTTTTTATTGCAGTAAAATATTTCATTTCCACTGAAAAACAGAATAATTAGTTCATTTAAGTCGTCTTAAGAACCTAGCGCTGGCTAAATCTTGAGAGATATATCAAAACTATATAGGTAGTAGGAAATTGTGGGTATTAAAAAGTCCGACAGAAATGTCTAAAATATCAAATATCCTCTCCTTTCTCCTCTCCTCAATACCTATTTGTATCAGTAGATATAAAAACAGTAACTTAGCCTATAGATGTACGCGTTTCAGGCAAAAAGTTCTGTACTGATTTAAGGTAAATTTTGTACAGTTGATACGTATATACACGATACAACATTTAAAATTTGAAACTTTATAGAACGATATATAAATATGATGATAGTGTGCTTCTTCAAAAGGATATATGTCACTGTCAAATGATGTGACACAGACTATATAGTTTGGCTTATAACACCTACTCATCCACAAATACTGGCTGATTAGAAGTCACTCGAGTGTAATTATTAAAGAATAAAAACATATAATATGTCAGATTTTTTGTTCTATGACAGAACTAAAAATCTTCTGGCTTTATGTTTTTGCAGTTTAACTTTACATGATTATTGTAATTATTGATACTGGAAAATATATTTTTAGCTTAAATTAATGGCGCTTATCGGCTACACCAAAGGTCTTGTCGGATTGGTGACGTTGGTGACATTCTTATTGGTACCTCGGTACTATGTGCGAGATCGTTTAGTTCCGGAAGAGCCGGTCATATCGAAGAGTGTCACTGAAACGTGGGTGCCGATCATGGACGTAATAGTTAGTATATTACGTCCATGGGTGCCGATAGACGTCCCTCCACTAGATTATACATTGTCACTAGTGTTGCTAGCATTCGAATACATCTGGTGCTGGATTCAAAGAAAGCTACTGAAGCGACGGATTATGAAGGTAATAAATGTATTAAGTGTTACTACGTCTGTACATTCTACAGAGATAAAAAAGTGCTTAATTCGTCAATATTTTAATATTATTTAATAAATAAACTCTATTTTTCTATTAGCCGTTTATTAAGTACAATCCATACAAAAATCTATGTACAACTCATACCATCCATATTACATATTATAGATTAATTAAGTATATTGCTAATACATATTTAATAAAGTTATTTTTATATTCTCAGCTAATCAAAATTTGAACGAGTGCTTGGAAGTAGTGCGCAGTTGTGTCGCACGACAGGAAGAACTTGAAGTTACCCTAAAAATGGTACAAAACGCCACATCCCAGAACAATCTTTTATTACAACTATTACTTGACAACAACAATGACAACATAGTTCTTGATTGATTTTATATAAGTAAACTTGTTATATATTACCTGATATGACGATTAAAGTCAAGGGCGTAGCCAGGATTTTGTTTAGGGGGGGGGGGGGCAGGCTAGACAAACCATGAATATAATCTAAGGTAAATGCTTATAATAAAACAGTAGCTCAGAAGAGAATCTGTAAATAAAATATTTTTTTAAAACAGTGACCGTAACATAATATTTTGTATTGAATATAGACCTCGAAAAAGTCGTTTTAAAATTTTGTGTCTGATTGCCTGTATGTCTGTCTATTTGAATGTTATCGTTTAATTCAAAAAGCACTGCACGGTTTTTAATCAAATTTTGTGACGTGATTACTTATTATTGGGGTCGTGACTTAGGATACTTTTTATTGCAGTAAAATATTTCATTTCCACTGAAAAACAGAATAATTAGTTCATTTAAGTCGTCTTAAGAACCTAGCGCTGGCTAAATCTTGAGAGATATATCAAAACTATATAGGTAGTAGGAAATTGTGGGTATTAAAAAGTCCGACAGAAATGTCTAAAATATCAAATATCCTCTCCTATCTCCTCTCCCCAATACCTATTTTTATCAGTAGATATAAAAACAGTAACTTAGCCTATAGATGTACGCGTTTCAGGCAAAAAGTTCTGTACTGATTTAAGGTAAATTTTGTACAGTTGATACGTATATACACGATAAAACATTTAAAATTTGAAACTTTATAGAACGATATATAAATATGATGATAGTGTGTTTCTTCAAAAGGATATATGTCACTGTCAAATGATGTGACACAGACTATATAGTTTGGTTTATAACACCTACTCATCCACAAATACTGGCTGATTAGAAGTCACTCGAGTGTAATTATTAAAGAATAAAAACATAAATATGTCAGATTTTTAGTTCTATGACAGAACTGAAAATCTTCTGGCTTTATGTTTTTGCAGTTTAACTTTACATGATTATTGTAATTATTGATACTGGAAAATATATTTTTAGCTTAAATTAATGGCGCTTATCGGCTACACGATGTTAATAAAAATGCGTATTTTTGATGTTATGAATTTAATGTAGGTATGAATGTACATACATAATGTATTGCGTAGAAAAAAAAATACGGTAAAGTTTATGACTTAAAGTAATCGCTTATGTTTGTTTATATTTGATTGCTAGTTGCTGAAACCTGTTTCTCGATAGAATAAATTCGAAAATATTAGAATTGTCAATATTTGACATTTCGAAATACTTGTGTAAAGTTTCTAAAGCTTCCATTGCCTCACGCTTTGAAATTTTTACTGGAGTCTCTTCACAGTCTTTTTCTTCTTCTACTTCTGTGTCCAAAGAAGAATACATAGCATCTATGTCATCATCATTGAGCTCCTCTGAAATGAGTACATTATCATCCATAGAAACGAAATCCTGAAAAGTCACCTGCTGCTCATTTAAGTCATTCCTACATGTGGTAAATATTCTATCCCATTCTGGAAACGCTGCACAAATCTCTAGCTCCTCTTGTAGGCTCTCAGGTTCAGATACATTGGTCACTTTGAATCCAGCTTTTTGGAAGCAATTACTAATTGTGGTTTTGCTAACAGAAAACCAAGCTTTTCTTGCAAATCTCATGGCCTGGAGGATGTTGATTTCTGGACTTTTATTCTCTTCTATAGATTTAAGAACATACATGTAAAGTTAAACTGCAAAAACATAAAGCCAGAAGATTTTTAGTTCTGTCAAGGAACTAAAAATCTGACATATTATATGTTTTTATTCTTTAATAATTACACTCGAGTGACTTCTAATCAGCCAGTATTTGTGGATGAGTAGGTGTTATAAACCAAACTATATAGTCTGTGTCACATCATTTGACAGTGACAGTTTGCCTTGTCTATGCGCCGGAGTTGATCCGCCGGCAGTCTGCCTCCGTGTGTTTTGCTCTTCGAATAAGAATTGATTAAGAAAGTAAATATTGAGGTTTTATATATAAATGTTAAGTAAAAACTTTTCTATTTCAGTAACTTTGAAGTAGCCTCTGTTATTAAGCTTAATAGATAAATTTATAATTTGCATAATATCATTAATTCTATACCAAATTTTATCAGCTTTTTCTGGCCATCGGAAAGTATTCTTTGTAGATAACACCATTGTGCTAATTTCATAACAGCCTCTATCTTTGATCTCGACTCTTCCTGGAAAGTATTCTCCTTCATATTCATATGTTAATAAAAATGCGTATTTTTGATGTTACGAATTTAATGTAGGTATGAATGTACATACATAATGTATTGCGTAGAAAAAAAAATACGGTAAAGTTTATGACTTAGAGTAATCGCTTATGTTTGTTTATATTTGATTGCTAGTTGCTGAAACCTGTTTCTCGATAGAATAAATTCGAAAAGATTAGAATTATCAATATTTGACATTTCGAAATACTTGTGTAAAGTTTCTAAAGCTTCCATTGCCTCACGCTTTGAAATTCTTACTGGAGTCTCTTCACAGTCTTTTTCTTCTTCTCCTTCTGTGTCCAAAGAAGAATACATAGCATCTATGTCATCATCATTGAGCTCCTCTGAAATGAGTACATTATCATCCATAGAAACGAAATCCTGAAAAGTCACCTGCTGCTCATTTAAGTCATTCCTACATGTGGTAAATATTCTATCCCATTCTGGAAACGCTGCACAAATCTCTAGCTCCTCTTGTAGGCTCTCAGGTTCAGATACATTGGTCACTTTGAATCCAGCTTTTTGGAAGCAATTACTAATTGTGGTTTTGCTAACAGAAAACCAAGCTTTTCTTGCAAATCTCATGGCCTGGAGGATGTTGATTTCTGGACTTTTAATCTCTTCTATAGATTTAAGAATATACTGAACAACTTTCTTCCTGTAGTAAACCTTAAAGTTGTTGATAACACCCTGATCCATGGGCTGCAATTTACTTGTGGTATTGGCGGGTAAGTACAATAATGTAACATAGGCTTATTTGGGCATATTGTTGTGAGCTGTGCAGTTGTCGACAAACATAATGATTTTTCGTTTTTGGGCCCTCTTATCGGCGTTCACTTTTTTTAACCAATCTGCAAATAATTCAGAAGTCATCCACGCCTTTTTATTGTTTTGATAATGAACAGGCAACGTTTTAATACCTTTGAAGCATCTGGGGCTCTTAGATTTTCCAATTAAAAGAAGTGGCAGTTTTTCAGTTCCAGACATATTCGCACTTACAAGTACAGTGACCCGATCTTTACTCAATTTACCACCATGACAAGACTGACCTTTGAACGTGAATGTTTTATCCCGTAGACACTTGTAGAATAAGCCTGCTTCATCGGCGTTGAATACGTTATCGGGGGAATAATCGTGTAATAAAGCTGGAAAGTTTTTAATCCACACATTACATTCGTTATTGTCCACAGAATTGCTCTCGCCACAAACATGTTTGAATGTGATATTGTTTCTTTTTATAAATCCCTCCAACCACCCATTACTGCCAGAAAATTATCAATATGGAGCTTACTTGCAAATTCTTGAGCTTTCTCTTTGATCATTGGTCTGCTTATTGGAATGTTATAATTCCGTACCTGCTTTATCCATGTACAGAGACACTTTTCAACTTCAGGATACTCTGCAGCTCGTATTCGTTTGAGTTTTCCTTTTCCATCAATACACTGAAACCGAATTTTCCGAGGGTTGACTTTATTATGTTATTCTCCCTACACAGCTCATCACGCGACTTTCCACAATCATAATGTGATAGAAGTTTTAATTTTTCAGATACTGATAACGTTTTATATTTGCGTTTGGACATTTTGTACACTTTTATTCCCTTGTTTTTAAGTTAAAACATGAGATAGTACTGACAATCAAAGCATGCCCGAAAGACGACGAGAAATGTATGTAAACAAACACGTCAAAACGTGTTGAAACCTGATTAATTTGTCTCACTTATACTGGTAATTGAGCTACAGAGTCTCAATTATAGAGGTAAACATCGAAAAAGTCTTAAAATTCAAATCTTATTTAACCAGGATCAAAAAGTCCCATTAACAGAGGTAATTTAATGAAAAAGAACCGGGACTTCGTTGCAACTCTCAATAATAGAGGTTTCTCATTTATCCAGGTCCCACTTAACCAGGTTTCACTGTATATCAATGCATAAACACGTTTTTCATTGCTGTCATCTCGGACCGGAATGGGGAAAAGTAAAATGTCGGACGGTAAAATTACGTTTAGTGCACAAACTAGCATATAAATTTATGGCGTGCTACATCGGACCGTAAAAAATCGGACTACCGGACAGTAAAATTCCTTGCAGTGCACAAGCGCCCTTAGGATTAGGTTCTGAAACTGCGTCGTTTTACATTTTCAATTCGTATGCATTTATTCAAAAAATGGCGTCGTTGTACATAAGGTAAGTTCCAAAAGTTTTTCCATATATTCTTTCGTTCTTCTATTGTAAATAATTTGCATTTTCTTTTACAGCCACTTCCACACATCTCTTCTATAAATGACTACTTTAGTTTATTTTTCTGTATTTTATTTTTTTCTGTTCGAGTTAAGATCTGAGAATTAGTTTCTTCAGAATTTTCACCATTAATTATAATAGGTCCTGGATATTTTAGATTATCTTATTAGTCAATTCTTTGAATACTTGAGTTAGAGGCGCGTTGAAACTGACTGCCTGTTGTTGGTTCTTGAAGATTTATTTATTTATTTTATTAGGGAAACAAACAGCAATACAATATTACAAAATAGTACACAAATTTGACAGCACATAAGCCACTTAAGTTTCCACTTAAGTTTATTTTCATAAATAGGAGTAAATAAAAACTTAAAGATGTGCATAACTTAATCGCACTTGTAAGAATAAATTAATTTAAGAATAATTCATTTCAATAAGGTAAGGTTATCATTAGTTTTTTAGAGTAAGTTTGAAATTTGTAAAGAAAAATATCTAAATGACTAAAATAACTATTGTAAGCATTACAAGCTCTTATAACAAAAGAATTTGTAGTGTATTTCGTACTGCGAGTAGGAATATAGAATGTGTCTTTAGAACGAGTGCAACGTTGTGGCAATTTAAAGTTAGGAGGGGAGGCTGGTCCTGCTCAGGAAGGAGGGGCGCCCTGCGGACTCGCCGTCCGCGTATCGGCCCATAGTGCTGCTCGACGAGGCGGGCAAACTTTTTGAGCGTATTATCGCAGATCGCCTCGTCAACCACCTGTGCAGGGAAGGGCCGAACCTGGACGACAACCAATTTGGTTTTCGTCGGGGGCGCTCCACCATAGACGCCATCACGCGCGTGAGGGCCCTGGTGGAGGAGACGGAATCCCGGGGTGGGGTGGTGCTGGCGGTGTCTTTGGACATCTCCAACGCATTCAACACCTTACCCTGGAGTTGTATTCGGGAGGCTCTGAAATACCATCGCGTGCCTCCCTACCTCCGCCGTACAGTAGGGGCTTACCTGAAGGGTAGATGCGTCACCTATCGGGGACGAGACGGTGCCGGTCGGCACCTCATATCGTGCGGTGTTCCGCAAGGATCGGTCTTGGGACCGCTCCTGTGGAACATCGGCTATGACTGGGTGCTGAGAGGCGAACTCCCGTCGGGCGCCGACTTGACGTGTTATGCGGACGACACGCTCGTAACTGCCCGGGGAGCTCGCACAGGGAAGCGACGTTGATAGCTACGGCTGCGGTGTCACAGGTGGTAAACCGCATTCGGCGCCTGGGCCTGGAGGTGGCCCTAAACAAGTCGGAGGCCATGGTGTTTCATGGCCCCTGACGTGCGTCGGCGCTGGGATTACACATCGTGGTCAACGGGGCTCGGATAGCTGTCGAATCCACCATGAAGTATCTGGGATTGGTGCTCGACAGCCGGTGGGAATTCGGGCCCCACTTCCGGCGGCTGGCGCCCAAGCTGATGGGTGCAGTGGGCGCGCTTTCAACGTTGCTTCCCAACTTGGGGGGGCCCAAGCGCCACCTGTAGGCGATTGTACGTGGGAATCGTGCGGTCCATGGCCCTATATGGGGCCCCTGTGTGGGCGATGGACATGACGGCCAACACTCTTGCCGTTCTGCGCAAACCGCAGAGGGCGATGGCCGTCAGAGTCACCCGCGGGTATCGCACGATTTCCTACGAGGCGGCTTGCGTCCTGGCCGGATCCCCGCCCTGGGACCTAGAGGCGAAAGTACTCGCGTCATTATATCGATGGCGCGAGGAAGAGCGGACACGGGGCTTAAGGCCGGTGCAGCGGCAGATCGCGCTGCGCAGAGAGAAGCTCCGTCAGGTCTTGGTGACGGAATGGCGGCAAAGGCTTCTGCGCCCTACCGCCGGCCTCACTACCGTCGAGGCGATCCGGCCAGTACTCGATGACTGGCTCGGAAGAAGGCACGGCTCCCTGTCGTTTAGGGTGACGCAGGTGCTGTCGGGGCACGGCTGCTTCGGCAAGTACCTGTGCCGCATAGATAGGGAGCCGGACGCTCGGTGCCGCCACTGCGTCCATTGCGGAGAGGACACAGCGCAACACACACTCGCCGAGTGTGTAGCGATTACTAACATTAAAGGATATTGTAATGGGTCATAGGAGCGGTGTAATTCAGAGACTCTTTTTAGCTGACCGTCTCTACCGTACAGCACTATATTCCTGGGACCTTTTTGTTTATCGACCAAGAGAACAGCTACCTCGTTTACTGTTGCAGCATTATATCTACCGCGATGTGTCTCTGGTATGCGGTCCGAGTCAATAATCAGCTTCAAATTATCTGAAGAGTTATTAAGTTCTTAATTTTGCTTAAAACTCCGTATATATATACGTTGTAATTATTCAATGTGGTCTGTAATTATCGAATTAGATCAATATTTAGCGTCGATGCTATGTTAGAGCGCAAGGATAACTGATCTGTATCTGAAATAAAATATATTTATTTATTTTTCAACAAATATGTAAATGTAAAATGGGAGTAGTCATCTACGATGGTTTGATAACATCTTTCTTCATCATTAGCAGTAGTTTTCATTGGACCTGCTGTATCAGAGTGTATTAGATCACCTATAGCATGTGATACATATTTTATCAGTAAAAGGTAAATCCATTATTTGTAAGCTTTTTCTGTTTAAATGTCCAAATCTTTTATACCATAAGTCATCTTTTCTATAGCCGTATTGCACTGTTCTGTAATCTTCCTTCTTTATAAATGTACTGTGTATTATTATATGTGTCGTTAGATATTTTCTGTAATTATTATTGTCATTCCCTGCTCCATTAGTTAAGAAACTAATATCAAATTGTGCGAAATTTCTGGTACTATTATTCCGTTGATCACTATTATTTTATTCCTATAAATTCCTTCTAATTTCTCTTTTTTGGTGCAATCAAAAATTGGCCATTGGCTATTTTAATTTTCATTGGTTCATTTAGCAATTGTATATATATACTAGGGTTTTTCAAATAGAAAAAAAAATTATCAATCATACGTTGCTCTGCAATTTCGATCAAATATTTTTGTAGAGAATTGAACGCTCTACAAAAGAGTTCTGATATCATTTTTCGACGAATCAACTCAGTCAAAAGTTATTCGAGGTCAAAGTTAAATTCTCTGATATTTTAATGTATGCAGACGATATAATAATCCTGTTTAGAGGTAAAAATTGGGATGAAGTTCGCAGACTTACTGAAACCGGCTTATGCACCATAACAGCTTGGCTCGAGTATAGTCTACTTTCAATCAACACGAGCAAAACAAAATTTCTATGCTTTAGCAAGACTAGTCGTGGACATCCTATGCACTTCCAGATTCGCGTATACACACATCCATGTAACCGTAGCTTTTACAGGGGAAGTCTTGATTGTAATTGTGAAATACTCACGAGACATAATATAAAATATCTGGGCGTCATCTTTGATGACAAACTTTGATGATAACATGGACGGAGCATAATATATTAGTACAGGGTAGTCGTGTTAGAAAACTCATGTTCATTTTTAAAAAGTCATGTTTATTTTATCAGATACTAAAATTATAATACAATCATATAAGGCTCTGGCTGAATCAATCCTAAGTTATTGTATATGTGCGTGGGGTGGTGCATCCAAAACTAAACTTCTTAATCTTGAACGCGCTCAACGATCACTACTTAAAGTAGCCCTTTCCTTGCCCTATCGATTTGGAACAT
Source organism: Boloria euphrosyne (assembly GCA_951802675.2). NCBI lineage: Eukaryota > Metazoa > Arthropoda > Insecta > Lepidoptera > Nymphalidae > Boloria > Boloria euphrosyne. The sequence continues at coordinate 387,626 of OX637895.1, forward strand.
TCGAATTGTATAGGAAAGCAAATGTACTTACAATAAGAAATCTATTTATACATCAATGCATACGCAGATATCATAAGATTAATGTCCCTCTTTTACCTATAAATAATAATAAAATACATGACCGCTGCCCGCTTCCACTAACAAAAAGTGTATTTGCCCAAAGGCACTATGAAACAATTGCCCCGTTTATTTTTAATAAATTCAATGACCTTTACACAGTGAAAAACTTAAGCGACTATAAAATGAAAGGAATTTTCAAAGAATGGCTACTTAATCTAACCTACGAGCAAAATGACAACCTTGTTATTGTAATAATATGTTGTGTATGTATGTATGTAGTATGAATGAATGAAATAGAAATCAATATATAACACTCACACACACTCACACAAACAAATACACACACACAAAATATATAACACACATAAACCCTTTGGTTTAGATTATCTCTGGATTTATGTCATGTATTTTTTTTCTCCTCTTTTCTTTTTCTTTTTGTTATGATTAAATTGTGTTAAAACGTATTCTTCGTTATACATTGAATATTAATTGTTTGATATGGGAAGGTACTAGCTCCTGAAACACAGGTTTCTAGTTCAGGAGCTAGGGCTGTATGAAATTGTACCAATGTATTTTGTTTTAAATAAAGTCCTTTGTTCTTTTTTTTTTAAGATTATGCTCATCACCTGATACACATTCCCATAGTTCCTCATGTTGTAAATATGTCTTGACTGCAACTTACAGCTTGCAAAATTATCTCTGCTGGTCAATTTTTCTATCAGGGTCATATTGTGGTTCGAACCCATGATTTTCTTTCGAAAATTGATGCACCGGTAATATGCAAAGTGAGGTTATACCGGATTGCAATAAAATCCTTTTTTTTTAATTTAATCTTTCAATATTTGGGGATACTGGGCCCATAACCTATTGAAATAAAACTGAGATATTTTGAAAGATAATTGATTATTTTATTATTGCAATTTCTCACAGTAAAAGACACGTATTAACATTTGTCTGTCTTATACATAGAGTACCACAGACACAAAAGTAAAAAAAGCAAAGAGTATAATTTGTCATAGACATAATGTTAGTCTATAGAGAACTGATACAAAACAATAAGGCGACAAATTTAAACTATACTTAACAAGTACCCACTGGTTTGTTTGAGTGAGCATGTCCGAGCTTCGTGTCCAAAGCCCAGGCAGTTAAAACACTGTTTTATGGGGGAATGGTCAACAGACATTATGTGTTGGTAACCTATTGAGATTTTCTGATCTATGAGGGCGCTCCATATACTTGATCCTACCTCTAGGATAATGTTCTGGAGCATGCTTTTCCTGTGGATGGTATGTCTTACTAGTTACTACTCTGATTAGTTTTGCGTCTAGGTTCTTTATCGAATTATTATTTTGTTTGCGTATGGCATTTACAACCTTATCATCACTATAGTCCTTAGTGATTCCTAGGAGCTTATGCAGTGGCAGTTTTGGGGCTGTTTCTAAGACTGATAGTTTTTTGTTATGATCTTTTATAGCCGCTGACATTAACTGTCTATCCTTATCGGTCTCGACGGAGAGGACAATCCTCGAGTTTTTACCTTTGCGAATTGCATTGATAGATACTCCCAATTCAGCCACGTCTACACCCTTTTTTATGGATTTAATATTGTCCTCACTACTATCCTTAAGAGACCACGGATTCGAATATTAACGCCCACGTAGGGCGTAGGGTTATTGAGGGACACAGAGTTGTTAGATGTAAGCTGGGCTTCTACGTCTCGTCATACAATTTAAAAATTATATTCGTTTGCTACCACCAAAATATAAATAACAGTAAACTTACCAGTACCATGGCAAATTTACGAGTATATGTATAAGACATGACATTTTAAGTCTTAATATATTAAATAAATATAGATGGCAGCGGCCTGCGGTTTCACTCGTGTAGTTGAAATTCCCGCGAGAATACGGGGATAAAATATAGTTTGTTATTCGCTGATAATACAGCTTTCCGTAAGAGAAAGAATTTTTGAAATTATTCGATACTCTTTAATAAACTAAAAATAGGGCAGGTTATTTAAACTGGGATATTTTTTACTTAATTTTCTTTTATAACCGTCATAACTTCTAAACGGAAAGTCCGATCCGAATAATTTAAATTAGAATTTACACGTACATAATTGGACATAGTTACGCAGATCAGGATCAACCCACAGAATGACCGTTTTGAGATATGATCAATTTTCATGAAAAACTGTATGCAAAGTTTGAATAAACCTCGTTCCCAAAAATTCCTTTATAACATTATAGAATATGTAGTCTACGATGCAGGGTAACTTTCTTTATGTAGATTTTTTGGATATTGATAATAATATTAGGTAAAATACTGTCTGGTTCTTGTATGCAAAATAGTGATATGTGGGATATTAGGTGTTGGTTCCTTTCTTTCTACATACGGTTATAGGAATTTTAAATAAAAAAAAACTAGTTTTTTTTTATTTATCATCGTTGTCGGTAATTTGCTCGATTTCGTAGTCGGGTATACCAGAAAAACCATCGATGTCATCTTCTATTGTTTGGTACTCTTGCGCATCTTGTGGTATAAGATACAATAAGCTTTTTATGTCGTTTAATTTGGGCTGAGAAATAGGTTTTCTAGTTGGCCATAGCTGTTTCATTAGTGATACGGTAATAGGAGTTTCTTTGCCACGAATTATTTTTTGAATTTTACCTCAACATAGTCTTCATCCAAAGCCGACGATCATGAATATTTTCAAATTTTCTTTGTGTTCAGCCATGAAATTTTAGATTCATCGCAATAAATATTTATTGACATTGACAGTGTCACGATATACAATTGAAATTTTTTTATTTTAAATTAAAATAGTAAAATGAGCTGCAAAAACACTAAAGATGTTAATAATATAACGCAAAGGCGTATTAAACCATCAACATCATGTATGCAAAGTTCCCCATCAACATTGGATAGTCTTGATCCAGGTATGACTCATCTAATTCGAAATGAAATTCGCCTAGCAATACGAGATGCAATAACAGAGGAAATTGAAAGAATTAGGAAAGAATTATCATGTTTTGAGGATTCAATAAAATATATGAATGCACAGTTTGATATCTTGCAGAATACAGTTCTTGAATGCAAGAACGAAACGAAAAGAATTAAAATAGAAAATGAAAGCCTTCAAAAAACTGTAAAAGATTTAGAATCAAAAGTTTTACTGCTGGAGCAAGAATCTTATCAATGCAATGTTGAAATACAATGTCTGCCTGAATATAAACAAGAAAACCTAGCTAACATGATACAACACATTGGTAAAATAATTTCCTTCCCTATCACCGAAAAGGACATTCAATCATGTTCCCGTGTTAAAAAACAGGATCAAAAGTCTAAAAAACCACGAACAGTAATTTGTAAACTGGCCAATAGACTACAACGAGACAACTTTCTAGCGGCTGTTTTAAGATACAATAAATCACATCCGAACGAAAAATTAAATACTAAGTTATTGGGTTTAGGGGAAAATATCTCACCTATATACATATCCGAGCATCTAACTAAATCAAATAGAGATTTACACGCAGCTACAAGAATTAAAGCTAAAGAGAAGCAATATAAATATGTATGGGTCAGAAATGGCAAGATTTTTATCCGTAAAGATGACAACTCTCCTGCAAGATTAATCACACATAAAGATTGTCTAAATTCATTTATTTAATTTTATCATATTATCCTACAGTCATTTTATATATTTTTATTTTCTTACATGTAGTTATACTTATAGATATAAAATTCGATCAATTATTATTATACTATCAAAACATTAGGGGCATGCGTAGCAAACTGTCAGAAATTTATCAAAATGCATTAAGCAATAACTTTAATATTATTATTTTTACAGAAACTTGGCTTAATAGTAGAGTCTTCGATGGTGAAATACTAGATGATAGATATCGTGTGTATCGAAGGGATAGGGAAACGTTAACATTTTCAGAAGGAAAGGAAGGTGGTGGTGTTATTATAGCCGTACATAAATCACTAAATTCTTTTAGGAATTACTCATATGAAAGTCATTGTGAAGATCTTTGGATAACCATAGATATTAACGCTAAAAGAAAATTACACTTGTGTGCTCTATATTTGCCACCTCCTGTTCAACTAGAACTTTTTGAATACTTCAGTGACAAAATAAGTACATTTATAAATGAACTAGATTCAGTCATGATAGTGGGTGATTTCAATATGAGTGGAATATCATGGGCAAAGAACTGTAGAGATACACGCAGTGATCCTAGTAATTATAATAATCAAATTGGATATGCATTAATGGACTTTATGTCTTCTAATAACCTATTGCAATATAATACAATTTTAAATGATTTTAATAAAACCCTTGACTTAGTATTAGCAAATTTTTCAGATCCAATTTCAGTAACAAGGTCAGAAGAGGTATTATCCAAGGAAGATAAGCATCATCCTCCACTACTTATACAAATCGGAATTAACTGCTCTAAGTTTTTACCATCAACAGTAATTTCAAGATATAAATATTTCAAGGCTGATTATCAAAAAATAAATGCATATCTGGACAATATAGACTGGGAGATTGAATTTATGAATTGTGAGGCAGTGGACCAATATGTTGACAAATTCTATGAAATTTTAAATAAAGTTATAAGCGAATTTGTTCCATTTCAGAAACAATTTAAAAGGAAATATCCTATCTGGTTCAGTTCAACTTTGATTAAAATACTAAAAGAAAAAGAAAAACATAGAATAAAAGCAAAAGTATTTAATAATGATCTTGATAGATATGAATACGAACTATTAAAAGAAAGAACTAAGAAAAAGATGGATATCGATTATTCTACTTATATTGAGAACGTGCAATTCAATATTTGTAAAAACTATAAAAATTTCTGGTTTTATGTCAAAAATAAATACCAAAATAATGATAGTATACCACAAAAGATGAAGTTCGAAAGTCGAACAGCTGAAGATGGCGTATCAATAGCGAACTTATTTGCAGATAACTTTGCTGCTGTCTATAATAATCCTTCATCTTCTCATAAAAACTTCGAAAGTTTGCCTCAAATCCAAAATAGTAATAATCATTGTTTAGGTTCTGTTCATTTATCTGTAAACTCTATTGAAACATCACTCAAAACACTAAATATAAATAAAGGTGCTGGGGAAGACAATATTCATCCAGTATTTTTTAAAAGATGTTCTACAAGTATTTGTAAGCCTTTATATATTATTTATAATAAATCACTTCAAGATGGCGTATTCCCAAAAGTTTGGAAAAAAGCAAAAGTGATACCAATACCAAAAGCAGGTGATAAATCGAACGTGCAAAATTATCGCCCCATAAGTATACTTTGTGTTCTTGGTAAAGTTTTTGAATCCCTAATATATCCTATTTTGAGATGGCATGTAAAGCAGAAGATTACTGACCATCAACATGGGTTCTTTCGAAATCGTTCCACTGCCACTAACTTAGCTGTTTTTATAGAAAACGCAATTGAAGCTGTTAGCTCTGGTAAAGAAGTCGATGTTATATATTGTGACTTTAAAAAGGCTTTTGACAAAGTTGATCACAATATACTTATTAAAAAGCTTCATGAAAATTTTGGAATTATTGGGTCACTCTTACAATGGTTTCAATCATATTTAATTAATAGAACTATAACAGTGAATGTAAATGGATACAGATCTTATGAGATTACTCCAACCTCAGGTGTACCCCAAGGATCTCATTTGGGACCAATCCTATTCTTAATGTTTATTAACGATATCCAACATTGTATTCAGAATTCTAATTTTGAATTTTATGCGGACGATCTAAAGTTATATAAAAATATTGACTCTGAAATCCATATGCAAGAACTTCAAGATGATATAGAAAGGTTGTGTATCTGGTGTAAGGAAAATTTAATGGAACTAAATCCAGAAAAGTGCAATCATATGAAATTTTCAAGAAAAAGAGTTAATTTTCATACGGTATATGATATTCGTGGGTATAGATTAAATCAAGTGACAGAAATAAAGGATCTTGGTATAATCATGGATAACGAATTGCGTTTTATCAATCAAGTTAATGCTGTAATTAACAAAAGTCTTCGCATGCTAGGTTTCATTCATCGAAACACAAAAAAATTTAAATCAATAAATGCACTAAAAATTTTGTATTTTTGTCTAGTCCGCAGCAATATTGATTATTGTAGTATGATTTGGTACCCAGATTATCAAAATAATATTCAACGAATTGAAAAGATTCAAAAAAAGTTTTTAAAAAGACTTGTTTATACCAGTCGTCACAATTTTATAGATAATAAATACGAGGAGAAACTTAAGTACTTTAACTTGAAAAGCTTACGCCAAAGATGTGACTTTTTACGGCTAGTATTTATTTTTAAATTAATTAATAATTATATTGACTGTCCGTCACTACTATCAAGAGTAATCATACAAATACCAAGATCTGCAGGACGAACTATTCACTACAAACCACTTTATATCCCACAACGAAGAAATAGGTACGGTTCAAATTCACCACTTTTACGAAGCTTTAAATTATATAATTGTATATTCCAGCAATGTAATATAGATATATTTTCTGACAGTTTGACTGTATTTAAAAAGAAATTATACTTATATATCTAGTTCATTTTTTTTTTTTTAAATCACTTGTTCTGTTCTGTTCTGTTTAATTATAATATATATATACATATTTACTTACATTTTATAAAATGATGTGCATACTTTTAAGTTAAATTTATATTGAAAAAAGAGAAGTATCTTTGTTTTGTTCCTAATAAGTATGTTATTTTATAAATTTAGTTAGTATGCCTTTAAATAAATAAATAAATAAATAAATAAATAAAAGGACAATAAAGTTATTAACTTATTATAGGTTTCACTTTATACCCACTATTAAGCAAGTAATAATGAGAACTATTACATTATGTATAATAATAAGTTAATATGTCATTAATATACACATAATATCACTTAACTGTTTTTTTTTTGTATTTATGTACTAATAAAATTTACCTGTACACCTTTGCGTAATATACTTTTTTTCATGGTTAATTTTTTCTTCTACAGTTGATACCATTTTGTTTTCTGAAATAAAAGGTATTATTCATAAGTTGTAGTGGCGAAGGGTCCATACAAGACGATTCCCACCGTCTTACCTTTTAAAAATCCAATAAAGTTTTAATTATTCTACATAATAATTGTTATTTAAATTTACATGATTACTAATTAAAATAATAATTTATAGTAATAATCCTTTTTTAAAAATAACATAACGCCTACAATAAGTCAAAATCAACAAAAATGTCTACTTTGCTAAAATGCGTCTTCATAGAAATGCCGCGGTAAGACGTAGTAATTCGGCTTACCTTTTCCATACGAATCGTGTTTCATTCATACTTTTGTATTGGAACATTTTCAAGTGATTTCATTCATAATTACTCAGATTTTTGTTAACGGTTAAGACGCTCCCGAGCAGCTTATTTTGCATGTGATTGGTGGAAAGTACAAAACGTCACTATGATTGACCAATGACAAGCGACAAGTATCTAAACAATTAACAAATTAATATGGCCGATGGCGATTCTGTTTACAAGTGCTTAGTGCATTATTTGTGTTTTTCTTTCGTTTTATTGAGTTTTTACTCGATTTTAGCGTAATAACTAATATTGATATTTTGTGTTGAGTCTGTATAGTGTATGGTTCATATATGTTTTAATTACGGTGAGTTCTTTAAGCCATTATTGCGTATTTTATTGAAGTTGGATTGTACTATGCAACTTTGTTTTCGAAACTTGCATAAGTCAAGTAATTTGTAATAAAACTTTCTATTGAAATTGTGTGTAAGTGCTAAATTAGAAAAATATTGTGTTTGTTTTCATTTATGTTGCAGTGAAAATGTTTTTAAGTTATTTTATATGCGTTTCCTTGACAAAATTATTTTACGCGTATTAGCTTAAACAGTTTATTCGGACTGGAAGGAAATATCAAGTAATGCTGTAGGATATTGTAATTAAATTTTAAAACCAGTAAAATCATCTTCATATTTCAAAATTTTAATTTAACTTTGATAAATAAAAAATAAATCAATCTCTTCAATAAGATAGCAAACGAACTACGAAGTTTTTCAAACACTTGTCACTAGATGGCATTGAGTTTACGTAGTAATAATAACTCAATGCTAGATGGCGATATTTATTAAAATAATGATTTAATATATTAATGTAAAATTAACAGAAGGGAAAAACGAATATTTAAATCTCACTAAATTATGTTTAGGTTGAAATTAATTATATTTATAATGAATACAAAATAAAATAATGCGGCCTTAAATCAAATCGCCGTACTTTCACTTTTTAAATGATGCGTAATGATTTCTCATAGATGGCGTCATTAATATTTTTATATTATTTTAGTAAATATTAAATATATTGACTATTCTGCTATAACTTTACATAAATTAAAAAAATAAACAATGACATAAGACTTTATGAACACTTTTTTACTTTTTAATTATTACGAAAAAAAATCTTCACTACAACATAACGGATACTTACGAGGTACTAGTACCTGTACTAGGTACTTTTGCATCGCATCATGTATTTATTTAGTTTTTGTCATTTTTTTGGACAGCTTACCTCTGCTAAAATTTCACCCTTCGCCACTGATAAGTTGTTTTGTTAGTTTTCATTGTTCCATAATTATTTACTTGATACTTCTCAGCCATGTTTCTGAGTTTCCATGCTTCATATTTTTATTAGGGTAAATTATTTAATAAGAAGAAATAAAATTTACTAACCTGAATGTTCAGGAAGAGTAGGGAATTCTACTTCTTTGCTAAAGGAGCATGAAGGTTGGTCTTTCACAAACACGTTTTCGTAGAAGTTGCTCTTTAGAGAGTCCGACAAGGATAGAGTTAGTTGGCACCAGGAAGGACATCCACAGGTTTCTCAAATGATCGTTCTTTGGGAAAGAAAAAAGCCGGTGCGTCTCATTAGCTGCGCTGCAACCGCCGACAACACTTAAAAAGTCCCATAACGAAAATGCACACGCTTTTACAGTAGCCCACTATAAAAGATTGATTTATTTTTGTAAAAAGTTTGTTTGGTATGAAGAAAAACATCAATAATTTAGGCATTTTATTCTTTATTCGCATAAACGAGCTTCCCTTTTTGGGCTACTCCGATAAGTATCTCGTTAAATAATGACAGGACAATGACTTTCAATAACCACATTTTTTATAAAAGTAATGTCAAACACTATACCTACCTATTAATATAAACGTTTCATATAATTAAAAAAAGTCTTAAATCAGAACTTAAACAAGTAAACCCTATTCAAACATAATTATTGGTTTCTGACAAACTCATAAAGGGTCTAGCCGGATAAGCATAACGAATTTGCCCCCAAATGGGAACCTATATCGAATCTTATGTTTTAATATCTGCTTGATGTACAAATACGATTTATGTACACATCGCGACCAGATTCCGTTTTGAACCTGAGATATGGGAAAAAATAACCGTACGCATGACTATTATTCAAAGTAGTATATCTCAAAAACTAATTACGTTAGATCAGTGAGACTAATGCGAGGCTTTAGAGTACATTACATACTATAACATATATTTTTTATAATTTTTTAGAATAATTTTTTCCTAAAAAAAATGAAAAAATAAACAAAAAATATTTTTTATTTTTGTGTTTTCTGAGACTTACAATCACAGAAATAATATATGTTGTGCTCCTTTATGTGCACTATTACTCATAAAAATCACGTACGTAAAATGTTGGTGTAACACTTCGAAAAAAAATTAAATGTGATTTACGCCTTATGGTGTACCGTTGTACTACAAGGCCCACAACAACGCACGAGCCACCAACTTATTTTAGAACTTAGGTAATTATTTTCAAAAGATGGAATAATTGTTCAGAAAGAGAAGAAAAGACAACCAGTATTAATTTTTATTATTAACCCCACTTTTATTCCTTTACGAGTTTAATCAAAATATAAAAACAAAAAAAAAGTAAACAATCGTCATTGTTGTAATTAATTTCAACTCGAATACTTTCAGTTGCAAACAATTTGGGTAGACCTCACCAGAAAGCACAATTTTGGACAAAGTTTGTCCTTATGACAAATAATAAATAATAGCTGCTGTATGAGAACAGCGTCCCATTAAGCAGTTGTCATTGGGGCAATAACGGACAATATTGTTGTAATCACATGCCTTGATTTTACTTAACATTGAAATGGAATTTCAATATAATCACCATTCATATATTTCATATAATCACCATTCATATATTTCATATATACTCGGAAAATCACTATCACTAAGTACAAATATGCAAAGTCTATCGTATTTACATTCACTATATCTCCGATGGTAATAATTACGACAGTATTCTCTGTCATTGCTGTTATTGCCCCAATGACAACTGCTGCTGTTCTCATATAGCAGCGCAATTGCCGCGGCTCCGCCCGCGTTCTAATAAATATTAAAAATAGGGATGGTGGTAGAAAACATAAGAAAAAAATAAAAACTTGGTCTATAAATAAATAAGGGTTCCGTTTTTTCCTTTTGAGGTACAGAACCCTAAAAAAAAGATCTGGAGAAGGCCACCTATATCGCCTAGGGGATTAAAAAATAGTCTTAAGACTTATTCTGAGACCTACCAAATATACACAGACAATTTCATAAAAAATGGTCAAGCCGTTTTGGAAGAGTTCGATAACAAAGACCGTGACACGAGATTTTTATATATTGGAAGAAGAAGATTTTTCATAAAGACGAACATTGTCCAAAATTGTGCATTCTGGTGAGGTCTACTTAAATTATTTGCAGCTGAAAGTATTCGAGTTGAAATTAATTACAACAATGACGATTGTTTATTTTTTTTTGTTTTTATATTTTGATTAAACTCGTAAAGGAATAAAAGTGGGGTTAATAATAAAAATTAATACTGGTTGTCTTTTCTTCTCTTTCTGAACAATTATTCCACCTTTTAAAAATAATTACCTATGTTCTAAAATAAGTTGGTGCCTCGTGCGTTGTTGTGGGCCTTGTAGTACAACGGTACACCATAAGGCGTAAATCACATTTAATTTTTTTTCGAAGTGTTACACCAACATTTTACGTACGTGATTTTTATGAGTAATAGTGCACATAAAGGAGCACAACATATATAATTTCTGTGATTGTAAGTCTCAGAAAACATAAAAATAAAAAATATTTTTTGTTTATTTTTTCATTTTTTTTAGGAAAAAATTATTCTAAAAAATTATAAAAAATATATGTTATAGTATGTAATGTACTCTAAAGCCTCGCATTAGTCTCACTGATCTAACGTAATTAGTTTTTGAGATATACTACTTTGAATAATAGTCATGCGTACGGTTATTTTTTCCCATATCTCAGGTTCAAAACGGAATCTGGTCGCGATGTGTACATAAATCGTATTTGTACATCAAGCAGATATTAAAACATAAGATTCGATATAGGTTCCCATTTGGGGGCAAATTCGTTATGCTTATCCGGCTAGACCCTTTATAAATCTTCCATTTCATATCTTTTTGTTTTTTTTTTTTTTTACTTTTGTTTAATTTTGTTCTTTACTTTGTTTGAAACACTACTCGTGCATGTCAACCATGTTTTTAATGGAGGGAATTGGCGCTGCTAGCTGGAATACAGGTTTCCTAGTTCAGCTACAGATGCTGCATTCACTTATTAGCGATATTATATTTTGGCATATATTATTTTGTAAAACTTGTAAACATCTTTTTGGATAATAAAGTATTATTATTATTATTATTATTATTTCATCTTCATCCGCGTCGTCGTCAGAATTGTAAATTAGAGACATTATGGGATTCTCAGGAAGTTGCCCCGATGTTGAAGTTGAGGTTTGTGGATCACTTTTACTCTTAAATGAGTATGATTTGTTGGTTCCAATAAGTCTTAGTACATCTGAAGGTAACTCGTAGTCAAAACATGTTTTGTTCATTCGTTTTAAGGTGCATTTAATCATTAAAATGGAATTCAATGTTGCTAGCCCCATGCGATTGCGCAGTTTTGATTTGATTAAATTCATGGCACTAAAAATTCTTTCTATCTCTGCATTCGAATGTGGCAGTGACAATATAGTGAATGCAAGAGTGCATAATTCTTCAAATGGATTTTGATTTCCAGCATCTTTATAGGAGTGAACTTCAATCCAAAAATGAAGCGTATCCTCAATGTTTTGCCATCGTACGAAATTTATATTATTCCATTGTTGCGAGATTTTATCCAATACATTGTTATCTTTATATCCCAATTCTTTTGCTAGGTCAATGATATCATCTTCATTCGTTTTAGTTCGCAAAACTTCACTTACAGAAAACTTGTTCATTTTACTTAAGATTTTAATATTGGGTGGAAGTCTATTTTGTAATTCTTTGATAAGAGCTTCACTGTAAAATCAATGCATCTTTTTTTACCAGTTTGATATTGTCCTCAGTTAAATTTTTGCTAGCACAAGCTTCAAAAGCATAGCCAAGTGTCGTGTAGGGATTGAGATGACTTTCCTGAATTAACGTAGTAAGGACGTTTAGGTTAGCATTCTCATAAATCACTCGTCTACATATCGATCGCAAAAGAAAAGTAAGGGTGTCCAGCAATTTTGTGGGATCAGCGCTTTCACTCTCAAATACTTTTAAGGCTATCTGAACGTCACCTAATACGCTATGAATATATGTTAAGTAAAGCAAATTGTTTGGATCTTGGAACATAGAATGGAGAAGTTCCGCTGAGTAACAGTTTTCTCGAGTTTTGCAAATAGAGAAATGCAATTTCAGTTCGTCCCATTGCTGTAAAATACGAGAGACTGCTGGGTGAATGGAAAGCCATCGAGTCGCACATTAAGTATTTTCAAAGATGCTTTGTCGCAATTTATTGTCTCATATATTTTTCTATATTCATCTTGACGTTTTGATGACAGACAAAACCAGTTATAAGTTTCTCTGATCATATATTCTATATTTCGAGGTATAGTATTTTCAGAAGCATGACTAATTGCTAACTGAAAAGAGTGACATACGCAACGCACAAGTACTAGATTTGGCAATCCATATTCAGTTTTCAAAATTTTGTGTAGACCATTATTGGCTCCTGTCATAACTGACGCGTTGTCTGTGCCTATCCCAATCAAATTTTCAAGTGAAAGCTCATGTTCCTTTAAAGTCTCAATTACGGCATAGGCCAGACCTTTTGCATCGGGTTTTTCGATGGGTGTAAGTGATAAAAATGACGACACAATTTTATTTTGTGATTCACTAGAATATCTTATTGCTATTCCAAGATATTTTAATACACTTACATCAATGGATTCGTCTAACAGAAGACTAAATTTTTGGGTTCCAATATGAGCTCTCAATACTCCCTTAAAATGTGGACCTAATACTTCACTTATTATATTCGAACACTTTGTTCTATGTAATTGGAAGTCTATGGTGGATTTCGAGTCCGAAAATATTTTTTTACACAGCTTTCCTAAATGTTCCACTGTCAAAACTGAACAATGTTCAGCGATAAAAAGTGCAAGTGATGCTTCTGCCTTACTAGAAGGTCTAATATCAGTATTTTTTTGTATTGGCAAGGGCTTATGTGCAGATTTTATTTCCATTTTCAATTTATGTTTCTTGGTCTCAGAATGTTTTCTAATGTCACTTGTTTTAGCATAAAATTCAGTTTGGCAGTAGCGACACATAGCTTTAGTATCATTGCCATAGACTGATGCTAGCCATCCTTTAAATTGAGGATTGTCCTCCCATTCCTTTTTGCATTTTTGAGTGTATGATTTTTTCTTCGCAGGCATTTCCATTATATCCAACTGTATTGATTCACTAATAGTATAAGAGAAGATACGGCGAAATTTTAAAGAAATATTACGACGAAAAGAATAGAAATTAATTAGAATCAGAAACAGAATAACTAGTATACATACAACAGTGTCCGTTGAGAAAGGTCTCGTCTCGACTGACGTCGAGGGGATTCCCGCTAATTCCCATCCTATTTGAACTGTGTATAATAAAAAAAATCGACTTTAACTCCCTTAGTATAAGGTTCATTTCATTCGCACGAACATCGTGGTTATGGCACATACAAGAGACCACAGAGTAAACACCCCAGAAACAAAAGACCTACTATTTTGACACTTAGTAGCGCGTTCATAAAGCCAGGATAAAATCATTCCAAATATAATTATATTTAAAAAAATGATAATCTAGTTAGAAAAGGCGCCAGAAATGTCGCTAAATTACTTTAGTCGCTAAATCGGAATAAAATGTCGCTTCTCATGTTAAAATGTCGCTTAATCTAGCGACAAAGTCGCTAAATGTGCATCGCTGACAATAAACATTGAAGTTAAACGTCAAATGCAAGTGACAACATCATGGCGGCATCTCAAAATGGCGTCGTTTTAAGCCAGCGATCGCAGCGCCAAAACGGAACATTTGTAAACTAGACTGTCAGGGGCCTGACTTAGTATTGCCCTACTTTTGAATAATGTAAGTTCCTCAAACATTATTTTCATGACTTTATAGACAGACTATACAGTAGAAACGAATGTGTTAGAGTTACCAGCTAACTTTTCGTGTTGCTATTTACGAAAATTCGTAAACGTGGTAGTTTTTAGTAGGTAATAGTGGAATAGGTTTAATAAATTAATAAATTTCATAAATATCTGGGCACAGATTCACTGTAAGTACTTAAATTATTATTAATAAAGGTATTAGGTACCTGTTTCCGGTTTTTGTTTGCGACAAACATTCTACTTCGGCGTCAAACGCAAAACAAACCCAAGTTTCTTAGTTCATTGTTTTTCTGTTAAATTTACAAAATGTAATTACCTATACAGAACTAAGCATCTTGGTTATTATATAAGTTGCTTTACTAAAGGTAAAAAAAAGACAAACATGTCTATTTATTTTTAAATGTGAATCTTTAGGTACCTTCCGTCATGGGTCCTTTAAGCTTTTAAAAACTGACTTAATCCAGGGTTAGTGTCCTTGGCGGCTATCATCAATATGAATATAAACTGTCTAAAGCAGCTTGGACCAGCAGATGTAAAAATGCCTTTAAAATCAGCGTAAATTACAAATGGGATTCTCAAGAATTTTTCATGAATAAAACTTTTTAAACTATTGCGTTCCATAACTATATAACGTATATCGAAAAACGGGATGGTCACGGCTGGTGCAACTCAGCCGAAACGTCGGGAATAAGGTATTTATACCTAAGAAATTTACACGAGTTAAGTCCCGATTTTCGATATACGTTATATTTTTCATGAATGTTAATATATCATTAGTTAATACATCATTATTAATATATCACTACTAGGGAATTTCGTAGTGACATATGCACAATCTTGTTGTTGATGAAGAGTTAATCTATCTTCAGTAGTAAAACGTAACAAACATCCATCACATATGTAAATAGCACTATTGGTATTAAATAGCTGTTTACTTAATAATCTCGACAAGTTTTTGTAGCAGTAATGACCGTTAGTTCCGTTTTGTAAATATAAAAGGTTTATATGTTTACTTTTGCGCGCTTTTGTAAAGTAAAGCGGACCTATATTTATTCGACTATTATTCGGCGACACGTTTTGGCTCAGTTGGTAGTGACGCGGTCGCGGATTCGAGTCCCGCTGGGGGCATTCATTTGTTGAGCACGAATGTTTGTACTCCAGTCATGGGTGTTAATATTTATAATATGTATGTATTTTAAATTAATGTAGTATATTATCAACTATCTAGTATCCGTAACACAAGCACGTAACGTAGCTTACCACGGCACTAGATGGCGCTGTTGTAATAATGTCCCAACAAATTTATTTATTTATTTATAATACAATGATTTTTATTTTTAGTATCAAATTCTAATCCAAACACATTAACACTGTTTGACATTGTTTTGTTTCTCAATCTTAGATATATCATTAAATTAGATTGGAAATGATATTCCATGACATTTGAGTTTATTTAAATGACGGCTGTAAGATGATGGCCGTCCTATATGTATGTTTACAGGATATAATGCAGATAATAAAGCCCATTTGAAACATAAATTATCACAGTTTCGAACATCTATTATTGCTTTTTTTTATTTTGATATCAACCTAGGAATAACATCGTAGAGGGCTAAATTTGTTTATGTTCAGTTCTTTGTGATTAATTTTGGTCAGACTCCATCCGCTATCCTTTTTTTCAAAAGAGCTTATTTTGTTTGTAAATGTTTCACAAAGTGATGTCATGAAAACATTTAAATCACCTGCCTGAGAAATTATGATTTTTTTTTGTTTTAAAATCAAATGAGTTAAAGATGTTTTCAGTTTGTTGAACGAAGTCTGCATGTAGGACAAAATTTATTTTTACCGTTGTATGTTGTTTAATGGTATCATTGATTAAGAAAAACAATAGATAACTTTGACAGATTTTTGATTGGCTTCAATTTCATCACAGAGTTTAACTAAATCTACATCTTCACATATTTTTCTAATTCACTGAATCCTAACATTTCCAAGTCTTCAGTGTTAACAAAAAAAGCACTCGAAACATTTTCGTTAATGTATAATATCAACAAAGCATGAATAAATGAGTGGTTGTGGAATGCCAAGTTAGATTGCTTCTTATACTTCGCAGTCAGGTAAACAAATATATTAACTAACGGTCTTCTTCAACAGAAAGTCATTTATGTATTTATTTGTTCATTATAATTGCAATAAAATATTTTGATAATTATAGATAATTCCTGGAACTCTAATTGCTTGAATGTTCTTTGATACTAATTTATAATTATGCTAATTGTTTCATTTGTAACTATTGTTGAACGATATCTTTTTGCATGACTTTCTTGAAGATATTTCTATGCTTATATGTATTATATAACGATTTTTTAATGTTGCAATAACTTGAGTTGCTTTCATTGGTGTAATATTTGACTCTTGTCTTTGCATGTTTCCAAATTTCTTCATTAGGTACTTTGTCTATTGCGTTTAACTCATAGATTTCGATCTTAATTGAGCTGATGATAATGAATCATCAACATTTGTTATCATATATGGCATGCTGTAGTGCCGTTTGGTTTCGTATGTGAGACAGATGAACATTTGAACACTTTTTCCTTTTTCTTTTCACGATTAAATGTAAAAAGATCATCAAAATTATCGTCTTCCAGTTTTCTTTTGAGAGATGATTCCTCACATTTTTCTCTGTATCGTATCGTATTTGTATCTGTAGTATCTGCATCAGAGAACAAAGGTTGATAGTAGGTAATATTGTTTAAAAGTATTTTGCTCAAATGAGTTCTGAAACAATTACAGAAAAATTCACTATATTTAATTTAATGCCCATGAAACAGTAACACTATAAGAAAAATCATTATTATATATACTTACCGATATCGCTGTTTAAGGATTTACAACATAAGTTATATCGAATATTCACTGTTCACTACTTTCTTCTGCATATCATGTTTCCTTTATATAAGACTTGTTTATCTCTCTGTTCAACTTCAAACAAGTTACAAACAAGATACCATTCGGATAATTGCTATCAAGTAAGTTATCTTAACGGTAATTGTTATTGAATATTGCTTTATACCAAGAATATATAATATTCATATAAATTATTGTATACTCTAATTATTGCTAGACATGTTCATACAAAAGTCCAAAAAAAATGTTCATGGACAACAAGTACCTTTTAAAACACTGCAATCCTCATTTGAGAGTAACATATTCACCATGTCTAACTGCTTAGCGTCCTCAGTCCGGGTCAGTGAGATCCACACGGGGAAGGGGGCTTAGGTTCCGCCGTCTTCAAGTGCCCGTTCACGACGGCGAAGGTGGTGGCGGAGGCCAAGAAGGTACTGGTGGGATGGTCGGTGGCCAGGGTATCGGTCATGGAGTAGCGCCCTTTACGCTGCTTTAAGTGCATGGGTCTTGGCCATACCCGGCCGCTATGCCCATCCAGGGTTAAGAGAGGGCGCCTCTGCCACCGGTGTGGTGGTGAAGGGCACTTCTCCGTCGAGTGCACTGCGAAGACTTCTTGCTGTGCAGTGTGCTCGGATGCAGGACGCCCCTCTGGGCACTTCACGGGTGACCGTGACTGTCGGCCACCTGTCACAAAAGGAAAGACGGCCGAACGGACCGGGGACGTCTCCAGTGTCGGAAGCCGCCAGGCTGAGAAAGCGGAGATGTCATCCGAATGGACGGACACACCCGCTTCCTCCAAGCGAATTTGAAACACTCGGCCGTGCGCAGGATTAAATGCTGCAATCCATGGCCGAGTGGAACATTGGTCTGGCGGTGGCCTGGAAGCAGCACCGGTCCGCGCTTCTCGGCGGTCGAGAGGAGCCCGAATCTCGCAGTAGCAAGATGGGGGGAGTACACCATTATCGACTAAAGTCAGGCGTTTAATCGTCTGCGGACTGCGATTGCAGTCGGAGCGACTACGGTGGCGGCCTCGCTGCGCTGTCGGGTACCATTCTAAATTGTAAATAGTCTATGTAGATAAGTAGATAGATCATGTTAATATGTACATATCAGTAGCTAAGCGAAACCCGGCAAGGCAGCCAGGTATCCACTCGCCGTGACGTAAGGCGTCCATCCGCCTTTACCATCTTGCGGTTCAATCTGCAGCCGGAGCGGCCGCTTGATTACGTATAACGTTGCTGTAATGACAGCAGCGCGACAGCCGTAGCAATGCGACACACTGATGCCAGATTGGAGGAAATCCCCCCAAATTTGGGGGTATTTTATAGTTATGGGGGGATAATATTTTTGGGGGGATATTTGGGGGGAAAAAACTGGTTTTGGAGGGAATCCAGGGATTTTTATCACAAAACTCTTATGTTCATGTGAAATGAGAGCACTGTTCATTTATTGTACATATTATCCATTATATTGTACTTTATTAATTAACACAATTAATATCATGGAAATAATAACAATAATATCATGGCGAACCAATGAGAGAGAATCTAGATCAGGGCGGCATAGATTACAAAATATAGTCATAGATTATATATTCAAATTCAAAATATTTTATTCAGCATGAAATTTTTGTTTGAAAAATGTTACAATGTGTTACTGAACGTCATGAGGAAGTAAGAAACCACTGACCTGAGAAGAACTTGCGAAAGAAACTCAGCGGGACTTATATATATATTTTTTTATTTTTTTTTGTCTTAGTGTTTTTTTCTTTTATAATATATCTTATATAATTTTATATGTAACACAAACCTCCGATCTGATAAAAACCGTGATTATTAACTGAATTAATAACCAATTAATAACTATGCCAAACAGAATTAAAATTTCGCGCTCGCTAGCAAAGCGCAATGACAGCCAAGTGGCGCCAAATTTGCCGCCGCGTCCCGCCCGTGCAACGGTCGCATCACTTGCTCGGTCTGTTGGTACTTGGTTTGATCACTTTGGTTCGGTTCGCCCTTACACAGAGTACTCTGTTACA
Source organism: Boloria euphrosyne (assembly GCA_951802675.2). Taxonomy (NCBI): domain Eukaryota; kingdom Metazoa; phylum Arthropoda; class Insecta; order Lepidoptera; family Nymphalidae; genus Boloria; species Boloria euphrosyne. The sequence continues at coordinate 407,202 of OX637895.1, forward strand.
CTTCTATTGGTTATAATGGCTCTATCAAAGCAAAAATATATAAGAAGGTATAGGAAAGAGTGGGAAAGTGATCCAGTATTTAAAGGTTTGTAATAGACTATTTTTTCATATATCACATAATTCAGTAAAGTTATTTAAGTTATTATTTTCTATAAATGAAGTCTTACAAAAAGTTATTATGTTTTTAGCTTTGTTTATGGTACCACAAGTATCACTTGTCCGCCAACACGCACTGGGCCAGCGCGGTGGACTATGGCCTGATTCCCCTCGTACTGAGGGAGGCCCGTGCCCAGCAGTGGGACGTTAAAAAGGGCTGATGATGATGATGATGAAGTATCACTTGATTCAATGATTTACACGGCATCATATGTGTATATTTCAAATGTAATGTTCTCCAACCGATTCCGGCCATGGCGGCCAATCTCATTGAGACTGGCCAACTACGCAGGAGATATTTTAGTTCACAAGTGTACGCGTAGATACAAGTGTACTCTCTATTCCTATCACTCTCATACTCCGGTGGAACGACTACTCGACACGACCAGTGAGAGCTGAGGCGCAGGACCGACGGCTTTACGTGCTCTCCGAGGCACGGGGGTGAACTACTAAACTTGGCCCGACCCGGGACTCGAACCCAGGACCTCCCGGTGTGTGACCGTACATGCTAACCACTACACCACCGAGGCAGTTATAATTCGAATAGATATTATAAAAATACTGAATAAGTACATAAAAATGTTTTGTTAATTATATTTGGGATTGGTTTGGCTATTACCTATTATAATTAAGTAAAGAAACGGGGTGATTTTGTTGGTTTGGGGTTATTGGAATATGTTGGTGTGTGTTCAGCTGGCTGCTGTGATTGTGTTGTGATGATATAATATTATAATGAATATGTATTTATTAATATGGTCGGTTGCGGTTGCTTCGTTGCACGATTGGTTGGTTGCAAGTTGCATGTATGTTATAACTCGAGTTTGCCATTTTATATGCTTTCCCCATTTTCAGGGTGGCTGACAGTGTGTATTGGTGACGATACAAAAGCGTGGTGCAAGGCCTGCAAGTGCCCATTAATCGCTCACAAAAAGGATTTAGTAGAACATTCAAAGACAAAAAAACATGACCAATCTATAAAACGATCTAATATCGTAGGCCAGTCAAGTAAAATGACCAATTTTTTTGAAAACCCCATTAAAGAGCCACGAAAAATTGCATAGTTAAAGATTCTTGCATATGTGGCTGAACATTCTAGTCTTAAATCTGTAGATCATCTAGGAGTGCTAATAAAAGACTTGGACCCAGCGTCTCAGATTTTGAAAGATCTGAAGTTACACAGATCGAAATGCACTGCTTAGATTAGAAATGTTATTTCTCCTTGTTTCTTGGAAGACTTATTGGAAGAAGTCAGGGACAGTCATTACTCAGTGATCATTGATGAAACCACTACTGTTGACACTAAGAAAGTGATTTGTATGATTATCAGATTTTACAGTGAAAAACGACAAAAAATTATTACTCAGTTCTACAGTTTGATTGAAATAGAATCTGTAGATGCAACTTCATTGGCTGATGTGTTTAAAGCGCAGCTGACTGCTGATGGTCTCAACACAGACAAACTTCTGGGTATAGGTGTTGATGGTGCTAATGTCATGGTTGGTGAACACCATTTCTTTTCATCTATTTAAAAGGAAGGAAACCCTGACTTAATTACCATAAAGTGCGTTTGTCATTCGCTGCATTTGGCAACTGAATATGCATTCAAAACGCTTCCCCGGTGTTTAGATTTTCTTGTCAAAGAATGTCACAACTGGTTCGCAAACAGTACAAAAAGACAGATTGATTACAAGCAAACATATGTGCTACTGTATGAAGGCAAAACTCCATTAAAAATAAATAAATTAGCTGCCACCAGGTGGTTATCTAGATACGAGGCCGTCATTAAAATTTTAGAGCAATGGGATGGATTGCAATTACATTTTGACATGGCGAAGTCTAAAGAACGCTGTTACATAGCGGACCAATTAAGCGCCATGCTCAACAGTAAGACAAATTTGTTATACATGACTTTTCTTGGGACTTATCTCAAACCCATCACCATGGCAAATAAAATATTTCAAGCCACTGATGCAGACCCTTTAAAGTTGTTTGAAGAAATCAATAATTTACTATTGACATATTTAACTATATTAATTCCTCCAGCACAACTGGAAAAAGCGGACAGAAACAGTTTATCAAACTATTATTTTGAAAATTATACCATGGACCCGACGTATATGAATTTCGGATATGCATTTAATGCAAAGTCTGATTGTATAAGACCCCAGAAAGAAATAAAATTAATAAATAAATGCTTCGAATTTTTTTTGGGAGTTTTTTCTTCAAAACCTGAGTTTTGGGGGGATTTCAGGTAAGATTTGGGGAGAATTCGAAACCGTAATCTGGCAACACTGATGCGACAGCAATCATTACGCGATCGGTCGCAAAATGTCATTAGAATTCGTATTATGCAAGCTGATCGCACGTCTATTGCTCGCCTGTCGCAGAATGCACTTTTTGCATTCGATACTAGCGCCACTCCAGTTACCCTCGAAGATTTGACTGAAACTGACAATTTTTTTTTATCAATAATCGGCGAGGGTGCTGTATCTGGTGACACACAGTTCAGGATGCCTATTTCGGTAAGCTTATAAATATTATTTATTTGTGTACTTGTGCTATCAAAAAATTGCTCTGTATTTCTGTTACTCATAAAAGCATGTTCATGGTTTCATGGCAAATTTTTAACCACATGAATCTTTAAGTTAAACAAATCAATCAAGTAATTAAGTAACCAGCAGAGAGAAGTTCGAAAAAAAGAACTTTACTTAAAATTAATTTATTTAAATTATAATTTTACAACTAAACTTATAACTATCTTCTCGATTGAAGCTAAAATCTAATAATGATCATGCTACAGATTTAATTAATAAAGCATCCTCGGCTGACGCAATATTGCATCAGCTTTACCCCAGATTTAGTTATTGTGCAATTTCTTAGTGGCTGCAACCTCAGCGACTAGCTCTGCTCTGCATAACTCCTCCCCCCTCAGAACGGCAACTAGAACTTTAAGAGAAAATGTTGCCGGGACGTCCTCAGGATTTTCTAACTTCAGGGTGGTGGTTGGATGCTGCTGGTCTTCTTTTCTTTCATGCCTTACTTTCCTCCCAGATAGGTAGCGTCGAAGTACGATGATGACGATACATCCGATTGCACATAATACCAATGAGTAGAATGGTATCGTAGTATGGTATAAAATATTAGACTCGATATCATTCATTTCTAAGGGCGCCTGGAGCAAAATTTTGCTCTGGATTTGGTGCAGTCCTTGCAGATCAATGGAGTCAAGGGTAATGTACACGGGCTTAATCTTCTGTTTCTCAACATTGGATGGTAATTTTGTTAACTTCAAAGGCTGTCCTTTAATAACGTCTTTTTCATTGAAGATGGTGAACTCTCCAGACTTTAATCGGTATCCAACTGGAATTGTAGCTAAGTAACTTCCTTGTAGTGATGTGTAATCTATGCGACTACAATTGAGTTGTACTTTAGTTTGATGTGGGAAGGAGAATATATAATGTTGGTCGTCGAGTTTTTCCATGGCTTCATTTATTAAAGTGATGTTTGTGAATTCGCAGGATTCTGGCAGAACTTGGTTGATAATCATCTGTTGTATGCAGTCAGGTTTGGTGCGCATTTCATGTATGCTGTCCTTCTCACAAAGGAACCAGTCACTCAACTTCGGACATTCTGCCTCTATGTACATGAATGTCTTCTCAGTGGTTGCAATGAAAGGGGAGGAATAAGGGCCTGCGAGTTTTTATTAGGAACTACTGAAAGTTTATATAAATCAAAACTATCTCTAGAAAATATAGGAATTTTAAAAACGAAAACTAATTGCCGATTTATGTAATACGATCCAGATTTTATAATATCGTAATACTCTCTTAACTCTAAGCTTAGAACCTGATCCTTATCATAAACGTTTATAAGTTTATTAATCATATTATCTAACATAACTATATCTATCATGGAGTGGTGTACAGTACCAGTACGTACAAAAGCTAAACTATTTTCTATTCTGTATATTTCTTGCATTAGGTCCTCTACATTTTCGCTAGTGACTTCTAAAAGCTGAGCAAAATGTGCATACTTAGTTAAGCTACGAGGGAGCGTTTTTATGTTCGCGGAATGAAGGGTAAGGGGTTGAAATAAAAAACCCAAATTATTTTTCCTTTTCAATATATTCACCTGCAAGACGGACACATTTTTCAGATCTTTCAATTAATTTATTTATACCCTCATAAAAAAATGTTTTGTCTTTGTCCTCAAAATACGCTGAAACTGCCTCCTTAACTTCATCATCGGTGGTAAATTTTTTACCCCGCAGCTCTTTTTTCATTTTTGGAAAGAGGTAATATTCACTGGGGGCCAGGTCTGGGCTGTAGGGTGGGTGGTTCAAAATATTGAAGCCCACTTTAAGCAGGGAAGCCAACGCAACGCGGCTCTTGTGGACGGGCGCATTGTCGTGCAAAAGCAGCACACCTTTCGTCAATTTTCCCCGTCTTTTCTGTTTAATGGCTTTTTTTAGTCGCTTTAATATTGAAGCGTAGTATTCTCCGGTTATAGAAACACCTTTATCTTTATAATCGATCAATAATATTCCTTCTGAGTCCCAAAAGACCGTTGCCATGAGTTTCCCAGCTGACTGTGACACCTTAAACTTCTTGGGGGGTGCTTGTGCCCTTCTTTCGACTCAGGTTCATAATGATGAACCCAAGTTTCGTCTCCAGTAACAATTCGACTCAATACACCACCCTTGTCTTCATTGCAGAGGTCCAAAAATGCACGTGAACACTCTACGCGTTGTTGTTTTTGCGACGGCGTGAGCATTCTCGGCACCCATCTTGCGCTGACCTTAGTCATGCCAAGATGATCGTGCAGAATTTTAAAAATGGTTGTATCGGATACACCAACCATTTCTGCGAGTTGTTTCTTCTTTAGTCGAGCATCGTCGAGTACAAGTTTTTCGACTTTTTGGATAAGTTCTGGCGTGGTCACCTCGATGCTCCTGCCCGGCCTCGGGTCGTCTTTAAAGGATTCCCTTCCTTTTTTAAACAAACTGTGCCACTTGTACACCATGGTTTTTCCTGGACAAGAGTCACCGTAAACCGATGACATCTCATCCATTATGGTCGCAACTGATTTTCCTTGCTTGGTAAGGAACTTTATAACGGCATGATATTCGATTTTTTCCATATTTCACTTTTCACTCCTGATTATGTTGCTTGGTTGGCGATAGCTCAAAGACTAATAGTCTAATAACAATGAAATCTCGTATTTATACTAATTATGAGTCACTAACACACGTTACGATGCTAATGAACCTAATCACCCCCCCTCCAACCCTCTCATTCCGCGAACTTTATCTTCTTTAAATATGATACTTTCTAATATTTGTTCTAATGTTCTATTAATTCTCTTTTGATTCAATACTAATTGTTCCAGTACGCTACTGTGTTTAAACATCCACTCCTTATTTAAATTAATATGGTTATTAAAATCTAATACTATTTTATCTTGATTAGTTTTTAAGGATTGAATGGCGTTGTTATACTATAACGCATCCGTTTGATCTAGGTTTCCGGTTATGCCTTTGATTATAGAACCTAGTCCATCAATGAGACCTCTTTTAACCCGATTCGGCACTAGAGATTTTAATTGGTTTAAAACGTTGCCAAGCTTGTTTGTTAAATAATTTATCTGTATTTCGTACAAAGAGTAAGTTTCATTATTCAATAGATTACTGAATCTGAACTGAAAGTGGACTTTTTCTTCAATGTCGTTTAGTTGTACATACTGCAAAAATGTATGGTAGTGTGTAGAGAGTCTCATAGGTCCAAGTTTGTAAGGGAAAATTCCGGGCCCGTCATTCAAGCTCTCCAGTCTTATCTCTTGGGATGTTGCCATTTAGAAGATTCTTATTAGAAGTATTCTGCAACAAATTAACTACTTTAGGGACTCTTTTTAACCTTGATTTAGCTATGGGACCATGTTTTTAGATGTATATATATGTATGGGTAGGTCAGCAAGAACAGTGTCATGTGTGTATCGTGGAACTATCTTTTGTCGACTAGCTAAGGGGTTTTTAATAAAAACTTGTTGCTCAGGAGCATACTCGTTTTCAGGTTCACGGGTCTTGTTCCTATTGTCAATGAGTGCAGTGCGATCAGCTAAAGATGTACTATTTATTATGTCATACACCTTTTTCATACGATCCCTATGGGTTTGGATGTATTGTTGAAGTAATTTCTGTGTAATGTCAATGTCAAGACAGTCTTTTGGGTCAAAATGTCCAGTAAGTAAGTCGAATGGTCTACATCTGGTAAAACTATGGATGGAACTATTGTATGCTATAATTGCATACGGTAAGAGATTTACAATAGGGTCATCTTTATGCTGCAATTTTAGAATTCTATGGTGTTCTAAAAGTGTTGAATGGAATCGTTCAATATTTCCGTTTGCGTTAGGTGAGTTTGCGAGTATTCTATGATGGTTAATTTTATGGAGACGGGTAAATTCCATGAATAATTGGTTGGTAAACTCAGTTCCATTGTCGGTAATAATTGTCGTAGGAACGCCATGGTGTGTGCAGTATAATAAGAGAGCTTGTAATATACTAACTGCTGTCCCGTCGCGTAGATTGTATGCCTGGCCGCACTTTGTGAAAACGTCGATAAAAGTAACATTTTCTCAGACCAATAAAAAAGTATAGACGGAGCCGTTGCAAACAATCGCGGCGAAATAAGTGAGGACTAGTCTTGGCTTTGTGTGCGTAACTCGGTGTAAGATAGCGTAGATTTGCGCATGTGTGCTAGAGAAAAATGTTGCAAGCGTTGTGTTTACGACTCCCAGGTGCGAGAGATATACTTAGGTAAAAAGTTTTATTTTAGTATTGTTTTTTATTTGTCTTGGTTAGATGAAATGAAAGGTAATTTAGTTTAATGAGTCATTTATTATTATATACAAATAATTATTAATTTAACAATAGGTACAAACAAAACTTACATATTATTTTAGAATAATTATAATTATAACTAAAGCCCCTTATGCTGTGTCAGCTTTTTATATGTCTGGCGTTTTGAGTCACAACTTTTAAGTAAAGTTTCTTGTTTTGCTATATGGTGGAATCTTATATTTATGTATTTATTAATTACAGATCTTATTAAACTAATTTGGTGTTCTACGCCATACATGTTATGATCACTTTCTAAATTTGAAAAAGTATGCTGATTACCAATAAATCTTTTGAGAATTTGTGACAGTACATAATTGTGCTGGTTTATTGAAGTAATAGTTATTCCTTCTTTAACAATTTTCCTTATCACCAACTCACACGTACAACATATATTATATGTATCTAACGAAGGAAAGCTTAAACCACCTTTGTCTCTCAATGTTATCAATTTATGAAAATCATGTCTTTCTGAAGACAGGAGCTGGGACATGCACGGTTCACATTTTATTTTTTTGAAAGGTAATCTAATAATCGGTTATATAGCAACCCCACCAGCTATATAACCGATTACATATTTCCTAAAATCATTTATATCCGGTACATCTAAGTAGTTGGCTGAATTTCCAACGTCGTCTTTAATTGATTAAAGGAAATTGAGAGTTGTGTATTCTTAATCCTCTTCATGACGGTAAGATGTTGAAGTGGCATTGATAATTTGTATGGCAGAAGAACAATTCAGTATAGCTATGTTCTCCAGTGGCACACAATTACCAGTTAAGCACTTTAATTCGAGGTGTGTTAATAATTTCCTGTAAATACCCTTGAATTGCTTGACGGTAGGGTTGTCATTGTGGCCATCATGCATCTTAACTGACCCAAAGAAAATTTCAAAGTGGTCTTGACTCATTTTATATGTGGGTAAAAAAATTATCGATTTTCATTTTCGATCAAATGCTGAACTAAATGTTTAAGGCTTTCAATGTTTATTAAAATACCCAAAAATCTGGATTTGCATTTTGTTTCCATGATCGGCTTGTAAAATCGAGTAAATAAGACCGTTTTTTTACCATCTTTCATGACACTTCGTTTTGTACATATTTTCAATTTAAGATCAATAATACATTTTTTTAAGTCATCGAGAAAAGTGAATATATTATCTTTATTTCTGATATTTATTGGCTTTTTGTATCCAAATTCTTTCATGGCTCTGGAATTATAAATATCAAAGTAATCATTCATCAGCTGTATAAAGCGTTCAGTAGGCTTAGATTGCTTAAATTGATTAAGATTTAGGTCTTCTCTGCATATTTTCAAAGCTGTTGAAACACTTCTGCTCAGTAATTGTGTGGCTAATTTGACTTTCATTATTTAGTTTTTGAATTCAATATGTTTTTTTGATAATTTGTTGGCCAAATGAAGTCCTTCGCAGTCTTGGAGTTTTTTGAGTTCAGTCAAGTAATCCCATTTTATAATTTCGCCGTTTATATCCAAGAACTCTTTATTGGATTGCAATTGGTTTCTTACCAATTTCATGACATGACACGGATCTAAGAAACAGGCTACTTCCGTATCATTTGATGGATGTTTAAATATTGTCTTCATTAATGATACATCTTTAACATTACAGTCAAGTAATTCCATAGCTGCAAAATTTGTTGCATGCCCATCAAAAGTTATAGACATAACATCAACTCCTACCTCAAAACATTTAATAAGACACATTTTAATTAAGTTTGCTTTTTGTTGTCCGGTAAGACTATTAGTTAAAAAATAACCTAATGGAATTTTCCAACGCTGATTTATGGCTACTAGTAGGAACACAAAAGCTTGAGATGCTAATGCAACGGAATCTGAACTTGTACCAATCCCCATTTCTACTAGCCCATGATATTTTTTTCCATCCCATATCTTTTGCTGTCTCAAAGCCATTTCATCAAATACAAGGGCACATATAGGGCGGGATTCTGAGGCTTCAGCCTTTTGTCTTACAGCTGAAAAAGCTTCTTCTGTAAAGCCAGGTTCACCATTAATATGAGCGTACCATTTAGATAACGTTTTAGAGTGTGGCAGACCTGTTCGGAAGGTTTGTCGTACGTATTCATAGGCTTTTGGGGAATAAAAGTTGAGTGTGAGACAAAACTTTTTCATTGCGGACGAATATTTGATTTTTTTCTTTCCTAATTTCTTTTTGTTAAGGTTATGATGACATATTTCTGCTGCAACAATGTTTTCACCGAGCATATTGAATATGTCAGTGTCTATCCGCTGGGTGCGTAAGGCATGGTGGGGGAAACAAAAGTGATGTCAGCGCCCGCTGCGGACCAAAACAGAACTACGAGTGGCTCTTTATTATTTATGACCATAAAAATAACACGTGTGTCAGTTAAATTAAATAAATAAAATAAAATGGGTCATCAGAGTTGTTGTGTAGTCGATTGCAAAAATACTAGTAGAAAAAGTAATTGTAAATTTTATAAGTTTCCGGTTGCCAGACAATGAAGTGATGGTTTGCTTATTAGATATAAAATAATTAATAATTGGGAATTTAATTGTTTTTAAGATCGAACAATCACCAATAGTCGTCGAACCAACGATAATTGATCAAAATTAATTAATCTGAGCGATAAAAATAAAGATATCTAGTAAAGGGGGCCAACTTAAGGGTGAACATTTGTTTAATTAATTATAAATAAATAAAAGACGTACAAACAATTTCTACATTCGAACATTAACGAACAAACGACGAACAAATAATTAAAAATAAAAAAATCCGTAAATCAAAAAAAGTTGGGCCAACCTAATTCACTTATTGAGACTTGTTTTAGTTGTTGTACTTATTTTACTTACTGTTTTCAGCTGACCCACGGAAAAAAAATTAATTTAATGTACACTCTGTGTAATATATCACATTTAACATTGAAAAAAAAATTTTTTTTCAAGTTTATTTTATTTTTTCAATAGCTATTTGGCATACAATACATGTATATTTTCTCAAAAGAGCCACCGTGAGTTGTATCGTTAGATGGCGCTAGAGTCACGCACCCAGCGGATATAATTTTTATCTTTTAAATCTTTTAGAACAGTTTTTAATGACGCGTTTTTCTTTTTAATTCGTTTAACCTTCTGATTAAGTGTTTTTATTTTGCGTGCATTAATTTGATAACGTAATTTATACTTTCTAGCTTGTTGTCTGAGTTTTTTTTTGGGAGTGTCAAATATTGAGTCTAGTTCGGAATCACGGGTTTCGGGATCTTGTGGTTTTGAAATATCTTCCGTAAGGTTATCTAATGTATCGCCAAAAATACCAGCCTTGTCAACTTTCTCTTCAATGTTATAGTGCTAAAACAATAAAGAAATTAATTATTTAGATTTATAAAAAATCTTAGGTAAAATGAAACATACTGATAATTCAAGTAGGCACAAACCTCTGTATTAAGTCCTGGTGTTGAAGATTTAGGACGAATAGGACCAGACGCTTCTATTTCATGGTACCACTCGGAATTTACAAGGTGAATCTAGAAAATAAAATGTGTTTTGAGAATAAAATAAAGATTTTATTTACAATGATAAAATAACCACAATAACAATAATAAAATAGAACCAACCGTTTTTGGTATAGCGTTTTTCTTGATTCGACGGTAACCACCTTTAGTGTTGTATATATCAATTTCCTCAAAATGTAATGAGCAAACAACACTAAATTTTGAAGGGAGCCACTCGATATCATTTCTGTTGTCCCGTACAGCTTTAATCCAGTTTTCTCTCCACGTTATATCAGCTGGGAACCTTAAATACATATATCATATCAAAATGACTATTATTAGAATATATTTTATTTATTTATTTATTTGGTATGTACACAGCACAGAAAATGTTATAAAAGAAAAAAATTTAATACAATTATTATGAAGGACGACCATCCATCCAACCATTTAAAATTAAATTAAGTATATAGAACAACGTGCAAATAAAAAAAAACATAACTTATTATCATAATACTTTTTCTATATTTAAAAAGTAATATACATTATATTTATAAAACGTATAGAAATAATATATAAATATAATATAATAACAATAATAACATTAAAAAAAACAAAGTTGTAAAGTGTCCGTACAAAAATCACAACTTCCCTTACTTCTGGGAAAAGATAATGTTCTTACCTTGCAACACTGATACAATGGCGTCTAAGATTGGTGACGGAGAATTATGTAAAATATTTATAGGATTTTGTTTAAATTATACAGAAAATCAGTTACTTACTTGTGAAAGGTAATCCCAGAAGACCTCACTCGCGGCCGACTACCGAGCGGCCGTCTTCATATGACTGAATCGTCTTCATATTGCGTGCCTCACTTTATGTGCGCAATGTTCTGTCTATACTTTTTTATTGGTCTGAGCATATTTTTCACCTTGTATTGTTAATAAATCCATATGGATTATTTCAAATGGTTTGGTGGCTGGAGGTACAATGTTAAACTCGGGTCTAATATTTTGGTTGACCTCACACTGACGCCAAATATATGCATCATGGCTGGCCCCTCTAAAGGTTGCATCAACATTTAAAATGTTTAAATGGCAAATCTGCAAAAAAATACATGTATAAATGTGAATATTTAAAACTTAATTACCATGTACTTTAATCACTAGAACGTACTATTTGGACATTCCTGGAATAGTAATGCTTGCGATTGAAGAATCTTTCTTCATTTTCACTGGGTCTCACCAGGTTAACATGAGTCCCATCAACACATCCAAGAACCCCAGGAAAGCCAAATTTATTGTAAAATGTAGAATACAAAAATTATTGTACAAAAGTATGATAATAATTATTAATCTAACTTTAGCTTCAATTATTGAAGACATTATTAGTTTTACAGAAATTGATCTGTTTCTATCCATCTAACCTGCTATTGCTCAAATCCTCATAGAGTTTCATAGTTCACCTCATAAATTCATTATTAAAAGATTTGACAATGTCATCAGTAACTTTACTTGGATCTTCCATTGCCTCAAGGACAAAATAAGATTTTAATGAAAGCCAACGCGTATTTGATGGACTCAAAATTTTATGCAGATCAACTCCATAGAACTCTTGTAGTTCTATAAATTTGATTGCCGTTTAGAACTACGATTAAAGTGCGCTCCAATGTTTCTTAATGTGTCTTCTACAGTACCAGGAAGTTTTAAACAAGCATTGGAAGCTACTAAATGAATCATGTGGCAGCTGATTTCATACAAGTAATATGAGATATTTTTTCTTTAAGATGGCTAAAAACAGAGTTGTATTCACCTACAATGCTATTTGTGGTATCTGAAGCAAAACCAACAAAATTAGTGAGAGGTATTTGTCTACTATTTAACCAATTAAATAAAGCACCGTTAATATCTTTTCCTTTCTCTGACTACATTTCATATACATCAAGAAATTTAGATTCGACTATGTCATTAGAATTGTTGCACATTATTACTGCAAGAGCACATTGTTTTTTACTACTTATATCAGTAACTTCGTCCATTATGATACTGAAAAAAGTCCCATTAATTTTTAATTTATTTATTAAATTATTAGCTCAGTCTGGTCCTATTACTTTAGTTACTGTATTTGTAGCTTTTGTTCGACCAAAAGTTACTTTTTGTGCAAAATTAGAGTCAGGAAATATATTGGCCATAAAAGGTATTAAGTTATCTGCTAAAAAAAGGGAGGTTGTGTAGAGCAAGAAAGGCACAAACTTTAATTTCTGCTCTTTTTATCAACTGACCAATAGTTTTTCAATTGGTATTATGTTTGATTTGGCATTAGAATTTGCTTTATGTTTATTTCTTTTTAAATGTCCTTCTAGAGCTGAAGCACTTTCATTTAAAAACCCATTTTTTTTGAATCGTGGATCCAACAGTGTGCATTGGGTTAGGAGCTCGTGGTCTTCAACGGACTCAAATCGCTTCTTAAATAAATGTTGAAATGTTTCAATTATTTTTTTTATTTCTGGTACGAAATCCTGGCGTTCTTTAAGGGTTATAAGGTGTTCCGTTACCAAACTGATCGACTTAATTAACAACTAAAAGTAACGATGTTCACGCAAGTAGGTGCGCAAATACGATAGCAACAGTTGCAGATCACAACTGTCATATATGACGTCTTTGTTATCTGTGGACTTCTGTGTGTTCTGTGACAGCCGCCGCAGATCGCACATAAAACTAGACGATAGTTTTTTTTCGTTTCAACGCGTGAAGCCGTTGTCTTTCAAATCATCAAGGTGCTCCTGCTACCAGCGTATTAGAATTGCTGCCCACATCGAAGGCTGAATCGTCGCGCAGCTGCAGACTCAGGTACGTCATACATTGTACTTCGTTTGCGCTGCTTGTCGTGAACACCGTTTATCACTTTATGTATGTGACTCCGCCACCGCTCAGGTGCAATATCCATACATAAGGTGATTAGTTATTTTTTATGAAATAAAATTACTGTAGAAGCAGTAATTTTTTTCTGCACTAATAACGTTTGTTATAACGTCAAATATTTCTAGCACCTCTACACTTTGTTCTGCGATTATCCATTCTTGATTTGTCATTGGCATGACGTTACCATCGCATTCTTCGGATCTGCATAATCTGTCACCAAGAATAGCCAGAGTGGTTATTACAGGTACTTTAGTTGATAAAATACGTTTGATCATAAGAGACGTTGAATTCCAACGCGTAGGGAAATCGGATTTTAGTTTTAAAACGGGCAGACCCATTTTATCCTGTTGCTTTTAACTGTGCGCTAGCATGAGAACTTCGTCCGAAATAATTGACTATTATCTTTATTTTTTTTTTGTTATACTTTCTATGTCGTTAAGGCTTCTTGTACGACTAAATTTAAGCTATGAGCAAAACATCCCCAATGTCGCCATTCTCCTAATCTTAGCTATATCTAATCCGCAGCAGTCATATTAGTGGCATTATCAGAGATGATAACTGTTAGTTTGTGTTTGTGTTTATATTCCATTATAATTACATACTTTTAATTTTATTATGTATATTGTCGGCATTCAAATTTTTATTATTTCTCCTTCTTCGCCTATATGTGCTGTCATAGCATAAAAACTTTCATTATTGCGGCTTGTCCAACCGTCAACAGTAACACATACGGCGAAAGCACGTTCTAGTCGCCGCGGGACTCCTTCGCGAACCATATTGTACTGCGCGGGAATTAAACTTGAAGTGAGAGTTTTTCTAGTCGGTAATTGGTATGATGGACACAAAAGATGGATGAGTTTTTTAAATTCCGGATCTTCTACTAAACTAAACGGATGGTATTCTTTAGTTATCATAGCTACGAGCTGGATATCTATATGTTTGCTTTTTTTACTTGTTAAATGCTTTGGTAAATAAGAAGTGATGGTCTCCTTCAACGGCAGTTTTCTTGGTATACATGTAGTTTTGATAACAGGTGTAGAGCTCGCTTCATTGTTACTGAGGCCGGAGGTGGTTGATCTATTAAATTTACTGTGCTGGGCAAATTACTTTCTGTATTATTTTCTATAATTCTATTACGAGTGGTGGTAATACCTGGATATTTTATTTTATTAAATTCCCTGTCGAATTTCTTGAAACAGCAACTAACTGACTGCAATACACACATTTCGCCTTTGAATTGTCGTTTACATCGGTAAAATGGTTCCATACCTCACTTCTCTTACTCAAAATAATTAAATAAAACGTAAATTAAAGAATTACTTATATGTACCTACTATCTTATATCTATTGCCTATGTATATTATTAAAAGTACAATAGTGAACGCGCGCTTTATAGCTAATGTCTGTTTATTGAAAAAACTAAAAGTGAAATAGAAATTAGAAAGACACTATAAGGCAGAAAAAACCGCTGACGCCAGCGCCGCGGCTCGCGTCGCGCTCGCGCCATGCAACGCGAATCGCGAACCACGCTAACAATAATCAATATGGTATCCAAAATATAAGTTACTTAACATAAAAAATTAGGTATATTCATAATATTAATATTATTAAAATTAATATTAATATTATGAACATATATAAGATTACGATATACATACGATTTATTAAAATTGATAACATTACAGTACCTACGAAGACATTATATTTATAATAATATTATGTACGTCTACTTATGAATGTTGTAGGTTGTTAACGACTTATCTATCAGGCTAAGACACAGAAAACTTTGAATTTTTTTCTTTTTACAGAGAGGTCACATTTGTTTAATATTTTTTCTTCTTATAATAATAATAATTGAGTACACGCTCCGTGTCTTAAAATAGCATTAGATTATTAAAATCAAAATATACTTTATTCGAATAGACTTTTACAAACACTTAAATCTAATTAAATGTCAGTGTAGTCAGTTTGTGCGGACGTTACTACCGGCTCGGGAGGCAGTTCTACTACCTAGTACCTAGTTTTAACTAATATTAAGTACTAGTTTTATAGATTAAATATAAATAACTAGTATTTGCACGAAGCTCCGCTTGCGTGATACAGGAAACTACGGTAGTCGATACCTATGTTAATTAAAGTAGGTACTCTGTCCTTTTTTGTACCTCAGACAACTGCTATGCTGAATTTAATGATAATCGGGATTCAGGTGAATAGTTAAGGCGCGAGAGCGTAACAAACAAACAAACTCACTAGCATTTATAATAAGTGCATGAAATTAGCATGCCCCTATAATTGTGCAAGAACGAAAAGATATGACTATAATAACTTTTCGAAACGCTGCTTTATTACATATAAATATAATTTAGGTACATCGTACATGTCATTTGTTTGAACCGGGTCATAAATTAGCTGTAAATCTATATTTAAAAGTACCCATATAACAACAATTGAACTACCGGTAACCGATAGCCGGTTCACAGCTCCGGTTCAAGCATATGCCTCATGAGCTGATCTGCAGCTTATACAAATTCATTGAGTTACCCATGTCTAACATCAGCACACCCCAGAGAGTCAGCAACAAAATAAAATGAAGTTTTCTTAACAATACGATGGCATGGATTTTGTTGCTGATTAGAAATGACATTGGCATACTCCAGAGAGCCCAGCAACAAAATAAAAACTAAAAATCTGCTACACTCGGAGACATATAGCCATGTTCATGCTACCTTAACATGAGGTTTTTCACGAAGTCGTTAGCATGGATTTTGTTGCTGATCGAAAATGACATGAGCACACTTCAAAGAGCCAGCAACAAAATAAAAGATAAAAATCCGCTATACCTGGAGACCTGTAGCCAAGTTCATGCTATCTTAACATGCGATTTTTCACGAAGTCGATGGCATGGATTTTGTTGCTGATCGGAAATGACATCAGCACGCCACAGAGAGCCAGCAACAAAATAAAAAATAACAATCTGTTACACCTGGAAACCTGTAGCCATGTTCATGCTACCTTAACATTTGCACGCCCCACAAAGGACAGCCCCAGAGAGCCAGCAACAAAATTAAAACTAAAAATCTGTTTCTAAACAAGACGATGATATGGATTTTGTTGCAAAGCCACTTAAAATTAATAACATGAAGATCTGTAGCCGGCTATCAATATCCATAACGCAATAGCAGTTTGACTTTCATCTTACTTTTTAAATATTATGCCTATTTCATAAATGCTGCGGAGGCGAGCATAAATGCTCCGTTAGCGTAAACGGCTGCGGAGATACGACTAAAATCAATAAAAGTGGAAAAGTGACAATTGAAACTGTGAAAAGTGACCTATCCGAAGTGCAAAGTGACACTAAACATCGTAGTGAAATTTATTTTCCCGAAATCGGAAAATTAGAACTGTTTTCACACAAAAACCACTTTTTTTGAAAATAAAAAATAGTTTTTTGCTTGCGGCGCGCACATATGATCGACGACATAGATTATAGATTAGATTTTTGGAGATCATTAAGTGCGTCAAAAGAGCAAAAAAACAATTTCGACATTATCGCTCTTTTCGCCGTCGACCAAGGTAGGAGGCTGGAATAAAAACTAAAAGTAAGCCCTTGCAGCCCACAATACAACAAAGCTTCTCCCATCACGATATCTCTACTGGATCAGAAGTTATAGAATCTACAAAATTTGAAAAATTTAGGCTCAACTTTGAAAAATTCTAGCTCGAAATCAAGATCTATGCCCCACCCCGAAATTTATTAAACCTGAAGGGGAAACTCATCGGCAGTACAACGGTGAAAACTGCGTGAAAGTCCATGCTGGGGATTGGGAGTTATTGAAGAAAACATAGTATAAGGTATTTTAAGCACATGTTTTTAAGGTTAAATGTTATATTAAATTTGTTTACGTAAATTTGACATTTTTCTATATATAAAAGTCGTGTATGTGAAATTGTTTGTTCGTTGAGATTTAAAGTTTAATAAAAATTTGCATCACTCAACTGAAAAATTCAAAAACTGAAAATCTAATTAGTGTATTTTATTAATAGTAATTAGACAAAATTAATCTCAAAATTTGTATAATAGAAAATTCAGTATTCAGTTTCGTAGTAAAATTAGATTTTCAAAATTTTTAAATTTTTAAAAGTTCCTGAAAAAACAAAATTAGATATAGTATATTATAAAAATCTTTTAGTAAATATAAATAAATAAATCAAGTTCAATAAAAAATCCAAATTTTCAAAATTTACATATAAAAATCACTAATAAAAATTTCAACGAACAAAAAATGTACGACCGCAATTCTTATTAGCTAAGTGGGAGGAGCCTGCTTGTAGCAAAAACTGCCAAGACCGAGCGGTTCTTTCACAGATAAAGATAGACCTATATCTGTGGGTTCTTTAGAATATAATATATTTAGGGCCGCTTGCATAAGGAGCCTTTATTAATTTTGTTTTGTTAAATACGTTTAACTGCCTAAAATCGTTTAGGACTAAACATGATTACATTGGCTTGCATATGTCTTCCCCCCTCCTATTTAACAAAACGTATTTAGCGAGACTGACAAATAGCGTGTTGCGTTCCGTTCGACGCGCGTTTCAACTTTTCCTTCAAACCAACGTCAATCATTTGAAAGTTCGAATAAAATTTTGCGTAAATAGGATCTTTTTTGTGCCAAAGACGAAAATGAAATGACGTTAGAAATTTGAATGTGGTGTTTACTGTTTATATTTTCGTTTTGTTTAATTTACAAATCGTGGTACATTTTTGTTCATGCCTCGTGGTCAAGTGTGTGTATAAAGTGGAAATTAGAAATCTAAAAATAAACAACGATATTATTTATTATTACTTATTAGTGAATAAACATGGCTGAAAAGAAAACAAGAACCCGTGCACCTAATTTTTCGAAACAAGACCAAGCATTGCTCTTCCAAGTGATGAAGCCCTATCATAAAATTATTGAGTCCAAGCAGACCGACTCCGTCAAACAAACTGACAAACAGGCTGCTTGGACAACAATAACCACAATGTTTAATGCAAATTCAATTGGTCTTCCAAGATCAACAGAAAATTTAATTGCTTGTTATAGAAATGTAAAGAGCAAGCTTAAAAAACAACATTCAGAGGCTAAAATGATGCTTGTTGGTAAGTACAGTCATAACTCATAAGTAAGCCAAATGAAAACCCTAATTACTTTTATTTACTTAGATTTCTGTAACATTTTAGATCCTGCACAAAGAGGATCTTTAATAAAGGCTATTGTAGATGATGGAGAAAATTGGGAGATAGTGGCAGAAACATCGAGCTGAAAAGATCCACAGCTATGTGAACAAGGATTCCAAGAACTCAAAAAGGAAGTGAGTAAAGAAGAAATTAAGAATAAAAAAAATGTGATGGGCACAGGTACAAAGATAAACTTTTTAATTTACTACTCATACTTCATAAGCTATAGTAATCTATGTGACTGCATTGGTGCTTTAGTTGATAGTGAACTTACTTTCCATGCAAAGGGAAATGGGTTAGTTTCCTACTTAGGGCAAACATTTGTGTGATGAACATTAATGTTTATTCTACATCTGGGTGATTATCTATACATAAGTATGTATTTAAACAAAAAATGTATGCATATCAGTTTCAGTCACTATGTGATAAGATATCCCAAATATTTATTATCCATAGGTATGGTGTTTTTAAATTTTTTACATAGTATTTCTTCTCAATTTAAAATACCTGAAACCTAAATATTGCATGATCACATTACAAGCATTAATGTTTTATTGGCTAGTTGATGCTCGCAGCTCTATCTACATGGGTTTTTTATATTGTGAAACTCCTCCATAATCTCAACTCTACATCAAGCTAAACAAATATACAAAGAATGAACAGATTAAACAGTCTGTATATTGTTTCTCAGTCAGCCATACACAGCAAATATAATATGTAGACATAGTACAATTCAATTCAACATAGTATGATTATGGCCAATGTTTTCTAGGTGGTGGTCCTGTTATCATATCCGATGATAATGAATTATCAGAAATAAAAAAACTGATCGAGCCACAAATGGATGGAATGTTCTCCATATATGATGGAGATTCTAAGCTGATGAAGCAATATCAGGAGACACTTCCTGAAGTTCAACGCAAAGAGCCCGTAGAGGCACAGTTTATTGAATATACAGGTAATTTAAAAGTATTAATAATAGAATCAACTACAAAGTTAAGTTGGTGATTCATTTTGACTTCTCTTGTCATTATAGCATTTTTAAATTAATATCTTTAAATTAATAATTATAGTTTAATACTTTAAATTAATAAATAATTTATTAATTTAAAAATAATAATAAATTAATATTTTTAAATTAATAAATAGGCCATATCACCAAGACAGACAAATATTATTGGTAAACACTTCATTCATCATCACTACATTGATTGAATAATAAGATAACATTGTATTGACAGATAACCAGGACATAAAAATAGCAGAGCTGGAACTGGAGCAAACCCCAAAAATTAAATCGAGGTTAGACATTCTACGCAAGAAAAAAGAGCCTTCACTATCTCACAATGGTAATATTTACTTCTATTTGTCAAGAATATTTTATACTGTACCTATGTT
The DNA here is from genome assembly GCA_951802675.2 of Boloria euphrosyne. Taxonomy (NCBI): domain Eukaryota; kingdom Metazoa; phylum Arthropoda; class Insecta; order Lepidoptera; family Nymphalidae; genus Boloria; species Boloria euphrosyne. Next base: position 427,275 of record OX637895.1, read on the forward strand.
ACATTTTTTGTGATAATAATTCATCTAATTGTTTAGGGTTTACCAACAAACATGTTCATGTCATCCCATGTGTGATTTCCCAATGGCTCAGTTGATAGCAAACCTGTTTTCTGTACTGAAGGGTGTGGGTTTGATTGTACCTAGGGCAATACTTTTGTTAGTTTCTATGTAGGTGTTAACTATATAAAATATAAGTATGTATAATTATGCCTAAATAATTATCCACCTATGTAGGTTTATCATTCTTTGGCTCATAATGTTATGTGTATTTAGGGGTCATGTGACCATATCTAAAAACTGTCTAAAAACAATTTTATATTTATTTCTTCACAGTTATCTATGTGATTATACCTTGTTTTGTAATAAAAACTTCAATAATAAATTATTATAATCAATTAATTTTTATCTGTTGCAGGAAATACATGTAAGAAACCCCAGCTTAATGAGAGCTATATTAATTTGTCTCAGGCTAAACTTGAACTGGTAGAGCTACAAAAACAAGTAGCTGAAATGGACATACAACATAAAAGAAAAATGCAAGAGTTACAAATTGAAGAGATTATGAAAGAAAATATTTTCAAAGAAAAAATGAGAGAAAAGGAGCTTGAATTAATGAATATAAAAATTCAAAATGCTAAAAACCTTATATAACTATGTTGATGTTAGGATTTGAAAAATAAAAATTTTGACTTAGATGTACAACCTTAGTTTGAATTTATAACATACCTAAAAAAATTATGAGACCTACCTAGCTAATTTTCTGTTACCATCTCTGCTCTGAACTTTATCCTTATTATAAAGGTGTGAATACACATTAGGTATGTAAATAATAATAAATAGATTTACAATTAATTGCATTTATTTCTTTATAAATTTTCAAAATAATCTTCAATGAACATTCTTCTTTCTATGTTTCGACTGCCTCTTTGTGGTAAATCAAATCCTGTTTGAATGCCTGTCTGTCTGTCTGCCTGTGGTTCTGATAGAATTGAGTATTCTGGATCATCAATAATTTCATTATCATTTTGAGATATTGCCAGATTATGCAACACTGCAGTTGCTATGATTATCCCTGGTACCCTATGAAGATTTATATTAATACCCCGAGACAAAATAGGAAATCTTCGTTTCCAGACACCAAAAGCTCTTTCCACTACATTCCTAGTTTTGATGTGAGACTCTTGGTAATAATTTTCTCCCCTGGTGCTTGGGCTACCATCAGGCAGTGGAACCATCATAAATTTATTTTGGGCATAACCACTATCTCCTAATAAATGCTTATTAGGGTATCGGTTCTGTACGAAATCTCGCCTTATGGCACAGTTATCCCAAATGTTAGAATCGTGAGCAGAACCATGCCATCTTGCCACCACATCAAAAAATTGTAGATTAGCTGCTGCCACACACTGCGTGTTAATGGAAAAATACCCTTTGCGATTTCTGTACATTTCAGCATTTTCACCACCAGGAGATATTATCCTTATGTGTGTGCAATCTATGGCTCCAAGAACTCTAGGAAATTTCGCGATTTTATGGAATTCTGTAGTAACTTGTTGCTGTTCTTCTTTGGAACTTGGAAAACGTATGTACTTACGGCCCAAACTTGCAATAGCATGAGTGACACGATGGACAATTCTACACGCCGTTGACTCGTGAACCCCAATCATATCACCACATGTAATTAGTTGACTACCAGTGGCAAAGCGTAAGGTACACAGAAGTTGATTCATAGGAGTCACAGCAGTCACTCTGAAATAAATTTATTGATTGATTAAGATGTAAAATGAAATTATAGAATAAATGTTTATGTATGTATGTCTTTTTATTTGATTATATATAATCAAAGGTCTTTTTATTGTGACCATCCTTTAACACTACTCGTACCTATCATAATCGCTGCCTTTTTAGTTTAAAATAAATAGGTAAGTTAGTGAGTATTTAGGTACGAATAGGATCATGCAATGTTACCTGCTTATATTATATTCAAGTTGTGTCTCCAATATCTTGCAATAAAACTAGTGCCGTAGCTTTTGATAGCCGAAATCTTCTCCGAAATTTCTTTTCTGAGAGATCGTTATATAAATTTGATCTCGGAAAAAGTTGTCTGGGTGCAATGTGTCTGTTTAAATACATAATTATTTCTTCGTCGTCGTCAGAGAATTCCCACAAATCCATCACAACACAAACTGAAAAACACCGTTCTTAAATCCACACCAACTGTTGCATTCAAATCAACAACAAAATATTTACTACTCTTTGAACAAAATGTAGCTATTACGATCACCTGGCTATTCAAGATGGCGCTAAACATATTTATGCATCGCTAAACGTCTATTTTCGAGCGTTTAATTTTGACAGTTTGTTAAATGCGTTTAGGGGCAAATTTTACGTTGTGCAAGACATTAATCTTATTTAGTGCGCTTAATACATTTAGCATTTCACTAATTGTGTTTAAGAATCCTTATGCAAGCGGCCCTAAAGGTGAGACCGCACTAGGCGTAACTACACTGCACTGCAGCGACGCGACACGGCACTGCAAAATATTCTTTGTATGAAATAGTGGCTGTGTTCCGATATGCACTGCGAGCACTGCACAGTGCTATCACTGTAGAAAAATTCGTTCCGTTATGGACTGCCAGTATACTGCCGCAGTACCCTAGGGAAATATATGACGTCATAAATCGCCGCCATATTCTACTGTGAGCACTGGCGTTTTCGAGGTAAGGTACTCGCAGTACCTTGATCACCTGATCAGTCAAAACCACTCGAGTGCCTAACGTCTTATAAACAAAGCTACAGTTTAATCAGAAAATTTGAAAGTTCTGTAATTAGTTCGGATTAATAAATAAAACAATAAAACAATGGAAGAAATGCAAAAATTAACCTTATTAGACTGTGTTGAAAATGTTCAATACGAGCTGAAAGTTACGCAGGAAATTTTTGATCGTGCAAAGACAGGTAAGTTTGCCATTGTATACATTATTAATGTACTAGAAAACTTGAATACACTCATTTGAATGCTGCGTCAAAAAATGCGGCTGACAGTATACGGGATTGCGTTCCGTTTTAAATCGTAACCAGTATAACTGGCTATAAAGGAACGGCTTCACAGTATACTGAATTGACGTCACACTGTACAGTGGTCGCAGTGCATATCGGAACATACCCAGTATGAGGCATACCGCACTACGCGGCAGCAGCACTACGCGACACGGCACTGCACGGCAAACTTGACCAACTCGCCAAAAATGCCGCGGCGTGCTGCGTCGTGTAGTTCCGCTGCCGCTAGTGCGGTATAGCAAGCGACGCGACACTGCACGCCAATCAAGTTCCTTGAACCTTTTTAATAATAAAATGTAAAAAATATGGTGGGATATTTAACGTATTTAATTTTTTTTTCTAATTAATTTCATTTCATAACATTACATCTAAATAAAAATATAAATACAGTTGAACAAACAATTTGATTGATCGAACAGTATAAAAAATAATCTATCGAATAAAAAACATTACATATGAGACATAATACGCTAACTTGTAAAAAAATTATTTTTATTTTTTAAAAAGAAACATTTATCGAACAAATAATAATTTTTGAAGACCAAACGATTGGTTTATAAAAAATAGTCGAAATATTTTTTCAGCCACCAGGTTCAAGGAATTCGCTAATAATGTCATAGCATATTTAATGCGTAAAACGAAAGGTTGCTTATAAAAATGGCTCTATACGAAGAACGATGTTTAGTTTTACTTGTTGGCCAATATCCAAAGATATAATATTATGATCTCCAAAATGACATTGAATGAAAAATACCAGTAAAAATGTTAGTTTCATCCATCGTGCTCAAAGGTTGCCGAACTACTGAAAAGCAAAATCTGTCGCGTAGTGCCGCGCTAGTGCGGTATACCTGTTTTTGCAGTGCCGTGTCGCGTCGCTGCAGTGCAGTGTAGTTACGCCTAGTGCGTTCGCACCTTTAATTAGTTTACGTAAATTTTACATTTTTCTATATATAAAAGTCGTGTAAGTGAAATTGTTTGTTCGTTGAGATTTAAAGTTTAATAAAAATTTGCATTACTCAATTGAAAAAAATTCAAAAACTGAAAATCTAATTAGTGTATTTTATTAATAGTAATAAGACAAAATTAATCTCAAAATTTGTATAATAGAAAATTCAGTATTCAGTTTCGTAGTAAAATTAGATTTTCAAAATTTTTAAATTTTTAAAAGTTCCTGAAAAAACAAAATTAGATATAGTATATTATAAAAAACTTTTAGTAAATATAAATAAATAAATAAATCAAGTTCAATAAAAAATCCAAATTTTCAAAATTTACATATAAAAATCACTAATAAAAATTTCAACGAACAAAAAATGTCCGACCGCAATTCTTATTAGCTAAGTGGGAGGAGCCTGCTTGTAGCAAAAACTGCCAAGACCGAGCGGTTCTTTCACAGATATAGATAGACCTATATCTGTGGGTTCTTTAGAATATAATATATTTAATATTAAAATAGAAACTTCTCGAAGTAAATGCCCAAAGTGTCAGGACAGAGTTGCATTACTCAAATTAAATTAGTATATATTTTTGTTAGCTAATTTGGACTTTATTACTTTTAATTTTAGTTTAATTATTTTGTTAGAAATTGGAAAATTCTAGAAGTTTTGACCGAAAGTGCAAAGAGCGAGTGGTTTTACTCGAATTTAATATAAGGGCTCATTTTCATTAGTCGTTAGAGCACGCATTCGGGGTGCGGGAGATTACTGTTCACGCATGCCATAGGGACCGCATGCTGTAATCGTTTTCATTAGTCGATAGGGCTCGCATACGAGGTACGGGAGATTTCTAGTTAAGCATGCGATAGGGCCAGCATGCGTTAACCGTTTTCATTAGTCGATAGGGCCCGCTTGCGGATTGTTTGATATTCTTCATTGCACATTTATTTTGAAAGAGTGGGACTGAGTAGAGTAGGTACATGCTGTATGTATGGATCATCTGTTTGTGATTTACTGAAGAAGAAACTATTAACTTCACTGAAGTTAGACAATTGCATTCGTAAACTGAGTCCCCGCACGGCGCACCACGCATGCTTTAAACCAACCGACGAATTTCATTGGTTGTTAGGCCACGCACAGGGAATACCCGCATGCCGTATAACGACTGAGATATAGATAGCCTATTTTCATTAGTCGACAGCCCGAATTCGGGGACTCCCCGCTTGCGGTGTAACGACTGAGTTAACGACTAATGAAAATGAGCCCTAATAAATAACTCCTAGTACAATTTTGAACCTTAGTGACTTAGATTTTTTTCTAATTATTTTGTTAGTGAAATTAAACTTAGAGAATTTTAGTGCCAAGTAAAGACTACAGTGTATATAGGGAATAGACTGGTATGTCAAGCTTTTAAATGTCCGCCTTGAAAAGCGCCATCTAGGAGACAGATATAGCACTAAATAGGGGGAATGCCCTGTGTATATATATATATATAGGTACTTATTTAATATTATATAGCTTGTTAAATTGGAATTCAGGTAGTTGGTAGATATGGACATTTAAGTGCCGGGTGTTCTGAATAGATATGGTACATAACTCTATAGAATAGTGATATTTACCAATACCATAACATTTAACTCCCGCCAATTAAAATTAATTTGACAATTAAACACAAATACTTATTTATACTTTTTTAATTTATTTTTTTTATAAAATACATCAGCATCTCTTTTAATTACATCTTCTGTATCAAAAAAATGAGTTTTTCCATTTAAAATAGAATTCACATCCTTACACCAGTTATTTAGAAAAAATATAACAGTTTCTTTTGTCAAATAATCAATAATTTTGTTTCTATGCAACTTACATGTTATAAAATTAAAATTAAGATTTGTTAATAGAATTAAATTGATATATTTTTGTTTGTTATTTTTGTTGCTTCTTCTTTTTAAAATTTCGACAACATGATTTTCAATTTCGGCAAAGCAATCAAAAATGTTCCTTGTTGGATAACATAGCCATCCTTTGTCACTATACTCGCTTATATTTATGTGTCTATGAAAAGCCTCTAGTTCCTTACTCTTAAATTCCTCAATGCACACTGGACAACCTTTAAAAACTTTTATTTGGACTCTTGTTACAAGCCATCCACTACAATACGCTATTGCCGCACACCTCTCTACATCTGTTGGGGATTTGCCTTCAATAAGTTGATTTGTATTTACATTTTTAATATTTAAATCATTTATATTTCATTCTATATTTTCTGTGTCGACCTCATCATTGTTTTTATTATTTCTTATAAGATTTTTTAAATTTTTCAAGCAAAAGTCACCATCTTTTTCACAATTGGCCCCGACAGAATGAGGAGATGTTAAATTATTTATCAATAATGTTTTAAAAGCTGCTTGAAAGCCATATGCATTAGGCATATTGTTTGAATGGCCTTGTGCTCTTATAGCACCAAAAAAGTTTTCCAAGGGGTCCTGATTAAAATGTCTTAACAAAACTGATGTTACATTGAGGGACTTCAAATGACTAAATAATAGCTGGAACCCTTCAATTGTCTTTATCCAGCTCGAAATTGATGGAACAGAGGCTTTTCTCCCATCCTTTGTAAGAAAGACCATGGACTTTAATACAGTCAAACTTTTTCTCCATAACTGGTGATGAGGAGATTTGGGAGTTACAGCAGTCCTATAAATTTTACCATTTTTTATTTTGCTGTAACTCCCATTAACAGAATCAAATAATTCATCCATAAACATTAATAAATCCGCTGTGTCCTTATGTTCAGCTGAAAGTTGCCCACAATCTAAAAAGAAAAGGAGGACATGCTTAGTACTCATAAAATCAAAATGTATAGAAAAAACAAATCGTGTTTATATAAATGAATGTTGCATAATAATGAATGTTAATCTCACTAAAAAGTAAAAACTCAAAAACAGCTGACAGATTTTGATTGAATTTTTTGTGTGTTTGAGTGGTTCCTGGGATGGTTTATATTCACAATTGGAACCAGTAGGGGGCGTTCTAGGTTCAGGACAGGACAGTAAATCATAAAAACATAAAAATTACGATATTCTGCGTGGCAAACTTCATATAAAGACTATCAACTTAGACAATGAAACAAAACAATGGGTAAAGAATACAATGAACATCAGGATATAAATCTAGTACCTGCCATATATCCAAGGGCAACACCAACTGTCCGACTGAATACCTGAGTGCAGTGTTTCACTTTCATCTTAGGGATCAGTTTAGGTACAACATGTTGCGCTGTTAATTTAGGCACCAATCTGACACCTTTATAGCCTGGCTGCCTGTGGTACATATCTTCTAAATGTTGCCATTTTGCAACTTTTTCCTTTCCATCTTGGGTAAACATTAAATTTTTACTCAACATATTATTCCTTATCCCTTTCATCAGATGGGGTGCATCAAATAAGGGAAAAATCTTTTTTTTATTTATTTCAAAAAACCCACCAGTCCATTCTTTATTGTTTCGTAAATATTCGATTCTAGTCTCATTAAATAAACTATTTATAGCAGCCCGGTTTGATGACCCCTGGTCACAAACAGTGGCCACTACTTTCAATCCTGTGGCTTCTACTTCTTTTATAACAATTTTTAGTTGTGCCTTTAAGCTATCTGTTTTAGTAGAGCCTCTACAAAATGTGAAATAAACTGGTTGTTTGAATTTTTTTACCACTCCTTTCACCATAAACACCAAAACATGATCACAAATCTGCTTCTTTTTTTCCTCACCATCATCCACCATACCAATAACTTCATCATTTCTTCTACAGTAGGTTAAGTTTGGTGAAATTGCCATTTCATCAAAAATTATTGTACAAAACTTATGGTTGTCATTCAATTTTGCTACAGGTTCTTTTAACTCGTCAAATAATTCCACAGTCTTACCTGGCTTGAGGTTTATTTTTTTTAATAATAATGAAAGTGTTTTTCTTTTAGGTAAAACACTAAAAGTACTTAAAAACCTATATGCCTTTGGGCTTCGCTTGTACAACGCAAGTGATAGAATTTTTTCTTTTATTGAGAAGCGTCTCCCTTTTGCTTTCTTTTTAAATTGAGTGACTTGCATGGCAAAAAAAGTTTTTGTCTCTTCACTCATATTTCTCATCAAGAGCTCAAAAGCTTCTGTCTTTTTAAGCTTGAAAGTAGCCTTCTTCTTAAAATAATCTTTCTGTTTTTGAATTTTTTTTAATTGCTGTCTCATATTTGAAATTTCTTTGCTTAGTGCTTTCTCTTGTTTAGTGAGAACCAGCTTCCTAGCTGAAAGTAAAAAAGACATCAAATCATTATAAATTGTACATCATTAGTAAAAAGAATAAGAAATTCAATTTAATATTATAAAAATATCACACCAAGCATTACGTAATTTATTTTGCAACACTATATTTGACTGTTGGTTTTTTGAAAATCTCACAGGAACTATATGCTGTTCTAGGATACTCTAGCTAACTCTTCACATCTTTACTATAATATACATTCAAGAAATCACATCAATCCTGTTGTAGGATATTAAAGTACAAACACATTTTTGCAATAATATTACATATAATATTATTGTAAAAAAGTAACTAAGAGTATGAAACATGACATAATGCCTACAGTAAAATATAATATTTCCACTAAGCCATGTAATTATAAAAACTTTACTAGTTTAAACCTAAAAATTTTGACATACCTTTTACACAGTCTTTTGTGTTTAACTTAATCATAGCAGCTACAGGCACTTCTTTACTTGATGTAGCAACAACTGCAAAATACCAAAATTAACACATGAAATATGTCATAAGATTTTTTATTTTTCATTTTAGTTTGGTATAATACACTAACCTATTAGTATCAATATTAAATAAAACTTAAAGGTGAAATATATTTAAAATTACCTTGAGCCATTTCCATCTCATTACAATTTGTTAAGCAACTGGTGCTTGTACCTGGTTCAGAAATCATTGCTTCAGCAGTTGCTACATTCTCTAAAATAGAAATAGGTACATATCAATATCAAAACCAATATTCACTTGAGAGAATAAGACTTGTCCATATTTCTACATTTAGCTTTTGCCCACAACTTCATTTGTGTGGAATAAGTTTTTTAAATTCCCACTGGAACTCCTCAATATTCTGGGATATAAAGTCACTCTCCAGGTCCTCAACTATACCCATACAAAATCAAGATACTCAGACTGACAGACAAAAATGAAAGAACTACAGTTTTGGCCTCAGTATAGATCATAGAGTGGAGTGCCCTCCAAAAAAATTTTAAGAATTGGACCTGTTACAGTTTTATTATTATATTTCTACATGGAGAAGTTAGAAGTACCTCTAAATACAGCTATCATACATTCTCCGACAAGTTAAAAAACTACAACATTGCAAGTGAAAACATATGCTAAAAAGTAAAAATTACGTTTAAAAAAAATTGTTTAACCAACCTGCTAAACAGAGTGATGGGATGGCTAGGGAACACAACTTTGTTGGGTACAAATAAATGTTTTCAAAATGTCTACGACACACCCTCCTGTTACGGTAAACATAATCTTGTTCCAATTCAGCTATATGTCCCCCAATCTTCTGTACCCAAACTTTAAACAAATCAATGTTTTGATTTGGGTTGGGGAAATGGTGCAGCGAAATACCTGTGAATACATTATGAAGTCATAAGATATTAAACATGAAATCTGTCTATTAATAGTGACTCTACTACTCCATTCAAATAGCTGACTTCCATTGAGAAAAGTGCCAATAAACTTAGTAGGTTAAGGTTTAGTACACTTGCTAGTTGACAATAAGTATTTATTTGTGTACAAGTGAATGTGGTGCTAGAATTCATCCACTGCATCCTTGACATGATGACTTCCTACTATCCTACTAATATTATAAATGTGAAAGTTTGTAAGTATGGATGGATGAATGTTTGTTACTCTTTCACAAAAAAACTACTGAATGGATTTTAATGAAACTTTACAATAACATAGCTTATACATCAGAATAACACATAGGATACAATTTATAAAGATATTGTGAGAATTGTCCAAAATCCAAAATATGAAATAAGTAAGACATTAGAAGTTTGTAAAAACTGTATGCTAAAAAACCCCAGGGACGAACCCCAGCGAAGCGAGGGTGTGTCGCTAGTATATTATTCTAGTTATCTCACATTATTAATTATTATAGCTTATTGAAAGGCAATTTTCCGATTAAATCAGTAGGGTATATGAGGTAACAAGCAATATTACACTTCGATTTAAAATAGTACGGATTTACTTACCATCGCCAGCAACAGTTGGACAGCCAGGCACACAACAAACTTTTTGAGACATCTTTAAAGTCCTTCTAGTGCTTCTAAGCGACTAAACAAAATCAAAATCAGATAGCAACGGAGTCCAGGGGGAATGCCAAGTTATCGTGTAAACAAGAAAACAGTAGTCCAAAAACAAGCCAAATGTAGAAGAAATCGCAGTCCGAAAGCAAAGCACTAGTCGTAAAAATCTTTAAATTAACTCCAAAACCGTAGAACTTCGAGAACACTTGCGAATTGCGAAATGAATGAAATTCAAATTTCATGAAAACATAACGAAAATAAAAACTGACACTTGACCACAGACAACAAAATTAAGGATTTTAAGCACATTTTATTATTATTATTTTAAAACGGAACTTAAAATAAATAAATAATACAATATTATGAATATTTATTTTTCTTTATTAAAAGTAAAGAGAGTTTTATTTTATTTTGTGCACTTAAAGAACTTAAATATTTTTTAATACGTTAACACTAGCATTTTAAAAAATTGAATATGTTAACACTGCGAGATTGTTTCGAAATCCAGCTCCTAGATGGCGCATTTTAGCTAGTTTATCTCAGAGTTCTAAGATAACATACCGTGGTGCCAAGGCAGATCTGTTTAACATTAAATTATTAATATTTTATATTTTATAGTAAAATAGGACTTTAATGACATAGGATTTTTATCCTATTTAGTTTGTTAGGAAAATTAGACTTAGAGAAGTTTTTTCTATTTTTATATATACTTTAGACATAGTTTTAGATATTTTTATGTTAGATTTAGGTACTAGTCTGGGGCGGAAATCGAACCCGCATCTCAGTTTTTTAAAAATTTTTCAAGTTTTTATTTTTTCGCACTTTTAAAATTTGTGTTCATATCTGAGAGTATACCCCTCATTTACAAAGCCACGCCCCCCCCCCCCCCCCCCCACCTTTTCCCCCAAAATTTCAAATTTGGTCAGTGTATCCCTCATCAAAATTCCAGCACTTTTTAAAATCCCCCCTTCCAAAAATTTTACCCCACCCCCTCGAATAAAAACGCAAATTTCTCGTAAATTACTTAACCGATTGCGACAAGATAGGAGTCATAGGAAAGGCCATTAAATACCGAACCTAGCTCACTATATAGAAAAATTTTAAACTACCCCCTATAATTAAAAAACCCGAAAATAACACTTTTTCTAAAAATCTACTCCTTGAATTTTTTGGCAAAAAATATCTCTTAAAAAGGACATACATTAAAAGCATTTTCAAAATTAAAATCTTTAAATTTTCTTAAAACACCCCTTCCAGAACCCCTTAAGTCAAAAATTCATATAACTTTTTAAAAATTAAATTTAAATATATCGTGCTTGGGCTCATTTTAAAGAGCTCAACTAGACCCATCTCCTCTATACAGTTTTGAGTCCCCCAGACTAAATTAGTAAATAAGCTAGATTTAAAGTAGGTTAAAATTTGACAAAATTAGACGATCGAGCCTCTTACACTCGACTATAAAAACTTGAGTATTTGATTGACTAGACCGAAGCCCTAAAACAACAAAATGTATCACACACCCAAAACCACTAAAACAACAACATCTAGACCAACAACAACCAGACCCACTACATCCAAACCAACAACATCCACAGACAGAAGGGTATCTACATCGTCAACATCATCGACACTTACACTCCCGCGATCGCCAATTCTACCATATTGTCCTCCAGAGCAGAGACCTTCTGAACCAACAACCCTAAAAGAGGTCATTGAGGTGAAGGTTAAGAAATTCTTCGTACACTCATACGAAAACCTACGAAAATCTGGAAATCTGAAGCGATCAATAAGGGATGTGTTAGAAGAAAGTACAAACGGTCTCTTCCAACTAGTATTTGAAATACTAAAATTGATACCAAGCGAGATAGCCGATAGCACAGAAATAGAAGATTTAGAAAACTTCAATCTCGAAAAACTGACCAGAGTCTCTGAAGCAGCAATAACACAGAAGGATTGCTGTGGAACACTTACCAAAGAAATAGAGAAAATTCGACCTAAACTAGAAGTACACCTAACACAAGTCAGTGAGAAAATCGACAATTCTACAGAACAGCTAATTAGTAACATAGAAATTCAAGGACAAAAGTGCGAAAATTTAGAGAAAGAAATTCAAAAACTTAAACCGAACTTAGACAAACATAATGCCAAAATAGAAAATAGAATCCGGGAAATGGAAGCTAAAAACTTAGAAAGTTGGAAATGTATAACAGCACTTAACGAAAAAATTGATAAGCTAGTGGAAGAAAATAAATATCAGAACTTTCGACCGAAGGAAATTTTATTATCAACAGCAAAAATACATGTTACGGCAAATGATGGCTCTACTCACATAATGAGAGCACTTATAGATCAGGGGTCTCAAATATCATTAATAACCGAAAATGCAGCACAGAGGTTAGGGCTCAAAAGATCAAAATGTAAGGGTGTCATTTTTGGCGTAGGAGAAAAGGGAAGCAATTGCAAGGGCATGGCAAATATAGTATTTTCATCTATTTATAACGATTCTTCGTTTAGATCTGATGTATACATAATGCCAAACTTAATTAAGAACTTGCCTAACAAAACATTCGCGAAACCATCATGGCTACATCTTAACAACATAAATTTAGCAGATCCAGAATTTTATATCAGTAAACCTATTGACATCTTATTAGGTGCTGATATTTATTCATCGATTTTATTGGGAGGTATATATATATAGAGGAGAAGGAGAAAATCAACCCATAGCCCAGCAAACCCATTTAGGTTGGATATTAAGTGGTAACGCACAAACATATCATTGCAATGTCGTATTAAATAATTTAGAAAATATTCAGCAGTTTTGGGAAATTGAAGATATAACGGAGCCCTCAAATATGACATCTGAAGATTTACAATGTATTAATTTTTTTAAAGCAACTACAAAACGACACGAAAACGGAAAATATGAAGTACGATTACCTTTAAAACAAAATATTGAGGAAGAATTAGGTTTTTCAAAACAAGTAGCTATTGCTCAATTTAAAAATTTAGAACGTAAATTCAGTAGAAATAAAATATTTGCAACCGAGTATAAAAAATTTATGAATGAATATATCAATTTGAATCATATGTAATTGTGTAACAATAACAGCAATACGACACTGGAATGTTATTTACCACATCATGGTGTAGAGCGCATTGACTCTATAACGACTAAACTTAGAGTCGTTTTTAATGCATCAGCGAAAACATCGAATGGCACAAGTTTAAATGATTTAATGTATCGGGGCCCAAATTTACAGCAAGATCTGCAGTCACTCATATTGAAATGGAGAAAATTTGAATTCGTATTTACTGCCGATATTGAAAAAATGTATCGAAATATATTAGTAAGCAAAGAAGATCAAAAATATCAAAAAATAAAAAGGCGAGAGGAACCTTAATAGTAGCTTACAAACTTATCAACTTTTAACCGTTACATACGGCACCAAAGCAGCACCTTTTTTAGCAATGATGACTTTAAAGCAATTAGCAGCAGATGAGAAGAACAGATTTCCAGAAGCAGCTAGAATCTTAGAAGAAGATTTCTATGTCGATGATTTAATAAGCGGAGCATATTCTATCGAGCATGGCAAGCAATTAGGAGGGAATCGTTCAACAAAAAAGTTCATTCGCAATTGTGTTATATGCCGAAAACACAATACTAAGACAAATTATCAGTTAATGGGAGATTTACCTTCAGTGAGAGTAAGTTCTGCTCTCCCATTTTATCACACTGGCGTAGATTTTACTGGTTACGTAGAGGTTAAGGCAAACAAAGGAAGAGGAATAAAAACGTGTAAAGGCTATATAGCAATATTTATTTGTATGGTGACTAAGGTTGTACACTTAGAACTTGTGTCAGATCTGAGCACTGCAGCATTTTTATCAGCTCTCCGTCGTATGGCAGCAAGAAAAGGAACTCCAAAGCATATTTAAAGTGACAATGGAACCAATTTTGTTGGAGCCAGCAGAGCGTTACAGAAAGAATATTTCGATTTAAAGCAATCTTTAGGGGAAGAGTTTTATAAAGAAATCACAGATATGGATATTCAATGGCACTTTAACGCTCCAGCTTGGCCAAGTGCTGGGGGTCTATGGGAGAGAGCAGTCAGAAGTTTAAAATTCCATCTTAAAAGAGTTTTAGGGGAACAAAAGCTAACATTTGAAGAGTTTTCTACGCTATTGGCTCGCCTTGAAGCATGCTTAAATTCGAGACCACTATGTGCTTTTTCAGAAAATATCGATGACTTAGACGTTTTGACACCCGCCCATTTTCTAACTGGCAGAGCAGGTTTATCCGTAATTGATACAGTTGAAGAAGCGGGACACGGTGGCAGTTAACAACAAAATTGTTTCAAGACATTTGGAAAAAATGGAAGTCTGAGTATCTATCACAGTTATCAGCTAGAAGCAAATGGCTTAAGCCCCAGCAAGATATCAAAGTAGGAGATATTGTCATCATTCGAGAAAATAATCTTCCTCCAGCAAAATGGTATATGGGAAAAGTATCAGAGCTTCATCCAGGAAACGATGGTCATGTTCGGGTTGTAACTTTAAAAACAGCCAATGGATTTATTAAACGTCCCATAATTAAATTATCTACATTGCCGTTATCTGAATCCAACACAGATAATAAGCCCACGGAGAGTTTGAATACTCCTGTTGTTAATAACAAACATACGGAAAAATCCAAAATAAGTTTTTTTACGTTTGTTACCATGTTTATATCTTTTATGAGTTTATAAAATAGTATAATATCACAGCACTTCGAAATGATCAATTTTTATATTTAAATTCAATAGCAAATTTAAAATTAATACAAGATGAGTGGAAATTAGTAGTGTTCTACAAAATGAATCCGTATTGGCAAGGTATCACGGTAAATAATCAATTAATTAATCATTTAGAAAAAACATGTGCTAGTATATCAGATAATACGCACTGCGACATTACTCTATTACAATTACGTCATGAATACACTGAGCTGGAGTACTATAACCAGCTGCTTCTTACTCAGCATTTCAGAGAGCGCACGCGACGGCGGCGCGGGCTTATCAATGGAGTGGGTTATATTGCAAACAGTCTGTTCGGAGTATTGGATGAGCGATTCGCAGAAAAATATGAGCAGGACATCGAACTTATAAGGAACAATAATAAATACTTTTTAAATTTAATGAAAAATCAAACGTCGCTAGTAGAAGCAGAATATAATCTATTAAAACGTACAGAGTCAACAATTGAAAAACAGCATAAATACATAAACAAACATTTAAATACTATATATGGGTCATTGAATACGGTACAGCAAGAATTACGAAATTTGTCATTAAACCAAGAATTTACACTTTCAGTAATAACAGCCAGCAATATTTTACAAAATTTACACCGAATACAAAGCAATCTCTTAGGAATTATTACCGATATTCACAACGGAAAGTTTAACATATATTTATTAACACCCGAACAATTACAAAAGGAACTAAATATTATCGCGGGTCATCTTCGCAAGGACTTGACATTGCCGGTGGACGATTTCCACAATGAATTAAATAGTTTATACAAAGTTTTACGAATTAAAGCTAGGATGCCTCAACAATATTTAATCTTTGAAATATCATTTCCTCTCGTAAGCAGGGACAATTACATACTCTACAAATTAATTCCCGTCCCACGCCAGGTGGAACATAATATGATAACAGTTACTCCAGTGTCAGATCACGCAGCAATCAATTTAAGAAAGGACACTTATTTTACGATTGATGACTTGCAGTTGCAGAAGTGCCTAAAAAATGATCAAAGCTATATGTGTCAACACAGAGAAATGATTTTTCACCTTGATAATCAAGAAAAGTTTTGCTTAATTAATCAAATAACACAAAACTGTAAAATAAGCAGTTCTGTATGTTATCAAAAATGGACGTAGCTTAATTTGTTAAATTATTTATATTTTTATTGCGACAGTTACACAGTTAGAATGATTTGCGACGAGCATGTATTTTCCCAAAATTTAAACAATGCAGGCATTATAAACTTGCAACCAGGGTGTATCATTAAGGGAGATGATTTTACCTTATTTTCATATCAACAATTAACAAACACCATTGACCTTCAACCGCGGATATATGCTCCAAGGGTGACCGAAATTAATCATTTAATAAATATATCAATCCCGATTGAAACAGTCATCGGGTTAAATGTTTCAAACATCAATAAAACATTTAATGATCTCAGCTTACAAATAAAGTCAATTCAGCAAAATAGTCAATTGATCGATCTTGGTGTATCCCATCACGACCTCCACCAGTACATAGTATGCTTCGTGTTGGTGGCGGCGGCAGGAATCTCAGCAGTGGTCCTAGCGTGGCGTCGTTGCAAGAGGCAAAGCGCGCCTATCACTCCTAACATTCGATACAGAAACAACAGTGTGAGTAGTGTAAGTGGTAGTGTAAGTGCCAGTGAAGTGTGTGTGTCGCGAAAGCAGAGCAAGGCTGACCGTCAGCCCAGTGTTAGTGTTAATGTGGAGCTTAAAAATCAAGCGACCTCTCCTATTTTTAAAAGACCTTCTTTTGTAGTTTAACAACAATAAGTTAGAATTTGTAAATCATTTAGTTTAAGTTTTTTTTATTGTTAATTTAAGCAAATATTGTCTTCACCTTGTAGCATCAATTCATCTCATAATCATTGTTTGTATCACTTTTCTTGCCTCCCCTGGGAGCATGTTCGGGCCAAAGGTTGTTACCGAACACCTAAGCAATAATGCTTAGTAGGTGTGTTATAAATACATCGAAACGCACCTAAAACGGCAGTGCACGTTCGGACAGCAATCAAACCGGCTGCATTCATTATCATTAATTAGCATCTTAGCATTATATTATTAAATCAATAAACTTTTACAACGATCTTTGACTATATTTAATTTATCAAGCATTAGTAGTAGGTCGCGTCCCCTACAAGAACAATTTAGCAGAGGAAACCAAACAAGAAATAGCAAATATAAAGGCAGATCTGAAGGAGGAAAGGAATAGACCACGAGAAGAAATAAGTAACCAAATACAAGCAAGCACGGCACAGACAACCTACGCAGAAGTAGCAGCAAAAGTAAGACCTAAACCCACCCAATGCCTTCTAATAGGCACGGACAACCATTTGGATACAAGCGAAGCAGTAATTACAAAAATAAGGGAGGTACTTAAAGCAAAAGAATCCGGCATACACGTCTCGAAGATAGGAAAGGTGAAGGACCAAAGAGTACTCATTGAAACCGAGAACGAGAAAGACTTCGAGATCATCAAAAATACACTCCATAAGCAAAAATTCCGTATAGAAGAACGAGCTAATAAAGACCCCTTAATAATAATCAGAAATGTCATTAAAAGCAACACAGACGAAGAAATAATAGAAGCAATTAGAAAGCAGAATCACCATCTCATACAAGACATCCCAGAGTAGGAGTACAGAGTTAAGATGCGGCATAGGAGGAAGGCAAGGGACCCTACGGAGACCCACGTGGTTCTGCAGGTCTCACCGTTGGTCTGGAAAAGGCTAACGGGGGCGGGCAGAATGTATCCCGTATGTCCCTGTTTTCGACCTATCGCCGCTGGTGCAGTGCTCCAGGTGTTTGGCCTTTGGCCATGGTAAGAAATGGTGCACTGAGAGCATAGATCTATGCAGTCACTGCTCTGGGCAGCACATGATGCGGGAATGCCCCAGCAAACTGGCAGGAGAGCCTCCTCAGTGCAAAAATTGCAAATCAGCAAAACATGGTCACGACCACAATGCCTTCGACACATCGTGCCCAATAAGACATAAATGGGACGCACTAGCAAGGTCGAGCGTTGCCTATGTTTAGCCGCAGAAGTTCACACAGCATCAGACTCAACAGCGAAGCGTATCAAAGTGGAAACAGCGGAAACGAACAATACCCTGAACACCAACATTTTCATGGCATTTCTTGTAATAAAGCTTTTGTATAATAAGTTAAGTTAATAATAATAAGTTAGAAAATATAATAAGATAAGTTGGCATTGTAATTTTAAAACAACTATGATAAATTGTTAATAAATAACAAAATGTAGCAATAACTGGCATTATAGCAAAATAGTATACCTCCCATTTAGAAGTAGTCCCAATCTGGCCTAGTAATGCTTATGGTACTCGACTAACTAACCTATTATTTAAAAGTAGGTTTGGGAATTAAATTAAAACAAAATGGTATGTAAAAATGGTTTTTTTTTTTTGAATGGGTCATACACATATTTTATCACTTTAATTAATTCCAAAAATGGGTCTCCTTTATTTTTTTTCTATAGATTTTATCCACGTGAATTCTACTATTACATCTGCAAAATTTTCTAGGTGGTTATAATTATCCTTGTAAAAAAAATTTTTTAACCACCACTGGAACTCAATTCTTTGAGTATGAGACCCATCATCTGCCACGAATGGATTATGGGGGGTCACTGTGGTTTACTTTTTTATTAATATATCCATGTTCACTTAAACAATCAGTACCTGGATGACCGAGCTTTGATTGGTATTTTTAAGAAAAATGTTATTATTATTCGCCAATAGATGTCGGGAAGAGTCATATTTTTCTGTTTAAGTGGCAATATTGGGCTACCCAAACGCCGCTTTTTGTTATTTTCTTTCAATAAAAAAAATAAGTTTATGTTTAAGTTGATTATCGATAAAGTTGATTATTGAAAACACGAATAAAACAACATTTTCTGAAAATGAACCCTAGCTAGATCGATTAGTATACAAAATTTTATTAAAATCGTTGGAGCCGTTTCCGATTTGCTCGGTATTTTTTTGTTAAAATTGTGTTTTTTAGAAATTATATTTAAGTACGAATTACATTTCCGAGATTTAGATTAAATATATAGCTGCTTATGCATCGCTAAAATAGTAAAAAAAAAAATAAAAAAGTATAATGAAATTAAATCGAAATTTATATATGTATCTATATCACGGGATTATTAGAATAAATGAGGCCAATTTCCTGTTACATAAATGATAAGTGAAAGTCACAATGCCAATTTAATCAATTTTGGCTCATGGAATGGGTCCGATCGGGAGCTCCTTATCCAAAAGAAGTAGTAATAGATGGAAGCAGAGCCATTTTAACAGCTGCCGTCAGAACCTTCACAAATCATGCTACAAGTAATGAATACGCGAATGTTTGTTTCATTTTTAATCTTCCGTCATGCTGCATAAGAATACATAATGCCCATTTCTTAAATGCTTATGTAAAATTGTTAAAGGGTATTCCTACAAGAGTTAGTATTTTTTATAAAGCTTCTATAGGCCAGCTTATTATTGCAAAGACTCGAGGTAAAGCGATTAAAATCATAAGAGCATTACTTTTAATTTCTCAATGTGAAACTGATGACAACTTGCCTAATGGATTACCAACTGAAGCAGAGGAAGATAACAAATATTTGAAATCATTAATCACTGATGAGAAAGTAATAATTTTTTACAATATTATTATTTTTCCCATAGTATTTTTGTAACTTTTTAATTTACAATCACAGAGTAAAGCAGTTCAATTGTTATTCTTTTCATATTTCATTTTGGGAATAATACCGGCGGATTACTTTACCAATCTTATTTCTTCAAATAAATGTATGTCATCTATATTTTTTAGCAACAAAATTACGATTCTATTTATGAACCAGAAATGATACAAGAAGATTCAGAATTAGAAGGGAGTGTAGACAGTGACTCAGATTCTAATAAAGATGATAATGAAACCCAACCGAAGTCAAAAAAAACTTAAAGAAATCAATCAGTGCTCTGTTTTGGGTCGTTAAATTAATGAAACTGTTGCATTATTTAAAGACATTCAAATTGGTGACCGTGTAAATGGTCATTACATGCCGACATTTGCCCAAAAACTTTAAACGATTTGTGTGAACTACCACTATGGTCTTGCATAGTCAAGAGATGATTTTGGGTTCGGACGAATCCCAGCTTCAAGTGCCAGCGTTGAAAGCGAATTTAATAACACTAAGAATTTATTTTTTAAAAATGAAGTTCTGCCGATGAGAGTTGATGAATATATAAGGAAGTACGTTAACTATATTAACGGAAGACTAAATATCATAAATTCGAAGATAGCTCAATCTAATGATATTGAAGATGATGAAGAAGCAGCTAATTAATTAAATACTTCGAACGAAATATGTTTAAGTCGTTCATCGAATTTGAGCGACGTGACAAAGTGCCCTGATTCCATTAAAAATGACAAGCCAACTAGTTGTCACTGATGTTCTATTTGTTACACACCAATTCAAAAATTAGATTTAAAACTAGCACTTAAACTCTTGTTCTGGAAGACGAAGAAGAATTAGGGCAAAAATCAATTTGTTTTAAGTGTAAGAAACAAGAAAACATATCAGTTATTCTTGCCTCTCGACATAAAGGAAACTGGAATCATGAAACAGAGAATACTTCTCCGGTTGCAATGAATAAAATAACACAGATGAAGGATACCTTGATAAATGAAAAATAAGATTTAAATTAAAAAGAGCTAAATATTATGAGGCAAAACGCATTTAATTAAAGAACAACTACAATTTCATGGGAAACATAAAAAAAATGTGATTTTAAAAAATGGCTGCTATGATAGTTTGCGACCCGTTATAATTAATGGTCAAAGGGTAAACGCGATACTAACATGTGCTTTTGACAGTGTCTATCAGATAATGGCAGCTGCTATATGTGATAGGCCTACTTTTCGATTTCGGATAAGGCGTTTTAAGTTTGAGTAGGTAGTTTTTTAATAGAAAACCTACTAATATTATATACGAGAAAGCTTGAGAGAATGTATGAGAAAGTTTGTGAGAATGTATGTTTGCTACTATTTCACGCAAAAACTTTTGAATGGATTTTGATGAAACTTTACAATAATATAACTTACACATCAGAGTAACACATAGGCAATACTAATTATTTTTTTTATAAATATGTCCTTTATAAAGATACTAGCGGAACCCGCGGCTTTTCTCGCGCTGAATCTAGGGACGAACCTGTGCGAAGCGAGGGTGAGTCACTAGTTGAAAACATGAAATTGTAACTATGAACTATTTATAAATGATAAGGTTGAATAAACATAAGACATAAATATGTAAATATAGTCTTTATTTCATATTATGACTAATTAACTTTACTACTCAACATTATATATTATTTTATGTTAAATATTTGTTGTATTATTATAATTATATTTTTATACGTGTCTTTATAATTTAGCAGGCGAGCGCATAATAACATCAGGGTGCAATATAATGACGCATATCGTATCTTGATGAAATTGCCTAGGTACTGCAGTGCGTCGGCAATGTTTGCAGAGGCCCGAATACCTGATTTTTTCGCCATAATTAGGTCAAGAGTAGCCTCATTTTGGAATCGTCTAAGAACGTCTGATAACGAGATCCTGGCTACATTAGTACAGACTTTCGACTGCTCGATTATTAAGTTTTGGCATTCGGTGCATCAGGCGGCTAATAAAAAGTAGACTTTGATAGACACATAGATATGAGATAGATGTGTTATTTATTATAATGATTCAACTGAATGTTGTGCTTATTATGTTTTTGTTTTGACATGCGTATTTACATATGCATAAGTGATGTAAAATTTTGACTTGTGATAACAACTTTTTCTTATTAAGTTGTAAATTGGGTTTATACCTTTACAAATAAAGATTATTATTATATAATTATACTAAGTAATATTACTTTTTATTATGTTACTAGTGCAACTCGCGGCTGCGCTTACGCTAAGAGTCCAAAAAATATTTTTGGCTGTATAAAGGTTAGTAACCTTTCCGTCCATAAAGGACGTAAAGAATTGACATTATTTTTCCTATAACGGGTCAAGAACAATACAACGAATGAAATGCTAAAATTAGAAGTCGATGTCTTAGAGGACCGGATATCGTTCTCAATCGTATATGAAGTAAGAACCAGAATACATTACAATTTTGTTGAGCATATAGAACAGCCAGATTGTTCAATTTTGCTATATTGCGAAACTAGTATAATGCAAATCATTTTAAGGATGTTTGCCAGTACACCCAGCTGTACTACATTATTGACATGGTTTAGAAAGGAAGAAAGAAACATTATTTCGCCTGTTGCATGTATAAGCAATTTAACCAACGGCCTATTTGATGTTACGACCCTAGCCCATTTGAGCATGACCACAAGATGTAGAAGTGCACACTATGCAGGACGACTCGAAACATCAATAATAATATTCTTTATTGCACTTAAAAATGATATATAGACATTTTAACATAATTGTTATATGAAAAGGTGGACTTATCTCTAGAAGAAATCTCTCCAAGCCAACTCGCTTGCGCGACTGGGTGGCTGACTTCCTGCATGAGCGCTCTCTGCGATTGACAAGCAATTACCTGTAGGAAGCTAGAAAGCTTCCTACAGGTAATTGCCGGTGTGCCTCAGGGGTCCGGAAAATTAAACGATTATTCGAACAAAGATAAAAAAGTCTAGGAATTAAAAGTATTGTAAATATATTGAGAACTAATTTTGATGAAAATAAATATAAAAAGAAAATCTCCTCATCTCAGAATTCTGCGTACAAATTTCAATAAAGAGTACCAAAGAAAAGAAAAAGCTAAAAGATCACGTACACCCAGTGAACTTCACAAACATAATCCTCCAACAACTTCCTCTAGCTAATACTCGTACTTTACGCCAATATACTTCATCAGGAAGATTTGATTGTAAACCATATTATTCATACTATAATAATGCATGTCACGCCATTCTCTTCCCAATGCTTTCTTACCAATGATCGTATTTAATATTGGGAATCTTAATAGCATGTCACTTAAATCTTTCTTTCAAATGAATAAGCTTACGTTGGCTCTAAAACTAAATTATTTCAAATATAGTGTTTTTAAACTCAAATCTGTCCTTAATTTGTGCTATTATTTCAATATAGAAGCTAAAACAACTGATTCGAAAATTTTGAATTTCTGGTTTGAACTGCAGCAATAGCCTCCCTGAGTCGTGATTACATCAAGTTTCTGCAGACTGACGCAGATATTAGAAAAACACAACTAGACTTTTACAATATAGCCAGATTTCCAAAAGTTATAGGTGCATTGGATTGCACTCATATAAAGATAATATCACCAGGAGGAAGCCATGCAGAAACCTTCAGGAATAGAAAAGGCTATATTTCGATTAATGTGCAAACTATTTGAAATGCCCAATTGTTATTAACAGACCTAGATTAGGTGGCCAGGAAGTACTCATGATGAACGGATATTCAGTGCATCTAGAAGACATGCCATGTTTGAATTGGGAATGTATTGTGATTCAGTAGTTGTTGCAGACAGTGGGGACATTAATAGAAATTATTTGATGATGCCATTAGATAGTTTCTACATCAGCAGAATCTTAATATAATGAATCCCAAATCAGGACACGCAACACAGTTAAGAGGTTATTTGGGGTTTGGAAAAGGCGCTTCCCAGTGTTAGCCCTAGGAATTAGGGTAAACTTGAAAAATGCGCCACCTATCATTGTAGCTACTGGTGTATTCACAACATCCTACAAATGAGAGGAGATTAAATGCCTTTAGACAACCTAGTCTAGACTTGCCAGCACCGTTGAAAGAAATATTACACCAGGGAAGAATACAGCGTTCTGTAGATAATAATGTTAGAGATTTAAATCCCAGCAGGAGATCATTA
Organism: Boloria euphrosyne; assembly: GCA_951802675.2. Taxonomy (NCBI): domain Eukaryota; kingdom Metazoa; phylum Arthropoda; class Insecta; order Lepidoptera; family Nymphalidae; genus Boloria; species Boloria euphrosyne. Next base: position 451,360 of record OX637895.1, read on the forward strand.
ATTGATATTAATGATCTCCTGAATTATTACCAAAGTCTGGTTTAAAAAGTATGTAATGTATGTAACAATAAATAAATAAAGTATAATACCAACAAATAAAACATTTTTTTCCACATCCCTGAACATTTTTATTACAATATACATATATTCGTATAACACCTAAAAAAATAACTAAATATCCATAATTTTTGGGTCTTTATTTCTTTCTTGCTTTAATTGTTGTTTCAAAATGGCTAATGGGATTCCTTCTCAGCATTTTCTCGTAACATTTTCACTAATTTAATTTTTTCCTTTACCAATTCATTTCTCAAGCAATCAATTTTAGGTCTTCTCCTTTTTATAAAGTCTTCTTCATTTTGTCGGGTTACTTTCAGTTTACTTGATACTGGTGTTTTTAGATTCTTTGGAGTCCATGACTTCCAGCATTATCATTGTCCTGCTCACAAAAAATACCATAATTAATGACTATCACATATTTTAATTATTAGTAATAAACAAAAATTAGACTTCATCGGGTTGCTATTATTATTTTAGCAGTGGCACTGCATGAAAGTTTACTATACTAAAAGGTAAGGTATGATGATGATTCATGTCTAATAAACTTAGTGTCAACGTACATTCTTTTCTTTCAATAAAACCTTTGCTGTACTTGTATCAGCATTCCTTTCTAAAATCATATCTTTTATAACAACAGTTTCAATGTTTTCCTGTAAGAAAAATTTAAAAACAATAAGTTACAATTGAAAACATGTAGATAACAATACAATAGTAAAATATTACAACTTATAAATATTTGTGGTGCTAGATCGATTCTGGTTGCTGTTGCGATTGTTACATTTTTCAAATAATTAAAGTTCTTTACCGAACGGGCATGCTGATCGCAAACTAGAAAAAAATATCACTTCTCATAGATAAACTAAATACAAAATTCCAAGAAATTTACACCATTCGGCGGGAATTATTTATAGACGAATCTTTGCTCCTATGGAAAAGACACCTATGTTGGATACAGTGTATTCAATCCAGTTTCCCTCTACTCTCTTTTGGTTTTCCTACGTTACGTATCGACAGTGAGCTGCTAGTGAGCTGTCAAGACCAGCAAGATGCACCAAGTAAGCGACTTACATTAATCCCGCATAGTTGAAAAAAAAAGTCAAAATATACTTTATTCAAATAGACTTTTACAGGCACTTTTGAATCGTCACTTTTACATTATTATAGGAATATAAATCAAGTGTCAGTCTGTAAGTCTGGGACTTGGGAGTAAGCTACCACCGACTCGGAATGCAGTTCTGCCGAGAAGAGCCGGCGAGAAACTCAGCAGTTGCTCTTTTCAAAAAAATATTTGATTACAATATTTTTTGCATTACAATATTTATTTATTTATCCTACGTGAGCGTGATCCTACGGGATTTATGTAAATGTGTGGGATTAATGTCTTGTTGTGTAGACATTAATCCCACACATTTACATCTTCTAAGTATTCACTGATGGTGTAATAAGCTTTATTCAATAATGTATTTTTAATTTTAGACTTAAATTGCTCCAAAGGTAAGCTCAATATGGGCTGTGGAATTTTATTATACATGCGTACACCTTGCCCCATAAACGATCTATTTATTTTTTGAAGGCGAAAACTGGGTGTTACAAGTTTATCCTTATTTCTAGTATTTATATCGTATTTGTCGTTATGTCTTGAGTAGTCATTAATGTTTTGTCGAACAAAAATGATGTTACAATATATACACTAAGGTGCAAAACTGTCCCAACCATACATGAAATTCGTATTTTTCGTAAAAAAAAGAAGTGAAATAATTATTCAAAACTTTAACTATATTTTTACAATAGCAGACATGACACAAAGTAAGAAAATGAAAAATTAAATTGTTACATCTCTATTATGTATTCATAAGCACAAAATAATATTGGGACACTTTTGCACCGCTTTGGAAAAAATAAAAATTCGAAGCTGTAATGTTTAATTCGAAGACCTTTTACTCTCATCACTTCTGCCAATCTCTTCGGCATACTTTTAAGAAGTTTTAAGCAATAGTCAAGAGAAATTTTATATTGTTCTCGTACTCGTTTCCATAAAATATTGACATCAGTCAACCATCATCAGATGGTGGTGAGTCATAATCCCTTAGTAAAGTCCTATTCAAGTCTATCCTTAAATTTTTTATGGCTTTAAGGTCTGTGCTCAGTGCAGGCTATTGTAGCACTTCAAATTTTGGCTTATTCAACCAATTCGAACTAATTTTTTCGAGAGTGCTTGAAGTCTTTATTGTGTTGAAAAAGTACTTTTTTTCAGTTAGCGGCATATTTTCGATAGTTTCTGTCAAATTTGTATCTTTAATATTGAGATACAATTCTTTTTTCATTATGTCGTTAAATCTTCTAACAGATCCAGTTCTGTCAGCCACGCAGCTCAAAATTTTGACATTTTCACCTCCATGGTTCTCTGTTTGTATGAAATCTTTTACATTCTTCTTCTCTTCGTCTCTCTAACAATTCCATTGACTTCCGTCTGTAGAGTATCTGTTAATCTTTGTTTTACACGACTCCAATCACCGGCTGTCCACGACTAATACTTCTTCACAAACTTAAGACAAGCTTTTAGTTTTTTATCGACAGTAAAAGCTTCTTCTTTTTCTCTATAGGGCTGTAAAGCCAGCCGAATATAAAGCCCATTGCTCTATTCACTTGCTTACTATTTTAATAGTATCTCTGCGAACTAGTGCTGATGCATTTAAGGCCGATTTTGCTTCTCCCGCAGTCAGGTGGCTCATCACTCGTTGAATACCGGTCGAGTATATGATAAAGATCTCAAGTACTCGCGAAAATATTGGTTCGAATTGGTTGAATAAACAAGAATTTGAAGTGCTACGGTAGCCTGCACTGAGCACCGACCTTAAAGCCATAAAAAATTTAAGGATAGACTTGAATAGTACTTTACTAAGGGATTATGACTCACCACCATCTGATGATGGTTGACTGATGTCAATATTTTATGGAAAGGAGTACGAGAAAATATAAAATTTCTTTTGACTATTGCTTAAAACTTGTTAGAAGAATGCCGAAGAGATTGGCAGAAGTGATGAGAGCAAAAGGTCTTCGGACTAAACATTACAGCTTCGAATTTTTATTTTTTCCAAAGCGGTGCAAAAGTGTCCCAATATTATTTTGTGCTTATGAATACATAATAGAGATGTAACAATTTAATTTTTCATTTTCTTACTTTGTGTCATGTCTGCTATTGTAAAAATATAGTTAAAGTTTTGAATAATTATTTCACTTCTTTTTCTTACGAAAAATACGAATTTCATGTATGGTTGGGACAGTTTTGCACCTAAGTATATATTGCGAAGCAACTGTAAGTATACCTATTTCTTTTAAAAGTTCGCGGAGAGTATCCCGGGTTTTTATATTATAAATAGCACGAACGGCCCTTTTCTGAATTATGAATATGGATTTAATGTCCGCTGCATTACCCCACAACAAAATACCATATGCTAAAATGCTATGGAAGTAGCTAAAATAAACAAGTCTAGCAGTATTGACGTCTGTTAGTTGCCTCACTTTTCTGACAGCGAAAACAGCGGAGCTCAGTCTACTCGCAAGAGACGAAAGATGAGGACCCCATTGCAGACCTGAATCCAATGTCAATCCCAAGAAAACCGTGGAATCAACCGTATTTAATGTGTCGTTATTGAGTAATACGTTGAAATTCTGACTTTTTACATTCGGTAATGAAAACTGCATATATTTCGTCTTTTTGGCATTTAAAGCCAGATTATTAATGTTAAACCAATAAAGTATATGCGATAATGCACTATTCACTTCGTCGAAATTATTTAATTTTCTATCAACTTTAAAAATTAAGGAAGTATTATCCGCAAAAAGTACAATATCACAAAACTTGTCGGCATAAAATGGGAGATCATTAATATAAACTAAAAACAAAAATGGACCCAGGATAGATCCCTGTGGAACACCCATTCTAAGAGGAGATCCAGAAGAATTGACATTATTTACCGCGACCTTCTGAACTCTACCACTAAGATACGATGCAATGAGATCAAGAGCAATACCACGAACACCGTAATGAGCCAATTTAAGCAAAAGAGTTTCATGATCCACACGGACACATGGACAAGTCACAGAATACTCCAATTGCATTCTGTGATTTTTCCCAAGCGTCATAAATATGCCTAAGAAGCGCTACCCCCGCATCGGCTGTAGACCTACCTTTAGTAAAACCATACTGTTCACTGTGGAAAATGTTATTTATATTAAAATGATCCAATAGTTGGCTTAAAATAAGTTTCTCAAATATCTTACTCATACATGGCAATATAGAAACAGGTCTATAGTTGCCAGGATCGTTTTTTTCTCCATTTTTAAAAAGAGGTATTATTTTACTAATTTTCATGAGATCAGGAAATATTCCAGTGTCTATACATTTATTGAAAATAAGAGACAATTGTGGTGCGATGTTTGTTATTATTGTGTTAAGTAGTTTAACAGACATGCCCTATTAATCACCAGTTTTCTTAGGATTTTTTGATTTTAAATATTTTAATTATTTCATTCGAGTTTACGTGTGAAAATTTAAACTGGCGATCACATTGATGAATTTGATTTCTCAATAATTTGATTGCATTTATTGGGGAAGATTTTAAAGAAGATGTGACCTTTTCTGGGAATTTAGAAAAATAGCTTTCAAATGTATTTGCAACATCTTCATTAGAACTCACTATAGCATTATCAATTAACAGTTGGACAGGTTCACTAGCGGGCTTTGATCTTCCAGACGTGCGAGTAATCACGTCCCAGATGGCTTTAATTTTGTTGTCCGAAATTAAAATTTTATTTTTAATATATATAGACTTAGCCTGTTGACAAACATTTTTAAAAATTTTAGAATATATTCTCACTCGACTATGGAAAGTTGGGTCATGATTCCACTGCTTCATACTGTACAATTCATACAATTTATCCCTACTTCGGTATATACCGACTGTCGCCCAGTCGCTAAATTTCACTTTAGAGTTCTTAAGTACAGTGCGTTCTTTAAATACGTTGTTAAATGTCTCTAAGATTATTGTAAATACTTTATTGTAGTAAGAATTGGGGCTATCCACAATCATGTCCAATTTAAGTAGTTGCTGCGAAACATTATCTTTAAAAAAGTTAATTTTTTTATTATTATTGACCGGTCTAAATTTGATCTTTTCTTTGTTGTTAAAAATATTGTTAGCAATTGAAATTTTTTGACCCAAGTGGTCTGAACTTAAATTTCCTATTATTAATTTATCTAAAATTTCCCCATTACAGAACACATTATCTATACACGTGGAGGTAGAATTTGTTACACGAGTTGGTTCGCAAAAAACATTAAATAAATCGTACGATCTAAACAGATTTAAAAGGCGATTGCTAAGAAGCGTTACTTGAAGTATATCTACATTAAAATCGCCGCACACAACTACTGGTTTTTTGCTAGTGCAAAGATTTCTAAGGACATCGTCCATCTTATTTTCGAATATGTCAAAATCACCCGAACGCTATTGTTGAAACGCTAATATACCATCAACCAGATACATTATTAGGGATCGTTTAAGGACAGTGTTGAGTCCACGGGTGTCCACGCGCGGGACTGTAATTTTTGTTCCCACACCGCAAGGAGGGCACGGCTTTTACACGCCTGCACCTCCAGTAATATTACCGACAATCGCTTAAATTATGCAATAAATCATAATCCTGAACAACGTAAACGTCTATTGTTTATAGTTCCTTCCGTGATATCCTCGGGGCGGTGGGGAAGCACCTCTCAGTAGCCCTGTGACATTCGTCGCATGCACAGGTGCTTTCTTATTTGTGTTTGCGGTCTCAGATTCCGCGCGCGACCGATTGTGTTTCAGAACAATCCAATGCAATTAATGTGAAGCCGAGGTAAATATTTCATGTTTTTTGTGTCCTATTATTACTTTTTATGTTTTATATTATAATTATATAAAAGTATTATTTTAAAACTGTATTTTTGTTGTAGACAATGAATTACGAAGACTTAGAACGTCGAATATCTCGCATGCTAGAGGAGGTGGAATCAGAGGATGAGGTCTTTGATGACGTACCACGAAGACGACCACGAATGACCAAGAAGGATCGTCTTCAAACCAAGTTCTACGTGTTGCAGGTCGTTGTTTATTGCGATAGGAAAAGGAACCGCAAAACAAAGTATAGTTGTTTCAAATGTGAAAAACACATGTGTCTAGAACATGTGATTGTTATATGCCGAGAATCTTCATCTCCAGTAGATATTATGGATACTATTGACGAATAGTTTATTATATTTATTCTACACTAAAAATTAGTAGTTTTTAGGCATGTTATTTTATTTTATTTTACTACAATTTAGATTAGTCTAGAACTTTACGTAGAATGATCTCAAAAATAAGTGTCATCTTAGAGTTCCTATTACACAGTGCCATTGATGATAAATGTGATTTATTTCTAAGATAATTATAGTCAAGTTTATAAGTTGTTAGTGGTAAAAAAGAAAATTTCATTTTGTTTTGTTTAATGTTGATTTATAACGGTGATTTCCACCCAGAGTCAAAAATTTTGAGTTTTTATAGACCTTTGTTCTATTAAGTGCAAATAAAATAATTAATAAATAATTCAGTTGTTTTTATTTTTTGTCACATGTTTAAGACCTCTTTTTAATCATGTGCTATACAATAAGTCGAAATATTCATTTGTTTTCCCAAACAAGACACGTAAAGTTGCGGAATCACAGACCGCGCGCGACTGCTTGTGTTCGGCGCAAGGGTGCGACCGCTGAAAGGTTAAGTAGCAATAATTTAATACGGTGTGGTTGTCCAACCAACACTTCCATACACATAACGATGCCTTACAAAATTGGCACATCAATGTGACTTCGGACCGTTTGTTTAGGGAAGCGCACGGAGCAAAACGATATTGCTTCCGTTTGCCCTTTCTACCACTCGTTGTAGAAAGTTGCGAATGCATGGGAAAATGTGTCCCTGGTTGCAAACGAAGCTCTACTGCTGTGCTCGATACCCTGGATGATAATGAGGAAGTGCACGGGTAGCGGTTCATTAATTACCATACATCTCTTGAAAGTTTCCCCTACCCTGTTCTATCTTTCTTACAAAACTTACAATGGTAAGTGATTGTTTATGATGGTTTCTCCTTTAAAAGATGTCCTATTAATATTATATAATATAAGTCTATACTTATATTATATAATATTAATAGGACCATGCCCCTATGGGCATGGATTCCGATTATCCTAGGCTTATTGTGAATAAGCAATGTTAATTTTAATTTTAAAAATGTGTTAAAAATAAAAAACCTATATTTTGAGATTTTTTTTATTATTATTTTACAAAACAAACATATCAAATGTATCTAAGATTTACATATACGATAATATAATCACAGTGTAAAGAATAGACCCAGTGGTCCTACGCGTTTGAAGTCACGCGAAATGCCGCTTTTGTGTAGGCATTTATTTTTGTCACAATATATAAATAAATTAATATATATACTATATCATCCGTTCTACATTGTTGTATTCGTAGTTTGAGTATATAAAATAAATAGTGTAATAAAGACTGTGTTACGTATATAGACTTTTAATTACTATCTCTCGCAACGAACTACATTACACACCACACCCCCACAAGAGTATCAGGAATCAAATGAAAAAATATTGAATGGCGAAATATATAAATATTATATATAATATTAATAACGAATTATATATTCTTCAAATCACGTAATCCTGGCACCCAGTGTCGTTGTTATGTCTAGCGGCCGGGAACTGGGACCGAGGGCTTTGGCTTAATAGCCCGGGCTGCGAAGAACAAAACCTGTATAAAAAATTACCCCGAAACCCAAGCGGCATAGCAGCGCGACGGGATGCATGGCTGATGGGTGGTTCAGTCGCTAGTGCTTTCCCCGCTAGAGTATCGGCCGGTACTCTAGCGGGTTAAGTATAGGCTTATATGGGTGATGGAGGTACCACTCAGATGGACCCTTTTTTCCCCCAATACTCGTGGAATCAAGTATGGAGAATTTTAAACAAACAAATCCAAATGATGAAGTGCCTGAGACAGGCGGAGTATAGATGGCATTCCAGGCGAGGCTCAATATCCTCGCAGAGCGCGAAATTCTGGGCCGCGGGCTCAGAATCTTAAGTGCACAGCTTGGCGTCCACAAAATTGGGGAGGGACACTCTCTGGTGTGAATACATAATAAGGAAGAGACCTAGGAATCCCCTGGAGTAGTCGGGCTCTTCCGAGTAAGACAGTGGCAGACCTAAGGCCAAAACATCGGCCAATCAGAGGAAGTTAGCCATCCGAAAACTGGGCGATTTTTTAACCCGGCAGTTGCTCAATAGGAGATTAAGGCACGTAGAGCCGAGCTGAAACGGCAGACAGAACGTGAAGTTGAGGAGGTCGCTCTAGAAGCGGGCAAGAAGAAGAATCATAGATTCGCAAGAAGCCTTCAAAACTACCATGGATCTCGTTGATAAAGGCTTGCAAACCTTGACATCTGAAGAGTGAAGCATATTATAATGAGTGGAGAGAAGTATGTGACAGGAAGTCATGTATTAATTTTGACTAAAGTCTTGTTTGTTACACTTAACAAAATGTAAGAAGTCACGGATGATCCACTGATAGAAGATTAATCTGCATTTTTAAATGAAGCAACTAAAAACGTGATAAGGACCTTAAGGAAAGAAACGGAAACAAGTTTTCCCAACTTGTAGGTTAGCAAAACAATAAGCACTTAAAAAAAAGTGGCAGAGTTGGTTGCAGACAACAATCAAACAACATTTACCGCCGCCTAAATTCCAAGATACTGAAGATATCTCAGAGCCAGCAGCAAAGATTAAATAAATAACATAATAAATAAATTTGATATCTGGAGTGATTACGTCAAAATTATCAGGAGTGGTCGACCGACAGAAGGAACTCCGATGTCATAAGCAATTGTAGAGGTCCGATCCGATTTAGAATTAACAACTATCGGAAGAAAAGAAAATCCTTTAGACTGGTAAAATTTTCATTATCGTGCGGTATAGCGCGAAAGGCTAATTGTCTCACTATTGAGAATCTCGAGCCGGACTACTCTGATGCCTAAGAGATCAGTGCTTGGAACTTCTGAATCAAAAGATGAAAGGGTAAGGTTGAATCGTTCAATCTACGCTTATGAGAAGAAGAAAAATTACTTTAAACTGTTGACCTATAAAACGACGAAGAACCAATAAGTGAAATTCGAAAGATTGCGCAACCAGAGGTATATCCCTCAAACATTAGCGCTGTCAACGTCTGTCTGTCTTGGGACGAAGGCGTCGACTCCTTTGTACCGAACGCGATGCTGTTATGATATTGAAACTAACGAGATTTACAAGGGTGAATCAAACAGAGCTACGATCGACCGAATAGTCACACGAAAGTTTCCTAACGGGACTGAGAGTAGGCTGAGAGTATTAAAAACGATGAGTGTTGACCATATCACATGATCGTCTTAATGATGATTTGCTCTCCACTGTTTTTCCTGGAATTTCTCTTTATGTTTTTTTTATTATTACATATTTTGACTATATTGTAAAATTAAAATAAAACTCGAAGACTTAAATTATGATATGACTTTTATTATTAGCGTTTAAAATGCTACACTTGCAAAGCTCAATTAATATGACACTGCAATTTCATGATTCATGAACCAATAACATACGCCAATTATACATCATATTATGGTTTATTTCCATACACCAATAACTAACCCAGTGATGTGGGTTCAAATCTGAATCTCGCACAAAGTGCCGCAAAAGGAGTAGCTTGCGCGTATTGAACAAAAGTTTTAGAACGTATAATAATAACTGACTTTTAAATCTGTTTTTGGAAGATTTCACTGTTAGTCACTATTATACGCAAAATAATCGGTGCACTGAATGGCTAATTCATATCCAATATATGTATTTTAATCGCTTGGTTTGCTATTATAAAACTTAAATGTATCAAATAAGTACTAAATGTAAATTAATCATTTATTTTAAAGAACCAGAAAAAATCTTGGTAAGCATTTTTTTTTACTTTGAGGATCAGTTTATTCATGTAAAAACTTGGGTATGGTGCCCAAAAAAGGACTAAAAGATTTAAAAAATTGTTTTATTTACGCAGTATTGTTCTTACTTTTACAGAAGAACAGAATACGGCAAGAAAAATTACAAAACATATTACTCGCCAAAGTAAAAACTAAACCCTACAAACAACTTGTTAGAGCAAGAATAAAACTTAGCAAAATAAAGAATTGGATAAAAAAATTGTCTGTAAATATAAAATTAGCAAAAAATTTGCTAATAATCCTGCTGTGTTAGATAACCTGGAAAATTGCTTAAGTACAGGAAAATTACTAATGCAGATACAATTTAGAGAGGAACAAAAAAAGGAAAAAGGGCGACGATTTACCTTAAAAGAAAAGGTTGTAAAGGTTGTTCTTCCTTATCTTAAAACAAAGTCCAAAGTCCTTATTGTTGAATTGACATTTTTCTTCCTGATTTCTAAAGCTTAATAAAAATCTTTCAATTTGATCTCCTGCCTCTTGTTTCATAAGTCCACCTAGATTACGAAAGGAAACTAGAGCCCAGACTGTTTTCCTCATAATCCCAAGTAATAAGGATGTGCAAGAGAATGCATTGATGGGGATAGATGTCCTCTTAGCAAGAGGCTCAATTCTAGAGAGAAAGGATATGTACCTTTTAGCAAACATTTGCTTTCAACCTACATAATCAGATATCCATCCTTAAACATATGGAGGCTACCCCTGACTTCTTAAACTCCTTATCAGAAGTAACTACTAAATACAAAGAATCCTTTTTACTAGGATTAGCATCTAGACCATTAACAAACTATGTAGATTGTCATGTAGCCCTGGAATTAAATTGTGATGAACGATAGTGTAGCCACCTGGATAACAAAAGGAACAGTCAGAAAGGAGAAGCTAGAAAACCTTAGGTGAATTAGTGAGATGTGCATTTATACTTGAGTTCTCAAGGAATTATTACAAGAAGAAAAGAAGATGGCCTAACCTGAGGTTAGGACCTGCAGCAAACCCCATTATAAGAGACTGTTATAATGGTGGATATTGGGGTGAGGTACCAACTAATCCCTGGACACCCGAGATGTTTATTGATATAAGGTTTGACACTACCTTTGCATTTGACTATCAGGTTTATACAGCAGATTTACTATCTGATAAGCCTATAATATCTAGTCTAGAATACTGGGTACATGAGTACGATAGACAAGCTCACAGGACAAATCATGGGTTCTTCCCTACAGCCCCTCCTCGCGAGAGCAACAATGTTATACTACAATATATACAACGAGAAGAGGTAAATGTAAGGCAAATTATAGAAACAATATCTAACAGGGAGGTACCCAAGTCATGGAAGGTATGTGTAGCAGTTCCAAAGGAAAGAGAGACGAAGAAATTTAGTGCTAGATTTTTCGGAAAATTGTGTCTAGAGATGAGACTGTATCAAGTTGCTACCGAAAACAATATAAAGAACATTTTTAAATATATTCCACATCAGACAATGACTAAGTCTGAGGATGGCCTGATGAAACATCTTATAAAAATGTCCGAGACTTCTGAGTCTAATGAAGGAAGCTACGTATTTATGTCAATAGACTTTTCATCATGGTGTACAAGTTTCAGACATGAGGGGATAACACCTCTATTAGAAGAGATGGATAGATTGTTAGGAGTAGAGAATGTAATGGCTTATACCCAACTATTTCCATTAAAGTCAATATTGCTTTTTCAAGATCGATTTTTCCCACCAAAACAAGAAGAAGATGGTTATCCGATCAATGAAAACAGAAGAAAAATTATGTGTACTTGTATTTGATGAGATATCACTTAAAGCGAATGTCACATAACACTAAACAAAGATATAATACTGGACTTGTTGACAATGGACCGCAAAGAATGGCAGAATTTGCAAATCATGCCCTAGTTTTTATTATACGTGGACTAATTTATAATTACAAATAAGCAGTGTCATACACATTTTTCCCAAGTCCAACCAAGAGTCCTGAATTAGCAAGACAAATAAGAGTTTGTGAGAATTACAAAAAGCAGGACTGATAATTATGGCCTCTATCTGTGACCAGGGAACTAACAACAGATAGATTCTTAAATTGCTACTAGATGTGACTAGGGAGGTTTATTTAAGAAAAAAAGAGAAACCACGTAAAGTAATAATTCCTTTGTATGACCCACCACATCTCGAAAAATAATATGAAAAATAAAAACGCCAATCTCCAACTTGGTCCAGCTAAGCTAAACTCTGTTCATCAAAAAATGTAGGTAGAATGCATAAAGTTATTTGATAATATGACTTTTATATTTATAACCTTTAGTGGCAAAATATAAAATGTCCCCACTGAAGCCAATTGGGAGTGGACTGAAAGGAATACAAATTTTGCTGAAAAACTTAAAAAAGATTATGATGTATCATCGGTATGGTTGTGACACCTAAATCAAGACCCCCTTGAAAACCTCTTTAGTGCGGTGAGAAGCCCTGGGTGTCATAATGTTAACCCCTCTTGCGATCAATTTGAAGCCGCATTGCCACACTCTTAATAAATAATTTACCGCCCCTGCGGTAATTCTTAATTACGAATCCATCGTCGACCTACTCATTAGATTTTGCAAAAATAGTAAATATTAATTTTACCCATAAACTCGTAGATAATAAAGAAAAGTGATCCCCGGTTAATTGCACCAATCTAATATATGAGTGGCTATTTCTTGAAGCAAAAACTCATATCTTTAAATCTTGTTGATTGTAATAATGATTTAGTCGCAAAAGACGACTTTGAATATATAAAATAAAGAGAACATGCAGATGGCTCTGTACTCCCAAGAAATCATTGGTTCATCATCATCGACATTATCAATGAAATAGTAAAAGAGAACATTGAAACATGTAATTTAAAAGAAATAACAAAAACGGCCATAACCATGCTTTGAACTTTATAACATATAAATCACATAAAAATACGTTAATTGAATATTTAACTAACATTGTAACAATGTGATCGGTTTTTAATTATTATAACAATATATTAGCTGGAAAAAGTCAAGATGATGATTAGGACAGCTTCCAAATGAAGGCCAAGAAGTTATATAAGTGTTTTAAAAGACATAAATAAACTATTTACTTATGATTGAATTATTATTATTCATGTTAAACACTTTAATTCTCATCTCAATCTACTAATAATCTGATATGTTTTTCTTTCTGATCCTACTACAACACATTTTCAATATTTGTCAAATACATCAACGAACATTGCTGAACATGTAGTACAAAAATAAAGTATTGGTAAGTATATATTACCTTTAACTATGAAAATAATCCTCTCAAAAAATAGCGAAGTAGTTAATGGTTTTGCAGACAAATTTTAGATTTACATTATAATTTGTTAAAGTATTTTTTTTTAATTTTATTATATTTTAAAGTAAATTTGTTTTCAGTCCGTTTGCTGTTCCGCAGGTTTGCGTGTTGTCTCCTCTTTTTTTTGGTATTTATTAATAAATACATTATGTCACCACATATCTTCTCACTACCACCTGTATGCAGATGATTTACAGATATATGTTCAGGCAAAAATTACTGAATAACCGAGAGTTATTGATAAAATGAACGAGAATTTAAAAAGTATAGCCTCATGGAGTACATCCTTTGGACTCCAACTTAATCCAGAAAAAACCCCAGACTATAATTATTGGTAGCTCTAAACTTATTGCCAGGATCACGCCTTCATCATTACCACCTATTATATTAAATTGACACAATTATACCGTATCGCGACACGAATTTAGGTGTCATTATCGACCAGAATATGTCCTGGTGGTTGAATGGTGGTTACCATTTAAGCGAGACTAGCAGGAAAATGTTTGCATCAGTAGCCTCACTTCGTCGGTTACGCAACTTTCTACACATTCCTAGTAAGATTACGCTAGCTAGCACAGTCTCTCTTGTTGCCTGTTCTTGATTACGCTGAATCGATAATTATCGAGAGAAATTAAAAGCACATTCCATTTCTTTTTTTTATAAAATGATTATATGTACCTGTAATTAAATTACTAACAATTGATTTTACGAAAACCCATTACACATTACACCGCACAGGTTTTATTTTAACTCAGCATACTGCAAGCCAAAACAGTAAAACTTTGTTTTTGCAAGGTCTAGAGAAAAAGTATTGGAATTTATAAATAAATAAATTTGATTTATTTCTGCACTGCAACCCTGTCTAATCTATATATAAAAGGCTTTGTCCTGAATGATCGATGGATCAACGCACAGCCTAAACAGCAGATCGTAAAAATCTGAAACTTGGAGGGTGTGTTCTTTGTATGACGTGGGCATGAGGCATCAGATAAAAAAGGATTTTCCGAAATTCTACTCCTAAGGGGGTGAAAAAGGGGGGCAAAGTTTGTATGGGACAACGTGATTCCTTGGTCCAATTTACTTGAAATTTTGCGTAAACATTCTTTAACAGAATTGTTGGAAGACGTGGTTCATATTTTATTGAAACTCATCGCCTAATGGGGCTAAAAAGGGGTATAAAGTTATTTTGGGGATTAGTTGATATTAATACTCCTTAGTGAATTTGATTTTAATGACATTTTATTTTGACATGTTTCAAAACTCAATCCGATTAAAATATTTGACATTTCAATTTTAAAGGGAATTGCATTACACTTAGCTTTTATGTGAACGATTTTTACCAAATTTTGTGTAGTGATAATTTATTACTCGGGTCTCATGACTTAGGATACTTTTTATTAGAGAACAATACTCCACTTCCACAGGTAAACAAAATAATTGGTTTTATTGAGTCGTCCTTGGAAAGCTAGCGGTGTCTAAACCTTAAGAGATACATCAAAACGATATAGAAGGCAATTGTAGGTATTAAAAAGGCCTATTTTTTTTTGAGGTAACTATTTTAATCAGTACGAATAAAAACAGTAACTTAGCGAATCGATGTGTACGTTTCACACAAAAAGTATTAAACCATTTTGAACAAAATCTTGTGTAGTGATAAGTTCCGAAACAACATTTCAAATTTTTATTGAAGAAAAAGTCTTTCATTCCGACAGGAAAACGGTTTTTTTTTAAATTATGTACAGTAAAACCCGCTTAAGACGATTTCTCAGGGACCCAACCAAAAACGCGTCTTAAACGAATTAAAACGCGTATTAGGCATTAGGCTTATTAAACGGGTTGATGAATCGTATTAAGCGTTAAGAAATGTATGAAAACATGTCTCAAGTTGCAGGGACTGCCGGAAAGTGGCGTATTATGCGAGAAATCGTATTAAGCGTCATCGTCTTAAGCGGGTTCTACTGTATATGGCTAACTCTTGCTAAAACTTATGAGATACATGTACATCCAAAGTATGTACTAGATTATTGGTCTTAAAAAGAACGTTATATCGCAAAGTATCGATAGAACACTACGATATATTATATCGACAAAAAATCGATATAATTTTACATGAACATCCCTAAGCCAAGACAAGACTGGAAAAAGTGGCGCCATCATATTATGTAACAAAACTAAACAGGCAAAGACTTTCTTCACACAGCCAAAAAATTTTAATCCAATACTTTGTAAGATTAAAGTTAAACCATGTCTAGACAAAGTAAGGTTTATAGTAAAAACTAATTTATAACCAGTTATTAGAGGTGAGTGATAAATACTGTCACGGTGAAAAAATCACCGTGATCTGCCATTCTGAAATGTCACGGTGATTTCAAAGTAACAACGTTCCAAAAACACAACGTTTTAAACACCACGCTCCGTTTCATATCGCGTACTTCTGTTCGAAGCCGTTTACTTTGTATTTACTTTTAAATTTATTTTTTCGTGTAAATATTGTAAGTTAATTTACCTATCGTAAGATTGTTTGTAGTAAACTGTACATAAATAGGATTAGTGTTTTTATTAGCAACTTGTGCCCATTACTTAAATATGGCAGATTCGAGAAAATTTCAAACGAGTTCTCAGCGAAATAGTTTTAAAGAGTTTGGGGAGCAGAGTGGCTCTTTGTAAAATATGTAAAGCGAGGTTGAGTTATAAATCGTCGTCTACAAATTTAAAAAAAAACACTTGGAACGGAAACATCCGACCGTACAATTTGTTTCTATTAAACGGCGTGATCAATCTGTTTTTACTGATCCTGACGTTACCAGCATAGGCACTCCAGGATAAGATTCACAGACTCCGAAAACATCTAGATTAGAATAAGTAAAAACAAATGACACTTTTATCCCGTCAACCTCAAGAAAGCAACATCAAAGTGTCGCAAAATATTATTTTAAAAAATTTTTTTTCAATAAAAAAAGTGTCAAACGACTTATTTGATGGGCTTATTTATTTTTAATTGACAAATTTAAATCTTTTGTCGAAGGCTTGAATCCAAGCTATAAGTTACTAGACAGAAAAGTTTTGGCAAATGGCTACTTACCTGCACTCTATGAAACTGTCCTAATTTTTTGCTTAAATCAGTTTTATTACAGCGTATGCCTCTTGCTAGCTCTCATACTAGGAAAAACATATAAGATAATGTTTTTCGAATCCCAAAACAAATGGACATTATGGAATAAAGCCCTTATCGTTGTGAGTGATAATGCAAGGAACATGAAAAACGCAGTGGAAAAAATGGAGATTGAGTATTTTGCATGCCCGTACAAATAATTTAATTGTAAAACATGCAAGAATAGATAAATCAGTAAACCAATTTGTAAGGGACTTAATTGCCGAAATAAAAATATTTTTTCATACTATAAACGAACGTGTGAAAAATTAATGATGTATCAAATACAACACAAAATGGACCTAACAATTTGGTCCCAAAAAATTACTACGGGACGTGTCGACAAGGTGGAACTCTGGAAGGTTTGCTTTCTCTGGACATCAGAATCAGGGAAGCAACTTTGCTTTATAGAATAAAGAGAGGCCACTTCTGGTGAATAATAGATCGGGAAATTAGAAACACAAATTTCCAAGGAAGAAAGAAAAAAGTACATAGAAAATATTTGCCTATCAGTGGGATAGTTAAAATGAGCTGAAGTAATAGAAATAAGTAATAGCATGACATCGCTAATATTTGTTGGGAATTACTTTTATATTGGACTATATAATATCGAATGATTATTTCGTTATCTGTACTATAAAAATCTTTTGCATGCTAATTCGATATCTTTTACTAATTTGGGTATGATGTGTGCTGAGCTAGTACTAGTTTTAGAAATGCTAAGTAAATGTACTAGTACTAGAAATGCTGTTTTAATAGGGATATGTGTCAGTAGCAGGGTAGACGACTGACAGGAATGGCGGACGAAATGGAGGAATTTTAGGCATGCCCGAATTTATGTTGTTGTTGCGATTCTTACATTTTGCAAGTAATGAAAATTGTTACCGAATCCTGACCGCAAGAAAAAATATCAATCCTTATAGATAACTAAATACAAATTCCAATTCGTCTATAGATAATTCGTGTTAAATTATAGGCAAAGGTATGGTGACTAGTGAACATGTTCTTGGATTCACTAGTGATAGAGCAAGGGTTTTTAGGTAAATATATATATTATGTAATCTTTTTACTTTTCATAAATCTAATAAAACTATGAAAATTTTTAAAACGTCGCAAAACGGATGTCCTCGGTGCTCTCAGCAGACGCAGAATAGATAACAACGTTTAATGTTTTTATATCCTAACGATATATAAACATTAAATGTATTACAAGAGGGGTAGTGATAAATCGTCACTATGGTGCCATGTCACTTGTACCTTGGAATGATGTTAAATCAGTTACTACAGTGTCAACGTACTATCGCCAATATCACACCAGGGCGTCGAGCCGGTAAAGAGTGTTCTAAACCGGAAGTAGTCCACGCCTACTGCAACTCATACAAGCATGGTATAGATCACAAAGACCAAAATTTATGTACCTGTGGCTGAACACGAGCGTTTTCCACGGGTAAAAGGCAACCTCAACGTTGGTGCGGTAGAGGACACCCAAAAATACTCGGATAAAGTGACGTGAACAAGGAAGTGGAAACTTTCAAGAGATGGATGGTAATGAATGGGTGAAAAGAAGTTAGAAGAGGTTTTATTTAAATGATGACGACATACCTTATAGACAAAAAAAGATGATTATGGAAGCAGAATATGCAAGAGAAAAAATAAGAGACCGAGCAAGAACTAGAGCAAAGCGACAAATAATGGAAGGTATTGAAATAGATTGCATGGATAAACGAAACTAAACTATCTTTTGCAAAAATAGAACAAACACAAAAACATACATCTTAACGGATAAATAAAATTTCTTTTGTGCTAGGACCAATTATGGTAAAAGAAGCATATTATACTAAAGATCACAGATATATATAATAAACTAGCCTTGCCCGCGACTCCCGCAGACACCTCCAGGACTAACATGAACATTCCATATAGCAAACAAAATCTTGCCAAGAGTTTAAAGGCCATTCAGATAAATCTGGGCCGGGGCCAGATAGCAAATTTAAAATGCCTAAAAGCAGTCCCAAGTAAAGGTATTGATTTCGACCTTATTCAGGAACCATGTGGGGAACCGGGGTAAAGCTTGCATAGAATTACACGCATTATACAGGCTGAACCAGCCACCAAAGCAATCAAGGCCACCATAGTCATATTCAACCCTGATATTATAGTTAATGCATTGTGTAATGTCACCAACCTTAATATGCATGCGCCATGTTAAGACTACTACGTTTTAAGTTAAGTTTAGTCAGTATATATTTTGAAGAACGTCGATGGCCGGCGACGCCAATGCAAAAAGCTATTGGTAGGGCTGCAATACAGAAGATACATTGTTTTTGCCCTTCATCTTCTGGCTGCGAAGGAATTTAGAGTCACTATCACCCATCGTTTTATGGAGAAGGGACACCCAAAACGAGGTTAACAGTGTCCATTCGACTATTGAGTACTGTCTTGTTCGCTGGGCTAAAGCTGAAAGTAACCGTAGTAGAGTAAAAGAGATGACAACCTTTGACATATTTGATTTTTAGTCTTTTTTATTAAATAAAAATTGGTCGAAAGACAGTGACAACGATAAAATCCAGTGGACCCGCCAGGATTGAATATAAGTATAATTTTTAAGATGAACCGAAAACTATAATTGTATTGAGATCTGGTAAACGAAACACAGAAAGGTTGTCTCGTGAATTTCAAATTCATCAAGCAGGCTTATAATGGGGACCTGTCAACCATTAATAAGTTGCTCTTACTGATTGTCAAAAATTATTTGCCTCTTACACAATCGTCGAAAGCGATTCATTTAGAGCATTTATAAAAGAATTGTGTCCTCCGTATGTTGCTCCATCAAGAAAGACGCTATCAAAAGCGTTATTCCAAAAATTTTACAACAACGAGAAGATGTGATGAAATTACTAGGACAAGCGGAATATGTTGCCCTAACTACGGATGCCGTGACTTCTGCTTCTCATCATCAGTATGTTTCCGTAACAGTATGCCGTAATAGAAGTTAATTAATATTTCGATGAGCCCCTTATTAGCAGGAAATCCCACGACTCCATATTATGGTGGTACACGAAAAGGCACATATATCCACGCCTATATATCGTGATTATCTGTTTATACGTAGCTTAATAGAGCTATTCGAAATGCGAAATTATTGCGGAGTGCTGGTGAGTCCCAAGCTTTATTCGGAGCTAGGGTACATTGTTGAGAATAAGTTGATATTTAATTCGCCAATTAATGATGACCAAGCCAGAGAACGGCTCTGGTTCATGTGCGGGTATCACGATTCGACGCTAATTGTTATCTCTCGCAATTTTGAAATTGAGAAGATGTTAATTGACGCTGCACAGCATGCGCTGTTAGATTTGAGAGAGGTGCCCAGCATGCGCTTTCCTTCTAGCTTCTTCGATTATACACTTCACCGGTTGAGCTCGAGATATGAACGCGTTGGATTATGCAATGCAATTAGAAATTCGTTGGCTTGCAGATCAAAATACCGTTGGTGTGGCGCTGAACTTGAGTCTATATACAATAAATGTATTATTGACAACGCTTGTGAAATAAATGGTTTAGCTGTTCTAGGGCGCAGTGTATCGAGCGAAGGCCTGATTACTGGCGACTTTCCATGCATTACTACCACGAATTATTCTCTGACTGTGCAACAACATGTAGTTTCTTTGTCTGATCACGGGCAGAGAAAACCAGCTGCCGTATTCCATTCAATTGCAATAGCCCATACGACTATTGTCTACGTTGGCTCCGCGCCAGGTCAAGGTTGGCTGGACGCATTAAGTTTTTATCCGAACGTTGAACGCATAGTTTCGATTGACCCGAGGTCGTTATGTGAGCATGCGGATTCGATAGTAGAACATTATTTAGAAAGAATAACGACGCCTGATCAATTATATGATAAGTTAATCAATTATTTCAATTGCGTTATGATTTGGGATGTGAGGTCGGATTGTTCGACTGACGTGCCTCGTGACGACCTCATACTTGAAGAAATAAGCCTTCTGAATGCTATCTTGAGTGATTCCAGACTCGAGAAGCATTTTCTTGTACTTCATTTGAAAATAAATATGAAGCATATTTGTCGATATGAATTGCCAACATATGGGAGGTTCTTCCTACAGCCATTTACCTTGACTAGGGACGTCTTTGAGGCGAGGTATGTGGTTCATTTGCGTTCTGGAGTTGAAATCGGTTATTTCGTCCCTAGTGAAACCATTAGAGAAACCATTATCAATGAGATGACAAGGGTCCGTGGCGAACTTGAAAAAGGGACATTAAACGAAGGTCACCTCGTGGCCAACCTTATGTGCGCGCGAGTGCGGCAGATCAACTATATTGAGCGTGCTGCGTACAATTCTCCCGATGAGGAGATATGTCTCTTTACCATAAACCACAACTCTCCCAGTGATGTGCTAAAGTACTTGACTGATTTGAAGGCGATGGGAAGAGCTTTTATAGTTAGCTTCTTTTCCGGCGAGGCAAGGGGACAAGATCCCTACTGCTTTCCGGAAGGTGATGTCTTGTTAAGGGGCTTGGGGACCATACTTGATTCCCGAAGCTTCATTAAAGCGAAGATTGATGGTTTATATTTTCTACTATCTGATAACATGATTACCTTAATGAATGAAGAGGCTTATACCTCCGAGACGTACAAAATACGTAGGACCGAATACTCGATGGCCAACCGCTCTCGTACCCCTGCGTATGATGATAGCAGACTGGACGCTTGCGCCGAAAGGGGCGTCTGCTTTCCGAAGTTCCCTAGCGCCTTCTCTATAAGTCAGTCCTTGGTCTCTCCCTCAGGTCACGCCTTAAGGATGGCCATCGAATACATAAATGGAGAAGCTTCGATTGCCATGCTGGCGCAGAAGACAATTTTAGGAACTACAAGCGTAGTTACATACGTGCGGTGTTCGGATCTACGTTAGTAGAAGCGAAAAATCAGTTTTCTCTCGCACGTTAAGGCATCATGGATTACATAAATCCTCTCTGGAGAGATCTCCTCCCACTATTTGGCATAGCAAATTAGAGTGGATAGTAGGAATCGAGGCGGCTGTAAAGTTAAAGACTCCTGGATTAGTTGAACTTGGCCAATTGAAAGCCATATGTGAATTTATTGATCGTACTATTACGTGCCCTTTGCCCGGAACTGAGATTTCAAGTTTTATGAATAGAGCATTTGGCTCCATTACCCCACTTGCTATCTCTCGTAAAGGAGGCGAGAATGAGTCTCGACCTGATCCCAATAGATCGGTTGTGCAAATTGCCTCGGATATGTACGACTTTCTTAAGAAAAGAGGCGCCCCGGATCCAATTCGATGGTTGACGTCCGGCTAGATCTTCCATGCCTTTATGGAGAGAAGTTATATCTAGATTGCGCGCTGATGCGTGCGCGCGCGATTTCCTAATTCATACTACAATAATTAATACCATTGATTCTAGATTCTGTGATCATGATTCATCCAAACGTGATCCATTAGAGTTTACCCTGAACGTATATAGCGCTATTTCTTTTCTTTTATAGGAGGAAATAAAAAAATCATTCGTTCAGTCGCATCACTAAGCAGTTATAAAACAATATTGCTTTACTTTGCTCATGGTACGAATTAAAGTAAGATTATTGTAATCTTGAAACAAGAATGTTTTTAAATAGTTCGTGGTACCTGACGTCCTTTTTGCTTCGCTTCAAAACAAGCAAGTTGAAATTTAAGTGGCCAAACGCGAGATTGAGTTTTTTGAGTATTTTCGGAAGAGTTTATTGCTTCGTTTATACTATTTTTCAATGCATACAACAAATCTGTGAGCCACCATGACGACGACGTCGATTGTGCGCAGACACGGATCCTGAAACCGCATTTAAACGCATGTACTCGTATATGGCGATTATTGAATTCAGATCGCTCAAAGGTATATAGTATATATTTTTCTGTACTCTCTTTTCTTGATTTACTTAATTAATATAGTAAATATAAATATTTCCATTGGATACTTTTATGCTTAATGACAAATTTCCCGGGATTATTTGATTTTATTGCTTTAAAAAATGAACTTAATGTTTTGTTTTAATCTGACTCACTTAATAAATTATTCTCATATGAGCTAAATTTGCAACTCAAAAACTCATCTTTGTGTAACGTATTTCCTTAAGTTTTGAACCCTTTGCACCTTAATTTTAACTCTTTCGATTTTATTTGCTTCAGCAGAACGGTCACTCTCTGCTTTGACTTTAATGTCGATCGAAAAAAACTTGCTAATACAAATGAAAAGTAAATCCAATTTTTATAATGCTACTAGCAATTTCCGCGGCTCCACCCGCGCCCAAAAGATGAGAATTTAGGATTCAATAATTTTTTTGATATAGTACAAAAAAGTGAACAATAAAAATTTGGTCTAAGAATAAAAATAAAATATCTGGAGAGGGCCACCCTTATCACCTAGGGGAATAAAAATTAGCCTACCAAATTCTCAGACCTACCAAATATACACAAAAAAAAATTGGTTGGGCCCTTTAGGAGGTGTTCGATCACAAACACTGTGACACGAGATTTTTATATAGTACATTTTAGCTCATTTTGTAAAAAAAGATTTGTGGATCAAATTAATAGATTTCAATTAAGGATCCGTGTCTGTGTTTTTTTTACAATGCCTTTAAAAAAGTCTTACTTATCTTTTGGCGACACTGTATTCGAACCAGTCTCTCGTGATCAACTTTGTTGTATGGTGAAAATGAAAATTTACATGAAAATAAGTTATTCCATCATATGACCTACAGCGCAGCACAAGGTGAGTGCTTTTTTCGGTCCGTCTTACCCCCGCTAAAATGTCGCTACTACAAGGATCCACATGCTGCCCACTAATGTGGAATGTCCAGCTTGACCCACTTCTATGTAGGCAGAAACCCTGGATACTCAAATCCAAGCTTTTCCGGACAACATTATGATTATTGCATCAGTAACTACTACTGAAACCCTCAATAGAATCATGAATGAGGCTTTCAATACACTTTGGGTGTTTGTTTTGTTTTATTTTATTGTTTTTGTGTGTGTGATGTCTGTTCCACCTGGTGAATGAGTCATGCATGACTCCGACGCCAGTGTGGATACGGACGTGTCCGTTAGGCGCAAGCGGACCAACGAGGTGCCTCCGTTGAGGCACGTGAGGCGGAATTCGGGCCAGGGCCTTTCGTAAGGACCAGCATAAGGGTCTGACATCCCAGCCCCTGTGGAGCATACTCTGTAGACTGCGAAGCAGTTGAAGGCGCTGGGCATAGAGTGCGGGGACGGTGCTGGAAGTTGCCCGGAGGTCCGGTAACCTCAAAGGCACTTTCATGAAAAATATGCAGAAGGCATCTGCTGCAATACAGATGATTGGAGGCCCTAGCGGAACCCACAGCGGCGGAGGAGACCCGCAATATACAGGTTGAGCGTCTGCGCAGACGCAAAGAAAAGTTGGAGACAGAACACAAGGCGTGCCGCCGCGAGTTCTCCGGGCTTCGGGAGGAGTTGTCGGAGGCCAAGCAGGGGCCCTCGAACGCCTTCGGTGGGGACTGGCTCGACAAAATTCAGGCATCTGTCCTTGGGCAATATGCTAGACGCCAAACTCGATGCTGGTCAAAACTCGATTCTAGGTTGACCTAGTCGAACGAGGCGAGGCTTCCGCCCATGGCCCCAGTCCGGCCACAAGGGAGGCTGCATCTTCTTCGGCTCCAGCTTCAGCTCCAGTAGTGACTGCGCCAACTAAGGTGCCCGATGGGGATCCGGGACCTCGAAAGAAGCCCCCGAATAAGAAGTGGGGCAAACCCTCTTCCTTCAGGCAAACGTGAGCGCAGGTGAGCGCCTGTGAGCGCTATTATGTCCCCCCTCAGAATCCACACTGGGTGGGGAACGTGGTGAGCTCTGCGGCCGTCGTGATCAGGAGTAGGACCGGCCCCCCACCTTTTAAAGTTCGAGAGGGGCTCGGGATTCTTTATGGTAATTGTTGGGGTGTACTTCTCCCCCAACCGCACCCTGGCCGAGTTCGAGGTTTTCCTTGACTCTGTCACGGCTGCGGTGGGCCGGTAGTCGCCGAGAAAGACCAGTCTTCGGCGACTTTAACGCGAAATCCCGAGCCTGGGGGAACCCCACCTTGGACGATCGTGGGAGAGAAGTCCGGGTGAGGGCCCTGCTCTCCGGGCTGTCAGCAAGCTAGAAACTGAAAAAACTTGGGTATGGTGCCAAAAAAGGAATATAATGCTTAACAAAAAGTTTAATTTATAATTATTGTTATATAAGAACAGGATACGGCAAGAAAAATTACAAAAAAAATATTCCTCACCAAAGTAGAAAATGAACTCTACAAACAACTTGTAACTGTAAGAATAAAACTTAGCAAAATAAAGAATTGGATAAAAAACCATAACATAAAATTAGCAAAATAAATGCTGTGCTAGATAGCCTAGAAAATGGCTAAGATGCAGCAAAATTATAAATGTAGACACAATTTAGTGCAAACCAAAAAATATAAAAAAGGACGACGACTTACCTTAAAAGAAAAGATTGTTGCTTTATCCATCTTAAAACAAAGTCCAAAAGGATATAAATTTCTTAGGAAAATATTTATTTTGTCTGCTAAGCTCTCATCAAACTTATACAAAGGATTAATCTCAAATATGCGAATAACAAAAATATTCTTTCACAATTAAAAACGAAACGTTAATCAATGAAAACACAAAAAAGTTATGTGTACTATTATTTGATCAGATTTAAAGCGAATATCACATATAACGAAAAAAAAGATATAATAACAGGACTTGTTGACAATGGAAAGAAAAGCAGAATTTGCAAATCATGGTCTGGTTTTCATAATACATGGACTAATTTATAATTACAAGCAAGCAATGTCATACACATTTTCCCAAATGTAACCAAGTGTCCTGAATTAGCAAAACAAATAAAAGAGGTTGCGAAAGAGTTACAAGAAGCAAGGTTGATAATTATGGCCTCTATCTGCGACCAGGGAACCAACAACAGATTCTCAAATTGCTACTAGATGCGACTTGGGAGGTCTATTTAAAAAAAGGAGAGGAATCAAGAGAGAATATAATATTATTAAATAACCAAGCATAGTTAAGTTTAAGAATAGCTCATTTGTATGACCCACTACACCTTCTCATAGAATAATATGAAAGATGTTCAAATGAAAAAAAAACACCAAACCGCTAATTGGTCCAGCTAAGCTAAACTCTATTCATGAAAACATGTGAGTAGAAGGCATAAAATTATTTAATACTATTTCTTTTAAACCTATAGTGGCGAAATAAAAACCGTCCCCCACTGTGGCTAATTGGGTGTAAATTTTGCTGAAAAACTTAAATGGTATAATACCTAATGGTATGGTTCGCAACACTTAAGTCAAGACCCCCTAGCTTTTTCGTTGCGGTGAGCAGCCATGAATGTCGTAACGTTGACCCCACTTGCGATCAATTTGAAGCTGCTTTTGCCACACTCAATAAATAATTTAAGCAGTGAATCACACCCGCGGTAATTGCGAAGGAGACTTTTGCAATGTCTTGCACACTCCATCAATCAACCGAAACATGAATCCAACGTTAACCGAATGTCAATGTCGCGAATACCGCGTAGGGTAGTCGCGATGATGATGATGATGATAAGTATTAAATTTTTTAAATATTATTTGTCATAAACGTGAGGGTAGATGATCGATGACAGAATTACCGAGCTTGAACTTAGTTTAGAAGAAGCCCGAAATTATGTAACCCAACTCGAGGAGACTAAAATGTCACAAAAAATAGAAAATACTCATTCCCTGTATACTGAGCTGGTCGAATGTAAATCTCAATTGGTGATAGACTTGACTAAATATGATGAACCATTTGACAAGCAGCCCACTCACTTCTCAACACACAGTAAATTAAAAAAATATATTAGAATAAATAAATTCATAAAAAAAACAAATAAATTAATAAATAATATATACACTTTTAAACAAATTTGTGATCTGAGAAGTGAACGCTCTAAATTAATTAATAAATTAAATCTGTATAAAAATAAATTCACTGAAAGTAGGTCTATGTATGACCGGGACACGCTTCAACTACAGGCAGAAATTAACAATTTAAGAACTACATTAAATTCTCTTACTGAAAAATATGAAAGTTCTCAGAAACAGATACAAGAACACATTCTTGCTGCTAGCAAATTAGTAGATTTGTGTAATTATAATTATTATAGATTTCAATCTTTTACAAACAAACACATGTGTAATTGTAATCAATCACAACCTGAAATTTCCATGCTACAAAACAGTCCTGTAGATGTAGATAGTGCCCTGGTTATACAGGGAACACAAAAACAACATGATTATAACAAGAAAATAGATGTAATAGTAAATGATTCCTCGACTACCACTGTTCAACATAAAGTAAACATAATATCTGATCTGATCTAAACGTGTTAATCCAGGTTAGCCTGGTACAAAATTTCAGAGATATCTGTTCAGCCATTTGAGCGTGAAAGAATAACAAACATACCCACACTAATATACTATTGCCTTCACAATATTAGTCTGTTATGAGCATTTATATTTATGCTGAACAAAGTAGAAGGCCGGCCACAGCTAGTTATTTATTATGTATAATCTCTTACCATCAATATCACTCAATATCCACAGCAATGTTAGTAAGGATATTTTTATCTATATCCATGACTTTGGAATCGATGGGATCCATATCCATAACAGATGGCCCACCTTCTGTTAAGTAGCGAATATTTTATTTAGTTTTAGACTCCCTTGCTTTGGCCTTTATGTTATACCATAGCTTTATTAATTGTTTTGTAGATGCCTGAAACAATGAAAAGTATGTAATTAGGACAGTAACTGCCTAATAGAAAATGGTATGGGAAAAGACCATGGCACACATGACACAAATGAAACCCTGCATACCTGTCAATAATAAAAGAATAAAAACAAATTATATTTACCTTTTGAGGAACAAGATAGAGGATTCGTTAAATTCCTCCGCTATTTTCTCCCACGACTGCTTCTTTTTTAAAGCACTCGTAGCGTTAGTTTGTTTGGAGGTTAAGATAGTATCATATTTTTGTATGATATTTAAAAATAAATCCTTTTCCAAACTCGAGAACGGTTTCTTCCTGTCTACTTCTTCAGTCATATTTTGGAATTTATGTGATACAAGGAAATAAATTTAAAGAAATAAACGACTTGTCGAGAAAATGTTTTGAAGTATAATTTATACGGTAACATTTGACAGAAATGAACGTATAATCCTTGTAAGTACAATATCACGTGTCGGCCTATAATCCATGAGTAAAAAGTAAACATTTAAATTTAGTAGGGTTATTTAACGTCAATCGTTTCGTTGCTACAAGCACACCTGTTTTTCGTACCAACAAATTTAATGACAATAATGTACTTTTTCAATTTTAAACTACTTTATACAACGTTATTGCTATTGTAAATATAAAATAAAGTAATATCAATCATATTACTGCAAGGTTTTGTGAAAGTAATCTAGACTGTACGTTTCCCTTTTCATGAAACGAAACGCAGTCATAAAGTGTTGCCACACAGAAACAACCACCAAGCGCCGAGTGTTACTTGGGCATTTGCTCAAGTAAGTAACAAGTGTTACTCAACTATAGAATGGGATTTTGTATTTAAGAATTCTAACCTTAAGTAATGACTTAATTAAGAAATTACTTAGCAACAAGTAATTAATTCTTTATAAATACGGGTATAAATAACCTGCCCGTGACCACGGCTGATGCAACTCAGCCGAAACGTCGGGAATAAGGTATTTATACCTAAGAAAATTACACGTCAATTAAAAATTAAAAGTCCCGTTTTTTCGTTATACGTTATATAGTTATGGAACGCGATAGTTTAAAACGTTATATCACTAAATAATGTTACTTTTATAAGCCTAACAAACAGCTCATTTTATAAACCACGAAACTAAACTCGAATCGGTCCACCTAGGCTGCATATATTTTGATCAGTGACATACTTCGGAAAATTTATCAAATTTCTTATTAAAAAAAGTGACAACATGGGGAATTTACTAATAAAGTAACCGGGATAATAACTGACAATACGCCCAATATTACAGGAGCCGTCCACTTGACGACCTGACGACATTACCTTATACATATAGGATTAGATTATATTATACTATACCTATTTATATATAAGATTAGATTAAAATATTTTAGTATGGACGACCTACGAGTATCAACACGGAGGCAACTACACGATATTATATTTCTTTATAAAATGCGTAAGTCAGTTGAGACTTGCTTACTACATGTTCCATTTGCCAGAATAACTTATTTTTCTCACCCATACCACGATTAGCTAGCCATACACGCACAGATCTACCAGCCGGATCTGTCCGACAGGCAGATCCGTGATTCGCCACACACGAGTACGGGCAGCAGTTCAGATCGTAATTCCAGCAAATACGGTCGTCTGTAAAAATGTTTATTTCAAAG
The DNA here is from genome assembly GCA_951802675.2 of Boloria euphrosyne. Classification (NCBI taxonomy): domain Eukaryota; kingdom Metazoa; phylum Arthropoda; class Insecta; order Lepidoptera; family Nymphalidae; genus Boloria; species Boloria euphrosyne. The sequence goes on from OX637895.1 coordinate 480,527, forward strand.
CATAAATTAGCAATAATATGTGGTGGTTTTATTTGTCTCGAAGAAAGAAAACGAAGAAGAGTTTGGGTAAAGCAATGGCTAGAAAAACGGCCGCGATATAGCCATATGAATCTATTCAGAGATTTGTCTATCCATGAGCCTGCTGATTTGTTCGATTTTTTAAGAATGGATATATCAGCTTTTGAATACCTACTAAGTAAAGTGAAACGCTTAATTGAGAAAGAAAATATAGTAATAAGATATGTAGTGCGCGACTGACGTCAAAACTGGCGGGTACATCCGTCGCTACGCACACACGCACAGTTGGGAGCTCGGATCTACTACTAGTACTACTACTACTGGGATTTCTTTAGCTATTAATTACTATAAATTTTATTACTTATAAGACCTGTGTAACTTGATTGTGCATGTTGTGACACCTTCAAATGTTAAGCATTTATATGTATTTTTTATTACATGTTTTTATTTGTTTTTAACTTTGTTGCAGACAGCGAGAAAACGCCACAAGTACGATAAACTACCACGGCTGGCGCGAGCGAGATGGCGAAATACGTAGATATAAGCATTAGAGTAGGACAGAACATAGGCTAAGCTTTGTACTTTGATATTTGTTATTTTCTTTATTTATATATTTTAATTTACTATTCTAGTGAATAAAGTTTGAAATTTCGTATGTTTCCTTTAGATAGTAAGTAGGTAAGCAAAGAAAAATAAGTTAGGATAAGTATAAGTCTATGTAATTAAGAGAAATTGCCACGGCAAGTACCGAATCTTGTCCCTCTTTCAAAGAAATGTACAAATATCTTAAAAAGTATATAAGTAACTTATGTAAAATTAATGTATATAGATAGAACACGTTAAAATCTATATTTATGTAAAACTTTAAAGACTGTAACTTTTATAATTTAAGCGCTAGACGCGAAAATATCGTAATACGATAGTGAAAATTATTGTAAAACTCGTGTCAAAATGCAGCGGCTCTCGTTAAGGTATTGCTCAAAGCTACGGACCCACGCATATTGAAACGAGTAGGGAGTAGGGACACGGTATCGAATAGAAAATATCGGTACTGTACTCATGAGTAGTATCGAAAAAAAGTATCGTACTCATAAAAGTATCGAATCAAAAGTATCGATACTTCAAGGTATCGAGTACTTTTCGTTTTTCAACCGACTTACAAAAAGGAGGAGGTTCTCAATTCGTCTGTTTTTTTTTTATGTTTGTTACCCCAGAACTTTTGAGTGAGTGAACGGATTTTGATGATTTTTTTTTATTTAAAAGGTGGTGCTTTCCGTGTGTTTCCATTTTAATATTTTCCAGTTCTGACAATAGCATGCATGAGAAAACCATATAAGTCTTAAATTAGCATTAATTATGTGCCGAACGAGTTGGCATTCCGTTCATTACATTCGGTTTCATACGACTAGAAATAAGAAGAGGAAATAAAGCCTGGAAGATTTCTGAACTCTGGTGTCTCATTTTAACCTGTGGAAGTCCCCGGAAATCATCAAACTTTTTATCCTAAATGCTTTAACAACTGTCATTTAATAAATAAATAACTTAAAACTAGCGGTGCAACAAAGTTTGAGCACGATTAGTGGTGATAGAAAAAGTTAAATTAATAGTTAGTATATTTTAATAGCTCTACAGCTAACAGCAGACTGCAAGCTAGGCAAGCTCAAACGGAATTGCCCCTCTTAAACTAACAAAGCGTCAACACTAGGTGGAATTCAACGTATTACGTTGCATGGGTGATTAAAATATGTAAAAGATGCAGTAGAAAGCACATTAGCGATAGAACAACTCGGCCTAATACCCTAACGCCTGATGATTGGGATCTGATAAAAAGTGTGTAGATGTTCTTAAAATATTTTATGATGTGACTATAGAAATGAACGCCGAGAAATCAGTCTCGATTTCTAAAGTCATGGTACTAATAAAGATACAGTGTATATAGTGAACGTTCAAATATTTAGGAATGCAATCACTTTATGCTCGTAGATCTATTCTGGATCAAAAGTTTTATATAAATTATTTAATATTTAATAATTATATTGATAGTCCACTTTCGTTACATGAGTTACGTATTAATGTACCTCGTGCGCCACCCAGACATCCACGTGCCTATTTTACACATCGAGTCTGTAAAACGAAATTAGGCAGAAACGCGCCGCTAGTGCGTATGTCTATTGAATATAATTTGTGTTCGACACGCGACTTAGATTTAGATATAGGGTATAATAGCCTGTCAGTGTTTTCAAAAAAATGTGAGAATTGTTACAATATGATAGTTTTTTTTTTTTTGTGTAAAGGTTTAACGACCTTTCAAAGTCAGCTTAAAGATCGATTTCGCGATGTACAAAACAACATATTAGTCACAGAAGGATCTTTTCTAGGAGCTTTAAGAAGCTTTAAGAAGCGCGCATTTATAAACGGGAATAAATATGAACAATGTTTAAACTCCATAAAATGTAAACTGCGTACTTTGTTAGCGCGAGGAGAAACGGCACCTTTGCCACAACCAGCGCCACAGAGAATTCAGCTTGTGGGCTGAATTCTATAAAGAAGTTGAAGCCGAAATTATCCAAAACCCTACAGCTGCTAGCTTAATAGAGCTTAAAAATATGTGAACGATACATTAATAAAAAGAACTGATGACCCTTTGAAGTGGTGGCATGATCGATTTATACATTTTAATGACGAGGCGACTATGTGTGCCTGCTACATCCGTCCTTTGCGAACGAATATTTTTAAAGGCTGGTATGGTTATGAATGAGAAAAGTGTTCGTTAATACCAAGGCCTCTTAAATAATATTTTTAAATAAAAAATTAAAATAAAAGGAAGTTTCTTCTTTTATAATTCTTTTCTTCTAACCCTAGTTATGAGTCAGCATTACCTGTTGTGGCGAAACATTAAAAGGAGTTTGTATGTTATTGTTTGGCCAGCCTTTAAAAAAGAGAAGAAAAATATAAATAAAATGTCATTATATATTTTTTGATTAAGAGAGGAACACGATTCGCGACTAATTAAAATATTGAACATATCGATTGGAGTTTATTTTCTTCTCAAACTCCAATTATTTATTTATTTAAAAAACGAAAGGGCCATTTTGACTCAGTCATCTTTCCAATGGGTCGCAATCAAAATACGTAACATAAATAATCACACATAGTATACATATGCGTTCAGTGTATATTTATAATATGTACCACGAGAAAAGCTTAATATTTTATTTATTTTATATCAGTAATTAATTTAAGATTACGTTTTCTAGGAGGTTTTTATATAAAAATTAATACGGATCGTCCTTAGCTGCGAAACGAAGAAGCTGCGAACTGTTATATCCTATTTTATTCCCACGTAAATAATAATGAATAAGCTCTTTAATAATCGCATATGATACTTTTGTTATTTTTCCAGTTTTCCATATAAAAATAGTCAGCAGTTTCGTAATTCACACGGGAAGGCTCTAGATATTGTATTTTGCTTATTTTTCAAAACGCCTTCCTTTATAATTTTATTAAATATTAAAGTCAGTTAGACTCGGGACGCGATCGCGGCAATACAAGTATATTTGGGAAGACCTTAAATATACATCGGTAGTGTAATTTCTGATGAATAAAGTCAGTGTGGTGAAAAGTAGTTTTTTTAAAAAAAAAGACACAAGGGGTGCGCCGCCTAACAGTACGAACGAAGCGAAACTTAAAATGAAACCACAGGAATAATTATTTCTTATATTGCTTTAACTATTCCAATTAAATAAAGAATTAATCGAATAAAAAGGAAATTTAAATTAAAAAAAGTTTTTAGTTCTTAATATAAGTACGTAATCTTAATTACCAAAAAAAGTCTTTCTCTATACAATTATTGTAATAAAATCAGCAAAAAAACAAAAGATTTGGCTGTTAGTTAAATTTTAATACCTCACTAGCGGGACCCGCGGCTTCGAACGAATGCTTTCCCAACTAAAGGTCAACCCCTCTTATATGAGGACTACTCTATAGAACCAGCTATTATCTTTCTATGAGAATAAATAATTTTCCTGTAGTAAAGGATATTCTAAATATTGACCCTCGTAATAATTTATTACTACACAAAGTTTAGTTAAAATCGGTTGAGTACTTTTTTTGTGTGCATCGATTAGCTTTTTTTTTTTTTATGGGACAAAGGGGGCAAACGGGCAGGAGGCTCACCTGATAGGAAGTGATCACCTCCGCCCATGGACATCTGCAACACCACAGGGCTTGCAGATGCGTTGCCGGCCTTTCAGGAAAGGGAGGGAGGGAGGAGGGAGAAGGACGGGGGTAGGGGTGGGAAGGGGGCCTCCCGGACTCTCACTCACCGGACGAAACGCGACAGCATAGCTGCCACTTCACGCCGGTCTTCTGTGAGAGAGTGGTACTATACGGGGCGTGCCGGCACATTCGGCTGCTACCCGAAGGTAACAAGCATGGCACTACCACGAATGATAATGTTATTAATATGCATAAAAATATTTATTTCAACTTTACCGACCTTAGAAGACAGATATGGCCTTGCTAGCCTTCAATTTTCTAGTGCATAGTTTAGAAGTATCTCTTAAGTTTTACCAAGAGTTGGCCATGTAAAACTCCGTAGAACCAGTATTTGATATAAACTTATTTATAATTATTTATTACTACGAAATAACATTTTAATTTTGACAAATTTATATATTTTTAATTTATAAACGATATTTTTTAACAATTCTTGATCAGTGACGACTGACGAGTGATGACTAAAGTGATTAGCAGCAATACCATAGCGAGAGCCGTTGTTAAGATAATGCTTATAGTAAAACGAATATTATTAATTATTATATTATGTTAGCACATTTTTACAACAGCCGCCGTCTAGTTCCGTGGTAAGCTACGAGGCTTGTGTTACGGATACCAGATACTTGATTAGCCTTCAATTTTCTAGTGCATAGTTTAGAAGTATCTCTTAAGTTTTACCAAGAGTTAGCCATGTAAAACTCCGTAGAACCAGTATTTGATATAAACTTATTTATAATTAATTATTACTACGAAAAAACATTTTAATTTTAACAAATTTATATATTTTTAATTTATATTTTATAGTTTATATTTTTTAAAATTTAACAATTCTTGATCAGTGGCGAGTGACGACTAAAGTGATTAGCAGCAATACCATAGCGAGAGCCGTTGTTAAGATAATGCTTAAATAGTAAAACGAATATTATAAATTATTATAATATAAATAATTATGTTAGCACATTTTTACAACAGCCGCCGTCTAGTTCCGTGGTAAGCTACGAGGCTTGTGTTACGGATACCAGATACTTGATACACTACACATATATAACTTTGAATACAATAATTAATATTATAAATATGAACACCCATGACTGGAGTACAAACATTCGTGCTCACAAATTAATGCCCCCCGCCCCCAGGACTTGTCACTTGAACACGCAGAAAGTACGATCAATACCAACTGAGCCAAGCGTTTCGTCAAAATATGTTTTAATTAATATTTTTACTACTACATGAAAATACAAATATATTCACCTTAATTTTTACGTCGATGTTCGATAATCTTAAATATAATCGATTATTCGAAAATGATTAAACAGAGCAGCGGCAATACCATAGCGAGAGCCGTGGTTAAGATTCGCATTTCGCAGAGATACTAAATAAAGGTGGGCGGCCCGGCCCCCGGCACGGTATAACGTGAATCCACCTTAATGGGTTTCTGGATTTTGCAGCGACAGTGAAAGTTATCTATTAGTTAAGTATTCTATTATCTATCGAATCTGTAAATTAAATATTTTTTGGGAAACCTGATTAAAATAGCCATTATTATCTATGCAGACGCCAAATTTTTAGATTTAGAGATGCTGTCTGTCTGTATGTTTGTAACCGCATCACGAGAAAATCACTGAACAAATTTTGATGTCTATAGATTTCTGTAATTATAGCTAATATTTTTTTTTTATCTGTGCTAATATCTAATTTCAGAAAAAATATTATTAGTAAAACGAGTTTAGGAAGAATGTAATATTGTTTTGGTATCTAATATCTATATTCTGTGTTGAATCTATTACAGTAAGTGTTTTTGAAAAATATTAATGAAAAGTTTATCATTAGGGCGAGCGCAGCGAGTCCTATCCTAACTCCGTCCTAAGTCCTAACACTATCCCACAACCTGAGCATTTTGTGGTACACTTTACTGAAAAACTATCACATGTATAGATTTGTGCTTTAACATAGTAATTTAACTTCATATCTAGATGTGTTATCTGTTAAAAATATAATTTTATAACCATTAAAAAAATTAACATTAACAATTTTGTGTACGTTGGATAGAATGTTAGAAAACCAAAGAGTTAACATCGCTGTAACATTATTACCCGTTAGAAAAACTACGCGAGGCCTCACAAGTCACAAAGTGAAGTTTTTTGCTAGTTTGTTAAAAAAAAGTGACTTCCAAGTAAAAGACACTCAAAAACTAAACGAGAATTCGTAAATAAATATCTGGATGTGTTTCTTGCCTTAGATAATCCGTTCTATAGTGAATCGTAGTAACAACTTTTCTCTTCTCTTCTCCAAAGCTTCTTCTATCAGCACCAAGTAGATATCCTCGTTGTGATAATTCCTCTCGAACTGAATTATATTGACGACACGTTTGGCTCAGTTTGTAGTGACCCTACTTTCTGCGCCAGCGGTCGCGGGTTCGAGTCCCGCTGGGGGCATTCATTTGCTAATCACGAATGTTTATACTCCAGTCATGGGTGTTTATATTTATAATATGTATGTATTTAAAATGTATATGTGTAGTATATCAACTATCTGGTATCCGCAACACAAGCACGTTACGTAGCTTACTGCGGAACTAGATGGCGCTGTTGTAATAATGTCCCAACATATTTATTTATAAAAAAAACATAGAAAATAAAACACAGCAATGCTATTCAAAGTTACTTTATTCGAAGTAGTGTTGCACGCCGAGGGTCACGAGACTCGCTCGCCGACGACGCGACCCGGAACCAGCTACAAGCGGGGCTTTACTTCTTGTTACCATTATATAATATAAATCTATAGAAATCTGGTCAAGCGTTCACAAAACATCTTAAAAATTACTATTTAGAAGCTTTTTTTCTTTATCTGGCAACACCGGGAATGGCCGTTAAGTTCAAAATATTCGATTTAAGATTAATATTGCACAGGACTGGAAATGAAAGAAGCGGAAGCAAATTAAACATTTTTAGTTTTAACAAACTGTAAAATTGACTAAAACTACACTTAAAGCTCTAGGCTATTTCAAAAATACGCAAGTATTTATAATAAAAACATATAACTTATTGTTTAATGTTTTAAGCTCGTCCGGCGTCAGAAGTCGCTCCCTGCTATATAAGGGGTGTCTACATACATATTATCTTCTTATATATAAAAATGAATTGCTGTTCGTTAGTCTCGCTAAAACTCGACAACGGCTGGACCGATTTGGCTAATTTTGGTCTTGAATTATTTGTGGAAGTCCAGAAGTTTAAGAGGTGAATAAATATTTAAAAAAAGGTTTAGGTATTTTATTTATCGATTGAGACATACGAAGTCTTCCGGGTCACCTAGTTCTTTAATAATAAAAGGGAGGGTGAGTTGTCGTAATTTTAAAATGAGCAAACTGAGCAGCAGCAGTAATGTAACAGATTTAGCCGAAATGTAATATTATTGAGAAAATACTTTAACGATAGGTCACTTAGTGGCTTTAAAAAGGAGGATGTACCTATTCAATAAACCATGAATATAACCCATAATTATAAATGAAACTACCTTTTCGGATTTTGTCGCGGATTTATTTTAATTTTTAGTTCCCGAGGTTTGAATACAGTCTTTCCCGTGACCATGATTGCTGTAAAGCATTCGAAACGTCGGGAACTAAAAATCAAAATAAATCCGCGACAAAATCCGAAAAGGTAGTTTCATTTATAATGTCGAATATTCGCGTAAATCTAAGAAAGTATTAACCCATAATTGATCCATCTTTTAAATAAGTCGGTTTTACCCCAAGGATGGTCCCATAATACATGTTTGAATAATGAATACCACCCATAGTGATGGAATAGCATTTTCGTTAGTCGCGACTGCTGACGCCGGCCGCGGCATATTACAAAGGTAAAAACCTGCATCTAAATACAAAAACTTGGTCCTATGAAACGTGGAAGTTCGTACATCACTCTGGGCGCGTCGGCTGAAGCGGCTGAAGACCGAAAATTTTAAGTTTGAAGCGTTTGAACCAAGCGCCCAGAGCGTCACAACTCAATCTAAGTAAGACCTACGGAACGATCGATTTGTACTGAGCTGACACACGTGATCGACAGCGAGACTCGCGTACACCTCCAGGCTAGAGCCCGACACCGGTGTCGGCGCCGCGACACTCGTCCGACCGCGCCTCGACACTACATTCGTCAACAATCTTCAAGCAATATAAAACTCGTAATATTACTATTTATTAAATTCAATTATTGGTGTTTTAACGCAGATGCGAGGAGGTAGCTTTTTTAATACAATATTAGTCTTCGGTCGCAAAGACGGCGGGAACCCCCGCCTCTGCGACCGGGGGCGGCTGTGAGATACGAACTATTGTCTAATCGAAGTGGGTCTGTGCATAAAAAAATATATTCAACGTATACATCACATTTCTAAGAAAGCCAGGCGTTATAAAAATCGTTTTTTTTTTCTTTAGACCCATTCGCTATATTAAGAATTTCAACGTGAGCTTTACATAGTTTGAGCTAATGCTAACGCCATTGATTATTTTCGGAGTAATTTACATGTTACTACGCGAGAAGGACAGACATACAGTTCTTTCAGTCTAAAGACAAGAAACTGTCATAATTTCAATCAAAAAGTCAAAACTTAGACCGCCTTCAATGGAGAAGTTTCACATTGTTAATACCACAGATATTTAATTCAATAGAATTATGATACAGATCAAAACTAGTAAATCAGTGCAAAGATTTTGAAATCTATAAATATATGATTGAGAGAATAATTTTGCGGCCTTTTCCAATAACAGCACTATGGCGCATTATGCGGCATAATGCTCAACGTTGAATGTTCCAACTACAACAGCGCTTCGCACAATCGAACACTGCTGTTGCGTGATGCTGTGTTAAAAAAATAAATATACCGTGTATCGATGAAGGTTACAAGAGTAATAACATTGACTTTTTTTTATATTCCACGTCTATAATGTGAATACAATTTTATTTTAGAATTCAAAACTATAAACATATTTATTTTGCAGTAATATATAATCGAATCATTATATTCGCGTTCCAATTAGCATCAGCACAAATCAGCATTGTGCGCCACTGAGTCGCATTATGCTCTGTAATTGGAAAACAGGGTTAAATTGCGGTCGTTCATGTCGTGTGACGTCACAAAGCTATTAAAGTTTCGTATCTTTGTCATTTGTTTAGATATTTTAATAATTCCTTCATATTTCTGTTATACTTTATCTATATTTTACAGTTATTAATAAAAATAGGAAACTTCTCCATTAAGTTGATAATTTAACATAAAATATTCTGACAATTTCTATTTGGATCAGCGTTTTTCAACTCTCATCAACTTTTTGGAAACGACCATCATTAAACATTTAAATAATAAATATAAGAACTCTTTCTAATTCTATCGCGGTTCCTTTTCAGTACTTGTCACCGACATTTCGCATGCTTTACAGCAGGGCTGTCCTTAGCACGGCTCGGGAACAGCATGCGGCCTCCTGCTTATATTCCCATTCTATAGATAAATGTGTAAAAGAGATATTAGTGTAGTTATAATAAAACGTACATTACAGCCGTATTTTTAATTTTTCTCCAAAAAATCAGAACGCCTCAATTTTATTAGTATCCGGTTTGGACAACCCTGCTTTACAGTAAACATCATCTTTCTCGTTACTACGAGTATCTCATACAGAACTGTTCTATATATTAGTAAATCATACGAAACGTCGGAAACAAAAATTAAACCGCGACAAAATCCAAAATGGTTATAAGATGTCAAATAATTACATAAAAAAACACGAACCAAACGTATCCAAAACAGGCAACTCTAATACCACTCACAATCACGCGGCCGCCGCTGCCCGGCGCCGGCGCAGCAACACTGCACTACTAAACACTACTTGTATATACGTAATTAATTCGTATAGAAAAGTTATTGCTGGATCCAGGGCCAGCCCGGGGAGTCCCCGCGCGCCGCAGCCGGCCGGGACTCCCCGGACGACGCCTAATAACGCGAGTGCTTTACTTACATTTTCCATACTTATAGAACATCTAAAAGCGGGTGCTGGGACGGGGGTCGAGTCGGACGAAGCGTGGGGGAAACGGTAAGTAAATCACACGCTGTAATATATTTAAAGTTAAAACATGCAAAAATACCATTTATGACAACTATATATACGAAACACGCGGGCTATGTACAGCGCTACGCAATGGACGAGCACGAGCGTGTACTCCGCCACTACACACCGACAGCCATCTGCATTATCTACGTTACTCTTTATATTGTGGAAACACGTAGAAATTTATAATGTGCTACTACACGCGAGAGGGAGGGAGAGGGAAACATCTCGCCTCTCCCTCTCTCACGCAACTGACAGCTGTCAATGGTAGTTTTATATTTTCGTGGGAGCAACACTGAAGTTTGAAAATCGTATAAGTTGAACTCTCTATACATATACATTTACAAGACTTTACACAAGCTTCAACAAAACGCTACTCCTAAAATATATTCGCTTTACACACTGTACACTCTCGCCGCGGGCGCCGCGGGGACGCTGCCCGCACTCTCGGCGCGCCCACAGATAAATGACAACTCTTAAGGCAGTTTCTAGGTTTATAATTTGACAAGTTCCCAACATATGCGCTTTCTAACTAAAACATCCACAATACGCAAAACTACACTTAATCATAGAAGGAAAAAGAAAAGAAGCGAAAAAGTAACCTAAAAACTAAAAAAAAGAGGATTAAGGAGGGTAAAAATAAAAAAATAAATAAATTAGCAGTGCATTTAATAAAATAAAAACGACTGAGTACAACGAGGCGGACCTGGCGGCGCGCGACACCCCTCACCCCTCCCCTACACCCCTTCCCCCGGATCCCCCCCAGATGTCGAGTGCCGCGGCGCTCTACACAAACAGTACTTTGGTCTGGCTGACGTAAGCTAACTGACAGCTGTCAAATCCGAGTGACAGTTAAGTGACAGCTAAGAATCACAGTGAATCGAACCACAGTTAAACAAAAATGGATGTAAAGCAACTCCATGTCGGTTACATTAAAACTGTTTAGTTTAGCGGATCGTACATGTATATTAAAAAAAATTAAATTCAAAAAAAGCCATATTACATTAATTTCGCCTCTAATTAGAAACTACAAACTTATTTTAAATGAAATACAACAAACTTAACATACGCGGGATAAGGCACGATACAACCGTCGCTTTTACATCAGTTGCGACAGTGTCATATCAATGGGGCTTGTCCCCATCACTAATACCATAGAAGCAAAAACACGGTACTTAAAATTAAAAAAAATGTCCATAATAGTAAAAAAAATTGGAAAAAACTTTTGTCGTGACGTTGATCACTAGATTATGTATGTCAAAACAAAAAGTCCTATCGAAAAAGATCTAATTTTTTATAATTATTATATATTCCGAAGTAACTTTCCGTATGGGATTTGTAAAAATACGCATTTTAAATTTAAAATTGAATGTCTCACTTATTTATTAATATTATAAAAAATTTACCGTCGTTTTGTACTAACTAGTGTCTATAGTTGGTTAAATATTGAGCAATTACTTGGTTTTTGTAAACAAAAAATAACTCAAACGAATTATAATAAAAGATTATATCAGTATGGAATCGAGAAAAAAAATATAAAATCGATTATGTGACACAGATATAAAAAAAATGTCCGAAAATTAAGAAAAAATTATAGCAAAGAAATTACTCGCAACGTCACTAACGTATTGAATTTCTTCAAAACCACTAAAATAGAAGCATTGAACAGAAGATGAAATTTTGTTTACAATAATCTAAAATAACTTTAAGAACAGATTTACAACACGTTGAAACGAACTATTTCAAAAACGGTGTGCACGAAAAATTAAAGATGGCGTCCCGCAAAATATAAGTCGGGACATTTCACCGAACACCAGTGCAATGAGAATGATACAAGCATATATAATAAAAAAAATGGCACAGCGCCGGCCGCGTCTCACACCGTCAACTTTATTTTTTTTTAAATAAAACTACCTTTTCGGGTTTTTTGCGCATTTTTTGTTCCCGACGATACTACTTTACAGCAACCATGGCTACAGGAGAGGCTGATCGAAAAATCCGCAAAAAAAATCCGAAAAGATTTTTTTTTAAATGTCAAAAATTCTCATAAATCTAAGAAAATATATTTTTTATTAATGATTGAAGGCATACATTTAGTTTCTTGTGTTATGACGAGTCTGTCTGTCGCGTGTGCGACGCGGGCCGGTATCTAGGGCGATAACAAAAAACGAACTAGTCTAGACCTAAAATAAAACCTAAGTAATGGAAGCCGACACCTCGCCGTGCGAGACTCACACTGTGTTACAATATTTAACTTGCGAAAAAAATACTTTTTTTTTTTAATTTTAGTTAAAATCCCCTTTTAATTTTTGAAAACACATACTTTTATAAAAAATTCAAACAGCAATTTTGAATTTGCGAAAAAATATCACGCCATATATATTAAATAAAAAAACGATTGTAACACAGTGTTGCTATTGTAAACGTAACAATAACGAAGAAAAAAAAACAAAAAATATATATAACTTCAAATTGTCTATTCAAAATGGCGTTTACAATTTCATATATAATCTGTGTTCATGTTGTAAAGTTCAAAGTGATGTATGTACACAAACTAAATACGCTCTCACTATTAGTACTTAATTATAGATAAAAACAATTCAAATTACGTTTTAGTCAGATTTAGTAAAAAAAAACACGATACATTATTTATACAGATTAAAAACAAAATTAAGTTGTTTTTTTTTTAATTTCGAACTAATTGATGGAGGATTTATTTATATTTTATCGTAATTCCTCCAAAGGCCGAGTGAGAGTCGACCGAAAACAAACACACGCTAGCGAATTAAGATCAACCAACAAATATTTACATTTCCTACAAAACTCGTTAAGAATTACATTACAAGTTATTGCACGACGACAATTATTATTGCTTTTGTAACGCGGAAGATCATTCTATCTCCGTATCTTACGATTTAAAAAAAAATTAACTTCATCGACATCACTAATTCGAACCCGCTAACATTGCACACCGAACACGCTCAAAAACCAACATAAAAAAAGTTAAACAGAAGGAAGATCGATAAGTAATTTAAAAATAAAAAAAAGCGAATAATGCATGCTTCTAGAACAATTAATTAATTACTTTAAAATCATTTAACAGCTATTTATAATACAGTAAATTAAAACGAATCGTATAATTAAAGGCATGTGACATCCGTCGCGTCAAACGTGCGGCGGCGCTCTGCTGCCATTCCGCGACACGCCGCTATATATACTCACGCACACACGCACATGTACACACACACGCACACAACTAAGGCCGCGTAAACACTTAACTAGCGGGCACTCGGGTAACTTCGGAAGTATAGAAAGAGATGGCAGATGTGATAGCGCTTTGTCTCGCTTTAGAGAACGATAAGACACAGAGTACAATAAAATACACATATTACGGTAGATAGTGACGTCATTCATTCCAAGCGTTAGTTCTAAGCTAGTCCAAAGTGGTAGTGGGTTCGAGACGAGACATAGCACTATCGCACCGCCATTTGACATTTTGGCAAAACGATTTCGTCCATATTTTGACACTGTTTCCTTGGTTTTCACACACACTTTGTGTTTCCGCCGTGGTCGGGCGGGCAGGGGGGGCCCCGCGGGGGGGCGCGGGGGGCGCGTCACTCCGAGTTGCTGAAGTACTCCGACGCGTTCCCTCGACAGATGGGGCACGTTCGGTTCGACTGGAAGATTAGGGATACATATATAAAATTATTATCACAGATTACATATACTTATATGAAATAGAGGATAAAATGTTTGTTAAAAAAATTTAAAATGTTTGTTAAAAAAAATGGAATTTAGTATGTAGAAAATCACTCATTGACGTTGTGAAAATGGAGTTGAAAGTTTGTAGGGAAAATTAATATTTTCTAAATTCAAAGATATAAAACTCATCATACCTACGTATGTATACAAATATACAGTCCATCTATTACATAATAACCATTGTAGTGAGAGAGAGCTAATGAGAATGAGTGAATTATAAAGTGAGCGAGTGATTAAATGTGTGAGTGACATATTAACTAAGAGTTAATGAGTGAGTGAATGAGTGAGTGCATGAATGAAGTGAGTGAGTGAGTGAACGTACCCTTAGCCACTTGTCGACGCACTTGGCGTGGAACTCGTGCGCGCAGGGCAGCACGCGCAGCGTCTGGCGCGCCTCGAACTCGCACATGCACACCACGCACGACGTCTGCTCGCCTGCACGCACACACGCACACACACGTTACACGACAGGTGCAAAAGAAACGTTTTTTTAATAGACTACGCAAATCATTAAATATCTATGGTACAATTCACGGAAATAATCATTATTAACCATACAAAGGCCGAGGCAAACTAATTAATAGTTTTTAGATATCCTGTCCGCCTGTGTGTCTGTCGGGTTGTGATCGCTTCACAGAAAAAACTGCTGGACAGATTTTGGTGAAATTTGGTAGAATTATAGCTAATAAATTATCCAGATAAATATAATACATATTTTTATTGCGTTGTGATATCACATCTCTGAAAAATCCATACTATTTAAAAGTACCTAGTTAGGTGAGCGTAGCACTAGCGTTCTAACACTACCCCAAAAGCTGAGCATTTTGTGGTACACTTAACTGAAAAACTATAACATTTATAGATTTGTGCTTTAACATAGTAATTTAACTTCATAACTAGATGTGTTATCTGTCAAAATATATATAATTTTATAACCACTAAAAAATGAACATTCACAATATTACCAGTTAAAAAACAACGCCAGCCCTCACAAAGCTCAGTTTTTTCCTAGTAAACTACTCCGAACGAAACAAGGGTAAATCACTAGTATTGATATTAAACGAGAATTTATGAGATTCATTTACTGTGCTTCGTAACAAAATATGGAGTGTCAATTCATTATACGTAATTATTTACTCACTTTTCGAATTGGAATTAGTTTAGATTTCTAATAACCGACGATTGAAATAAATAAAATAAATAAATATTATGTTGGGACGTTATTACAACAGCGCCATCTAGTTCCGTGGTAAGCTACGTTACGTGCTTGTGTTGCGGATACTAGATAGTTAATATTACACATATACATTTTAAATACATACATATTATACATATAAACACCCATGACTGGAGTACAAACATTCGTGATTAGCAAATGAATGCCCCCAGCGGGACTCGAACCCGCGACCGCTGGCGCAGAAAGTAGGGTCATTACCAACTGAGCCAAACGTGTCGTCGAAATAGTTTGCAACAATCAATCACCTTCACCGAAAACACAAGAGTAAAACCAAAAAATAACCAAAATGCTAGTGTCCATACCCTGGTGCGTCTGCTCGCTGTACTTGTAGGAGGGCAGCAGGTCGATCTCGTGGCGCGCGAGGCCCCGCGGCTTGGCCTCGCCGAGGCGCTCCGCCAGCGACAGCAGGGCCTCGTAGTTCTCCGTCTCGGGCGAGTCCCCGGCCTCGTCGCGGGCCTCCGCGTACGGCGACAGCGGGAACATCGCCAGCAGGTTCAGGAACACCTGCGCGTTACCGCCCGCGGCGTTACCACTTGTGACACGACACGTGTTACCGACACTGATACGTGATGGCTGTTGTGGTCCATCCGACACATTGTCAAATAAAATTATTTGTGTACATTATAAAGTAAAAAATGAATAACATTAAGTTATATAATTTTGAATTAAAAAGAAAATACAATACAAAAAAAAATATAAAATGTTTAAAAAAAATAAAAGAAAGAGAGAGCAAAGATGAAAAATAAATTATAAATAATAGTAATTGGTTTGTTGTAACCAATGATATTATATACAAGATACGCCACAAACGCACCAAACGCGTGCAGTGGATTGGTTCCATTTGTGACCAGTCAGTCGAGCTGTCACCTGTCATTGCGAGCACGCGTGTCGAATAGCTGTCTCTTTCACTCTTACGCTTTGCGTATTTCCTGTCGCACTTATAGCGTGTGTTTAGATGTAGTGTTATTAAATGTGTATGTGTGTGTCGCGGAACAATTATGTTGTGACGTGACGTATCTTGTGTATAATATCGTTGGTTACAACTGGTGCAACAGCCCGCCATACCGTGAGTATCATGGTACGCGTGTCGAGGTCGGCGGAGAGCCGGCGGAGGTCGGGGCGTACCTGGTAGGTGGGCGGCGGCGGCAGCGACAGCGGCGGCACGTGCAGCTGCGCCGGCAGCGCCGGCACCAGCCCGCCGCCGCCCTGCGCACAGATACAATATTATTTGTTATAACAAGTTTGAGAACACAATATTTCTATAAAGTTTGAGAACACACTATGTAAGGCTCAATTGTACTAAGTGGACCGACGATTTGAAACAAATAGATATCACTGTAATATAGTTCTATATATTAAAAAAAAATCGCCTTAGTATGTAATTTTATTACATTCATACACGCATTTTTTAATATTTTCCACTAAGTTTGATGCATTAAAAATTGATTTATAAACTATGGTGACACTTTAAATATTGATTTTTAATCTGTGGCAACTTTTTCCAGTACATATTTTGACACATTAACTTCATTTCATGTAAACATAACATCGAAAACTTAGAATTTTTATATTTCGAAAACTATTAGTCTCCGAGCACTCCCTTTTATGGGGGTTACCTTTATTCTTTACCACCCCTACACCCCCCATTTTAACTTAAATGATGGTCCACTTTGTACTACTATAGCAGCAACTGTAGCGCGAGCGTACCTGCGCGTGTATGTGGTGCACGGCGTGCGGGTGCGCGGCCCAGCGCGGCGCCGCGCGCACGTAGGGCCGCGCCGCGCGCGCGCCCGCGCCCACCACGCCCACGCCCACGCCCACGCCGCCGCCGCTGCGCCGCTGCTACACGGACATTACACACTTAGCTCACAACATTACAGTGTATTACAGTTAACGACATATTATTTTATGGTCCTTCGAGCCGGATTTGAACCCGCTATTCAATGTTTCACCAACTCTAATTTTCATATTTGTCCTTTTAACTAGTATCCCTGATCAAATCAGCAACTTTGTCATGAAGCATCTTAACAAACAGCCGTACAGACAGACTGTCGACAACGGGCTGTCATACAAAGAAACAATTATTATAATATGATCTTACATGATGGTGGTGGGAGAGCGCGTGCCGCGCGTGGTGCGGCGCCATCAGCTCGAGCGGGGCGCCGCGCGCCTGCGGGGATATTGTTATTTATCAAAAGAACTCATTTAAAATTTAACTATAAATCATTTCTACATATCAAAACAATCTAACTCGAGATATTATTGATACGAACCTTAATTTTTTCCTATTTATGCCTATTTCACTTAAAATTGACGATCATTATTTAAATTCGAACACTTTTCAATAGAAATCATTTTTGACCCGCCGCCGGCAATTAAATTTTGTCTTAAAGTAGTATAAATGAATACGGAACACTTCAACAAACAAAATATAATATCAGTAACACAATGGTCGTGAGTCTTTGTTGTAAAATGTTATTGAAATAAATATCTGTTATGCAATATATATATTTATAAAACTACTAAAACAGGTGATGAATTCCAAGTAGTATTCTATTAAGTAGCATAAGCGGCGTACCTCGGTGGCGAGCAGCAGCGGCGCGTGGTGCAGGTCGGGCGCGGGCTGCAGCGGCGACAGCCCGCCCTCGCCGCTGCCCAGCATCTCCAGCCGCCCGCCCTCCGCCCTCTGGGGGTAATACTCGCACATTACACATTTACTAACAATCCTGCTAACAATACACCTCACACACCACATTCGGGAAAGATATTTTGTTTATCAAGCCGAAGATTATCATCAGATCTGCATCAAATTTTCATGAGACCTTTTCAAAATCACTACATTTAAAAAAAAAGGATCATAGAAATTGGATCGATCCCATTAAAAATCAACTAATCTAAAAAATGTAGTAGTAACCTAAAACCTTGTATGTATGTTTATACCAAGTCGTATCACCTCACCTGCGAGTTTATGTAGTGCGTGTGGGCGTGGGCGTGGGCGTGGTGCTGGTGCTGGTGCGGCGGCGACGCGAAGCCGCGCGGCGGCGGCGCGAACCCGCCGTGGTACTGCAGGCCGTGCGCGTACACGCCGCCCATCTGCGGGCGCGGGGGGTCAGACTCTGCGCGCTGCGCGCCGCGTGCGGGCGACGGCGGATGTGACGTTGGAGATGAGGGACGATCGATATTATCGTGTAAGTTGGGGAGTTTAGACTATATTACTATAGATACTTTGAACTCTGAATATTTCATTAATTTGAGTATTAGCTTTGTTAAATAGTTGATTAATTGCTTTACAAGTACATGACGTCACAAGGAGCTAATGTCATACAAAATGTATGAAGAAACCACGTATAGATGGCTTAAAAAGTTCAAATATGATTGTTTTTTAGTATTAACTCCCGAAATATGATTCTAATAGTTGCCCTCTCTCATTCACATCCTCCGTCACAAACGCTCACGATTTGATCATAAAGTTGGATACATCAATGTAGTACTAAAACGACTAAAACATTAAAAAAACTATCTTTTCGAATTTTTCCACAGATTTATTTCTATTTTCGTCCTCGGCGTTCCGAATGCTTTACAGCCATCATAGTCGGGAACGTCCGAAATCCGAAAGATTTTTTTTAATGGCAATGATTCACACAAATCTAAGTAAAATAATATATAAACCGCTATAGCTAAACAGTATCGTCCTAGCACGAGTGATATATCCAACATTACGGAAGGGAAGTAACAGAAAACCGTAAACCAAAACACAAAGTAGCTAATAAAGGCGCTTGTTGAATCGATGCTAAAAAGATTCGTCTCGTTCCTTTTAAAACAAAAGTCTCCATGATAGATATTATAAGAAAATGAGAAAAAAATTAAAAAAATCGTAAAATACAATACACAGATATACATACATAGCTATAAACTATAACGAAAATATACATACATAATGTTATATTTTTTAAAATGTTGAATGTTGCACATAAATATTACTTCTGACAAAAATTTCTCATTGAAATAAGATGGTCAATTTTCAAAATCATTTTTTATCTTAGCCAAATAAAATTTAAAAAAATGTATATTCAATAAAAACTATCTTAACGAGAACCTTGAACCCATGACTTTTGTTTCCCTCCTAATTTTTTAACCATGACAGTGTACAAAAAAAACTATCACAAAAATATACATACGATTAACATAAGCGATAAAATAAAAAAAATAATAAAATTCTATTAATAGATAATGAAGCGTGAATCATAGGAACCCTCGGAACGAGATAAAACCCTTGAGCTCAGCGACAACTTGCCCGCGCCGTGTTAATACCGCCCCCGAACACGCCACGAGGTTACACCAGTACACATGTTATTCTCACATAAAAAGAGCATATCGTAGGAAACAGCCAAGTCTAATAATGGAAGCGACCAGCCAAATATTTTCATTTGTCACGTAACCAATCTACTAAATACCAAAGCTTGAGTTGCTAGCGGCAAAAATGGTAAATAAAGTGTAGCGAGGCTGTCGAAACAATCGCCCCGTGTGGGCGCGCGCGCGAACGCCCTCGGCCGACGAGCTCGCAACGACGCGCGCTCATTGGCCGAGGGACATCCATAGCGTCGATCCACACAGGCCGAAAGTTTAAACAGCCAAAAATCTTATCGTACACGAAGAACACGGAACACATTCACAGGGGATCGAATAAGAGATCGATGCATGCGGTACACGAATAATAAAAATATCTGAACGTGAGGGTTAGTCGTCGAAAAAATATTTGGAAGGTCGCTGTCGACCGGCACTAAGTAAACTGTACTTTGGCCATAGCACTGAGTTATTTAAAAGTTAACAAAAAATGCATAATAATACGTGGTAAAGAGCAAATGACGCTAGATTTTTATCATCCCAGCAATCTAGGCCGGCCGAGTTACTTGCGCCATTGACGTTTTGGTACCGTTGCCAAAAAAAATGCATTCTCAATATTTGGCAATACATTATTTCAAGCAGCGCAATGCCAAAACGTTTACAGCTTCCGCAACTCGCCGGATCAGTATATACACAACCAAATAGAATGAGCCTGAGTGTTGCATGCTGTAAAAACCTAAATCCGACGCCATAGTATTTGATTCTAATGACAATATTATAAAAAATAATTCAAAATGGCGCCGGAGCTCGGCACAGTTTAAAAAAAATCGTGTACATTATTAAAGTAAATAAAAAAAAGTATAAATCGGTTCGGAAGTGTTACATGAATAAAACATCGACAACTGAATGGCTGTGCCGTGTCTAAGCGTTCGCAATCGACCAATGGGAGTGTGGTATTAGAGTGTCGCGACAGGATTGGTCGAGGCCGATGGCGACCGTTTGGAAGCGGCACAGATACCTATATGTCTTCAAGCACTGTGCACTGAGTCTATGTATTACATAAAGTAAGGTATATAAGGTAAGTATGTGATGCACACGTCTATGCAGCCCACCGCCACCTCGCTGCGTCTCTGCGCCTAGCAGCTGCTCGGAACAATCCGCACTTAAAATACGCATTGAAAACTAAGTGCCATACAAAAACGTGTCTAATTTATAAGTTAATAGAGCTTAGTTTCCAATGCGGTCACACGAGCGAGCTGGTAGGTCACGGACAGGCTCGGGGCGGTGCGCGGATCTCGCGAGTATATCTATCTACTCACTAATAACTAGGCTTGGGATATTCTAGACCGGTTCCGATCTTAAAACCGAAGCTATGAATTATGTCTTAGAATAAAACAATACCAAAACGTAAGCGTCGTCACAAAATCTGCGGGTACTTTGAAATTGAAAGAACATTTTAACAAAAAGGGTGAGGGTCGCAACAGAACACAAAAGCGTGTGTGGGAGGAGACGGTCGCCGCCAGGGCCGCCGCGAGGCGGAGGTCTGCGGTAGATAGATACACGGGCGGCGAATGTGGGTAGTCTTACATACATATAATAAACAGTGAGTAAAATATTAGTGGGCCCGCTCCCGCACGCCATCTCCTGAGCTCGGGCGCTGCTCGACCTGGCCTGGCCTGGCCTTCATGGCCTGTCTGGGGCTGAGTCTGGCACATTCGAGCAACTCCCGGTACATAATAAGTAAAGTTTCACAGAGACCGAGCGTAGATGCGAGCGCGGCGGGCGCCTGCCGCGCCACTACCGAAGCTTACATTATACAAGCGACATTTACATATTATCACATAGGATTAACACTAGAGCCCTCCTCACCGCAGGTTACCAATATCACAATATAATCTGGGCATGCATTCAGTCCGTGCTGGCAGACAGTGTACAGACGTACGAGCTATGGGCCACATCGCGTGCCGTGACGTCCAGCGCAAGGAGACAAACCTCTAACAGTACACTACTACAAAACGTCCATCCGGCCTCCTCGGCCACGGCCACGGCCACGCCATGCCATGACACGTCCTGGCATGCCAGCCACACCGTGGCTCGCCACGATCGTGGCCGTGGAGCTCGGATTACATGAAGATGTAAATAAAATATACATTAGAACTCGTAAGGAAGTAATCATTAGCCACAAAATCTTAATCTAATCGAATGCTTAAAGCGCCTCAGTGTTATGCGAGGTACCGGAGGGTTAGTGTCGACGCCAGGCGCCTGACGCCGAGCCCCGGGTTCTAAGCGACACCAGACACCTTAAGCTGTAGGACGAAGATGGGACCAAATTACAAAAAAAAACCGACCCTGACGTGAATTTTCATTTTCCACCTTCCAAATTACGCAATTGAAGGAATGTTATATGTAAAAATTAACATCGAGTCGGTTTGTTTATAAAAGGTGTATCGTAGAAGAGTCGACAAGCCACAGGTCCAGCCACGCATACGCCTATCTCTAGGTACACCAGATCTAACCTAACTCCGCGACAGCAAGCGGCGCGCTCTGGACGCGCATACACGTTGTAGCGGTGCAATGTGAGTCAGTGCATTGATCTAAAATCTCTTGCTTTACGTAAACAAAATTGAAAACCACGGATCGGTCGACACGACCGCCGTGTTCCACGCCCCATCCGCCACTGGTCCTCGCGACCGGATGGATTGTGAAATGGGCGGTCGTCGTATTTGTTTAAACAAAGCGTGTACAATACATTACAAAATGTTCTACCAAGCTAGAAGGGGTAATGGAAAGTTCTAGAGATTCCAAATCAACGGTCTTTTGCATGCACGCGCTGAGTCCGTGTGTTGTTTGTTCGTGTCGTGTTCTGTGCTGTGTGGGGGTTCGGTTTGCCTTTGAGCCATCTTGCAATAATATAAAGAATAAGAGCCATTAAATTTCATAAAAACAAAATGGATACGGTTAGGCATTTAAAAATAAACGCATTTTAAGTAACAACTTTATAGTTTTTCCAGAAGACCATGTTTCAATATGGTGTAGAAAAATTTTGAACTTGATTTAAATTTAAGATTGGATTGGGTAAATATAAACAAAAATAAACGCAGAAAAACGCTACGGTTAGAGAATAAACATTTATGAAGATAATAATATCGATTTTTGAAGAGCTTGTTTTAAAAATAATGTGATATTTGCAAGAAGATCGTATTTTTAATGAAAACGAAGTTAATTGGGACATTTAACACAATAAGTTTTAAAAGACAAGAGGCATAACCACAAAGTGTCAAATGTGTCATGGGTGTCATTGTCAAGTGACGTCGAACGTCATGTGTCAGGTGTCATGTGTCAATGTCATGTGTCAGAGGAGTGTGAGGTCGCGGCTCACTCAGTACCTGGTAGCGCAGGTGCGCGTGCGGCAGCGCGGGCAGCACGGCCGGCCACAGCTCGCCCGCCACGCCCGCCACCTGCAGCGCCACGCTTGTACCTCGCGACCACGCGGCCGCGCGGCACGCGACCACGCGACCGCGCGACCACGCGACCACGTCACACATTGGACGGAACGAGAAACGTGGCTTTCATAGACTATACACGTTATTTCATATATATTGATTGTATGTCTTATGTTCATCAATTTATTTTAAGCCAAGCTCGCTTCACATTCAGCCCAATATTTTCTTATAAACGCAAGACTCCATTTAGTTAAAAACAAAATATCAACATGTAAATATCCCTCAATTTAGAAAAACGAAGGGTTTTTAACAATTTGATCATAGAATTTCGAAGAAATGGAAGTGTTGCGTTCTTCTTAATCTAACTTAGATCTAAACTTGACTTTACAATACATATATCCTTATCTTGACTTAAACCCAGAAGGTTCCAGAACTTAACATCTTCAATTAATGCTATGCCCAGATTGACAACGTCTGACCCAAATTCTAATTGAATTATATGAAAAATATGACCAAAACAAAATTTTATTAATTATATAATATCAATTTTAGCCATTATAGTATTTTTGGTCATATTTCAGTAGTATATTAAATCATTAATTTTAATTATCTGTGTAAATATCTTACTTACAGACTAAATATAAATTTTAACATTGACATAAATATGACTTCGCTTTTAATATTATTACTCTGTATGGATAAAAAAATATATAATTATTGACAGTGTATCGTGTAATTTCAGAAATAAAAATCCTTAATGTGTCAGTAAAAAAACAATTTAAATCGTGTGTCGCCATGAGTTTAAACTTAGAATGATCACGTCAGAAAGGTTGAATTAAAAAAAACAGTAAAAAAAATCTGCAATAATAATAATTAATATGAGAAAATCATTTACAAATTATAAAAAAGCGCAGTTAAATTACAGTACAATATTTAAAACCGAATAATAATACGACCTTTGTCATTTTTAGAGAAAAAAAAACTCAAAATGGCGCTGGCTTG
Source organism: Boloria euphrosyne (assembly GCA_951802675.2). Classification (NCBI taxonomy): domain Eukaryota; kingdom Metazoa; phylum Arthropoda; class Insecta; order Lepidoptera; family Nymphalidae; genus Boloria; species Boloria euphrosyne. The sequence goes on from OX637895.1 coordinate 504,705, forward strand.
TCATAATAAAATAAGCGCCATTTTGAATCCACCTCCACAGATTCCACCATTGATATAGACTCGGAGCTACCATCTTGAATTTACATTTATCGATCATAAGTTATTACAAAAAAGATTAAAAGAATTTTCATAATTCATTCATTTTCTTTTCTTTACTATGTTTATCACTTTTTAAGACCGAAATTTTGAGTTTAACTAAATCAAGTCATTGTTAACGTTTCATATTTTTCATTATTAGATAAATATGAAATTTTAACAAAAATTTCAATGTTATAAAAACAAAACGTGTTGTAAAATTGATATTTAGACATATTGACAAATTCACGCCAGCCGCATTGAGTACGGTTGATAATTGGCCCTAATACGTAATTTAACCGCGCTCTTTCCCGTCATGGGAGTACTAAGTTTTCAGGGGGAGTACACCGTATGGGAAGGGGGGGTCGGGGGGTCGTACCTGCGTGCGCGCGGGGTGCGCGGGGTGCGCGGGGTGCGCGGGGTGCGCGGCGTGCGCGGGGTGGTCGCGGTGCGCGTGCGGCCAGCCCACGCCGCCGGACAGCGCGCTGAGGCGGGCGCCGCGGAGCGACATCTTTGAGGCGACATTTTTTTTTATTATAATCAAGAAGAATAAGAATGCCGTTTACGATATTTTCTCATGTTCGAGTCAAAATGACTGGCTTAAACAATTTTTGGATACAAATTGGCAACATGGCCCAGCATATTATGATATACTTTGACGTCACGCTAAAAACTTAAAATGGCGGATGTTTAAAGTATCTCTATCAACAATGAAAATGATAAAAGAATTAAGCTAAGTTTTTAGAGCATTATATTCAATTTTATAGACTATTTTATTAAAAACATAAATCCCTATTACATAAAACATTCCCAAAATAACGAAAGAGAAAGCTATATTATTAATAATAGGTCTCTCTCTTGTATCCATACCTGATTGATATCCAACAGCAACGGCGTGTGCGCGTGCGGCAGGTGCGCCGGGTGCGCAGGGTGCGCGGGGTGAGGGTGTGGGTGCGCCGGGTGCGGGTGCGCCGGGTGCGGGTGTGGCGGGTGCGGGTGCGGGTGTGGGTGCGGCGGGTGCTGGTCGATCAGGCGTTCGTGCCACACGCCCGCGCCGTTGCCGGACACGTAGCGCACGCGACGCCTGGAAATCAAGACGAAATATCATTAGTACTACACTTGTTAAAAGTAAAGCAGGTTCAAGTCCCGAATTTTCATCACGATTACCACATCTTGCCTTCAGTGAAGGGAAACATTGTAACGAAACCTGCACATCTGAGAGAACCTAGCAAGGTTTCGAGCACGTGTAGGGTGTCAACCCGTACAAATCCTCATCGCATTGTGCGGAGATCCCAGCTGTGGGACTTAAGTAGTACAAAAAAGGGAATTATTATAAAACCAATATCTTAACAGTAATTAATAAGCTTTATAAATTAAGAAGAATCTTGGAAATCGGTCTCATAATTGTAAGATTAGAACGTTCAGACGAAATCGTAAGATTTATATATCATATTGTATATAGTGTACGGTGTCACTTACGGTGGCTGGTAGTGGTGTCTGGGCGTCCGCCTCTCGACGGGCGGCGCCGCCACCGACACGTTGCTTTCACCTGTAATATAGTCACACGCTTATTTTACATATGCGAAACTCACGAAGAATGAAGTAGTGAATGAGTAAAAGAGAGGTAGAAAGATGGAGAGAGAGATGGGGGGAGAAATGACGGATGTGATGGGTTTTTTAGTAAGTTTGTGTGTCACTTCTTTACGATTTAACTGGTTGCGATATGAATATCGTTATCTCGTCGTCCTTTTCACTTTTAGATACTTAAGTATCGGGCTACTTGCAAGACACTGTTTTATTTCTTTACACAAACTACAAACACAAATTAGTCAAATAATATAATATTTCTCAAATAGCAACATCACAGAATATTGTTATTACGACATTAACTAAGAATGCTCAAAAATTTAAATACTTTAAGATGTACGCAAAATTTATCATTAAAAATTCTCGTATCTTTTCGATTTTTTTCGCAGATATGAAAACCTTCCTCGAGAGCCATTCTATCCATTGGTTAAAACAGCACCAAAATCGATGCAGTAGTTTATGAGTTTATCGCGAACAGACAGACAGACGCGGCGGAGAACTTTGTTTTATAATGTCCTTCTGGCCGATTACGGCCACGGCGGCCAATCTCAATGAGACTAGCCAACGGCGCGGCACATATTATAGTGCACAAGTGTACGCGCAAACACAAAGGCACTCTCTGTTCCTTATCAGTCTCATACTCCGGTGGGACGACATGAGACACGACCAGTGAGAGCTAAAGTGCAGGACCGACGGCTTTACGTGCTCTCCGAGATACGGGACCGACCCAACTCCGGGCTGTTACTGAGGCTTATGAAACAGAAAGACTCAATAACTAAACTTGGCCCGACCCGGGACTCGAACCCAGGATCTCCCAGTGTGCGACCGTACATGCTAGCCACTACACCACCTAGGCAGTTAAAAGTTTTATAATATGTAGTGATCACTTGTTGCAAAGGCCTCACCCGAGGACAGGTGTCTCGAGATCCGCCTCCTCTTGCGCGTGGGGCTGTCGCCGGGCTTGCTGGACAGCTCGCCGTCGGAGGAGCCCGCGGCGCTCACCACCGACTCCACCAGCGGCGCCGAGCCCTCCAGCGGGTTGGTGTCCTGCAAACGATATTTATTTGTTATACAACTACATACTCTATATAACGACACTCAAGGGACCGTGCATATTTTGACGTTATAGTGTTTTCGTTAAATAGAGAGAAGAAAAATCTGTATAAAAATGAATATCTGAAAAAGAAAATGCTTATTTCACACTAGTGTTAGTAATTACATACATAAAAACAATTCTTATAAAAACGCTATTGTGTATAGTTCGTCAATTTCGTCTGACGTCTCTTGCTGCACCTGTAATTTTGATGTATTTTTTACTTATTCTATTCATATCTTGCGATATTGAGGCATCTTGGTGGTAAAGAAAGTACTTTGCCGATAATTTTGCTGCTTTGAGAGCTTCTTTAATGCAATGTCGTTATTGAGAGTGGGTATAATGTTAAATAGAGTGTATCACTGTATGGAAAACAAGCTAAACCAACCAAAGCAAAGTGATTTTAACGCTTTAGGGAGTTTATCCTTTAATCGAGTTACGTTACATGCAGTTTACACTGTATATATGCTTATTATTATATCCATGTCGTTGAGGAAGGAACTGCCATCTGTGATACAGGCTCGGCCTAGTACAGTCGGCAGCGACAAACCGAAGTACTAGTACCAGTTACTCCTTATAACATTAACTATCTGCGAGTGAAAGTCCTGTCAAAAGCCGTCCAGCCGTTTCAGATATTAGCCGGGACAAACAGACAGATAGACAAAATTTAACAAAAAAATGATTTTTTTGAAGTACCAGTATATACTTTCATATGCATTTAGTGAAAAGCTGTTAATTTGAAATTACAAACAGACACTTCAATTTTATAGATAGATTATATTTTTAGTGTGAGCGAACAAATAACTGTTCCTTTGTCGTTATTAGTACCCACTAAATAGCTCGAGACCAGGCGCATACATTACCATACATTTTATTGTTTAACATTGAATATTTTTGCATAACTCGTGTTCGCGCTAAATCAACCGACTTGTGCCGTCTCTCTAATTGGAACACCACCTACTTTGTTTTGCATAAAAATATTAAGCATTTTAGTACATCTGTTAGTTTATATAAAAATAATAACACAGTAGTACACCTAGCGCCACCTAGTATTGAGTATGTAAGTCACATAGTAATAGTTACTTATTGTCTATTCATATTTCATTTCAATAAATAAATCAGTTCGTTCCAAGTCAATTAAGCAAGCACGTTGTTTTATTAGGTTATGGGCCCAGTCTTATGGCTTTTAAGTTATTTAGCTAATTATCGCGAAAGTTTAAAAGTTGATACATTTTTTCAAGTTATTCATATAATAATAAATCGCAGTAGGATAATTAGATTAGCTAGCTTAGGCGTTTTTTTTTTGGCTTGCATGCAACAAAGCAATGGCGGCCAATTACATCGTCAATGTGCCGAAGTTAAGAGGCAGAGAAAATTACAGCGAATGGGTATTTGCAGCGGAAAACTTCTTAATCCTAGAAGGGATGATGAAATGCGTCAAACCAGAGGAAGATGTGAGATTTTTTGCCGAGGATGATGCAAAAACAAAAGCGAAGCTGATTCTCACGATTGACTCTTCATTGTATGTGCACATTAGAAATGTTTCTACTACTAAGGAATTATGGGAGAAGCTGAGGGCCTTATTTGACGATTCCGGATTCACAAGAAGAATAAGCTTACTACGAAATTTAATTTCTATAAGACTCGAAAATTGTGGTTCAATGATTGCATATGTGACACAAATTATAGAAACAGGGCAAAAGTTGTGTAATACAGGATTTATGTTAAGCGACGAGTGGATTGGTTCATTATTGCTGGCAGGGCTATCTGAAAAATATGCCCCCATGATAATGGCCATCGAACATTCGGGTATTCAGATAACGACAGACGCCATTAAAAGTAAACTACTTGACATGGAATCCGGAAACGGAACGAACGGAATGAACGATGAATCGAATGGCGCTTTGGCCAGTGGTTTTAAAGGTTGGCAACAGTCATCGGCAGCCAGGAAGTCTATGGTTAGCAAAACTAACAATCATGGCGGGCAACATGGAACGACATTGTCAACAAAAGTGAAGAAAGAAATTAAATGTTATCGATGTAAACAAATAGGTCATTATAAGTCACAATGTACGGCTGAAGTGTCGAATAACAAAAGAAATGAACGTAAACAAACAAATGCGTTCAGTGCGGTCTTTCTAAGCGGAAACTTTAACAACCAAGATTGGTATGTCGATTCTGGAGCCAGCGTGCATTTGACGCCAAATAAACAATGGCTCACGAATATTTCCTATGAAAAAGAAGGTCAGACTATTATAGTAGCCGATAAAACAAAAGTGCCGATTGCGTGTTCCGGCGATATAAAGATTTGTACCATAGTTAATGATTGCAGTTTTGATGTGGACATAAAAGATGTGTTTTGTGTACCGGAATTGACAACTAACTTACTATCAGTTAGCCAATTAATTCACAAAGGGAATAATGTTGTATTTACCACAAATGCTTGTGAAATATATAACCAGAAAGGTACACTGGTTGCTTACGCATTATTAAAGAATGGAGTTTACAAGCTACAACTTCAAGAAAACATGTCTGCAGCAGCGATCATATCTGGTGAACTCTGGCATCGCAGACTGGGACATATAAACAGTGAATGTCTTAATAAAATGCAGAATGCAGTTGATGGATTAACCTTGAAAGAGAAAGTTGAGATTACAAAGTCTACCTGTACCGTATGCTGTGAGGGTAAACAAGCCAGATTGCCTTTTACACATATTGGTAAAAGAAGTACAGAGGTGTTGAATATTGTACACACAGACATCTGTGGTCCTATGGAGTGTGTTTCTATTGGAGGATCTAAATACTTCATTTTATTTGTTGATGATTATAGCAGAATGACAGTTATTTATTTTCTTAAAAACAAGAGTGATGCCTTGAAAAGCTTCAAAGAATACAAAGTGTTAGTTGAAAATCAGACAAATAAAAAGATAAGAGTTATTAGAAGTGACAATGGAAGAGAATTCTGCAATGCTGAGTTTAATGAATACTTAAAAAGAATGGGAATAGTTCATCAAACATCATGTCCATACACACCCGAACAAAATGGGTTATGTGAGCGTATGAATAGAACCTTAGTCGAGAAAGCAAGGTGCATGCTTTTTGATGCACAGTTAAGCAAGATGTTCTGGGCTGAAGCAACAAACACAGCAGTATATTTGCACAATCGCACAGGCTTGTCTGTATTGCAAGGAAAAACACCTTATGAACTGTGGCATAGTGTCAAACCAGATATAAGTCATCTGAGAGTTTTTGGCAGTATGGTAATGGTACACATAGCTAAAGAGAAGAGACGTAAGTGGGATAAAAAAGCCCAAAAAGGTATTTTAGTGGGTTATGCTGATGGAAGCAAAGGCTATAGGGTGTATGATCCAGTTAAGAATGTGATAACAACTAGTCGAGATGTGATAGTTGTCGAGAAAGAAAACACTACCATAGCAGTAATAGAAAAGGAAAATGTAAAAGAAAAAATTAAAGATATGGACCAGCCATCTTCAGTGGGGGATATGGAAGAAAAACTGTCTGATACTCTTACATCCCATGAAAAATCTACAAATGACTCTGATTCTGAGTATGCACCCAGTGAGTATGAAGACGGAGAAGAAAGTTTACAGGAAACTGTGACAACTACAAGAGAAGTAAGAAACAGAAGACAACCTGATAGATATGGTTTCAGTAGCCAACAAAATGTCTGTCCTCAAGAAGCTGGAGATTTAACATTGCAGGAGGCATTGACTGGACATGAAAAGGAGTATTGGCAAAAAGCATTGAAACAAGAACTTCAATGTTTTGAAGAGAATGAAGCTTGGGAGTTGGTTGATGCTCCAAATAGTGGTTGTGTAGTTCAGTGTAAATGGGTTTTAAAGAAAAAGTGTGATGTGGATGGTAAAGTTTTATATCGTGCACGTTTAGTTGCAAAAGGTTTCACTCAAAAACATGGTGTGGACTACAATGAAACATTCTCTCCAGTGGTAAGGTATTCTACCTTAAGATTGTTGTTTGCGTTGACTGTAGTTAGATTTTAAAACTACACATTTAGATGTAAAAACAGCTTTTTTAAATGGACATCTTGAAGAAGACATTTTTATGCAAAAACCAGATTGTTTTGGTGATTTAAATGATGGTAAAGTCTTAAAATTAAAAAAGGCAATTTATGGATTAAAACAATCTTCAAGAATGTGGTATAAAAAGGTTGATGACTGTTTGTGTAGCAATGGTTATGTAAAATCTAAATATGAACCATGTTTGTTTATTAAGAGAAACAAGAAGTATGTAACTGTAATTGCTTTATATGTTGATGATTTCTTTATATTTTCTAATGATTATAATGAAGTAAAAAACTTGAAAAAGTGTTTAGGAAGTAATTTTAAGATTAAAAACTTAGGTACTATAAGACAGTGTTTGGGTATGCAAGTTGTGTGTAATAAAAATTCTGTAACATTAGACCAAGAAGGTTATATAGACCAGATGTTAGGTAAATTTAATATGTTGGATTGTCACACATCTAATACACCAATGGAATGTAAACTAAATCTCAGTATAGATAACAAATGTGATATTAGCATACCATATCAATGTCTGATAGGTAGTTTGATGTATTTGTCCGTTTTAACTCGCCCTGATATTTCATATTCAGTTAGTTACATGAGCCAATTTAATAATTGTTTTACTAAAGAACATTGGCAACATGCAAAAAGAATTTTAAGATATTTAAAGAAGACAAAACATTATGCTTTAAAATATGACTTAAAACTTAATTCTGAAATAGTAGGTTATGTTGATGCCGATTGGGGCAGTGATGTGATTAGTAGGAGGTCATATACAGGTTATGTGTTTAAATTATCAGGTGCTGCAATATCTTGGGAAAGCAGAAAACAAAAAGTTGTTGCACTTTCTAGTACAGAGGCAGAGTACATAGGAATCTCAGAATGTTGTAAAGAAGCTATTTATTTACAGAACTTGCAATGTGAAATTACTGACAGTTCATATACTATTATTCTTTACAATGACAACCAAAGTGCACAAAAACTGTTATTGAATCCTGTTTTTCATAATAAATCAAAGCATATAGATATAAGATTTCATTTTTGTAAAGAGGTTATTGCTCAAAATTTGGTAAATGTTCAGTACCTGTGTACAGCTGATATGCCAGCTGATTTGCTTACAAAAAGTTTAAGTTCAATTAAGCATAAAGCTTTTGTTAATGCTATTGGCTTAGTTGAAAAATAAGTTATTGTACTAGTATAGTATTATGTTATTTTTTTTGATTTGGTGTTATTTTTATATAGTGGGGGTGTTAGTTTATATAAAAATAATAACACAGTAGTACACCTAGCGCCACCTAGTATTGAGTATGTAAGTCACATAGTAATAGTTACTTATTGTCTATTCATATTTGATTTCAATAAATAAATCAGTTCGTTCCAAGTCAATTAAGCAAGCACGTTGTTTTATTAACATCAGTACATTATATAAATAAAATATCGTCATCATCATAATATCAGCCGTTTTTTAATGTCCCACTGCTGGGGGTGGGCCTCCCTCAGTAGTCAGTACGAGGGGGATCAGGCCATAGACCACCGCGCTTTTTACGAAAACTTGCTAAGTTTTTCTCATACATGCAGGTTTCCTCACGATGTTTTCCTTCACAGTAAGACAAGTGGTAATCATGATAGAAATGATTCGCACATGAAAATATCAGAGGTGCGAGACCCGGATTTGAACCCGCATCACTCGGTTATACTAGCGACGCGTTACCGCTGGGCTACCACTGCCTTTAATTAAAAAATAAAATATATTAAAATTTTATTTATTTTGACTAGCGGAACCCGCGACTTCGCTCGAGCAAAATCTAGGGACGAGCCGGAGCGAAGCGACCCGAGTCCCGACCCGAATCGCTAGTCTATACATATAAATAAGCGTCTGTTTTTAATTTCAAATTAACAGCTTTACACTAAATGCATATGAAAGTATATTCGATATTTAGTACAACAAAAAACCATTTTTTTATATTTTTGTCTGTCCATCAGTGTGTTTGTTCCAGGTAATCTTTGAAACGGCTGGACCGATTTTGACGGGACTTTCACTGGCAGATAGCTAATGATGTAACGAGTAACTTAGGCTACTACTTTTAAACTGGCTTCAAAAATGGAGAAGAATATATATTAAAAATATTATTAAATATTTTAAGTAGCGGAAGTCGGAACCCGTGGCTTCGCTGAGGAGTAAAAATAATAATTCAAATTTTTTCACGTCGCACAGCTGGGAGTGGACAGATGGGGTATGATTTTTCATCAGAAAGATTGTCAATTTTGGTCACTTCGAAGGAAAACTGAGGAAAATCGTCTGAGAAAACCAAACAAGTTTTCGAAAGATATTGCTCCGTCCGCCCACAATCATACAGGGTGGTGGACTATGGCCTGATCCCCTTGTATTGAAGGGAGGTTCACGCCCAGCAGTGGGACGTTAAAATAGGCCGAATATATGTAACACATTTTGCATACAAAAGAACACACCATGTGATGATGATGGGGCGCGTGGTGCAGATGTGGCGACTCCGCCGACGGACCCGCTCCGGCGCCCGGGCTTACTCGCAATTCTGAAACAATAATATCAACACGTTAAAATTGTATAAAACAACATTTTTTTTAAATAAAGGTTTAAGTCTAATAGAATATTAAAAAAATTATATCCTGAAAATTTAATAAACCCTACAGGATAGATGACCGCAAATTGTTTAATTAACCTGGTGTACACCAGGGCTTCTTAAGCGGGGGCACGAAGGGTCAGACAGTGTCCCCAAATGTAATATCAAAAATGTCAAAAAAAAATTGCTATAAAAAGTGAAAAATTGAAAAAATTTGAAAAAAAATGAGTAAAACTCAAAACATAATGGCAAGGAGTGGGGGAGGGTGTACAAAAATTATGGACTATATTATATTGGAGAATTAGCGTGGCCCCAAAAAAAATTACAAAAAAAGGCCTGGTGTACACGTTTCGTGATTCAATTGCAAAGTGGCTATCCCGAAAGTAAACTAACCCATTTCAAAGATAGTGGGTTCGATATGCTGTAATGCTCGTATCATTTTAAATGTAACAGCGGGGTAAAACTAAGTAAAGTCGATAGTTGGCAGCGCTCCACCCATTGTTGCATGTCGGTTCAATTTCGTAGAGTGCCAGCGGTTGAAGTTACTCTTAGCTTCACGGTTACAGCACGGTTGTGTACTCAAACAGTAACAATTTTAAGTTCATATAAGTTATTTTTACATAAATGTAATCTATCCTTCATTTAAAGACATATATAAATCTAGTTCCGTGGTCTATCTAGCTACGAGGTTTGTGTTACGGATACCAGATAGGTAGTTGATATACTACACGTCATATAACTTTTTTTAAATACATACATATTATAAATATAAACACCCATGACTTGAGTACGAACATTCGTGCTCAACAAATGAATATCCCCAGCGGAACTCGAACCCGCGATCGCTGGCGCAGAAAGTAGGGTCACTACCAACTGAGCCAAACGTGTCGTCATATACATAAATACATTTCACAGACGATATTCACTATTTGCCTTAATGAGAAAAAGAGAGAAAAAACATAGTGTCTCCTCGCTCCTTTCACCGAATACCGACGATGCAGAAACAAAGAGCGTTCGTTAGCCGTTCTAAAGGTCACAACTTTTATCTTAACCGGATCAGGAAAAGCACACAGTGTATAAACAAAACGGGCCATTCGCCAACCAGACCTGCCCGTCCACGTCGACGCCCACCTACGGGTGTTGCCAGACACTACACGTTGGCGACACATTTTTGTAATGCAATATTTAAAGCCACACTATAATGTTAAAAACATTTGTAGCTACGACGGCACGTTTGTGATCCTTGCTGTGCTACGGTCGCGGGTTCGAGTCCCACTGAGTGCATTTGTGTGAAGAGTATTGACTTCCTTGATAGGCATAGAAGGATGGTATGTCCTCGAAGTGAGGCTAATAACAACACTTTTCATTGAATATAAGCAGATTAATTTATTATTATTATATAACTTATTGTTGACAAAAAACATTATAAGGATTCATAAATCGTTCAAAAGGCTGCAATTCTACATACATTAAATGAAATTTTCGAAACGATTCGCGAGATATTTAGAAAAACTTCTGGCAACATTGTTGCGTCGGTTCACTTGCAAGTGTATAAACATTCAACTTTTTCATTTGGAAGCATTTCAAGAATACACTGCGCCATAGAAGTTAGGTAAGAGTCAGGTCAGCGGTTGGCGACACAATTCCCAAGTTACAGTACAACTTCATAGGCTTCTTGGACTTCTTGTGCTTCTGTGGAACAATTAGGTCTCCAAGTTCATATACATTACGTTAGCGAACGTATAGCGCAGTGATTGCGTCACACCGCGTCGAGGGTGGCAGGTTCGATGTTTTTACTAATAGCTTGGTTTGTTCGTTGGTTGTCGCTTGCTCATCCTAAGTACGTTTCAATTAGTATCAGAGGAATCCGTATTCTTTTTCTGAAGTAAAAGCTTAAGTTACTCGTTATAACTCTCTCCAGTTTTACGTATTTGTGCTAAATATAATAATTTATAGAAATCGATTCCTGGCATTGACATTTTTCATGATTCCTACTCTGTTTTTACACGTAAGCTATTAAATCACTTCAACAAAATGTAGCATAGTTTAATTTTAGGATTGTAACAGATCTTTAACAAATATTAATACTTTTAACTATTGTATACAAATACAGTGAACGCTATGTACACTAGTAATAGATATACATATCAAACTCCTGCTTTATATTGTGATAAGATTACCTGAAATGTTATATATATGTATATTGTTAGTGTGCTCGTATAAATAAATAAATAAAAAAATAACTCCAGCTGCCAGCGCAAAATCAGTCCAGATGTTTCCGAGATTAGTCGAAACAAAGAGACGTACAGACAGCCAGACACAAAGGTATAGAAAATATAAAGACTGTATAATTCACTGCTTAGTTGCTGTCTGTCTTTTACGTCTAAAATCTAAATCCTTAGTCTCTGCCGTGACCATTGCGCTGTAAAGCATTCGAAACATCCAGAAACAAAAATCAAAATAAATTCCCGAATATTCCCGAAAAGATATTAATATTAAATGTATTATGCAAATTAAACTTTTATTTAGCGGTGACAATCAAGAGAAACCGAAGAAAAGGCGGTGTAGTAACTGAAAGGCTGCAGAGGGCGAGGCTCGTAGCGACCAGCCCAGTTTAGCATAAGTAGTTGCGCAAGCGCAGAGAAAGTGTACACCACGCTGCGCCGTACGCGGGCGCCGCGAATTCACTATTACGGTGAATTTGCTCTTGACGCAATACAATGTGTAACCTCAAATGAAATTATACATCATTAACCACGTTTGTAGTTTACAAATGGTTCTAGCAATAAACTGATAGTCCGTCCGTCTGCAGTCTGTACCTCATGAACCGTAATAGTTAGAATTATAATTTTTTGTGTATTTCTTTTGCCGTTATAACAACAAATAATCTATCTATACTATTATAAATTTGAATGTAAGTTTGTTTGTTACACTTTCACGCGAAAAATACTTAACCGATCATCATGCAACTTTGTTCACATATTCTTGAAGGTATCAGAAGTAACTTAAGATTTTTTTTCAAGTAAATAATAAAAAACAATATGTCGAATTTCAAAATTGCCTATTATCTGTATTCTATATCATATTGTCTGCCTATACCTTGTATGATTGAACCTAGCGTGTGCGAATTGAACCTACATTGCTCAGAGAACCCAGCCAGCTTTTAAAAACGTGCAATCCGCCAGTCAGCGCTTAGCCAGCGTGGTGGGCTATGACCTGATCCCTCATATTGAAGAAGACTTTAAAAAGGACTGAATACACATATGAATAGATCACACATGATAAGCAACACACACATTCACATTCCACAAAAAACTGTGGAAGAAATCCTACAGAACCTAACCAACCCGCACTAATCAACCTCACAAATCGAGTGTATCCTCTATAACGACGTTCTGGATGGCTCTCGGGATTCGGGAAAGAAATGCCTAAACTCGACGCGGCCTTTTTTTAAGTAAGATGCCGACCTTTTTAAAAAGAGATCTCTATTATGTATTTATAATGATCTAAGCACAAACCCGACATAAAAGTTTTGGTTCTGTAGGTGTGTACATTATATAAAAGCAGTTCCCGCGGCTTCGCCCGCGTTCTAATCACTATTAAAAAATAGGAATTGGTGGTAGAACGTTGAAAATTTAATAAGTATTTAATAATGCCTAATCAAAGCTATTAGCTTAACAGTAGGCAACGTACGGAGTAGTGTCAGCGATTGCATCAAGCGAAGCCGCGGCGCGGCGGTTGCATTTTATTCTCGCGTCCGTATTTTTTGCTACATTTTAGCCAACTGTATACAAAATAAATTTAAATATTTGACAAATTATATACTTAAACCTTCCTCGAGAACTACTCTTTCCATTGGTGAAAACACCATGTAAATCGGTGCACTAGTTTTTGAGTTTTGCGCAAACAGACAGACAGACGCGGCGGAGGACTTTGTTTTATAATATGTATAGACAAAATCGTTCGTCGTCTGTACGCTTCGATCTTTTTAACTACGCATCGGATTTTAAAGCGGCTTCAATCAATAGATAGTGATTCAAGAGGAAGGTTTATATTTATACAGGTAAATCGCAGTAGAAAAAGCAGCGAAAATATATCATTTTATTATAGTTTTAGTTATTTATTCGTATTTTCTCAGCAAACCTATGATTTAATATCCATTTTATGGGAGTGCATAAAAATACATTCCGCCATCTTTGGGAATCCGCCATATTGTATTAAGAATGACGTCACTTAACCAACCACAAATTGTCATTCAAACTGAGTGTGAATGCAAAAATTTAGGTTAATATTCGAGGATAACCGCTTTAAAACTCAGTGGAAAGATTTGACCCAAACAAAAACATTTAAAAACAAACAAGTATCAGGGAGTCATACTCAATAAGGAGATGTTCTCGACATTTTAAGTGCAGCAGCTAATTAAATATAAACTATCCACATTAATACTAATATATGTTAAACTTAAGAGTATGTCAGTTTGACTGAACGTCCTGTGGATTTTAAAAATAAGGTATAGACTATCTACGATCTACGAGCGCGAAGAAATTCTACGAAAAAAATGACTAAGCAGAGGCGAGAGAAAAGGCTAGTGTTTATTATGTAGTGATTATAAAAGATAGAGCACACGGGTGTACCTGTTCTGCGGCGCTCGGAGGGCCCGGCGCGGCGCTCGGCGCGGCGCGACCCGCCCGCTCCGCCGCCTGTCCCAAACGTTACATTATAAATAAATAATAAATATGTTGGGACATTATTACAACAGCGCCATCTAGTTCCGTGGTAAGCTACGAGTCTTGTGTTACCGATACCAGATAGTTGATGCTTGATATACTTACTACACAATATATAAATTTTAAATACATACATATTATAAATATTATAAACACCCATGACTATAGTACAAACATTCGTGCTCAACTGATGAATGCATCCAGCGGGACTCGAACCCGCGAGCGCTAGCGCAGAAAGTAGGGTCTCTACCGACTGAGCCAAACGTGTCGTCAAAATAAAATTAAAGTATCTGCCCGGGGCTTTATGGTACACTTGAAACTCAACCGCGCTCAGATTCGTCCCTGGTTACACTTAAAAAAGTGTATGTTCGAACACGATCAGTACGGATTTCTTAGAAATCCCAAATTTTCCTACAGTGAAAAGTATCCTATACGTACTTAATTTCATCAATATAAGTCTAGTGTTTTTCGTGATTCGGTCACAGATAACAAAAATTGGCGCTTTGGGAGTTGAGGCGCAACTGGTGCCTAATAGTTAGTCTTTACATTTGTAAAATTCTAAATGGAGTCTGTACTATAAAATATCATGTAAAAAGAGATGGTCATTATCATCGATACAAATGTCAAATCTATTGTTTTTATTTTTAGTATTTATGTCGATCTGTCTGTCTGTTCGCCGCCGAAAATATTACGATATGTAGGCATGTCTAGATTGTGCATTTCTAGGATTTCCCCGAGCGGATAATCCGACGTACCTACCGTGTGGGGTTTGTTGACTCAACTCATACTCGTTCATAAATTTGGTTGATTGAGTTTTTAATGTTTGTTTGTCAACAGACTTTGAAAGGGACGACACGTTTGGCTCAGTTGGTAGTGACCCTACTTTCTGCGCCAGCGGTCGCGGGTTCAAATCCCGTTGGGGGCATTCATTTGCTAAGCACGAATTTTTGTACTCCAGTAATGGGTGTTTATATTTATAACTAGCGACTCACCTTCGCTTCGCTCGGGTTCGTCCCTAGGTACCCCCTTTAGTATAAGTTTTTTACATACTTTGAATTTCTTTTTTCATAATAATTAAATCCGTCCGTGTGACTGCCGAATTGGTCCAACCATTCTTGACTTATAAGCTTACCAACACTCATTTTTATTTCTATACAAGATAGATAGATATAGTGTATCAACTATCTGGTATCCGTAACACAAGCCTCGTAGCTTACCACGGAACTAGATGGTGCTGTGTGTAATAATGTACCAACGTATTTATTAGTTGAAAGGGAAGGCCGTACTCATTTTTAAGTATTAACTAGCGAATTACCCTAACTACGCTCAACCCAAGCCTAGGTATGCATAATTTTTTCGAGCGGACATCTAATTCTTTATTTTACAGTAATAGTGTACTTGTGTCTGCGCGTACACTTTGCACTATATCTTGCCTCAATGAGATTGACGCCGTGGTCAAAATTGGCCAACAGCAGCGGGACATTAGTGATATTTGGTTTATATTTAATGTTATATATGTGTAGTTCGTAAATCGTAGTGAAGGTTTAAATCCGGATCCCGCACCTCTGATTAATGTTAAGTGCAAAACATTTCCAACATTATGAATGTTCTGAATCACGTGAATTTTCTCTCCGCAACCTGCCATGACGAAACGCAATGACTGTCACCGGATTTCCCTTGAAGACTTCTTATTTCTCTCAAAAGGTATCGACATTAATCAGTTCCCGCCGTTTTATACATTCGTGGTTTACCTACACTTAAAATTATTTATAATTTTTTGTACGACTCATGTGGACTATGGATTGATCCCACACGTATTGGAGAGCGGCCCACACCCAGCAGTGGGACTACACAAAACCTAAGTATATTAAACGTTCGTTAAGAATTTCAGCTCTCTTAGAATTTACGCGCATTTTAAACTTCTCAAACTATTATTTTCGAGTTTTTGCGGTGTTTGTTAAAAATGATTACGTCGATATTCATTAGATTAAACAAGATATTATGTATAACATGTATGTATGTTTGTGAGAGATAAGACTACTGACCGACACTCAACCTCCTCTGGTCGTGGTGGTGCGGGTGCCGCTTGGCGGGCGCGGGCGGCGGCGACTGCGCCACGCAGGCCTCCTTCGGGCTGCCCGCACTGCTGCCATCGCTGGAACAACACATTAATCATTACATTTTATTGTACACCTAAAAACAAGACAATTTACAAAATACTGGACACATTTGGTTTGCTGTTCGAGTCCCGCTGGGGGCAATCATTTGTGTGATGACGATTCATTAATGATAAAGAAAACTTCTTACAGTACCTACTATCGAATGGATTGGAGTAATATTTTTCGAGATTGATCGTGGCTAATGGGATGGAGCGAAACCTCAATGTTACTGTAGTAGACATATATTTTTTACTTGATAATATTTTACCAGACCAAGATCGGACCAAGAACTCGGAGCGGCATTATAGTGAGCAATGACAATATTTTTTTTTAAATATAGTCCTATCCTAAAACCAAAACAACCAACCCTACTAATAAGCTACTTAAAAACTAATTAGACTGTAAAAAAGGCTAAATCTGTCCAAGATGAGGGTAAGCAAGAAACAAAATGAAACGCCCATTAGCCGCATAACAGTCCATTACAAAGGCGTTGCGGAGTTTAGCCGCAGCGCTGTCGGAGACATGGCTCTTGACAAGATGCCAGCGCGCAACGAATTAGCTCTGGACCGCAGCATCCCGCTAGGGTTATCTCTTAACGCTAATCAAGCGGAACAAAAGCTATGAAACTGGATGACTTCTAACAATATTTCTATGAGACAATCAAAATTTACGTCTTTACCATTTAACTTTTTGCAGTTTATTTTAACTTTTGCTTTGTTACAGAAGTTATTAAAGCTCGGAGTTAAGGCTTTATGTACATACTTATATTTTTTACTACAATTGAATTTTTACATTAGGCCTAGTTTTATAAGAAATTTTGCACAGCTTTTGTAAAAATATGAAACAAATTGTTTTGAACCTGCGACCCTTTAGAAACTTTGTAAAATGTCATGAGAAGTACATGATGTAGTGGGATGAAAGATATCTACGCAGTCATGAATCACGTCATGCCGATGTTCCGACCTCGTTCCGGACCGCGCAAAGATGGCCGAACTAATAAAGGCCCTTTTCGGGTTTCAAATCTAAACATATAATAATATATAATATATAAAATCTATATACATATATTAAAAATGAATTGCTGTTCGTTAGTCTCGCTAAAACTCGAGAACGGCTGGACCGATTTAGCTAATTTTGGTCTTGAATTATTTGTGGAAGTCCAGAGAAGGTTTAAAAGGTGAATAAATATGAAAAAAAAGTTTCGGTGTCTTATTTATTTATTTATCGATTGAGGTAGTACGAAGTCTGCCGGGTCAGCTAGTAAAATATAATTCTGCATTGAATATTTTTAGGCTAGGTTGAAACAGTCATTATTATCGATACAGAGGTAAAAATCTAAAGATTTTAGTATTTCTCTCTTTCTGTGACCGCATTACGAGAAAATCACTGGACAGATCTTGATGCTGGTCATCCGGGACAACATTTAAGATAGTTTAGTTTACTGCCGAAAAGTATCTTTTAGAAAGTTTAACTAACATTCGTGGGGACGAAACCGAACGGAATGAGGGTGACTCGCCAGGTGACGCATTTACTATAAATATTATAATTGTGAAAGGAATTCCATCGCATTTTTATGGTAAAACCACCGAACCGATTTCAAAATGCCGAAAAATTGCATCAGTGACGGTATGACGTCATCCTTGTACTCCATTACCCTCATCACAAGAAAAAGCCAAGGGAAAACCCTAGTATGTATGGAAATACGCTAGTAATATGTATATATAAGATAAAACATTTGGTTTTTCTGTATATATAAATGTATGTTTGTATATCAGATCCTAAATTCCCTCGTAATTACTAAACGGCTTAACCTATTTTGATATTTCATACGTCTTAATTGGCCAGTATATAATACAGCCAATTACTTCTGCCACAAATTTCAATAAGACCCAATTCCAGCTTGTACTTCCCATACAACGAGAGCGTTAGGGTTCAATATTCAAAAGATCATCGATCAGTGAAGGCACTTAAGTCGTCTTGACTTTGCCGATGTAGGTACGTAGGTACTAGGTACAGTGCCTTCGACGTCGACCTTTCGTCGTCGGCGAGGTCAGTGTATATCTATCGTACGAGTATATGTATATATAAAGTTCCACAGTGCGTGTGTTCGTAACTCGTCTTCTGAGCGATTTGATCGATTTTAGTTTTTGTGACCAGATTTTTTTAATTTATTATATTCAAGTTCATTTATAATCAGTCATTGATCATTTATAGATCAAAAGTCAAATAGTTTTAGAAGTTTTTTTAGAATTTTGTATCACTGTGACCGCATTAGAGCAATAGAGATAGATCATCACATTAAAGCATACCTATTAACCGTTAAAATGCACCCAAGAATCGTACCCGAGCAGAACATAAGCAGAGGATGAGTGAGTGTCATCAGCTTTTTTTAACGTCTAACTGCTGGGCACGGGCCTCACTTATTACGAGGGGAATCAGGCCATAGTCCACCGGGCTGGCCTAGTGTGTGTTGACGGACTTCACATGTCTTTCGAAAACTTGCTAGGTTTTTCAGACATGGCAGGCAGGCAGGTTTCCTCACGATATTTTGCCTTCACCGTAAAACAAGTAGTAATCAAGTTAGAAAAGATTCGCACATGAAAATATCACGAGGTGCGAGACCCGAATTTGAACCCGCGTCACTCGGTTATACAAGTGAGCATTAATCAAATCCTTTATTATTTTATAGATTCAATACGATATACACTACTTCTTTTAACAAACAACGACCTATTTGAACCGAAATAGTAATCATTCATTTCAATCGGTTACGTGAACAAACACAGCCTCAGCTGTGTGCTCCACGTGCCGATATAAAGATATGAAAATTTGGGCACGTTTGGAGGTCAGGCTGTAGAGTCAAGCGAGGCACGTGGACGACCCCACAGAGTACAGGTGTGAAAGGCTTATGCAATGGGAAAAACCCGAAAAACCCGAAAAACCCGAGCCAAAAGGAAACCCTACAAATGATATAGATTTTAGAAGTTGTTGAATGTTTGTTACACAATCACGCCAGAACGCCTGAACGTAAACGAAGTTTACGAAGTAAACATTGTTTTATATTATGACTAGCGACTCGCTCTCGCTTCGCTCGGGCTCATCCCTAGGCGCGGCGGTGCGGTAGGCGATTCGTAAGTCGGCGGTCGCGTCCGTAATATTTTTACGATTCCTCTTAAGATATTCGTTTAAATTACTTGGTGTGAAAGAGTAATATAATGTGTATGAAATGCTTAAAGCCTCTAACTTATTTACAAACCTTCCTCTTGAATCACTCTATCTATTAAAAAAACCGCATCAAAATCCGTTGCGTAGTTTTAAAGATCTAAGCATACATAGGGATATAGAGACAGGGAAAGCGGCTTTGTTTTATACCATGTAGTGATTACATACATATATAGGTATTACTCGTTTTACCCGCGACTTCGGTCTCTCGTTCGCTGTGTAGGTAATAAGCGGGCGAGAATGAGAAACTTATGTACGAACTAAGTAAAAACTATATAACATTGCTAAACATTATGAAAATCTTTCCAGCGTTTTACGGCTAAAAAGTAACAGATACTTTTGTCTTAAAAGTTTTTTTTAATCTGGCCGGAATCGGTCGATTCCGGCCATGGCGGCCAGTCTCATTAAGATTAGCCTACTGCGCAGGAGATATTATAGTGCAGCGCGTGTACGCGCAGACACAAGTGCTCTCTCTGTTCCTATCACTCCCATACTCCGGTGGGACGACTACTCGACATGACCAGCTAGAGCTAAGGCGCAGGACTAACGGCTTTACGTGCTGTCTGACGCACGGGGGTGAAACATCGCCAACTTCCCAACTCCGGGCCGTTACTGAGACTAAACAGAAAGACTCAATAACTAAACTTGGCCCAACCCGAGACACAAACTTCGGACCTCTCGATATGTGGTCGTACATACTTGCCACTACACCACCGGCAACGCATTTGCAAGCCCTGTGGTGTTGCAGATGTCCATGGGCGGCGGTGATCACTTACCATCAGGTGAGCCTCCTGCCCGTTTGCCCCCTTTGTCCCATAAAAAAAAACTACAACACCGAGGCAGTTAATGTAGCATTAGTACATCAGAGGAAGCCTCACAAGCCGATCTAGGTTCTCATGATAACAAAGAAACAAAGAGGCGGTTTGACGTCGCGCGTTGCGTCATCTCCGAGAACGAGTCATTGTGGACGAGTTGGGAAAGGTTTGTTGCTTTACGACCGCTCGCTGGCAACACACCAACATTATTGTATTTCAACGAAACTCGAATCGAAGAGATTTTAAATGAACATATTTGCAAAACGATTTTAAATATGTTACATAGGCATATTATAAAACAAAGTCCTCCGCCGCGTCTGTCTGTCTGTTCGCCATAAACTCAAAAACTACTGCACCGATTTTCAAGCTGTTTACACCAATGGATAGAGTGGTTCTCGAGGAAGGTTTTAGTATTTAATTAAAAATGTAGGGACGACACGATGATATTAACTTGAGCTACTTTTATTTTAAAAATAATTGAAATTTCGCTCAATCATTGCAGCCTATCGTTCCACCGCTAGTTTTTAATCTAATAATTTATTTGATAAATAAATTAGTGAGATTATTTTAAAGCAAATATCAAAACATAACAGTATAACACCACACACATTTTTTTTAAATATCGGTTAATAGAATTACTTGTTCAATTAACGTAATATACTACTATAGTTTTTGTCAGCGTTTCAACAGGTAATTAACCTCTTTCACTAATATTATAAGCGAAAATTAATTTTGTCGATAGTTCGCTTTTTACATCTCATCGCTGCAGCAATTGCGGTGTAATTTGGCACGCACGTGGCCTATAACTTGGGAGCTAAGCTAGTTTTTAACCAACTTCATAAAAGTAAATTCACGTTTTGGCTGTGACTATCAATGAATTCTACATAAATATAAAAAAAATATTCTGGTGGAACTTTTTAATTCGAATTACCTACCACTCCTTTTGCAAATGTTTATGACGTTAGCGTCTCGCCCTAGCTCCGCTTGGGTTCGTCCTGAGGCACGTTTCAACGGTTAGTGTAGATTTCTTACAGATTCACCCGCAACAAAAGGTATCTTATACTATGCCATCATAACCAGCTATTAACAAACCAATTTTTATCAAAATTTGTTCATTAGCTCTCCCTTGAAGCGTTACGAAACAGACAAAAATTCTAGAAAGTATAGATTCGTACTGTATCCATAACAATAACTATTTCTATAAGAAATAACTGTGTCATATGGGACACGTTTGGCTCAGTTGGTAGTGACCCTACTTTCTGCGCCAGCGCGGCGGTTCGAGTTTCGAATCCCGTTGGGGACTGGTTTCATGTTTG
Source organism: Boloria euphrosyne (assembly GCA_951802675.2). Taxonomy (NCBI): domain Eukaryota; kingdom Metazoa; phylum Arthropoda; class Insecta; order Lepidoptera; family Nymphalidae; genus Boloria; species Boloria euphrosyne. The sequence goes on from OX637895.1 coordinate 526,342, forward strand.
TACTAGTCTTGGGTATTTAAATTTATAATATGTATGTATTTAAAAGTTATATATGTGTAGTATAGCAAGTATCAACTATCTGGTATCTGTAACACAAGCCTACCTCGCTTACCACGGAACTAGATGGCGCTGCTTTGAAAATGTCTTAACATATTTACTTAAACCTACCTATATCTATTTGGTATTTGTCCATACATTCACTAACACTAAGCCATCGCTGAGAATCGAGTGCGGTCTGTACCTACCATACTACTTGCTCTTAAGAAATATTGCTATAATATTCTCCGACCGACTTCGGTCATGGCGGCCAATCTCAATGAGACTAACCAACTATGCAGGAGATATTATAGTGCAGCGCGTGTACGCGCAGACACAAGTGCACTCTCTGTTCTTATCACTCTCATACTCCGGTGGGACGACACGAGACACGACCAGTGAGCCGCGACACGTGCTCTGCCTCGACACGGGGGTGACACACCGCCAACTTCCCAACTCCGGGCTGTGAGGCTTACTATACAGAAAGACTCTTACTATGTAGAAAAATAAATTTGTCCCGACCCGGGACTCGAACCCGGGACCTCTCGATGAGAGACCGTACTTGCTAGCCACTACACCAACGAGGCAGTCAAAAAAATATTGCTATACCTCACCAGCTACATTAATACCGACATTGGCATTAAGGTCGACCCAAAACCTCGAGGGAGTCGTACCGTGTCTTATAAAGTCTGCATTACGTACATCACTAGATTATTAAAATGAAGTGTCCCAACGCGCTGTCTGAATGCGATAAACTTTAAAACTAATGGACAGATTTCGATACGATTTTTTTCAATAGACGAAGTGTTTAATGAAAACGGTTTAAGTGTATAATTTGTTAAAGTTTGGTGTAAATTGGCTGAAATATGACGAATGTTGTAGAATGTCGATTGTGGGAATATTTGCTTGTGTTGCGGAAACTAATGCAATTTTGTAAAAACACTGTACGTGACGACGGTCGTGTTTGTCGCAGTTTGTAGTGACCCTACTTGTAGCGCCAGCGGTCGCGGGTTCGAGTCCCCTTGGGGGTATTCATTTGTTGAGCACGAATGTTTGTTTTCCAGTCATGGTCGTTAATATTTAATATATATATATTTCTTGTGTGCGTGTGTATGTGACTGAACTCCTCCTAAACGACTGGACCGATTTTGATGAAATTTTTTGTGTGTATTCAAGGGGATCTGGGAATGGTTTAGATTCACAATTTTGTCAGCTGGAGAATATTTTTTTAATTAATTTTTAATTTATTAGTAGTTGTTGATTTTGGACATAATAGTTGTTGATTGTAGACAGGACAACGTCTGTCGGGTCCGCTAGTATTTATAATATGTTTGTATTTTTTACATATGTGTAGTGTATCAACTACCTGGTATCCGTAACACAAGCCTCGTAGCTTACCACGGAACTAGATGGCGCTGTGTGTAGTAATGCCCTAACATATTTATGTATGTACCTCGGGAAGAAACCGAGCAAACCCAGGATTATTCACTAGTGCTTGATGTATTTAAAGACAACTTGCCCTTGGCCAGAGTCAGCTCTGTCATGCAGCAATGAATCTGTTAGAGGACACTGCCTCATTACGACATATCTTTTTGTAATGCAAATACAAAAGATACGCATATATTTTAAAATTTAAAACACAATCAGTCCGTCTCTGTCGCTGCTTTTATTTATTAAAAAAAACATATTATTACACAGTAAAATTCTAACAGAGCCGAATCTGGACATTGAATGTTTTTGGAAAACCTTATTATAGTTGTCAACTCGGATAACCAGCTATCATACTACTTACTAGGTTTCACCAACATCTGGTCAGTGGTTTTAATAAATAAATAATAATAAATAAATAAATAAATATAAATATGTTGGCACATTATTACAACAGCATCATCTAGTTCCGTGGTAAGCTACGTTACGTGCTTGTGTTACGGATACCAGGTAGTTGATATACTACACATATAAATTTTAAATACATACATATTATTAATATAAACAGTAAACACCCATGACTGGAGTACAAACATTCGCGCTCAACAAATGAATGCCCCCAGCGGGACTAGAACGCGCGACCGCTGGCGCAGAAAGTAGGGCCACTACCAACTGCGCCAAACGTGTCGTCAAACGTCGTTTTCACGTGATGCGCTCACAGACAAACATACAGATAAAAATTGATACAAAATACTTATATTTGAACTAATTCTCTTTCTTGTTATCCCTATCCATGGTATCACCAAAGCCTATGAAATATATAGTCGGCCAACGGACGTGACAGCCCAAGCTGCTATACACTTATGTCCCAAGCGAGTGTATGGCAGCTTGGGCTGTCACGTCCGTTGGCCGACTATATAGGCTTTGGTATCACTGTCACTGCCAAACACTAACTGCTCTAGCGAGAGTACTCTTGCGATCGACATGTCGGTGTCGAACACTAGTTTCGAGAGTACGGAGAAAGCTGGGCCACAATTAATTCGGCCATCCAGCATCCTGTTGTACCGTTGGCCCTTACCGGTCTGAACACGACGCGACGCAGGATCTCGAGTACATTACAATGTAAACATATGCATAGAAAGGCGATAAGTGTTTCATACGATTTAACCCTTTTTCATCATTGAGTATATTTAAAAAAAAACGTAATGTTATTATTATCGATACAGAGGCCATATCTATTGTAATGAAAAGCGCCAGTGTATACTTCATTTGTCTATTTGTATAATAATTAGTATAACAATTACACCACGCTTACCACCGCACTCAGAGTCTCCATACTAAAGCACGACTTAATGGACCATTTAAGTGACTCTGAGTGCGGCGGTATAAGTACTTGACTAAAACCACAAATTAAGTAAAATAACAACACAGTAACTCTGCTCAACAGTAATGTATCCCGGTTCTATAAAGTATATTATATATGAATTCTAATTTCAATCTACCCACCTTTTTAATAATTTTATGCGTCGTAATTTTAAATACTTAGGTATATCAGACAATTTTAGCATTAAAATTATTAATTGAATCACAACACAATACTTTTTTAACTTTAGTCTGTCCGGGAACGAATCACGGAAATCACCCGCTGGACAGATTTCTTGGATACGATGATAGCTGGTGTTTCGGGTCAACATTTAAAATACTTTTTATTGAAAAAAGATGTACTATACATTATATAACACTAAATACAATATATGTATATTATAAATATAAACAACCAAGACTGGAGTACAAACATTCATGCTCATTAAATAAAATCCTCAACGGGACTCGAACCTGGGACCTCTGGAAGAGCAAGTAAGATCACTACAAAGTGAGCCAAAGGTGTCGACAAGTTAAACACAGATTACCTATTTCGCCCTTGAGACGTAGAGTGGAGATGACATGAAGGAGTTCGGTATAATAAGATTAATCAAAGTCATTCGCCACGAAAATTGGTATTTTTTACCAACCCTTGACATTCGACAGCTGCTGTCAAAGAACAAGTAAAGGGCGATCGCCTACTTTATGGTTTACAAGCAAATCCGACCCTACCGATCCGATCCGATCCGACGACCGATCGCTGGGCGAAGTTAAAATAAATTAAACGGTTTCTATAATTTTCTAATAAAACCAAAGTAGCCTAAGTTCCTCTTTATAACATTAGCTATCCATCCGGTCCAGCCGTTTCAGAGATTAGCCGGAACAAACAGACAGACACACAAAAATGTAAAAATTGTTTTTTTTTATGTAAGTAACGTAAATACTTTCATATGCATTTAGTAAAAAGCTGTTAATTTGAAATTACAAACAGACAATTCAATTTTATTTTAAATGTGTACTGATAACACTGTGGTCTGTGCGGAGGAACAGGCACAGAGCGTACACCCGCATGAAATATCCAACGATAACACCGCCGCCGCCGTGCTGCGGCACTGGCGACGCGTCACGAGAGACCACCATCGCGTCATTCTCGTCTCTGTTCCGTTGACACAAGGTCGAGAATACCGGAGCATTGCTACTTAGATACATAGATACTATGGTTTATCACGCAGCTCTCCTCTTCACTTACTACCATAAATGCGATATATTATAATATTATATTATGTATGTATGTGCTTTTATCATAGAAATGATACGTATAGACTGCTTTAATGCCTAAATTGTTACGCAAAAACAACAAATTTGGTTCACGAGGTATCGAATACTCATCAGCAATCGTACAAAAAATCTATAATTTTATTTTAGGTTCAGCTTCAGTGAAGCCACGGGTTCCGCTTGTAAAAATAAATCGAATTTCTAAAATATAACCTCCTCCTTTTTTGAGGTCGGTTAAAAAGTTACCCAAGTTAACGCCTTATAACATTAGCTATCTGCGAGTGGAAAGTCCCGTGAGCCGTCAAAATCGTCGCCGTTTCAGAGATTAGCCGGAACAAACAGGCAGACAGACAAAAAATTTTAAAATTGGTTTTTTGTTGTCAGTATCGTATATAATTTCATATTATGCGTTTAATGAAAACTTGTTAATTTTAAATTAAAAAACAGTCACATCAATTTTATTTATACTTATGTATAGATTAGGGACTCAACCTCGCTCCCTTCCCTAGATGCGTTTTAAGTTTAACGGTTATGATAGATTTTCTTGTAGTAATGTATCCTACACTATGTTGAGAGATAGACAAACAGACAAACAAACTCAGTATCGTTAAAATTGACTATTTCAATAAGTTTTCAAAAAATATTTTATATTCACATGCGCAATAATCTATAATATAAAAATGAATCGCAAAATGTGTTGGTAAGCGCATAACTCAACAACGCCTGGACCAATTTGGCCAATTCTTTTTTTGTTATGTTTGTTATTGTTAGGAGAAGGTTCTTATGCAAGAAAAAAATAAGAAAGTTCTGCGGAAGATTAGAAAATTTAAAAAAACTTTATAAAATTAACGGCGTTTGACGTATCAGTTATGACCGTTGCCATTGTGCGTGTAATGGTAATTCATATTATAATCAAGATAAATATATAGCGGGCGGTGCAAAGTAAAAAATATATACAACACGTACCTAGGGACGAACCCGAGCGAAGCAAGGGTGAGCCCCTAGTAATATTATAATAACGTTCGGACGTCGAATACTCCAATAAAAAGCTACCGAAACGAGGACGGTTCACGGTTCCGTAGAAATTTAGGACTCGTATCATCAAGTGATAGGTCCAGTTCAGTAAAGCACAGGCTAATGTTAATAACAAAATTTGCCAGTAGATGACGCTGTCTGTACATAATGACATAAATAGGCACTAATCTTGTGTAAATACATAATAACTAAGCTAGGTATATAAATATTAAATACATGTATGCAAAGTAACAAGATAGGTTTGTTATTCTTAGAACAAATGGCGTGACTTAGTATCAACACCGTTATTTTCATACGAAAATATTTTTAGTTAGCTTTTTTCATTCTAATTCCAGTCTATGATCTAAAAAATATGTTGGATTAAGTACATCAGCATCTAGTTCCGTGGTACGCTACGAGGCTTGTGTTACGGATACCAGATGGTTGATAAACGACACATATATAACTTCAAATACATACATATTATAAATATAAACGCCCATGACTGGAGTACAAACATTCGTGCTCCACAAATGAATGCCCCCAGCGGGACTCGAACCCGCGAACGCTGGCGCAGCAAGCAGGGTGTCGACTAATGCTGCAGCTATATGAAGAGTATGAGAAATTTTTGATGATCATCCCCGAGCGTCAACAGTGAGGGGATGCGGTCATTGATCCCGAGGTTTTGGGGTACAAATCTTATCAGTCGCACTCTAACTGGACATTTAACACCATTGCTTAGAGTTCAAAATGACTTTGAAGCCAATATTTATGGAATGTTAACGAAACTTGCCTCGATAATAGCTTGTATTATTTCGAACATAAGGTGCAAATTATCGCAACACTTGGGCTATGGCAATTTGACTGTACACCGTATCTAAAGCAAATATTGTAATTTTTAACATTGCACCCTACCTCGCAGGTTTTAGGATACTAATTTGGGTGTCAAACACATAAATTAACAATTAAAATTCAAACGCAAAGCAAAATATACTTTAAACCTAAAAATATAAAGAAAAAATTCCATACGAAGACGTCATGCCTGCAAAAACGTGATAGCGGCAAATGAGCCGACCACAGCAAATTTACACCATCCGTTTCTTTCGCACTTACACAAATAAATGCTGGCAAAAAGAGACGAGAGATCAAATAACAATGCTACGACGCGTACAGATATAGCTCTAAATAACGTATAATTAGGGTTTCTTTTGGTTCAACACGTGCCAGAGCAAGTTATCTCGAACGAAGGCTGTTCACGTTTCCTGATCTGGACCAAAACATTCGGTCCCACTCTCCGGTTTGTGTACAACTTTTTCGTTCTTGCGATATCGCAGCTTCAACACAAACTTCGCAGCAGTGTCGGAAAATTATTGCGTATTTCTATAGCAATTTTCATACCAATCAAATTATTTGCAAACTTTTTCCAAACCCATACAAATATCGATCCAAATTAGTAGCGGAATCTGCATATATATAAAAACTCGATTCAAGTCCTCTGTTTGTTTGTCTGTAAGCTTTAGTGTTATGAAAAAAAAGGATTTTTTAGTTAGATAAGGAAACACAATATACTCTGTTTGCCTTAAAATTTTTAATAATAATATAAATTATAAGGTTATTTTGCGGTTTTAAATACATATAAATATGTTGCGGCATTAACACACAGCACAATCTAGTTCCATGGAAAACTACGAGGCTTGTGTTACGGATACCAGATAGTTGATGACATGACTTCAAATACATACATATTATAAATATAAACACCCACGACTGGAGTACAAACATTCGTGATCAACAAATGAATGCCCCCAGCGGGACTCGAACCCGCGACCGCTGGCGCAGTATTCAGCAGCAGTTTCAATTTAATATGGAATATCTAGCGTCACTTATTGCTAAGTAATAACTAATAAGTATAATCACATCTTGACCCACTTATAAATTGTCGTATCGATTTTAAACAGATAGCTTTTACGCGCTTGCTACTAAAGCCACGTGAAGCAGGTTGGAACCTCGGGTCTCGCACCTCTGATATTCATGTGCAAATGATTTCCAACATGATTATCACTTAGGTGAAGGACATTATTATGAGAATACCTTAATGCATTGCAAGGCAGTCAAAGTTTTACTAGCGCGAGCGAAGCCACTACAAAAACTTGACAAATTATATACTAAAACTTTCCTCGAGAACCGCTCTTTCCATTGGTGGAAACTGCGTGAAAATCGGTGCAATAGTTTTTGACTTTATCGCGAAAAAACGAACGCGGCGGAGGGCTTTGTTTCATAACATCTAAGTGAATGGTTGCAGATGGTACAAGACCGGTGCCGTGGAAGTCTAGCGGTGGACATATTTGGGCGGAGATGATAGTAATAAAATCAATGCTAATATGTTTTTAGAACATTTTAATTAAATATTTTAATCGATACATAAGCCGAATCTCTTTTAGAATTACAGTCTGTCTGTATGGGAAGGCATCATGACAAAACCACTAGACCAATTTTGATGAAATTTTACATGATGATAGGCGATTATTCAGGCCAAAATTAAGGGTAGTTTGCATTACAGGAAAATGTTACATCTCTGAGAAATTAACTCTAATAATCAAAAAGACAATATAAAATAGTAGAATATAATATTATCTTTGTCTCTTTCTTATATATTAAGAAAGAAAGAGAGAGACAGATATGATATTGCACTAAAAACAATCACATTAGCCTACTTCGCGCAAAGTAATTAAATGGAAGTGCATAATATGAAGTCATCTATTTTTTATTTTGACCTCGCGTTGAGCTGTTGGTGATCCTACTCGCTGTGCTAGCGGTCGCGGGTTCGAGTCTTGCTTGGGGGTATTCATTTGTATAAGCACTTATGTCTTTACTCCAGTAATCGGTTATTATATTTATAATTTGTATATATTAAAAGTAATATATGTGTAGAGTATCAACTATCTGGTATCCGTAACACAAACCTCGTAGCTTACCACGGAACTAGATGTTGCTGTGTTAATGTCACTACAACATATTTAATATGATCTATCTAGACCGAGGTACTCTATGCAGCTACACGTGTATACTGTTGCGTCACGACTCACGGAGCGTGGGGAGTTGCGAAGCCGTCTCGCCATAGAGAAAATATGATATTGAAAAACTTGTCATTAGGGATACTGGTTCGATTCCCGTACATATATATTTTTGCAATAAAATTGATTTAATAAAGCTGTTTTAGGTTAAGTTTGTGGATCTCTTTGAATTTTGTTTCCACAACGCTTCAATCAATTTAAACATTGTGGTGTTGTAACGTATTTGATCGTAAAACCAAAAGATTATACAAAAACCTGGAAAGAAGAAAGTATCACGAAAATTGACATTAATTTTCACGATATATACTTTAATGATTCTGTTGAAAGATGTCCTTTACATTAACTAATACTTAACAAAAAAGCCTTTTATCCTACCCTCCGAGTACCTTATTGTCATGTTCACAAACAGACTGACATCGTCAAAACAAAAATTTTAATGTAGGTATTAACTAAGTATTTTTCTACTATACATCATGAGTACCGATTTTGAAATAGCATAATGTGATGGCGACGCTCTAAATAGTATCGCCGTGTGAGAGCAAATGTTGCCACACAGAGGACGCGGCGGGCAGCTACCAGCAGTTAATTAAACCAGTGTTGCCATTAAATGCGAAATTCCTGTCTAAATCGGTGACATACTAAGATGCTGAATTTAGTTAGGCAGAACTCGATTACGCCTTTGGTTCCGCGTGTCCTCTATACTAATATTTTGCGTTATTTGACGTTTTAAATACATATTTTTTTTAATTCAACGCTGTACCTACAATATTCTAAGCGCGAGGAACAAAAAAATCCGTAAAAATTGTATATAACTGCAAAATTATAGATAGGTAGAATCAATTGCTGTTCGTTCGTATCGCTACAACTCAGAAATGGACCTATTTCAGAAAAGTTAAAACCCAAAGATGAAGGTGAGCGAAGCGAGGGTCTGTCGATAGTATTCTTAGTCAGTGTAATTAAAAAATAAAAAACTCGACTGCGTTTCTGTGTAATGTGGAAATGAAAAAAAAAGTAAAATATGTTGTATGCTGACTCAAAAATTATACCCGGTGTCACTTTCACTATTAATACGAATCTAACGACAACTTTGAAGCTAACATCCATCGAGCCGTTCAGGCCGCAGAGCGTGACAAACAATTATACATACATACTCCCGAAAATCATAACCCACCTTCGGCGCAGTCGGGTAAAAAAGATGCATCATGACTTAGTCACTTAATGAACCATTAAGTCGTTCTTGAGTATGGAGATTCTTGACTTAATGTTTCATTAATTGACTCTGAGTGCGGCGGATTGAATACTTTTAAAAAAATTTACTTGTTATTTAGTTGCCTAGAGACATATCACTGTGTCGTATATTTACATAAAGCCGCTATCAAAGATCAATGTCATCAAAGCCCGTATAGTACCGAATTGGAACCGTCCTAATGTTATAAATGTAAAACAATTCTTTTTTAGTTTTTACCATTTCACAATTAAACCGCTAGACCGATTCGGATTAAGTTTGGCAATGACAGATTGAATTATGGACTTATCCCACTTCAGTCCGGATATGGACATCCATAGGGGTTTTGTATCCTAAAAGTGGTGTAGCCTATCCGTGAACTATATCCCAATCCGTCCAGCAGTTTCTACCAGGGTGAAATGTACATACAAACTAACACTTATAAAAGTACATTATCGTGACACGAATGTAGCTCTAAAATTAAGTTAGGTGGATACCAGGATACATATGCGGATAAGGATAGGGTCATATCCGGTGCTAAGTTAGTGTAAGCATAAGTGCGTCATTGCGAAGCAAACACCCATCAACCATCGTCCTAGATCCGGGGGAAAGTGGGCTTGAGTCACTACCACACCAAAGTACCCGCAAGAGATACTGCTTAAAATTTTGCATTTTTGCATCTACTAAAAATATTTTTTTTATATATTTTTAGTCACATTTTTTTATCGTCTGTCTGTAACCCAATCACGAGAAAGCCACTGAACAGATTTTGATCAAACTTGGTATGATTATTTTCCTGTGGAAAAATGTTTAATTTCTGACAAATCTCCACAAACCGTTGAAACGTATTAGGTGAATTACTAATCATTGTATAATAATATGTTGGGCCATTATTACAACAGCGCCATCTAGTTCCGTGGTAAGCTACGAGGCTTGTGTTACGGATACCAGATAGTTGATATACTACACAAATAAATTTTAAATACATACATATTATAAATATATAGTATAGATGTAGCATGTACCTATCTACTTTTAATATTTTAGTTATCAACGGTACCTAAAATTCGACACCCTACGCCCCAGCCACTTAGGCTATTAGGCCCCCAGTGGACTATATGCATCTATATCTAGTGGCACGCCGAGGGCGGAACGTTCTCTGCGTGTTTCGCGTCACCCAACACGTAGCGTTGCGTTGAACGCTACATGTTATGAATTTATTTACAACTTATGTAAAATCAGCCGCGATTGAATATAGAAAGCAGAGTTTTCATTTTTACTGTTGTAATATAGGTGATGTTAAGCAAACATTGGAAAGTGTCAATTTTGAAACAGAGAGGTTATCAGTATATCAGTACATAATATGATTAAAATTGAAGTGCCTGCTTTTCATTTCAAATTAACAGCTTTATACACGGTATACACGGTACTTATATCGAAAAACCATTTTTTTTTATTTTTGCCTGTATGTCTGTTTGTCCCGGCTAATCTCTGAAACAGCTGGACCGATTTTGACGGGACTTTCACTCGCAGATAGCGAATGTTATAAGGAGTTACTTAAGCTACTTTCATTTTATTATTATAACCAATCATACAAACCGTTTAATTTATTTTAACTTACGCCCATCGGAGCGGGCCGGGTTTGCAAGTAAGTACTCAAATAAAAAAAAATATGCAAAAACCGACAGAGTAAAGCCTAAAGCAAGATATCTTGTTAAAGAACCCAAAAAGAACATTCTTTATTAAAAAAAATGGTTGCCTGTAAAGTCGGTTTTACGGGCGAAGATTTTACGTGACAACGTCTTTTTCTCGGTAGAATATTTATTGATATGAATATAATTAAATTGCACAATAGGAACAAGGAATTGAATGAAAATAAGAATTGCACAAATTTTAACTATAGAAATATATTTTAATAGTTGAGTGGGAGAGAGACGCAAGGCATTCGGCGGGACTCTCTCTCGTTCGGTGACTCATCGTAACGTTACCGAGCGTTACACTTTTTCATAAGTGACTCCCTAACAACCTAATTTAAGACGTTGTCACGTCAAAAATATACGTTTTAAAAAGTTGTTATGAAAAAGTAACTGCCATTATTATTATAAAAAACAAAAAAGTTACGTATAATTTTATAAAATATACAAGTTAAGGTGACTTCGAACAATTATAAAATGAAAATACCTTTTTAAACACATGCTAACTCGTAATTTACTGAACAAAGTTTTATAATTACTCGTATTGTTAGGTGTTCACGATTTCAATTTAAACTCGAGACTAGCTAATCGCCCAAGCTCCGCTCGCATTCCCCTCTAGTTACGTTAACGACTGCAGACTTTTCTAAGATGGCATATTTTCCCACAATAAAACGTATATGATTCGAATAACTAACTATCATCACAACGAATTTCATCAAAATCCATCAAGTGCTTTTCTCGAGATGCCGCCACGGACAGATTAGCAGCCATTATTGTCCCACTACTGAGCAAAGGCCTCTTTCTTCTCCTTCCACTCTATTCTTTTTTATTTTGACCGATCAGCCAACAATATTAAAAATCTTTAGTTGCGGCCTCTGTATAGATCATAATGTCTATTTCATTAGATTTTTCAACTAATATTTATTATAGTGTTAGGCAGTAGTAGCCCAGCGGTAACGCGCTCGCTTGGATATCCGAGTGATGCGGCGGGTCTCGCACCTCTGATATTTCCATGTCCGAATCATTTCTAACATGATTACCACTTGTCTTACGTTGAAGGAAAACATCGTGAAGAAACCTGCATGTCTGAGAAAAACCTAGCAAGTTTTCGTAAGACATGTGAAGTCCGCCAACACGCACTAGGCCAGGTGGACTATGGCCTGATCCCCCTCGTACTGGGGGAGGCGCACCCCCAGCAGTGGGAAGTTAAAAGGGCTGAAGATGAAGATATAATATATATATATATATATATATATATATATATATATATATATATATATATATATATATATATATATATATATATACCTGTTCAACTAACTCAATACTACTATAAAGTATTTAGATTGGTGTTATCACGCCACTCATGACAGCTGATAGTGTGCGCGGTCATACAGCAACATGTGTCGAATTTTATCGATAAAACAGTAAATTTTCCCTTCAACTGGCACTGTTTTGATAACTTGTCCGAAACTCAAGTTAAAATACAAGCAAAAATAGTTCAATATTCACCTAGTTGGGAATCGAATCTGCACCGATATATCATTGATATACAAGAGTCAATTGATATGTACAAGAGAGCTATTTCTCTGAATATTATAATGGAAAAGTTTGAGTGTTTGTTAGTTCTTCACATAAAAAGCTAGACTGATTAGAAAAAATTAAAAAACTAGTAAATACTTTGCCTAGACTTTGACCTAAAATAAGACCTAGGCTACTCTTAACCCAGTTACTACTAGCTCACTTTTAAAGGAACACCTCAAGAAAAAAATTCTCTAGCAACCTGAGGGTAGAATATAAAAATATTTTACTGTTTACCGACATGTTAGAGTGTACCTGTTGATTTACAATTGATTTTAAGTGCATCTGCTTACTACATTGTGGTTATTTTTTTGAAAGTACCTTGACGAAAAATAAGGATGAATGATAAAAGGTAAGCTAACGTCAATTAAAAAATATTTAGCAATTGATACCTTAGCACAGCATTATTATCATCTACCACAACATTTCTAAAAAGTTTTTAATTTAAATTAACAATAATTAATCATATAAATTTAGCTTTGAAATAGGTGTTCTTTTTATCAAACGGTAGTAATATAGCATACTATTATGTTACTTATCTATTTATAATATTTTTTGTTTTCAGATCACGTGTTAAGGTATTATACTTATTTGAGATCATTGAACAGCTGAAACATATTAAATATTATAAAGATATACCATCTAGCATCACCACCTTACAACCTAAGAACTGTAATGTTTGGTAACTGATGAAGATTCAGGTGATAAAAATCAGATTTATTTATCAAATATACCCAGATCTCAATTGGGGCACCGGAGACACTTAGTTTTAGTGATGATGATGATCATCAATCATCCAACGATACTGAGGATGATATGATAGATTTGGCACAGTAAAGAAACCACGCATTTCTGTCGATCAGGAAATCTCCAGTACGCAATCAGACATGCAAATTAGACATGCAAATAGCTCCAGCTCCTTCACTATCAACTATTTCCGTCACAAAACAAAGGGTTCAGAAAGATATTCCCAGAAAGGACTGTACATGGAAGGGCTGGTACAATAAACACTGGTACAATAAGAGAAAATCGAGTTTGTAATTATCCCTTATCCTTCAATAAAGATATGAAGAAAACGAAGCGTGGAATGTTTCAATGTAGGTCCACTAGAATTGAGAAAATTTGGTTGTGTAAATGGCACGATAATAGTACCTTTATCGTGGCATCTAATGCTTGTACAGTGCAGCCTATATATAAAATAAAAATATTTTCATAGAAAGTAAAAAATATGAACAAATTGATCAACCAGTCATTATAAAATCATACAACGAAAACATGGGTGGAGTCGAAAGATCCGATCAAAATAAAGGATTATACAGGAAATCTCTCCGGATAAAAATACCGCTTTTTTTCCTCTTATGTCATACCTTAGACATGATACTTAGTACATAAATAATGGTGAGCAGAATCATTTAGGTTTTCGTAGATCTGTTTCTACGAGTACAAGCATATTGGTCAAAAATTGCCTTTTATTGTACAAATGGATGATTAGAACATATTTATAAATACATCGCAGCTGTTATTCTATTTTTACTTTCAATTGATAATAAAAACCCTAAAATTATAACATTATTTTATTTACTTTAAACAGTCACCCAAGAAACACCCTCAGACTATTTTACAGTAGTTCATATTACTAGCGTTCCTTTAAAAGAACACCATTTTCCAGCTTTTCCAAAAGTCGCAGAATTTTTTCGGTATTTTTATATGCTAATAGGACAATAATTAAATAATTTTAGAAAAATTATAAATATATTCAAGATTTTGTACTTTCAGTAATATCTGGGTTAAGCATTAAGGGAAGCTTGCACATCAATATAGACAAAATTAAAGAATAATACCAGTTATTATCATACTAAATGTCATAAAGTAAAGTTTTCGTTTCAGTTAGAATTTTATTAAATATATCTAAGATTAAAAAAAAAAATTCTATTTCCGCATACCTACGTCTAAGCAAAGCTCTACACTGTACCTAATCTGTGGGATCGCGCACGTGTGTGTAAGTGACGTCACCGTGTTTGTAAACCGTAGTACCAACTGTTCAGTGAACCGAGAACAAATATAGACCGTAGACAACTATAAATAGAACCTAGTTTCGAGTGGCGCCTCGCAGACCATAACAAAACAAAAGTGGTAAGCTGACTCTCAAGTACAATAGAGATGATTTTCCCGTAAACGTTGCTTGAGCACTTTGTTCCGTGACTCACAATAGGCTTGTTGAAGGCTTTGTTGTCGTCACGCGATTTTCGCACTTATTGATATGTAGTGAGAGACTCGCGTTGTAGGCTCACTAGGCATGGCTGGTTATTTGCGCGGAGTAATGAAAATAATACATAATACATAATATATTTATAATGGCGAAGGCAGTTCTGCCGTCTGCGTAAATGCGCAGGCGGAGGCTGTATCTGTTGATAGTTTCAAAACAAATATTAAACCGCGTTGTCTCGTTTACTGTTTCGTGTTTAAAACTGAAAAGTATTTATTAACTCGGTGACTTGGCTTAGTTTTAATTAACATTAACTGCTGTGCCAGCAGTCGCGGGTTTGAATCCCGATTGAGGTAGGTATTCATTTGTTAATGAGCACGAATGTTTGTACTCCAGACTCCAGTCATGTCCATAATGTATTTAAAGTTATATAGGCTAGTGTATCAACTATCTGGTATCCGTAACACGAGCCGTACCGTTGAACTAGATGGCTGTGTTAATGTAAAACAAAAAGTTTGTATGCCTATAAATCGCTTCAATAAATAAAAGTAATATCGATAAAAAGAATATTATAGAGTCATCCTGATATCCTGATAACTTTATATTGAAGTGATAAAAAAACTGGCCGTAGCTGTGACTATGCATTACAATTACCCACCTAGGGACGCGCTCGTGCAAAGGGACTTGACATAAAATAGCAAGCAAAGTTGACTACATGAAATATGGTCTGTTTGCTAGTATGACGACTCGTTTGGCTCAGTTGGTAGTGACCCTACTTTCTGCGCCAGCGGTCGCGGGTTCGAGTCCCGCTGGGGGCATTCATTTGCTAATCACGAATGTTTGTACTCTAGTCATGGGTGTTTATATTTATAATATGTATGTATTTAAAATGTATATGTGTAGTATATCAACTATCTGGTATCCGCAACACAAGCACGTTACGTAGCTTACTACGGAACTAGATGGCGCTGTTGTAATAATGTCCCAACATATTATATTTATTTATGTCTGATTATCTGTTAGCTTATAACGCAAAAACTGAACGGGTTTTGATAAAACTTTGTGTTTTGATAATTTATTACTCAAGTCATCATTTAGGGAACTTTTTACTACCGGAAAATCTGTTATTACACTCAATACCTACATATGTACACCACGGAGGAAAAAAATATAAATATAGAATACAAAGGAACATAAAACCTCCTCCTTTTTAAAGTAGGTTAAAAATATTCAAGTCTAAGTCAATTCTACTGAGTCCACATCTAATAAAATTAAATACAAATAAAATTCATTACATGATGTGAATTAATAATGGTTAATAACACTATAGACTGAAGTCTACGAGTAATGGATAAATACGATTGCAAACATCAACTTGCTTGCAACAAAACCTCGTATTTTCAATATATGAGTCTGTGCCTAAAACAAAGACGTGTCTGAGGCATAAGTTTTAAAAGAAAAAAAAACAGGTAAAGTTGTAGGCGAAGCTCTAGCAAGATGCATTCCTTTTAATATCTCGCAGACAATGTCCCGCGATGGAAGCCGCCGTCGCCACAATACGACGCTTTGTCTCAGCCTTCTCTCACGGAATTGCAAGACGATTGTTTCCTTGCTTTCTGCCATTATTTTTAGACACGAATTTTAATCTCTGTGATTTTTCCAACTCGCGTTCAAGATGGCGAGAGATAATGAGGAACGTTAAGTTTAAGCCTTATGAGTATATTAAATGTCCTCCCGACCGATTTTGGTCAGTGCGCAGGAGATTTTACAGTTGAACAAGTGTACGCGCAGACACAAGGGCATTCTCTATTCCTGTCACCCTCATACTCCGGTGGATGACACTGAACAAGATCAGTGAGAGTTAGGCGTAAAACCGACGGCTTTAAGTGCTCTACACGAGATACGAGGGAGAACCATCGCCAACTTTTTCACTTCCGGGCAGTGGGACAGTCTTACTGAGGCAGGAGGACGCAATAAGACTAAACTTGGCCCCTCCGGAACCCTAGCCCAGGACCTCCGAATATGCGACCGTTAACCACTGAACCACTACACAACCGAAGTATTTGGAAGTAATTTTAAGAATAATGCATTTTTGATCGCGAGTAGCGATTTTTTTGGTATTCATGAGTTTAACAACTTCGAAAACCCAACACAGTGCCTTCCTGTCGGATGTCGGTGGACATTTTTCTTTGCACGAGACATACATATTACATATTATATATTTTGTTTTAAGAATAAGAAGGTTTTGGCCATGGAGATTAGAGACCAGAAGGACCATCGCCCTAGAATGTAGTGTCTCAGAAATATTGTCAAACTAAGGAGGCGCTGCGATCGCTATGTTGTCTAAATGCCTAACTTCACGTTGTCACAATAGTGACAATACTCATAAACAGCTAACTTCACAAATACTACTTACCGACGACAGCGCGTTATAAATTCTACACATTTTCAGAGACAGGCGGGTAATGCTTTAGTATGAAGCAATGGTTCTCCTGGTCTCTAACCTCCATGGTTTTGGCAACCACTACACAATGTCAAACTGAAACTTAATATATACGTTAAATCGTCAATATAATTAAAACAGGCTACACACTTAAGGACTGCCTTAAGACAGACCGCAAATATACATAATATGTATAGTAAAATTCAACTTAGTCGAATCTGTACATTATTTTTTTTTGGAAAATCTTTTTGCCGTAGTCATTATTATCGATACAGAGGCTGAATCTAGTTTTTAGCTTTTTTGTCTGTCTGTCTGTGACCGCATCACGAGTAAACCTATGGACAGATTTTGATGATATTTGGTACAATGATAGCTGGTTATCCGGCTCAGAGTATAGCATACAATTTACTGCTGGAAAAAATCTCATTTCTGAGAAATCTCAATTAACCTTTAAAAACTGTCTGTAAAACATCACACGGTATGTGAAATCCAAGCATTTAGTTTCTTTAAAACGCGAGCAGAGCCGCGGGAAATGCTTGTAAGAAATATTAAAGACTAGCGACTCATCCTCGCTTCATTCCTCGATACATTTTGACGATTAGTATATCTCAGTTAGACGGATAGACAAAAATCTAAAACTATAGATTCAGTCTCCATATCGATAAAAATGGCTATCTCAATAAGATTTTTCAAAAACAATTCAAACTGTTACCAACTTTAGATATTGTTAATATTTAATAACGAAACATGCAATATTTTAATAAGTAATACAACTATTTAAATTTAAATACTTTAAGTATATCTTATTTTCTTTATTGATATAAGATTTATAAATATTAATTATATACGGACTTTGTTTGACCATAGACTAAAAGAAGTCTATGGTCAAACCAAACGAAGGCGGGAAAAACGAGTGCATTCGGAGGGGACGAATTAAGCACACAGAAAATATATTTTAAAGTTGAATTAGGCTAAATGTACAGATTCCGCTCAGTTCGTTAATGTATTATATGTATAAGATAGACAGGTTATTGGGACCCGCCCTAAACCTGATAGTATCGGCAATATCAAAATCAATATAATATCAATACCGCAGTATATGGCACAATATTATAAATAACAATTAGACATTAATTACACACTCCTCACGCACAGCCTACTATCACAAGTGTCTAATCAGCAAATGATTCACTGGATTGAGAAACATGGAACAATGGGTGGTTGGCAGGCGGTGAGACTTGAGGCCCACGCAGCGATCGAAACTACGGTAACTAGGTGAAGACGAAACAACTTTTTGATAGAAAATCATTTGAAACCGCATTGACCTACTGACTGCGTTCTGCGAGAACTTAGAAAGGAAAATATGTCTCAAACAGGCGAAAACTGGCAAAATTATAAGCTATATTCTGAGGCGTAACTAGGGAGGGGCGAGTAGGGTTGTGCCTTGGGCAGCTTTCCAGGGAGACACGCAAGATCGTTAAAAAAGGTTTTATATCTTAATAAACGACAATATATCAAAAAATCACTAAGAGTGTTTAATAACTAAACCTAATTCCGTGGTAAGCTAAGAGGCTTGTATTACGAATACCAGATAGTTCACATCAAAATATTCTGGAAGCAATCACGTCAATACAAGATGCGTTATCAGCTACATAACCCAAATTACGATACTAATGGTTTGAATTGAATTTCAATCACTTTGTTTATAAGTCATTTACGGAATCATTTTATAATTATCTAAAAACGCTTAAATCAGACTATGTTTTCGATATTTTATATTATTGAAGGTTAATGCTAGCTTCTACTGAGATTCGACTAGACGCGAAGCCAAGAAAAGGATAAGAATGGCCCACTTCGGCCCACTTCTCTGAGAGCAGAGTGGACTGTGGAGCAACTCCTTGGCTGTGTGATCTACTTTGGCAGACCTGCCGGGCAGTCGCGTTGGGGGAAGTCTGTTCGGTTTAGTGAGTAGTACTCGCTTTTCTGGCCAGTGAGTTCCACATAACCACTCGTGGTGTGCTTCAATTCATTTCACAACAATAAAAAAAATGGCTTTTACTTTAAGATCCTACAGTATCAAACTAGGTTTAAATTTTCGTCTGTCTCTACAAGTACTAAACCTTTTTAAGGCCACACACACGTTATTGGCACGCGGTCAGCAGGTCTCGTACATGTCGAGGAATTTAATCACTGGGCGTTATGACCAAAATGCTTGGGCATTTTTATATGGCCCATTAGAAATAACTTCGTTATAAGTAGTGACCTAGACTAGAACAAATTTCGAAGTAAATACAAATGCTTAACTTATACTTTTCATTGTATATTTATACTTATAATAAAATTCTTAGTAGGAGAGTAAATAATTTTTGGAAAATTCGATTGAAATAGTCATTATCGATACGTAATAGATCTAGGATCGACCACCAGACCAGTGCAGAGCCGTAGCGAACCTGGCGTCAGATCAAGAGTAAATTAAGAATATTTGGCAACTTTTGCAATTTTTTAAAAAACCAAACATTTCAAAAAATCAAATTATACTTCTTTGGCGTAACAAGATAAAAATCTTTTCAAAAATTTCATCTTTCGCCTTATTCTACGTTTGTAGAAAAAATAAATATCGTGAATACAGTCAAGTCAGTTCTCACGCAAACATCCTGTAGATGTTTAGATGTCCTTACTTTTACTTTGTTGGTAACTTTTTTGAAAAACTAAAATGTTGATTGTTGACTATACACAACTTCCGAGTGTCGATTTTTCGTGACGGTGTGCGCGCGCATCGTAAAAATTTACTCTCATCATTTTTCCCTAACGCGCCACAAGAAGTATAACTTCAAAAAAAAAACTACATCCAATTTCTACATTAAATATATATTTTTTTATCGTTTAGAAATGGTCATTACTATCGAAACAGATGGCAAATCTATATATGTATTTTAAAATTGTCTGTCTGTCTGTTTGTAACCGTATCTTCAAAAACACTGGACTGATTATGATGAAATTTCGTACAATGATAGCTGGTTATCTAGATCATAACTAGGATAATATTTAAGCGGCAAAATATCTCACATCGGAGTAATCTATACCTTTGAATCGTGTCTAGGGACGAACCGAACAGAGCGAGGCCGAGTCTCTTGCGTATTATATATTCACAAACAATTTGTTATAGAATTATTGATGTTGCATGCTTATGTTTTATTCACGATTTAATACTAATTTTACGAAATAAAATATATTTTATTATCAATAGATAACACAATGGCAAGGAAAGTACTTGGACGGAGGTCGTAAGTTTGATATTTTTTGTTAAACCAACGGTATAAATTATGTACATTTTGGAAACAAAATAAACACAAGTCCGAAATACGAAGTTATGTCAATCGTTTAATATTCTTTTTATTCACTTCGCTCTGGTTTTTCTCTGCTCTGAGCGAGACCCTAATTCCTTTTCTAAAATAAAAGTAGCCCAAGTCACTCGTTATAAAAATAGCTTTCTGCCAGTCAAAGTTCCTTGAAAATCTATCTAGCCGTTACGCAGATTATACGAAACAAACAGATAGAAAAAAAATGTTAAAAACAGACACTCAATTTTATTTATCTGAACATGATATAAATCAGACCCTAAACCTAGTTCGGACAAGGAACAGCGAAAATTTCCTACTAATTCTATAATTTCTACAGAAACACATATTACACGTGTGACCTCACACCTGCGGCGTCTCGCCTATAAAATACTTTTTAAACTAGTCTAATAATGCAGGTGAATAATTTATTCTTAGGCCTACTTTTAAAATCTTGTAGTAACACTCCGATTTGTACGTCGCGTCGTCGGTAGCGAAAAAACTGGTCGAACAAAGTTGACCTACTGACGACTTTATTAACATGAACTGTGAGACAAAATGATAAAAATTTACCACTCCGTAGAAACACTAATGTTATCTATGCATATAATAAAATTCTAATCATCATCATCCCTTTTTAACGTCCCACTGCTGTGCACGGGCCTTCCTCAGTACGAGGGGGATCAGGCCATAGTCCACCGCGCTGGCCTAGTGCGTGTTGGCGAACTTCACAAGTCTTACGAAAACTTGCTAAGTTTTTCTCAGACATGCAGGTTTCCTCGCGAGGTTTTCCTTCACCGTAAGACAAGTGGTGATCATGATAGAAATGATTCGCACATGAAAATATCAGAGATGCGAGACCCGGATTTGAACCCGCATCACTCGGTTATACAAGCGACGCGTTACCGCTGGGCTACCACTGCCTTAAACACACACACACACACACACACACACACAAATTCGAATATATCTCCTTAATATCTCCTTATAATACCTGTCTTCTTTGCTTATAACTAGCGGGACCCGCGGCTTCGCACGCGCTAAAAGTGCTAAAAATATATTTTGCTTTATGCTATTACTTATAATATACCAACGAATGATCCTATTTAAAGATCCACTCTCTTTTATGAGGCCTTTGTAGGCCTTGACCTTGAGACCAAAAATTTTCTAATGCATAGATTTGATATATCTCTATATTTGGAAATTCGTATCGAATAAAGTATCGATAAAGAGACCAAAAATATTTGTCTATCTGTCTGCTTGTGACCGCATCACGAGTAAACAACTGAACCGATTTTGATTAAGTTTGGTATGAAGATAACTGCTTTACCGGGTCATAATATAGGAAACTTTATACTGGGAGAAAATATCGCATTTTTGAGATACAATATACACCTAATAATTGAGAGATTATTAAACATGGCAAATGTAGGCAAGTATAAAAATATTCGTATGTTCGAATAGATTAAGTTTCGCGTAGTTATCGATGTTTATAATTGATTAAAAACATGCTAAAGATTTAAAATCTTGGATGAACTAAATTGGATTTGAACCCGTACTAGAGTCAAGGCCGTCCCGTTTGCGGAGATCTTATACGCACTCGTAAAGTTAGAGGTTGTTATACGTTTTCTCAGCCTCGTGACGCCTACCTATTGGCAAAAGATAAAAATTCATTATAATATCTGTAGATTAGTCAAGTAATTTTACATATTATATATATAATAGTACGCATAGTATTATGTACAGGCTGTGTTAAGTTAGTAGTAACGCGTTCGCTTGAAAAAGCGAGTGAAGCGGGTTCTAATCACGGGTCACGCTCAGTGATATTATCACGTGCTAGTCATTTCTAGCATGATTACCATTAGTTTGACGGTGGAGGACAACATCGTAAGAAAATCTGCATTTCTGAGAGAACCCTACAAGTTTTCAAAAGATAAAATAAGAAACCCGTGCTTGGACAGTGTGCTGGACTATGACCTGATTCTCAGTGGGAGGTTAAAATGGCTGAATACGTACAAAGTATTACATTGGAACGATACCGGAAGAAAATTCGAATAAAAGATAAACCAGGTGCAAAAAGTGCGCAAGGTCTACTCTACAGCCTCGCTCCGTTAATTTCGGAGATTGATTCGTGCCTTGGGCTTAATTGAAAAAACTTTTTTGGACTACAATACTACAATTGAGGTTAAACACTATCTGGCGCCCAAATGCGTGTCGCAACGAAGTAACAGCACGGTCAAGGGTACCCAAGTCGGTGGAGGTCGGTTTCCCAAGCGGCCTCAACGCAGCAATTACACTTTTTGCTCGCGAAACGTTACCTTAGTAACGCCGGGCATCGCAGGAAGTTCCGTCAGCGTTACAAAACTGACGTACTGTTAACAGATAGCCGCTTCCGCGATTTGGTAATGTGCGGAATAACCTTTGGTATAACCGCTTCAACGATAGTTTCAATAGAATACTATTACAGCGTTCGTTTTTATTTTAATTTCTCTATCTATATATATAAAAATGAATTGCTGTTCGTTAGTCTCGCTACAACTCGAGAACGGCTGGACCGATTTGGCCTTGAATTGATTTTGGTCTTGAATTATTTGTGGAAGTCCAGAGAAGGTTTATAAGGTCAGGAATAAAAATGCAAATAAAGCCATTATCTAAGTATTATAAAAAAAATCCTAACCAACTTGAATTTGTACATTGAATAACTTTTGGAAAACTTATTGAAATAGTTATATTATTATCGTCCGTCTGTATATCTGTGACCGTATCACGAGAAAAAAAAAGCAAAAAAAAACCACTAGACTAATTTTAATGAAAGTATAGGATACTTTTTGCTGTGGAAAAATGACACATCACTAAGAAATCTATACTCACTGTTAAACGCATCTATTATAGTGAACGAACACGCGGAGAGCGAGAGTGACTCACAAGTTGTATTTTGAGATATTGTAAGAAGCAAAAAGATTAAGAAAACACAGAACCAAAGCAGATTGAACAACAAAACGCTACTTTATACGGTATTCGATTAAATCAATAACAATTTTAAATGCCGTGTTTTCTTTTCATGTTCTAAAACGAGCAATCAGCTCTTTCTCAGCAAAGTGCATAATTAACTATCGCATGCGAATTACAAGTAGAATGCACATAATGACGACACGTTTGACTCAGTTGGTAGTGACCCTACTTGCTGAGCCAAGGTTGCGGGTTCGAGTCTTGCTGGGGACATTCATTTGCACAATGAGCACAAGAATATTTGTACTCCAGTTTTAAAGTTATAAATGTGTAGTGTATAAATTATCTGGTATGCGTAACACAAGCCTCGTAGCTGACGTTAATATCCCACCATGTTAAAAAAAAATTAAAAATATTTTTCACTTCAGGATTCATGGGGATAAAAACGGCATAGCTCTCCACCATCGCTTCCTAGGACATGCTAGCTTTAGCCATGACACATTCCACTGACACTGTTCGCAGAGACAAAGCGCTGGCCTTGTAACGTTTACCGAAGTACCTACCGTACAGTACCTACTATTAGTGTATAAATTATTCATTACTAACAAAGCCGGCCCGCTTCGCTGGGCGTAAGTTAAAATAAATTAAAGGTTTATAACTTCCTAATAAAATAAAAGTAGCCTAAGTCACTCCTTATAACATCAGTTATCTGCGAGTGAAAGTCCCATCAAAATCGGTCCAGCCGTTTCAGAGATAAGCCGGGACAAACAGACTGACAAAAATTTTAAACATTGATTTTGTGATGTAAGTTCGATATAATAAATTTTCGTATGCATTTAGTTGAAAAGCTGTATATTTGAAATTACAAACAGACAGTTCAATTTTATCTATCTACATGTACTGAGTACGGACTGACATCTGTGTTGGTGCGAAATTCAGTTTCCATTGTTGAGTAATGCCTGATTGCCATAAACTATTTGAAAGTATAGCACATTGTGTTGAATAGAACGTGTACAAACATAATGCTGGTCGAAGTTCCATAATCCACTAGAGACTCAACCTTGCTCGAATATCCAGCCATCAATCATACCGAATTGCATCATAATAAATTTAATCTAGCAGTTTTCTAATGACTCAGTCAGAGACAAAAAGACAAACAAAAATTCTAAAACCTATAGATGCAGCCTCTGTATCGATAATGATGATAATTCAATAAGACTTTGCATCTTTTGTCTGCCTGTGACCGGATCACGAAAAACTACTGGGCGGATGTTAATGAAATTTGGTATGCTGATGTTAGTTATGTGGCTCTTCATATAGGTCACGTTTTACTGCGGGAAGATAACTTTCTGGAATCTAGACTAATTGTTAAAATTTACCTAGTTTCATTATAAACAGAGGATACAATTATCTACTTTATCCATAAAAATGTGATCCTAGACGTCATTGCTAGAACTAGAAATATTAAATACATATATATAATATCTAATATAAGAAATCTCGTGTCACAGTGTTTGTTATCGAACTCCTCCAAAAAGGGGTGACCGATTTTTATGAAACTTTTTTTACCAAGTATACAATATGATTTTTGTATACTTGGTATTAGTCTGAGAATAGGTCGTAGGCCATTTTTTATTCTCGTGGTTGCTAGGGGTGGCCCTCTCTAGATTTTTTAGTTTTTTATGATTTGGCATCAAAAAATAATGATGACTCTAAATTTTCAACCTCTTACCACCAATTTTAATTGTGATTAGAACGCGGGCGGAGCCGAGGGAGTTGCTAGTATACTATATAGGTTAGACTATTCTAGAGCCCGAAGTGCATCGTACAATAAAATATTACCTTACGTATTGCGAGACTTAAGTTATTAGGTGCTTTGTTACACTGCCAAGTTTCCAGCCATTGAGTATCGACATTAGTTGCAGACACACGGACAGAAGGTCGCTCTGTAGACCTCTCTAGCGACACTGCGTCACGTAATTTGGTCATTATTTTCATATTGTGACGTAACGATGACGTTACCACATGTCACGCTCTAATAATTTAGAAAAATAACATGTACTCCTATGTACCTTTAAGATTCGTTCATCGAGTCATTTCATAAGTATTGAAAGGAGAAAGCTTAAGCTTAGAAATGAATTTTTTAGATTTTTTTTCGTAAACTACAACCGAAAGCAGCGTGTGTCAACAACAAAAATAATGTGACGTACAAACTTACTAATTGCTATGTACTTTATATTTGACTCGCCTTCGCTTAGCACAGATTCGTCTTTAAGTGCTTCCTGCCTAATTTAAAGTTTGTAGATCAAAAAATGAAGGACTTTCATACAAACTTGCATTAACGTCTAGTTGATTCTATTTACGTTGACAGGAGAGAGTATATAATTAGTCAAGTATTTTAATTTATTTTGTATACATGTAAATAATGCAAGCGCTGCTTCAAGACCCGCTTCGCTTGATGCAATCGCCGATGAATTCCCGCGAATTGTTAGTATATTATAATATAGTATAGTAAAATACACATTGAACGCTGAATTTTATTATATGTAGATTATTGTTTTAACACGGCACAAGGGCGCGCCCGCATCGTCCTCGCTAACTCTTCCGCGATGTAATTACCCGCTAAAGATGTATTATCTACGGCGTGTAGCCGCTGACGTCACACAGACCCTGGACCGGAAAACAATGGAGGTTCTACATCAAATTAAAATTAATTTCGATAAAAACCATATTCAAATTATCATATTCAAATTATTTAATTCAGCATATCATTATTACATTATTTTACTGAACGTCATGATTCTTTTGCCAGTTCGTAAAGAAGAAGCCTCTGACCTGAGAAGATCTACAAAACATAAATCAAAAATCACTATAAAAAAAAATATATTCATAAAAATAGTACACGTACGAGCTCACCGAATAAAAGTAGCATTATTGCGGTGGCTTTAAGAACTGAATGTGATCAGAAGTACTCGTATCTCTCAAGAATATGTATTATTTAAAAATATGAGTTTTAATATTATTTCTCGACGACACGTTGGCTCAGTTTTTAGTGACCCTACTTTCTGAGCTAGCGGTCGCGGGTTCGAGTCCCGCTGGGGACCCAACGTGGGGAAGCCTACCGGCTACCACGCTTACCACGGAACTAGATGGCACTGAAGAGTTTGTTTGAATTTGAAATCTCTGTTTTCTAGAATAAGGGCGAAGATTTATCCACGAATTCATGGAAATTTTTGGTTCCCGACGTATGGAATGCTTTACAGCAACTATTCTCACGGGAAAGACTACAGTTTTAAAGATCTCTAAGACATTGTATAGTTTTTATTTAATAACTTTCGGTTTGTCACAGATTGCTCTCGTCCTCAAGGATGCTGGATAACCAAATACTTGGATCAGCTCAAGCGAACATTATTTCAATACTGCGCTTTCAATACTTTCACTGTGGGTCAACTTTCAAATTCGTGCGTGCGCGGGCGCAAGTTCACGACAGGTGAGTAGAATGTGCAGAGCCTAAGCTAACACTATAAAAATAGTAGGTATATTTAGATGTATTTTTATATATAAAAATCTTCTGTTCGTTTGTATGTAATTGAACTCTTCCTAAACGGCTGCACCGATTTTGATGATGTTTTCGCGAGTGGATTCGAGAATGGTTTAGATTTACAATTCGGCCCACTACAAAATGATTTTTTTGAATTAATTACTTATTCCATATGTTTGGCAGAAAAGAGTGCTAGGAAGCGCTTGCAAACAAAATGGTGATCGCTAGCGGTAAGCGCTGTCAAATAGTAAATAGCCATTTTCCTCTAGGACGCAAATCAATTATAAGCTCTACTTCAAAACAAACAAATTAAATAAGCAAAATGGCGGATTGGGTCAGCGCTACTGAAGTTAGCAACCTTGTCCTGGCCGAAAACTGTCTAATTTGTTATCAGCGCTTGTAAGCGCTTACAAGTGCTTTTTTCTGCCGAACACAGCGATTTATACATGTAGTTCATGGAGATTAGAAACCAGGAGGACCATCGCTTCATACTAAAGCATTACCCGCCTGTCCTTGAAAATTTGTAGAATTTACAACGCGCTGTCGTCGGTAAGTAGTATTTGTGAAGTTAGCTGTTTATGAGTATTGTCACTATTGTGACAACGTGAAGTTAGGCATTGAGACAACATAGCGATCGCAGCGCCTCCTTAGTTTGACAATATTTCTGAGACACTACATTCTAGGGCAAATGTAGATTGTAGTCAATAAATGACATATTCAATTATAAATAAGTTGTTGCTAGGCAACGTTGTTTTCCGCATACGCTTGTAAACATACCTACGAATAAGTTGATAAAGCGAAGCGAAATTCATAATCATTATTGAAAAATGATGGTTGTCCCATTAGAATAAAATATTTGACCTACGTAATAAGCTATCGCCACATACATTTTAGTTAAAATCGGTTCAGTACTTTTGAGCACTTTAACTTTACGCACATCATATTGACACTAACATATATATATACGAAAGAGTATATGCTATTAAGTATTAGCACGTACACAGCCAGTGTACGAGAGCCGAGAGCCGAGGGCCGAGAGCTGCTGCGCGTCTGAACAAGATATCGAGGCAATTTTTACGGCGCTTTAAGTGTCGAGACCTTAATCCGAAACCTGTATAAAGCGGTCTTCCGCGAAGTGACCGAGGAAAAACCTTTACGTTTACTAAATGTAATGTTGTAGGGAAATAAAACATAGTTGAAATTGACGACACGTTTGGCTCAGTTGGTAGCGAGTCCCGCTGGGGAGTGGGATCATTCATTTGATGAGCACGAATGTTTGTACTCCAGCCATGGGTGTTTATATTTATAATATGTATGTATTTCAAAGTTATATATGTGTAGTATATCAACTATCTGGTGTCCGTAACACAAGCCTCGTAGCTTACCATGGAACTAGACGGCTGTTGTAAAAGTGTTTCAACATATTTATCTTTATATATATAATTCTTCTGTGAGTGTGTATGTCACTGAACTTCTCTCAAACGACTGGACCGATTTTGATGAAATTTTTTGTGTGTGTTCAAGGGGATCTGGGAATGGTTTAGATTCACAATTTTGTCCGCTGGACAATGTTTTTTTAATTAATTTTTAATTTATTAGTAGTTGTTGATTTTGGAATGTTTTACATTGGATCCGATCCGATCCGATTTCAAATTAAAGATGTGTAGACAGGACATCGTCTGTCGGGTCCGCTAGTTTATTTATTATTCTATACGTATAGAAAAATGTTAACTCGAGTCGAATTTGTACTTTAAATATTTTTTTAAAAATCTCATTAAAAAGTCATTATTATCGATACAGAGGCGGAATGTTTATTTTTTTATATTTTTCGTTTGACTCTTCGCATGTGACTTCATAACGAGAAAGCTACTGGACAGATTTTGATGAAATTTGGTATGACGATAGATGGTTAACCGGGTAATGTATTGGATACTTATCTATACATATATATAAATAAAACTGAAGTGTCTGTTTTTAATATCAAATTAACAGCTTTTCACTAAAGGAAGGTTAAGTTTTAACCTATGTATATAAAAGATTATTATACTAAATAATAAAACAATTTTTAAAATGTTTGTCTATCTGTCTGTTTGTTTAGGCTAATCTCGGAAACTGCTGGACCGATGTTGACGGGACTTTCATTAGCAGATAGCTAATGTTATGAGGAGTAACTTTACCTAAAGGATTCAGTTTAACTAGCGCAACCCGACGTTTCACTCGCTCTAAATCCAGGGTCGAACCGAACCCGAGCGAAGCCAGGGTGAGTCACTAGTATGTTAATAATACATATCTCATATCTGACAAATTAACACTAACGTAGAAATGGACGAGCCCGAGAGGAGCGAGGATAAGTTGCCTAAATTATAAGTAATAGGTATAACATTTTAATTAACTATATACAGATAAATGGTATCCTTGTCTGTCTATTTGTTTACGTATATTCCATAGTTTTAAGTATGTTCATTTTGTTGTTCCTTTCTTACGTTAAAACAATCGGACGTACTTTGTCAAAAACTATAAACAGATAAACTATAACCAGGACATCTGAAACTCGGGCAAAGCAAGGATATTTAACTAGTATAATATACATATTTCGAATACACTACCCGAATGGAATCGACGACAATAGCTTAGGTTAGAATATTAAAGCCCTGCATTGGGTAGTAGAAAAGACCCCACTCGTAGATCCAAAGCTTACCTGCTGTGCGAGCGAGAGGGCCAGTGGCATTTTTCTGACACATAACATTCATATAGAAATGAACTTTATTACACGGTGTTAAGATTTAAATTACATAATCACGCTTATATGAGTCGAGGAGACTTTTTGCTGTACCTTCAACTTTTTGTCGTATTGCAGTCTTTGGTCGGTCATTAGCGATGTAGTCTCTATTGCTGAGCCAATAAGGGTGCAATTATTTCGGTATTTGTTTGAAATTCGTGGAAGCGTCAGATATTCGGGTATAGGGTGTTTAAGATGACACAGATGTATTCTGAAGGGTCTCCTGGCAACTTTCATTTTATACGTCTAAAGAAAAAACCTTTAGAATTTAGCTAACAAAGGTCGGGATCCATAGAAAATGTTCAATACAATACAATACCACCTTCGCAATGGCTTTACTGCGTTGGTCTTAGATATTAAAAAAAAAAGTTTTCAATACATATAATAAAATTATGAGTCGCATCTGTACATTGAATATTTTTTAGTAAATCTTGTTGACATAGTTATTATTATCGATACAGAGGCCAGATCTATCGTTTTTAGATTTTTTGTCTGTCTGTCTGTCTGTGACCTCATCATGAGAAAACCACTGGACTAATTTTGATGAAATTTGATATGATGATAGCTGATGATTACCAGGGTCAGGATACAGGGTACTTTTTACTGCGGGAAGACATCGCACCTCTGAGAAATGTAATCTCCAAATTGTCGGTACGTGCTGAGTCACTAGTATTTTATACGGGAGCTAAGTATATTGCGTGACGCTCGATAACTTCAAAACATAAAATTTATTTGTTTCTAAGAGATAATAAATAAACTAATGAATCGATTTTACTAGTTCTTTCACTTTCCCGACTAGCATGCATGTGGAGTCGCGAGAGAAAACTATGTAAAACTCACTCTTGTAAGTTTGACATTTCAAGTCTGTGTGTGTATGTATGTGTGACATCGTAGCGTCCGTACGGATGAACCGATTTTGAATTAGTTTTTTTCGTTTGAAAGATGAATCATGAATTAGTCGTGAGTGTTCTTAGCTATGTTTGATGAAAATCGGTCCAAGATGGCCGCCGCTACAAGATGGCGGATTACATATTTTTTCACAACTCCCTCAATATCGGTATCCAATGAAAGGGCTTTACTAGAAGAATACTATTTCTATTATTATATGTCAGGTTTTTTTTTAAATGACGTAGTCTAATAAAAAGATATTTTTAAGAGAAATCATTTTTAATACATTGTTTTCATATAACTTAGTTCACGCGGCGCTAATAATGTTTCATGTCGGCATGACTTCCGACACCTTCAACAATCAACTTCATATTTCATAAAATTAATACAAACCCTTAATGAATTACACCTAAATCTTCAACATGAATCAGTTCATCTATTTGTGAAAACAGCATGAACATCCGTTCAGTAGTTTTTGAGTTTATCGCAGACAGACAGACACGGCGTGTAATTTCGTTCTATAATATGTAATACATCAAGTATACTAGTGTAGAATTAAAAATATACGTCGTGATCTTCATAAAAAGTAATTTTACAAAAGCATCGACATTCAGAAGGCTGCAAGGGCAGAAAGTGTAACACAAGGACGTTGGACATCGAACACACGACCCCCTAGTTGGTCGAGTGGCACCGAGTACCAGATGGTCAGCAGACTGTGTCGCGTATGATATTACTTTGCGAGATGTATAGACTAACTGGCTTTACCGACTTTGTTTTAGAGGGTTTTTATTATACTTTATATACTTCGCCATCTATTGAATCCTTTTTTTAATACAAGTCCATGTAAATGAATGCATTGAACATGACCTCAATCGACCATCCGCGTCGTTTACAAGTTATTATTAACCGAATGAATAAATATAAATATGTTGGGACATTATTACAACAGCGCCATCTAGTTCTGTGGTAAGCTACGAGGCTTGTGTTACAGATACCAGGTAGTTGATACACTACACATAATAACATTGAATACATACATATCTCACTATATAATACTTATCTCAAAAAAAACAATTTTTAAATATTTTTTTGTCTGTCTGTTTGTTTCGGCTAATCTCTGAAACGGCTGGACCGATTTTAACGGGACTTTCACTCGCAGATAGCTAATGTTATAAGGAGTGACTTAGGCACCTTTTTATTTTATTAGAAAATTACAAAGACTGTTCAATTTATTTTAACTTACGCCCAGTGAAGCGGGCCGCTTGTTAGTCAAAAATATAAACACTAAACACCCATCACTGGAATTAATTTGGGCTAATCTAACGATTACCATCAGCGGGACTCGAACCCGCAACAGCAAGTAGGGTCACTACAAACTGAGTCCAACGCGTCGAAAAAATAATTTATTAGTACATTCGGAGCACAGGTGGTCGCACCCCTATACTTTACTGTATGAATTATTGAACACTCGTAAGCGCGCCTACGCCGGCCCTGTGCAATTACCTCCGATTATCGCGAGGAATTAACTTCTTATATTAATGACACTGCCGTATAACGTTACAATGTATGTGTGTATGTGCGTGTGTAACTGCTGAACGAATTTAGATAAAATTTGTACACCGAGAGATGTAAGAACTCGGTAAACTGCGTGAGGAGTGACTGATGCAACGATATGGCCTGTGGGGTGGTAGGCGGTGCCTTGCGTATATTTGCGAGGATATCGTGTTCCATTCCGGGCAAAAGAATTTTTATAATACATCATTTTGACATAGTGATGACGACTCGTTTGGCTCAGTTGGTAGTGCGCATTGGTAGCAGTAGCGCCAGCGGTCGCGGGTTCGAGTCCCGCTGGGTGCATTCATTTGCTAATCACGAATGTTTGTACTCCAGTCATGGGTGTTTATATTTATAATATGTATGTATTTAAAATGTATATGTGTAGTATATCAACTATCTGGTATCCGCAACACAAGCACGTAACGTAGCTGACTGCGGAACTAGATGGCGCTGTTGTAATAATGTCCCAACATATTTATTTATTTATTATTTATTATACAGTTTAGATTTGGGACCAAATCTCTCAACAAAAATCTCGTCCTCTAAAATTATTAAAAATTCTGAGTCTTCGTAAATTTGATTTTTTTTTAAATTCTCGTTGGTTACTATTATGGATACGGAACCGAATCTATTGTTTTTAGAATTTCTGCCTGTCCACCTGCATGTGACCGCATCATTTTAAAATTAACCCGAGCAGAGCAAGAGCGATTCACTAGTTTAGTTATAATAATATGTAAAATATAAATGAACATGAAGCCTTTTCCATTATTAATAGAAGAAAACTGTTAACTGTAACAGACAATGTTAATAGTTTCAATCGATACTTCATGTTGTATTTAGAAGGCTAGCATTTTAAAACCTAATTCATATTCAAATTAAAAAAAAAATATTTTTTTCTAATTAGGACTGCAAACGTCACACTAGAGCCGGCTTCAAAAAAAATTAAGCATATGTCAGGTTCGAGTCCGGGTCAAGGTAATCTATAGTTTATTCATATCACATAGCATTTTTACTATCACTATGATAGGCAATTCTACCGCGACGCTCCGCCGAGGCGTAAAAGTGAACAAACCAACTTTCACTTGAAACCATTAGTAAGGACAAAGCGGAGGCGCGAGATGACTTTCGATCAGCGATTACTTCGGAATCTTTAAATACGTTTAATATTTTTAAAACTAGCGACATTTAATCATAACATAATAACATTAGCCTTACAAAATCGGTCCAGCTGTTTCAAAGATACGGCGGAACAAACAGACAAACAATTACTTTCTCTTTTTTAATATGACTTCGTATATTAGCACGTTTCTAGGCAGAATAGAGGTTTGTATACAATAGCCGCCGATAAATAACAACTACAAATGTATGAAAGAGACTGTCGCCATTTTGTATTCAAAGTAAACTAAGTCTTCAGCTCATTCAAACGTCCCTCTGCTGGGGGTGGGCCAAGTGGTAATCATGCTATGTATTACCCGAGATAATGCCGGGATTCGAACCCACATCACTCCCAAACGAGCACATTATCACTGGACCACTACTGCTGTAAACAGTTATTAAACCCAAGCAGTTTTAATATCTATGGGTTATATTCAATATTCACATTTCAGCTTGAACATCCCACCTGGCCGCCACAGATGGTCAGCCCAGAGCGCTCTCTACCCTCATACATTACTTATGTACCCTCGGCCCATGGCTTGTACAATCGTATCTTGACGGTTTATTTATAAGATTACGTCATGCACATCTCTTAACTTATTACAAAGCGACTGTGGCGTACATTTTAATTTTTTATCGAAACAATGCTTCGTTTTCTAATAAACAAGTAGCCTAAATTACTCCTTATAACATCACCTATTATGTACTGAAAGTCTCGTCACAATCAGTTCAGTCGTTTCGGAGATTAGCCGGAACAAACAGACAAACAGACAAGTGCCGTATATGATTTTATTTACCTGTGTTTATAAATTACATTTTGCTTTAAACATTACTTATCGAATTACAAATGAATTTCCAATCTTAGACGACGTACGACGTACTTAATAGACGATTTTTTTAAAACCTGCTCGGTAATTTCCTCGCTGCGCACGCGCGTGTACTATAAATGTCATTAATATAAAACTGTTGTTTTACTGTTAACTTAACGATGGCTGACTTCAAATTCACTATAAACGTAAATTATTACATCTAAATAATTAAAGATACGAGAATTAATTTCAAAACCTTGATAAACGCAAAAACGCAAAGCACGAACATTTAGATTACAATTGAATCAACCTTATTTAAATGTTGATAAAAAATAACTACCTACATCTATAAATAATAAAGTTTTGAGTGGAATCTGTACATTTTTTTTTTAATTCTCATCGAAATAATCATTATTTTCGATACATATACTGAATCTATAGCTTTAGATTTTTTATCTGTATATCAGTTTGTGACCGCATTACGAGAAAACTATTGAACGGATTTCGATGGAATTTAGTTGATTAATCGGTAAAAATTTCTAATTTCTGACAAAAAAAACTTATCTGGGATGAGTCTCAAGTAGGCACCTACATTATTCATAAGAATATATTTAAAAAAAAACAAAAACAGACAAACAGAACACTGCATTTTAGAATATATTCTCGTAACTCTCGCTTTACTCGGGTTCACCTTTAAATATGCTATAACTGGTAGTATAGATTAACTCGAAGTCGGGATACTTTCCAGCAGCGAAAAGTATCCTACTAAGTTTAATCGCACCAGCTATCATCACACCAAATTCCATCATAATATATGCCATGGAGGTTAGAGACCAGAACCATCGCTTCATACTAAAGCATTACCCGCCTGTCCCTGAAAATTTGTAGAATTTATAACGCGCTGCCGTCAGTAAGTAGTATTTGTGAAGTTAGCTGTTTATGAGTAATGTCACTATTGTGACAACGTGAAGTTAGGCATTGAGACAACATAGCGATCGCAGCGCCTCCTTAGTTTGACAATATTTCTGAGACACTACATTCTAGGGAGATGGTCCTCCTGATCTCTAATCTCCATGATCTATGCAGTCATTTTTTTTGTGATTAGGTAACTGACAATAAAAAATCTAAAAAACTATAGATCCAGCTTCTGTATCTATACTAATATTATAAAGAAAAAAAGATTTGTATTTTTGTATGTAACGAATAAACTCAAAAACTACTGGACCGATTTCAATGAAATTTGGTTCACAGATAGTCTAGACTCTGATAAAGGACATAGGCAACAAGGCGAAAAAATGGCTGTAAGGGGTTGAAATAGGGGAAGTTAGTATGGAAATTACGTTATTTTCAAAGCTAGAAGAAGCTTGAAACTTATTTTTTAGGCTTTTGATTAAATATAAATAAGTAAGACATTCAAAGTTAATAAAAATTGTATGCTAAAGAAGGTACGACCTATTCGCTAGTAGACGCTAGTTGTTAATAATCCCTATTCCAATAATACCAAAAAGAAAATGTACAGATTCGATTCAAAATGTTATATGCATAGATCACTTCAGTTTTGTTTTACAAGAACCAAAGCTTCTTAGTTCCCATAAAGACTGTTACAATGTTCGCGTACAAAAACGACATTTTAATACCGCTCATTAGAGGGCTAAGAAGTCCCGCATCAGAAACCCTATGTGGAGTTCAAAGACCGATAGTTCAACCCTCGTCCTATTTAACGGAAGCTTTGCTACCAGATAGCTCGTATTCTACTACATATGTATATATTACTAGTGACATCACCTTGCTTCGTTCGAGTTGTATTAGGGAATTTTACTCTATGTGAAAACCAATCTAAAAATATATTATTAAGATATAGGCCAAAAGCATTCGAAAAATGCGACTTTTAGTTCATGAAATAACAAAATCAATTTTAAAACTAAATTCAAAATTTGCAGTTTTTTAATCTGTTTTTAAACACCACGAAATATTAGACGGCACTTTATTACGTCATACCGCCGTGTACACAAAAATAAATAATTTTTTTGGTGTTTGTACACTAGTATTCTTGCATTAAGGACAGCACACATACAATAAGTAGAATAATAAATCATTTTTAAATTATAAACAATTATCAATTCCATACAAAATAACTTTTCATTAAGTTATCTATTATCACTACAGAATCTAATTGAGACACTTTTAAAATTGATTATAAAAAAATTGAGTCTTAATCTCTTCATTAAATACTTTTAATAAAAAAAAAATATAATAAAATAATTATTATAATCGAAACAGAGGACGAATCTATACTTTTAAAATTTTTGGTCTGTCTGTGACCATATGACGAGTAAGCCAGTGGGCAGATTTTGATGAAATTTAGTATGATTGATAGGTTATTTTAGTTTACATATAATAGTCATCTACCCCACCTACTAAATTCTATCCAAATCAGTAAAGCCGTCACAGCGACGAGTGTAAATTTTCCTTAAAATCAATACTTTTATGATCGTATTTGCACACTGGATGTCTTCCTCCTCAATAAAAATTTACTAGCAGACACACGAACAAACCAACAAACACAGTTTTCCACACAAAACTAGGGAACCCTAAAACTAAAAAAAATCACTTAAAAGCTACCGATAATGCATTAACTTTTTTACACATTACATACATCTGTGCGTCCTGGCCAGGTGTCGCCGAGAGGTGAACAGTCTGGGGCCGGTCGTTTACACTGCGATTATTTTTATAGTAAACTGATAAAAAATGCATACGATACGTTGGTACGTACGTTTCACAACAGTGGATAGCACTGGCTGTAGCGGGTAGCGAGTTCGAGTTTAATGTATAGTACCTGGATGATCTTTGCTCGGTATTTTTAAGAAAAATGTTATTATTATTCGCCAATAAATGTCGGGAAGAGTCATATTTTTCTGTTTAAGTGGCAATATTGGGCTACCCAAACGCCACCTTTTTGTTATTTTCTTTCAATAAAAAAAATAAGTTTATGTTTAAGTTGATTATCGATAAAGTTGATTATTGAAAACACGAAAAAAAACAACATTTTCTGAAAATGAATCCTAGCTAGATCGATTTATCGTCCCCGAAATTCACTGTATATATACTGAATTTTATGAAATAAAATCGTTATTCGTTCAGATTGAATTGAATTGCTCGTTTAAAGATATAAGATAAGATAATATAAATAAAAGTATTGACTATTGAGTAGGTACATGTTAAAATTCAATTGAAGTGTCTGTTTTTAATTTCAAAATAATACCTTTTCCCTAAATGCATATGAAAGTATATAACGTTACTTACATCAAAAAATCAATTTTTATTTTTTTGTTTGTCTGTTTGTCCCGGCTAGTCTCTGAAATGGCTTAACCGATTTTGACAG
The DNA here is from genome assembly GCA_951802675.2 of Boloria euphrosyne. NCBI lineage: Eukaryota > Metazoa > Arthropoda > Insecta > Lepidoptera > Nymphalidae > Boloria > Boloria euphrosyne. The sequence goes on from OX637895.1 coordinate 564,078, forward strand.
GACTTACACACGCAGATAGCTAATGTTATAAGCAGTAACTTAGGCTACTTTTATTTTATTAGAAAATTATAAAAAAAAATAATTTACTTTTTTTTTCGACTAAGTTTTTTAGTCGATATTAAAAATTACTAAAATTGAAGTGTTTCTAATGTCCAAATGTAGCTTAAAATGCATATAGGTAGTAGGTACGGTACTAAAAAAATATTTTTGTCTTGTTCCGGACAATCTCTAAAACGGCTGGGCAGATTTTATAGGGGTTTTTGCTGGCACATAGTTGATGTTATAAGGTATAACTTAGGTAATTTTAATTTTAGATGTAGAATTAAGGGTCCGCTCAAAAAACGTACACAGGGACGAACTAGAGCGAAAGGATGTGTCACTAGTGGATATACTATAATAACATAGATACATAATATTTCCTTACAAACATCTTTTCAAAAAGTATCCTCGACGCGACGCGACGGTAAGTTACACCAAAGAATAAAACTGAAAAATCTAAATTCCTAATTGTCTAACTCAAATTTGACCTTACGCACTCCACATAAAATACTTTTTTGAACGAAACGAATGTAACAACACGTTAAATTCTGTCATCCGAAAAGCAATGAACAAAAAGAGTTGAAAAAAAAGCGCTATTCAATCTCTGCTTGTGCACTTCTTTTAAGGATACTTTTTATCTCAATGTATTTAAAATAATATTTTGTCATCTTTTGGTACATTCTAATACTATTAGTAGCCGCTTATGAGTTACTCCAGACCATAATCTATCTTTTTTCTAAAATTCATCAAAATGGGTCCAGCCAGGTCATCCCTAACGTGTGACATACAAACACACATACAATTCGATAACTTTTCTAATATATTCCAACATTTATTTCTCCACCTTGCGTTCATAACGACGTCAGATCCTTCCTTAGAAACGTTGCACCTCCTTATGCATAAAGTCGGTTACGGATAAAAACGAAGCAAAAAAGCTCAGGTAAGCTCGCCTTCGCAGGTAGCCCCGAGTGTCGGTTCAACGGCCGCTCCTAAATATAGTGCCACGCGGATGTGGACGATGCGATATGACTGCGCCTGCGCATCCGTACACATACATACATTATAGCTTTGACGACGCGTTTGGCTCAGTTTATAGTGACCCTACTTGCTGTCCCAGAAGTCGCAGATTGGTTCCCGTTGGGGGCATCATTTGTTAAGCACAAATGTTTGTACTTTAATAATGATTGTTTATTATATGTACCTATGTATTTTAAGTAAAATATGAGTAGAGTATCCAGTATCTGGTATCCGTATTACAAGCCTCAAAGCATACCATGGAACTAGATGGAGCTGTTCAGTCTACACACTTCCATATACAGTGGTAATATATACTTGTCTTGTAAGTAACAAAAATCCTCTTACCACTTTCTGCACAGCATCAGAACCAAAAAGATTGAATAACCAACAATTCAGCAAAAGCGACTACAGCGAAATGAATCATGGGTCATGTCAAATACTTTCATCACTGTAATTTGCCTTTTACTTCCATACATAATTATAACGCTTCATATTCTCACTAGCCTGTAATGCTATACTGCTGGCAAAAGACGGAAGAAGACCAGCTGGTCTTCTGGTTGACAACCACAAACACCACCCTCTAAGAGGTCAGAACTATTATTATACACACTGGAACATAATATTACAGTCGTAGAAAGTCCGAGATTAACATGTAGTGAGGCTCCTAAGGATGCAGCGAGTAAGCAAGGCTATAACTAGCAGTACTATAGATTATACATATTGTCATATAATCATTATATGTCATAGCATTCACAGATAATAAATAATAATGGGGAAATTATAATGTCTTATTAATTCCAGTAATTATATGATCATATATAGATGGAAAATACCATGTGGATTTGAATTAAAGTTTACTTTTGTACAGTAAGAAGACAAATTAACTAATTTTCTTTTATAATATTGATCAGTGTAACAAGTACTTAAAAAAATGAATAATAGATGCAAGATAATTTAAAATGATATCTAAATAATAGATTTAGTTAACTGGCATTATGCAATTTAATAATGGCACCTGCGCTTGAACCATTTTAATACCATGCATTAAAATAATTTGTATGATAAATACAACCCAGGAAGTGAATCTATACAAGTGAATTTACATACAAAATGAATACATACATAATATGTGTAAATTGCTTCGACTTAATACATTTTCTATGGAATGTGACTAAGTCAATGTTTAATTGAACGTTTCAAGCGAAGCACTGCGCCTACGGAAACAAACATTGTAGGCAACTGATATATTCCACGACGTTCTATTTACAGGCCCTCTGATACGCGACGAGATAACGCACGTGCAGGAAACATATTAAATACCCTCACGTTTTCGTTTTTTTATCTACGTGATGGAGGCTGCTAAAATGGCACGTATTTAACACGTCATCGAATTACCTGTAGTTTTGTTCGTAGTCCCAGTAGTCCTTGTAGCGCGGGTGCCAGCGCGGACCCCCGCGCGAGTAGGGCCGTCTGGAGCCCCCTTGGCTCATTGTTGCGCCATTCCACGGCGTATCGATCTGCGCCGCCTCGCGGCTTTAACTCTGCCTTCGCCCCGAGACCCCACACGAGCACTAGCACTGCACTGCGTCACTGTCACCACCCGAGAGCTGGTCACCGCCGAAGGACCCCAGCGGAGCCCTGCGCTTGTTTTGAGACGACTGCAACGACGCGAAGCTCGCGCGGACTGAGCGCAAGCGCGCCAACGTCACGGCACAGGCGCGCTCTGGCGGACTATTTCGGTGACGGTTTTGAAAACCACCGCCAAATGCTCACTAATTTTTTATGACAAATTATTTTACAATTACCTCACAATTATCAGAAGATGTGGGCGGTGGATGATAAATTAAATATTCTAGAACTTAGCACGGTAACGGTTATGAGGAAATAACGTTTCTTATGTAGGGTCGGCGTAAGTATTGATTTTATATTAGAGACACGTTCAAACGCAATTTATATTTAACGAGATGACATAAATAAGCGTGAGGTGACCGATCGCGGCGGCAGGGCGTGTTATCGCGCACTCCAACTGTTCACATAATTAATGTGAATCAGACGATTATCTCTGCGGTTGTTACGCACTACCGAACATTTTTATTTCGACTGAATTTCACTTCAAGAACGAGTCCTCACTTTCTAAACACCACTTCAGCTCGATGGCGAGCTCCAAACACGTCCAAATCGTAAAACATTTGCGATAATAAAAGAAAACGTTGTAACTTGTTCTCCGTGCGACTGCACAATACGAATACCGAATACGTAAGCTTTATAAAAAACTACACGACTTGTCCTTATTGTGACTTAAAGCGCTTTAAGCGGCTTGATATGCTGTTACGTGTTAAACGGATAATTCCATACAAAAAATACAACAGCGCTCAAGCGCTGTTCTGCACGAATGCCCCACCCATTGTTATTATAATGCAGCCAACATAACGCACAAAGTGCGATGTGAAGATAGCCACGAGAGAAATGACATTTTGCAGCTATCTCACTCTAACAAATGGATATGAGCGGGAGAGCACTAATCCTTTCCGTAGTAAATCATAATGGCTGCAGGAGATATGTAAGTTTAGAGTATTCCACGAAATGGCCGGCGCAGGCCAAATAACGGTATTTTATTAGCTTATTATTATTACTTGTGGATGTTACTTAAACTGCCTTTATGCTTTGTATTTGTTTTTTTTGTATTCTGTGAATGATTTTACATTGTTTAATTATTTCTTTGTTTTAAAAAACTATACGTTAGTCGTAACCTTATATATATTCTATAAAATTAACTGCTAAAATAAAATAGACTGATGTAAGAATGTTGAAAACTTCATTTTATTTAAAAATGCTTATAACAATTATTAACTACAAAATCAATAAATATACATTGTCCTCTCATTATAATATTACCTTTAGTACTAACAATTAATTAATGGTAATTTGCAATTTAGATTTTCTAAGAAGCAATTTCCTTTCAGATAATTATTATATCATCATAATTAAGTACGCCTACAATAATAAAATAATTTAGAAGTATTAAGTTAACTAAACTGGCACTGAAATACATTTTGGCAAACAATGCTTTGAAACATTCGCCTTTCTGGTGTTCATAAAGTTGTAAATTGTGATATAATTCGACTTAACTTATGATTTACTTATTCGGTTTATTTTTAAGCCTAAAACATAAATTATTATTATAAATAAAAAAATGCACACAAATACTTTTTCAACACTTAAACTACAGCATGTTTAGAGTGAAATGGCGACTATAACTTTGATTACGCGATATGTTTATCGTACGAACGAAAGAGATAGATATATGCAATAAGAAGTTATTTTTAAGTAACTTGTTGTTGCTATTTCATTCTAACGTTGTTTGAATTGATATGATGATGTAAATATCGAAGTCTATGCAACATATAGTCGACCAACGGATGTGACAGCCCAAGCTGCCAATTGCCATACACTAATGTCCCAAGCGAATGTATGGCAGCTTGGGCTGTCACGTCCGTTGGCCGACTATATGTTTCATAGACTTTGTAAATAGTATCCATATTGTTAAGTCTATACATCATTTTCTTCTTTATAATATATAAAAATCTCGTGTCACAGTGTTTGTTATCGAACTCCTCCGAAACGATTTGACCGATTTTTATGATTTTTGGGTATTTGGTGGGTCTGAGAATATGTCGTAGGCTATTTTTTATTCCCCAAGATGCTAACGGTGGTCCTCTCCATATTTTTTATTTTTAGGCCAAATTTATATTTTTTATTTTTTTTTGCAACGAAATTCCTTATATTATATTATTGAATTGCTAGTATATATGTTTATAATGTAAACTATAATTTTGAGGGTGTTTCTTGTTTTTATTCATTTTATACAAACCTCAATAACACAAAGTGGTACAATACAAAAAGAGCGCCATCTCTTGAGCTAAATTTGAGTTCATTTTTATCACGATCGTGTTATAATACGTTATGTTTTGGCCAAGCGTGAGCAAAACAACTGCTTTTTTTATTTTAATATCATTTTTCGTGATTTTTACTTTATTGTTAAAAAAAAATAACAAATTTTATCAAAATCTTGTTATAAAATTTTAAGCTGTTGATGTATTGAATGAAGTAGCGACAGACGGACAGACAAAATGTTAAAAGTCACTCTTATAAGTACGAGCCTTGATTTCAATGAACGCATTTATTTTTGATTAATGTATTTAGAAATGTAGTAGAGATGGAGTTATGTACATTCTTGAAACTTTTCCCGTTCTGAATACTTTAATAGATTTTAAATTTTTTGTGTCACATTACCCTTTGGTTAATATTTTTAAAGATGGATAAGACTATTCTTAGTTCTAGCAAAGCCTATGAAACATATAGTCGGCCAACGAACGTGACAGTCCAAGCTGCCATACACTAATGTCCCAAGCGAGTGTATTGCAGCTTGGGCTGACACGTCCGTTGGCCGACTATGTTTCATAGACTTTGGTTCTAGATTGAACTAATTACTGCAGCGCTGTTGTAAAAATCCAGAAAAGGAAGCAACATGTCTTAGGGCCTATATTTATTGAAATATGTTAAAGAAAACCATTATTTTGTTGAATATCCCATTTTGATTTTGTGATATTCCATACAACTTACTACTAACAGTAAATAAATTGTAATTAACTTCATTACTCGCTAACTTTATCATTCTGTGGAAATTGGTTTTCCCCTTTTTGATTTTCTAACTTCTTTTTAATAAATTAAAGATATTGAAAAATGCAGATTTATAATAAAACAAAAATTTTAAAATATAATTTTATTATAAAATATAACATATAACAGGCAGTGAGTCCGATGACCAGACCTGACCAGACCTAGACAGGTCTGGTCTAGAGCTGGTAGTCGTTGGGGTCGTACAGCTCCGACAGCAGTCTGTAGATGTAGGAGGGCGAGCTGCCGCCGCTGCAACATCATATTATTGAATAACAAAATCCAACGAGAACCGTAATTTTTTCTGGGATAAAAGTAACTCATGTGCAATTTCAGTTTATAATCTATTTTTTCTCTAAATTTCATTTAGATCTGTTCAGCCGTTTTAGAGTCATTGAAACTAAGATCCATCACACAATAAATAAAATAAATAAATATGTTGGTAACACACAGCGCCATCTAGTTCCATGGTGAGTTATGAGGCTTAACTTTCAATATAATAAAAACACCCATGACTGCAGCGGGACTCGAACCCGCGACCGCTGGCGCAGACAGTAAGGTCACTACCGACTGAGCCAAACGTGTCATCAACAGTACTACAGTAGAACGGAAAACACTTTCAACCAACTGTAATATATGGGTTTAGTTAAAATGTACGAAATGAATCTATACTCGATTATTTGCTAGTTGCCATTGAAGAGTTCAATTAAGAGTGTTAAGGCTCAACTTCAACTGCAAAATTATGTTAAAACCAATAATTGCTTCTCTTATCTGTTAAGGGCCCCGGAGACGGTCAAACGGTTTGACTCAAACCAATTTGATCATTTACAAAGGAGGTTTGAACGGTTTGTCAAACATTTACGGGTTTGAAGAGGCGCAGACTTTAGACGTGCAGTTTATAAATATAATTCAACCTGGCAATAATTTTGTTCACGGTTTCCTGTACTTTTAGAGTAGCAACACTTATAATTAAAAAATTGTAACAAGAAGATGTTAGATGGAAAATAAAAAGTTTCTCTATAAGTTTCTTTTATTATTTAAACTAACACAGTTACAAAATATTAACTTGTATGTTGTCTTCAACACAGACAAATATACACGGTGTCATTTTTATATCGCTACGTATCGTCGTCCACTTTTGCGCAGACCTTCAAGCAATCAGTACATTTCCATAATATTATATTTGCCATGTAAATTATTATAATTAATGAAACCAAGCAACAAGCAAGAAGTCTTTAATTTAGACAAATTGTGTCCATTGTGTCCCTGAGACAAGGAGGTCCCTAACTGATTCATCAGCTTCATGCTATCAAGTTATGGTACCAATACCCTGGATGTTGTTGAAGCATCATTTTGCTTAACTATAAGTTATTTAAGCTACATAATAATATACCATTTTATTGCCTTTCATTTTCATCAGGCGTCATAAATGTTGTCGTGTGACGTTGATTTATATTGATTTATTGTGTTTGGTCGTTTTTTTTTTAATTTAAATCCCAGTTTTTAAAAAACCCTCTACGAACAGATGTTAGTGACTTAATCTGCATAAAACTTTAACTAGAGATACTAATTATTATCTCTTTTCTCTTAATTTAGCTTCAAAATTACCAATAGATGGCACTGATCAAAAAACTTGACAATTTTCATTTAAAATAGCTATTTCCTCATAAATTACGAGTATGTGTAATAATTATTTTTTTTCTTTGATAGAGTAGACCATTGGTTCTTTTGATCTGCTTCAGTAGACCTGTCATTCGGGCATAGTAATTGAGTGTGTTACCGTCTTATTAAGACAGGGGAGGGTTTCTGTTGGGTTTTAGAGGGTAGACCTGGTTTTTCTATGGTGGTAAAAGCATCTGCATCATTAAAAGCATATCCCAACATTAAAAAAAAAGTGTGCTTTAGACCACACGACTGAAGTGAAATTTAATTAGTATCATGAATATGTATGTATATATCATGTTTTTGTATATGAGTAGAATGTATATGTACATGTATATACATGAAAGAAAGAGACAAAGTAAATTTGTGTTCGCACCTCTCTGTCTCTCTCTTGCCCCAACCAGTAATATACGAAACGTAACTCTCTCTCTTTCTATCTTCACTTATTTATATCTATCTTCACTTATGTATATACATGAAAGAAAGAGACAAAGTAAATTTGTGTTCGCACCTCTCTGTCTCTCTCTTGCCCCAACCAGTAATATACGAAACGTAACTCTCTCTCTTTCTATCTTCACTTATTTATATCTCCCTCTCAACTTGCGTTCGCCTCGCCCGATCACACTTTTCGTAACGCTCTCGTCACGCATTCACCAGCTTACTCCCCAAGTCAAAAGTGCGTAAAGAAGTTTTACTTCAAAAAAGTGTGGTGTGGCATGATGTAGTGTATGGTGGTATGGTGGTATGGTGGTGTGGTGGTGACACTCACAGGTTGGTGATGAAGAGGGTGATGTGGTCGGGCGGCAGCAGGTCGTGCAGCGGCGCCTCCACGTGCACCGCCGCGCTCTCCGCGCTCCTGCGACAAACACACATACTCCTCTGAATTCACTTTGAAAATATATAAAGAAGTAATGTTGCAATAAAATAAAGCAAAATGTATGACTGTTTTAATGTTATAAGCGAAATAAATAAATTTGTTGGGACATTATTACAACGGCCACGGCGCGGCGACAATCTCATTGAGACTAGCCAACTACGCGGGATATATAGTGCACGAGTGTGAGGGAGAGCGCAGACACAAGTGCATTCTCTGTTCCTGTCACTCTCATACTCCGGGGGGACGACATGAGACACGACTAGTGAGACGCGACACGTGCTCTGCCTCGGCACGGGGGTGACACACCGCCAACTTCCCAACTCCAGGCTGTTACTGAGGCTTATGAAACAGCAAGACTCAATAATTAAATTTCGCCCGATCCGGGACTCGAACCCAGGACCTCGTGGTATGCGACCATATATCCTAGCCACTACACCATTGAGGCAATGTATGAGGTGAATATATAGTATGTATGTCTGTGTGTGCATGTGTATGAGTGTGTGTATGGATGTGTGTGTGTCTTTGTGTGCTCACATGTACGGGTAACGCATGCGCAATATTTTAAGAAAAAAAGTATGATTTGTAATTGTATGCATGTGTATGAGTGTATATGAAGGGTACAGGAGCAAAACAAGGAATGTCACAAAATATTCAAAAAGTTGAAAAGTATGGGAACATTAAGATTTTGCCACGTATTATAGATTGCATTGTAAATTAAAAAAAAGTTATTTTGTGACATTCCTTGTTTCGCCCCGGTACCCTTCATATGTTATGCCTGCGCGTGCGCGTGCTCACATGTAGGGCAGCGCGCGGGCGGCGGGCGCGCGCGCGGCGAGGCGGCGGCGGTCGCAGGCGTGCAGCGGCGACAGCGCGTACAGCGGCGCCAGCACCAGCACCTGCGCACGCACATTGTTATATTGAATAACAACTTGTTACTGAACATCATCAACTGAGTCTTCCACCAGAGAAGAAGCTTCAGATCTTTGCTGAAATCTCCGGAGAAGTTCCTGAATGTAAAGAACTCACCAGCACGTCACCACTTTTCATCTTGTACTCATAAGGTGTGCGCACACTATATCATCTAAAAGTACCAAACAACATGTGATATTCACACAATTTTTTTTTTTTAATCTGGGTAACCAACTTGTAAATGAATATACATATTTCTAAATAAAACGTTTTGGAGCCATTAAAGAGAAAACTTCAATTAAATAATTTGGGTCAAGTATATTGATTATGGGGGTTTTAAAAAAAGGAAAATTTTGCCGCTGACTGCTGAGTGCCCCACATCATTCCAACATTAAAATCCGTGTCCAGTGATTTCGTACTGTTACATCCCTACATTCCATCCCTATGACCATTATATTAGTTAAGTTCGAGTCAGTTTGGATCTGACCACGAAACTCACTTGTTGAATTTCTCAAAGGATTCTAATTTTCTTATGATGCCAGTACGACAGACAAATATTTATTGAAGAACTATGTTTTAAGTTAATTAATGCTAAGTTCTCTGTTGATAATAATGACTATTTCAATAACATTTCCTAAAAAACATTTAATGTACAGATTCGACCCAGCCAGAATATTGCACGTATAGACGAGTGACATCAGTGAGTGAGTGAGTGAGTGAGTGAGTGAGTGCGTGCGGTACCTCCACGGCGCGGTGCGCGGCGGCGGTGGTGAGCAGCAGCGCGCCCGCCGGCGCCAGCGCCGCGCCGCCCGCCAGCGCCGCCTCCGCGCCGATGATCACCTGCCACACCATCACATCACACAATATTGTATCACATCACATAATATTTTGTTTTAATTTTAATGTATAATGATGATATTGATAAGGAATAAGATTATTTTCTATGCATATTAGCCAAACGCCATTTTCTTTTTTTTTTATAATGGAATTTTTTTTTTTTAAATAGAAAACACATACACTAATAAAAGTTTCAATATCACTGTACTCTCAAAATGTCACGTTTTTGAGAACTTTGGAAGGGCAATGGAATAGAAAGACAATGAAACTTATCTATATAACATTTCAAAGCATTTTTTATTGTATTTTCAGACTAAAATTAGATTTTTTAAGTTGTATTAAAAGATGCAAATATTTATAGGTGGCGGTAACGCAGTGCTACTGAGAAAAACTGAATAAAGCAGGTTCAATTGCTAGGTCTGATAGTGTCATGAACGAATCATATCCAATATGATCACCACTTACCTTACGGTGAAGTAAAACATCGCGAAGAAACTTGCATTTCATAAACACCTAACAGATTTTCGAAAGACATTCTCAATCGGCATGGTTATGGCCTGATCCTCTACATACTGAAGCCCATGCCCAGCAGTGGGGCATGACAAAAATGGGGCAGAATACGGCGAACACAGCAGCTAGCACGATGCGTACCTTGCTGACGCGCGGCATGAGCGCGGGCACGGCGGCCAGCGCCGCCAGCGTCACCGGCACGCCCGCGCCCGCCAGCCGCGCCGCCATCGCGTGGCTCTGCAATATCAATATATATATATATAGGGTGTTGTATTACTTGGTTATAAACATACATAATATTGAACAGCTTTACACTAAATGTGTAAAAAATTATATATTTAACTTTTTGTCTGTCTGTATGTTTAAGGTAATTTGTAAAATGGATGAAGTAGTTTTTACGGGACTTTCATTGGTAGGCTACTTTTATTTTAGACAACGAATTAGGGTTACTTGCTGAAATTTTTGGGAGACTCTAGATATGCTAGCTATACATACTTTTATACGAAAGTGCGGTGAAGCTTTAAGGTTAACAGATATAGTTGTAATATGCTACTATACTGGATAGCACTACAGACAAAGTTTTAATCAAAAGTATTTTTTTATGTAGCATGTATATCTTTCAAAAGTCTTCTCTAATATAATTCATCCAAAACAATCACCGACTAGACATCAGAATTAAAACCCCAAAAGCTTTCCCCACAAACAGCCCCAAGCGCCCCATGACAGGCCCACCTCTGCCACGTCGGGCCCCTCGGCCAGCAGCACGCGGTAGCTGCGGCCGGCGGCGCGCAGGAAGCGCTCCAGCAGCGGGCCGGCGCCGCCCGCCACCACCAGCTCGCCGCCCTGCACCAGCCGCGCCGCCTGCGCGCAGATGGACGACCAGCTCGAGTCCAGCTCCGCGCGGATCTGACCATCAAGCAATTATAAATATGTTGGGCATTAACACAGCACCATCTAGTTCCATAGTAAGATGGAAGGCTTGCGTTACGGATAACATTTATTAATTTTCTTTTTAAAGAACAAAGATCTAAATAAAACCACAGAAATATTCTAAATACTTTTTGTTATTCAAATGACAAAATTTTGAGTAAAATGTTAATGTCATTTTTCAATTATGATTTCTCCATGTATATGAAGAAACAAAAAGATGCAAATAAATTATCCTCCCAAATGAAAATTCCTACATATTTTTTTGCTATAGTGTTCAAGTATATATCTATTCAGAATTGTGTATTAGGGTGTGTGTGTGTATACCTCGGAGATGTGGTCGCGTATGGGCTCCCGCAGGTCGCGCGCGGCGGGGCCCAGCGTGGCGCGGCGGCTGGGCGCCGCCAGCACCAGCCGCTGCAGGGACTCGCCCGCGCCCTCCGCGCTCTGCAACAAGGATTGTTGTTTAAGTTACATTTATAATTATATATTTTTGTTTTCTAGGAAAACGGAACATTAATAGGACCATTTCATAGTTCAACCAAGTGTCCGTCTGTCTCATCATTTTTCTCTGATAGCAGAGTAAACTGTGAAGCAATCCTGGGCTGTTGGTGTCATGGTTGAACACTTAGGCAAAGCCCCTTTAAGACAAGGAAAGGTTTTGTTGGGTTTAAGCCGGGGAGCTCCACATAGTCAACTGGTGGTATGTGTTAATGTATTTCGTAGTGTTAAAAAAAATTGGAGTTGAAAATTTTTGTCCAAAAGGTACCTAAGGCATTTCATACTGCATATTTTGGCAAGCAATCTAGCTATGAACCTGATTAGCATGTGCCCGCTGTTCATCTCTGATGGCTCGCAGCACACGCCTCACCATGTTGGCTGCAACCAGCTCTGTTGGCAGTGCCTGTGTGATGTGTCTCCCTGCTGCCCGCACTGTGTTGCACAGTGACCTGGAACATGTGCACTAACATTAATGCTATATCCGTTACTATTAAACTAATCTCCCAATCTTATATCTTTCAAGAATATAAGTTAACAGAAAGAGAATGTAAAGAAAATGAAATGAATCATTTATTTTATTGATTTTAATTTCAATTTGCAACTGCATTTTAGTATTTAGTCAAATATTTTCTTTTATTATATGTATTACAAAAATCTACCTTTAACAGGAGTGCGTTTAAAGCAAAAGCTGTAATTCTCAGACATTTTACAACAGTAGATCTATTTTCTGTACAAGAAAACCAAAGAAGGAATCTTTATAATATATAATTTCTTTTAACAACACTGTAAAAACACTGTGTTCTTATTGGTGTCCAAAAATGACCTATTTTGTCAATAGAATATAACAATAAAATAATTTTAAAGTAATATATGTATAATTAGAACCTACAATGCATTGGCACTCTCCGATTCACTGATGATCTGCTCAAGGAGGTCCACTGTAGCTAAAGCAACTTTTTCAGAACCTTGTACTTTTCTGTAATTAAAAAAATAGTAAACAATAACAAAGACTTTTATTCAACATACGAATACACACTTTTTAAATCTAACTAAGCACTGATTAGTATATTTGGAAAGAATATACCTACATTATTATTAGAAAAATCTTAATTAGACTAATAATTGATAAATACGTAAATAAGGTTCAAATAAATGCTGATTCAAACGCAGAAAATCTGTAATTCAGCAACTATTTCAGTAAAACATAAATACTTACCCACTACGTATATTTGAGACATATTTTACAATGGCATCCATAGTTTTTTCATCCAATTCTTCTAATTTACCTTCTGATGGTGCCATTGTTGTGATTTTGTCAATTTTAGTATTGACTATTGTTAAATACAAAAAGAAATCAAAATGCTGATGAAATATACAAATCAAATTATAATTTATAACCTTGCAAAGATGAAAGAGTAGTGACGTCTGAGAGTAGTGACGTCTGTCACTGTGACACTATGCTTGCGTTCGGGAACCTGATAACGCAACTAAATAATAAATCAATTTCTTTTGCGTGGTAAATTTTACTATTGGCATAAATCTCTCACTAATAAATTTTTCTAGATTATTTAAATAAATTTCTGTAAAATGAATATGAAATGTCAAACTATTTTTTCTCATTGGACTGATCTTTCTGGACTTATAGACGCCAAGTTTTCACCTTCAAAAGCTAAAAAGCAGCCTGACGAAACTCCCATATAAAAAAATTATGTACGACTCTCTGTACTTCTTCTACCAACCTACAAATGTTATATGTAGCTTGCCATCATAAAAAATGAAAAACCCTTTTTTTAGTTATAAAGTGGCAGCACAGACAGTGTGTCCAACATTCCGTTTCGAACCAAATCAAAACATCAAAATGGCCGCTGTCAGCTGTGTAATCTTATAGTTTTTATAATTTATTAACATATTTTGTGAGATAATAGACTCAATGTCAATAAGTATGGGTGAAAAAAAAGTGTGTGTAGTGTGTGGTATTAGTGAAAGCCGTAGGGGTGGATTTTTTGCTAGTTTTTCATTGTTTTCCAGTATTATGTAGCAGTGTTTTGTTGAAACGACTGTTCACGGAAATATAAATAATACCATGTTATATTGTTATTATAATTTATGTAATATTATGTTCAACATCACAGGGAGAACATTTGGCGATTTGTAGTTTTTTTTTAAGATTTGTCATTTGTTTTTCGAAAATAAATAAATAATGTTATTGGAAATTGGTTATGTAGTTTGTTTTTGGAACCCTTAAAATTTTAAACAACTTATAATAATATGCTAATAAAGGCTACGTATAGTCGATATTTATTTATCGACATTAAGCAACACTAATATCGACTTTTTCCTCACTATTACAGCATATAGCCAACATAAAATAAATAAATGTATTTTCTTAAGGTTGGCGCAACATATACAGACTTCCATACAAATTGAAAATAAAAAAAATAGTTCTAAGTTCCGTCTCTAACTCCTTTACATTCTCTTTGCTAAAAAGTACTTAACATTAAACTTATTGCGCTAACTTTAACACTTATTACGCTACCGTTTGAATCACACTTAAAAAAATACAAACTATGAAGATATTACATGATTTCTAATGACTTCAATATGTCCGTTTTATCTTTATAATTAAGGCAAAACGAACAACACATGAAGGTAAAATGGACATATATATAATTAATTAATCAGTCAGCACATTTTCATATAAAAATAATGTCTCATCATCCTTATTCTCTACTCTAGCGCAAGCGCTGTGTGCCTTCAAATTACATTTTAAAACAGTGCAACTTCGCATGATTGTGATTACAAATAAGAACAGCACAGACACTCGGCATTGACTCAGATGACGATAGTTTTTGATCTTTTTATATCAGATTCAATTTAAAACAGGATTTTGCGACAGGGCTTACGCAAATTTACTTAAAGTTCCTTCATTTTTTGTTTTACAAAATTTTAAATCTGTCAGGGATGAACCTGAAGAATGGGTGAGTTGCTAGTAATATGTATAAAATTAACTAATTTACATTACAAATACGCATTTTAAAACATCTCATGTGAGATTAGGGGACGGGGAAGGTCTAACAAAATCTTACGAAGGGGGGAGGGGAAGTCGAAAAAATTCCAAAATTGTTTTACGTAATTAATAAATGTACGTACTATATTTTTTCTCAAATCGAAAACAAATGCCATTTAATGAAAATGAAGTTACATTTGACCCTGGTTCTGGATTCAAACATTCTTCGTAACTATTAAATCTTGTTGGTAATGAAGAATATAATTAGTTTTAAAAGAAAATAAATATTTTATTTATCATTGTCAATTTAATACACTTTTGTCAATTACATATTATACATACATTATTTTTAAACTTTCAAGAACAAAACTTGTATAGGTTATTATAAAAAAATAAACTACATAATGTAGATAAATCACAAAAAAATCTGCAAAAAGTCAAAAACAAAATTGGCTCTTACGAGCAGACATGATTTCTACAAGAGCACAAAGTATAAACAGTTGGGTTTCCTACAAAAAAGTTATTCCACAATGTACTCCAATCTGGTTCATCATCAGAGAAGGAAGTCTGAGTGGTCGCGTCCGCGCCACCAACATCCCTCCTGCTCGTGGAAGAGGAGTGGACTGTGTAAGGATCCAACCGTCTCCTAAATTTTTTACTAGCTATTTTAGATTTTCGTATAGAAACTGGTGTAGAAGTGCTTAAGAAATTACTCAAATCACTGGAAGACTCATGCGTTGCCTCTCCAGCTCCTTGTCCAATTCCATAGGAAATGATTTCTTCCGACAGTTCCGTTGGTTGCACCTCTAAGGATACATCTTTTTCGCTAATGACATTTTCTGAACCTGACTTAGATCGTTCGTAGCGCGGCAAAGATCCGAAGGAGGCAAAGTCTTGAACTTGTCTCATCAATTCTGTTGAGAAGTGACTGGACAGCTCGCTGCTTGCGGTGTTTCTTCTGCTCGCATCTAAAATATAATAAAGGACATTTCATTAACTGTAATATTTGGTAAATGAGATAAGAACGACTGTTTGTACACCAGTCATGGGTGTTATCATTTATAACATCATGTATGTATTTAAAGTATTGTATTAACCTTCTGGCAATTTGATTTGGATCAGCATTTCTATCAACTTTTAAAATGGAAAAAGTACTTATTTTTTTCTCATCAAGAAGAACATTTTATGTATAATTCTTCTACAATTTGGGTTACATTATTGAAGATTAAGTGCAGATGCCTATTTTTTCTAGTAACAATAATAGCTTGTGTTACTCATGGATAATGTCGTAATCTAATGATGAAAGAATTTTTAAATTCGATCCAGCATATTTTAAGTTTATTCGTCACAAACATACAAAAATACATATACCAGTACTTCTTTCATGTACGAAGAGATAACCAGTATAAATCATTAGCGTTCAACTTAGAATTAAAATAAGACAAGAAAATCTTATTAGTAATGGAATAAATAATTTGAACTTTGTAAACATTACAAAATACGATTAAACGAACCACTGGTTTTTGCAAGACCCTCAGATTCTCCTCCACGACTAACATTGCCATCTTCGACGTGGGTGTGAACTTCTGCTTGGGTTATTACTTGTTGATAACACGAGTTATCTCCAGATGCCGTACTATTACTAATACTGTTATTTCCTTCAAATTCTACTTCATTAGAATTTCTTTGCATTGTTTGATTGCTAAGTAGTAACTCGCTTCGGCTCGGCGTCTCTGGTTCGCTTATGTCTTCAATATTTTCAGAATCCGAGCTACCGTTTTGAAATGGTGTGCTAAATCGTTGTTCAAATTCATGTTTTTCAAAACTTTTGAGTGAACTTGAAGAGGCTGTGGAAGAATCTATATTATTGTCCCTTCTATAGAGGCGTCTCATTTCTTTAGCCAAACGTTCATAAAACTCCTCAGATTCTTCATCGTGTGGGTTTGGTTTTTTGGGTTCTACCTCAATGATAAGATCTGGTAGGGGACTTTCAGATCTAAACTCATCATCGGATGAAGATGAACCCGGTTCTGCTTCCTCTTGAACTGGTGATAAAACTGTTGGCAATAGTAAATTTAATAAATAAATCACGGAATTGAAACAGCATCACTCTTCTTTCTAAGCGTCATATATTCATAACTATCGTGTACTATTAAAATATTATTTAGGAAAAATGAATAAAGTATGTGTTTGAGTTGTATGTGTGTGTGTGTGTGTGTGTGTGTGTGTGTGTGTATGTATGTATCTAGAGCATGATAATGTTCTCCGACCGACTTCGGTCATGACGGCCAATCTCATTGAGACTAGCCAACTACGCAGGAGATATTATAGTGCACAAGTGTACGCGCAGACACATGTGCACGACACGACACGTGCTCTGCCTCGGCACGAGGGTGACACTCGATAGAAAGACTCAATAATTAAACTTGGCCCGACCCGGAACTCGACCCAGGACCTTTAGATGTATGACCGTACATGCTAGCCACCTAGGAGTAGTACATGGTAAATCTTTGTCAAAATTTCATCTGTTTAATATTAATTTATTTATAATAAGCACTTTCATAACCTAAATTCGCAGTTAATGTAATTTATAAAACTTACAAGGTACATCTTCAAATAAACTACGTATCAAACACGCCTTCTTTTTCTCCCACGCCTCTAAAAAACTCGGTGTTCGCCACATACCGGACAAATTAATTCAAATATAATTTTACTTTTACCACACTACACCCCCTTTTAAGTTTTTAGTATTACTTAGCACGGTGTTTCGTCAGTTAATAAGTAGGGTAGTTACTAGTTACAATTATTACTTATAAACTTTTTATACGTGTACAATAAGACTCACATGTTTTGTTATTTAGTACAACTATCCGTATTTATGTATACTGTGAATGTATTATTCGGTAATTTAAGCAGAAAAAAATATTAGAAGGGCCGATTTTAGTATATATCACTATTTATATTGATAACCATTTTTTGAAAAACATAAAAAATCCAAAATATTTTAATTTTACTTGCGTTCGCCTAAAATGAACTCATAGTCTTCTCTCAGAGTATCCGAACGCAATCATCTGTGTACTGTCATATCAGAATGATGATCATTTAAAATCAATACAATCAAAATATACGAAAACTTTCGTTATTCTGAAATTTTGAGACATTGTTTCAATTATTTCATATTTTATTTTAATTAATTGATTTGCCATTGAAGTTTTAGGTGCATGTTTAATTAAATAATTGAGTGTAAATGTTAGTTTTTCTAGCCGCGATGGTTTTGCAACGCTTGACCGATCGCTAGATGCGGAAACGCTGGTTAAATAGAAAATTTGTATTAAAATATTACAATGGACCTGTCACCAGACGAAGAAAACTTCCAAGGCCGGCTCCTGCATCAGGTAAGCCCAGTTTAACGTGAATCTAACGATCTAAACTAATTACATACTTCTTGTTAGAATGTTGCAATTCCGGCCACTGCGCTAATACTTTGTGTATTTTGTAGTAATTTTATAGTTGTTGAATAAAGTATGTGTTAGGTTTTTGAAATGGCATTAAATTAGCATAGAAAGAGTTTTGTTTTAATACATAAACTTTATTATTCATTTATTCCCTTCTCGAATAAAAGATATGAGAATTTGGAGTGAAACAAGTTTGGAATTTTTAAAGTTTGGCTAAAGCAAACATGAGTATTTTTGTGAATTTAAATTAAACATCATCCTAAAATAACAGTAATATATTTCTGTCAAGTAAATAAAACTACTTCACTCTTATGTTACCGACCAATCTCCTTCGTGTCTTCTCCATTCTACGTGACATTGGCGAAGTAATCTGTGTTCAACTGGCACGCTTGAAGCCATTAACAAGAGAATTGAATTGAATTAAAACTACTTCATCAATTACCTTTCTTATTTTTTATTCATTTTATAAGATTAAAAAAAACCACTGTAAAATTATTTAATCTTTCTCCATCTTTAGTAGTTACGAAATAGAAGAATACAACATATTTCATAAGTTATAAAATATAACTTATGAGTTTATCTATTCAATATTTAACATATAAAATTCTAACTAAGTTGAATCCATAGATTATTTTTGGTATAGAGGTTGAATCTATAGTTTCAAGGATTTTGGTCTGTTTGTCTGTGATCATATCATGAGAAACTTTACAGATTTTGATGTAATTCGACATGGTAATAGTTGGGTATCTCGGTCAACATAAAGGGGAACTTTTTATTATGGTAAAATATTTTATTTCTGTGAAATCTCAACTACTGGTGACAAACCAGCTATAACATCACACAATATTATGTGAAATTCAACTTAGTTTCCGACATTAAGAACACTGATGGAGCCACAGGAAATTCTAGTATTATATAAAAGATTACTTTTTGTTTATGGTAGATGTTTCAGTAATGCTTCAAATATTTAATAGTCATTCATACAAAAATCGTATTATAGCAGGTTATTTAAAATACATTTTTATTTCATAAATATATTGAAAAATTTACTTTTAATGTTCCTAGATTAGGTGTGAAATAAAAAAAAATGCTTTAGTTCATTATTAATTACATGGTTACTACTACTACACCACTGAAATGAATTTCCATATTAACATAGCTTACCACGGAGCTAGATGGCGCTGTGTGTAATAATGTTCCTATACGACATATTTATTTATTATAAATGAAACTACCTTTTCGGATTTTGTCGCGGATTTATTTTGATTTTTAGTTACTGACGTTTCGAATGCTTTACAGCAATCATGGTCAAGGGAGAGACTCTCCCGAAAAGGTAGTTTAATTTATAATGTCGAATATTCGCGTAAATCTAAGAAAGTATTATGTTTATTTATATTTTTTTTTATTTCATTTTGAATTAGTGCTTGACTACGTTCCACCTGAAGGTAAGTGGTGACGTAGTCGTAGATGTTAAGTCAGTAATTTAGTTGGTGAATTGAAAGGCACATAGCAGTCTATTTCCCTCCACCAGGCAGCTCTGTGGGACAACCTGGAGCTCCTGCAGGAGCTGGTGGCGGGCGGCGCGGAGGTGGACGCGCGCGACCCGCAGCAGCGCAGCGCGCTGCACGCCGCCGCGCTCGCCGAGCGCAGCCAGTGCCTGCGCGCGCTGTGCGCGGCCGGCGCGGACGTGGACGCCAGGTCCGACCACGACACCGGTGGGAAGGTCAGTAGTGTCACTTCTTTTCGGCCTATTAATCATGTTTCAGACACGCTTTTTATTTAATAATTATCACTACATATTATAAAACAAAGTCCTCCGCCGCGTCTGTCTGTTTATCCGTCTGTTCGTAATGACCTCAAAAACAATAGCACCGATTTTCATGCTATTTTCACCAATGGATAGTGGTTTTCAAAAAAGGTTTTAGTATATAACTAGCGGAACCCGCGGCTTCGCTCGCGCTAAATCTCTCTAGACGTACCCGAAGCGAAACGAGGGTGAGTCGCTAGTATTATAAAACAAAGTCCTCCGCCGCATCTGTCTGTCTGTTCGCGATAAACTCAAAAACTACTGCACCTACACTCATAAAGTGGTTTTCGAGGAAGGTCTTAGTATATAATTTGTCAAGTTTTTGTATACATTTACTACCGGAACCCGCGACTTCGTTCGCTCTAAATCTATGGAAAACCCGGGTAAAGCGAGGGTGACTCGCTAGTAATGGCATAAAGGCTTAGTTGCGTTATAGACACAAAAGTTGATGTTAGACTGCACTCTCATTTTGAATTTCTTTCATTCTCTCAAAGAAGTAAATTAAGAATAAGTAGTACAAGGAAATGTCTTAAATTTATTTTTCTGAAATAAACCAATAATGCAAAAACAACTGACTAGCACCAGTCAACTAAAATCATGAAGAAGTGCAAGAACTGAAAAAGCCCTTCACCCTCCAGACAGCACTCCACATAGCCGCAGAGCGCGGGCACGTGGAGAACATCAAGGCTCTGCTGGCTGCAGGAGCTGACCTGTCCATCTTGACGGCTGACGGCGACACGGCGGTGGCTCTGGCCGAGCGCGGGAGACACCGGCACGCCGTCCTCGCCCTGAGAGAAGCTAAAGGTGAGTGCAGATGCTAACAATTCAAATATTTTTTGTATTTTGTATCATGTCGTGACACTTCAGACAGGTAGTTCTGCTGCCCCTCCAACGTGCTTCCACCTTGCTCAGTAGCGTCCGGCAACCTGGCTAGGCGCGAAGCCGAGAAACGCGCAGGAAGGGCCCACTTCGTTGGGCGGTGTGTCATGCGGGTTGCTTGGTACTTCTCTGAGAGCAGAGTGGACTGTGGAGCATCCCTATTGGTTGTGTGGTTTGTTGGACATAGGACTATCTTAGAGTGTGTTATGAAGCACGATCTTTAGCTTCGCGCATCCAGTCTATGCAGGAGGGCCTCTATTCCCATTTTTCTTTTCCCTAGTCGTGGTCTCCACTCGAGAATTATTTATTTCTTTCGTATTTCTGTGGGTGAAGAAATTCTACAAAAATCTCAACAGATTCTCCTAAGTTAAAATTAAATAATTATTTCCTGAAAATCTTATTGACATAATAATTATTATCGAAACAAGGGCCGATTAAGAAAAAAATCCCAATAGTTTTCGGAATGATTTTCTTCCTGTCTGTCTATAGTGACAAAAAAGCACTGGAGAGATATTCATGAAATTTGGTATAGGTAGGTACTGATAGCTGGTCCGGATCAGAATATAAAACACTTTTTATTGCGGAATATATCTCATCTCTAAGAAATCTATATTAACCGTTAAACTGTAGGTATCTAGAGTACGAACAGTAGCGGAATGAAGGTGAATCAATAGTAGTTTAAACGACTTCAAAAAAGGATACCACCGTATATTTTTATATTATTTACAATTGTTTGTTCATTCGTTATAGATGGTAAACAAAAAAATGAGTAATAACAGTAACATAATTACTCAATAAATAACACCGTTGACACTCTCGTGACATGCACACATGATGCTAGGGATGTCATATCTCCAAAATATTAATATTAATTATTAATTAATAAATATTTATACTTCTATATATATTTTTTTATACCATTCTGAATTAGTGCTTGACTACGTTCCACCTGATGGTAAGTGGTGACGTAGTCGTAGATTGTAAGTCTCAATTTAGACTATATTATCGTATAGAACAACCGGTATGTTGGAACCACACGACACGTGCTTACCAAAGCACGTGGGTGAAACACCTAAGTTCTAACTAAGGACCTAAAACACGTAAAACTGAAAACTTAATAACTATACTTGACCCCACCCGCGAATGAAACCCAGGACTTCCGGATGTGAAGCCGTACATGCTAGCCAACAGCACCGAGACAATTAAAGTTATGTATAGAATATTGTCTTGTCTGTTGTAGGTCCAGATTTTATAACTGGCTCTCTTTCTACTAATCATATTTTTGTGTTTTTTTATATCATTTACCAGTCATTTTATTTATAACTTACCCTCTCCGTTCTTCGCGACATTGACAAAGTAACTTTGTGTCGAACTGGCACTCCTAAAAACAACTAAACAAAAGAATTGAGTTGAACCAACCAAAAAGGCGATTTGTAAACGCAGCAACTTCATATACCTTTCTTCTTAACCTATCAACGGGCGCGCGGTCAATATAGATTTATAACAATTGAAAATTTATTGTGTCTCGTTTGTTCGCGTTGACGGGTTAATCAATCTCCTTCACTCTTTATCGACCTGGTGCTCTATTACTCCAAGATAACTATATTTTCGCATTGAAAACATTAAAAAATTAAAAATTAAAAACAAAGCCCGACATAAAATAATAAAAATAGTATTTTACTAGTAAAGGTCTTTATTTTGATACCCATATTGAAGGAAATGCAAAAAATATGTAATCCTCCCGAGTAATGAATGTTTAAAACAAAATCAAAATCGGTTCATCCGTTCGAGCGCTACGATGCCACAGATCGACATACACACACACAGGCACGTCAAACTTATAACACCTCGTTTTTGCGTCGGGGGTTAAAAACACAGATTAAAAAAAAATATTGATTTTAATAACATGTGTTTAGGGCAACCCTAACACCGGCCTAACCTTGGCTTTTTTGCTAACAAGTTTCCGATGATATTACATAATGTCACCATATAATGCTTCTAGAATATACCAGTTTATACGATCTTGTACGTAATTTGCATAAAATTTACATTTATGTACATCTAAATGACTCGACTATAATTTTATAGGATGCGGTAGATTTTCAAATCATGATGCAATTCTTAAAATGTGGAAGGATCTCTAGGAAATTTTCGTTAGTGTTCCTTAGTTAAAAAATAGTAAGTACAAGGTTAGTACTAAGTATTAGATGGCTAAAAATACCCTGTCTTATTCTAGACGTTGTCATCTATACTAAATTAAACTAAACTAGCGACTGGCCCTCGCTTCGCTTGGGTTCGTCTCTAGATTTAGCTCGAGCGAAGTCGCTGGTTCCTCTAGTAAATTTTAACAAAAACTTGACAAATTATATACTAAAACCTTCCTTGAGAACCACTCTATCCATTATTGAAAATAGCATGAAAATCGGTGCGGTAGTTTTTGAGTTTATCGCGAACAGACAGACAGACTGACAAACGTGGCGGAGGACTTTGTTTTATAATATGTAGTAATGTAGTTTTGGCGTTTAAGGTCATACAATATCTATATGTACTAATATTATAAAGAAGTAAAGTTTGTGTGTTTGTATATTTGTTAAATTGTAAGGGGTAATTTCGGGATCTACTGAACCGATTTTAAAAATTCTTTCACCAATAGAAAGCCACATTATTGCAGAGTGTCATAGGCTATATAAAAAACCGAAAAATAAAAAGGCTTTTACGTGGTAGTCTGTTTTGCAAAGTGAATCGGAGAAAAAACGGTCGAATGAAAGCGTTTCTTACGCGATTATATATGGAAATTACGTCATTTTTAAACTATACTAAAGAGGTTACACCTGGGGACGAACCCGAGCGAAGCGAGGGTGAGTCGCTAGTATTAAAATAAAGAAGAAAATGTTTTGGTTTCTTCTTGCTTTCGGGATTCTTTCAAACAAAAACCCTGAATACATTACTCGGACTTTCACGAACAGTTAAAACAAATTATTGACCGAACCGGTCCTCAAGTCATGCGCTTACCGAATAACGGCGTTTCATTTTTTATAGAAATAAGGCTCCATCAGCTGCCTGTTTCTTACTGAGCTAGCACGTTTGGCTCAGTTTGTATATATCAACCCTACTTGCTATGACGGTCGCGGGTTCGGGTCCCGTTGGGGTGTTTTTCATTTGTGTGTTGAGCACGAATGTTTGTACTCCAGTCATGGGTTATATTTATAATATGTATGTATTTAATATTATATTTGTGTAACGTATCAACTATCTGGTATCCATAACATAAGTTGTAACATACCATGGAACTGGTATGGAATGGAGATATTATAGTGCACAAGTGTACGCGCAGACACAAGTGCACTCTCTATCCCTATCACCTCCGGTGGGACGACACGAGACACGACCAGTGAGGGTTAAGGCGCAGGACCGACAGCTTTACGTGCTCAATAACTAAACTTGGCCGACCCGGGACTCGAATCCAGGACCTCTCAATGAGTGGTCGTACTTGCTAGCCACTACACCAACGAGGCAGTATGTAAGCAACAATATGTATATAGAGTTGCAAATTTTATAAGAAATGCTATATAAAATATACTACAATAGATACACAAACTTCCAAAACCATTTAATAAAACTAACCTACCTTACTGGTCTTTTTAATTTTTACCATCTATATTCATCCTATTTATGACAAACAAACATAAAAAGTGGTCGACTGAATTCGAAGATATAGTAACACTAGCGCCTCACCCCCCGCTTCGCTCTTCAGAATAAAAGTATTACAAACTTTGAATGTCTTACTTATTTATATTTAATCAAAATCAAAAAAATAAGTTTCAAGCTTCTAGCTTTAAAAATGACACATTTTCCATAGAAATTTTCATCCCCTTTCATCCCATTTTCCATAGTATTGGCGTGAAAGCGCAACAGACAGACAGAGTTAATTTCACATCTATAATATTAGTAAGGATAAATGACAAAAAATTTAAACGCCTCTTTCTTTAAAAATCGGTTAACTTTATATAGATAAATTACAAAGTAACAATTAACTATAGACTAATATTTGTAAAGTTATTGATTTATTAAAAAAAATGATGCGAAATTATCTAATCAACAAAATAAAAGTGCGAGTGGAGCTTCAAGGCCGATAGTGTTATGAACTTACTTGCTATGTTTAAGTATTGAGTATGTGACATTTTTAATGTAAATATTTTTTTTAATGTTTTGTAGAAACAAATATCACCTGCATATAAACAATGGACTCGCCTACCGAAAACTTAATATTTAACATTTTGATTTAAAAAGTGTTGTTTCTAGTATACATATTTAATAAACATAATATAACCAATATTGAATACAGTAACCTAATGTATAGTTTTTAGTATGCCTGTCTGTCTGCGGGGGACGCATCTTGAGAAGACCATTGGACAGAGTTTCATTTAATTTGATATAATCACAGCTGGTTTTCCAGGTCCACTTAGGATACTTAGGATACTTTTTACTGCGGGAAAGTATCTCATCTTTGAAAAATCTATACTCGTTAAAACGGAGTAGTCGAAAAACAAGAAACAAAGTGTTATGCGTCTTGTTAGTTTAGAGTAGAGATGAAACGGATAGTGGTTTGGCCGGATACCGAATATCCGGCAAGCTACCAGGCCGGAGCGCCGGATATCGAATGAAGCCGCGGTTTCCGCTAGAGAAAAAAAAGTATCCTATGTTACTTCTAATACCTCCAAGAATATGTGTACAAAGCTTCATGATGATCGGTTTAGTAGTTTTCGCGTGAAAACGTAACAAACATACTTACAGTCACATTTATAATAATATCTTTAAGCTGTTGCTTATGGAAATTCATGAGATCAATTCCTATATTAAAAAAACTTAATACTAATGAAATAAATTTAATCTGTTATTATAAATCAGTATACAACAACTAACAACTTTATGTTAAAACTTAAATAAGATTTTCTTTATCAAAACTACTAAACACAGTGAACTTCAGCTTTTAAATTGGTTTACAAAAATGTCATATACCTGGTTATTAAAACAGCGTATGCTTCGAGCAACTGGCTACTGGCTAGTGGCTTTTAGACTAGTTCAGTTACTACGGCCAGCCGAGGCGGGCTCGTCGCGTTACACGAGATGTGTTTTTCCTATACACGCCGAATAAATAATACCTATATTTATTTTTAGTGTCGTATTGTGTATAGTGACATAGTGATAGTGATTAATTGATGAAAATAGTGCCATGGACCTAGTGTCAGTATAAAAAAGTAGTGTAAAAGAATAAAAGATTAATTTATGCACTACATTACAATATTTTAATAAAGTAAAATAAATAATAATTGGTATAAATAGGGAAATTTAAATGAAATTTAAATTAATAAGATGTCAATAGAAAAATCTGGTAAAAGTTGGTAATAGTATTAAAAAAAAATATAATGCTGAAAATTAAATTAATTGAAATTCGCTCCAAATGAAGCATCCTTAAAATGTAAATAGAAAAGAGCCGCGGGAAGGAACTTCGAACTACTAATCTGTTTGCGGATTGCACCGGAATTTGTGATCTTCAAGTCAGATGTGATACGATTATACAATAAACAATGGTAATTTAAGCGAAATTGTGATCTACTGACTCGTTAGGTAATTAATGTAAATTACCTCGAGAAGACTTGGAATACAAGTGAAGTTCCAATACCGGTCACGCACCTCTGATATTCTCATGTGCGAATCATTTTCCACCTGCTTTTCTGAGAGACCTTGGTAGACCATGAAAGTAAAATAGTGATGCCCACGCCCAATAGTGGGAAATAAAATGGGATGCCACAATACCTACTCAATAAAAGACATCGGTTAAATAATTTTTGAAATTTCTAACCTACAAAGAGGTAAATGAAATAAGTTTTATTAATAATGACTGTCTAATTACAAAGTTATAGGAAATAGAGAGAGAGAGAGAGCAAGAGAGAGAGAGAGAGAGAGAGAGAAAGAGAGAGAGCGAGAGATAGAGAGGATATCCTCTGAGAAAAAAAAATGTGATGATATGCATTACATTTCGTCGTTTTTAAAATAAAATCATGTTAATTGATATTGCGGCTATAATATAGGGTGTATGTAACCAACCCCTTACTAAGTTCCGTTGCCAAGCACGAGCCTTCC
This sequence comes from Boloria euphrosyne, assembly GCA_951802675.2. Lineage (NCBI taxonomy): Eukaryota > Metazoa > Arthropoda > Insecta > Lepidoptera > Nymphalidae > Boloria > Boloria euphrosyne. The sequence goes on from OX637895.1 coordinate 591,326, forward strand.
GGGCACATAACATGTCTTTCGAAAACTTGCTAAGTTCTTTCAAACATGCAGGTTTTCTCAAGATGTTTTCCTTCACCGTAAGACAAGTGTCAATGAGAACTTTGCCAATTTATCCTAGGTGGTATAAGATTGTGTGCTTAGATTTAACATCAAGCAGTAATCAAACCAGCTTTCACTTATGAGTTACACCAGACAATGTCAAATTATTGCGTTATAAGTTGCGGTCACCCCGTCGGATTTGTTTTCGTGCTGTGACAAAAATGGCTTCGTAACTAAAAATCTGTTCTAAAATTATAAAATAGAAAGTAACTCTGTCACCTTCTTACACTGTTGAACACATTTCGATAAAATTCACTATAGACATAGATTGTATCCTGAGATCGGATATAGGCTATCCTCTATCCGCATCAGTTATCGCCAGCAACGCCGCGGGCAAACACTGCATTGTAATAAAATAAAAATTATTTATTTTGGCTTCTACCAAAGGTCGAAAATGATACTCTTATTTCCATTTATAGTCAAACTGTCGAGTTATTAAACTGGCTCCCACACTTTGGTGAATTGACAAGAAAAAAATTACGTATAATTACCATAACAAGAACAATTTGAAGACGGGGAAATTGAGAATGTAAGAAAAAAACGCATTATATTATCACTTTTTACATTACTAGCAAACCCGGCCCGCTTTGCTGGGCGTAAATTAAAATAAATTAAACGGTTTGTATAATTTTCGAGTATAATAAAAATAGCCTAAGTTACTTCTTATAACATTAGCTGTCTGCGAGTGAAAGTCCCGTCAAAATCGGTCCAGCCGTTTTAGTTTCAGAGATTAGCCGGAACAAACATACAGACAAAATAAATAAAAATTGATTTTTTGATGTAAGTATTTATAGTTTCATATGCATTTAGTAAAAACTTGTTAATTTGAGGTATAAGCATCATTACATTATTTTTTAAAGTAACGAGACCCAACAATATGACTTTGTGGTCGTTAAAATATATCATAGATTTTTTTTCATAGATTTACGCGAATATACGAGTTTCATTTGAATGTAATTTTGGACATGGACTTTCGAAAACTTGCTATGTTCTGTGACAGGTTACCTCACGATGTTTTCCTTCACTGAAGACCATTAGTGGTGAGTGATATGATTACTAATATTATTGAATGTAGTATTTGTTTACAAGAAGCGCATGACAAATGCCGATTGTTGTCACTTTGATTGTACTTACAGAGTGTATTAACAACTAATGGAACTGTTCGTGGCAGTCCATTGGTGACGAGCTCGCTTAGAATGCCAAGTGACGCGAGTTCAAACCTACACCTCGCGATTTTAAAACTTTATTCTAGCTTTAAAACTAGATATATTTCAATTAATCGTAAAATCAAGACTACGCGTCAAAGTGATCGTGCAAAACGCAATAAACTATCTTATTTAATAAGTGCAAACTTTAAGAAAATCACCCGCTGTTGTGTGAAAGTGATTGGTGCACAAACGCGACTTAAGAACCCACCGAGACATCGGTGGACCAGGTAGTCCATTCCAACCTTTCCATCTTTACCCAACAGTATGTTTATAGTTACTAAAAAGTATTTTATATGTTACCCGTAGAATAAGTTATCACTATAACAAGTTTTATTAAAATCTAGCAAGCGGTTTTAGCGTGAAGCGGTCAGTTTTAATTATATTGAATGAGAGTTAATAATCATCAGTACTGTTATGATCAATTAACATCAATTTACCGCAGATTATTTATAGACTAATAATTTAAGAAAGGCAGTAGTGGCCCAGTGGTAACGCATTCGCTTGAAGCTTCAAAATTCAAATGATAAATTCGAGTATCGGGAACTTTTCGCGTGCGAATCATTATTAATTCATTGAAATGTTACAATTTAAGGACCTAATATTGCATTTTTTAAGAGGACGCAATTGTATTTTTAGAAATTTCTCACTTTTTTGCTGATAACTTCTTTAATTTTAAATTAAAGGCATAAAGTTATATGAACATATTTGTAGGCAAAGCAATTTGCTACAAATTATATCTTTACGAATTTTTTGTAGGACGCATAGATTCCAAGATATCGCGAAAAAGGTGTTTGCACCCCTTTTTCCAGGGGGACATGGGCGGCAATCCCACAAACTTGGGGTTAAGCTTCTATTGACCCCCCACACATGTCCCAAAAATAAAATTGCGTCCTCTAAAAAATGTAAAGCCCATGTAACATTTCAATGGACTATATTACCACTTGTACGAGTATATGGTATAGAAAGATTATGTCAAACATATAGACGAAATATCTAAAACTATAGATTCGGCCTTTGTTTCGATATAATGAATATTTCAATGTGATTCTGCAAAAAATATTCTTTTTATTGTGGGAAAATACGTGACGACACGTTTGGCTCAGTCGGCAGAGCCTACTTTCTGCGCCAGCGGTCGCGGGTTCGAGTCCCGCTGGAGGCATTCATTTGTTGAGCACAAATGTTTGTACTCCAGTCATGGGTGTTAATATTTATAATATATATGTATTTAAAATTGATATGTGTAGTATATCAACTATCTGGTATCCGTAACACAAGCCTCGTAGCTTACCACGGAGCTAGATGGCGCTGAATAATGTCCCAACATATTTATATTTATTTATTTCTGAGGAATTACCAAATTTTCCTTATAAATATATATGTATATGAAAACACTTTGAAAAATGAAACGTAAAAATTCTCCAGATTCGGAAGCCATATACATGCAGTGTAGTAATAAGCCTATTCCATGACGTTGCGTTGCTCGCTCGCACCCCGCTCTAGCGCTCGAGACGTGTCCTGTAATGGGATGAGGTGAAGCTTAGGTTAACTCATTAACTTATAAATTATAATCATATTTATTTTACACTACATTCACCTTCGCTTCGATTAGGTTCGTCCTTAGGTATCTTAAAAGTCAGCGATTTCCATAATTCCATACTAAACGACTGAGCGTTTTAATTTTCCAGCAGTTATTTGGGCTTTCCCCATTTTTTTATATTCAAACCAACCCGTGACACACCTCCAACAAAACGAAATCAGCATTATTCCATCGGTCCAGCCGTTATTGCTCCTCAGTAGCGTGCGGCAATCCGGCCGGGCGCGAATTTAAACGCACAAGGAGGACCCACTTCGGTGGGCGGTGTGTCATGCAGGCTACTCCTGGTACTTTTCTGATAGCAGAGTGGTTTGTGGAGCAATCCTGCGGCTGTTTCGTCTGCTTCGGCACATGACGGACCGTCGGAGCGACGCCCCATTGAGAGGAATGATGGTTGCTTGGGTTTTAGTGGGTAGTGTTGGTTTACCGGAGCCTCACAAAACCACCTTTTTTCTCCAGGTGGTATGCTTTTATGCATCTCTCAAGGGTAAAAAAAGGTTTGTCTAGGTATCTTTAGGGAACGGAAATTGATTTTTAATTTTTACACACGAATAGATCGGAGGCGGAAATGAAAGGACAGTCGTAGTAAGAAGCAGTACAAGTGAAGTGATTCAACAAACGCATTGAAGTTTTTTAATGCCTGTATTTATTGTAAACTTTCGTCATACATTGTAGGTACTAGCGACTCGCCCTTGCTTCGCTCGGCTTCATCCCTTAACCCTACATATGTATCTTGAGGACTATTAAAGCCCTTACTTGAGATAAAATTGGTTCGTCATTTAAACACTTTACTGAGGATGAAACTCATTAATCCTATGTCCTTCCTATTTCTAAATTGGTTAAGCGGAGCAGTCTATCTCTAGAAAATATTTAATAACCTAAAAAAAATCCTTCAAAAAAGCACTAAAAAGTGAAATATAAGTTGTTGAGTTACTGAATATTTCGTGACAAAATACCTTAGTAAAAGTTTTGGACTGACTGACCCGGGACTCGAACCCTGAAACTCTTGACCTAGAGTCGTATATGCCAAGGTTTAGTAATATCATGAAGGGTTTATTCCATTCCATATTATTTTCTTGTTGTTGATTTAGGACTACCAGTACTACAAGAGTGTCAGTTCAGATTATACTTTTGCAGGTGTGCTGTATTTTTGTCTCTTACTGGGATTTGTACATGTGACCTTCGGCATATTAGGTCACGACTCACGCCAAATATAGTTTAGGTTTTAGTTTTGTTCATTGATTTTGATATTTAACCTTTTTGGCTCCAAAAAATGCTAAACAACGATATAAAGTTGGTGAATTATATTTATTGTCTTAAAATTTTATTGCCTAGTCGGTACCTGCTTCGAGACAGGTTTTCCGGTGAATCTTCATTTGATTACTTTTTATTTTGCATTCATATGAATAAAAGGACGCTGTTAATGTATTGACTTTTTACGAACTCTGTAACTCGTGGGACACAAAGTGCTTATTGTTAACTAGTCATTCATCCTTGCTTCGGTCGGGGTTCGTCTATATTTTCATAAAGATTTTGATGAAATTTGGTATAATGATAGCTCCGGGTCATGGTAACCTGTAGAATAATATCTCATTTCTGAGTAATTTCTAAAAAAAATGGCCTTTATCTCTGACCAGTTACATTTCCATAAAAGTTGTAGTCACACTATGTCCATAGTCAGGTCGTCTTTCGACGTAGGCCTTACTTGACACAAACTTGGGCCCCAGTGTAAGGTCATCTTCCTATCTCATCACTTGTCTTCCTCTGCGACATTGCGCTCCTTGATTACCATTCTGTTATTCGATGGGAATAACCGTTAAACTAACCGTAACCGCACAAGTGCACTCTTTGTTTCTTATCACTCTCATATTCCGGTGTGACGAATGCTCGGCACGACCGGTGAGAGTTAAGGCGCAGGACTGACGCGACACGTGTTCTCCGAGGCATTGGCATGAAACACCGCCAACTTCTCAACTCCGGGCTGAGATTTATGAACCCAGGACCTCCCGGTGTGCGACCGTACATGCTAGCCACTACACCACCGAGACAGTCAAAGTCAGTAACCCAAACGGAGTGGGCGTGATTCCCTAGTCTCTTATTTAAAGAAGATATACGTAGTTTGTACCTACTAACCGCTTCAAATGGATCACACGCGCACTCATTACTGCGAGGCTGAAGTACATGTTATCCCGGAAATTAATAATTCCGATCAATTCTGATGGTCCTGAGACTCCCGTGACGATGATTGCTGCAAGGCATTCGAAACGTTGGAAACCAAAAATAAATAGATCCGCGGAAAATAAAAAAAAAATCGTATAAAATATTCGCGTAAATCTATGATTATAATATTATATGGTCTTTACAGATTGACTGTGTGAAGTGGAACTGTGAACTTAACCAATTTGTTTGAAGTTTTTATATGTCTGTCAGTCTATTCACGATTAACTCAAAAGCTACTGCACCGTATTTCATGTTGTTTTCACCAATGGATAGAGTACTTCTCGAGGAAGGTTTTCGTATATAATTTGTCAAGTTTTTGTATAAATTTGCTAGCGGAACCGGCGGTTTCGATAAGGCTTTTAGGGACGAACGCGAGCGAAGCGAAGGTGATTCGCTAGTTATAAATATAAATTTTTGACGGTTTGACACCAAGACAGATCGGTCACAGACAGACAGACAATTCTAAAAGCTATAGAGTCGGCTCCTGTATACCTGTATACCCTACTTTCTGCGCCAGCGGTCGCGGGTTCGAGTCCCGCTGGGGACATTCATTTGAGGACGAATGTTTGTACTCCAGTCATGGGTGTCAATATATATAATATGTATGTAATTAAAATTTATATGTGTAGTATATTCAACTATCTGGTAGCTTACCACGGAACTAGACGGCGCTGTTGTAATAATGTTCCAACATATTTATTTATTTCAATAAGAATTTTCGGAAAGTGTTTAATGTACAGATTCGACTTAGAATAGATTATTAATTATTATTTATATTGTCTTGTTTTAAATTAATTGCGGTACCTGCGCCACAGCGATACAGAAGTTTCACTTCAACCCCGTGCATAGGATACACGCAACCATATTTTTTTTAATATCAAGGCCATTTTGCCTTAAGGTGTAGATGTCTTCAGCCCTTTTCACGTCCCACTGCTGGGCACGAGCCTCCCTCAATATGAGGGGCATCAGGCCATAGTCCACCGCGTTGGCCTAGTGCGTGTTGACGGACTTCACATGTCTTACGAAAACTTGCTAGGTTTTCTTACTATGTTATCCTTCACCGTAAGACAAGTGGTAATCATGATAGAAATGATTCGCACATGGATATATCAGAGGTGCGAGATCCGGATTTGAACCCGCATCACTTGGTAATCCAAACGAGCGCGTTACCGCTGGGCTGCCACTGCCCCTCTTTATCCCATTATGTTACAATCCATAAGAAACCTAGTTCACTTTTTAATTATGAAATGCCTGAATAAAAACATATTTTTATATGTAGTTCATAGATGATTAAAATTAAATAAAGTTTCCACGTAATAATCTTGTAATTAAATACTTTCGAATATAGGCAGAGGTGACTTTGGCCGAAGTAAACAAGGTTATAAGGGACGACTTACGTATTTTTCACTTTCATAATTTATTGACGGCTCGTTTGGCTCAGTTGGTAGTGACCCTACTCACTGCGCCAGCGGTCGCGGGTTCGAGTCCCGCTGGGAGCAAAAAGGTAACACTTGTCCTTTTCTTATCTTAAAGCATATTCTCTCCCGCTTTCTCTATAATAAAGTATTTTTGTGAAATACGATACAGTATGTATTGTATTCAGCCTTTCTTAACGTCCCACTGCTGGGCGTGGGCCTTCCTTCAATACGAGGGGGATCAGGCCATATTCCACCACGCTGGCTTTGTGCTGGCGGACTGAGCACATTGCACATCTTTCGAAATCTTGCTAGGTTTTTTCATAACGCGGTTTCCCTTCACCGTAACGCAAGAGGTAATCATGTAAAAAACGATTCATACATGAAAATATCAGGCCCTGATATGAACCCGCTCCACGCGGTTTTTCAAGCAAACGCGTTACCACTGTGCCACATGTCATAAAATCTAACTAAATTAAATCTGTACCTACATTATATATTTTCTAGAAATATATGTACTATAGATTAAAAATAAAGATTATGGTCTTTAAGACGACACGTTTGGCTCAGTTGGTAGTGACCCTACTTGCTGTGCCAGCGGTCGCGAGTCCGAGTCCCGATTTGTTGAGCGCGAATGTTTTACTCATGTCATGGGTGTATATATATTTATAATATGTATGTATGTATGTATTTTTTATATGTGTAGTGTATATCTGTAACTATCTGGTATCCGTAACACAAGCCTCGTAGCTTACCACGGAACTAGATGGCGCTGTTGTAATAATGTCCCAACATATTTATTTATAAATTATCTCTTCTACTACTGAGCGAACCGTTATAAATAATATTATGCTAATGAAATACAATTAGAAATTAGAATTTAATGCAACTCGCACTTGTCATATAAAGGTTTAGAATATCTCGCTTCGTTGAGTTGATATGCGTTGGTAAAGGTGGCGTCACATATAACCTGATTACAAGTTACGAGTTCATACAAATAATATTTCTTTTATTTTTAAATTAATTCTTTCCTAGATTTATCTGATAGACAGACGGACAGAACCGTCCAATTTACATGATTTTTTTTTGTGATTTTTGAGTTCATAAATAATCTTCAAACGTTTCCTATACCTGGGGACTGTTCGGAATGCAAAACTGTTATCTATACAAAAATACCAAATATTAACTATACAACATAGATGTGTATAAATTAATATAAAATATGTAAATATTTAAAAATAAGTTACTTTTGGTTTCGCAGCGTTTCGAAAACAACTTGTAGAGTTAGTATAAATTATAACTAAATTAAAATTAAAGCTAAATTAAAAAACTAATACAAAATGAGACATGTAGGTAGCTGATTTGAGGCTCCTTTAATGTCTGAAATACATTTTCGGCCGGCGGACGCCGGGTGGGCCGGCCACCGGCCAGACGCTGAGTTTGCGTCTCTCTTATTCTATGTATCCTTATCTAAAGTATGGACGAGGTGTAACCATAACTAGCTTTTATATCATTTAATTGTGTAGTGTAATAATTTTGATAGGTTTCCTTTATATTCATATATGATACAAGCGCATAAAAACATATTCTGCCAATTGTTGGGGGTCCACCATATTAGATTTAGAATGACGTCACTTAGCGTTCGTTATTTATATGTAATATTGTAACAATTTCAATAACCTTCACTCTTCGCCCTCTGGTTTTTATTGTTAACTCTAAAGCTCTCCAATAACTTCAAAACAAAAAAATCGGTCGTAAATTGAAGAGCAAAATAAACATAATTCCTTTATTGTGGCCCATTTATATGTGAATATATTATATAAAATGTACATATTTGTAACATAAATGATGTCATAATGGTTGTAGTGTGGCGGATACCTTTATTAGAACCGGTCCGACTCAAACGTTCGCCAAGCAAGTGTTATGGAGCAATTCTGGAATACTGTAGAAGAAAAATGTTAATCCGAAGTCTTAGTAGCTAACTTAGCTCGTATAAAACCACAGGTATATGTACAAATTAATTTAAAAATGTTGGGACATTATTACACAGAGCGCTATCTAGTTCCATGGTAAGCTACGAGGCTTGTGTTACGGATACCAGATAGTTGATATACTACACATATAAATTTTAAATACATACATGTTATAAATATAAACACCCATGACTGGAGTACAAACATTCGTGCTCAACAAATGAATGCGCCCAGCGGGACTCGAACCCGCGACCGCTGGCGCAGCAAGTGTCACTACAAACTCAACCACACTTGCTGTCGTGACATCGGTGTATACTGAGTCCACACAGTCCATTTTAAGCTTGCCCTTTCAACAATTTAAATCAAAAATTAAAAAATAATATTGATTAAAGCTAGCCTAGCATAGTGGAATATTTATAATATGTAAATGTATGGAATTGATGTGTGATTCGATCCCTACGTAGAACAGATGATTGTTTTAATTCAATAAAAAAATGTTTCTTTTAAAAAGAGCAACTGTTGAGTTTCGGCTCTTTCCAACAGAACTGCCCTCCGAGCCGGTGGCAGCTTCCTCACAGACTATCATACTGACATTTTATTTAAATGCCATATTATAATACTACCCTTTCTCGCGGCTTCGCTCACATTCTAAAAACTGGAAACCAAATTCTTTTCGGCGTCCGTCCCCCCTCGCCACCGCCGTCTTGCACGCGGTGATTATTATTTTGTTGCGAAGTTATTTTAAAACTATTATATCTCGTAAGATATTCATTATAATCAAATGATGCCAAGATCAATTTTGTTCAAAATTAAATACTTGTGATGAATAACTTATTTATTTAGGTAAGGATTAATATCATGTTTATAAAAGCACCTCCGCAAATAATGCATTATTTTTCTCCCGTTTTTTTTTTTCATTGATAATTTGATACTCCGCTCCTAATGGTCGTAGCGTAATGTAATGTAGGCTACTTCCTCGATAAACGCTTTATCCAACACAAAAAGAATTTTTCGATTCGGACCCGTATTTTCTGAGATTAGCCCGTTCAAACAAACAAACAAACAAACTCTTCAGCTTTATAAATAATATAGATATATATAGCTTAAATAGATAAGAGTGTCGATTCAAAAGTGCTTGTAAAAGTGTATTTGAATGAAGTATATTTGGATGTAATTTGACTGCTCGTACGCATTGCGGTTTTCCAATTCAGTAGCCTCGCCGCGCTCTGACTGACCTGATCAGTGATCATATCTCGCGGTCTGCTGTCCTCTCGACAATGACTTTATTGGGTCTACGCTCATATTTGATATCTTGGTTAATATCGCTTTGACACTTTTTAATACATTTTATATATTTAGATAACTGCCTCGTCGGTTTAGTGGCTAGCATGTACGGTCGCACACTGGGAGGTCCTGGGTTCGAGTCCCGGGTCGGGCCAAGTTTGGTTATTGAGTCTTTCTGTTTCGTAAGCCTCAGTAAAGCCCGGAGTTGGGAAATTGGCGGTGTTTCACCCCCGTGCCTCGGAGAGCACGTGTCGCGTCGGTCCTGCGCCTTAACTCTCACTGGTCGTGTCGAGCATTCGTCCCACCAGAATATGAGAGTGATAAGGAACAGAGAGTGCACTTGTGTCTGCGCATACACTCGTGCACTATAATATGTCCTGCGCCTTTGGCTAGTCTCAATGAGATTGGCCGCCGTGGCCGTAATCGGCCAGGAGGACATTATATATTTAGATAGATTATCGTTTTAGGGTTAACTTTTTTTATTTTTATTTTTTATTTTTTATTTTTGGTTTATGGAATAAAACAATTTTGATATAATATATAAGAACGATTAACGCATTCAAATTTGCAACTGTCAAATTAGCAAATTTTCGTAGCCCAAAGAAAAACAGATACCCTTATGTTAGATACAAGGCGAATGTGCATTTCACTCAGAACCTAGACTAGACTTGATTCTAGACTGAGTGGTTAGTTGGATTTGGTTAATCTATCATATTATATGTTACTAGCAATTCCCGCGGCTCCGCCTGCGGTCTAATCACTATTAAAAATTGAGATTGGTAATAGAAAGATGAAAATTTAGGGTTATAAGTATTTTAGAATTTTTTGATGCCAAATCACAAAAAAATGAAAAAATAAAATTTGGTATAAAAATAAAAATATCTGAAGAGAGCCACCCCTATCACCTAGAGCAGGGGTCGGCAACCTTTTGAGTCGGAAGAGTCAAAAATTACAATTGACAAAATTTCAAAGTTTTTAAAGAGCCACAAATTTTTTTCTTGTCAACCATATTAATTAATAGTACTTGCATAAATAAAGTTTTTTGTAAGCAGTACTTTTTCACAACAAATTAGAACTAACGACTGTGACGACGCGTGTCACGGGAGATGGGTTCAGTGAAAAGCAAGTATAAGTGGCTAAAAGATGGAAATGGTGCCTAATACTCGTTAATTCAGAACGATTTTTGAATATTTTTTATTTATAAAGTAAATATTATTTGCGTATGGAACTAAAGAGCCGCAGCTTCACATACAAAGAGCTGCATGTGGCTCGCGAGCCGCAGATTGCCGACTCCTGACCTAGAGGAATAAATAGCCTACAACCTATTCTCAGACCTACCAAATATACACTAAAAATATTATAAAAATCGGTCCAGCCGTTACGGAGGCGTTCGATAGAAAACACTGTAACACGAGATTTTTGTATATTAGACTAGAGATATCGTCGCTCCGTTACGTTTTTGGGTATTTCAATTAGATAAAAAAAATATTTAATGTACAGATTCAGCTTGAATTATACACAAAAAAGTATCTTATATGCTTAAACCAGCATAACCAGATATCATCATACTAAATTTCACCAAAATATGTCCAGTGATTTCCTCGTGATGCGATCACAGACGCACAGACACAAACTGACAAACACAAAAAAATCTAAACTTCGCTCTCTGTATCGATAATAACAATAATAATGTTCTCCGACCGACTTCGGCCAAGGCAGCCAATCTCATTGAGACTAGCCATCTGCGCAGGAGATATTATAGTGTACGAGTGTACGCGCAGACACAAGTGCACTCTCTGTTCCTATCACTCTCATACTCCGGTGGGACGACTACTCGACACGGCCAGTGAGAGCTAAGGCGTAGGACCGACGGCTTTACGTGCTCTCCGAGGCAAAGGGTGACACACCGCCAACTTCCCATCTCCGGGCTGTTACTGCTTACTAAATAGCAAGACTCAATAACTAAACTTGGCCCTACCCGGGACTCGAACCCGGGACCTCTCGATGAGTGGCCGTACTTCCTAGCCACTACAACAACGATTTTATTATTATTTTTTATTTTTATTCCCATTCAATAAGATTTTTCAAAGAACATTCAATGTACACATTCGACTTAGAATTTTATTAGATTCTACTGAAATATTGCCCAAGCGGTAATAACAACACATTAACTATATTCAAAATACTATTTTAAACTGTAGAAATTATTTCAATAAGCCAAATTAAAGTTCGCTTTAACTGATTACGATCCTTGTATAGAAGTCGGCGCCTTGACTCAAATGTTACACGATAAGATAATTTGCATTATTTTACTTAACGTTATTCAAAGTAACGGAAGTACATTAGATGATAAAATAATATAACATCAAAAAACCAGTAGTAGATAAGATCTTATATGTTTGTCCTTCGAAAAATTATGAACTATACCCGGAGTTTTAATTCGATTCCACATTTGACATTAGCTATTGTCATTTTGTAAAATAATGATACCACATTTAATAGTTTAGTGATGAACACAAAAATCGATAAACAATCGCGATTTATGTTTATGTAATCATAATATTGGTGTGCCAATTAAAGACTAAATTATTGATTTTATTTAAATAATTAATTGGTCTAAATGCGTATCCCATGTTGTCAAAGAAGAGGAAAAAATTAGTAGGCTAGATATATTAATTGACAATACCACCAACACGACACATTTATAATAAATGTTACAGAAAGTGACAGCGATAGCGATAGAGTCCGCGCCACCACTGAAGTCCGATAGACGCGGCGCTGCTAACGCAGAACCAAATGTTGCTAGGTAATAAACTAATATTTGCCACTAAGACAAAGATTTTTTTTATTATTTCATTAAATAAATATAATAATTATGCAAGTGTTTACGTTTGTTCGAATAGGAAATATTTAATATTTCAGTAAATTGTCCTACGAACTCAGTGAAAAAAAAACAAGTATTTTGTATTTATTTAGTTTTTATTAGATTCGAGTCTTTGAGGGACTATTTCTTAGGATCCCAAAGAATTTTAAAGGGGTAAGCTAATATTATATCTGTGCTCGATATAAAATTCGCTTAGCGAATTAGTGTAATTAATGACAGGGTGCTACAGAAACACCTGAAATATACAAAATGTCTTAAGATTTGGCATTTTATCAAATGATATTTTCGAAATTATATTTAGAAAGTGTGTGTTTTTATCACACACGCAAGGAAATGATGAGATACTTATAAAGAAACAATAAAAAATGTCATCCATATGAAAAAGTGGGGGCTTTAATTATTTTATAGTTAATAATATGTTATACATAAGGCAATAATAAGCGGCTATGGCAATCCTAAAATTTACCTGTCATGGCTGCGATTCTCCTCTGCACTTTATTTAGCGGGATTAATAATTCTCCTTTCTTCTGTTCTAAATTACAAAATTCATTTACTCTAATGATTATTTGGCGGGCTGCACTTTTTAACACTTTACGCTCCATTTTTGTCGATATTTTACATAAAACAACTAACAATTTCACGACAAGATGGCAGTAATGTCAAATTTAGTTCTAGATTTTGCCGTAGGACTTCAGTCGTGGCGCGGACTCTAGCGATGACCGCGACGATTTATAAATATTAAACCATAATACATCTATTTGTTTTATTTTTCATGTTCCTTCATGATCACATTTTTTTGTTTATTTTACACACAATTATTAAAGAAAACTCTCAGATCAATAATAAAATTCATCGTCGTAACTAAATTATCCGTTCAAAAATATTTAATTTCCTGATATACTTAGTTTCTATTAAAGTAGTAGTTGTTTAGAGATATACTACTATAAACGAGAGGAATCGATCCGGAAATATTCCATTTCCGTATCGAATAATTTCGCAACGTCACTATTTAGTACTTGTCATAACGTTGCAACACTGGAAATGTCAAATCTGGAATCGAATTAAAATTCCGAGTACATATAGTGATCACTTTCGCGTCGCTCGGGTTCGTCCCTAGTTTAAGCGTTCGAGCGAAGCCGCGGGCTCCGCTTGTATATTGTCTTCAGCCCTTTTTAACGTCCCACTGCTGGGGATGGGCCTCCCTCAGTACGAGGGGGATCAGGCCATAGTCCACCGCGCTGGCCGTGTGCGTGTTGGCGGACTGAGCATGTATTACGAAAACTTGCTAGGTTCTCTCAGACATGCAGGTTTCCTCACAATGTATTCATTCACCGTAAGACAAGTGGTAATCATGATAGAAATGATTCGCACATGACAATATCAGAGGTGCGAACTCGGATTTGAACTCGCATTACTCTGTTATCCAAGCGAGCGCGTTACCGCTGGGCTACCGCCGCTTGTATATGTATATTCTTTATAAATTATAGCGTATGTTATATTCTGATGCGTAAGCTATATTATTGTAAAGTTTCATCAAAATTCGTTCAGTAGTTTTTGCGTGGAAGAGAAACAAACATACATTCATACATGCAAGCTTTCGCGTTTTTAATATTAGTAGGGTAAGAAGTAAAAAAGTCTGTATGTGTAACCTTGTCGTTGTAGGGGGCGCAATAGTATGGAATTTTTCGATTTAATCTGGGCTATGGTGGGTTGCCCCTGAAACTTCTCTGATAGTAAGAGAAGACCATGAGAAGACCCCCATGCATGTTGTTGTCTGCTTGAATAGACCAGTCGTGGCGTCGTAGTTGAGTGAGAGAACTGTCTTTATAATTGGGATAAATTAGTCAAGTGCGAGTGGAACTCTGGAGTAATATTCTGCACATTATAAGAATGTTTAAGATAATTTAATTCATATTAATTTTTTTCTTTTTATTTTACCAAGAAAACTGTGAGTAAGGCTATATTACATATTTTAAGTTTTTTTTGTAGGTAAATTTTTTTTGAACTCTAATATTAACCTCTGAAATCATTAATAATAATTTATTTAAGTTAATTGTGCCTATTGACTCTACTAAATCCTCCAAAAATTCAATAGAACCTCTCCCTTCTTAAAGTCGGTTAAAATTTCAAGAAATTTATCATTTCAGTTGTTAAATAAATGAACTAGAGTCAGTCTGAAAGGATAATTGCATTTATATCGTCAATTTTAGCATAAATCTGAGAAAGTATTCACGTTAAGTTCGACTATTGGACACGCCTGAGCTAAAAAATCTTTATCAATGATAAAATTATTTATTTCAAACAAATATGTAGTGCATAAATTAAAATTTAAAGTTGCTAATAGATTATTATTGATATATTTAATTCCTTACCAAAGGACAAAAATTTAAGGACAATTTTCTTGACGAAAATACAGTCTTTAAAAAATGTATGCTACAAACTCAAAACAGTGCTACAAAAATATAACTCGCGATAATAACGCAATAAATCAAAATGTTCCGTCGTTCGCGTTCTGCCAAGCCTAAAGAGGTGCCATTGAAGAAGAAGGAGAAGAAGTACCAGGAGCCAGATGACGCGTATGATGCTGCGCAGTACTTCATAGATGATGTACGGGATCCGTGGCAAGAAGGTGGGTTGGTAAGAAAGTTGCAGAAGATTGTCTAAGTCTTACATTATTCCCCCCGAACGTGCGTTCACCTTGTCGTGGTGGAGGGGCTCAGTAGTGTCCGGCAATCCGACCGGGCGCGAAGCCAAAAAACGCGCAAGGAGAGTCCACTTCGGTGGGCGGTGCAGGGAGGGCCCACTTCGATAGGTGATGTGTCTTGCGGGTTGCTCCTGGTACTGCTCTGAATAGCAGAGTGGCCTGTGGAGCAACCCCGAGGCTGTGTGGTTTGCTTTGGCAGCCACCGGCCGTCGGGGCGTCGTAGTTGAATGCACGCCCCATTAAGACAGGTTAGGTTAGTTGACCAGTTAGTCCCACATAACCACAAGTTTTCTACAGGTGGTATGCGTTAATGCATTTCTCAACTATAAAAAAAGTCCTACATTATTCAGGAATGCCACTTTAAATAGAGTGGTTTTTTTTGGAATTTAACTGATATAGGAGTAAAGACTATATATGTATAGGAATTTGGCATAATGTTGTTATTTTAAAGTTCACATCTTTGTTTTTAGTGGAAACTTTGCCGGTTTAATATTTTTTTTGTTTTGAAGCGTTAATTAATGTTTATTAAAATAACGCTGTATGTTTCTCAAAAATAAATAATTTGTATGGTACTTATGTCTAAATCTATGTCAAAAAATATTATACCTAGCGAGTCACCCTCGCTTTACTCCTAGGATTTTTTAAGGGTTAGTGATTCCCATAAGTATAAAATAAACAGTTCTGGACTTTTAATTTTCTAGCTAATTTTTTTATGGGTTATTATTATACATATACTTAAGCAACCGCAATACACCACCAACAGAGCGCAAAAATAATTATGCAAATTGATCCTGCCATTTTTGATTTTTAGCGGGACAAACGAACAGCAATTGATACTTATATATGTATAATGTATATATAAATAGATAAATTAGTTAGTCCTGCCATGTCCGATGACTCATTAGTTCTCACGCTGCATTAATTATTTTATGCAAACTTCAAAAGAAAGCGTGAGAACGTTCTCGGTGGTATCTTCATTAAATTAAATTAATTTGATTAAGATTATAATCATTTACTGAGCTTCGTTCAATGATAATAACTTTAAGTATACTTAAAAGGTAATGTGTTCGTTTGACCGTTATATAAAACAGCATAATACAGCTTATGCATATTTATAAATAAGTGACATATTTTACGACATGCCTGGCTCAGACGCCAGCGGTCGCAGGTTCGATTCCCGCTGGGGGCATTAATTTGTTGAGCACGAATGTTTGTACTCCAGTCATGGGTGTTTATATTTATAATATGCATGTATTTAAAATTGAAATGTGTATACTGCACATCAACTACCTGGTATGCGTAACACAAGCATACAAAAGCTTAGCTTACCACGGAGCTAGATGGCGCTGTTGTAATAATGTCCCAACATATTTATTTATTTATATCAGGTAGACAGACGGACAAAAATTCTATAGATTCGAACTCTGTATCGATTATAATGATTGTTTTAACAAGATTGCCCAAACATATAATGTACACTTTCGACTCATATACTCGTACATTATTTTGTTAGTATCGCGATCGTAGACATATCGAGTGCTTATATCCTTAATGTCTTACCTGCCATTCATCTGTCATATCATAGTTGAAGAAATATATTTAGTTCGGGAGCATTTCGCAATTTGCTTTGGACATTTTATAAACTGGCGAATAATTGCGAACAGACGTCCGTTTATATAATGACGAATAAATGTGATACACAACATATGTGATATGTTCTAAAACCTTGTTCCAGATGCTCTGGAGAGGGAGCGGATCTCCCAGCACGCCAAGTTGCGCGAGCTCGTGGTGCGAGGGGACGCAGCAGCCCTCACCCAGAAGCTGTCGGACCTCGGCCCCGCAGCAGGAATCGTCGCCAACCTAACTCCAGGGGGTGCCAATACTTTGTTATACATGTAAGTGGAACAACACTAGTACAGTATAATATCAATGGTTTCTTAATTTTGGCCAAAATCTTAAAAATTGAGATAGGTTTCTGTGAGTTTTTTCTGAAGTGTTCGAATATATATATCACGTATTAATATCATAGAATGGAAACTTAGTTTCTATAATTACATATATTTAACAAAAGAAAAAAAGCAAGGTCGCGTCAATCATCCTGTATTAAGTAAGATCGGTAATTATAATGATTATATTATATATCGTAACAATATTAAAAATTGTCGAACAATTATTCACCTTCTACCTATATCCTACGGGAACCGTACAATATTTATGTAATAGAACAGCGTCTACTCGCCCTTGGCTTGAAGAAATATTCTTGGTGTTATGAACCACTAAAAGACCTAAAGACTTAAAGACCTACCAATCATACAGCCCAACAACACGTACAAACAAACAGGCAAACAGGAAAAGCTACAATTTCATGTTTAACTTACAGGGCATCAGAACTGGGGGCAACGGCAGCAGCATCAGCCCTGGTAGAAGCGGGCGCAGATGGGCGCGCGCACCCCGTCACCAGGTACGGGCCGCTCTACATCGCCTGCTACCACGGACATCTGGAAATCGCTCAGCTTCTCCTCAAACACTTCCCTGAAGCCGTTCAGGTTGGACATTTTAGATAAAATTTATTTTTGATTAGTTTTAATTTCTGATTCGAACTTGTACTTAGTTATTTACAAATCAGTTATTATACAAAGTAACTACTTTGTATTTCGGCAAAAGGGACCAAATTTGAAGTGTACGCTTTTGAAAAAATACCCAAATCGGTTCATAAATGATGAAGTTCAGAGGTACAAGATTTAAAAAAGTAAAATAGAGTTGAGAATCTCCTCCTTTTTAAAGTCTGTAGAACGAAAGTACTACAACGAAAAAATATTGAATAAATAGATTTCTCATTCATTTAAAAAAAATTAATTGTTCTTCTTTTTCTTGATTGGTACCGTCTTTGACCTTGGTCGTGGTCATCATTTAGGGCTTGTACACAAAACTGGGATGCGACGCGATGCGAATTCACAACGCAGAAAATTGCGACACGAATTGCTGCGATGCGATTTCGTGCGGCAAGGCGTCTCTCTTCCATGATTAGGGTGACCATTCCTTCGACGACCGTCAACCGTACTGAACGTATTTTGAAAACTATGTCGTGACATTGATCCTAAAAAAGCAGTGTGCCCTTTTGTTATTGCTAAGGAGATAGAAAAAGAAACAAAGAATATTTTGGGTTCACCCATTTATTACTATTATGAATGCCGATGGGAAATATTTTCATCTAAAATATGAAGCGTTGAAAACCGAAGAAAACAATTTTTTTTATTTTTTTAGAAAGAGCATATCTAAAAATCAACGTCGTACTCTGTCATTTTTTTACTTTAAAGTATACGTCTTGCCCACACGCTGTCTCAGAGCGAACTAAAATGACGTCAACAAGTGTGACGTAACATCGCGGGAATGCGCGATGCGAATCAAGACGCAAGTTCTTGCGATGCGTCGCATCGCAGTTTTGTGTACAAGCCCTTAGGACTTATGTCTTATATGTGCCCGCTCGAGTATTCGCCTCCACTCCTCTCTAGTGGTTGCCGGTCGCGTACATTCATGCAGTGGTCGAAATTTTGTATGAAAATAATCCATTTCTTATAGTATTCGGCCAGAGCCGTGGACTAATGTGGTTAAAGACATTTATTCTCATAAGAACACACTGTTCACTTTTACAGAGATTAGAGTATATGCATGCATTATATAATTTTAAAGATATTTTTTTTCTTATTTTAACTTATATATATTAAAATTAACAATATTGATTTTGTGTTAATTTTAGTATAGTATTATTAGTCTATTAGGTACTCCAGATGGGGCTTAGCTAGGGCATTATAAATAGTTGTTCTGATTTTGTAAGGAATACAGTTTGATACCTTTCGTAACGCTCCCGTAAGTGATGCTAGTTTAGATGTGATTTTGTCAATGTGGTGGTCCCACATGAGTTTGTCATCCAATAAAAGTCCTAGATACTTTTCCTTATAAATGAAACTACCTTTTCGGATTTTGTCGAGAGACCCTCTCCCGTGACCATGATTGCTGTAAAGCATTCGAAACGTCGGGAACTAAAAATCAAAATAAATCCGCGACAAAATCCGAAAAGGTAGTTTCATTTATAATGTCAAATATTCGCGTAAATCTAAGAAAGTATTATACTTTTCCTTTTTAGATCTGCTAATAGTTATATTATTAATCTTAAGAGGTGTATAAGAAGGTATTTTTTTATTTTTGGCACAAAAAATCATAAATGATGATTTAGATTCATTAATTGTCAAAAGATTGTATTGAAACCAATCATTTAGTAAGTCCAAATCGTTCTGTGCTTGACTTATAACTTCATGAATTGAGTGTGAGAAGTAAAAGAGGCAAGTGTCGACTGCATAGAGGGATAGATGACCTGATAGTTTTAGGTTTACTATGTTGTTTATGTATATAAGAAATAGCAACGGTCCTAATATTGACCCTTGGGGAATACCACAGGAAACTTTTTGGGATTCGCTCTTGTAGTTAGATATTTGTACAATTTGTTGGCGGTTTGTAAGATAAGAAACAAACATATCTAGTGCTGAGCCTGTAATTCCTAGATTACTTAGCTTTTGTAAAAGTATTGAGTGGCTTACGGTGTCAAAAGCCTTTTTTAAGTCTACGAATATTCCTAAGCAGACATGTTTTTGATCAATGTTGGTTTTTATTTTAGTAATTATATCAATTGTTGCTGATAATGTGTTAGACTTAGATCTAAAGCCGTACTGTTGTTCAATAAGAAAGTTTTTAGCTTTAAAATACTCGTTCAATCTGTAGTATATAACTTTAATATATATAATATAACTAATGCTGCTAATAGCAAATTTATAATGTGAGTGAGTGTCCTTCGACTATCATATCAGTAACGTTACATCTATTAATGAGGTGTTAATGGGTAATTGAGCGTGCCCAAGTGTCGGTGTCAGAGTGTTGGGTTTCCTGGCGATATCCTTACGAGATCACGTGCAGTACCGTTGTCACGTGATTAAAATGATTATGTTTTTAGTTCAGTTTGTAATGACTCTGCTTACTGTGCTAGTGGTGGCGGGTTCGAGTCCCGCTGGAGCCCCCTCATTTGTGTTATGAGCACGAATGTTTGTACTCCATTCGTGAGTGTTTTTATTTATAATATGTATTTAAAGTGATATATTATTTGTAGTCTATCAAGTACCTTTTTTATTATCGGAAATTGCAGGTACTTACCGGCTAGGAAAGCTAGTTCTACCCACTAAAACCCAACAGGGGTCGAATGATCCCTTACGCTATCAATTATAGCGCCCCGACGGCAGGTCTGCGGCCCCCACACCGCCCATCAAAGTGGGCCACCTTCACCTTGGAACACATCCAAGCGAAGTTAGGCTAAGTTAGCATACATAAAATAAGAAATCAAATATTTTCAGCAAGAAACAGTTGAAAAATGGCTGCCACTTCACGCCGCGTGTATAGGAGGCCACCCCGCGCTCGTCACGCTGCTGCTGGAATACAACTACCCGGAACATTTGCTCAGCACGTACACGTGAGTATTCAGATCCATACAATATATTTTGAACCACATAGTGGTAGCTCAGTGGTAACGCGAATGCTTGGATAACAGAGTAAAGCGGGTTCAAATCTAGGTCTGATATTTTCATGTGAGAATCATTTCTAACATTATCACCACTTGTCTTACGGTGAAGGAAAACATCGTGAGGAAACCTGCATGTCTGAGAAAACCTAGCAAGTTTTCGAAAGATGTGTGATGTCTGACCGCACTAGACTAGTGTGGTGGACCATGTTAACTTATACTTCTAGAAAAAAACTTATTCTAATGATAGTGAAAAAATAAGTATGATTGATTTAATTATATATTTGACTAACTGTATGAGTCAAATCAAAATAAATCTGCGGAAAATTCGTAAAGACAGTTTTTTTATTAAAACTAACCTCGACCTACGACTCCTCGCGACATTACTCGCGACATTGTAATATTTCTGGAATGAGGAACTCGCTGTTGCTGTTTTTAGTTATATGTTTAGGGAACGTATCGTATCTGCGAGTCGATATCGAACGGAACGAAGGTGTTGGTATAAAATATAATAAAATATTATAGATTATTAACCATTTAATTATTCATTATTAATTATGTTTGTTATAAAATTTAATTGTTTTAATTTTTAATTGTCACTAATTAATTATTTAATAAAATAAATTAAATCTAAATTGGTATACTATTAATACTATTGTGATAGCCTGTAAAAGCAGTAAGTTGTAATTTTCTGTAATTAAAAGTACAATTATCATGATAAATCATATGTAACCTAGTTTTAAGTATTGTAATATTGTAACTTTTGTTGGTAGCTCAATAAATAAATAAATGTGTCCGGTAGAGACGAGAGCGGCAAGTGGCAGTTCCGCTTCGCGTTCGACGTGAACGCGCGCGACGCGGGCGGGCAGAGCGCGCTGTACGTGGCGTGCACGCTCGGCAACGCGGCCGTCGTGGACGCGCTGCTCGCGCATACCGTGCCCGTGCGGGTAACTAGCCACTACACATTTTTTTTAATGAGACAGGGGGAAACGGGCAGGAGGCTCACCTGATGGTAAGTGATCACCTCCGCCCATGGACATCTGCAACACCACAGGGCTTGCAGATGCGTTGCCGGCCTTTCAGGAAAGGGAGGGAGGGAGGAGGGAGAAGGACGGGAGTAGGGATGGGGAGTGGGCCTCCCGGACTCTCACTTACCGGACGAAACACGACAGCATAGCCGCCACTTCACGCCGGTCTTCTGTGAGAGTGCTACCCAAAGGTAACAAGCATGGCACTACCACTATTATATTATATACATATTATAAAATTCTGATTGGAGTCTGTACGTTGGATATTTTTTGGAAAATCTTTTTAACAAGTCTATATTGTCGATACAGATGTCGCTATAGTTCTTAAACTTTTTGTCTGTTTGTGGCACTAACATAAAAAAACTACTGAATAGAGTTTGATGAAATTTGACGTGATAGCTTACATGTTTATTATAATAAGTTGATCTATTGGCTGATAGTCTGGCGGTCTTGAATTCGAGTCCCGTGCAAATTAAGATTTTCATTGAAGGTTTTTTCTGTAATTGTTCAGAATTGACAGTGTTTATCTTCTTGCATTAAGGAGTATGTACGTGATTTATTAAGAAATTGTAAATATATATAGTTTCTGCTTTCTTATAGAAGCTGTTTTTGTTACTAAAGAAAGCTAATAATATATCTAAATATATTTAAAACATGGTTCAGCCAGTAAATGAGGAGGAGGAGCCGCCGCCGGAGCCCGCGCCGCCCGTGCTCAGCCCGCAGCGCGGCATCTCGCTCGGCATACAGGCCATCGTCAGCAAGCTCACCGGCAAGACTGTGAGTTGCTGGAAGTTGTATTCATATAACTTTATCTTATTTTTTTTTAAATAGAATGGTTTGGAAATAAGTGTGATTTTTTTGAAATTTCTGATTTGTGTATTGGGCTCGAAACTTGGGTTGGATATAATTATACTACCAATTTTTTGTGTTTAATGTAAAAATGTCGCCGGTCGCACATTGCTTTTGTGCGAGGCATAGTATACTTTTCTTATATTTAGTATTCTTCAATTCTTCTGTTTTAATTTTTGCTTATTTTTGTAAAATGAGTGTATTTTAAATGCCGATACTGTTGCGGTGCAGCAGGAGCGCGGGCGGGAGGGCGCGGGCGCGCGGGGGCGGCGCGCGCGCGCGGTGCGCGTGCAGGCGGCGCGCGGCGCGGACAGCTGCGTGGCGGCGGCGGCGCGGCGCGCGCACGTGCGCGTGCTGCGCCGCCTGCTGGCCGCCGGCGCGCGCGCCGACGCGCCCGCGCTGCCGCCGGAGGTGAACACTCTCACTTATTCCTTAATTCACTTTATAACACACTCAATCTCTCGACAACCTGCGATGTACGTAAGCGACACGTCCGCTCTCGTTAATGGCACACGCCGTATTACCTTACTACCCGCTACACAGAAAAATATATATGAGCGCAAGATAGTGTAAATAACTATGGCTCCTACTCACTGTAAACCACAGTGAAACCCTTTACTGTAGTGCCAAGGAGCGTTGCAGTTCCCAACCGATTTTGGGACCCTGAATAATCATATTTTTAAGTCAGTACCATTTTGATGGTAACTAGTTCGGATATTCTGTTATTCGACTTGAAAATGTAAGTCAGTAAAAATATTAATCTATATACTATTAATCTATATACTGAATGTAAGTTTGTTTATTACGATTTCACGCGAAAACTATTTAATAATAACGAAACTTTGTACACATATTCTTGGAGGTATTAGAAGTAACATAGCATACTTTTTTATTATTTTAACAGCATTTCTTAATATATTATGTCTTTCGCAGGAGACGTGCGAGGCGCGCGATGCGCGGCGCCGCTCGCGCAGCGCCTGCGTGTCGCGCCGCGAGTCGCCGCCGCGCGCGCACGACGACCGTGAGTCTGCTGCTACACTTGTTTTAAATTCACAATTCACACATTTTACCACTTTGGAAGTGTCTCTCGCGCAAACTGTTTAGTAAAAAAAATGATGTTAGAAATCTCAATATCATTTTTGAAGACCTATCCATAGATAGATAGATAAACATGTATGGATTTGATGAAAAAAAAATTTGTGTGAAAATCTTAATGCGGTTCACAGAATACATCTACTTACCAAGTTTCAACAGTATAGATCTTATAGTTTCGGAAAAAGTGTCTGTGACATACGGACGGACAGACAGACAGACACGACGAATCCATAAGGGTTCCGTTTTTTGACATTTGACTACGGAACCCTAAAAAAATGGCTTCTTTTTCCGATTTTCTGACGTATGTCAGGGCGAATCACACAATGCCACAGACTATCATCTCTGTGTGGCAGGTTCCGCGCCGTGGACGGCGCTGGCGGTGGCGGCGCGCGCGCGCCATGTTCAGGTGGTGGAGCTGCTGCTGGCGGCGGGCGCGGTGGACGCCGGCGGCCGCGCGCTGCGCGAGTGCGCGCGCCACGGCCTGGCCGACCTGGTGGCCGCGCTGCTCGCCGCCAAGGTCAGGCTTATCTATTATAGCCTATAATCGAATCTGTACATTGCATCTTTTTTAGAAAGTCTTATTGAAGTAGTCATTAATGAAGATAGAGCAGGATGTATAGTGTTAGAATTTTTTGTCTGTCTGTCCGTGAACACGTCACTACCTCTACCTCTGAACAGTTTTTTCTCCTATCAATATAATGAGGACCTACTTATATAACAAGCCAAGTCCATCAAGATGGCGAAGTACAAATGTCTTTCAAAATATTCTATTATACATCATAATCAGCAATGGATTTTAATAAGTAACACGTCAGTCCCCTGTCTCCCGCAGGCGTACCCGGACCCCGAGCACAAGATCAACCCGCGGCACCGCGCGCGCTGCGCCGCCACCCCCGTCATGCTCAACTGGCGCGAGCTGCGCTGCCAGCTCGCGAGCATCAAGTGAGCGACTTTCACACTCGGTCCTTCGAGCCGGATTTCTTTTTTGTTTCTGGTAGATGTGTTAAATTTGATGCTTTTTGATGGTCAAGTGTAAAGAATAAAGGATTTGGATTATTCTATTTTCATTAGTTTGTTCGAATGTTATAATGGAAGTAGTTGCCTCTTAAATTTGAATAATATACATAACCTTTTAATTTTGGATTACAAATTGCCGATAAGTTTGAAACAAAAGAGAGCATCATTTGCTTCGAAATATACTAACGCTATCGAATTTTGTAAATAACTTCAACAAAACAAGAAATAGGCGATGTAGTGATGAAGCAACCCGTCTGTGTGCCGCGCAGGATGAGCTGGGTGGCGGGCGCGGCGCTGCGCGTGAGCCCGGCGCTGGGCGGCGGCGCGCTGCTGGCCGTCACGCGCCTCGACCTCGCCAACAACGAGCTGCGCCTGCTGCCGCGCGAGCTCTTCTCCATGCCCAGTCTGGTGTGAGTTGCCACCACCACTCTACTCATATACACTCTCACACACTCCTATCTACTCATATCCACTCCAATATACTGCCCTACACTTTTTTTATAAATCATTTTGGATATTCAATTATTTATTTGAATTATAAAACTGAAATATGTGTTATTAATAAAAATAATATTAATTTAATATTTGGATATCAATACAAAACGCCATTTAGTCATAGTAAAATATGAGCCTTGTGGATATCAAATAGTAACCCCAGTGTACACAGTACACAATAAAGTCACTACAAACAGAGCTAAACATGTCATCCAACTGAAAAAACTATAATTCCAAAATATATGTAATAGGTAGTTTATTGAAACAAAAAACTCAAGTTGTTGCTCTGAAAAGACATTTTTTTTTAAATAACACATCACTGATGAATTTTGGGAATACTACTTAAATTTAATTACAAATAATCATTATACAATACAAACCTGAAAAGAGAAACAACATTAAAAGCTATTGCTTCAAATAGTATTTTTTATATAAATTATTTCTTTTAATTTGGCGAGGTTAACTTGCGTGAAAGCCAGAATGAATTTTTATAAAAAAAACATAGATCAGTGTTGCCACCACAGATAATATATTAAATTTAATGAAGAGCTAACAGAACTACATTTACATATATTTTGTCTGTCTACCAGATACCTGAACGTGGCGCAGAACAAGCTGGAGCGGCTCCCCACGGCGGAGGACCCGCTGGAGGAGGAGCGCGGGCGGCGGCGGCGCGCGCGCGGCGACGTGTACACCGCGCCCGTGCTGCAGGAGCTCTACCTGCAGGTGGGCGGACAGGGTGCCCTAGCTCTCTAGGGCAATCTAGGTCTTTAGGGCTCTCTAGGTCTTTAGGGATCCGTAGTTCTCTAGGGTTCCCTAGGGCTCCTAGATGAAAGAAAAGAGAACTTTTAAAATTTCGTCATTTCTTTCTTTTCTTCTGTCTAACTATGGTGTGCGTTTGATTAATATCAGTGAGATTGACTGTTGAAACCAAACTCGGTTAAAATTGGTTTCATAGTTTTTTATCTGTTTCTCAGCAATTTTGCTTGAAGACTAGTAGAGCTGTTTGAACTTAATTTTGTTTCGATAAAATAATTATTGTTGTTTAAATATGCTTAAAACACTTTATATTTACATGTAAAGTTATTAAAGACATTATATGTCTTCAATCCATTTAGCGTCCCATTGCTGGGCACGAGCCTCCTTCAGTACGAGGGGTCCACATGGAGAGTGGAGGGAGCACATATGTCTTACGAAAACTTGCTAGGTTCTTTCAGACATGCAGGTTTTCTCACATGAAAATATCAGAGGTGCGAGACCCGGATTTAAACCCGCATCACTTGGTTATTCAAGCGAGCACGTTACCGCTGGGTTACTACTTACACTTATTGACAGTATATACCTGAAATAAATCTAACAAACAATTAAGCATCTTGATAGTTCGGGGGCGGACAATACTATGTCCTGCAAAGCCCTGACTCCTGAGTCTAACTCCCAATTGAACTAGTGTGAGGTTCGGTAACCCCGTGTGGCAGGACAACCGGCTGGAGGCGCTGCCGGGCGCGCTGTTCCTGCTGCCGGCGCTGGCCAGCCTGGACGTGGGCAACAACAAGCTGCGCGCGCTGCCCGCCGCGCTGTGGCGCGCGCCCGCGCTGCGCGACCTCGGCGCCGCGCTCAACCTGCTGCGCGACCTGCCCGCGCCCGACCAGGTACCTTACTGCCGTGTTGTAATAGGGTGGTTCCATCCGTCCGGACGGGTGGAATGTCCACGACATAAGGATGGAGGCCAGCCGTTCGTCGGTTTGTCCGATGATGGAAAATTGAAAATCGCTTCCATGTTTCATTCTTCCATTAGACAAGTACCAGGAGCAACACGTATGATTCACAACCTACATAGTTGGCGAGTGACCAATCTATTTTGGCTTCTTGCCTGGCTGGGTTGCCAGACGCTACCACGCTGCCTTACCTCAACAAGATGAACAAGAACACTCAAACTTCAAGAAAGATACAATTTGACGACACGTTTGGCTCAGTTTGTAGTAATCTTACCTTCTGCGCCAGCGGTCACGGGCTTGAGTCCCGCTGAGGCATTCCTTTGTTGAGCACGAAGAAATTATTTATATTTATAACATGGTTGTCCCCAGGACCCGGAGCCGGGCCAGCAAGCCTCGCCTTCGCCGTCGGAGCCGTCGCCGAGCGCCTCGCCCTCCATACACTCTGCGCCTTACACTTTCGGATCTGTGAGTTTACCAACTTATCTTTTTTGACGGATAATTAACTTTATTGTGATCAAGACGGTAGTTAATATTGCTGATAATATATGCATCTATAATGTTCTCCGACCGACTTCAGCCACGGCAGATATTATAGTGCACAAGCGTACGCGCAGACACAAGTGCACTCTCTGTTCGTATCACTCTCATACTCCGGTGGGACAACTACTCGACACGACCAGTGACAGCTAAGGCGCAGTACTGACGGCTTTACGTGCACTGCCTCGGCATGGGAGTAACACACCACCAACTTCCATGCTGTTACAGAGGCTCACTAAACAGACGACAGCAAGACTCGGTAACTAAACTAGGCCCGACCCGGACTCGAACCCAGGACCTCTCGATGAGTGGCCGTACTTCCTAGCCGCTACACCAACGAGGCAGTTAAATTTATTAAATGCATCTATAAGACTCATTTAATAATATATTCAAAACTCCATAGTAAGTAATGTTTGTCACAGACGTCATAATAAGTAATGTTTGTCATAGACAAGGTGCCAAAGAACTAAAAGTACTCTTTGCTCAAGAAAGCTCAATGTTTAAAGATATTGCAGCGGCTCTTGCGAATTCCCAGACAGATTGGCACTTTATTCCCCCTCACGCTCCAAACTTTGGTGGACTGTGAGGAGCAGGTATTAAAAGTGTAAAGCACCATCTGAGGCGTGTTGTAGGCGATTTCACGCTGACATTTGAGGAGATGTCCACTCTGCTATCTCAAATTGAAGCGTCTAGAGTTTAGACTCTAGGTATCTGTCTTAAGGCAGTAACGACTCTGACGATCTAGCACCATTGACTCCAGGTTACTTTTTAGTTGGTCGTAAGTCGTTGATTGTCCCACCGGACTGTAATTATGAGGGTACAACAATAAGCACAGTACGGCCCTGGCAAATAGAACAACGCATGTTGCTACACTTTTGGTGTAGTTGGCACCTTGTACCATCTATGTATAGAATAATTAACTCCAACCAATCATACGTTAATGTATTCATCCCCAATATATATGTGAGTACGTTCGTGCATGAGTGTGAGTTAAAAACAAAGTAGGTCAATACGAGTCGGATCTGGCCTCAGTCCACCGCGCTGACCATCAGTGCGGAAGAACTTCACATGTCTTTCGAGGTCTTGCTAGATTAATATTAGAGGTTTGAATAGTGTTAAGCAATGAATTATAATTCGCAGAAGTCGTCCTCTCGCAGTCCGTCACTGGAGGCGAGCGAGGCGTCGCCCGAGGACGAGGACGTGCCCTACATCGGCAATAGGGCGGGCAATGCTGTGTGAGTGTTGCCCACTTTTCTTAATAGTTTAACTTCTCTTATTGTATTTCAAGGTTTTTAACTATCGTCATAACAAATTTCATCTAAATCAGTTCAGCAGATACACCGCGAAAACAAACAGCCAGACAAACAGATAATTACTTCCGCATTTATAATATTAGCAAAGCCTATGAAACATATAGTCGGCCAACGGACGTGACAGCCCAAGCTGTCATACAGTAATGTCCCAAGCGAGTGTATGGCAGCTTGGGCTGGCTGTCACGTCCGTTGGACGTCTATATGATATTAGTATGGAACTACTCGTAATATAAGCGTCGAATATTCGCGTTAATTTAAGATATTATTGAAACTTATTCAAACCTGGCAGTTGCTCGGAGGCGCGGCGCGTGCACGCGTGGCGCGGCGCGCGCGCCGTGTCGCCGGTGCGCGGCGGGGGCCCGGGCGCGGGCGGGGGGCCCGGCGCGGGGGGCGCGGGGGGCGGGGGCCTCGTGTCCCTCAACCTGGCGCACAACCAGTTCTCGTGCGTGCCGCAGCCGCTGGCGTGCCGCGCGCCCAACCTGACCAGGCTCAACATGTCGTATAACAACTTGAGGTACGACAAATGGTCTAAATATAAATTTGTTTCAAAAGTGCTGGAATAAGTGTCATTGCAGTCTCAATCTTTGTGAAAAATATTTGCAAATATAATTTAGTTCAAATTATTATAAGCTTAGTTCAAAATTCCATTGAGTTCCAACAAAAAAAAAAACTTTTCATAGGAACACGTGTTTTAAGTACCATTGTGTGCCGCAGGTCGATGTCGTACGTGACGTCGTACCCCACCAGCCTGCGCCAGCTCGACCTCAGCCACAACGAGATCACCTGCTGGCCCAGCCTGCCGCAGGTACATCATCCTTTTCTACTTCATAATATATTATAATATATTAAATGTGTTAAAAATATTCCATTATAAATCTTTGTTAGCATAGTTTTGGACCTACATTCGCAGTTACTTTATTCTTGATGACGTTATGTTTAAGGTTGTATATATTAGTTTTAGCTTCTAATTTGGGTCTAGGGTTTTAATGTAACATGCAACATCGGATTGATTCCGATCATTGGTGTTTTATTCTAAGCATCAGAGGGAGATCTCAGGGAATTGAACATTTGATTCTCCGGAGCCAGATGGGAGGAATTCAACAATTCGATCACTGGTTTTTTTTTTTTTTTTATGGGACAAAGGGGGCAAACGGGCAGGAGGCTCACCTGATGGTAAGTGATTACCGCCGCCCATAGACATCTGCAACACTGTAGGGCTTGCAGATGTGTTGCCGGCCTTTCAGGAAAGGGAGGGAGGGAGGAGGGAGAAGGATAGGAGTAGGGATGGGGAGTGGGCCTCCCGGACTCTCACTTACCGGACGAAACGCGACAGCATAGCTGCCACTTCACGCCGGTCTCCTGTGAGAGAGTGGTACTATACGGGGCGTGCCGGCCCATTCGGCTGCTACCCGAAGGTAACAAGCATGGCACTACCACTTATCACTCCAAACACCAGAGGGTTTTCCGAGGGTCAATATCTGATTGAACATTTATACTTCGTGTTTTCATCCTGTTCTTTCCAACGATCTCCAAATAAAATAACAGATTTGTCTTAAAATTGAAGATTTGCTGAACTTGTGGACATGTCCAAATGACATGTTCATACAATATCACAACCGATGCGTGTCCTCGACAGATCGAGACGGCGGGCAGCGTGGAGGGCTCCCCGCTGGCGTGCCACTGCGCGGTGCGCGCGCCGCGGCCGCGCCCGCGCGCCGGCGCCTCCGTGCGCGAGCAGCTGCTGGGCGCCGCGTGCGCCGCGCGCCGCCACCTGCGCCTCGAGGGCCTGCGCACGCTGGTAGGTGCCCCGCCCTTGCCGGGCCGGAGCCGGGCAGGAGTCGAACCATTTGATGATTCGCCTCAGGTTCAGGGTCCGAGCAGTACAGAATGGAAACTTATAAAAACGTATCATTGGATACAATTACCCATTATGTTTTAAAATTTCCAGAATATATATCCGTCTGTAAATTAAATCTTTGTGATTCTCATAATCATCGATTTTTTTGTAAACCACTAAAACTAAATGATTATTAATAACCTCGTGTGCAGATCCTCGCCAACAACATGCTGACCCGCATCCAGCTGACGACGGACGACGACGGCCTGATGCCGGCCAGCGAGCCCGCTGCCGACGACAACGACGACGAATGGGTGAGTACACCCACACACACACATACACGCCAAGTATTTTAATGTATTCAATACACTACTCGCAAAATTGCTTCAACGTAGGTACTAGTCGAAATTAATCGAATTTCGAAGTACGAGACTATACTCTGTGGAGTGAGACACTTTGTGTAGAACTTCGAGAAGTTTCGAGTTTTTCGACTGGGGCCAAAAATTTACCATAATCTGAAACCGCCCGAGGCGAACAAAGTTTGTAGGAAGCAAACCGAAGTGCCTCTATACTAGAATTCATTTAAATACTTTTCGAATAGTGTAGTGGTAGGTTAAGAAAAACTAAAAAGGCATTTTCGTGTCGCGTGTCCCGCAGAGCGGGCGCGGCTGCCTGCGCGCGCGCCTGCTGTTCCCGCTGCTGTCCATGCTGGACGTGTCCTGCAACCTGCTGCGCGCCGTGCCGCCCGCGCTGCACCTGCTCTCCAACCTCGCCGTGCTCAACATCAGCGGCAACAAGGGTAACTGTCTCTCTCCTTCTCTCTCCCTCCTTCTTTCTCTCTCCTTTTCACTCTCTTTCTCTATCTTGTCTTTCTCTGTCTTTCTCTCTCACGTATGCTAGTGCTTAAAGTGTATATGCATGTATGTAATATAGATTTTTTTGTTGACAAACTTGGCTGTTTTAGAACCGAAAGCAAAAATGTTTATGTGATATTTTTTTTGGTTTACAGTTACTTAAAAGTATGCTTTTATATTCGCGAATATTTTACATTGTTTTTTTTCTTCGTATACTTTCTTGATATTATCGTTAAAGAAGTCATTATATTCGAACAAGTGTACAGCAGAATCGTGCCTCTTTCTAGTAACTGATGATTGCTTGAAACTTTTATCAAAATCGTAGCCATTTTGGAATTACATAAGAACCATACATACTCGCCCGCAGACATCACGGACCTGCCGCCGCAGATGGGGCTGCTGTCGCGGCTGTGGAGCCTGAACGCGGCGGGCTGCGCGCTGGCGGAGCCGCTGCGCGCCGTGCTGCGCCGCGGCCGCAGCGGCGACGTGGTGGGCTACCTGCGCTCCGTGCTGCAGGAGGCGAGGCCCTACGCGCGCCTCAAGCTCATGGTGGTGGGCGTGCAGGTCAGTCACGCAAGCACAAAGTAAAACATCGTATGGGAACCGCCATGTTTGACAAGTCCTAGCAAGTTTTGGAATCACTTGTGAAGTCGGATAAGCTGCACTTGTCCAGCGAGGTAGACTATCGCTGTACATAATGTTAGTAGATTGAAGCAGGGAAGGCTCGAAGGACCAATGTTAAAAATGTGAGTGACGAAAGCTGTGAAGTTAGTCGAAGGTAGTTTTGCAACTTATGTTTATGTTTTTTCTAATTATAAGACAAGTGACAGGAGTAATTTAAATTTCATGTTGAATTCTCCAAATAAGACTGATTTTTTAACTAATTCAAGCCGGTGTTTGTACGCGTCAGAAACATGGGGTCAAATTAAACCGCGTGCACCGACACTTGACTTGAAGAGGCGTTAATTAAAACTGACCCACATGGTGTAATAAAAGTAAAATTATGTAAAAGTTAACTTTAACTGTAAGTAATTGCATATGTCGATGCTTCAGAAAATCGTGAGCCGATCCAACAATTTCCGTTGGATTGAATATATTTATTTAGAGTTTCGAAATTTTTTTTTTTTACAGGGTATAGGAAAAACCAGTCTTCTTGAGTGTCTGAGACAGGAGTCTCCGATACAGCATAGAAGGAAACCAACGGAAGTGAGTATAATTACTAAAATACCGCGCCCTGAATTCTTTTTAATGTTTCATCACGTTTGGTTCAGTTTGTAGTGATCCTTCTTTCTGCGCCAGCGGTTGCGGGTTCGAGTCCCGCTGGGGGCATACATTTGTTGAGCACGAATGCTTGTAATCTAGTCATGGGTATATAATATATTTATAACATGTATGTATTTAAAGTTATATATGTGTAGTGTATCAACTATTTGGTATCCGTAACACAAGCCTCGTAGCTTACAATGGAACTAGATGGCGCTGTTGTAAAAATGTCCCAACATACGTATTATAATGTATGCTATGTAATCAAGATTCAATTGAAGACGTGAATGCCGCATTTTGGAATTTTCGATTTTTTATGCATAGATGTCGGTGTTGTTAATTAATAAACAATTTTTATTAATTAAACCGCCATATTAACAACTTTTTTAGTTTAGTTCACGCCACCTGTCAGCCATTTTATACGTGCACTCAATATAAGTATTATATAAACATTGAATCAATGAATTTTCTCGAAATTCCATTATTGATTTAATATTGAATAGTAAACTTCACAAATTGCGATATTGTGTGAAAATGTAATGATATTATATACAAGATACGTCACGTTCATACTGCACTCAACATAATTGTTCCGCGACACACACGTACACATTTAATAACATTGTATATCTAAACACTCTTTATAAGTGCGACAGAAAACACGCAAAACGTAAGAGTGAAAGAGACAGCTATTTGTATTCAATACAGCCACGAATAGTTCGTGATTTAAGCAATGTTCTCTCTTTTATCGTTTGGAGACTAAGCTTTGATTCATTAAAATTACAAATTATAGATGAATCTATTTAAAACTTCAATATTTTATACACTTACCTGTGATATGACATCCCTTCATCTTTTTTTACCTTTTTGTCGTAAATTTTGCTCTTTCGAAACGCACAGGAAGGCATTTTAACTTTTTCTTAGTAGGCAGTCGACACGCGCGTTCGCAATGACAGGTTACAGCTCGACTGACTGCAATGGTCACAAATAGGACCAATCCACGGCACGCGTTTGGTGCGTTGGTGGCGTATCTTGTATATAATATAATTGTGAAAATGCGTAAAAATAAACAAACATGTGTCCCCACGGCCAGCACTGGGCCAAGCGCATGGGCAACAAGTCGTCGCGGCGCGGCGTGTCCACGGTGGGCGTGGACATCGGCGCGTGGGCGTACGAGCCGGCGCGCTCGCGCGGGCCCGTCACCTTCCGCACCTGGGACTTCGGCGGCCAGCAGGAGTGAGCGCTGCCTTCACATTGTTTCTCTTTGCTCTTTACACTATTTTATAATAATTAAGGGTTAATGCTAGAACTCTTATAATTTTTACGGTCAAACAATATATTCAATATATTCTTTAATCAGTTAAAAGTGCCTTATTTGCTGGTATACTACTGTTCCTAGTGGTCGCTTAACTTGGTTTTTGACACATTTATTTGTCTGTCTGTTAAATGAAATTATAGTATTAAGTTTTATTATTATATATAATGAGCCTAGAACTGTCAAAAATGTATCGTCTTAAAATTATTTTTCCAATTGTAAAAATCTAATAGTTCAATCGGTATAGATACTACTTCTTTATATTAATCCTTATTTGGTCCACGTTGGTCTTGGTCCACGGTGGTCCGGTCCACGAAGGGCCGGGTCCACGGTGGTGCCGGTCCATGAGGTAGTGTTGGTGTGCAGGTACTACGCCACGCACCAGTACTTCCTGTCGAAGCGCTCGCTGTACCTGGTGGTGTGGAAGGTTCCGGACGGCCGCAAGGGGCTCGCCGGCGCGCTGCAGTGGCTTCGGTACATCTTTGTTGTATTTTTAAGCTATTGCATAGGTTTTATCGCGGGCTTTGAGCGCGGCGACCGAATCAAGAAATTGCGTAAAGAAAATAAAACTGTTACTCCGCCTACCATGTAGCTCGGCCGAGCGTTTGCTTAACGTGTATGTATATGGTACGACTGCACGCAGCTCGCACGGATCGAGTAGAGCTGCTCCGTAATCGGACGAATACGTAAGCAGCTGTTTGTAAGAAAGTATATAGGTGTATAGGTTTTAATTAATATCAAAGAAAAAAAATACTGCATAAATACAAAAAAAATAATTATAATTGCATAAGTCGATAAAAAATGCTATAAATAGCTTTACCGCGACAGTCCCCGAGTGCCATTTTGTTTTTTATTTTTAAATTTCAAATGTATTGACCGACTTGTACTTCAGTATGGGTAGTGTATCAACTATCTGGTATCCGTAACACAAGCCTCGTAGCTTACCATGGCACTAGATGGCGCTGTGTTTTGTGTTCCAATATATTTGTTTATTTAGAAATATAATAGGTATAATGGTATCAGTTAAAGAATATTAAAATATTTAGAATATTTTGTATCCGCAGGTCCATACAAGCGCGCGCGCCGGGTTCGCCCGTCATCATGGTGGGCACGCACTACGACCAAGTCGCCAACGTGAGTCTCATGCTTGCTGTTTTAGGTTTTATTGACTGCTTTTGAATTGATTAGCTATAACAATCGATAAGTGTAATAAAAATGCATTTAAATTTTAACATTCAAATTTCGCGCCTCATTGGTCGAAAACGCTGAACGCAGTGGACGCCATTATTACTGTGTGTCAGTACGTCAGTGGATTTTGTAAACAAATGCGCTGATGATTTGTATGAAATTGATAATTGTTTATATGTAATTTAAAAATGAGTTATTATTCTACTTATAGTTGGTGTGTTGTTCCTGAATGCAACAATACTAGTGTAAAAACACCGAATAAATTATTTATTTTTGTGTTCACGGCGGTATGACGTAATAAAGTAGCGTCTACTATATCGTGGTGTTAAAAACAGATTAAAAAAACTGAAAACTTTGAATTTTTTATAATTACCCTATTCTATGCAATGCTACCCTATAATTATTATTATTAAATTAATTTTTATATGCGACTTCTATGTTCTATATTACGTCACCTCTGAATGTGTCTGTCCCTTTCTGCGCAGTGCCAGCTGAGCGAGAGCGAGAGCCCGACGGCGCTGCAGCGGCTGATCCGCGGCGCCGTGATGGCGGCGCCCGACGCCGACAAGCTGGGCCTGCCGCGCGTGCTCGACTCCGTGGAGGTCGCGCGCCCGCCAATACTTGCCAAACTAAATTAAATACCCCTCGTAAGGGGATGTCCATTAATCACGTGAGGCTCGAAAGGGAAAGGGGGGGGGGGGAGTGTCCATAAAAATCACGAAATATCACAAGGAGGGAGGGGGGAGGAGTGTAGTAATATATCACGTGTATTTTTTTATAATGAAATTAGATGATACTTATACCTGTATTTTATAAATAAAAAAATAAGAAAAAGACGTGAGCAAGGGGGGAAGGGGGGGGGTGATTATAGTCTTTAGCCTCATCATGTATCACCAAGGTTGGGGGTTAAAAAATGACAAAACAAACATCACGTGATTAATGGATGGCCCCTAATAAACAGCCGTATTATTAATTATATTGTACACCAGCAAACCCTGTCCGCTTCGCTGGGCGTCAATTAAAATAATTTAAACGGCTTCTTTAATCTATACGTATAATAAAATTCAAGCTGAATTGAATCTATGCTTTGATTATTTTTGGAAATTCTTATTGGAAGAGTCATTATTATCGATATAGAGGTATCTGTATGTCTGTCTGTCACCGCAGCACGAGAAAACCACTGGACGGATTTTGATGAAATTTCGTATGATGATGGCTGGCTATGCTATATCCTGGAATATAGGATACTTTTTACTGCTGGAAATAATCATAAGAAAATATCTCATTTCTTTTTTAGTTTCCGGTGTGTAAAACGCGGGTGGAGCTGCGGGAAACGCTAGTTTTCTTATAAAATAAAAGTAGCTTAAGTTATTCCTTATAACATTAGCTATCTGCGAGTGAAAGTCCCGTCAAAATCGGTCCAGCCGTTTCAGAGATTAGCCGGAATAAACAGACAGACAGAAATTTTTAAAATTGATTTATTGAAGTTAGTGCCGTATATACTTTCATAATATGCATTTAGTGAAAAGCTGTTAATTCGAAA
Source organism: Boloria euphrosyne (assembly GCA_951802675.2). NCBI lineage: Eukaryota > Metazoa > Arthropoda > Insecta > Lepidoptera > Nymphalidae > Boloria > Boloria euphrosyne. The sequence goes on from OX637895.1 coordinate 628,319, forward strand.
TTACAAACAGACGCTTCAATCTTATTTTATTTACTGATACGTAACTTATTTGTCCTTATTTTACCTTTCCAATCGGAAAGTAGATTTTGATTGATTTGGCTTTGAAATCTTGTAACGCGTATTGGATAGTTTTTAGCCCGGAAATCCGTAATAATAATACGAATAAAAATGGTGGAAGTTTGTAATAGGGATTGGCTTTAGAGAGCCTATTATAGGTTTCCTCACACATAAGTTCGTATAATACGCCAACCTGCGTTTGTCCAATGTGGTGGACTATGACCCAATTTCTTCGCACAACACGGACGCCCATGCCCACTTGTGGGACGTTAAAAAGTGCATTAATTGCTTACATTTCTAATTCCTCCGTGTCACGTGCAGGTGTCGTGCAGCACCCGCCACAACATCAAGCTGTTGGCTGACATCATCTACTCTGTGGCATTCAGCGTCAAACCTCCAGGTATTACAAGTTATTGTTTTTGTTATTACGTATTAAAGAAATCTATTTTTTTTCTCTTTTGAAAAATATATAAATTTGGTCGAAAGCACCTTTGAAAATATGTAACCTATCAACGGGCGCGCGGTCAATATAGATTTATAACAATTGAAAATCTATAGTGTCTCGTTTGTTCGCGTTGACGGGTTAAAAAGCTTTAGAAGTTGGAAAGATTTTTTTGAACTAATTTAAGAAAATACTGTACAGATTTTGATGCGATTTTTAAAAATAAATGGAAATAACCTAAGACTATATCGCAAAATCCATTTTGTTGTTGTTGTTGTTGTCGAGGCTTGTCTTACGGATACCAGATAGTTGATATACTACACATATAAATTTGAAATAAATACATATTATGAATATAAACATCCATGACAGGAGTACAAACATTCGTGCTCAAGAAATGAATGCCCCCAGCGGGACTCGAACCCGCGACCGCTGGCGCAGAAAGTAGGGTAACTATCAACTGAGCCAAGCGTGTCGTCATAAACGTCAAGCGTTTTTTGATATTTTCTGATGGGTGAGTGTATAAGTGAGTGAGTGAGTGAGTGACCCTTACCTGACAGACGTTATCCTGTACACATTGAATTTTTTTTAATCTTTTGCTCCCGATCAAATGTTTCAGTACGCATGCGCATAACAACGTTGCCTAGCAACGACTTGTTTATAATTGAATAGGTCATTTGTTGTTTAAATATATTAATAACTAATTAATTATTATATCAAGAAATACATTTTGAATCCGCTCGAATACTCACAAAACGTTACATCAAAATCGGTCCAGCCGTTTAGGAGGAGTTCAATTACGTACACACGCACAGAAGTGCTCTATATATAAAGATGTTGTGGCATGTGTGATGTTGTGGCGTGTGTTGCAGGCAGCAAGGAGCCGCTGCTGGAGCAGCGCGTGCCGGCCACGTACCTGGCGCTGGAGGAGTGCGTGGCGGCGCTGGCCGCCGACCTGGCCGCGCCCGTGCTGCGCCACGACGAGTACCGCCGCCTGGTGACGTACCTCTCTTTCCCTCTCTCTCTCTTTCTCTCTTTCTTTCTCTGTGTGTTTGTATTGGAAATTAATTAACGGTGGACACCACAACGACTGACGTATAACGCCAACTATTGGCAAACATAGAACTGATTACGAAATTTGGTAAAAAATACTGGATAAAAATGGTATCCGAAGAAAATAATCATGTCCGAACTTCAACATTAAACATGTGAGTTTGTATATAAGGGGTTATTTCTGAAAATACTGATCTGACTGGTTGCTTTGTGTAATAAGAAAACAACGTCAAGAATGTATGTAGTGTATGTCAAATTATTTTATGTCGTATTTTTCCATCTTATATTTGATTTTACAAAACTTTACTAAACTATTCTATAATAATAAACGCGTCTGTCAAAATAGGCGGCATTGAGGTTTCCGTTGGTGACGTCATGCGCTGGAAGCGCCACCTGAGCCGAGCCTGGCGTGAAACCTCCCATTGGAACGATTTCGCTTCCTTTGTAATGTCCCATAAAACAAAACCGATGTAACAGCGAGTGTCCTCCTCCTCCTGCAGGTGACGCAGTACATGCAGCAGAAGAACCTGCGCATGTTCCGCGACGCCGCCGAGCTGCACCAGGCCACCATGTTCCTGCACGAGAATGGTACCGGTTTCCTCGAAACTATTTTTATCTAATTTGCGTTTAATATTATACAATTCATAATGTATTAATAATTTTGCTTGTAATTTCGAACTATCAGATATGTACTTAATGTTTATATGGAACTTATGAGAGAAACACGATTATTTAAATTTTTGTTTGTCTGTTTGTTGCAATTTCTGAAACGAATGGGCTGGCTTTGACGAAACTTTAACTGGCAGATAGCTAATACTATAAGAAGTAACTTAGGTCATTTTACTTTAACAAGAAATATTTTACCCGCCACGCAATAGTAGTCCTATAGTTCACAACATAACCAAAAATTCAAGATATTGCTTTCCAAAAACAATAGCTTTATATTGCTATTGTTATACAAAATGTATGAGGTAAAAGGTATGCCAAGTTGTATGACTAGTAAAAAATATGAGTAAAAAGGTATGCCAAGTGATATCAGGTAAAAGGTATGCCAATTAATTAACGGTCTCAAGCATCAACTGGCAGTTTTCCTGAACAACAGCCAGAAAAACGAACTACCCAATTACGAGACAGGTTATTGTTCATCCTGACTATCCCGTGGGATACACAACAGGGTGGAAGAATATTGTCGTCGTAGATGGAAAAATAAATAACTATTTTAGCCAAATTGACATTCAATCATTTTCGTAACACCCAAAACATGCCGCATGTTTAAGTCTAAGGGCTCATTTTCATTAGTCGTTAGAGCACGCATTCGGGGTGCGGGAGATTACTGTTCACGCATGCCATAGGGACCGCATGCTGTAATCGTTTTCATTAGTCGATAGGGCTCGCATACGAGGTACGGGAGATTTCTAGTTAAGCATGCGATAGGGCCAGCATTCGATAACCGTTTTCATTAGTCGATAGGGCCCGCTTGCGGATTGTTTGATATTCTTCATTGCACATTTATTTTGAAAGTGTGGGACTGAGTAGACGTAGGTACCTGCTATGGATCAACAATTAATGTTGTGTGGAGCAATGTTATCTGTTTGTGATTTACTGAAGAAGAAATTATTAACTTCACTGAAGTTAGACAATTGCATTCCTAAACTGAGTCCCCGCACGGCGCACCACGCATGCTTTAAACCAACCGACGAATTTCATTGGTTGTTAGGCCACGTACGGGGAATACTCGCATGCCGTATAACGACCGAGATATAGATAGCCTATTTTCATTAGTCGACAGCCCGAATTCGGGGACTCCCCGCTTGCGGTGTAACGACTGAGTTAACGACTAATGAAAATGAGCCCTAACAAGCACGTCCATAACTTGTTCCGTTCCAGAAATATATCCATTTTCGTAGTGTTGTATTGGTACAGTGTAAATGTCAATGCGATGCGTGTGCGCAGGCGTGCTGCTGCACTACGACGACGCCACGCTGAAGGAGCTGTACTTCGTGCGGCCGCAGTGGCTGTGCGACGTGTTGGCGCACGTCGTCACCGTGCGCGAGATCAACCCCTTCGCCAACAACGGTCAGTCACACGCACACACACACACACACACACACACACACACATGACATACATAAACATCATCATCAGCCCTTTTTAACGTCCCACTGCTGGGCACGGGCCTCCCTCAGTACGAGGGGGGATCAGGCCATAGTCCACCGCGCTGGCCCAGTGCGTGTTGGCGGACTTTACATGTCTTACGAAAATTTGCTAGGTTTTCTCAGACATGGCAGGTTTCCTCACGATGTTTTCCTTCACCGTAAGACAAGTGGTGATCATGATAAAAATGATTCGCACATGAAAATATCAGAGGTGCGAGACCCGGATTTGAATTCGCATCACTCGGTTATACAAGCGACGCTTTACCGCTGGGTTGCCACTGCCTTATACATAAACATAGATGAATAAAAAAGAAAGGATGTTCAAGTTTGTCTGTTTGTTTGTTTCTGCTAATCTCCGAAATGTCTGGAGTCATTTTGACGTGACTTACACTTATGGCTAGAAAAAGTCGATATTTTATTTTTACAGACTTAACACAAGAAGTTATTGAGGATAAAATATTTTCTACAAGCCCAAGTCTTCATATGATGATGTCTTAATAAACATTAACTATTTACAATAAGGGAAACTAGTAAACTTAACTATATATACAAAGCAAATGTAAAAATAAGTAGAAAAAGTATATTCTTAGATACGATGATAGAATGAAGTAAATGACTGTAGTATTGTCGGTGCGCAGGCATCATGAAGGTGGAGGACCTGGCGCACGTGTTCAAGGCGTCGCCGGTGCTGGGCGGCGGCGAGGAGGCGCGCGCGCTGGCGGTGTCGCTGCTCAACAAGTTCGAGCTGGCGCTGTGCTGGGACGCGCGCGCGCTGCTCGTGCCGCCGCTGCTGCCCGACGCCGAGCCGCGCCTGCCGCAGGTCGCCACTTCACTTACACTCCGCTTACACTTCACTTATACTCCACTTACACTTCACCTACACTTTGATTTCACTAGTCAATTTTTATAGAAGTAAATCGAAGACCAAAATTAGTGCCAAGTAAAATTATTGGAACATCGCGTTTATTACCTGTCTTTATTTAAAAGGAAAAGAAAGGTCACCAAGTCATCATACCTTAAAGTAATTAGCATTTAAAAATTAAGAACTTATGTCTTAATTCGACTTGTCGTCTTCAAATAATATTCTGTTAATATTGTGTATGACTGTTTCGAGACAGGATAAGCAAAAATGCAGTTTCCTGTAACAAATTAAAAAAAATGGCTTCTTATCTCATAATGTTGTGTTGTCCCCGGCAGCTGGCGCTGAAGTCCCGCGCGTGGGGCACCCCGCGCCGCGCCGCGCCCCCCGCGCACGCCGCGCCGCCCGCGCACGTGCCCGACCTCCCGCGTGAGTACATCATGAGGATATGTTGCCTAGTTCAAACAGAACATTTCAGTGATATAATGATGTAACTATAGATGGCGAAAGATATTCGTAGCGTGTATGTTCGTGTACGAGGTTTTAAAAAAACTGGGAATTAAATAAAAATAATAATATTAATAACGACCAAGGAGCTCGCAGTCTCACGGTTTATTCCAATAAGAAGTAATACAGCATTAATTTTAAATCGCTGTCGCATGACAACATATATGACGCCTGATGAAAATAAAAGGCAATACATTATTATGTTGATAAAAATAGCTTATAACTTAATAATTCAATGAGATGAAGCTTCAACAGTGTGTGATACTAATATATAACATAGTCTGACTGTATTTTTTTATATAAAGTATAATATAAGCGAAATCAATTTTTTTATTATTCAATCGTAGTTGTATGTACTAACAAAGATGGCGTCTGTCTTGCACATAAAATTTTTGTGTCATTGTGCTTAGTTTGGTTCTATTTAACAAATAAACTGAAATTGGTAAGTGTTCAATTATAGGTCCTTCGAACTGGATGAACTGGTCGCTACCAGAAACAATTGATCTACTGTCCACAAATATTATTAATCTTAGGTTTGAGTCTTTTCCTTAAAACATATGTCTAGTATTACGAAGAGGGATTAATTGGAACTATACACATGTGACTGTACTCTTCGCTGTTAGTTTAGATGTCACCCGCATATCTTCGATATTTGGCACCCCACAAATGTACGTACATTTAGTCATTTTCACTTTGCACGTACAATTTAGAATAACCTTCCTTCTGAAGCTTGTTCTAAGGCCTTTTGAGGCTCTTCATCGTTCGTTCGCCCGCCGCAGAGGAGGCGTGGGAGGGCGCGCGGGCGTCGGCGCGCGCGGGCGCGGCGCTGCGGCGGCTGCTGCTGCTGTCGTACGTGCCGCGCGGGTTCTGGGCGCGGCTGTGCGCGCGCGTGCTGGCCGAGCCCGCGCTGGGCGCGCTGGCGGCCGCGGCCTACGCCGACGCGCCCGGCCTCGACCTGGCCTGGGAGTGGAAGCTGTGGAAGACCGGCCTCAAGCTGGTGTGCGGCGAGCTGGTGCTGCTGGCGCTGCGCGAGCTGCCGCCGCGCTACGACCCGCTGCTGGGCGCCGTCGGCGACGAGGGCGACTCCGACGAGCTCTACCACGCGGTGAGGTCAGTCTAAACATCGTTTTTCAATTATTATATCTTCTGATAGGTTTCCTCCCTTAATTTTTTATTTTTTTGGGTTTAATATTCGTTATGGCTAGAAAGAGCAAAAAAATTCATCACATTCATCCATATTTTCGCTATCAGAGTTGTAAACTCTTTCGTTTCCATAACAGATACAAAAAGAAGAAGAGATTGCATAATATATAAATAACATCTTTTGTCCATTGCTTTTCCCTAATCAAGTCATCACGGCTAAACCAACAAGACATTTTTCTCAGTGTAAATATTTTTTTGGTCCTTCGCAGCAGATCCACCTTCCGTTAGGTTGCTCACAGACTTACACACTGACATTTAATACAAAAGTGAATAAACTTTGATCATCCTTTGGCGGGGTGCAGGTTCCGCGTGCGGCAGGAGGGCGTGTGGGGCGCGCTGGACGTGCAGGGCGCGGCGTGCGTGGAGCTGCTGCTGCCGGCGCACGTGTGCGTGCTGCGCCGCGACGACGGCCGCGCGCTGGCCGGCTGCCAGGTACGACTTGTTATGTGCTGGCCACGGGACCGTGAGGACATGTTCACAATCTGTACAGGACGTGTTATGTCATGTAATAACGTAACGTTTAAGAATTATTGTTAAAAATGACTTGCACTTCGATAGATGGCGTTGAACGTAGCGCTAAGTTTTTGTAATACAAAGGATATATAAGGCTGCTTTTTATGGAATTTTATCTCGCTCCGAGGTACTGTTGATAATACTTTTAATGTATGGTTCCTTCAAGAAATATTCAATGACGACGTCTTAAACTTTAACGTTTTGTAACATGTTTTTGTGAAGAAAATAACTAATTTTCGTTGTATTTCGTTTGTATATTTTTTTTTTATTTAAATTCATATCTACATACAGAGCCTTAGCCTGGAACCGAACCCCGAGGTGCTGACCAAGATCCTAGCCCTCATATCCGACCATGTGGACCTGTTGCTTGAAGATTGGTACCCATCCCTTGGTGAGTTGATTGCTTTTTTAACTTTTTTTAATATTTCCTGGACTGACAGAATATTATAACATTGTCATGAACTTGGAAAGATAGTGTAGTATATGCGTGTATCGGAACGTAACACAAGTACAGACGTCTGTAAATGACAATTCAACTTATAACTAATTTGGTACAGACTGTATAGTTTTTACAATAATGACCTGAGTAACATGGTGGCGTCACTTGCCAACTGACAGCATCTTTGTATGGTCGTTAATAAAAGATCTCTGTAAGAAACTTATTAAAGAATATTAATATATGGTGTGTTCCCGCATATATGCTGTTTTATTTATAAGAATACTACGGATAGTACTAGTACAACCCACTATTCACCAATATCAGCCTTCTGCTTCATCAAACCACGACCCCTCGACGGCAAGTCTGCCAAAGCAGACCAAAGGATTGCTATCTTGATCCACTCTACTTCAAGAAGTCTAGGACTTGCCACACTACCCTACCCCCCTACGGGGAGGGCATGTCTCCCCCCAGCTACAGTGACACCCCCGCAGGTACCCGCTTCGTGCACACGTCGGAGGGGCGCTGCCTCATCACGCGCGTGGCGCCCTGCCCCGCCTGCCTGCGCGACGCCGCCGCCCGCCTCAAGCAGGTACACGACCACCACTAGTTTCTAAACGAACACTCCTTCTATACAAATTAATACCAAATGAAAGTGATTGAATTCATCACTAGCGCCATCTATTATCTTAATACCAATCACATTAAAAGATTATGAGTTCACTGGTGTTAAATGTAGCTTTTTTCAAAAGAAACACACTGTGTCTCATGAAATTGTAATAATATCCTTCACATTTCAAAGCTTGCAAAGTAATTAGAAAGCGTGTGTATGTGTTCCGCAGGCAGACGCGTCCCCTGAACTGGAGCGCGCGGAGCAGTGTGAGGAGCAGAGCGCGGAGCCGCGGCCGCGCCTGTCGCAGGACTCGCGCGCCAGCGACGGCGACAGCGGCGTCGGCGCTGACTCCGCATGTGAGTGCCGGGGGGAGGGGGGAGGGGGTGTCGTGAGGGGTGTCCTATGTGTTTGTGCTTATTATTTTACATATTGTACATCTTTTTAATCTCTTACATAACTGTTTCACAAAATGAAACAAGCGATTCATAGAATTGGTTGCGCTATCTAGTTTAAAACAAAAACGAACAATCGAAATGCATCATAAATTATTTTTAACAAAAAAACAAAAACCGACTTCCAAACTTAATAAATCTTAACTAAAAAGTAGAAAATAATACTTTTAAGGACTTTGTTAATTTTGGATTCGGTGCCAGCCAGGTATTTTGATTATGTTTACAAATTGATAGGTTAATCGAATATGTATCTATTTAGGGCTACTTTGCTTTGGCTTTGGAAGCACTACCTTTCATATAACAAAAGAATCATCAAAATCGGTTCACCCAGTTCAAAGTTATGAGCTAACAAACTAAAAAAAAAAAATACAGACGAATTGATAACCTCCTCCTTTTGGAAGTCGGTTGAAAATAAAAACCTGTATGAACATTTATATACATATAATTTTGTATCTGTGTGTCGACAGCGTCATCTCGCGTGGGGTCGGCGGAGGGCGCGGCGGCGGCGGGCGCGGGGGCGGCGGGCGCGGCGGGGGGCGGGGGCGTGCCCGCCACGTGCTGGACGCTGGAGGAGTGCGTGCTGGCGGCGTGCTCGGGCGCCGCGCTGCGCTGCCCGCTGCACCCCGACGTGCAGCTGGCCGACGTCGCGCCGGACGCGGTCCGTAACCCACACCTCCTCATCGTAGGGCGGTCTACTTTCGTTACATTTATAAGATTTTCTATTTTCATACACCAGTGTCTATATGTACCACTTTGGAAAAATATTAAAAGGGTGGTGTTGAAATTACAACATTTTTATTGATTGATAACTTAATTTAAACTTTTTTTAATTATTGCTGTATTTCATTCTGAATTTTAAATATAAAAAGTTTTAAAAACTAACTAATACTATACAATCATATTCTTGTGTCTACTTTTTACCTTATAACTTTTAGATCTAGATGAAACTTAGTGTACATATAAGCTATGACCTGGAGGACGATATGTAAAGTCAGTCGGTTGGTCTCGCTACAGCTGCTGCTGGACCTGGAGGAGGAGAAGCGCGCGCGCTGGGAGCACATCACGTGCGCGGCGGTGGCGGGGCGCGGCGCCTTCGGCACGGTGCTGACGGGCACGTGGCGGCGCCCCGGCGCGGCGCCCCTGCCCGTGGCCGTCAAGGCGCTGCAGCCCGTGGCGCCGCCCGACCCCGCCGACCTCGCCGCGCTGCAGGCCTACAAAGTACGCTCACATTCATTGCTGTTTAAGATGGTTTTTATTAAAGTTTCCTATGATCTTAGAACACTCCACAAGGAATTTAGGCTGACTTAATTTAAAATGTTCTACTTAATATTAATATGTAAGGAAAAAATACTCTGGATGAAATCTTTAATTGTAATAAATTAAAAGATTTAAAAAAGTATCCGGCTCGAAGGACCATTTAATAATGTATCGGTTTTTGTTGACTAACTTGCTATTAGAATGTTAAAAAGAAATACAACTTGTAGGTAATAATGAGCACGCGCGGCTTATTTGCTAGCAGAAAGTGAACTATCAATAAAAATAATGTTTGTAATACTTAAACGCTTAGTATTTTCGAAGTAATAAGTTTTTATAATGAAAAATCAAAAATGAAAAATGGATCGTGAAAGTATTTTCTTACGATATGACAGATTTAAACAATAGTATGAAGTTGGTCGTTATTTACTATAACATTAAAATGCTTGCAACAGTCACGTGCAACGTGAGCACTGAGCAGTTGTATTGACCAACATGAGTGAATGGATGTGTGCGTGCGCAGGCGGCGGTGTCGCGGTGGGAGCGCGACGCGTGGGGCGGCGCGTGCCGCGCGTACTGCGGCCTGCGCCAGGAGCTGGGCATCCTGCTGCGGCTGCGGCACGCGCACGTGCTGCCGCTGCTGGCGGCGTGCGCGGCGCCGCTGGCGCTGCTGCTGGCGGCGGCGCCGCTGGGCGCGCTGGCGGGCGCGCTGCGGCGCTACGCGGGCTGCGGCGCGCGCGTGGGCCCGCGGGTGGCGCGCGCGCTGGCGCTGCAGGCGGCGCGTGCGCTGGAGTACCTGCACGCGCGCCGCGTGCTGTACCGCGACCTCAAGGCGGAGAACGTGCTGGTGTGGGCGCTGCCGGCGCCCGCCGACGCCGCGCGCGCCGAGCTCGCGCCCGGCCCCCTCGACGTGCACATCAAGCTCGGCGACTACGGTGAGCCCGACTTCACAATACACGCAAACACTAAACTGCTTTTTTTGTATGTATTAGCTGTGTGATGTCATTTTAAATCCAATATGGCGAAACAACAGGACGGGGCTTTAAAGTAAAGACTATTTACTAAGAATATTGACAATTTAAAATTTATGATCAAAGATAACCGACAAGCAAACCCGCAGACATAAGTGAGTGAGTAAGCTGAAGTGGCCACCTGTCCGCAGGCATCTCCCGTCTGGCGCCGCCCTCCGGCACGAAAGGCTTCGGCGGCACGGAGGGGTTCATGGCGCCCGAGATCATGCGCTACAACGGCGAGGAGGAGTACACAGAGAAGGTCCATCAGCTGAATAATTTTATTAATATTACCAAATTAATAAAATTTTGTAGTTTTGAAATCACTACATATTTTGAAAATAAAGTCCTGCAGCGCGTCTGTCTGTCTGTCTGTTCGCGATAAACTCAAAATCGATTGCATTTGTTTTTATGATGTTTTCACCAATGGGTAGAATGGTTCTCGAGGAAGGTTTTAGTATATAATTTGTCAAGTTTAAAATTGTGGATAGGCACTATCACACAGCAAGAAATCTAACTAAACAATATGTCCTATTTCAGGTGGACTGCTTCTCGTACGGCATGCTGCTGTACGAGATCTTCACGCTGCGGCAGCCTTTCGAGGGACACGAGGCCGTGAAGGAGGCCGTGCTGGAGGGCGCGCGCCCGCCGCTCTCCGCCAGGGTGAGCTGGTTGTCTCTGTCACTCATTTATGATTAACAAGTAGTGTGGTCCTTGTTCTGCCACAGTCATGATTTTTTTATTTTTTTTCTGTAACTTAGTTTTAGACCAAAAGTTTTTAAAACACCACATTTTTTTTTTATTTCGTAATCTGACATTACTTAAATGAAATCAATTCATAAAAACAAGCCACGTTGCGAAATGATAGAGGTGAAACAGTGCAGTAGTGAGGACGTGGTTGTCTGACGGGCAGGACCTGGAGTACCCGGTGAACCTGCTGGAGGTGATGCGGCGCTGCTGGGCGGGCGCGCCGGAGCTGCGGCCGTCCGCCGCCGCGCTCACCGCGCTGTGCGCCGCGCCCGAGAGCCTCGCGCTGCGCGACGCCGCCGCCGCGCGCGCGCCCGCGCCCGCCGCGCCCGCCGCCGCCGTGCCCGTGCGCCGCCGCGCTGGTGAGGCACAACACGCCCCCCACCCCCCCACACTGCTCCCCACTTTTTTTTGGTTTCTGAAGGAAACTGCATGAGGTCCTACCGATCCGTCAACTGGTGGGGACTGTGAGACTCTTACTCACTGAAACATCCAGCGGAACCCGTCGTCGCCACAGAGCATCCCGACCGAAACTGGTCTCCCCTACTCAACATACCCTCAACCACCTTATTTTTTGTCCATAAAATAGAAAGAAAAAGATGGAAAATATTTCTAAAATATTTACTTTTTTTTTTGTCTGTTCGAGTAAGAAAAGTTGGTAAATTGATGAGGAGTTAATACATTTAACCATAAGATTTAAATATTTCACAGATTATAAACAAACCTATAATTTAATAGATAACATTATCATGTCAGCTTTCGACATTCATCATTCCTTCCTCCATGTTCCAGCTGACAGCACTTCGGACACGTTTGGCTCATGGAGCTCGACGGAGGAGGCGGCGGGCGAGGCGGGGGCCGCGGCGGGGGCGGGCGCGGGAGGCGGCGTGGGCGGGGGCGAGGGCGACGGGGAGGGGTGGGAGGTGTGGTACGGCGGGGCGGAGCCGGAGCGCGCGCACGCACTGCTGGCCACGCCCACCGCCTTCACGCACCACCACACGCTGCGCGTGCCGCCCGGTCAGACTCGCTATGGTTTTCTTTTTAAGATAACAGATGGCGTTAGTAGTGAATAATATTACACTATAGCTTGGTACATTTGAATTGTATAAATGGAGTCGTTGAAGTGACGTTTGAGAGAGAATGTGTGTTCAATAGGAGGTTTATTCGTTTATAGCTGTAAATCAGAGGCCATGAGTTTGATTCTCAGTTAGGGTCAAGTGTAGTTGCAAAGGTTTTCTGCCAAGATAATCTTATTAACAATCCGGAATACGAAGTTGGCGATGTTTCACATCAAGTTTAGGAGAGCAAGTGTCTCATTAATCCCTCCCCTGATCTCTCATTGCATATCTGTCAATTTTTTTTAATAATGAATACAGATAATAAAATAAAGCCGTCCACAGACAAGACGGAGCCGGTGATCGTGACGGCGCTGTGCCGCGTCGCCGGCAACGTGTGGCTCGGTGACTCCGTGGGCAGGGTGTTCGTGTACGAGTGAGTACACACTATTAATATTATTTTATCCATAGATATCGATATAGCATTTTGATTTCATTTAATAACTAAGTCAAAACTTGACTTAGATTTGTTTTGCTGAAGTGCTAGCGCCATTTTTTGGCAATTATTAATATTGATGTGATTTTATTTAAAATAGGTGGTTTTCAACAAACAAGCTTCAATTTTAATCTCCAGAAACGTGCACTTACTAATTTAAATAATACAATTTAGCCAACTTTAAATAAATGTAATAACATTGTCATATTCAAATTATACTAACAGTAGTGTTACTTTCGCTAATATTGATATGTGTACAAAACATAATCCAAATCAGTCATTTCAACGTTAAAGTGTTACAAACACTCACTCTTGCTTATTCATTTTTTTTCTCACTTTACTGTCGTTTTTACAACATTACGATAATCAATAACAATAATTCAGAGCTGTAGGGTTATTGAGCTGAATGGTGTTGTTGTTGTTGATGATAATGACGTTATTGATGATGGTGATGATGTTGTTGGTGATGATGATGTGGTTGTGTGCGGCAGCGTGTCGACGTGCGCGCTGCAGTGGAGCGTGCGGCTGCAGGAGGTGGTGGGCGGCGCGCCCAGCGCCGTGGCCGCGCTGCGCCCGCTGGCGCCGCTGCCGCGCCTCGCGCTCGCGCTCGCCTGCGGCAGGTGCGCACACGCCTTTTTGATGAGGGGGACGGGGAGAGTCCGACCCTTGGTCGCTGGGGAACGGACAGGGAAGGAGGTTGTTCTGGGGCAAAAGTTCCTCCCCTTATCCTTCTCATCCCTCTTCTTACAACTGCTCCTCCTCGTCCCCCTCCTCAATTAATCTCCTATTCAACCTGAGACTTCAATATTTTTTTTCTGCCCTCTGTACTGTTTATATAATTACATATTATATTAATATTATCATCATTATTCTCCACAGATTTTCGAAATAATTTTTAATTTAAAATGTCAATAAAACTTTACTACTGAAAGTCGACTATTCCGTCATTTGCTGAATTTCCGTGATTTCATATAACCGAGACAAAGTATATGTCAAGTTGGTGTGTGCAGGCTGTTCCTGGTGAGCACGTCGCGGCCGGCGGCGGAGAGCAGCTTCGTGCTGACGGAGCTGGGCACCGCCACCGAGCTGGCCTGCCTCGCCGCCGCCGCCACCGACGCCGGGTACGACTTACACTTACTTACTTATCTCTTTGTGTTCTGGATATAAGTTGTAACGAATTCCCTTGAAGTTTACTTCTCACTCTAAAAAAGATGGCGGAATGTTTTTTTACCGGCTCAATATGATCAAGTGTTGAATGAAAGAGCTTGTTGAAAAGAGAAGAAATAAAAATTACTTCGGTTAAATTATACTGATACGGAAACTATAAGCCAGCCATTTTGGCGCTCAGCGTGACGTCATAGTCTATGACACAAAAGTACTAAACGACAGCGCTCTATTATAAGGTTTGACGTCACATTCGGTTTGACCAATGGCAAATCGTTTCAAATACTTTGAATTTCCTGTCCTTAGTTTCACTTTTTAATTATTATATCCTTAATTAAAACAATTTATATTAAATAAAGAATAAAGGCCTAATTCAAAGGCGATAAAGTTTAAAATAAAAATTTCACTTCCATTGTCCTCAATATGACCCCGCGCCCACCACAGCGTGGAGGTGTGGGCGGGCGGCGACAACCTGTACACCTACACCGTGACGGAGGATGGCGTCAGCGCGGCCGAGACCCTGCCCTGCCCCGCCCCCGCGCCCGCCCCCGCCCCCGACGCGCCCCCGGGGGCGGGCGGCGGCGGGGGCGGGGCGCCCCGCATGGCGCTGCTGGCGGCCTCCGAGCACGGGCCCACCGTGCTCGGCAGCTGCAAGGGAGGTGGGTAACCTTCATATACTAAGAATGAAAATCATATAATAAGAATAATGGCTGTAATGACAGATAAAAATTAAATTTACTTATAAAGAAGTGACAAGTGGCGCCATCTATTGGCAGTAACAAACTACAGTACTTTTAGATAATTAGACATGCTTATAGTGCCATTGCCGTACAATTTGTCTGATATATGAGAAACCTGTTTTTAAAATTATATCTTGTATTGATTTATGAATTATGATCTTAATACATAAATATTTTGAGCTATTCCACAGTAAATAAGACTGATGTGTGACTACCCCCTATGACCCGTGTGTCCGCGTGTGTGCAGACGTGTGCGTGTACGCGTGGTGCGCGCGCTCGCGGCGGGCGGCGGCGCGCCTCGACTGCAGCAAGCTGGCGCCCTGCTCCGAGAGCCTGCAGTCCATCGCGCTCGACCACCCGCTCGGACACGAGCGCTGCCGGGTGCGCACGCGCACACACACACACACACACACCACGCGCACACATACACGCACACTCGTGATATTTAGTGAGAGATATGATGAAAAGTAACCATTTTTTTTTAAATACTCCATTCCACTTTTCCATCTCATAAATTGTTATTGCTTCAAATTTTACTTACCCGTGAAAAGTTAAAGCGAAACTGAAAATCGAAAGCAACTCACTCACCAAATACAACACATTTTTTTTATCTAAACTTATCTTTTTTATATAACGTAATTATATGTGTGTCTGTGCGTGCGTCAGGTGACGGCGCTGGCGGCGCTGGGCGAGGAGGCGTACGTGGGCACGGCGTGGGGCTGCGTGGTGGTCGCCACCGCCACCTCGCTGCGCCCGCTCACCGTATTCCGCCCCTACGAGGAGGAGGTGGGTGGACACTTTCTGCAGTTATTACTATTGAATTTGTATTTACTGTGGTTTGTTTAACATCTAATTTAAACATTTAGTAAAACAAGAAAAACAAAAAATAATGCTTCAGTAGAATAAATTTCACTCTATATATAGTCAAATACGGCTCGAATGACCATCTTATGCATACTTTACTCTATCGTACACATAAACGTAAACCAATTGAAACGTAAAAAAATTGTAAAAGAAATATATATGTAGTTCTTTATAAAGTCGTCGATTAAGATCCGGTTCGAAGGACCACAAAATATTACTAATTGTTCCTCAACATTAGACGTATGTTGTGTGTGTGTGGCAGGTGCTGGCGATCGTGCCGCTGCGCGCGCACGGGCGCTGCCGCGGCGCGCACGTGGCCACGCTGGGCGCCGGGTACCGCCCGCTGCTGCAGCGCTACGCGCCCAGCGCGGTACGCCACATGCTATATATATCATTCCTTTTTTTTATAGAGGTTTAAATGAGTTATTTGCAACAAGTTTACATATTTATAAATATGTGGAAACCAAATGATAATTAGTTCCTATCGATATGATCTTATGATGAAGCCAGATAGTGAAACTGTTCAAGGTACAAAGTACCACTCGAAACGTTTTGCCAGGTCCTCACACATTACACTTATTTTAGTTTTTTTTTTCTATGAAACCAATGCCAAAATTATTTTTTTTTATAGTACATCAACAATCTGATATCCATAACACAAGCCTCGTAGCTTACCAATACAATATGCCAACATATTTATTTATTTGATGTAATCTCGTGCAGCCAAACGCCAGCCAGTCGCACGCCGGCTACTACTGCCTGCTGTGGCGCGCGCAGCACTGGCTGCCCGACTAGCGCGGCCGGCCGCGTTGCCAGCATGCAGACACTTATGAGATTGACAAGCGAATGACACTACTATTGTTTTCGTTCATAATAATTCACAGATTAAAAACAATAGGCTTAATAGTTAAATAATTTAAACAACAGATAAAAAATGTTGAAATTAACTTTTTTTATAAGTTTTGTAAATTGTAATAAATATATCTGGCAACACTCGTACGTGCCATTAGATGCCAAATGAATGGATCTGGTAGCTTGAAATTAGTCTTATTGCTTCTAATTTATATTAAATGTTAAAATCGATTTTATTATTTGTAAAATCGATTACAATTGTTTCTGACGATCGTCGATTAGAATGCGGTTCCCAAATTTTGCCACGGAACCCTAATTGATCATATTTTTAAGGGTACCCCATTTTAATAATAACTAATATGTTCGTATTTTAATTAGAATACTTTCTTATTGGACTTGAAAGAAAGAATAATAAAATAATATATTTTTTTTCTATATACTTATTTTATTAATACTAAAATTATGCTTCAAATCTGACAATGTCTCATTTAATATTCGGACAGAACCTCGAACCCGTGACCCGTCCAGAACCCTAGGGTTCCACGGTAACAATTTGGGAACCGCTGTCTAATAGTCGTTACTATCACCAAAGCGTATGAAACATATAGTCGGCCAACGGACGTGACAGCCCAAGCTGCTATACACTTATGTCCCGAGCGAGTGTATGGCAGCTTGGGCTGTCACGTCCGTTGGCCGACTGTAGGTTTCATAAGCTATGGTATCAGTGTATTTACGTTTTTGTACTACAGTCTTGTAAAGACTTGGGGCTTATCATATTATATAGAAAAAATATATATTTATATTTAAATATATATACATATACAGAGTGTATGTATGGATTTGTGGGTCACGAATATTTTAATTAAATATTTAAAAAAAAATGAGTTGTATGGGATATGCTTTGTTAGATTGTAATTTATTTTTTTATTATCTGTGTACCATTTTATTTTGCTATTATTGACGGAACGTTTGCCTCAGTTTGTTTGCGGTCGCGGGTTCGAGTCCCGCCGGATTCATTTGTTGAGCTTGAATGCTTGTACTCCAGTCTTAGGTTTTTATATTTATAATATGTAAGTGTTATGATCTCAATAGTATCTGCTAACCGACTTAAACAAATATAGGTACTGTATTCTGTCATTTCAATGAAATCGCTAATTGTAAGGTAATTTTAATTCTTTTAAAATACTTATAATTTGGTAATATTCATATATTATTGTTAAAAACTAATATTTTAGTTTTTTTTTTCTTTTGGGGAATGCTCTAAATAGAAAAAATACAAAAAAACTATTTTTTTGTCTGTTTGCCCGCATTTTATATTTACATATATACTGCTATATATACTGCTAAAGAAAAATGCCGCTTTCGTTTGAAACTAAGCTTTTCTAAATTATACTAACATATTACCTTTATTCGCAAGTCGGTTAACTACGTCACAGTAAACTTAAAGTCTACCAAAGTCATAAGTGATTCATACAAAATTTTGTATTTCGAATTCGTAGTAAAGAAGTGCACTTAACCGACTTGCAAATTAAGGTATCTTCTATCTCTATAGTGTTAAAAAAAATAAAAATACTGATTATAAGGAATGATTCAATGTAAGATTTTGATTTTGATAGTTTAAATATTTTTTTTTTATATTATATAAGTACTGTTACTTATATTTACTTTATTTAATATTTATATTTAAAAAAAATCTTTTTTTTTAATCTCAGTTTAATTAAAAAGTTCTTAATTATTTTTTTAACCCTAGAACCCTACTCGGGGTGCTGGAGCACCCCACATGGTTTTGTTTTCGAAATTATCTCATCAGCTTTAAGCGCACAGCTTTGACTTCCCGTGTATTTTACTTTGAGGCCACGCGCTATGGACTGGTTAGAGACACTGTGACAGACAGACGGTATAGACGCGTGTACGTGTGTCATTGGGTGCTGTAGCACCCCAGTGTAGTAACAACGTAAGTATTTTAAAAAATTATAGCTATTATTTTTTTAAGATCATTGCGAATTTTACACTATTTTAGTAAATATAATAGTTATAGCATACATAATTGATTGTTAAGATTATGTTTTACAAAAACAGTGAATCTGTAAACTTGAATTTAGGTTCATTTTTCCTTTGAAATACTAAAATACCTATAGCACAACAGCAATATTTTCTATTTTTTACTATATTGTCTGCAGATGGCTATGAACAGGGGATCGATCAAAGAGGAATTATATCTCATACTAACAACAACGCGAAAAAACATAGGCAAAATACCAAAATCATTATTGGTGTTAACAAATATAGAAAAAATACCACTATATTTGCGTATGACGGAGCTCTCATTCTTTTGTCCTATTACCCACCAAAATCGACGAAAAAGAAAGCATCGTCATGTTGTCAACGCTCCACGACTCTCCAGACAATAATAATGAAGTCCAGATACCAGAAATTACACATTTGTATAATAAGTCAAAGGGAGGAGTGGATGTTTTCGATGAAATGGCCAAAAAATACTCTCTACAAAGAAAAACCAAACTTTGGTCAATGTGCATTTTCTATGGGTTATAAATGGAATTGCTATCAATTCTTGGGTTCTTTTTAAATGCTCATGAGCAAATAATATACGTGACATTAAGTATCGTCGCACTTTTCTGAAATAATTGGGACTAAATCTCATAGAGGTACACTTAGAGGAACGCCTACAAAGTTCAACTTTGAGGAGGGATATAAAAGAAATTATTGCAGCGATCCTCAAAAAACCTATGCCTGTCGATGCTTCTGGGTCTCAACATTGCTCCTAGGGGCGATGTGGTTTCTGCCCAAGAAACACGGATCAAAAAAAAAACAACCAGGTGCACTAGGTACAAAAATCCCATTTGTTTGGAGTACCAAATTAAAGTATGAAAAAAATGCTGAAATTGAATTGTCGTATTAAATTATAAGACCGATTTGTGATCTCATTGTGTTAATTAATATAAATAAAAATATAATTTCATAAACTTCTTTTTATTTATATACTTTTAGACTATTTAAGTTTGGGGTTCCTCGTCACCCCAGTGTAGGAACACTGTATACGCCAGACAGTGTAGGGTTCTAGGGTTAAGTATAGTGATAGTAAAATGAAGTTTTCTATTTTGGTTGTGCTTTACTTTATAGTTCTATATTATTATTTTTTTTATGAATGTACTTTAAGATAGGGTTTAATTAAATATTTATAAAAAATATTTTTCACAGTTTTTTTATTATTGGCTATATTCAAAGTTTGGATTTTCAACCGACTTCAATATAGGAGTTCTCAATTCGGTGGAATGTTTGTTTCACAAGAACTCTGTCATTTGTTAACAAAAAAATGACATGATTCTCTTCACTTTGCTTTTACTTTGTCTTCACTAAAATAACCTTCTTTCAAAAATATACCAATCAGAGTGTTTTTTAAGTTTTTTTGTAAATATATTATGTATTTTTCTATTTGAGTGAGATATTTAAGCCACTCCATATGTCGATAACTTCTCTTATATTTATTTCAGTCTTCTATTTAAAAATGTATGGTTAGTATATTACATTTTTTTTTATTTTCTTGAAAAATTACTGAAACAGAGTTAAGCGACTTACGAATTAGGTACCGTTATGTAGTTTTAAAACAGAAAGGATTTCTAAAATTTTTGTACATTCCTTTTTTTTCATAAATTAAATTAATTTAGAATAAACCGTATGGATATCCAAACAACATTACATTTTCATTTTTTTTCGTTATTTTT
Source organism: Boloria euphrosyne (assembly GCA_951802675.2). NCBI lineage: Eukaryota > Metazoa > Arthropoda > Insecta > Lepidoptera > Nymphalidae > Boloria > Boloria euphrosyne. Next base: position 648,535 of record OX637895.1, read on the forward strand.
TTATTTTTAGTAATATTTTTTTTTCATATTTTTTATATTTAAAATTCCGTCCAGTGTTTCCATTACTTTTACATTTTTATTACTTGTTTTATATAGCTTTATCTCATAAAAATCGCAGTGAATTTAGTTATATTAAAAATTTCGCTTCACGTCTCAAGCACAATGTGTCAGTAAACAAAAATTATTTTCACGAATAAATCTATGTATTTTTTTATAAATATCTCCTATCCTTTCCTATAGCAATATACTCCTCTCTCTCACACTCCATCTCACTCTCTCGCTCTATTCATAGCTTATTTTGTAATAATGTTTGAGTTGAGTTGTGCGCTTTTAATTATGAAGTTTTGTAAACCAAAGATGTGTAATAAATATTATAGTACAGCCTGTTACTGTGTTTCATTTATTTCAATACCTTAGTGGTGAAAACTTCACTGAAAAGTGTATGAATATTAAATTTATTCCTACATGAAAAAGAAGGGTCAAGGGTGCGATTTAAAACTGTGCAGGACGATAGTAATGGGGGGAGGGGGGGGAGTGTACGTAACGTAACGTAACGGTTGGTCGTGACAAGAGAACACAAAAAAGCCTTAATATCATGACTTAATAAAATTATTGTAACAATACATAAAACTAGTTCAGAAGGAAAAGTTAAGGGAGAGTCAAAGTAATAAACACTTTAAAAGTACAAGCACAATCGCTGTGTTTGGCAGAAAAAAGCGCTTGAGAGCGCTTACCAGCGCTGAAAACAAACTATACAGTTTTCGGCCAGGACACGTTTGCTAACTTAGCTGAACCCAATCCGCCATTTTACTTATTTATTTTGTTTGTTTTGAAGTAGAGTTTATAAGTTGTTTAATGTTTTGTGCAATTAGTTTCAAGTAATATTAAAACAAATAATAATGTGAGTCCAAAAAAAAAATTTTGTATGAATACTTTACAACCATGTATTTAAGATAGGTAGAAAAATAGCTATTCACCATTTGATAGCGCTTACCGCTAGCGATCGCCATTTTGCTTACAAGCGCTGCCTAACACTTTTTTCTGCCAAATACAGCGAATAAGTCCACATACAAAAACTAGCGAAAACGATTAAATAACATAAAATAAGTAATTAGCATCAAGTGTTAATTGTATAAGTCACCCACATATCTAACCCTCGCTCTGTCCAAATTCGTTCCTAGATACATTTTAACGGTTACTATTGATTTCTCAGAAATGAGATATTTTTTTGGCTTTTTTTTATTATATTCTTTTACAGTGCAAGTAAAATGGAGAAGTCGTGTTAACTCTTTGGTTTTCTAACAGATGGCGTTAGTCGTACAATAACATTCTATCCAATGAACACAACATTGTTAATGTTCATTTTTTTTTAATGGATATAAAATTATAGTTTTTTTTTGCGAGATAACAGATCTAGATATGAAGTAAAATTACTATGTTAAATAACAAATCTATAGGCGTGATAGTTTTTGAGTAAAGTGTACCACAATATGCTCAGGTCGTGGGATAGTGTTAGGTCTCGCTTCTCTCGCCCTAATTGTATAAGGGAAGTAAATCCTTACTAAATGTATAACAAAGTTTGGTAGTAAACATGAATTTAGTCTTAAATGATCATCATTCTGATCTGATTTAATGCTCTAAGTTCTGATATGACAACACACATGGTTTTGTTCGGATACGCTGAGAATAGACTAGGAGTTAATTTTAGGCGGACGTAAATAAAATAAAAATTCTAAAAAAGTATTACATTATAAAATCAGCCCTGAAAATATTTTTTCTGTTTAATTTTTTCTAATATTAATACATTCACAGTATACATATATTCGGATAGTTGGACTAAATGACAAAATATGTGTCGTATAAATAGTTTATAAGTAATAATTGTAATTAGTAACTACCCTACTTAATAACTGACGAAACAACGTGGTAGTGTGGTAAAAGTAAAATTATATTTGAATTAATTAATTAGTCGGTTATGTGGCGAACACAGAGTTTTCTAGAGGCGTGGGAGGAAAGGAAGGCGTATTTGATACGCAGTTTATTTGAAGATGTACCTTGTAAGTTTTATAAATTACATTAACTACGAATTTAGGTTATGAAAGTGCTTATTATAAAATAAACGAATATTAAACAGATTAAATTTTCACAAAGATTTACCATGTATGTACTACTGCCTCGGTGGCTAGCATGTACGTTCACACATCGAGAGGTCCTGGGTTCGACTTCCGAGTCAGGACACGTTTAATAGTCTTTCTGTATAGTAAGTCTCAGTAACAGCCCGGAGTTAGGAAGTTGGTGGTGTTACCCCCGTGCCTTGGAGAGCACGTAAAGCGGTCGCTCCTGCGCCTTAGCTCTCACTAGTGTCTCGCGTCGTCCCACCGGAGTATGAGAGTGACAGGAACAGAGAGTGCACTTGTGTCTGCACTATAATATCTCCTGCGCAGTTGGCCAGTCTCAATGAGCCGTCATGACCGAAGTCGGTCGGAGAACATTATCATTTTCTAGATACATACAACTCACACACATACCTAATTCATTTTCCCTAAATAATATTTTTAATAGTACACAATAGTTAAGAATATATGACGCTTAGAAAGAAGAGTGATGCTGTTTCAATTCCGTGATTTATTTATTAAATTTACTATTGCCAACAGATTTATCACCAGTTCAAGAGGAAGCAGAACCGGGTTCATCTTCATCCGATGATGAGTTTAGATCTGAAAGTCCCCTACCAGATCTTATCATTGAGGTAGAACCCAAAAAACCAAACCCACACGATGAAGAATCTGAGGAATTTTATGAACGTTTGGCTAAAGAAATGAGACGCCTCTATAAAAGGGACAATAATATAGACTCTTCCACAGCCTCTTCAAGTTCACTCGAAAGTTTTGAAAAACATGAATTTGAACAACGATTTAGCACACCATTGCAAAACGGTAGCTCGGATTCTGAAAATATTGAAGACATAAGCGAACCAGAGACGCCGAGCCGAAGCGAGTTACTACTTAGCAATCAAACAATGCAAAGAAATTCTAATGAAGTAGAATTTGAAGGAAATAATAGTAGTAGTAGTAGTACGGCGTCTGGAGATAACTCGTGTTTTCAACAAGTAATAACCCAAGCAGAAGTTCACACCCATGTAGAAGATGGCAATGTTAGTCGTGGAGGAGAATCTGAGGGTCTTGCAGAAACCAGTGGTACGTTTAATTGTATTTTGTAATGTTTAAAAAGTTCAAATATTTTTATTCCATTATATTTATTCCATTAGTAATAAGATTTTCTTGTCTTATTTTAGTTGTAAGTTAACGCTAATGCTCTATACTCGTTATCTCCTCGTACTTGAAAGAAGTACTGGTATATGTATTTTTGTATGTTTGTGACGAATAAACTTAAAATATGCTGGATCGAATTTAAAAATACTTTCATCATTAGAATACGACATTATCCATGAGTAACAAGCTATAATTGTTACTAGAAAAAATAGGCATCTGCACTAAATCTTCAATAATATAACCCAAGCTGTAGAAGAATTATACATAAAATGTTTTTCATCGCAAGAGCTGCGGAAACTATTGATGAGAGAAAATTAACAATTTTTACTATTTTAAAAGTTGATAGAAATGTAGATCAAAGTCAAACTATGTTATCCATCTCATTGTCCGGATCCCTTCAACTGCCAGATGGTTAATACAATACTTTAAATAAATACATGATGTTATAAATTTGAACACCCATGACTGGTGTACAAGCAGTCGTGCTCATGTCATTTACCAAATGTTACAGTTAATGAAATGTCCTTTATTATATTTCAGATGCGAGCAGAAGAAACACCGCAAGCAGCGAGCTGTCGAGTCACTTCTCTACAGAATTGATGAGACAAGTTCAAGATTTTGCCTCCTTCGGATCTTTGCCGCGCTACGAACGATCTAAATCAGATTCAGAAAATGTCATTAGCAATAAAGATTTATCCTTAGAGGTGCAACCAATGGAACTGTCGGAGGAAATCATTTCCTATGGACTTGGACAAGGAGTTGGAGAGGCAACGCATGAGTCTTCCAGTGATTTGAGTAATTTCTTAAGCACTTTTACACCAGTTTCTAAACGAAATTCTCAAATTGTTAGGAAAACATTTCGGAGACGGTTGGATCCTTACACAGTCCACTCCTCTTCCACGAGCAGGAGGGTTGTTGGTGGCGCTGACGCGACCACTCAGACTTCCTTCTCTGATGATGAACCAGATTGGAGTACATTGTGGAATAACTTTTTTGTAGGAAATCCAACTGTTTATACTTTGTGCTCTTGTAGAAATCATGTCTGCTCGTAAGAGCCAATTATGAAAACTAAAGAAGAAGAAGAAGAAAATACTTTTTTTTAATTTTTTTTAATTTATCTACATAATGTAGTTTATTTTTTGATACAAAATGATTTTTCTTGAAAGTTTAAAAATATTGTATATGTTATATACAAAAGCATAATAAATTGACAACAATAAATACAACATTCGTTTTCTTTAAACCTTGCATTTATTTCGAACTACTTAACATTTCTCGCCGCGCCACTCGTGTTACAGAGACCGGAAACCAAATTCTTAGATTTAGGTTTTAGTACCTGGATGACAGCTTGCTCGGTATTTTTAAGAAAAATGTTATTATTATTCGCCAATAGATGTCGGGAAGAGTCATATTTTTCTGTTTAAGTTGCAATACTGGGCTACACAAACAACACCTTTTCAACCGACTTCCAAAAGGAGGAGGTTATCAATTCGTCTGTATGTTTTTTTTTGTTATTTTCTTTCAATAAAAATAAAATAATAAGTTTATGTTTAAGTTGATTATCGATAAAGTTGATTATTGAAAACACGAATAAAACAACATTTTCTGAAAATGAATCTTCTTTTTGTGAAATGAATGATTTTGTATTTTTATTTTTGATTCAATTGTGTTCTTTAGAAATTATATTCAAGTTCGAATTACATTTACAAGAATTGCTCGTAGTAAGTATTAGATATATATTATATCATCAGTTCTACATTAATTGTGTATTCGTAGTATGAGTATATAAAAGGGTACCAGGAATAAAATGAAAAAATATTGAATGGCGAAATATATAAATATTATAGATTAAGATCCCAGAGCGTTCTGACATAACTTATTTTCACATGGATGAAACCTTCACGACTTAGTAGCGTCTAGTATACTTTAAATACCTGCCTACTTGTGGAGCTTGCCCTGTGACACATGGGCAGGTACCAGGTGAGAAAGGTAACTAAAAATATGAGTTATCTAACTTAAATTTGTGTTGGGGACGAAACACGACGAGGCGGCGGCGAAGACACCCGACGACGCACGGTAGCAGCCGACGACTCGCGACTATTAGATTTAAGCCCCACCCCCTTTTGTTTGCTCATTAAAGTAGTATCTATTGTGCGTAGACATAGTTAGGCCACGCCCCCTTTTTTGTGTATATATTCGGGCATTTTTGTATGCGGCGGTCATTCCGAAGACAGCCAAGCAAGAGGAAGCATTAGGAATAAATAAAAGAAGAAATCAAGCAGTGTTTTATTGAAGAAACACCCCCTTATACAGTCCACTACAAGTTGGTCCATCGAGCGCCGGATTCAAGAGTGAAGAAGTATCCAGCGACTAGAACGTCTTCGTCGATTGGAAGAGTGAAGAAGTATCCAACGACTAGAACGTTTTCGTCGATTTCAAGGGTGAAGAAATATCCAGCGACAAGAACGTCTAAGCAATGGTCATCACCAGGAGCCAAGGTGATGCTGCGGAGGTGGACGACCAGCGCCGCCTGGAGGGTCAGCGCCGCATTGATGGGCAGCGCGTCCCGGGAACCCAGCGACGATTGGAGGGTCGGCGTCACCTGGAAGAACAGCAACACCTGGAAGGCCAGCAACACCTGGAAGGTCAGGGAAACCTGGCAGCGCAGGGACCGCTGGAAGATCAAAGGCACCTGGAGGATCTGCGACGCCTGGAAGAGCAGCGACGCATCGAGCTGGAGCGAAGAAGACGACTCTCCCTGGATCCACCAGCCTCGCCGGTTACACGGTTGGATGCGGAGGTTAGGCAAGGGGCTGTTATGGATGCCTCTGCCCCCACAACCTCCACGGCCTTCAGACCCCCTGAAGACTGGAGACAGACCTAGAACCAGGTCTCCAGGGCGTTCAGTGCGGTCGACGGCTAGCGTGGCCTCGAGGGTACGACTGGCGGAACTGGAGGCTGCAGAGAAGCTGGCAGCCTTGAAGAAGAAGGAGTTGGAGATCGAAGCAGAGCTCATCAAGAGGCGTCTGGCTGCAGACGTCTGCAACATCCAGGAGGACCAGGAAAGCCTGCACGAAGAGCAGAACCTGGAGAACCACCACCAGAACCAGTCCAGAGCGTCGTCAGCGTGTTGAAGAGCATCGGACGCCAGAACTACTTATTCAACCCAATGCTGGCAAGGGAGGTCCTGGATCGATTGGGTATTTACCTAAGGTTACGCTGGTGCGACTACGCCGAGGAACATGAAGGTACATCAGATCCAGAGATTGTGGTGCTGTCGCGCTTCCTCATGAGCGAAGCGGACCGGGCATTGAGATACTCTTATGCCCCACCTACGAGCATCTCGACACCTGCTGCGGTTCGAAAGGAGACCAGACCCTCAACACACGGCATCCAGAGGAAGAAGATGGGTACCGTATACAATGTGACAGAAGCTGAAGAAGAAGCAGTCAGCCAATGTCCCAGCTGCGGGCAGAACCACACGCTGCCACAATGCCCCAAGTACAAAGGGCTCAAGCTGGAAGAACGGTGGGAACTAGTGAAGAATAAGAAGTTATGCTTCAAGTGCATAATTAAGAAGCATAGGCGCAGCGAATGCAAGGCGAAGCTGTGCGGCGTGAACGAGTGTCGCCGTCCACATCATCCGACCCTGCACCAAGAATGGAAGACACCCAGACCCTCGACCCCGACCAAGGAAGCTGAAGCAGTGTTGGCGGTGGCAACCAAGGCCACAGTCAACCCTCAAGCGGTGCTGCTGAAGATGTGTCCAGTCGCCGTCGTAGGGCCACGGGGGGAGAAGAAGACCCATGCCCTGCTGGACGAAGGGGCCACCATCACCCTCATCGATGAGGAGCTGGCGAGGAGCGTCGGTGCCAAGGGACCCCTCACACCACTGCACATGCATGGAGTCAACATGTCTCAGCACGAGGAAGATAGTCAGCTGGTCGCTGTGCACCTGGAAGGGAAGGATGGAAAGAGACACAAGCTTCGGGCGCGAACAGTGAAGAACATGAAGCTTCACCAACAGAAGATTCCTTGCACGCTACTGAAGCAAGAACACCTTCGAGATCTACCGAGGGATGAAGTATGCTACGAACTGGCACACCCTGGTATCCTGGTGGGGACAGACCACTGGGAGTTGATTGTATCACGTGAACTACGAGTTGGGGGCCCGAATCAACCAGCTGCCTCAAGAACACAACTCGGCTGGGTGGTACATGGCACGACACCACGCAGCGTGATCCAGAACGAAGATGGCGTTCTTCATGTTTTCACCCCTGGACCTGGTGGAAACTCGAATGAACAGGAAGACCAACGACTTCATGACTTGGTGGAAGGGCATTTTCGGATCGACGCGCTCGGCATTGCTCACAAAGAACGAGTGAGCGATGGGAACTCCCGAGCGACGAAGATCGTCGAGCAGACCTTAAAGAAGATCGACGGTGGATACCAAGTGGGACTGCCCTGGAAACAAGATAACGTGAAGATGCCACCAAGTTACGACGCAGCATTTCGTCGGTTAATGAAGATTGAACAGAAGATGGATGCCATCCCGACCTTTGCGGAAGAATACACCAGACAGGTGGACAACCTGTTGGAGAAAGGATACGCAGTGCAGTGCGACGGCACAGAACGATCGAGTGCTGTCTGCTGGTACTTACCACACTTTGCGGTACAAAACCCGAACAAGCCAGGAAAGCAGCGACTGGTGTTTGATGCAGCAGCGAAGAGCAGAGGTGTCAGCCTTAACGACCATCTGCTGGAAGGACCTGAGGGCCTAGACAATGTAACAATCGATTAGCGAAAGCGCTAGTAGAAAAGTCCAAAATGTATGGGTTTGACATATGCCTTAGATATGTCACGTGATCTGTTGTCAACGAATAGATGATGGTAGATAATGTAAATTCATTTCAATTATTAGTGATTTAAAGTTCAAAATGCATACGCTGCGTTTAAGCGATGACGATTGTAGAAATCGAATAGCTTCATAACGAATGCCGGTTGGCTATAGGCCCTGACCTGCTAACGTCGCTTCAAGGCATATTGTTCCGGTTTCGAGAACGGCCGGTGGCTATCACTGCCGACATTCAGGAGATGTTCCTTCAGGTGAAGATTCGGCCTGAGGATCAGCCAGCGCAACAGTTCCTGTGGAGGGGCGCCGACCGGAAGAATCCACCTCGACACTTCAAGATGATGAGCATGATATTCGGCGCAGCAAGTTCACCCTTCATAGCCCACTACGTACGGAATCACAACGCGCAGGTGCATTCGAAGACGCATCCACGCGCCCTCGAGGATATCACCAGAAGCCATTACATGAATGACTTGGTGGCGAGCTACGAAAGAGAAGAAGACGCTCGTCAAGCCATCAAGGAGATGAGAGATGTGCACGCAGTAGCTGGTTTCACACTACGTGGATGGAACGCGAACAAGACCGAAGTGTTACGCGACGTGCCCAAACAGCTGCTGGCAACATCACCCACCCGTCTAGGAGGAGACGGGCCTGAGAATAAGATACTTGGTCTGCACTGGAACGCCGAACGAGATGAACTGGGGTTCAACACCTCAATGAGCAGAGTTCCTGCAGAGGTACGCGCCCAGAAACGTGCGCCTACGAAAAGGGAAGCACTCAGCGCGGTCATGTCAATATATGACCCCTTAGGACTACTGAGTCATTACACGATACGAGCGAAGATCATCCTGCAGAGTCTCTGGCGCATCAAGATGTCATGGGATGAGCCGATTCCAGCAGAGGAGAACGAAATGTTTGCGGCTTGGCTGCAACGACTACCAGACCTCGACTGCTTACGGCTGGAACGCTGCTACGATCTAGGAGGTTACCAGGACCTGGAACTGCACGTGCTGTGTGATGAAAGCGAACAGGCCTATTCAGCGGTGGCTTACTGGCGTATCACACGGCCAAACGGGGAAGTCTACGTGAGCCTTGTGACCGCAAAGGCCAAGGTAGCTCCAAAACGCACGCAGACGATACCTCGCCTGGAGCTACAAGCAGCAGTCATCGGTGCCAGATTAGCAGACACGATCAAGAAGGAACATCGCATCGAGGTCCAGAGGACAGTGTACTGGACGGATTCTACAACTGTCATTCATTGGATACGACACGACGCACGAAGATATACGCCGTTCGTCGCGCATCGACTTGGGGAGTTAGCGGAACTTACCCAACCAGAAGAGTGGCGATGGATTCCTACCAGCGAGAATGTAGCCGACGATGCCACCCGATTCACGCACACTCAAATCACCAGCGAAGACCGATGGTTCCGGGGGCCGGAATTCCTGTGGCAGCCAGAAGAACTGTGGCCCGCTGAAGGGGCACCTACACCAGAAGAGGAGGTTCTGCTGCACGTCACTGATGAGGAGAAGCTGCACGTCAACAAGGACAAGCAGAACGGCGAGTGGCTACCGGATCCTGCACGCTTCTCTAAGTTCGAGACACTGGTGAGGACAGCGGCCAGAGTACTGGCATTTGTGGACAAGTGTCGACGTCGAGCTACGGGGTTGAAGCATCGACATGTGGAAGAAGCTGAACGCGCGCTCATACACCGCGCGCAGGCTGACAGCTTCAACGAAGAGATTCTGCGGATTAAGTCTTCGCGTCCACTACCTAAGACGAGTAAGTTATATCGACTGGATCCAGTACTGGAGGATGGTGTGTTGCGGGTAAGAGGTCGCATAGGAGCTGCCACCGCGCCGCTCGAGATGAAACGACCTATCATCCTCGATGGACGTCACCGCATTACGAAACTCCTGGTACTACGAGAACATTGCGCTGCAGGTCACGCTAACCGAGAGCGTGTGACCAACGATCTGCGGCAGCGATACTGGATCATCCATCTGCGACCTACTGTGCGCACCATTGAGAGGGAGTGTGCCCTCTGCAAGGTGCAAAAAGCGAAGCCACAGATCCCAGCCACTGGGGATCTGCCACGGGCTCGCCTCGAACCTTTCCGTCGTCCATTCACTCATTGCGGAATGGACTACTTCGGGCCGATGATAGTGAAGATCGGAAGACGGCGGGAGAAGCGGTGGGGAGCGCTGTTCACGTGCCTCACATCACGCGCCGTGCATATGGAGATCGTCCCGTCGCTGTCCACGAGTTCTGCGATCATGGCGCTGAGAAGAATGGCGGCTAGGAGAGGATGGCCTAGCACCATGCACTCAGACAACACCACGAACTTTAGAGGAGCGGACAACGAGCTACGGACTGCCTACGAAGAATGGGAACCAGCGCTGAGGGAGGAAGGACTTCTCCATCGTATGGAGTGGCGCTACATCCCCCCAGGCGCGCCAAATCAGGGAGGTGCGTGGGAGCGGCTGGTGCGATCAGTCAAAGTCGCACTAGCCTCCACCCTGAAAGAAAAGGAGCCGACCGAGGAGGTGCTGTCGACTCTGCTGGTTGAGGCAAAGTTCTCCATCAACGCCCGACCCCTGACTCATGTGAGCGTGAGTCCGCACGATCCAGAGGCATTGACACCCAATCACTTCCTGCTGGGGTCATCTGCCGGCCTGCCTACAACCGGGCCATGCGAAGACGACGACCGACGCACCTGGCGAGCTAGCCAGGCGCTTGCTGATCATTTTTGGCGGCGATGGGTGCGAGAGTACCTACCAACTCTCGTGCCTCGCGGCGGGCCAACAAACAATGAGAAGATGCTGCAAATGGGAGACATCGTGGTGGTGGTCGACCACACCTTGCCACGTAACGTGTGGCCTATGGGCATCATTGAACGAGTCTACAAGGGACCTGACGGCGGCGTACGAGTTGCAGACGTCCGGACGAAGAGCGGCGTCTTCAGGCGTCCCGTCACGAAGCTCGTCGTGCTGGTGAAGGAGGAGGCTCGCAGCGCTACGCCGGGGGGAGAACTGTTGGGGACGAAACACGACGAGGCGGCGGCGAAGACACCCGACGACGCACGGTAGCAGCCGACGACTCGCGACTATTAGATTTAAGCCCCACCCCCTTTTGTTTGCTCATTAAAGTAGTATCTATTGTGCGTAGACATAGTTAGGCCACGCCCCCTTTTTTGTGTATATATTCGGGCATTTTTGTATGCGGCGGTCATTCCTAGACATGGGTAACTCAATGAATTTGTATGAGCTGCAGATCAGCTCATGAGTCATATGCTTGAGCCGGAGCTGTGAACCGGCTCACAGTTCAGCTCAATTGTTATAATATGGGTACTTTTAACTATAGATTTACAGCTAATTTATAACTTGGTTCAAACAAATGACTTGTATGATGTACCTAAATTATATTTATATATAATAAAGCGGCGTTTCGAAAAGTCATTATAGTCATATATTTTCGTTCTTACATAAATATAGAGAAATGCTGATTTCATGCAATTATTATAAATAATAGTGAGTTTGTTTCTTACGCTTTCACGCCTTAACTATTCACCTACTTTAATTAGCTTAGGTACCGAATACTGTAGTTTCCTGTAACACGCAAGCGAAGCCGCGGGTGAAAACTAGTAATCTACAAAACTTATAGGTACTTAATATTAGTTTATTGTTGTATAAAACTAAGTAGAAGAACTGCCTTCCGAACCGGTGGTAACTTCCGCACAAATTGACTACACTTACATTTAATTAAATTAAAAATGTGAATTTGATGATTTAAAAGTGCTTATAAAAGTCTTTTTGAATAAAGTATATTTTGATTTTGACCTAATATTATTTTAAGACACGGAGCGTGTAATTAATTTTTATTATAAGAAGAAAAAATATTAAACAATTATGTGTAAGTCGTAACTCAATCAAATATTTAAATAATAAAATAAAATGTCTCAACCGACTATAATAATCAAATAAGTAAAAGTGAGCCGTGAACCGATTATCTAGCAACTGAGCCGCAGCTCAACGGTTCTAGCTACTGTGAACTGAATATTTGAACCGGCTCTGAGCTGAGTTACACATCACTAGTCATTCCGAAGACAGCCAAGCAAGAGGAAGCATTAGGAATAAATAAAAGAAGAAATCAAGCAGTGTTTTATTGAAGAAACACCCCCTTATACAGTCCACTACAATTTGTATGGCTGATTTTTATATATATTTTGTAGAATATTATTCTAAACTAGAATTATAAAGTGTCAGACACTTTTCATGGACCAGAGCTTTTGTCAGACGCTTTAAAGCTCGACAAAAAATTAATGAACTTTACTTATTTTTTCATGTCTGACTTTTAAATATGTTATTCAAGTAACTATTACAGAGTTATATTTCATCAGTCAGACAAATTCGAGTGACCTAACATCCCCTAAACACAAAATTATTCAGCCGGTAGTGCGAGCGCGAGAGCACTATGCGCATGGGTCTCAGAGTAAAAAATTGAAATGTATTGAAAATACTTACTAATATCAATCCAAGATTTTTGCATCCTTATTTCAATAAGATCCCTTATTAAAAATAAAGATTTAAAAAGATTCAACCCATGCAAAATGTATATCTATATATTTGTCAAGTTGAATCTTTTTTTCTTAAAAAAAAAATTGTCAGTTTGACTGTGACTGTTTCACAAGAAAACCAATAGACAAATTTTAATGAAATTGAGTAAGATCATAGGGGGTATCCAGGTCAATATAAAGGATATTTTTTACTGCAGGATTTGTTATTTCTGAGAAATCATATCAGTACTCAACAATTATTATGTAAAAAATGTTCTAAAAACGCATTCTACACACCGGAAACCAAATTCTTAGATTGAAATAAAATATATCACTGGATACGTTATAACTTATAACTCATAGTATATATTTCCAACAACTGAGATATTTACCTGAAGTAACGAGAATCCTATATATTGACCCGAATAACCAACTACATATCATTATACCAAATCTAATCATAACGTGTCCAGTGATTTTCTCGTCACAGACAGACAAACAGACAAAAATTCTAAAAACTATATAATTGGCCTCTGTATCGATAATAATGACTATTTATTTATTTATTTACTTGTTTATGTAATGGATAAAAGAATAATATAGTAAGATTTTTAATTTAAATATTTAATGTACAGATTCGAATAAATTAGAATTTTATTATAATACTAGCAAATCATCAAAATCGGTCCAGCCATTTCAGATATATATATATATATATATATATATATATATATATATATATATATATATATATATATATATATATATATATATATATATATATATATATATATATATTATTTTGACAGAGAGAACACATCTAGATGTGAAGTTAGATTACTATGTTAAAGCATAAATCCATAGGTGTGACTGTTTTTCAGTAAAGTGTACCACAAAACGCTCTGGTTGTGGGATAGTGTTTGGTCTCGCTACGCTCGCCCTAATAAATAAAAGATTGTATGTTTGTTCTTTATACATTTCTAAACTATATATTCTATCTGATGAAATTTTGGTAAGGTCTTCTAAGGACGCAGGGGGTTATTGACCAAAAAAAAATTAACTTTGTGTATATCAAATAAATATAAGAATTTGCACAGGTTTTTTTATTCATTTTATTTTTAATTTACATGTAGTTATTTAATAGCATTGAGGGAATATGTTGGTAGGAATATAGTTTTATAGTAATAGTAACATAGGCGTTAATTTTAAGCTCAATTCTAACTTCCTACTATTGTTTCCGCTATATTTACACAATGCACATATCAGTAGGTGCTTTACTTTTCGAATATTTTTATTAATTTATATTCTGTAGGTACTTCAGGTGTGTATATATTTTTGTGTTTAGGGGATGTTTGGTCACTCGAATTTGTCTGACTGATGAAATATAACTTGTAATAGTTACTTGAATAACATATTTAAAAGTCAGACATGAAAAAATAAGTAAAGTTCATTAATTTTTTGTCGAGCTTTAAAGCGTCTGACAAGAGCTCTGGTCCATGAAAAGTGTCTGACACTTTATAATTCTAGTTTAGAATAATATTCTACAAAATATATATAAAAATCAGCCATACAAATTTAAGTTAGATAACTCATATTTTTAGTTACCTTTCTCACCTGGTACCTGCCCATGTGTCACAGGGCAAGCTCCACAAGTAGGCAGGTATTTAAAGTATACTAGACGCTACTAAGTCGTAAAGGTTTCATCCATGTGAAAATAAGTTATGTCAGAACGCTCTGGGATCTTGGAATATTATATATAATATAAATAACGAATTATATGACGAGTTTTATTATAAACAAATATAAAAAAATCAAATTAGTTAGCTAGGTTAGTAAGAAAAATATTGAGATACTGATTCTATTAAAATTCAGAAATGCGAAACTGAATGGTATTTTCAATATTTGGATTTACGAGTAGAAACAATTTTAATAAAAAGACAGACGGGAAGCAGGCGCATAGTTTTGACTCCCACATAACCACTCGTGGAATGCGTCAATGCATTTCCAAACATTAAAAAAAATGGAAACGATAATCATATCGAATTTACAAAAAAATTCACGTCCGTCATATTCAATCTAGTAATATGTCATATTCATAATCGGCACTCCCAAAAACCATGGAAATGATACCCATATTGATTTTATGAAGAAATTCGCGTCCGCCATCTTGAACTCTAAAATATGTCATATTCGCTTCGATCATATATGATCGAAGCATATTCGTAATCTGCTCAAAAACCGTTCTAAGAAAAGACCAAAATCTAGTAAACAATAATATGCATAATTTAGCCTAATATCGCTAAGCTAATATTTTTTTAATTCTGCGGACCGACGAGAGGATTGAAGAGCTCGAGGAAGAATTGAGCAGGTTACGATGGGATATTGTAGGTTTATCTGAGGTTCGAAGAGAGGGGGAGAACTCGATAACTCTCAAATCTGGTAACCTGTTCTACTTTCGGGAAGGCGACCAACAGTCCCAGGGTGGTGTCGGGTTTATTGTTCACAAGTCTCTCGTGAACAACGTGGTAACTATCGGGAGTGTGTCGACCAGGGTGGCGTACCTTGTTCTGCGAATAACAATACGTTATTCCCTGAAATTAGTTCAGGTGTACGCTCCGACCTCAACACATCCTGATGAGGAGGTAGAGTCTATGTATGAGGACATTAGTAGAGCCATACATAGCTCCAAAACCCACTTTACCATTGTCATGGGAGACTTCAACGCGAAACTAGGCAAACGAGAAGGCGACGAGCTGAGAGTGGGGCAATTTGGATTTGGAAGTCGAAACCGTCGGGGTCATTCACTAGCGCGTTTTATGGAAAAGGAGGTCCCTCCTTCTTCATGATGAACTCCTTTTTCAAGAAACGAAACCACAGAAAGTGGACGTGGATGAGCCCTGATGGTGCAATTAAAAACGAGATAGACTTCATCATGTCAACGAAAAAGCAAATATTCTGTGATGTCTCAGTGATCAATGCGTTCAAAACCGGAAGCGATCACCGACTTGTAAGAGGCACATTGAATATTATTGTAAGGCTTGAGCGATCACGACTGATGAAGTCCACGCTCCGACCTGTGCCACACCAAATCCAAAACCCCGAGAGCTTTCAGCTGGAACTCAAAAACGCCTTCGATTGCCTAGAAAGCGACGTGGACACATATAATGATGGGTTCGTGGATGCTGTCCAAACAATTGGGTCGAAACATTTGAGATATCACTCCAGAAATAGACCCAAAAAGATCTCTGATCCTACTCTCGAGCTCATGAAGGAAAGGAGAGAGATGATTTTGCAGTCGTCGGATGACGCTTTCAAGTACCGGCAACTAAATAGACAGATTTCGAAGTCCCTACGACGTGACCATCGCAACTATAACACCGAGCGTATTATAGATGCAATAAGGCAAAACAAAGGCTCCAAAGTTTTTGCGAGAAATCTGTCTATTGGAAAAAGCCGGTTCATTAAGCTCAAAACGGATGACGGTAGGATCGTCTCATCTAATCCTGAGCTTATGAGAAAGATCGAGAAATTCTATGGACAGCTATTTACATCAAAGCGACAACCCATCAATCTGGACAACGATCCGAGGGCCAGACTAACCCGACACAATACCGAAGAGATCCCGGACGTCAGCCTGAGCGAGATTAGAATGGCTCTCAAGCAGCTCAAGAACAACAAGGCAGCGGGTGCAGATGGAATCACAGCCGAACTTCTGAAGGCGGGTGGAGAACCGATCCTTAGGGCCCTTCAGAAGCTTTTTAATTCCATCATATGCAAAGGAAAAACCCCACGAGCATGGAGCAGAAGCGTTATGGTACTGTTCTTTAAAAAAGGTGACAATGCCCTTTTGAAGAACTACAGACCCATAGCGCTTCTGAGCCATGTATACAAGCTGTTTTCGAGAGTCATTACGAACCGTCTTGAAAGCAGGTTTGACGACTTCCAGCCTCCCGAACAAGCTGGCTTCCACCGAGGCTTTAGTACCGTAGACCACATATATACGCTGCGGCAGGTTATACAGAAGACCGAGGAGTATAACTTGCCACTTTGCTTGGCGTTTGTGGACTACGAAAAAGCCTTTGATTCGATCGAAATCTGGGCTGTGCTACAGTCTCTCCAAAGGTGCCAAGTAAACCATCGGTATATCGAAGTGTTGAAGTGTCTGTACGAAAACGCCACTATGTCAGTCCGACTTCAGGACCGGGACTCGAGACCTATACAACTGCAGCGAGGAGTACGTCAAGGCGATGTCATCTCGCCGAAATTGTTTACCGCTGCGTTGGAAGATGTCTTTAAGCTCCTGGACTGACACGGACTGGGCATCAATATCAACGGCGAGTACATCACTCACCTTCGATTTGCCGATGATGTTGTGGTTATGGCTGAGACTGAGAGCAAAATGCTCAATGACCTCAATAGAGTCTCCGAACGAGTTGGTCTAAAAATCAACATGGACAAGACGAAAATTATGTCGAACGTCCATGTTGCCACCACTCCAGTTTTTATCGGTGGCTCTATGCTCGAAGTTGTTGACGAGTATATATAGGTCCAACTTCGAGAAAGAGGTCAATCGGCGGATCAAACTCGGATGGGCAGCTTTCGGGAAGCTACACAACATCCTCTCGTCTCAAATACCGCAGTGTCTCAAGACAAAAGTCTTTGACCAGTGATGACATACGGGACAGAGACGTGGCCGCTCACGATGGGCCTCATAAGAAAGCTCAAGGCCACACAGAGGGCAATGGAGAGGGCTATGCTCGGGGTTTCCCTGCGAGATCGAATCAAGAATGAGGAGATCCGCAGAAGGACCAAGGTCACCGACATAGCCTTTCGAATAGCTAAACTCAAATGGCAGTGGGCGGAGCACATCGCTCGCAGAACAGACGGTCGATGGGGTCGCAAAGTTCTGGAGTGGCGGCCACGTACCGGAAGGCGAAGCGTGGGCAGGCCACCCACAAGGTGGACCGACGACCTGGTCAAAGTCGCGGGAGCCCACTGGATGCGGATGGCGCAAGACCGGTTGTTGTGGAAAACTTTGGGGGAGGCCTTTGTTTAGCAGTGGACGTATTTGGGCTGAAACGAACGAAAAACGAAATATTTTTTACCTTTCTTCAGTGTGTGGAAACTGATGAAATTTTAAATTCTTATCTAAACGAGATAATGACATGCAGTCTCCCACAGTACATGTAGTACGAACCATTATAGATAGAACTACAAGTTAAACGAAACACTTAGAACAATCAAGTTAAAAAGCGTCAACTAGCTAACGCGTACCGAGCGGAATTTATGGCAGCTCGGTCCGGCTACCCTCTCTGCAAACCCCGCACGATTGCTTTGTCTAGACACGTCCGTTGGCTGACTATATGTTTTATTGACTTTGATAATACTATGAAAATAACTTAAGTATACTATGCGAGCTGTATCTATGTCAGTAATAAGTCTAATTTTTTTAACCGCGAACGCTGCAGAGCTAAGCCTATTCGCTAGCCCCTCAATATGGAGATCCCACTGCAATTTCGAATCAATGATAATACCAAGGAATTTAGTAGACTGTACCGGTTTTAACATTTCCCCGCCTAATACAATCAATCCCATTATCAACAAGTTTAAGTGTTGTAAATTTTATTAATTTTGTTTTTTTGTTATTTAATAATAAATTATTCGAATCAAACCAATAGACAACCTTTAATTTACGTAGTAAATTACGTTTTACCTTAAAAATAAGTGAAGTGTCATTAGCGAACAATACTCTCATGTTTGTCCTGCACAAAAAATGGCAAATCATTTATGTAAACTATGAAGAGAAATGGGCCAAGAATAGAGCCTTGTGGAACCCCCATATCTTACGGAGCCCCAGGAGATTTCTTACCATTTACATCAACCCTCTGTATTATATGTATAGATTAAGTTATGAAAAATAAAATTAAATCTAAATATTTACAAATATTTTTTTAAGAAACTGTCCGAGAATTTTTTTTCACATTGCCGAAATATATAATAACTTAAGATCTCGTGAAAGTGGTGAATTAGAACCGTATCTATTTATTGGTTTGGGATATAAAGGGAAACTACAAACTAGTTGATAGCTTGTGCTGCAGATTTTGCTATTTGTATATTAACAGCTTTTGATAGTAGTGATGGGCGTTAATATAATTAATTTATTAATTAATTTAAAAATAAATATGAACCCTAAAAAGTCACATCTTTGGCGTGAGCTTTTCAAAATACTTACTTAAGTTTTTCTTCGTATAGTATCTACAAAATTGTGACGACTGGCCGGACTGGTGTAAACAAGTCTTTTTTTTTTTCATTTTTTTATATTCGTTTACTATTATTCTGGTAATCCCACTAAATCAGACTGCAATAATCAATATTGTTGCGGACTTAATTTTTTTTGTGTTACGATGAATGAAACCGAGCATTCGTAAACTTTTGTTATTTACAGCATGCATTTGATTGATAAAACGTAATTCTTTATCTATGATTATACCAAGATCCTCTATTTCTGTCACTTGACTCAACCTATGTCCACTAATATCATACGCAGTATTCTTTTTCTTGATAATTTCATATAATTGCTCTTTTCTGGATTTAGTTCCATTAAATTATTCTTACACCAGACACATAACCTTTCTATATCATCTTGTTCTAAAAGTTCTTGCATACTATATTTATTAGAATCAACATTCTTATATATCTTTCCCGCATAAAATTCAAAATTAGAGTTCAGAATACAATGTTGCATATAGTAAATAAACATTAAAAATAGGATTGGTCCCAAATAAAATCCTTGGGTACACCTAAGGTTGGAGTAAACTCATAAGATTTGTTTCCGTTTACATTCATTGTCATAGTTCTTCAGCTGAAATGATTGAAACCATTGTAAGAGACCCAATGATTCCAATATGTTCATGAAGCTATTTAATAAGAATATCGTGGTCTACTATATCAAAAGCTTCTTTAAGGTCACAATAGATAATATCGACTTCTTTACCAGAGCTAACAGATTCAATTGTATTTTCTATACGGTAGTGAGTAGATTTCAAAAGAATCCATGTTGATGTTAAGTGATCGTCTACTTTACATGCCATGTGAAAATTGGATATATTAGAGGTTCAAATACTTTACCAAAAACACAAAGTATACTTATGGGACTATTATTTTTTACGTTAAATTTATCACTTGCTTTTGTGCTTGTTGGGAAATGGTACTCACTGGCTAGAAAAGCCAGTACTAACTACTAGTTACTTTATACTTACCCACTAAAACTTCAGTCTTATGGGGCAACGCAAGGTCGCTTACACATTCGACCACGATAGGGAGTGCAAACATTTAAAAATTGTTTAAAATATGTTTATATATTTGAACTCCCAGGGCAGGAGGCTCACCTGATGGGAAGTGATTACCTCCGCCCATGGACATCTGCAAGACTGCAGGGTTTGCAGATGCGTGCAGTCTTGCAGATGCGTTGCCGGCCTTTTAGGAAATTGAGGGAGGGAGGAGGGAAAAGGACGGGAGGAGAGAGAAGGACGGGAAGGGATGGGGAGTGGGCCACCTTATCCAAAAATACCACTCATTTCTCCCGGGCCAGAGTCCCATATACTAAACTTTAACAAAGTAATATACTTATCTATGCTAAGTAAAACAATATTATACGTAAAAATAATTTTAGATACATAACTGAAGTCAAATGCACTACAATGGCGATTACAATGAACGTTATAATTTAGTTCTCACAAATCTCTGAACGTGGGCAGCTCTCGGCATTTTTTACTCCTCGCTCAAAACCGGTTTATAACAGAGAATGGCGGGAAAATATGATCGGAATGCGGTGAATCCTTTGTTCTGATTGGTCATTGAAAAAAACTTAGGCTAGGCAATGATCTCAAACGATTCTGCCAATGCTGTTAATTTTTTCAAATAGTATTTATTTAGCTTAAAGCTTAATAAATTCGAGGATTTATTGAATATATAGTTTTATTTTGTTATAAGTATTGTTTTTGCAGTATATTGAAGTTGTTTGGAGTTATTATTCAAAAGTCGACAGTTTTACGCCTGTGGCTGTACCGGACGCGAGGGCAATCGAGACCGACAGCAACTGTCAAAGCTATCGTATACGAATACGAGTCTTACAACTTTTCGTGCCACAAAAAATGCCGACTTGTTTTTCGAAAGAAAACGAGAATTCTCTTTAAAAAAGTGTTATCAGTGCCTTGGAACCGAAATATCATGATTAAAACTATTGCTTAAATAAACTTTTCAGTGTAGTTAGTGTTTAAATTTTACAAAATAAATATTTTATTATGTTTTACTAAACTTAGGTGGTGAAGTTTTTAGTGGGTCAGATTGTTGTGTATTTTGTTATCCTACGCTTTTCTTTAAAGGAAGAACAGTTCCTGCCCGTTATAAGGTTAGTATTATTAACTTTTAACTGAATTTAAAATTACTTTAAGAAAGTTTTATAACATTTGAAAGTGTCACATCGCGATGTATGTATAAGTTTAAACTACGCAGGTGTCGAAAGTAGGTTTCTCAACTTTGAATCTTTAAAGCTCGTAATATATATCTATAGTTCTGTGACCTCTTTAGGAATATACAATAAATATTTATTAAAATGTCTATAATTAAATTTTGTATCGCAATTAGAGTTAATTATGTAGGAATGCCACTGGAATGTAATCCAATAATCGGCTACGCATACGTATTGTGTAAACGCCCTTGAACACATAGTTACAGGTAACTAAAATCAATTATTCATACTTATAAATAAAAAATCAATATAAAAAATAAAAAATGTAAATTAAATATAATGAATAAAAAATATATTGTATCTAAAAAGTTGATAGGTTTTTGTTTTTGCTTAGTAAAATCGTAAAAAAAATATATATTTACATAAACTGAACTTTTTATGAACTGAAGCATGATATTTAAATAATCTCCGATTTCTTAAATACTTTTAAATAAAGCCCTCTTAACAATATTGATATATCATTTTTAAGTCATCTAATGTTAAGTTTCTAACAATAAAATATGTGATAAAATACTTTGCTATCTATTGATATAACAAATTCCAGAAGTTTCTATACGTTTTGTAAAGATAAAAAGTGTACAATCTCATTTTTAATCTAATGCCATATAATTAATAAAATTATTTTTATCTTCAAAGACTTCTATAATTGTATTTTCTTGTTAAAAGATAAAAATCGTAGAATCAAAAAGAAAATCATCCTGTTTACTTCATTTTTCTTTATAAAAAGAGAATGGCGGGATGGTTTATAAAAAACTCATCAACTCATAACTCTCACTAAGTTTCTGGCAAAGTACAGCAGTTTACTATAGTAAGTTGTAAGCATGGTAACAAAGCCTGTGAAACATATAGTTGGCCAAGGGACAATTGGGATATATACACTCGATTGGGATTTTAGTGTATGGCAGCTTGGGCGGTTTCGTCCGTTGGACGGCTATACATTTCATAGGCTTTGATGGTAGTAATAATAAGCAGTGAGAGAAATTAAAATAAAATCTTGATTCACTGTTTCTCGTAACATCTACTAGGGCTAACCTAACCATCTTCATGATCCTATATTACAGAAAAAATATTTAACTCAACTCAGATATGTCAGAGGCAAAGTATTTTTTAAGTGCATTTCACAAAAAAATGTTAAGTAAATTATAAAATTCTGCTCTTTTGAAAGTTTCTTATACACTTCTCATAGTACTCTCCATGCATAGTTAATATTAAACATAAATTTAGTGCTAGTAAGAAAATAAGATCTAACAAATACAACTTACCACCTCACTCACAGTCACTTAATGAACCATTAAGTCATTCTTTAGTATGGAGATTCTTGGCTTAATGGTTCATTAAGCGACTTTGAATGCGGCAGTTAAACATATTAGAAAATCTTAATTCTAATAAATATAATAATAATTAATAAAGGTCCTCTCAGACATGCAGGTTTCATTACATTGTTATCGTTTACTGTAGGACAGGTGGTGCGAGACCCGGATTTGAACTCGCATCATTCAGTTATCAAAGCAAGCGCGTTACCACTAGGCTACCACCTGCATGCCTGAGGAAACCTAGCAAGTTTTCGTAAGACGTGTGAAGTCCGCCAACACGCACTAGGCCAGCGCGGTGGACTATGGCCTAATCCCCCTCGTACTGAGGGAGGCCCGTGCCCAGCAGTGGGACGTTAAAAAGGGCTGATGATGATGATACCATCTAGTACCACTCAGTATTTTTATTACTGCAGTTTTCATCTACGGCTGACTCTTTAAATAGTTAATGTGGCTGACTGTACAACTTTGTTTATATTTATGACATGCCAGAGGTCAATGCACCAAAACTAATTGGGGTTAAATACACAAATCATTGGTGATTAATTTGATATGTTTTTAATTAATTATATAAATAAAATGTTGATTTAACATATCGCTCATCCAATAGAACAATGACGTAATTACGTTTTAGCTATTTTTCAGGAGAACATTTTGAAAGTTTGAAGTTTAAAATATAATGGGTATTCAATCATTCTAATAAAATCTTTTATTACTTATGTATGTTACTCTACTGTCAATAAAAATGTATATTAACTTCCTTAGAAAACTCAAGAAAATTATTAAAAAATACCAATTATAACAAACCTGACGTACACTTATGCCATTTTATAAATGAAATTTAACAATTATGACATAAACTATCTTATGAAATGGGAATAAATCATGCATTTAAACAACAAAATAATCAATACAGTTTTATATTTATAAACCTACTTACATTTATATAATTTTAAAAAGCATAAAATCTAGTAGGAACATAATATCACAAAAAATAGTGTCAATAAAATAGAATTGCTTAAAAAATAATTAAATAAAAAAATATAACTTTAACCTTATTACAAAATAGAATTATAAAAAGCCTCATAATATTTTGGTATGATATTAGTATTTATTAAACGTAACAAAATTTTTTACGATCTGAAATACAAAGTTTAGCACTATATGCGCTTTTCAGGCGAATTTCGGTAGGCAAATTGCGTCTAAGACGTCTTTTAGGTCCTATGTTCATACCACATTGAATCTATTCTTCTGTATCGTCGTATGTTGTCCTGTATGAATAAACATCAGATCACTTAATAAATATAATTAGTCGAAAATCCGACAACTTGACAGTATCTCTATTAAGATTTTTATTAAAATTGATCAGTTAAATCTTTCCAATCAATAAAATCTGAAAATTCATGGACGACGTAAGGTTTGCCTTTTCTTTAAGCATTCCTTATTAATAGAATATATTGATCGGGAACGTATTTGGCATTTTTCATGGTCGAAAGAAGTCACGTCCAACAAGTACACGATCCATCAACCTCTCGAATGTTGCTGATGCATTGCATAGCCCAAACGGCATAACCTTAAACTGCCACAACCCTTTTCCAGTTGAAAACACAGTTTTCTCCTTATCCACGGGGTCCATGTCCACTTGCCAGTAGCCACTCTTCAAATCGAGAGTTGAAAACCATTTCATACCACTGATAGTGTCTAAGGCAGTGTTCCGCAAACTTTTTATGTTCAAGGTACATTTAGGAAAACGAAAATTTTTGAAGGTACACCATAATTTAAAAATCAGTTTTTAAGTAATATTAATCAACATTTATTATTAATCCAAATGAATATTGGCCGAATATTAGCCCAGCGGTAACGCGTCGCTTGTATAATCGAGTGATGCGGGTTCAAATCCGGGTCTCGACTCTCGCACCTCTGATATTTTCATGTGCGAATCATTTCTATCATGATTACCACTTGTCTTACGGTGAAGGAAAACATCGTGAGGAAACCTGCATGTCTGAGAAAACCTAGAAGTTTTCGTAAGACATGTGAAGTCCGCCAACACGCACTAGGTCAGCGCGGTGGACTATGGCCTGATCCCCCTCGTACTGAGGGAGGCCCGTGCCCTGCAGTGGGACGTTAAAAAGGGCTGATGATGATGATTAGCCCTCACCAAACACGCAAAATAGGCGCACAGTAGTCGAGTTGTGTAAACCAGCCCGCTCATACCATACCAAACCCCTAACCAAACGAAACGAAACAAATCGCTTCGCTCTTGCGCTCGTGTTATTTACATTATTATATTATGTGGAATATTTTTTTAACCCTTACTTACTTACAAAAATTAAGTTTATAAGATAACCTTATTTTTCCGAGGCACACCAACTAGTGACCACGGTACACCAGTGTGCCGCGGTACACACTTTGCGGAACACTGGTCTAAGGTGTCGTCAATTCGAGGCAGGGGATAACTATCCTTTTTGCTTACATCATTGAGTCTGCGGTAATCGATGAAAAACCTTGTAGATCCATCCTTCTTCCTTACCAGTACAACTGGCGAACACCAAGGACTAGTGGAGTGTTTGATGATGTTATTCTTTATCATGTCTTGGATCATGGTCAACTTCTTTTTCCTTAGTCCATAGAATCCGTCTAGGTCGTTGTCAAATAGGTGTTACGTCTCCAGTATTAATTTTATGCTTAACAAATCCGTAACAAATTAGTGAGATATTCTTTGCAATCTTCCAAAAGTCTCATCGCTTGCTTAACACCTTCTCTTTCGGTTGACATCTGCTTAACCAGGCTATCTTTTCGCAAGTCCCCACATCTTCACCTCTCCGAATAGTTTGAGTAGAATTACTGGTGTGCTGAATGCACTAGAACCATGGATGTCGAAGCTTTACCTACTACAATTCTCGCTGGAATCCACGAACTCTTTTCTTCAAACTTGTCTATGATAGCACAGTTCCATAGACTACGTGACTTGTTCTGAGGTAGAGCAACAGGTACGAAAGTCTGCTATCTTGGTGGAAGAGAGGTGTCTTTCAAGCAACAAACTTTTCCGTAAATTCCACCATTTAGAGGTACTTCTTTATTACCACATGTCAAATGAAAAATGTCCAATCCAATGATGCAATCATGGAGATTAAAGACCAGGAGGACCATCGCTTCATACAAAAGCATTACCCGCCTGTCTCTGAAAATGTGTAGAATTTACAACGCGCTGCCGTCGGTAAGTAGTATCTGTGAAGTTAGCTATTTATGAGTACTGTCACTATTGTGACAACGTGAAGTTAGGCATAGCGATCGCAGCGCCTCCTTGGTTTGACAATACTTCTGAGACACTACATTCTAGGGCCTTGGTCCTCCTGGTCTCTAATCTCCATGGATGCAATCATCAGAACAGGAACGTATTTGGCAATTGTGTCATATAATCAAACGATTTAATGCAGTTTTATTGACATAACGGCATAATTGTCAATTGCGTCATTGTTCTACCAATAAAATTGACATAGTTTGTCATAATTTACATTTATGTCGCACTACCTCCCGACACGTTCTCACTTCGCGAGGCGCCACGCACAAGTGACAAATATGTCGATGTTTCCGAGTATCCTTTTGAAAAATACGTCAATTCCCTAGTGACATTCACTCCATCTATCGAAAACTACCGTAAATATAATTATGTCGTTTTTGTCATAGATAGAACTTTCGAAATATGAACTTATGACACTCAAAAGTCATTTTCAACTTTTTGGTAATTACGTCGTTGTTCTATTGGATGAGCGATATGTAGGTTAACGTGGGTAATAAAAATGACTTAATGATATAATATTTAAGTAGGTAACATAAGCCCTATAGTAGTTTAGCATGAAGTACTACCTTTTTTTTAATGTCGGTAAATATATTTTTGTCTATCACCATACTATACTACCATAGGTAGTAAAATGGCGACTGAACTGGCTAGAAAAGCCATTTAGTACCCACTAAGACCCAATGATCTTACATATCTTGCCAGCCATCGGGCCAACTAAGATGATATGCACCAGGGAAAGCTCTCACGATCCACTCTCTTCAGTACATCAAAGATGTACTAAAGTGAAATAATTATTAGGGCAATAAAAATTTACATTAAACTACATGATTTTAATTTCTTTCTTATTTAGGATTAAATTATTACTATTTTATACTGAGTGTCATTAGTCTACTGCCAGTTTAAAAAGACAAAGCTACAGTTCTGAAAAGTATTATAAGAAACTCAGCCAGATCAACTAATTTTAATCTTTTACAACAAAATAATCAGCATATCAAAATGATATAATTTTTTAACTAATTTAACTATCTATTAAATGAGATGAATATATTATGTATCTATGTTATGACGGCTGCTTAACAATTCATTCACTTGGGATTCACATTGACATCTATGGCAATTAGCTAGAACTTAAGCTACATTATTTTTGTGTTGTTTGATTAATATCATAAATTACTTGCTAAGTAATTTTAATAAGCATATTTCAAATTGAAATATGAATGCTACAAAATAAGGTACGGTGCGCAGAACATATACTGGTGTTGGTTGCTAGAGTGGCTTCCTTTTGCCACTCAAGTTAAATAATGTTGCTATCACATTAAACAAACAACTCTTGCAATTAAAATAAATTATGTATTTATTTTTAATAATAATCATCAGTTTTACTTATGTACATACTTTTATTACCAATATTAGCCGAGTTGTAATTGATCGCTTAAGATACGAAGAGTAGCGGGTTCCTTTGCTGGGTCACCACTGAGGTTCACCATTGAAATGATTGTTTCCAACACCTGCAGCCTGCAGGTCTGACAGAACTCACCAAGTTCTCGAAAGATAAGTGAAGTCCGCTCCGCATTTGTCCAGCACCAGCGTTGTGACCTATTCTATACCTGATCACCCTTGTAGTAAAGGGAGGTTCTTGTCCAGCAGTGGGACGTAAAAAAATCGATATTTTTATATTTAATGTCAATTTACCAAGTCAGGGTAAACAGTTAGTATTTCTTTGGAATCAGTACATAGGTTCCTAAATAAAATAGAAGTGTCTGTTTTTAATTTCAAATTAACTGCTTATCACTAACTGCATATGAAAGTATTAAGTCTATACCGTACTGACATCAAAAATTATTTAAAATTTTTGTCTGTCTGTTTGTTCCGGCTAATCTCTAAAACGACTGGACCGATTTTGACGGGACTTTCATTCGCAGATAGCTAATGTTATAAGGAGTAGCTAATATTATTGTATTAGAAAATTATAGAAACCGTTTAATTTATTTTAACCTACGCCAGCGAAGCGGGCCGAGATTGCTAATTTATACATTAATATTATAAAGCTGAACAATTTCTTTGTTTGTTTGTTTGAACGCGTTAATCAGGAACTTACTGGTCGGCATTAAAAAAATATTTTTGTGTTGGATAGTCCGTTTATCGAGGCAGGCTATAGGTAATATTACATCACGCTACGACCAATAGGAGAGGACCATCAGTGAAAAATGTTGCAAAAATGGGAGAAAAACAGTGCTTTTGAGAGCTTCCGTTGCGTGCGCTGAGTAAACAGTTAAAGTTATGCAAAAATTATGTATGACGGAAATGTTCCTCTTTTTTTAAAGAGGAACAGGCTCTTTAAAAAGTCTGCGATACTACTCGCTATAACCTTTTTTATGGTAATCAAATTTGTTTTAAGACAATGCATTATTTGCGAAGGTGTTTTTATAAACGTGATATTAATCCTTACCTAAATAAATAAGTTACTCATTACAAGTATTTAATTTTGAACAAAATTGCTTTTGGCATTATTTGATTTCAATGAATATCTTACGAGATATCATAGTTTTAACGTAACTCCGCAACAAAATAATGATCACCGCGCGCAAGACGGGGACGGGCGAAAGAATTTGGTTTCCAGCCTTTAGAATGCGAGCGAAGCCGCGGGAAATACTAGTTTATTAGATAATAAAGCATTGCTATCAGTAATCACTAGAGCAAAGTTATTGCTCATTAAATGAGATCATAGCGGAAAGGTCGCGGAGGTGACAGTGATTGAACTGTTAATAGTGTTTAAATGATATCTGTGGAAAATAAAAAATAAAACATACAGTTTAATATAGCTATGAATAGTAGATAAGAACTTTTTTTTAACGTTGGGAATTGCCTTTGGGCATACCACCTGCATACATACAGTTGGTTATATGAAGGATACAGGGGCAAAACAAGGAATGTCAATTAAAATTAAAAAAAAGTTGAAGAATATGGGAACATTGAGGTTGTGCCACCTATTATAGATTGCAATGTTAATTAAAAAAATATAATTTTGTGACATTCCTTGTTTTGTCCCTGTACCCTTCATATGTGGCTCACCAGCTAAGCCAGTTGCAGTACTTCCTACTAAAACCCAACCAAACCTCCCCCGTCCTAATGGGGTAGCGCAGGCTTACGCATTTGACCACAACGCCTCGGCAGGTCTGCCTGGTCTGAAGCAGACTGCTCCAGCAGTGAAGAAAGTGGAC
This sequence comes from Boloria euphrosyne, assembly GCA_951802675.2. Lineage (NCBI taxonomy): Eukaryota > Metazoa > Arthropoda > Insecta > Lepidoptera > Nymphalidae > Boloria > Boloria euphrosyne. The sequence continues at coordinate 677,579 of OX637895.1, forward strand.
CACCTCTCAGTGGTATCTTGGTTTCGCGTCCCGCTGTATTGTCGGATTATAATACCACAAGATGAACATACACATTGGAAGGGATATTAGATGAGGATGGACCGTCGTGGTGTGAGATGGCTTAGAACTGTCCTGTATATTGAATATAGCAGGTTCAAACCCTGAACGTTTTTATTGACAGTTTTATATAACAGCAGAGGATCGCGGTTTAACAGACTTCTTTTTAATTACGTCACAGAATTATGTAGATCTTGAAGGTCAGCACTAAATAAAAAAAAACATGGTAGGTATTTGTAGTTCTCAGAAAGATCTCCAAATTATTCTGTCATTTAATTTGCATATTATGCTAAACAAAACGTATAACGAAACCTTTGGCTCAGTTGTACTGACCCTACTTGCCGTGCCAATGGTCTCGAGTTCGAGTCCTGCTAAGGGCATTCATTTATGTGATCAGTTTAAGTTTGTACTTCAGGCATGAGTGTATATATTTATAATATGTAAGTATTTAAACTGATATAAGTGTATTACTATCTGGTATCCATAACAAAAGCCTCGTAGCTTACCACGGAACTGTGTTAATTTAATTATTAAACGTAACGGAAATAGAAGAGCTTCGAAATTTTAATATTTTTTTGTATCGATAGTATCTAAATTATTAATTTGTTATTGATTAGATCAAGAATTATGTAAAAAAAAGTTGTTGTTCCCGATGCCCGAGAAACTTAGTTATTTTTTCTGTAAATTCGTAGTTTATAAACTTAATGTATGCTTTATGAATGACATTAAGATATTTATCACCACATTTCTAGAATAATGACTTCATGCAATACTTTTAAGGTCCAATTCATACTGTAGCGCCATCCATACACTCCGATTTTTATCCAATATGAAAAAATGTTACCAGACCATCTTTGTACCAGAAACATTGCTGATGGATCTTCCTTCAATACGAGGGATCTGGCCATACGCTGGCTGGACTTCAAATGTTTTTCGAAAACTTGCTAGGTTCTCTCGGTTGCAGGTTTGCTCACGATTCACGAGTGGTATTCATGTTGGAAATTAATCGCACCCGAGAGCTGGGTTTTGAACTCCTTTCACTCGGTTTGTGGAGCTAGTGCATTACCACTGGGTTCTTACTGCCTTTCCTTGCACTATATTTTTTCTTGATTTTGGCTAGAAATGTTTTCATGGCGATGGAAAGAACTAAACTTGATTGGCATTATAGTGTGAATGGCGCCTTAATAGTTAATAAAGTGACACGTAAGGTCGTCTGATCTCATCTCGATTATTTAACTCTTGGTATTTATTTACATAAACTATTGAAGGTCGAAAGAAGGTTTCGATGACGAAAAATTTGCAAATTTCGATTGAGAATTTTTAAAAAGTGACAATGATTTTTTAACCTGTTCGTTTATTATACATAGTTATTAGTATAGTTTTGTTTAGAGAACTACTCTATCCATTGGTCAAAACAGCATGAAAATCGGTGCAGTAGTTTTTGAGTTTCGCGAACAGATACGCTAATATTTCTCACTAGCGACTAACCCCCGCTCTACTTACCACCGCATCCCAGATCCTGCCTCGGTGGTGTAGTGGCTATCATGTACGATCGCACACATGAAGGTCCTGGGTTCGAGTCCAGGGTCGGGCCAAGTTTAGTTATTGAGTCTTTCTCTTTCATAAGCCTCAGTAACAGCCCGGAGTTGGGAAGCTGGCGGTGTTTCACCCCCGTGCCTCGGAGAGCACGTAAAGTCGTCGGTACTGCGTCTTAACTCGCACTGGTCGTGTCGAGCATTCGTCCCATCGGAATATGAGAGTGATAAGGAACAGAGAAACGCGTACACTCGTGCACTGTAATGTCTCCCGCGCAGAGGGCTAGTCTCAATGAGATTGGCCGCCGTGGCCGTAATTGGTCGAGAAGACATTATTATTTTATATATTAACCAATTATCCTCACACCAAATTGCATCAATATCTGCCAGTGGTTTTCTCGTAAAGCGTTCCACATAGACGAAAAATTTCTCAATAGGTATGTACTTTAGATTCAGCCTCTGTATCGATGTCAATTTAGAATTAGGTATATAACGTATTTTCTAAAATACTTTGCATCCTCACAGTGGCAAAATTTCCAAGATAATAAATCAATTAGTTAACCTAAAAATAGCCTGGGTTGCTGTCCAGTGATAATGTTATCAGTTATCGTATCGTTGTTAGATGCTTGCAGCATTACGTGAACTGTGTTTAATATAGCTTCTATATTCTAATATATAATAATCTCATGTCACAGTGTTTGTTATCGAACTCCTCCGAAACGGCTTGACCGATTTTCATGATTTTTTTGTGTATATTTGGTAGGTCTGAGAATAGGTCACAGGCTATTTTTTATTCCCCTAGGTAATAGGGGTGGCCCTCTCCGGATAATTTACTTTGCGGGCGGAAAAAAATCTTAATGAAAAATCTTATTGAAAAAATCATTATTATCGATACAAAAGCCACGTTTATACTTTTTAAAATGTTTGTCTGTCTAAAACCACTGATTACAAGACGCGTAGAGTCGCGACGCGAATAGATCGAGCGGAACGAGGGCGAGAAGCTTGTATATAATGTCTACGTATTTGAAGTTATATGTAGTGAACATTGAGTGAATGTTTAGAGGACAATTAATATGAGCATATATTTTATTTATAATTTTATCCGACCGATTGCGGCCAAGACAGCCTATCTCATTGAGACTAGCCAACTACGCAGGAGATATTATAGTACACTCAATAATTAAACTTGGCCCGACCCGGGACTCGAACCCAGGACCTCACGATGTATGACCGTACATGCTAGCCACTACACCACCGCGGCAATATTTTGAAAAAAAAAATGGAAGCGACCTCCATAATGTATGTTCCGCATATCTCTCTCTAATGACCAGATAAGAGAGGAATGTATTGGAAAGAATGAACAGTGAAGTCACAAAAGGCTAATCGACCAACTAAACCACTTTTTTGTTTGGTGGCTCAAATAAAAAAAAAATGTTCGTATTATCTCTGGAACGACCAGCCGTGTGCAAAATTATTTAACATCTATATATTAGTACATATACTCGTAAATAAAATAGAAGTTTGTATTTTTAATTTCACATTACCAACTTATAACTTGAAAGTTACTTACTTGAAAGTTAGTTACTTACATAAAAAAAACAATGTCTGTCTGTCTGTTTGTTCCGGCTAATCTCTAAAACAGCTGGTACGATTTTGACGGGCCATGTTTTCTAATATACTATAATTCTTACTCGTCTCTGTACATTAATTATTTTTTTAGAAAACAGTCATTATTATAGGCAGAATATAAGTTTTTGGAATTTTTATTTGTCTTTCTATGACATAAAAAAAATTAAAAAATTAAAATTAAAAATATTACACCTCTCAGAAATCCTAACCTAATTCCTTTGCTTTTCCCTATTGGGGATAAATTTTAAAAACAACAACAACTAACCTTTAAAACGTCAACTAACCCAAGTGGAGCAGGGGTGAGTCGCTAGTATTCATTTTTTTTTATTTCAACAAGAAGCAATTAGCTTTTAAATAATAATTATTAATTTTTAAATAATAATTATAATTAAGGTTCAACAAATCCCATTTCCTCGCAAATTCACACGAGATATAATCGTGACTGTAGACCAAATAGCCCCTTCGGTTTGTAAAAGTCAACGAGTGAAGGTTAATGGCGTTTATTAAAATAATAAAAGTATATTAAATAGTTATATTACGTGTAAATGGTTTGGCGGTGTAGTGGCTAGCATGTACGGCTGCGTTGAGGACTTAGGTTCGAGTCCCGGAAGGCAAAATTAATGCCGACAGACATAAATTCTAAAAGCTATTTATTTGATCTCTGTATAGATAATCATGACTATATCAATAACATTTGCCAAAAATATTTAATGTACACATAGATTAAGTATTTTTACTTGATCTATGAATGTACATAATCGATTTCATTATAGCCAAAAGATATTATGTCGATGCAAACAATGCAAACCCCACAGCGCGTTCATTGAGTATTTAAATCTTGACGCAAAAACAACAGGTGTTTTAAGTTTCACGTACCTGTGTGTGTGTCTGTCTGTCTGTCTGTGACATCGTAGCGTTCGAACGGATGAACCGATTTTGATTTTTTTTTGTTTGAATGATGTACCTATAATTCGGGAGTATTTTTAGCTATGTTTGATGAAAATCGATCCAAGATGGCCAAAACAAGATGGCGGATTACATATTTTTTCACAACTCTCTCAATATGGTTATCAAATGAAAGGGCTTGACTAGTAGAATATTTTTATTATTTTATGTCGGGGGTTTTTTTATTAATTAAAGCATTCTAAATACTCATCGTGTACATAAACCCTTAGACAATAACAAATTATCCACATATAAGTATGTACACTAAAGTTCAAGTTCAACCGACTAACCATTAGTTCAATTATCCTCAGAGACAATTTGTCATGTTCAGAACATTAGACGTTAGCCGTCGTTTGACTCATCGCGAGGGTCCGGGTGTTTCGGCTGACTTTTTGTTGAAAGTCATTTTAAGTTCAAATGTGGGTAATTAATACGTATGTATGAGCATATGTTACGCGAAATCGTTTCAATTAAGAATAATTCCTGATAAATTTCGCAATGAACTGGCTAAAATTATCCTAGCTTCACTTAGGTACGTAACTAATAGTTTATACAATCTATGTATGTATGTATCCATCCCTTTTTAACGTCCCATTGCTGGGTACGGGCCTCTCTTCAATATGAGAGAGTCATAGTCCACCGCGCTGGCCTAGTGCGTGTTAGCGGACTGAGCATGTCTTACGAAAACTTGCTAGGTTCTCTCAGACATGCAGGTTTCCTCACGATGTTTTCCTTCACCGTAAGACAAGTGGTAATCATGATAGAAATGATTCGCACATGAAAATATTAAAATTGTTGTGCTTGGTTATCCAAGCGAGTGCGTTATCACTGGGCTATTGCTGTGGTAATTATAATAAAATGAGTCATTATTATCGATACGGACCCCAAATCTATAGCTTTTAGAATTGTCGTCTGTCTGTCAACACATCACGAGAAATCCAGTGTACTTTTTGGTACTGGTTTGGATAAATTTGGTACGAAGATAGAACTTACCGTCAAATATAAACAATTTGGAATCCTTTCTTTATTAATTTATAATATAAATACTTCAATGAAATGAAAGAAAATTTTCCACCTCCATAGTATAATTTTTCTTCTCTATTTTTTGGATTTTAGGGCATTCACTTTCTGGACTGCTGGTATCTATCGTGTTTATTCATAAATTATTATTATTATTATAAGCCATTTATTCCGAATTTTGGGTACATGAGTTAAAACTATAATTTAGATCTATCATCTATAATATGTCCCGCAGTTCGGTGTGCCTCTTGGCATAGGCCTCCTCCAACTCTCTCCATTGCGCTCTGTCTGAAGCAACTCTGGTCCAGTATGGCCCTAGGGTTAGACAGATGTCATCTGCCCATCTCTTTTTTGGACGTCCCTTTCTTCTCTTTCCATCCCTAGGATACCATAGAGTCACTTGTTGGCTCCATTTGTTGCTTTTAGACCTTAGCATGTGTCCTGTCCAGCCCCATTTCAAATGGTCTATGCGGTCCAGTATGTCTATGACTTTTGTTCTTCTTCTTATGTCTGAATGTCTGTTTTTTTCGCAAAGTCTTACTCCCAGCATGCTTCTTTCCATTGCCCTCTGACATTTTGCTAATTTTTCTCTATGGGTTTCAGTAAGAGACCAAGTTTCGCAGCCATATGTTATGCAAGGAAGAATGCAAGTGTTGAAAGTCTTACTTTTGATATACATTGGTAAATCTTTATTCTTCATTACTTCCTTCAAGGACCAATACTTTTTCCACCCACAGGCGATTCTTTTGTGCACTTCCTTGGACATTGTATCTTCAGGGGAAATAATTTGACCTAGGTAGACATATTCATTGACATAATCAATGTTGTTGCCAAAAATGTTTACCTCTACCTCCTTAAAATTAGTCATCAACTTTGTTTTGCTTGTGTTAATTTCTAGCCCTACTTCTTTGCTTTTTATTGCTAAATTTTCTACCATGCGTTGTAGTTTCTTAGGGTCTTCTTCCAATAAGATGATGTCGTCTGCAAATCTCAGATGGTTAAGGCGGCTTCCATTTATGTTTAATCCATATTTGTCCCAGTCTATTTTTCTGAATATATGCTCCAACACAGCATTAAATAGTTTTGGAGATAATGGATCTCCCTGTCTTACGCCTCTGTTTATAGAAAAAGGAACCCCTTTTGATTCCAATTTTATGCAGCTTTTACACTTACTGTAGATGGTTTTTATAAGGTTTATATAGATGTTTTCCACTCCTTGTTCCTTTAGACTTGACCAGATATGTCTATGGTTAAGGCTGTCAAATGCTTTGGAATAATCAATGAAAGCAATATAAAGAGGTTTCTGGTATTCATTATACTTTTCTAAAACTTGTTTTATTGTATGAATATGGTCAATTGTGCTGAAATTCTTTCTGAAGCCAGCTTGCTCAATGGGTTGATTTTCATCTAGTGTTTGTGTTATTCTTTCTAAAATGACCTTAGCAAAAACCTTGTACACATTTGATTACATTTGATTACAAACCTTGTACACATAAATTATTAATTTATATTTTTTCACTAGTGATCGTGGTTAGGTACATTTTAACTTTAAGTATAAATTTCTCAGAAATGAGATATTTTCCAGCAGCAAAAGTATCCTATATCTTGACCCGGGTGACCAGCTATCATCGTACCAAATCTCATCAAAATCTGTCCAGTGATTTGTCACAGACTAACATAAATTCTAAAAGCTATAGGCATCTATATCGTTAATAATGACAATTTCTAATAGACTTTTAAAAAAAATGTCAATGTACAGATTCGTCTAATTTAGAATATCAATATCTTGGGTTTTTGAATCTAAGTTAGTTTATCGTCTCGTGCACTCGAGTAATTAATCAAATGTTGTACTTATTTGACCTTTCTTTAAATCAAGGGCGTTATTAATTAAAAGATTATAATTGCTATGTTTTTTATTCTAGTGACAATTTGGTCTAGAGCATTTTTATTTTTTAGTGTTAGTAATGTCCTCATGACCGCTGATTTGACTGACTGATTCTTGCTACTTGCTCTCTCTCTCTCCTCTCTCTATGAGATGAGATCAGATCTCTATCAGATCTATATATTTTGTGAAATTAGATTGCGAGCAAGAATGCGGATTGGTGGGCTGTTACCTAATAAGCATCGAAAGCTACAAACTATTTTTAATTAGGCTTGAGTTTGTGTAGGTATATCCTGGCTAATATCAAAGAACACTGTACGAGTTTTTATAGGGTTCTCACTTTCATAGGGTATTATTAAGAAAAATAAGTATGATGATATTTGCCAGAAAAAATCGTTTCTTTTAAGTGTGCACCCGAACGAAGCAAGGTGAAGTCACTAGTTTCTAGTATTAAATACTCAAAACAGACGACGCTGTCGACTCATACTATGACCGTACAAAAAAACGTGCAACACCGGGTGGCACACACGTGTTAAAGTCCGCCACATGTGCGCTTTGCTTACTTCCAAAATCTATTATTATCTGCGTGAACATCGCATATGTAAAGGAGGGTTCCGTATCTTATTATTTTTCTCTTATACTACAGAAATCTTATAATATTTTTATATAGATTAGCTGACATCAAAGTAGCTTTAGCGTTTTTGGAGTTTATAGGTAACATACAAACACATCGATTTTTATTATTATATAATATCTAATAGGTATATAAAATCTCGTGTCACGGTGTTTGTGATCGCCGGCGAAACTTCTCGACCGATTTTTTTTTGTTTTAATGGGAACTTGAATAGGTGGTGAAGTATTTTACTATCTATTACCCCGACCCCCCCATGTTTTAATCGAGATTTAAGTATATTTTTTTAGTTCACGTTCACGCTGGCCATGTGCGGGTTGGTAGACTTCACAGTTCTTTCGAGAACTTGCTAGGTTCCCATACATGTAGGTTTCCTCACGATGTTTTCCTTCACCGTAAGACAAGTGGTGATCATGTTAGAAATGATTCGCACATGAAAATATCAGAGGTGAGATGCACAGATTTGAACCTGCTTTAACCAAGCGAGCGTGTTACCACTGGGCTACCACTGCTTATTTAGTCAATATATAAAAAATATTTCTTATGTTAGTTTAACCGTTATAATATAATCATAACAGCGAATGAAAGTAATATCAATAACACGGGCCTGCTTCAGCAACTAGAGCGTATCCCAACCGGGCGCTGCTCTCCAATGCAGTGTACAAGTGAATATTATCTGATTTTCAATGTTTTTAAACTGTTCATTATATTATTACTATTCAGCGCGAGCGAAGCCGCGGGTTCCGGTAGTAAATGTATACAAAAACTTGACAAATTATATACTAAAACCTTCCTCGAGAACCACTCTATCCATGGTGAAAACAGCATGAGAATCGATGCAGTAGTTTTTGAGTTTATCGCGAACAGAAAGACGGAGGACTTTGTTTTAATATTATGTAGTAATGAAGTGACTAACTGTTTATCCTGGCTTCGTCTGCTGGCTTTTTAACAATTTGATTTACTCGGTTATTAATACTAAGCGAACTATTTGCGATGCACCCAATAGTATTAGTTTAACTTAATAATAGAGTAATTTCTCATAAAAGTGAATTGTAATATTCTCCTTGAGAAATAAATTATCTTAAACCTGAATTGAATTAGAATTATAAAGTTCGTAGAACCGTAATAGTAAGTACCTACTACCCAGTGTTTATAATGAAATATCAGAAACCTTTTTTAATGCCTTCATACATACAGGTTGGTTCTGTTGTGGGACTGATTGGCAAAGCCAGTTGGTACTACGAACATAAGCCCAACAGAACCCCCTAGCCCACTAATATGGCGTCGCAAAATGTGGGCCATCTCCCATTACATTTCTTTGCTCCGCGCCTGGCTGGACTGCCAGACGACATGATGAACGCACAATACGCCTTGAAGCCTAGAGGGATGAATATCAACATTTTATTAATGACTAGCGAGTCACCCTCGCTCTGCTCGGGTTAAATAGAATAAAATTTTTACAAAATTTGAATGTCTTACTTATTTATATCTAATCAAAATCGAAAAAAATAAGTTTCATGCTTCTAGCTTTAAAAATGACGTAATTTCCATAGAAACTTTCATCCCCTATTTTAAAACCTTACAGCCCTTTTTCGTGTTTAAAGTAGCCTTTCTCAGGCTCTAGACTATCTGTGCACCAAATTTCATTTAATTGGTTCAGTAGTTTTTGGAGTGAAGTCACGACAGACAGAGGTACTTTCGAATTTTTAATATTAGGAAGGACTTAGTTAGTATAGAAATACTCTTATTATTTTTCCAATTATTTAACGGAATATATAGTGTCCTATCAAATTTCACAGCGGATTCCTAAATGTTTAAAATCTGTTAAGTCGTGAATGGAGGATGTAAACAAGAGGAATAACTTCGTCTGTTTCTTTTAACAGTGAATAACTTTACTGATGGTTCTTTGGTTCCGTAGGATTTATTTTAATTGAAAAGCTTAAAAATTTAATACCGAGATTTAAAATGGGCTTAACCTTTATTTTAGCTTAAGTCATGACGTCGAAAACTGAAAACCTAAACGAAACCGCCGAAAATCCTAAAAAAGTAGTATTATCTAAATTTTAAACCACACTATTCAGCCGTTATAGAGAAAAAATACAATTTACGTTAAAAAAGGCCTTATTTAATATAAAATTTTTCTAAATTTGGGAAAGTTTATTAAAATTTACAACAATACAAAGTATTTGTGATAACCTTAAGTAAACCATATATTTTATATATGGAAAACGCACGAGAGGATTCATCTAAAATCTTCTTTAAACTTTTTGTTTTTGGGATTTGAGCGAGGTAATCCCCTTAAATAAAATAATACATTTAAAAACTATCTTATGCGTTGACCGGATACCGAATTTTATCAAAATCTGTCCAGTTTCCTTGTGAAACAAAAATTCTAAAATAATAGATCCGGCTTCTGCGTTGATGATAATGATTATTTTATCAAGATTAACGTATATAATGTATCTATATTCTATATGATGGCTTGATTAGATTCTAAATTCGATAACAAGTAAAAACTAAAAACTTTTTGAATTGTTTTAGTAGGCATTATTATTTTTTTTTTTTGCTAAAAAGTATTTAGACCTGAAGGCTGAATGACATTAAAATATCTATTTTTTTATTGCCCTAGATGATAAGGGGGCCTCCAGATATTTTATTTTTTATTTTTAGACCTAATTTTTATTTTTTTATTTTCTTATCATTTGGCGTCAATTTTCATCCTTCAACCAAAGCGGTAGTAGTGTAGTGCTAGTAATGTATAAAGTCAAAATGTTGCAAAATCATAATATTAAAAAGAATTCATTTTTTTTTTGCCAAAGGCAAATATAATTGTAAAAAAATGTATAATTTAATAATACTCAATACTTAAAGTTTTCGCAAACATCCAACGTATCTCTAAATCTAACGTGACGGAAACCCGCCATTTATGGCATATTCAGTCATCGGCCGGCAACCGACGCGTGCGCATCTCAATTTAATAACTTAATACGTATAAAAATAGTTAAATCGGCTTTAGTGCTGTGAGTGTACAGTGTGTGTCACTTTTTTTTCTTTTTAGTGCAGTGTTACCAGATTTTGTGGGATTTGTATAGTTTTAGATGTTTTTAAAATGTCTGTTTAGTTTGACAGAGCGGACGGTGTAATGAGTACAAAATTCCTTTTAATTATGACTTGCATACATTATATTTGCTAGTCAATTGATTCATAACATTTTATGCTAACATCTCGTACCTACATTTGTGGCAAGGAATTTCAAAATATTTAAAACATATGTGTCGTACCAAATTTTAACTATGTTTGACCAATCTCTAGAAAAGGCGGTACGTTATATTATAATTCCAAGCAATTCTTAGGATTTTTTATAAATAGCTCTGATTTAAATTTTAATTTGAATTTCAAATCATAAAGGTACCGTAGTAGAAACAGTAAATACCCTCTCATGCTCGCCTCATACCTCAACCGGTAATCGAACCGAGTTTAATCGCGATTTGCACGGCTATTATAAATTATGTAAAGATATGGTTCAGTGGTTAGGATTAGTGGACAATTAACCATTGTTAACAGGGTCGAATAAAAATCGTAGCGATTACAAATTAAGTCCGTCAACCCGCAGTTGCCCAGCGTGTTGGACTATGGCCTGATCCCCCACGTATTGAAGGCCTCACCCCCAGTTGTGGGACGTATGAAAAGGGCTGATTACATAGAAACAGGGGGTATTTTTAGAAACCGGTACTAACCCATATTATATTTGTTATGCGATTACGCAAAAAGTACATATCGGATTTTGATTACTTTTATAGTAATGAGCTTAAACATGAAAGTTACATTACCACTTTCACATTTACAATATGATGTATATTTTTAAAGACATTTTGGTTGCAAACAAGAATTGAACCGGCGACCTTTCCCTAAGTATGCTTAACCCTGTGATATCCGGAAATATGTTCGCATTTTTGCTCTCGTACTAGCCATCGTGATCTCACGCTCGTTGACTAACTTGATTTTTTTATAATAAAAATATGATAATTGACACAACTTTGTATTGTATCAAATGATTATTAATTATTAATTTTTAAAAGACTAGCGATTCACCCTCAAATTTGTCCCTGGATTCGTTTGAACTGTTATTATTGATTACTCAGTAAATCAGATATTTTCCCCGCATTAAAATGTATCCCATATTGACCCGGATAACAAAAACTGCCCAGTGGTGTTCTCGTAATGCGGTCACAGACAGACAGACAAAAAATCTAAAAACTATAGATTCGGCCTCTGTATCGTTAATCATCATCATCAGCCCTTTTTAACGTCCCACTGCTGGGCACGGGCCTCCCTCGTGCGAGGGGATCAGGCCATAGTCCACCGCGCTGGCCTAGTGCGTGACTGCGGACTGAGCATGTCTTACGAACACTTGCTAGGTTCTCTCAGACATGCAGGTTTCCTCACGATGTTTTCCTTCACGTTAAGACAAGTGGTGATCATGATAGAAATGATTCGCACATGAAAATATCAGAGGTGCGAGACCAGGATTTGAACCCGCATCACTCGGTTATACAAGCGACGCGTTACCGCTGGGCTACCACTGCATTTTTTATCGTTAATAATAACCACTATTTCTATAACATTTTCGAAAAAATATGTATTCAACGTACAGATTATCCATATTAACGGAAATTTGTAGTATTTATGTAAGTAGTCACTGTGTTTAAACAAATGTGTCATACGCTGGTGTCACTGTTTATTAGCTCTTAGTGTATCGGTCACGACCTTCACAGATACAGTTGATATTGCATTAAGTATTTAAAAAAATTCCACTTTTCATGACCTTTTTAAACCAGGTTAATATAATCATGAAAGTTATACTACTTTATAATAATACATTTTATAATGCAGTGGTAGCCCAGCGGTAACGCGTCGCTTGTATAACCGAGTGATGCGGGTTCAAATCCGGGTCTCGCACCTCTGATATTTTCATGTGCGAATCATTTCTATCATGATCACCACTTGTCTTACGGTGAAGGAAAACATCGTGTACCTGCATGTCTGAGAAAACCTTGTAGTTTTCGTAAGACTTGTGAAGTCCGCCAGCACTGGGCCAGCGCGGTGGACTATGGCCTGATCCCCCTCGTACTGAGGGAGGCCCACCCCCAGCAGTGGGACGGTAAAAAGGGCTCATGATGATGATGATGATGATAATAATACCAATGCCTATGAAACATATAGTCGGTCAACGGACGTGACAGTCCAAGCTGCCATACACTAATGTCACTAGCGAGTGTATAGCAGCTTGGGCTGGCTGTCGCGTCCGTTGGCCGACTATACGTTTCATAGGCTTTGATAATACTAGTGACTCGCCCCTGCTTTGTTCAATTTTTTACATATAGTTTTCTTAAAAATGAGACGTTATCCTTCAGGAAAAAGTATCCTAAAAGTGAAGTCGGATAGTCCGCTTTCGTACCAAGTTTCATGAAAATCTGTCCACTGGACTTCACGTGATGCGGTCAGAGACAGGCAGACAGACAGACAGCTAAAAAATCGAAAAACTAAAGGTTTGGCTTTTGTAACGATAGTAAATTAAAATTACCTAATTAAGATATTATATATCAAAAAATATTTTTATATAGATTCAACTCAATTTTATATAATACAATTAAAAATATCTTCGTTCCTGTACTCGTAAATTATGACTAAAATTCGTAGCTAATCTTTCATACGTTTTATGTAACGCCTAATTAATCATCATTACACGAGCTCCCCATAAATCATATTTGTCGGACATCGAACCGGTGACCACACTGTTTAATACTCAATATAATGTACGCCACTATTGGTGAATGCGTCGCAACAAGCGAGAAGTAAATAAATTTCTATTTTCACCTGACGAGAAAGTCGCATACGATGCAGATCACGGACGCACGTGGAGCGATGTGGTAAAATGTATAAAACGCCTGCAATATTTGATTTGACCGTCTTTCCAAAAAGGAAGTACTCGAGTAGGAATATTTCTATAAACTTACTAGTTTGTATGGAAAAAATAAACTTACTAGCAAACTCTCGCGACTTCGCCTACGACTATTTTTATCCCATGGAAAGCGTACATTTTTATGGGATAAACGATTCATTTCATTCATATCAGTTGAGGCATTCTGGCGTAATTATGTAACAAACATCCATACATACATTCAAACATCAAAGCTATCTCGTTTATATTATTAAGTAAGATATTATGTTTCGCAGTCTTTGCTTTTTGAGAATTGTTTGTCGCAATTTTTTAAGGTTCTTGCTAATTTATATCCAATAAAAAAATCATGAGTCCAAATTGATAAAGCCATAGAAATTGCTTATCACATAAATGAATGTCCCCGCGGAATTCGAACCCTGACTGCTTGCACAGCAAGGTCACTACGAACAGAGCTAAACGTGCCGTCAATCTGATCATTGCGTAGAAGAAATCCATATCACAAAAGTCTTCCTAGGCAAGCAGAATCTGGAAAATGCAATACCTGCTAGGGCTAAAAATTATTAAGACTTAAATGAATATTAATTATTTTAAATTTAGACGACACGTTTGGCTCAGTTGGTAGTGACCCCTACCCTACTTTCTGTGCCAGCGGTCGCGGGTTCGAGTGTTTGGTGTTTATATTTATAATATGTATGTATTTAAAATTTATATATATACGTGTAGTATATCAACTATCTGGTATCCGTAACACAAGCCTCGTAGCTTACCACGGAACTAGATGGCGCTGTTGTAATAATGTCCCAACATATTTAAATTACGCGAGCAGAGACACGAAAAAATGCTAGTCTACAAAATCCATAAGCGTTTCAATTCTAAATTCAGTAGAATTGCCCGAAAATAAGTCGACATGCAAAGCTGTTAAACGGCCACCCGACACCTCGTACGTGTATCAATGAAAAAACACGAGATTACGTCATTTTAACGTACAAGAGTCGAGTCGTTATTGCAGGTGTAATGTCGGGCCTAGCTGGCTTTTTGTTTGTGTTCGTAAAAATATTGTTACTCTACACTATTAGTTGACATTTTACGAATGTTTGGTAGTAAGTTCATTCCCACTAGAGTTTATCTTATACCTTTAAACGAGCAATATATATATATATATATATGGGTGGTTCTCCAAAATTTGGTTAACTTGTGGCCTAATTTTGAAAAGGGTATTTTTAGACGGTTATCATTAAAGTTCTAATTCTATACTGCGGATATAATATCTACGTTGTTGCATCTAAAAGGGCCAGTCACTTTAATAAGTATTTTAAGGGAAATTTAAGTTTCTTTGAAATCAGCTTTCTAGGGACTGACGAGACGTGATAGGGACTGACGCTAAACACGGTTAGGGTATTTAATCACATTTTTATTGCAAAATTAACTTTAATAAAATCAAAAAACTGTTATATTATTACTCATTATGGTAACAAACAGTCAAAATATAAGTATTTGTTTATGCTAAGTAGTATTGTCTTTCCTCAATCTTATATTTAAAAATAGCTTTGTAAGTAACAAACAAAATTATAATTTGAACGTAATATCCAGTTTTTCTCTAATTAATCACAAAGACAATCACATTACTATTGTTTATACTTTTTTGTAAACGTTAACAGGTTTATGAATTTTGTAAATATAAAACTATTAGGTTAGGAATTGGAATATTTTCTACAACATCTTGGTAAGGCACGATAGCAATATCATTCCCATTTATTTGAAATTCTGTAACATCATCATTACAAACCTTAAGGAATGTTATTGTTAGATCTCCATCTTCATCATCATATTTAGCGTAAATCTCGGCGTATAGATATTCTTTACTTCTCATAATTAACTTGGCTAGTAAATGAAACTATGGTTTCGGCTTTTGTCGCGGATTTATTTTGATTTTTGGTTCCTGACGTTTCGAACGCTTTACAGCAATCACGGTCACGGGAGAGACAGTGAATCCGAAAAGATAGTTTCAGTTGTTATGTCAAATATTCGCGTAAACCTAAGAAAGTAATAACTTGGCTAGAACATCAAATCCACTAAGTACCATAGTTCGTATTAGACTTTTAATGCCCATCCTGGTTTATGCTTGGTAATGGCACATCACCTTCGGATTCCGTGAAAATATCTGAGTACGTTATAGTCCCTAAGTTTTTTATCATACTACATTTCAATCTTCTGTTTCTTTGTTGTTCGCTGGCAAGCTTTTTCGTCAAATTATCAACGAGTAAGTCTTTCCATTTTAGTATACTATTTCCCTATTTTCCGTGGATCAATACTCTTTCTTCTAGCTTTAACTCTTTTTTCATTATTTATAACTCAGCTTCATTATTTATAACCTCAGGAATATTGTCCTCGTCCGATGACGGCGGCTTATCTGGTCTTTGTTTGCACTTCTAACATTTTTTTATTTTTTTCTATAACTTGATGAGTAGGCTATCCATTTTTTTTCCAACTCTTCTGAGCTCACGTGGAGTCATGTCCTTGACACATTTCCTTTATCTTTTTTCCGTAAGATATTGTCGTTATTTTTCTATGTACTCTACCAGTAAAACGGATTCGTTATTTATTTTTCCAATATTTTTTTGCCTGTTCAAATTTTTATGCGAGTTCCTCTTTGGACTGTAATGTCTTCTTTCTAAGCGCCATATTCTATAACAAATATACGGATTTTACGTTTAAAACCACCGATCAAACAGTATGAAAATCAGTCCCTAGATCGGGCATCAGTCCCTAGTCACACTTACGACGAGGGCCTGACGGTCTAGGGACTGACGAATCAAAGCAAAATCAAAAGTAACTTATTATTTAAAGTAAACATCAAAACCAGCAGGTGATAAAAATAACAAGGCAGACAAAGCCCAAGTTTATAATAAGTAATGAGATCAATTATTAATTAACTATCTTTAAAACGACTTACCTAGGGCCTGAGAGTTTGACTGGCACATCACGTATTTCCACAACAAAGTCGGCGACCGCACTAAAAACAAGATAGCTGACGCGGTATTGGTGGTGTTTTTATCTTACTCAACATCGATGCTTTCGCTTAAGTTAGTTATGAAAAACGCCTTATGTTTAGATGTCGCGTATTTTTGAATTTCACAAACAGCTAGGGCCTGATATTTTTAAACGCTTACACTTTTTGACTTGAACGAATGTGATAAAAAAGTATTGTTGTTAAAAATTAAATAGTATTAACAAGGTTAGTAATGTAATAGTAAACGTGTTTAAGTCGAGTTAAATCAAAGCATTATGTAGAATTAAAATAACAGTGAAATGCCTACTGAATTTGGGAGATCTTACATGGCTAGGGACTGATATTTAGAGTAGGAAGAAGCGATTTTCGGAACTAAAAAATATTGTGATATAAATCAAAGTGAGTGACCAAATAACATGAACCTTCGCATATTGCCTAGTAGTTGCGAATATTAGATAAAATTGATATAAATATGTAAAAATTGCTGCTAACACCAAGTTAACCAAATTTTGAAGAATCACCCATATATATATATATATATATATATATATATATATATATAAAGGGAGATAAAGATTATTATAGCTTTCTTCAAATTGAAGAATTTCCCCAATTTAACAATTTAATCAAAATCTGTTCAGAGGTAACCCTGACAGCTATTTGACCTAGTACTAGAGTATCTGGTGACCGAGAGGCCTATTTGCAGTCGAGAAGATAACCGGCTCTATACACATGTTTTGCGTTGTTTTAATAATAATATTGTTGTCCTACGACTTCATATGTAAATGTTTGAATGTTGGGCCTTGATTAGTAAAAAATATCGAGAAAATATACTCGCTATTACATCTAAATACGACTTAAAAATAAATATTCGTGGATATTACAATACCTACATAAACTTATATTTTTAAAAATTTACTTAAAATGTTGTAAACCAGTTATTGTCAAACTGTAGCTCGTATAGTTACTTTTTAAACCAAAAGCGACACTCGCTTCGCTCCCGTTCGTCCTTACGTATGTTAGTATCCTATATGTTGACCGGATAAAAGGCTATCATCATACCAAATTTCATCAAAATCCGTTCGCCAGATCCTGATCCGCCAGATCCAGATCCGCCAGATCCGCCAGTCCGTCAGATCACAGATGACAGACAAACATCTAAAAACCATAAATTCCGCCTCTGTATTGCGATAATAATGCTTATTTCATATGTCATAATAATAAAATTATTTTAATCAAGTTATTTTGTCCATATTATCCAGATATTTCTTGCTAGTCTTTGCCCGCGGCTTCGCTCAAGAATGTTCACAGTTACTTACACGTTTATAATAGAATAGAAGTGAATCAATTTCGAATGTACAATAGCATATTTGTACGTCCATTTGCACTTTTTTGACGATTCGTGCGTTCGGCTCAGTTTGTATTAAACTATTGATCCAACTTGCTGAGTTGCTCGCAGGTTTGAGTCCTGGGAGCATTCATTTGTCATTTATATGTTTAGTTACTGTTTATATTTATAATATGTATATATTGTAGTGTATTAAGCAAGAGCTGACCTACGGAGAAAAGAGCAGGTGGTCAGCGAACCAGTGAAAGTATACGAAAGAGCTTAATTTAGTGTAATCCAAAACTGACCTTGAATGTAAATCTTTAGCACATCGTGTCGTGTGAACCGCCCGCGCCATGTCGGACCGGTCGGTTGTCGAACGAGTTTGGAATCAAAAATCAAAGCCGTGACCTTGGACAAATGAGCTCGTAAGGCTTCGCTTCCGATGGTTTGAGGGTGCTTCATATCTTTCCATATAATAAAATTCTAACATATTTAATACTTTTTGGAAATTCTTATTGAAATAGCCATTATTAACGATACAGAGGTCGTATCTATGGTTTTTAGATTTTTTGTCTGTTTGTCTGTCTGTGACCGCTTCACGAGAAAAGCACTGGGCAGATTTTGGTGCAATTTGATATGATGATACCTGGTTAAAAGGCTCTCAACATATGGGTAACTTTTTATTGCGGGAATATCAGAATATCTTATTAGTTATTACTATACTAATGTTTCTACTAATACTTACATAACTTATAAATAATTCGACTCGGAATTTTATTATCTACCAGCGACTGCCCCTTGCTTCGCTCGGATTTGTCCCTAGAATAAGCGCAATCGTAGTCGTACCGCTAGATATAATACTAAAAAAAGTAGCCTAAGTTACTCCTTATAACATGACCTACCTGCGAGTGAAAGTCCCGTTAAAATTGGTCCAGCCGTTTCAGAGATTAGCCGGAACAAACAGACAGACAGACAAAAAATTTTTAAAATTGATTTTTTGATGTTAGTAACGTATAATATACTTTCATATGCATTCATTAAAAAGCTTTTAATTAGACATTAAAAATAGACGTCAATTTTATTTAGATGTATTAGATAATACGTACACCGCGTACATACGCGAAACAACTTACAAAAGTTTCATAAAAATCTGTTCAATAGTTCGGGAACACAGAGGACAAACATACAAAGAAACATTCATTTTATTTATTGAACTATCAAATAATAAAATTTATAGTATCGACATTTGCTCTCAACTGGTCGCGTCGCCTCCGAAATTGAAAGGTCACGACTATGAATGGTCCATTGTCGATTACATTAGTGAACCCTGTAGTACGATTATTTGTATAAGGAAATATCTCATTCGTTTAATAATGACTAGCGACGCCACCTTGCATCGCTTGGGATCGCCTTTAGGTACATATTTGCGGTTCGTAGAGATTAAATAAATAATAGGTATATATAAATATGTTGGGATATTAACACACCTCACCATCTAGTTCCGTCTTCCGTGGTAAACTACGAGGCTTGTGTTACGGTTACCAGATAGTTGATACACTACACATATATAACTTTAAATACATACATGTTTATATAAACACGCAAGACTGGAGTACAAACATTCCTGCTCTGCAAGTGAATGCCGCCAGCAGGACTCGAACCCGCGATCACTAGCAAAGCAAATAATCACTACAAACTGAGCCATTCAAATAAATGTCTAAACCCCAGTGATTATTACAAAATACCATATTTATGTAGAACACGATGCACTAACTTATTCAATTTGGTAAGGATAGCTGGAATCCGGTCCGGACCGGTTCTGGCGCTTAGGAGTTGGGGTATCAGAGGCCTGGTCTAATCTACTGGTTATTAATTGCTTACGTACTTGGGACCCTTTTGGGGATTAATTCAGACTAATTTCTAGACGAAATCTCTCCAAAGACGTTATTAAAAATTTGTGAAGAAAACATAATACTCGTATGTGAAAAAAAAGTAATTGTATTTAAAAAGTTTTTATTGCTAACACCGAAGCTTTCTGATATCCTTTTAAAAAAACGAAAATGATTAACTGATAAGATAAAGGTACTTAACTATTGTGTCAATATAAAATTCAACCCCTCGTTTTAACCCATTATCCCCATTGATCACATGGTGGGGATGATTGGGCCCCCATTGGCCACTTAGTATAATCACTTAAGAAATGTCATAGAAAACGGTCTCATCAAATCTTATGCTCATTAATCTGATTGGCAGCATCCCTTATAAACTAAGTTATAGTAATAATCGTATAGATTTCCCAAAGGTCTCGACTCTGGACTCGAACCCAGAACTTCAAAATTTGCAAACGTACTTGCTTGCCAGTAGATCATTGAAGCAGTTGTTCTAATGTCTAGTAAATATGTTACACATAATAGAGGATATAACTGGTTGGTAACATTAAGCATTCGTCAAGGAATTGGGCTTGGAATCTGGTTGCGGCTAATCCGCGGCCTTTTACCTTTTAAGGTCTTAGCTACGTAACGTACAGATTAGTACTATTTAAGCCTAATACTTATATGGCTTTATTCAATTAAAATATTATGATGATTAGGAGTCGTGCGTTTGATTCCTGGTTGGGTAAAAATCAGTGCTTAGTATGTAGCCAACGTATACATAACAGTTGAAATAGGACTAATATTTATTTTAGTGTTTGTAAGTAACAAATTGTTACACATTAAAAGATGATTAATGGAGGAGTGGAACTTAAATGTTTTGAAGTGAATAAATATATCAGTTACAAAAGCAATTAGGTATAAAGACGATTCGTTGTTTGTAAATACTTTATTTGATGTGCCAGCATTCGCGGGTTCAAGCCCCGCTGGGGGCATTCATTTGTTGAGCACGAATGTTTGTACTCCAGTCTTGGGTGTTTATATTTATAACATGTATGTATTTATAAAGCTATATTAGATCATATGTGTATTGTATCAACTACCTGGTATCCGTAACACAAGCCTCGTAACTTGATTAGTGATTGTGATTAGGCAATAGGATTTTCAAATAAACAGTGTATATATTCGAATAAGGTAGAATTTTTTTATGTATATATTTATCCTGTAATATTTCAGCGATGATATTTAGAATTCATAGTACTGACTACTGAGCTCATCGCGGCGTTCATATCTTATCTGATAAGAGTCACGCCTTGACCGACCTCTCGACGTGAGTGTTGAATTTCACGCGTGTACTACATTTTCATATGTATCTTGAATTATACTTTGCATATTTTAAAATCAAAACCAAAAATAAGTGAACAAATTTACTAGCCTACAAACTTCGAATAAAATCACAAAACGCACTTTCCTAGACCCTCGTTTCGCTTTCGAAATATAAACTGAATTGGATATTTAATTCAAAGAACAAAATGCCTACGTATTCAAAATATAATAATACCCCATTCTATATAAACATAATATATACAATATTATTTTACTTATCAAACAAGCTATATATTTACAAATTTAACAGGTTTTCCCTAAATTCATAATATAAAAGTATATTATATACTTACTAACGTCAAAAAATCAATTTTATAGAATCTTTCGTCAGTGCATCGCAAGCACCTTTTACTGTCCTGAGTTCAAGTTCGTATTCGGCTTAACGTTCCACTGCTGGGGTACTTCCTTCAATACGAGAGGGGTCAGGCCATAGTCCACCACGTTCCCCAAATTAGAAGTTCTTTTTCTCTATCAAAAACTTGCTAGGTTCTCTCAGACGTAGACGAGTAGTAATCATGTTAGAAATAATTCGCATATGAAATATCAGAGGTGCGAGACCCGGATTTGAACCCGCATCACTCGTTTATCCAAGCGAGCGCGTCACTACTGGGCTACAGCTGTCCTAAGCTTAAGCTCACTTGTATTAATAATCCACGGTTCTACTTTAAAAATATAGAAAAATACAGAAAACCTAATATATGGGAAAGCTAAGTTAGCATTTAGAGAAAGCAGTGGGAACACATTGTTCATGAGATACCGTTGTGGGACTGACACACATATTATGTGCGTCTAATCGCGGCTATGGGTAATCTGTGAATTTATATGCCATATCTGTTTTACCTTTGACTTTGTTCAAAAATACTAAGCTGGAGTTAACATGGCCCCAGTTACAGGTTTTGATGATTTTTTATCAGCATCTATTTTTTTAGGTGCGCGTACGCACGCTTAAAGCGTTACTAAGCTTTAATAAGATTTTTAAGAGGAATAATTTTCAATACATTTATTACGTATACAAACTATGGGTAACACGGCGCACGACAATTATTACGAGTAAACTCCATGTCGACATGATTAGGGTGGATTCACGTTTGAATCTGCCATGAATTACCTCATACAAAAGCATAATATAGATTTATAGAATATAGATGTTTGACCGTGTCCCGGCCCGGCCCCGGCACGGTGTAACGTGAATCCACCTTTATTCCGACTTCTGTAACAATCTTCGTATTTCGGCGAATTTACACAAAACCTTGACGAATTATTCACTTAAACCTTCCACATTAATCTCTCCATCTATTTGACGACACGTTTGGCTCAGTTTGTACTTTGTAGTGCCCTACCCTACTTGCTGCGGTCGCGGGTTCGAGTCCCGCTGTTGAGCACGAATGTTTTAAAGTACATATATAATGTAGTATATCAACTATCTGGTATCCGTAACACAAGCCTCGTAGCTCACCACGGAACTAGGTAGCGCTGTGTAATAATGTCTCAACATATTTTTTATTGGCGTAACCCGCATGAAAATCCGTGCAGTAGTTTTTGAGTTTATCGCAGAAAGACAGACACGGCGAGGGACTTTAATTTTATAACATACAACGTTATTCTTGGAAATCTCCGGTTATAATGACAAATAAACCGCTATGTTTTAACTTTCTTTTATAAATTTCTCCTTACTTCATCTTGCTTTTTAACTTTAATTTTTTTTAAATGTTTCGTCCATAATATATAGTATGGGATATTTATAAAAATACTGCAAAAGCCTTCTTACATTAGTACATATATAAATATTTATTCGACCGTTTTTTCTCCGATTCACTTTGCAAAACGGACTACCACGTAAAAGCCTTTTTATTTTTCGGTTTTTTATATAACCTATGACACTCAGCAATAATGTGGCTTTCTATTGGTGAAAGAATTTTTAAAATCGGTTCAGTAGATACAGAACAAATATACAAACACACAAACTTTATCTCTTTATAATGTTAGTATAGATTAGTAGGTACATATATAAACATAATAGAAGTGTCTGTTTTTAATTTCAAATTAACAGCTTTTCACTAAATGCATATGAGAGTATATATGGTATCGAGTACCGGCTTACATCACAAAAGCAATTTTTTAAATTTTTGTCTCTCTATATGTCCGTTTGTTCCGGCTAATCTCTGAAACGGCTGGACTGGTTTTGACGGGACTTTCACTCGCAGATAGCTAATGTTATAAGGAGTAACTTAGGCTACTTTCTTTTATTAGACAATTATAAAAACTTAATTTATTTTAACTTATGCCACGAAGCGGACCGGGTTTGCTAGTCTTAAATACATTGTAAGTGAAGATGAAAGCTTAAAGGCTACTAAACAGACAGTGAAGATAATGTCTACTTATAACACAGGCGTAGATAATTATTAATAACATTACCCGCCAGACGCATCCATTGAGATATCGTGGGCACGGGTCACTCACCTCGCCTGCCCACTCGGCGTATGTAAACAAAACTTTTTTGTCCGCTAACAGCTAAGGTGTACTAATAAAATATGTGCGTTTGTACGTCTGTATATGAATATTAATGCTACAAATAACAAAAAATCTTACAGAGTCGCATCTTTACTTTAAATGTTTCCGTCAAATCTTATTAAAATAGTAATTATTATCGATACATAGGTTGAATCTATAGATTTTGAATTTTGTCCGTCCTTGTGTTACGAGGAAACCGCTGGACAGATTTTGATGAAATTTGGTATGATGATAGCTGGTTAAACGGATAAACAAACAGTTATAACCGTCCCTAAGCCATTCAAACTGCGTTAGATCGACGTAAGGCAGACTTGAAGTATTCTTTTTGTTATATGTAGCTTAGTTGTTTAGAAAATCTATAGGTGTTTGAAATGACACAAACAACGCGAGTGAAGCTGCGGACAATGCTAGTATACACTCATATATGGACATTTCAGATCTCATTTCGGTCTCATTCAATGAGATGTTTTAAAGAGTTGTAATCCCATAATTTATAATATAATTATTTACAAAAAGATTCATACTATAACTCCAACCCTATTTTTATTAAGGATGAAATCAAATAAATCTTATTAATGTCTAACCAATTTTCGGATATGGCGTCTTAACTCAATGAAAGTAGCCATGCGTGGGCGCAGTGACAGTGCTCGAGTATCAAACTGGACTTACGAGTGAATGAGATAGCTATACGATTAATGAAACAGCTTCATAATTTTCACCCATTTTTAACGTCTCATTACTAAGAAGACCTCCCCTTAATACAAGAGGAATCAGGGAATTATTACAAGTATGACTTGGCGGACTTCACACGTCTTTCGAAAACTTTCTACGTTCTCTCAAACATGCAGGTTTTCTAGTTTCATCTTTACTCTAAGGCAACTAGTTGAAAATTTACACCTGAAATTAGCAGAGGATGAGTGACCCGAGATTTGAATCTGCGTCACTCGGCTCACTAAGTGTGTTACCACTGATCCACCATACCTATCAATGTGGGGGTAGATCGCTCTCTCTACACTAAATAATTAAGATACTGTTTCAAAGTTCTTGCCCGCAACGCTTCAGTTATCTTATAACGGACACTGTAATGCGGAATATATGTTACTGATAGTGAAGTCAGAATTAAAAACAACACATAATATTAATATTATAAATACAATATCTTATTTTTAAACCCTCGCTTCGCTTGCGTTCATCAAGTAGCGTTAATGTTCGTAGTTGAAAATTGTCATCTATAGATATAAAAATGAATTGCTGTTCGTTAGTCTCGCTAAAACTCGAGAACGGCTGGACCGATTTGGCTAATTTTGGTCTTGAATTATTTGTGGAAGTCCAGAGAAGGTTTAAAAGGTGAATTAATACGAAAAAAAAATAGGTCTTATTTATCGATTGAGGTAGAACGAAGTCTGCCGGGTCAGGTAGTATTCGCATAAAAATCCTTTTTTGAAGTTGGTCTTATAGAATTATTTATATAGCCGATAATCGAACCTGCATTCTACATAGTATATCGCCGGTCAACTAAATCCCATAGGTCACTGCAGTGCGTTAGTAATAGCCCGCTCTGGTAAGCACTGGTGCGCTATGTTCGTAGCCATGGTCCATGGTGTATTGACCCCCGAGACCGTTATTGGACGTTGTTTCCATACTTTTAATTGCTTTTTGTATAATTTATAACAATTATGTGTTGGCGAAATTACCTTTAAAATTTAAAAAATAATTGCTTAAAATTGTACGAAACGTTATAATAATAATAATAATAATTTTAAAATTCTAACTAACTCGAATCTGTACAGTAAATATTTAAAAAAAAAATCTAATTATAGTTGTCATTATTGTCGATACAGAGGTCAAATCTATAGCCTAGATTTTTTTTCTATCCGTCTGCCTTCAAATCACTGGACCGATTTTGATGAAATATGGTATGACTAGCCTTTCCCGTGGCTTCGCTCGCGTTCTAAGGGCTGGAAACCAAATTCTTTTTGGTGTCCCTTCCCCCTCGCCACCGCCGCGCCGCGCCGTCTTGCACGCGGTGAACATTATTTTGTTGCGGAGTAATGTTAAAACTATGATATCTCATAACATATACATTGAAATCAAATGCTGCCAAGAGCAATTTTGTTCAAAATAAAATACTTGTGATGAATAACTTATTTATTTGGATAAGGATTAATATCATGTTTACTAAACACCTTCGCAAATAATGAATTACCTTAAAACTAATTTGATTACCAAAAAAACGGTTATAGCGAGTCAACCTTAAAAGATAGATATATGCTATCGCGGACTTTTTTTAGAACTTTTAAAGGGGAACATTTCCGTCATACATGATTTTTGCATAACTTTAACCGTTTACGCAGTTCACGCAACGGAAGCTCTCAAAAGGAATATTTTTCTCCCGTTTTTGCAACCTTTTTCATTGATTCTCCGCTCCTAAGGGTGGTAGCGTGATGTAATATATTTTATAGCCTTTCTCGATAAACGGACTATCCAACACAAAAAGAATTTTTCAATTCGGACCAGTAGTTCCTGAGATTAGCGCGTTCAACCAAACAAACAAACAAACTCTTTAGCTTTATAAATAGTAGGTATAGATGATAGCTGGTTTTCTGGGTTAACATATAGATTTTTTTTTCTGAAAAAATATCACTTTCCTGAGAAATTTATGCAACCACTTAAATATAACTATGTAGGTACTTCCTAGTGGGGAACAGACACCGGACAGATGGTGGGTTATTAGTATTAAAAATTATTTAAAAACTGGAATATGTACCTATATGCAATATGCAACAACGTTCGAATAAGAAATATTTTGTTTAACAGATATAAAAGAAATCTTTTCTATCATTTTGCAGAAACTTTGATGTCAAAATTTTAGTTTAATTCAAATTATCTTATCTATTGAAATTTATTATTTGTATAGCATTATATTACTCGCGGCACAATAAGAACATTTTTTCCGGTCTTATGGGTCATAAGTCATTAACCGCCGTACTCAGAGTCACTTAATGAACCATTATATCGAGAATCTCCATACTGAGGACGGACTTAATGGTTCATTAAGTAATTAATACGTGTATAATTTTGTAAATCAAACTGGTAACACTCAAGGTTAGCACGTTGTAACAAAAAAAACAGCATTTTAAATAACATTTATATCTACTTGCGAACCCCACAAAATCTGATAACATATACCTTAATTATAGGTGTATCTATTTGTAAAAGTCTCACCAAAAATAGTCTATAGTACCAAAGAACTAAATTAAACAAGAACAGTGCTAATGACGCGATGCAGAGGCAGTTGAGCAACGTCAGCATACACTCGTACCAGGACTACCAACCTGCGAGGCGATATGGTAAATATCAATGGTTTATCCACCATGTGTGGGTTCAGGGCCGGCGTTAGGGAGGGAGATAGGTTATACGAAGGGGCGGAGCGGGCGGCGCCTCAGGTGTTTTTAGTTAGGAAATGTAATAAAAAAATAGGCGGTCCAGGGCGCCGATAGACCTGACACCGGCCCTGGATGGGTAGAGAATTTTAAGTCGAAACTTCGTTTACTCCATACTTTGATTAATTTAAAATTACAGAAATTAAAATTTTTTTTAACTGTAGAATTAATTAATTAGGTCAATTATTTGATTTAATTTTTTTTTATTTTAGTCTAGATTTTTTTAAAATTATATCAGTATTTCTAGTACAATATCCCAAAGAATCAAAAGATGCAACCGAAATATTTCTTGTAACTTTGGTAAACAGTATTGTAGTTAATGTATTTTTTTAATAGAAAAGGCGAGAGTAAGTAGGTTATCCTTAAGGTCCCTTAGATAAAGCAGAGGGCGTCTACAGTGCGTCGCAATCTCGGTCAGTCGACAGCTTCACGCTTCATGTCAATCCAAATCTTCTAGTAAATCCATATGATTTCGAAATACATGTGAAAACCACCAACCCGCACTTGAGCAGCGTGGCGGACTATGGACTGATCCCCATCGAATTGAAGGAAGGCCCATGCCCAGCAGTGTAGTACATATAAGTCTTTCATATCACAGAACATATAATTTTAATTACACTTTTCTGTTTCCTCGCAGGGCCGCAGTATGAGCCGGGCGGGTACGCGACGGCAGTGCAGCAGCGTACCAACATGACGCAGCGCGAAGACGCGCTCAAGTTCGAGCAGGGCCGCATCAAGGCGCTGCAGGAGGAGCGTCTGCATATACAGAAGAAGACGTTCACGAAATGGGTCAACTCATTTCTGCAGAAGGTTGGTTTTACTCTATACTAGAGCGTATCCTCGCTTTGCTTGTGTTTTTACCTAGATAAGTCTCAACGGTTAGTATAGAAAACACATATACATAAATATATGTACATCTTTAGAATACAAAAGCAGGTAACTACTTTAAAAAATATTCTTACATCAGATACGGATTATTAGATGATATCCGGAATAAAAGCTATCCTATGTCCTTTCTAAGATCTCTACATCTCATACCCATCCTAATAGTTTTAGTGGCTTTTGCCTAAGGAGAGACAGACAGATAGTCAGTTAGAATACTTTTAATATGGATAATATTAGTATGGAGTGGTGAGGTCCTGAGTCCTGGGTCGGGATACCCTATAGTATTTTTAACAACAATTTCTCAGCAACAGTCTGTAGTTAGGATGTCGGGGGTGTTGGGGGATGATCCCTTGCCTCGGAGCATGTTTTGGATATACGTAGCTTATAAGTAGAAGACTCAAGACTGTATAGGATCTAGGAATATGTTAATATCTCTAGATATAGTTGCTGAATGAAAATATCAATTACGAAAATTAGTACGGAATCTTCACAATTTTAAATAATTTCTGAGTTTTGAGCAGACAAACGGACATTTTTTTAAAATTCTTATTCCTAAAATAGTGTCGTACTTGAAGGAAAAACAACTAGTATTTGTCATCGAGATTATTTACATTGTAAGTTGTAGGCGTATTGTTACTCGTCGATTGGTTGGAAATTTGTTTTGAATGGTTAGTGAGGAAAATTCTGCTTGATAAATGTAATAATACTAATGAATCATCCTCGCTTCGGATTCTATACATATTATACATATTATAAATATAAACACCTATGACTTACTTGACATGACCAAACATTCGTACTTATAATATAAATGAATGCCCCCAGCTGGACTCGAACCCACGACCTCTGGCACAGCTACTAAAACTTCAAACTGAGCCAAACGTGTCGTCAATAGTAGCGCTAAGAACTAACTAAGGACTCCTCTTGAGTAAAATACCTATATATTTTAACATTTTGTCCTATTAAGAATCGAATCCACACCCACTGATGTATACATTAGTTACTACCACTACGTCATTACGGGTATCAATATCATTCAAACATTCCGACGGTTTTATGGCCTTATAAAAATTCAATTTTCTCGACTATTGGCGGAACAAAAACATTGTCGCTCGGCGCACGCGCACGCCTCTAGTTTAAATTACATTTTGCTTCTCGCGTATTGCAAAGAATATTATTTTTTACTATGATTTATGAACATTAAACTTAATTTTTTAATTAATTTTTAATAGGTTTTTCAACGATGAGATATTTTAACGCAGTAAAAAGTATCCTATCATTAATATTGTAATAATTGGGTGTGTTCCCGAGGTCGGCTCGACGTCGACCAGTTCTGTTTCATTGTAGCTCCCTTTATAACGTATATTTAGAGTTCTCCGCCAAGTCCTGTTGGCTCCAGGAACTTCCAGATTTTCGGAGCGGAGAGCTGTATCTCTTCCGTTTGCATGATATGCTGCGCTAGATAGATGCTTCTGCGGTGCATGAGTGGTTCGTACTGTTATACGGGAACACTTTAACCTCTTTTAAAAAAAAAAGAAAACTTCTTTACACTATTTTATTGAATTTGAACTGGTAAAGTAATAGTCTTACAAAACTAGAACTATAATTTAGAAATAGAACTCGGACTTAGTAGTTATGAATGAGACGAAAGTTGAAATGGGACTGTCTTAAAGTAATACAAAAATACAATATTAAATCTAAAGGAGGCTTAGTCAGCAGCTTTGCTTATTGCTAAGCATAAGTCCATACAATGGGCTACATATAACAGTACGAGCAGAGGATCCTATACATGGGCCCTGATAATTCCAGCTATCGCCATACCTTTCAGCATTTGTCCAGTATTTTTTTTGTGATACAATCACAGACAAACAGACATAAATTCTAAAAAGTATAGGTTCAACCTCTGTATTGATAGTAATGATTATTTCGAATTATTCCACTTCATAGTCCGACTTCGAAACTACAGAGCTGTTCAAGAGGAAGGTTTAAATGTATAATACATGCATATTATGGTAGAAAAAAAACTAAAACACGCTTTTTATAGAAAACCAAACTAAAAAATAGAAAATAAATTTTAATGAATTTAAATTAATTATTTGATTTTTAAAAAGCGTGGGGTGCATGGTGTCAGTAGTTATAAATATTTTATTGACAGATATGAGTAGAGTGATTTTTGAGATCTACACTAATCACAAAACATCTATCTAGTATCAAAATGTTATCTTTAACTACAAGTAAACATCGGAATGTACAAGGATAGCACATACGCTGTATGGCTCATACACTGACGTCATGCATGATGTCATACAAATGTTTTCATAATCGTTTCTTATTATTATAATTATTATTTGTTCCATATGAGGGTAATGGTGTTATGGTCGTTGAAATGAATTGCGAATCAATCAAAATCTAAATATTCTTCATTCAAATACACTGCAAGCTCCTTTGAATCGTCATTTTTACATTATTATAAATTACTAGCTGACCCGGCAAACGTTGTTTTGCCATATAAATAATTTTTTATTACTTAGGGGACAACCCTTATTACTTAGGGGTATGAAAAATAGATGTTGGCCGATTCTCAGACCTACTCAATATGCTCACAAAATTTCATGAGAATCGGTCAAGCCGTTTCGGAGGAGTACGGGAACGAACATTGTGACACAAGAATTTTATATATAAGATAATATAGAATTTAAATTGAATGTCACTATGTAAGTCTATAGAATACCACCGACTCTTAAGGCTGTTCTGCTGAGGAGCCGGAGAGAACTCGGCAGGTGCTCTTTTCAAAAAAAAATTGATAACAATAATGCATTATAATATTTATCTATGTATCCTACGTGAAACACAACCAGCCATCCCACGCATTTACATCATATTAAAAATCTATATATTATTTCATTTATTATAATGTTATATTATAAAAATAACCTCCTCCTTTTTTAAAGTCGGTTAAAAGTAGCCTAAGTTACTCCTCACATTATTAGCTATCTACCAGTGAAGGTCCCGTCAAAATCGGTCCAGCCGTTTCAGAGATTACCCGGAACAAACGGACAAAAAAAAATTAAAAATTGGGTTTTTTGTTGTTAGTACCGTATATACTTTCATATGCATTTAGTGTAAAGCTGTTAATTTGAATTTACAAACAGACACTTCAATTTTATTTATATATATGTATGTATAGACTAGCGATCAATTTTGCTTCTCTTGGGTATGTCCCTAGAACAAAAGTACCTAACTTAATTTACTCCTTTAAAAATTGGCTATCCCTCACTATGAATGAAACTACCTTTTCGGATTTTGTCGCGGACCTCTCCCGTGACCATGATTGCTGTAAAGCATTCGAAACGTCGGGAACTAAAAATCAAAATAAATCCGCGACAAAATCCGAAAAGGTAGTTTCATTTATAATGTCGAATATTCGCGTAAATCTAAGAAAGTATTTTGGCTATCCCTCAGTTAAATCTCATCGAAATCTGTCAAGTCGTGTTAGATAATGACGGAAATACTTACACGCAGTGACAGTATTTCTAACTTTTTATGGCAAACAGACTAACAAAAAGTGATAACGAGTACATTTTAACAATGCAAGCATAGATTGTGACAAGTCGCTCGGAACAAATAAACCGACATAAACAATTTTATGGTCATTACATCCACTTAGCAGTTTTTCAGTTTTATATCTGAATTCCTTTCGTATGGCTTTCAAGGTTAAACTCTATAATCTATGGCCGTGACTTGTAATCCGATTTCGGTTTAATTTCACAAAAAACTCGCATCGTTGGATGTAAGTTAAAATAAACGGTTTTTGTAATTTTATAATAAAATAAAAGTAGCCAAGTTACTCCTCTGCGAGTGAAAGTGCCGTCAAAATCGGTCCAGTGCAGCCGTTTAAGAGATACGAACTCGAGCGAAGCGAGGGTGAATCGCTAGTTATAAATATAAACACCCATGACTGGAGTACAAACATTCGTGCTCAACAAAGGAATGCCCCCAGCGGGACCCGAACCCGCGACCGCTGGCGTAGCAAGTAGGGTCATTACAAATTGAGCCCAACGTGCCGTCATTTACTTGACAAAAACTCGTTAGTACACTTTCGATGCATTCTTCCGCTGACATCATCCATCATTATGACACTAGAATTGGGTGCTGGCTCAGGATGCCCAAAGGAAGCAAAGTATTAGGAATTTAGGTCTCAAGCCTCATCACAGCTACTACTTAGTTGAATTATCCGAAATTAGTTCGTTGATGGTTGATTCTCGAAATAGACACATTGGTGGGGGCTTCGAACTCTTTTCGATTTTTGTCAGTTTCACATGAAATTTTTAAGCATTTTGCATGTATTTTCAAGCTTTCGGACGAAAAAATAATATATAAATAGGCAAAATCAGTTTTATACTTTTTCCCTTCCTTTTATTTTTATTTTTTTTTTACGTTGGGAACTGCATTTCTCGCACCGCCCACCCGACCCCCGGGTGGGCGTGTGGGACTCACAAGCCTAACCCCTTATGAGAACAAGAGGCGGTAAGTACTACCCACTAAAGCCCAACGTCCCAACCCCGATCCGCCATAGTGGGACGCCACGGGATCGCGTTAGTATACAACCGCGACGCGACGCCCCGAAATACTTTTTCCCTTCCTTTGTCAACCAATTTTCTAGTATTTTTTGTGTTATACAGAAATCTAACCTATTGAGCGAACGATATTTATAGAAAAAAATATATTAAAGTACCCTACATTTTTCCTTGTAGCTTAGTGATTAAGCATGAAGTCATTACATTATGATAAGTATAGAATGTAATGACAAGTGCCTCTAAGTAAACATGTACTCTTATCTACATATAATTAAGTAAATAATTATTGTTTCGCATTGAGAATAATTTAGAGAAAAAAAAAACGGGAGGTGTAAAAGTTAATCTTCGAATATATAAAAATCTCGTGTCACAGTGTTTGTTATCGAACTCTTCCGAAACGGCTTGACCGATTTTTATGAATTTTTTTGTGTTTACTTGGTAGTGAGAATAGGTGCTAGGCTATTTTTATTCCCCTACGTGATAAGGGTGGATCTCTCCCCTCTCCAGATTTTTTATTGTTAGGCCAAGTTTTATTTTTTCATTTTTTTATGATTTGGCAACAAATAGTATTTTGTTTGTCTGTCATCTGTTTGAAAACGCATCATGAGAAAACTATATGATAGAATTTGATGGAATTTGGTTTGATGATAGCTATTCATTGGGCTTATAACTCAGTGTGACTAGGAATACCGTAATGGATACGTGATATCGGGAACCATAATTGAAAAGATCTAGTCTCTATCACCCAGGATCAAACCCGCGACCAGGGCCTATAGCCAACCGGCATTCGTTATGAAGCGATTCGATTTCTACAATCGTCATCGCTTAAACGCAGCGTATGCATCTTGAACTTTAAATCACTAATAATTGAAATGAATGTACATTGCCTACCATCATCTATTCGTTGACAACAGATCACGTGACATATCTAAGGCACATGTCAAACCCATACATTTTGGACTTTTCTACTATCGCTTTCGCTAATCGATTGTTACTTTGTCTAGGCCCAGTAGTCGACAAATTTATTAGGCCAGCTATTAGGCTTAGTTTAGATGACCGCGCGGCGACGCGCGCCTTTAGCCTTATGGTGATTAATCTGTGACATGGCGTTATCAGCAAAGGACGCCGCTCCCATAAATTCACATAATAACAAACAAAACGTCACATTAGTTGTAAGCTATTTATAACCATCACTCGCCGGCGCTATCGCTCTGACACGACCTTTTGCATGAATAAATTGACGAGTGACAACTGACAAGTCTTAGAAGCTATCTGTACATATAATAAAATTCTAAGTCGCGTCTATGGATTCCGCCTCTGTATCGAGAATAATAATTACTATTTGAATAAATAAAAAAATTACTTAGAATTATATTCTTCTTCTGCCTTCTATTTCTGAAGGTTTGCCTCGGTGGTGTAGTGGCTAGCATGAACGGTCAGACATCCTAGTCCCAAGTTTAATTATTGAGTCTTTCTGTATAGTAAGCCTCAGTATCAGCCCGGAGTTGGGAAGTTGGCGGTGTGTCAACCCCGTGCCTCGAAGAGTACGTAAAGCCGTCGGTCCTGCGCCTTAGCTCTCACTGGTCAGTGGTCGTGTCTCGTGTCGTCCACCGGAGTATGAGAGTTTTTTTTTTTTATTTTTTTTATGGGACAAAGGGGGCAAACGGGCAGGTTTTCATTGAAAACAAAATCTTCGAGTTCTGACGTATTCCATTATCAATTAGAAGAACTTTTATTTTTTATATAACCATATTTTTTAATAATGTATGATTTTGATATGAATACAATGTAATTTTCTACAATTGGCTATAGTTGTGTTAACAGAATGTACCGGTGTGTACAGACAACAGAC
Source organism: Boloria euphrosyne (assembly GCA_951802675.2). Taxonomy (NCBI): domain Eukaryota; kingdom Metazoa; phylum Arthropoda; class Insecta; order Lepidoptera; family Nymphalidae; genus Boloria; species Boloria euphrosyne. Next base: position 712,105 of record OX637895.1, read on the forward strand.
ATGCAAATTTGTGTGTAAACAATGCTGGAGCCGGCGGAAGTGTCAACAATAACTGTTTCCATATACGACGCAGATATTTTAAGTATGAGGCATGTTAGCATTCGTTGAGTAAATAAATTATAAAGCTATCAGAATTTTAGAATGATGACAATGATAGCCCAGTGGTAATGCCCTCGCTTGTATAACCGAGTGATGCGGGTTCAAATCCGGGTCTCGCACCTCTGATTCATATGTGAATCATTTCTAACATGATTACCACTTATCTTACGGTGAAGGAAAACATCGTGAGGAAACCTGCATGTCTGAGAGAACCTAGCAAGTTCTCGAAAGACATGTGAAGTCCGCCAATCCGCACTAGGCCAGCGCGGTGGACTATAACCATAGATCCCTCTCGTATTGAGGGAGGCCCGTGCCCAGTAGTGGGATATTAAAAATTACATAAGAATTTAAGCTATTTCTAAACAGATAGATATAGCGGACGTATATGCGATAGGAAATAAATAAGTTGAGAACATTACTTACTACACACAGCGCCATCTAGTTCCGTGGTAAGGTGAGGCTTGTATAACGGATACCAGATAGTTGACACACTACACCTATTATATAACTTTAACTACATTCATATTATAAATATAAACACCCAAGACTGGAGTACAAACATTCGTGCTCAAAATGACTTCCAGCGGGACTCGAACTCGCGACCGCCGCTGGCGCCAAACGTGTTGTCATGCGCTTAACGTTTACATAGCGATTTTTATTTTTTAATGAATTAATAATATTTAATGTAGGTTAACACCAAATCAACCATTGTTTAAATAATTTAAATAGTAGTGCAAGCGCCATATTACTCATAGATCCAATGTCAGTAGCCATAAAAGCCTCTATTTCATACTAACTGACCCATAAACCTGATACTATGAACCTATATACTATACTATTAACCTAATTCTATGGTGTTTTTGTTTCTATTAAAAAAATGCATCGGAATGTTTCGTATCTTTTTTCTTATACATATTAACTTTATTAGAACTATTGAAATTATTAAAAAAAATATAACCAAAGTACTGCGGCTACCAATTATTATCATTTTATTCTTTTCTTTATTCTTCTAAAAAAGAGAAGATTATTCTAAAAAGTTTATCAAAATTTCTTTCGAAACAGCACATCTTGTGACCTTTTTCTCCCCCTTTTTTTATCAGTTAATCCTCATTTTCAAGCGATTCGTTAATCCACAAACAGCGTTTATATCGAGTATATTATGTTTATGCTTAAAAATACTATTACAATTTATAGTAATAGTTAAAAACACTTCGATTAACACGTAGGCATGCGAGTAGCTCGACGGTAATCAAACGTGCTTCCTTCTCATGAGTCATGGCTTTATCTGGCTGGACGTTTACAGGAAATTAAAAGTCCACAGTTATTAATAGTATTAGGATATACTCAAAATGGTAATACTAAAAGCCATTAGGAAATGTTTGCAATAAAATAATGTTCTACAATCTACAGCGAAACTTCACTTTCTTGTACTATAATATTTAGTATTTATGTCTAGTTATTTTTTTGATAAACAAATACACTCTAGTATTTTTTAGGTTTGTTTACGCGAATATTTGAAATTATAAAGGAAAATACCTTTTCGGATTTTGTCGCGGACTTATATTGTATTTCGATTTGTTTTGATTTTTTATTTCCGACGTTTTGAATGTAACAGCAATCATGGGAATGGGAAAAAATGGAAAAAAAACTGACAAAATAATTTTATTTAAGACTTTGTGAAAATTTTACATTTCATAAAAAAACAAAATGTATAACGACCGGTATAAAGAGTACCCTGTATTTCTAAAAGAAGGTTGAGTCAACACACACACTGTATGTATTTATGTTTTAAGATACGATTCGAAGTCCTTGTCCATAACTTAAGTATTTTCGTCTGGTTCCAGGCCCGCATGGAGGTGGAGGACCTGTTCGTCGACCTGGCGGACGGGAGGCGCCTCCTCAAGCTGCTGGAGATCATCAGCGGTGAACGGCTCCCACGACCCAACTCCGGTAGGATGAGGGTGCACAAGATCGAAAATGTCAACAAGTCACTCAGCTTTTTACATACAAAGGTGACTTTTTGTTTTATTTTTCTTATAAATCAAATCAAAATATGATTTATTAAAATAGAATTTCTTAAGCGCTTTTGAACCTTAACTTCATTCCTTTTAAAGTATAGGATTTAAATTAAATGTCAATATGTAAGTCCGTGAGGCTTCTACCACCGACTCGGAAGGCAGTTCTGCTGAGAACAGCCAGCGAGAAACTCAATAGTTGCTCTAAAATAATATTTTTTTACATTATTGCCATACATTTACTATACTTACCCTGTGTGAGACTCACCCACTAACGAGACAATACTTGGCAAATATGTATGACCTCTCCAGATTTTCTATTTTTTTTAAGACAAATTATTATTTTTTAATGATTTGGCACCAAAAATACTTATAACCCTAAATTTGCCTTTCACCAACGCGGGCGGAGCTGCGGGAATTGCTACTATTATTAAATAAATATAAATAAATATGTTGGGACATTATTACAACAGCGCCATCTAGTACCGCAGTAAGCTACGTAACGTGCTTGTGTTACGGATACCAGATAGTTGATATACTACACATATAAATTTTAAATACATACATATTATAAATATAAACACCCATGACTGGAGTACAAACATTCGTGCTCAACAAATGAATGCCCCCAGCGGGACTCGAACCCGCGACCTCTGGCGCAGAAAGTAGGGTCACTACCAACTGAGCCAAACGAGTCGTCAAATTATTATATGTAAAGATTTTAGATTATAGCAATGTCAGTAACTAAGTCTCTAAAACCAACTAACGTCATTATCTCTGGAAGCTATTAAGCCAAGGTCGGTAGCAATCACCTTTATCAGATAACGTGTAACACTCGAATTTTAATAATTATTATATCCGTTCTAACGACGATGGATGTGAATTTTAATGTAAGGAACCCCCAAAGTTCTAAGCATCTGTCAGGTCATCAAAGGTTAGGTTTAACAGCTATTTCGGCAATGTTTTCTAAGTTCTAACATCTTCTATATAATAAATAAAATTTAAGTGTATGTTTGTAATATTTAAACAACAGCACATATAAAAATGTATACGGCACATGATTTTTTTTTTAGTTTTTGTATGCCTGTTTTTTCCGGCTTATCTACGAAATGACTAGACCGATTTTGACGGGACTTTCACTGGTAAATAGCAATTATAAGGAGTAATTAAGGTTTTATTTTAGAAAAAGAATTAATAGCTCCGCATAAAAAGTAAAATCAATGGACAATAATAAAGTAATAATATTTATCACACATTTTCATTCAGTAGAAACTTTTGGACCTTTATAAATTTGAGATTTTGTAGAAGCTTCGGCAAAGAATATCACTTTCACGTTTTATTATATATGTTTGGATTATGTAAATTCCTCGCAAAGATAACGTCTAACTTTCTGACGTTTTCTGCAACTACAGGAGATATTATAGTGTAGATACAAGTGCACTCTCTATTCCTGTCGTTCAGCCGGTGTGACAATACTCGACAGGAGCAGACCATTAAGGCTTTACGTTCTCTGTGGAGCACGGGTATAAAATACCGCCAACTTTTCTAGAAAGACTAAATTTGGCCCGAGTCCCCAACCCGGGACTCGAACTCTAGGCCTCTTGAGTGTGCAGCAGTACATGCTAGCCACTACATTACCGCTTTTAAATATGTTGGGACAAAAGAGGTATAATGTTCATCATTCATCAAGTCGTTCTGAACCTTATTTATGAAGTAAATAATATGATAACATTGTCACTATAAATAGGTACTAAATAGCATTAAATTGCGACATCTCGTAATTGAATGTTTTATCTTAGAAAAATATTTGTTATTGCAAAATGGTGGGTGGCGATGCTCTACACAGTACAGCAGGGTTCCATCTCGCAGGGGTGTCGTGGTGTGTCGCAAGATCGTGCAACCCCATTGCACTGCGGTGACGGGTTTCCTCATGCGTTTTAGTGAGTCTTTCCTTCGTCATTTAGTAAAAAGCTGTTGATGTTACAAACAGACACTTTAATTTCATTTATATATAAAGAGGATATATTTGTGGACTGCCTCGTTAGTGTGTAGTGTAGTTAGCAAGCACGGCCACTCATTGAGAGGTCCTGGGTTCGTGTCCCGGGTCGGGGCAAGTTTAGTTATCGAGTCTTGCTGTTTAGTGAGCCTCAGTAACAACAGAGCACGTGTCGCGTCGGTCCTGCGCCTTAACTCTCACTGGTCGTGTCTCGTGTCTTCCACCGGAGTATGAGTGATAGGAACAGAGAGTGCACTTGAGTGTCTGCGCGTACACTCGTGCACTAGAATATCTCCTGCGCAGTTGGCCAGTCTCATTGAGATTGGCCGCCATGGCCGAAGTCGGTCGGAGAATATTATTTGTGGATGCATTTAGTCGCAGAGAAGCTACGTTGGTTTTAGTTATACGAGTATGTATGGAACAAAAAAATTTAAATGTATGAAGCGTATTTTTCACCCAACCGAAGAATGTCACATCTGATATCGTATCAGCTTATACTTTATCGTATCTCTTTGCGATAGCGTTAATCGTGTAATTGATTACATAACCTAAAATACTATGTTATAGTTGAAAATAGACCCGGCAAATGTTATTCTGCTATCTATCTATACCTATTATAAAACAAAGTCCTCCGCCGCGTCTGTCTGTCTGTCTTTCTGTCTGTTCGCGCAAATCATTTAAATCTGTCGAGTCATTTCGGAGGAATGTTTAACACAGAAATTGTTTGTACAAGTACATAATATGTACATTTTAGATTTTGAAATTATCCAAACAATGTGCCGCAAACCTTCATTAGAAAGGCAATAATGCGAATTGCGAAGATGGTTTTAGACCAATAAAAGAATGCACTAGGCACATTTTTGACGATACCTATTACTGCGACAAAATATTTCGTATTCAACCCACTTTAACGTCCCACTGCTGGGGGTGGGCCTCCCTTTAATATAATTTAATAGAATTGTCTCGAAAACATTCACAATCCCTAATGAAGTGAACTTTTTGGCCAAACTTTTCGTACTAATAATGAGTTACTAACTAAATGCATATTAACATTTGAAACTAAACCATATTATAGATCTTCAATGGCTTCTACAGGAATGGGTGAAGAATGCCCCAGATATACTTTGTACTAATAGAATTATTTTTATTGAGAACATAAATATAGCATCGCTCATATCGTTAATTAAAAAATATATTACAACTAGTGATGTTTCGGATATCCGTATCCGCGGGCAAAATGAGATCCGTGTCCGTATCCGTCGCTTTTCTCGAGGATCTTTTACGGATCTTTTATTAATTTTCAAATTCACTCACACTTAATTGACAGGATAAAATGCTGCATAATAACTTAGATTATGTGATTAAGTAGTATAATTAAAAAAAACCATTCAGACTATTTTTTATTGCTTAAAATCAAATATTTGACACTTTTAATTGCAAACATATATTCTAGTAAGTACCAAAAGTATAGAACTGCAAGATACTATATTTCTAATTAAATCAACTATCTTATGAGATACAATTACTAATTATTATCTTACTAATTACACATAGAAAGTTATAACATTACTTTTATAGATATAAGATAAAATGTAAAAAAAACAACTTTTTTATATCTTAAAATCAAATATTTGGCACCGATTGAGTGAGAAGATAAAGATTCGTATCCGTTCCGTATCCGCGGATCTTGACACTAAATATCCGTATCCGTATCCGTGTCCGCGGATATACATTTTTGACGATTCGTCACATCACTAATTACAATTAGCGACGGACCGTTACTTTGCCTCGGATTTTTCCTTTAATACGTTATAACGGTTAGAAAGGATTTCTTAGAGATGACATATTTTCTCAAAGAAAAAGTATTGTATATGACCTCTGGGTCATATAGAATACTTTTTTTTTCTATCATCATATAAAATTTTATCAAATTCTATCCAGTTTTTGTTTCGAGATGTGGTCACAGACAGCAGACAAACATTCTAAAAACTATAGATTCGAGTTCTACGTAGATGATAAAGTATTTCAGCCAGATTTTGCAAAAAATGTTCAAAACTCGGATGATTTTGCTGTAAATTCTGTTTTTTTTAGCTGAAAAATATTTTCATTAAACCAACTTTTGTTTACGAATACAATACTATGCTTATCCCCAGGTGCGACTCGAGTCAATCGGCGCGGAAGACATCGTGGACGGCAATCCACGCCTCATCCTCGGTCTCATCTGGACCATCATTCTCAGGTTCCAGATCCAGGAGATCGAGATCGATGTGGTAAGTTGTGTTTTATTGAAAATTTTTAAACATTTCGTTAGTGTAGATTTTGCAGAAATTTTCCTCACAAAAAAGTATCGTATATCTTGATTCGGATAAATGATCAGACAAACAGACAGATAGATAAAAATCTAAAAATCCATAGATTAGGTCTCTTTATTAATAATTAAAAAAAATATTGATATATGTATGCATGTTACAGAGTTACAGCAATAAAGGCTTATTTTATTTTATTTATTTTATTAATAATGTTTATTTCAATAATATTTTTCAAAAAATATTAATATTATTAGTAGTATTAATAATTTTTCTCAATTCCTTCAGGATGAAGAAAACGAATCCTCAGAGAAGAAGTCAGCCAAGGATGCTCTCCTACTGTGGTGCCAGCGCAAGACCAGCGGCTACCACGGAGTGCACATACACAATTTCACCGACTCTTGGAGATCTGGACTTGGCTTCAATGCCCTCATACATGCTCACAGGTGAGGGAGAATCAGCAAAAAAACCGTCTTAGATCTTTTTCCTCGACGCTCAGTTTATAGTGACGGTGCTTTCTGCGCTAGTGGTCGCGGGTTTCAGTTCCGCTGGAGGCATTTATTTGTTCAGCACGAATGTTTGTACTCCAGTCATGGGTGTTTATATTAATTGTAAAGTGTACAAGTGTATTAACCATCCAGTATATCTGGCTACAACTTTGTAGCTTACCACGGAACTAGATGGCGCTGTGTATAATAAAATAATATGTATTTTTCAACAGTATAAAGCAAATACGAAATTTATTGCTAAGTAAAGCATACCATTACCCAAAAGATTACCCTTTTTGGTAAAAATAATCTTTTCTAAATAAATATTACTTTAAAAATCCTACTAACCAAGTCTGTTTAGTCCTCAATTTATGGTCTTACCACTGAACTACATTTTACATTCCAATAATATGGCCTGTTGTCCCCAGACCTGATCTGTTCCGCTGGGCGGAGCTGCCCACCAACGACCACGTGGAGACCCTCAACCACGCCTTCGACGTGGCGCACACACACCTCGGCATCCCCAAACTTCTGGATGCTGAAGGTATCACAATCTTATTCTTCAGGATTGCTCTGCCGACATCTTCTTTGATTCAAGATGTCAATTTATGTAGAAAAGAAAGAGAAGGAAAAAGAAGTGTTTTTTCGTTTATTTCGTTTGTGTGTTACATAAATAGTAGACCATCTAAGATCTAATTTTGACCGACTTCATAAAGAGTATACGTAAACAGATTTTCATGGTTTAAGAAATTAAAATACATAAGGTTTCAAGGAAAAAAATTTTGTTTAAAAAATTAATTCTCTATTTATTCGTTACTTTAATTATTTTTCTATTATAATACTGTACATATAACCGTGTATCGCAGACGTGGACACCACCCGGCCGGACGAGAAGTCCGTGATGACGTACGTGGCCAGCTACTACCACACCTTCGCCAGGATGAAGAACGAGCAGAAGAGCGGCAGGAGGATTGCTAATGTATGTATAGGTTATAAGGGTTTTATAATACGCTTTATAACTTCACTTTTAACTATACTCTAAAATCTTGGAGGAAAAATTTAATAATTTGGTATCTTTGGGCTGATCTGGCTGATGATGATGGAGTCAGGAGGTGGTTATGGAATTCTTCAATGGTCACAAGTAAAGCCTTCGAGTGTGGGCTGTCATTCGTTACGTTACAATAATAATTTATTCTAAAAGCACTGTGAAGTGTAATACGAAGTCATTTTTTTTTTTGACGAAACGTTTGGCTCAGCTTGTAGTGCCAGCGGAGTGCCGCTGCGGATATCCATTTGCGTGTTGAGCACGAATGCTTGTACTCCAGTCATGGGTGTTTATATTTATAATATGTATGTATTTAAAATGTATATGTGTAGTGTACCAACCATCCGGTATCCATAACACAAGCCTCGTAGCTTACCACGGAACTAGATGGCGCTGTGTGTTGGCATATTCTACTGATGGTGTCTGTGTTGCAGATCATCGGGCAGCTGATGGACTGCGACGGGCGCAAGGCGGAGTACGGGCGGCTGGTGAGCGCGCTGCTGGAGTGGATCCGCAGCAAGATCGTGGAGCTGAACGACCGCGAGCTGCCCAACGCGCTGGACGCCATCCAGCGCCTGCTGCTCGCCTTCAAGCAGTACCGCACCGTGGAGAAGCCGCCCAAGTGAGTGCCTGCGCCGGGACTCGAACCTGGGGGCTTCAGTGATTGATTTGATATATAGTGATGTTCAAGTATCTTCACAATTGGTTGGAATATTAAATCTAAAAATATCAAAATAAAATAATTATTCGTGAAATTTAAAGATGTGTAAATGTATTAATTATAGTTATTCTCAAGTTTTAGTTTGTTTCTTTAAATCTAATACATAATTTCTAATATTTCACATGAAATATGTATAATTTTGTAGATAAACTACTTTAGTAATAATGACGAAAAATTCTTAATCGAAAAACAGCACCAAAAATAAAAAAAAACAAAATAACACCCAAAAACCCCCACAGATACAAGGAGCGGTCGGAGATCGAGGCGCTGTACTTCGACATCAACACGATGCAGAAGGCGCTGGTGGGCGAGCCCTGGGCGCCGCTGGAGGGGCAGCTGCCGCAGGACCTGGAGCGCGCCTGGCAGCAGCTGGAACAGGTCCTTACACCTCATCCACCGCCACCTCATCCATCACCACCTCATCCATCACCATTCATATTATACTTGTATAATTATGTATTTATGGATAGTTGTCTTTAAATAGAATCAGGACTTCCGATTGAGTACTTACTTCTTTCGAAGTCGGTAAATAAGTACAAAATTAAGGTTGAATTCATGCGAGGAGTGAAATAGATACTTGGTTGAGAAAACTGATCCTTTATTAAAAAATGATTAATAAAAAATAGGTTCAGTTTTAAGCATTACAGACAATTATTTCCATGTTTAAAAAAACAGTTTAGAAGTAATTTTATTCTGTATTTATTATATGAATATTCTGTTTTTATTTATTTTAATGTATAAGAATATTCTGTTTTTATTTATTTTAATGTATCTATACCATTTTTTAATGTAGCATTGTATAGTCCCTTTCAAAATGTAATACTCCATCATGCTGGTCAAGCGCGAGTTTGCGGACTTCACATGCTTTTTCATTTATCTTTTAATAATGTATATAATTTTTAACCTCTTTTTTATTGTGGCATTACTGGGTACAGTCCTCCTCAAAATGTGAACGCCATATTCCACCATGCTGGCCAAGTACGAGTTGGCGGACTTTAGATATTTTCAACCGACTTCCAAAAAGGAGGAGGTTCTCATTCTATCTATTATAATAATTATTGTAATGCAATATGTAAATATTCGTTAATTAATGTATGTAACGTGGCAGGCGGAACACGCCCGGGAGCTGGCTCTCCGGACGGAACTGTTGAGACAGCAGCGCTTGGAGCAACTTGCATACAAATTCCATACTAAGGTAAGTTGTTTAATTCTAAACGAGGAAATATTGCAATATATAGTATTAGGTTTGTCGTTTTGCTTTTTTTTAGTGAAATTGTAATTCTTTATCCAAAACAAAATTCGCCTAAGTTACTCAGCTATCTGTCGGTAAAAGTCCCGTCAAAATTGGTCAAGTCGTTTTGGAAATTAACCGAAACAAACAGACAAATGAGAGTGAGATCTCCTGTTTAGTTGGCAAGTCTAGGTGAGATTGTCCATTGTGGCCATCATCAGTCAGGAGTTGTAACATGAGCTTGATGTCCGCAGTCGGTGCTCCGCAAGGGCTACCTGAAGGAGATGATCCAGGTGCTGTCGGACCCGCGCTACGGCTCCAACCTGGCGCAGGTGGACGCCACCGTCAAGAAGCACGAGGCCATCTCCGCTGACATCCTTGCCAGGTAACCATGATACTATGGGGTTGACTTCTTAGAGACATCAAATGTTTTGTTTTAGGAGTTAAATGAACATAAATTGTAAAAGAAAGTGTATTGTAACAGCCTCCATAGATTTTTATAAAAATATAACAAGTATTAATGAATTGAACAGATTTTGGGTTTTAAATATCGGTTATATCCTTTAACTGGGTAAAACTCAGTGAAAGGTTTAAAGTATCTAAGTTATATTATGCAAATCAACCGGTTAAAATGAGTTGATGTGCGTTTTCTTTTGACTAATCTTTCTTAGTGATAATTTGTTTGATAAAAACAAATGGTTTTAACTTATCATTCATCACCAAAATGAACCAATTTTATGTAAACCGGTGTCGCCCCCAGGTCGGGGCTGTCGTTGTGTGACTGACTGACTGAGCATGTGTGTGTGTGTGTGTGCCAGGACGGAGCGGTTCGAGGACCTGTCGGCGATGGCGGGCGAGCTGGTGCGCGAGCGGTACCGCGACGCGGAGGGCGTGGCGCGCGTGGAGGCGGCGGTGCTGGCGCGCTGGCGCGAGCTGCTGCAGCTGCTGGAGCGCCACCGCGCCGCGCTGCGCACGCTGGCGCGCCTCATGCTGCTGCTGCGCGAGGCCGACGCGCTGCGCCACACCCTCGACGACATGAAGGTATTTATATCAAGTCCTTTACTGGCCTACCCAGGATTTGAGGTGACGCTGAGGGCTTGCTTCCCATGAAGCTTGGAATTTTACATGATTATGGAAATTGGTTTTCCCATAAATAGTCAAGTGCGAGTTGGCGAAATTTATGTAGATAATTACTAACTTATTTTTAGTAATATTGCCTTTAAGACGAATGATAATCGTCAAAAAAATCATTCTTACATGAGAATATGTAAGAAAGTGTCAATTTTTTGCTTCAGCCTAATTTCTTTGTATATAACACCAAACACTATTCCACCAGACACAATTCCAATCAGAAGAAGTGGGTCGCCACCTGGTGGACGTGGAGCGGCTGCTGCAGGCGCACGCGCTGCAGGAGCTGCAGCTGGGTGCGCTGGACGAGAGCATCCGGCGGCTGGTGCGTCAGCGCGCTGCTGTGGACGCGCCCGCCGCCGGCGCGCAGCAGCTGCAGCAGCAGCTGCAACAGCTGGAGGACGACTACACTGGGTGAGAGAGAGTGATAATTTAGTTGATGTGGAAAACTGTCTCGGTATAATGGCTGGAATGTACTACTGTAGATATGAAGGTTCTGGGTTCGAGGTCAAGTTTAATGAATGAGGATATGTGTTAAGAAATTCTCAGTAGTAAGGGTTTTGGGAAATAAACTAGTTACTAGAGTAACATAAAACTATTGTTTGCAACAAAAATAACTTATTTAATGAATTATTTTAAATTGACATTTTCAATATCCTGTCGTTTACAGACTGGTCGCAGCCGCTAAAGACCGTAAGGCACGTTTAGAAGACGCAAGGAACTTGTACCAGTTTCTGGAGGATCATGATGAAGAGGAAGGTGAGGAAATACATTTTTCTAAACGTTTTCTATAATAAAATATATTAATTCTTTAATGCTATATTGCTAACAAAAGTTTTGACATTGCTTACGTTTATCGCATTATTACTATTATTATACATTCTACCTGTTCTGACAATCGAGCAACAAGCATTCGTCCAGACGTGTATGTATGATGTGTGTGTGTGTGTGCGCGTGCGCAGGCTGGGTGACGGAGCGGCAGCGCATCTGCCGCGCGGACGTGGCGGCCAAGGACGTGCGCGGCGTGCTGGCGCTGCGCCACAAGCACACGGCGCTGCTGCACGAGCTGCGCGCGCGCGACGCCGGGCACGCGCGCCACCGCGCCAAGGGGCAGAGGTACTACATCAGGGTCACTTACCCAGCAAGTTCTTTTTATTATGTTGGCAATACATCTACGCATACCGCCTGTAGAGAACATGTGGCTATGTGGGGTTTACTGACTTAATGCCAGCACCATCAAACAAACCCTCCTCCGTCTTAATGGAGCGTCAAGAATCGATGACGACGCCCGATGACAGATTTGCCCGAGCAGACCATACAGCTGCGGGGTTGCTTAAAAATACGTGGAACAACTCACACTGCGCACCGCCCACCGAAGTGGGCCACCTTGTGCATTTCTTGGCTTCGCACCGGTCGGATTGCTGGAGACTACTAAACCTCACCACCAAGACTAGATGAATCTTTGGGAGGCCAGCGATCAATTTATCAGGATAATTGTATTTCTCTAAAGTATTAGCTTAAATATAACTTCTATATACATAATATTGTTCGTATGTGTGCAGCCTGATCGATGCGAAGCACCCGAAGAGCGCAGAGATCGAGCGGCGGCTGCAGTCGCTGGAGCGGCACTGGGAGCTGCTGCGCGAGCTGGCGGCCGCGCGCGACAAGCAGCTGGCTGACGCTGCAGAGGCCCACCAGGTGCTCACTCACACCACACGATCCTCACCACCATCACTACAAAACACCCGCTCCTTACCCACTGCTCACCCACTTCCCATACTATTAAAAATTTATTTGTATGATATCTTTAATGCACGTACATTCGTACAGTCCGTTTAATGTAATTTACGTTTGGCGCAAAATACCTCGTAAAAATTAAACTTCATTATTGAAACCACAAAAACTAGTTTCATAATAATTTACTTTAAAAAACAAATTAATATAGTAATAATATTTCATAGATGTTTTTGCAAAATCTAAAAAGTTGAGTATGTCAATATTAATTCATGACACAATTTCCCCCAGTTCTACGGCGACGCGAACGAAGCGGAGTCGTGGATGCGCGAGAAGCGCGCGGTGGCGGCGAGCGCGGACTGCGGGCACGACGCGGCGGCGGCGGCGGCGCTGCTGGCGCGCCACCGCACGTTGCACGACGACCTGCGCGCGCACGGCGCCGAGCTGGACGCGCTGGCCGCCGCCGCGCAGCGCCTGCTCGACGCCGGCATCGACAACCTGCAGGTAGCCACCCCCCACCGCCCACTGACCATCCGGCTCGAAGGACCAACCGAGTCAGGTTGTCCGATGCAGAGGAACAACTCGTGTTTGTTGAAATGTCTCTATTTACTTTTATGAGCTCCTAACATCTTAATAACTTTATATACTAAAAGAAGTATTCAATGATCATGAAATTTGTGTTTCTTTTTATTATTAACTTGCAATTAATCTTTACCGATACCCATATTTTCAAATTATCTATATAAATGAATCAATGATACTACAATTGAAACCTTTCCTGTTGACATGTGCAGCTGCCGACCGAGGTGGAGGCCAGCGCGGGGCTGGACGCGGACGAGGAGGTGGTGAGCGAGACGCGGCTGGTGCCCACCGAGGTGTGGGAGGAGGAGCCCGTGGAGCGCCTCGAGCACCGCACCGTCACCGAGCAGCGCAGCGTGCCGCAGGTGGGCTACCCTCTCTTCCCCCTCCATCTTCCTTTCTCTCTCTTTTCTCTCGCGCTCTCTTATTTCTTTTTATAAGTCGAATAGATTCTAAATATTATTCAAGCTCATACGTTTTATTCTATACGCATATAAATAGTGGCAATTATGTTAAATGATAAAGATTAAAATATATAATAGTATCCGTAATCCGAAGAGAGAGTGGGAGTGAAAGAAAAAGTTAGAGTAAATTAACTCTCTGTCTAGAGAGTTAATTTAACTTGACGATGTGTTTCAGGTGAAGGCGCTGTACGCGTTCAGCGGGCAGGGCATCTCGATGGCGAAGGGCGAGGTGATGTTCCTCATCAGCAAGACCAACCCGGACTGGTGGTCGGTGCGCAAGGCGGACCGCACGGACGGCTTCGTGCCCGCCAACTACGTGCGCGAGATCGAGCCCCGCGTCGTGCCGGTCAGTCTTTATCATATCTGGTTATAAATCAATTTCGAATCGATATATTATATCGATATCGAATAATCGATCAATTTCCAGTTAGCTTTACTTTGGGACTTTTGAAGATTTTCTATGAGCCCAAACTTGAAGAATTCAGTAGTACAACAAAACTATTTATTTATTTAACATATATAATCTGTGATATAACGTCCATAGTAAGACACTAACAGCTCACCTTCGCTTCGCTCGGATTCGTTCCTATGTGCTCCCTGTCTTTATATCACAAAAAATGAAGGACTTTCATAGAAACTTGCGAGAGCCCTTAGACCTCTTTGATCCGGCCCTGTCGTAAAATCCGTTCTTAGCGGACATCTACTAAACGACCTCCCTGACAATTTCATCACTATACGTCAAGCGATTTTCGATATTTCGAAAACCTTTCGCTTTTATATTACTTAAGATTACACTTTGCATAATATGTACATTGTAATATAAGTTTTATAGCTGAAATTTCTTAACATGGCGTCAACACAAACAGTAGTGTATGTGTATGTGTGTGCAGGTGCAAGTGCGACGGCCGGAGAAGGTGAAGACGGTGCAGCGCGTGCGCAAGACGGTGCTGGTGAAGCAGGTGGTGACGTCACGGCGCGCGCCGCCCCGCCGCCCGCGCGCCGCGCCCGCGCCCGCGCGCCACCCGCCCGTGCGCGTGCGCCTCGAGCAGATACAGGCCGAGTACGGTGGGTGCTTCATGTACACACTCCACCTCTTGTGGTGGAATTTTTCTTTGTTTATTATTCTGTTGATAAAATTTTTAAGAAATTGTTTTTTTATATGGATTTTATCCATTAGTCCACATTGAGGATGAAAATGGAGAAATATTTTTTTTTTAGAACATAGAAATCTTATTATAAATGTCGTTGTTTTTTGTCCTGCAAAAATTAATTCCATAAAAAAATTAATTTTTAAAATTTATTTTTATACAGACATTTTCATTGATCCTGAATTGTCAATTTTATACCTGGAGTTTAATAAGAACTTGTTCCACAGCCGCACTCCTCAAGCTATCAGAACAGCGCCGCTTGCAGCTGGAGGACGCCATCAAGCTGTTCAGCTTCTTCGCGGAGTGCGACGACTTCGACAAGTGGATCCGCGACAAGGAGAAGATGCTGCGCTCTGAAGATGCGGAAGATAGTGTTGACAATGCCAAGAGGAAGTATGAGGTGTGTGAGGGTGTTTTCTAGAGGATTCTAGAAGAAGGATCTTATTTACTCTTGAAAACTGAAATTGTTTTAAATCAAAAAAATTTTTTATACTTAATTCGGAACTTGTGTTGTTTGTGTGTTCTGGCAAAAATCTGACATTTTACCCACTTATTTTAGATTGTAAACTTCAGTTAAATTAATATTCGCAATATGGCCTTCGTCCCTTTTTAATGTCGTACTGCTGGACAAACCTTAGTCAACCACGATGGCCAACTTTTAGTGAGTTAACACTCGTCGTATATCTTCCGAAAACCATCCAAGTCCACCAGACATGCAAGTCCAAACACTGATCATCGAAACCCTTCACCAGAAATTCGTGACGGACCTGTCCGCGGCGTCCAAGCGGCTGGAGAGCATCGACGCGGCGGCGGAGGAGCTGGCGGCGGCGCAGCACGGGCAGGCCGGCCGCGCCGCCGCGCGCCGCCAGCAGCTGCGCCAGCAGTGGGACCGCCTGCTGCGCCTCAAGCAGCAGAAGGAGAAGAGTCTGGAGGGTGCTTCCAGGTGTGGACTGCTCTAGTTCATTTTTAGGACTGTGATATCTTTCAGGAGGAATTTTGTTAAAGGTGTAATAGGGTAGTTGATAGCTGTAACCAAGATACTTACAAGTTCTGGAAAATGTTTTATTTTGTAAATTGTAAAATTAAATTTAAAATCAATAAATTTTTGGAATTGAGTTGACAAATAAGTGACTTCACAGGTTGAATTTTTTGGAGAAATTGTAAGTGGGAGTCTCGTTTAGGCAACATTTTAATCACCCAATTAGTTTCATAAGATAAAATCTGGCTAAAATTATGATATCAGTATTTAAACATAGCTTTATATACAATTGATGACGGCAATTAATGAAGATGATATGTCGCATTATCGAAAGTCGCATGAGTGTAAATAGTAAATTGTTTTTAATCTTAAAACCGTAACATTTATGGCTCTATAGTTCAGCTCACGCTACCTGGCAGCCATTTTATATACTTGACTTTGAAGTCAATTTTGTCGATATGACACTATACGTGGTAACATATGGTAACGTGTGTGGCGGCGCGGCAGCGTGGAGCTGTTCCAGCGCACGTGCGACGAGGCGCTGGCGTGGATGGCGGAGAAGGCGGCGCAGCTGGAGGGCGGCGCGGGCGGCGGCGCGGACCTGCGCACGGTGCGCGCGCTGCAGCGCCGCCACGCGCAGCTGGAGCGCGAGCTGCAGCCGCTGCGCGACAAGGTCGACACCGTCACGCTGCTGGCCGACTCGTGAGTACCTCTCTCCTCCTCCTTCCCATCATCATCATCATCATCCTCCCCGTCATCCTCATCCTCTATCTTTTCATTATTCTCCTCCTCCTCCTCCTATCATCCTGCTAGTATGCTGGACCCTGATCGGATCGAGGTGCACAGCTGTAGTTGATCTTCTGTTGCTGATCTTGGTGCCAACCAGCCTAGATAATTAACTGTACCTACTGGAAGCTATACTATATTATTTTTGCAACTTTTTTTAACTTTTTATTTAGTAAATATTTATTTTTAGTAATTTTCCCAAGCTTTTCCTTTATCTTTTTGGCATTTTTTTAAAATTAGTCCAATAATTTTTGGTTTCACAACTTATTAATTTATTCAAAAAATATAACTTATTTTTCTCTAGATTTTTCCAAAATAATATTATACTATTTAAATTTTACGAAAATCTATTTCATTTAGAAAACATTCTGCGCATACTCTAATTAATAATCTGAAATTGACAAAAAATATTCAAACCACATTCCTTTACATGCAGCATCATAAAATGGTTAGATCTGAACGGGTATGTTGAGATATTTTGTAACAAAGATAAAACCAAATTATATTCAAAATTAAACTTCATAAACTCCTGAAAAACCCTGGATTTTTCGTGGACCTGTTAAAAAATGTGCATTTTCCCGTCTAGTGTCAAGTCCCAATACCCAACGGAGAGGGCCAACGTGGAGAAGCGCCAGAGGCAGCTGGAGGGCGCGTGGGAGCGCTGCGAGGCGCAGGCGGCGGAGCGCCGCGCGCGCCTGGAGAGCGCCGTGGGACACCAGGTCTTCGCCAACGGCGCCAAGCAGCTGCATGACTGGATACAGGTTGGCAGCCATTATCGAATACTTTCTTAGATTTTTTTTACGTTTTCCAGGGTTTTGAGAGATGACTCTATCTCTTCTTCATTTAATAATATTGCTTCCTGTTCCAATTGCCAATATTTTAATAAAGTTCAGGCTTGATCAGTTTAATTAAATATTATAAGAATATTATTATTTTGAGGTAAACTAAAAATATTATATTTTCTAAAGTACTTTTTCACTTTTTTGAATATCTTTTGAGTGAATCAATTCTTTGTTACTAATATGTTTCTAAACAAGTTCATAAAGGTTCTCTTTGGAAAAATCGATTAGTCCCTTTTGCAGGAAAACATTTTGCGGATATTTACTTAAGGGTTGCCATTACATGCTTTTTTTTCTACTAACTACATGTCTGTTTGTATGCCAACAACAGAAAGTGCGCGAGCAAGTGTCGCAAGAGGTGTGCGCGAAGGACGTGGCCACCGCCGAGGCGCTGCTCAAGCAGCACCAGGAGCTGGAAGACGACATCAAGGCCCATGATGATGAGTGAGTATTACTGAAATATTTAGTTTAGATTTAAAAATGCTTTAGGAGATGTACTTTATTTACCGAAAGTAAATTACAAGTTATGGTTACTAAAGTTTTTGGATTTTTTAAACAAAAAAAAAACTATTGTTTCTAACGAATTTCTATTTTCATTTCTTCATCGGTTTAAAGAACAATTCTGTCTTCAACTTGTAAAGTGTACCTACTATGTACTTATAATAATATTGCACTAAATAATATTGTATTGCATCATCTCGGCACGTTCCCTTATTTGGTATAGATCTTAGTAATATTTTATAGACATACGAGCAGTCGCTATTCGCACATTGTCGGGAACACTTGTACCCAATCTGATACAATATATAATGTATACTTAAAGGTGTTTCTTTTACCTTCTGCACATAAGCATATACATAACGAGCACATACATGCCATACCATAAAGTGGCATAAAAGTTTGAGGTGGTTGCATTCATAATAAAATATTACGTCGAAAACTACTTCGTATTCTTGTTACACATATTAAAAAAATATACAATGGAACATAAAACCTCCTTTTTTGAAGCCGGCTAAAAAATAAATCTAAGCCGTTCACAAGACATGCGTTCACCAACAGACAATTTCACCCACTCCGCAGGTTCAAGGAAGTGATAGGCCTGGGCAGGCAGCTGGTGGGCAGCAACCCCGCGCTCACCGACGTGGCCAGCACCGCCGACGCGCTCGCCGCTGAGCAGACGGCGCTACTCCAAGGTCAGTACTGCCACAGTCTTCTCTTACAGTCTTCTCAGTCTACTCTATCTTACAATCTTCTAAGTCTACTATTTCATACAGCCTTCTCAGTCTACTCTGAATGGATGTGGGAAGACAAGAATTAGGTGAAAGTTAGTTGTATTTTGATAGTCTATTCATTTTATAAATATTTAACATTAAGAATTTCCGTTAAGATTGAAGGCCTTCTAAACTACTCCTAAGGTGTTATTGTAAGGCATTTTTATTATGTGGTGATTATATATATTTGTCGTGGCCAGATTGTAGAATTATTCCACCATTTTATAAAAAAAAAAAACATTTATTTGTATAATATTGTCATAATCTTTGCCACTATTCGGGATTAGAACATCTTCCTCAACAGACTCATTCTCTTGTGTTATTATAATGTTTCCAATATGATTACCACTTGTGTAATAACCTATTAAATTTTCGAAAGATCCGTCCGTCCTCTAACCAGCACTTGGCCAGCCCAATCAATAATAAATCAATAATTTTAAATGGCTGAACACGTTATTATAATCCTCGTGCAGAATGGCGCGACAAGGAGCAATACCTGCGCCAGGTGCTGCAGCTGCAGAGCTTCAACCGCGAGGCGGACCACATCGACGCGTCCAGCGGCGCGCACGAGGCCTTCCTCGACTACAACCACTGCGGGGTGAGACCAGCTGGAAACTTTCAATACTTTAAATATAGCAGTTAGAACGTTGCTGCGTTGGCAGATGTGGGACATCGACTGTTTGGCATAAAAATATGCGAGAAATGGCTTATTAAAATAGATTTAAAAAAATATTACAATGCGCGTTGCGAAGTGATATTTTAGATCATAGACAATTTAATTAATTATATTTTAGATCAAAGACAACTCTTAATAGACAATTTATTTATTTATTTATTTATTTGATTCACCAGTGGCAATTACAATGTTTAAATTTTTAGGTTATTGTGTTTACAAAGGTTCTTAAAGCTAAATGCATTACCTTTTAAGGTGAATACCGCATGCATTTAAGGGTATAAAAGACGTTTTAAATAGAATCGAGGATATGATAAACAACAGGCACACATGCTTTATTATAAATATTGCATATAGCTGTCAACACTAGACTTTTCTCGAAATTCTATTTGATTGGTATTGATATTGTAAATTATTTGTTTCAAAAAACTTTTATCAAAAGGAAAAAAATACATTGTTTAAATTTTTGTTTGTTTATCAAAATAATTATATACTTATTTTTTACGTCACGGTGGTATGAATATGTGATAATGCATAGAACCCTTTGATGTCGTATCTTTTTGTTATAAATAACATAACTGGCAACGTAAGGTTATTTGTGGTACAGCGCGCTGAGTTTCTCCTGCCAATCCTCTTCAGTCTGAGGCTTGTTACTTCCGAACTCGTGGCGTTCAGTAAGAAATTGTAATAATGAAATGCTGAATATTTTGGATGTGTGTTGCAGTCGTCGGTGGACGAGGCGGAGGCGCTGCTGAAGCGGCACGAGGAGCTGGAGGCGCGGCTGCAGGCGCAGGACGAGCGCCTCGCCGCCTTCGCGCAGCGCGCCGACGCGCTCGCCGCCGCCGCGCCGCCGCACTACGCCCGCGACCAGTACGTACACGCAGGCACGCACACACGCACGCACACATACATACAAGCACGCATACACACGTACACACGCACGTACGCACACACGCACGCACACGTACACACGCACGCACGCACACGTACGCACGCACACGTACGCACGCACATGTGCACGTCACGTACGCGTACATACATTGAACACATACAAACTCTACTGTTTCCTTTTAAGCGTCAAAATGATTATTCTCTCTACATTTTTATGTAGAGATAGTTGGAGCATGAGGTCATCTGTGGTCTGGTGAAGGCTGTTCTGCTGAGAAGAGCTGACGAGGAACCACAATTGCGTTTTAAAAATTATATTTAATACAATTATCTAACGCAACCAACAAGGTTGCGTTAAACGTTTAACGCAACCTTGGGGTTGTAAGTCTCGGAAAACTAAAGCTTTAGATTAGTATAAAATATAAACGAGTACAAGTACCAGGCACTCAGAGACGGTGAAGAGTCAGCGCCACCACCCCTCAGACGGTCAAGATGCGCAGGTCGGGGGTCTCGCCCACCGCAAGTCGTCGTTATGTGTAGCAAAAGTATTACAATATACAGCCTAACTTATGGCGTGGCTGCTCATGCTGGTCGATTACATTCAAAATTACAATATCATTAGTATTTATATTTAGTATTTAGTGTGTAAACAGTGAGTTAAAATAAACAAAGAAGTTTCACTTCTAACATGTATACTTTACGCACGCACTTTTCTTAACATTTATCCTACAATCTGAGTGCTTAAATCTATACTAATATTATAAAGAAGTAAAGTTTGTGTGTTTTTTAAATTGTAAGGGGTAATCTCGAGATCTACTGAACCGATTTTAAAAATTTTTTCCCCAATAGAAAGCCACATTATTGCTGAGTGTCATAGGTTATATAAAAAACCGAAAAATAAAAAGGCTTTTACGTGGTAGTCCGTTTTGCAAAGTGAATCGGAGAAAAAACGGTCGAATGAAAGCGTTTCTTACGAACGCTGCCTTAACTATGAAAGATATATTTTTGAGTTCTAGAGAAAAGATGTGGAGCTTGAAAATGCCTACAAAAAAGTCAACGACAGCATATGTCTAACTTTTATATTTAAGTTACAAAAAGTAGTTTTTTTAATATTAATATAGATAATTTAATTTTTAATATTAATGAAATACCTACGTATAACCCTCCTTTAGGCAGTTAGAAATTAAAACATAACACTCTGTACTAAAAAAGGATTATTAACATTATGCCCAACGAAGTGGGCACGGGTCAGCTAGTAAGTAATATAATGTAATAATAACGTGCAGCATCGCGGCGCGGCGCACGGCGGTGCTGCAGCGGCGCGAGCGCGTGCGGCAGCTGGCGGCGGCGCGGCGGCGCGCGCTGCTGGCCAGCCTGGCGCACCAGCAGGTACCACTCCATCTCTTATTTATCATACTCACAGACCCCAAACTTGTTCTACCAGATTGATGATTGTGGCGATTTTTACAAAAAAATGCAGCGCTGGACCGCGCCTTTATGAATTTAAACTGCCCCGCTGAAAACCAAAATTTTATCAAAAGCGAGCTTTTACAATTCACAACGATTCTTCGCTGAGTTTCTTTCGCCAGTTCTTCTCAGGTTCCGAACTGGTAGTAGACTCATGACGTTCATTAAAAAATTGTAATAATTTCATGCTGAATAAAATATTTTGAATTTGAATTTGATTCACTTTTATCCATTGAAGCATATCCCAAAAATCCTGATGTTAATACAAATTCGAAGTTATTCATTTTAAAACAATATGGAATGTTTTTCAATTGTTAATTTGAAAAACAATAGCCTTTAAATATAGAATTAAAACTACATTGAGAAGATTCGTCATATTTATTTTATTACCAAAAATACGTATTTTAATATTGTTAGTATAACAAATTATAATTTAAAAAGTTATTATTAAATTGTTTTGTTCATTCAGTTTGTGGCTTCATCCGAGGAACTGCAGGCGTGGATAGAAGACAAGACGAAGACTGCTCAAGATCAGAGCTACAGGTGAATAAAAAAAAATTACTCATACGATGTTTTAAAAAATTAAATACCATCTTAGGTATTGACCTGATGGTGGAATCAGGAGGTGTATAGTGGAACTCTGCAATGGAGACTAGTAAAGTCTTCGAGTTTGGGCTTAAACCATTTGTTCTGTCGAGTTTTATATATTGCAAGTGATCAAAGAGATGATATTCTCATATTTTTCACAGATTAAATTACAACATTAAATATTTTTTTTATATTAATTGCTTATTTATGGTAAATTGTGATTTTGTGTCTTTTGTCTTATACGAGAATCGAACCCACTGTCTAATTTAGGAAATTCATATATTAATATTTTCCTACTTTTTCTAGGGATTTGGCAAATTTGGAGCGCAAGCTGCAGAAGCACGAAGCGTTCGAGAGAGAGTTGCAGGCGAATGAGAAACAGCTCCGGAATGTCGAGAGTGTAAGTAGAGCTTGACTTTTATATTTATTTATTAATTTATATTTTGCAAAGTTGGTAAATTTTTCCACTTTATCTAAAATTGTATATCAATATGTAGACCTACATAGAAAAAAAATATAAACTAAATTAAAAATCACCCCAAAAATTTTCAACGATTTAGAACTTTAGACGTCTCAAACTTAAAAAAATAGACCCCAATAATACCATAACAGACGAAAATGATGCCTCTAACCCTCCCTCTGGTGTCCATGGTACCTCTAACCGTGACCTGGTCCGCAGATCGGGCAGTCGCTGCAGAAGTCGGACCCGGGGCGGGCGGAGGAGGTGTCGGCGCGGCTGCGGGCGCTGGGCGGCGCGTGGGCGGCGCTGCTGGCGGCGTCGCGCGACAAGGGCGGCAAGCTGCGCCAGGCCGCCAGGCAGCGCTCGCTGCGCAGGTACCCTTACTATATATCATTTTATTTATGATCTACCCTGCCTCCTAGTAGGTATGGGGCCGTTAATAAAATACGTCACACTAAAATCAGCTTTTTTTAACCCCCTCCCCCCCCTATTGTCACGCTGTGTCACACTTTCTGTGACCCCCCCCTAGAAATATTTCGTCACAAAAGCAACCCCCCCCCCCCTCTGCTGAGTATGAAAAATTTAAATATATTAATAAATATCTTTCAAAACGAACATATAAATAATATTTCTATTATTCAGAAGTCCAAGGATTTTCTAAATGGGTCGAAATATCTACAATCGGTATTGCACCATCTTCTTCTTCATCTTCAAAACTACGGTCCACTGCGAACGTCTTATTGCTGTATACCCCCCGTCCCCCCTTGTCACATCTTGTCACACTCGGCCAGACCCCTCCCCTCCCCTGGTATGCGAACGTATTTTTATGAACGGCTCCTGTCGTATATCGACCCAGATAACCCGGATAACCCGGATAACTGCACAGGTGTTTTCTCGTGACATGTTCACAGACAGTCATAGTAAATGGAAAGAAAACTAAAAATGTGTAAGTAGTTACATTACCAAAAGGTTATGAGATTATTTACATATTTGACGGGTGCAGGGGCTTGAATGTCAAACAAACAAGGGATGACACATAAAATTAAAAAAGTTGAAAAGTATGGGAACATTAAGATTTTGCCACGTATTATAGAATGCAATGTTAATTAAAAAAATAATTTTAATTTAAAATTTTGTCCTTGTACCCTTCTGTAGGGGACGCGACCTACTACTAAACGCTTGATAAATTAAATACAATCTAAGATCGTTGAATGCTTATTGATTTAGTAATATAATGCTATAATGATAATTAATGCTAATTATTAATGATAATGAATGCATCCGGTTTGATTGCTCTTGTTCCGTTTTTCAACTATATTCTATAATCTTAACTTCCGCGCGATTGTCGTCCACGAATGCAATGTCAACTGTCGCCTCGGTCGGGCGGTGCGCGCTTGCATATTTTGACCAATGAGAGCGCCCGAATCACCGGCGCGCATGCAATCACAAGCCTTTGCGAAGCAAGCAGCGCCCTCGGTGACTAACAACAGACACCAAAAGGAGACTTCTGTCGTCATCTAATGATCTAACTGCACGTCGCCAGTGCGGCCGTTAAAAATCGAACTTAAGAACGAATTTTTTTGAGTGAAGTTTTGTGTGTGGCAAAATCAGAAGAATATGAATTCATCTTAAAACGTGGCCCGCCGGCATGTATCATAAAGGTCGCAATAATTATCATCAAGATCAAGAACCACTCCGCTCCTGCTGTCCCTGCCGAGCAAGGTGAGTTGCATGATATCTCATATGTTCAGATATTCAAGTCGTGTACCGTTTGTTTACCGGCGAGTGTGGATTCATACTCGATCCAGACTGTATGCAGATTGACATTGCATTGCGAGAATTATTATAAAAGAATCGCGTCCGTTTGCGTACAGCTCTCCTGTTTTAGGTGTGTTTTGATATATTTATAACACACCTACTAAGCATTATTGCTTTGGTAACAACCTTTGGCCCGAACACCTTCATTTTATCTTTGCTATAAAGCCATCGGTGTCCAACTCGCAAGTCTGACGTCTTGTTCGATTATTTTTTAATATTAACATAGTTTTTTTTTAATTTTAAATAATGTCTTTGGCAGGGATATCGAAGACGCGAAAACACGTATATCGGAGCTGGAGCGCGCGCTGGCCAGTGAGGAGCTGGGCGCCGACCTGCGCTCCGTCAAGAGCCTCCTCATCCAGCATCAGGTAACCTCATCAGCGACCAGCAGCCCAGCAGCATCAGCTAAACGTTGTAGAGAGCTGGTGGGTGGAAGGGGTGCGCTAGGGATATTGGTGTTAGGATGCAAATGACAGTTAGTGTTGCCATCTTCAAGGCACTTAACTACAAAATAGTAGAAAGAAAAATAGTTGAAGAAAATTTATTTTGGCTTATTTGCTATCTAGAAAGAAGGAAAAGTGATAAAGAAATTAAAAAAAAATATAATTGTTATTTATATGTTAAAGAATTATAATTAATTATTAATCTAAGGTCTTGACATCACACTACATTCTTATGGCCATTAATTTCACAAACAAAAAAACCAACAAAAAAAAAAGCAAGAAATTCCGAACAGATCCGAAAAAAGACTTTAAAACTATCAAAAAGAAAGGGAGTCACATTTCTATGAAACATAATTCTTATCTTTATATTTTGACCATAACCAAACTTGATGTACACCCCCACCAGGCTCTGGAGCAGGAGCTGTCAGTGTGCACGTCGCGGGCGGAGGCGCTGGCGGCGCAGGGCGGCGACCTGGTGTCGGGCGGACACTTCGACGCCGCCGCCATCGAGCGCGACTGCGCGCAGCTGCTGGCGGCGGCGCGCGCGCTGCGCGACCCCGCCCAGCGCAGGCGGCAGGCCCTCGAGGACAGTCTGCAGTAAGTACCCCGAGAGTCAGGTCGTGGAGGATAATCTGCAGTAAGGCGGATATACCAGTTGCTAGATTCTGAAAAAAAAATTTAATTTGGGCTAATAGTTTCGGAGATAGATGCGTTCAAACAAATAAACAATCGTTTTCAATTTTTAATATTCTTAAAACCTATTATTATTGACTTGATAAGACATTAAAAGGCAGTTTTGAAGATAAATGCTTCTCTCTTTCATCGTTTTCTTCTCTTTCATTTATCATGCTTTTGTCTGCACAAATTCAGAGCAGTTTGTAATAATGGATGGATCAATTACATAGGTGTAATGTGCAAATGCAAATGTTTGGGTGGATGTTTGTTTTTTAGTGACGTCACAGCGGCTGAACGGATATGGATGAAGCTCAGAGATAAATTATTATCTTGTATATCACAGTTTTAGGTTTCTTTTCTTGGGATAGAGTTGATTTGTTTTTGAAGTGAAACTTCTTATGCGACTTCCAACAAGGTAACGTTTAACGCAACCAAGTACCAGCCGCTCAGAGACGGGGAAGAGTCAGCGCTACCACTCCTCAGAGGGTCAAGATGCGCAGGTCGGGGGTCTCGCCCACCGCAAGTCGGTGATTTTTTATGTGACGTTTTTTGAAGTGAATTTACAATATCATTAGTATTTATTCAGTATGTAAACAGTGAGTTATATTTATGAACGAACAAGTTTCACTTCTAACATGTGTACTTTACGCACGCACTTTTTTTTCGTTAATAAGATAGTAAAAATGTTGAATCTGTCCGTGCGCAGACTGCACAAGTTCGCGGCGGAGGTGAGCGGCGAGCTGGAGTGGGTGCGCGAGCGCGGCGCGGGCGCGGCGGCGCCGCCGGCCGGCCTGCTGGCGGCGCAGGCGGCGCACAAGCGGCACGCCAAGCTGCGCGCCGAGCTGGCCGCGCGCGCGCCGCTCGTGCAGCGCCTGCTGCAGCGCGGCCGCGACCTGCGCCTCGACCACCCGCAGGCGCCCAAGGTCAGTGCTGGACGGTACAGGAAGCTCTCGAGAGTTACACAAAACGATGCCAAACATGATGGCTAATGATCTCAGATCCTGGGTTTGAATCCCAGGTCAAGACTAAACTTTTGATGTTTCTGTTATTATTATTTTTTGCACCCTATAATATTTTTCGTGCTCTTGGTAAAAAAGCTTACTTTGGTTAGTTAAAAATAATATTTCAATATATTTTTTTATTTTTTTTTTCCTATACATACAAATATTCTTTCTTTTATTTACATATTTTCCCTTAAAAAATTTAAGCAATACTCATAATTTTAAATTTTACTCTCGTATGTCTAAAAAAACTAAAATTTGTCTCACAGATAAAACAACTTTGCGATCAGCTAGAAGAAGAGTACTCCTCAGTGTCGCAAGCGGCGGAGGAGCGCGCGGTGCAGCTGGAGGCCGCGCTGAAGGCGCAGCAGTTCCTGCACGAGGCCCTGGAGGTGGAGTCGTGGCTGGCGGACAAGGACGCGGCGCTGGCGGTGGCCGACGTGGGCCACGACCGCCACCGCGCCACGCAGCTCCTCACCAGGCACAAGGTTAGTCCAGCTCTTCCAGGTGTTGGTTGGCTTTCAAGTGTTCGACTTTTAATTTTGGTGTAGAAGATTTTTTTATTATGATTTTTAAAATTTTTAATCTGTTAGTTTGTTTTTAAAATGATATTTAATATTTATTTACCAATATCTAAATGAGTGATGATCGAATGTATTTCTAATTTTGAAGTAAATGTTTTTTATACTTATATTGTATAGAAATTTTCCAATTTACTTTAGCCTTAAAAATCTGATTATTCATCAAATTACTAAAAAATATAATTTTAGCATTTTAAAACTAATGAACAGTTGTTCAATTGAATGGCTTTTTTTATTTTTGCAAATCTTCTTGCGACAACTCATCACTACATATTATAAAACAAAGTCCTCCGCATTTGTCCGTCTGTTCACGATAAACTCGCAAACTACTGCACCGATAGAGTGCTTCTCGAGGAAGGTGTAATATAGAATTTGTCAAGTTATGTGAATTGAACGGTGTGGCTAATGTGAGCACGCCCGCAGGCGGTGGAGCTGGAGCTGGACACGTACGCGGCCATCATCACGGAGATGGGGCACGCGGCGGCGGCGCTGGCGGCGGCGGGCGGCGAGGGCGGCGAGGGCGGCGCGCTGCTGGCGCGCCACGCGCAGCTGGCGGCCGCGCTGGCGCGCCTGCAGCGCCGCGCCGCGCTGCGCCAGGCCGCGCTCGTCGAGAGCGTCTGCAGGTACCTGCTTCATTCACTCATTCACTCACTCATTCATTCATTGATAGCAACAGATGGCTGTTTGACATAAAACAAGACTAAAAAGAGAAAATATCCAGAGAGAGTGCTTAGGAGTCGTACTAAGAAAATCTGTAAAATTTCGCACCAAAAGTCGCATCACTATTGTGTATGGATTTGAATGATTTTTTTGTGTTAGACTTACACCACGTCAAAGAAGTTAGGAAAAGGCTAGTGTTTTTAGATAATGACTAGCTAAATGAATTATTATCGTTTTATTCTATAACTTTTATATAAAGAAAATACAATTTATTTTTAGTCTGTATTACATATTATATTATTTGCGTTTATGCTAGACACGAATACCTCGCCGAGAGTGCGGAGCTGGAGAGCTGGATACAAGAGCAGTACGCGGCCGCCTCCAGCGAGGACTACGGACAGGACTACGAACATTTACTGGTCAGTGGCCAAAATTACCGTTTATTTTTTTATTTTGTTATTCCTTTTTGTAGATTTTTTTTTCTATTCTAACAATATTTAATTTACATTAATTTACCTTACATACTACATAAATGAATAGTAATTATGTATCGATATTTAAAAAAAGCAATACAAAAGAAAATAATCTAAAACATAACTTATTCATCAGATATTAAGATCCAAGTTCGATGAGCTCCGCCACCGCGTGGAGAGCGGCGCGGAGAGGTTCAACCAATGCGAGGAGCTCGCTAAGAAGCTATTAGCGTCGGAGAGCCCATACATTGCTGACATCGAGAAGAGACAGGAGGCACTCGGGTAAGGATTCTCTTTTACCCGACTGCGCCAGAAGGAGGGTTATGTTTCTCAAAAGTATGGATGTATAATTTGTTTCGCACGCTCTGCGGCCTGCACGGCTCGATGTATTTTAGCTTGAGAGGTGTCATTAGACTCGTATTTACTGTGAGTGGCACTGGGTGTATCGAAGTAAAAAAAAACAAAATTGTGGATTTTTTATTATATTCATTGCACGTTAATCTACACAAACTGTCAACTATAGTTACATTCTTGACACGTGGTTCAGGGAGTCGTGGCAGCGGCTGGTGGAGCAGATCCAGGCGCGCAACACGCGGCTGCACGCGGCGGGCGAGATCCACCGCTTCCACCGCGACGCGGGCGAGCTGCTGGCGCGCGCCGCCGACCGCCGCGCGCTGCTGCAGGCGCCGCCGCCGCCGCGCGACCTGCGCGCCGCCGCCGCGCTGCTGCGCGACCACGACGCCGCCGAGAACGACCTCGTCGCCATCGACGCGCAGATGCAGGTCAGATATTTCTGTGTCCGGCTCGAAGGACCACATTTTTATGTCATATTTTTATATCAACTATTTGTAGAGGAAACAGTGTTTCTTATTTAGTTACATTCTATTTTCTTTATGGGTTATGAAATTAAGAAAAAATAGTTTTGTCCGGCTTCAAGAATTATTTTTTAAAAATATCTTAATTTTAAAAGAAATGATTCAGTTTTATAAGATTATGAATATACAAAATCGTTGAAAGATTTTTTATCTGGCTCGAAGGACCATGTTTTTTTTGTCCTGTTTAGTAAAACTTTAATATTTGTTCCATATTTATTTAAAAAAATCAATTCAATACAATGGTCTTGCACGGCAGGTACTGCAAGAAGAAGGCGCACGCCTCCAACGCCTGTGTCCAGGCGGCAACTCGCAGCAGATCGCGCTGCGGCAGCAGGCGCTGGCGGAGGCGTGGGCCGCACTGCGCGCCGCCGCCGACGAGCGCCGCGAGCTGCTGCACCAGCACCTCAAGCTGCACCAGTTCTACACTCAGGTTCGACAAGCTGTCATATTTACATTTTTTTATTGTTTTAGTTAAATCAAATTAACTTACTTGATAAATGTTCAATTATAGCTTGTAAGTCATAGGTTTTATTATAATGAAAAACACTTGAAAATCATGTTGCTTCTTGCGTTAGTGTATTATTGCGTGTATAGACGGAGAGATGCGAGTAAAATTAAAACAAGCTTGTGGCTCGTATTACGTTTAATCTTCAACTAAGTCATAGTCATCTATTCATACTTCAATAACCCTGACAACCCTGGCCACAGGTGCGCGACGTGACGTCGTGGTCGTCGGCGCTGCGCAGCGAGATGGCGGGCGCAGCGCGCGCGCGGTCGGCGGCGGCGGCGCAGGCGCAGCGCGCGCACCACGACGCGCTGCGCGCGGAGCTGGACGCGCGCGACGGCAGCTTCCGCGCGGCGCTGGACGCGGGCGAGGCGCTGGTGCGCGCGCAGCACCCGGCGGGGGCGGACGTGCGCGCGCGCTGCGCCGCGCTGCTGGAGGAGCGCGCGCGCCTGCAGGCGGCGTGGGCGGCGCGCCAGGTGGCGCTGGACCAGCTCATCGACTGGCACTGCTTCGAGCGCGACGCCAAGCTGCTGCACGACCTGTGCGCCGCGCAGGAGGCGCAGCTCAGTCAGTACTCCCTCACACTACGCCCTTGTTGTGACCGTGAAAGAGAAGGAGAATATTTAACAATTTAATTTGTAACACCCTTGAGTTTCGTTAGAACAAAATAATTTGTAATAATTAAAATTCTCTGGTTAATAGCTTCAAAGCATGCTAGTTAAACACAGATTACTTAGCCAATTTCACTTAGAAATTTTCTAATAATGTCGTTGAGAAACCTTAGTGGAGTAACAATTCTGTCTTTTTTGATATACTTTTTTTATAAATATGGTAAAAATAAAGTTGTAATAATGCTGTCTCTTTCTAGGCAGTGAAATCTCACCAACCAGCAGCGTGGAGGAAGTGGACAATCAGCTGAAGAAACACGAGGCCTTTGAGAAGTTGCTCGCGACACAGGTATTTTTATAAATTATAATAGCTGGAACTTTCTTAATTATGAATCTGTGGACATAGTTATTGTTTAAACAAGAATCCAATGTATTATCACCTTCTATAAGTTTTACTATTACTTGCAAAAAAAAAAAACAGAATTCATTATTTTTATCTTTCTTAGGATGAGAAACTGACAACCCTGAACAGCCACGGAGACAAGCTGCTGCAGCAGAACCATGTGGAGAGCCAGCGCATTGCTGATGAGCTCCTCAACATCAATGAGAGAAGGAAGAAGGTTGGTCTGACTTACCCATTGTTCCGAAATCTTTTATCATAAAATTACCAATACCATCGTAAAATTGTGTTGTATTATTATTTTTTGCTATTTTTTATTTAATTTTTCTTATCGCTACAATTTTTTATGAATAAACTTTTAGTAAATTTATCAAGATAGACATGGTACAATAATATTCAAACAAAAAAAACAATATTTTGCTTGGCACAATTAAAAAAATATATATGAATAAAACTGACTGATATTGTGCGCAGCTGTACGAGAGCGCGGGCGTGCGGCGCGCGGCGCTGCGGCGCGCGCTGGCGCGGGCGCGGTTCGCGCGCGACGCGGCGGAGGCGCGCGGCTGGGTGGCCGACAAGCTGGCGCAGCTGCCCGCGCGGCACGGTAGCCTCCTCACTCTAACTCTTACTAACTCCCACTGACTCTTATACACTCTCACTAAGCAATGATGGCGCAGATCACCTGATAAACCACGTGAAACTGGTTCAAATTTTAGGGTCTCGCGCGCCAAATATTTTCATGTGCTAATCATTCCGGCTCGAAGGACCATTTAATAATGTATCGGTTCTTGTTAACCTGATACACTATTAGATTATTATATGCTTTAAACTAAAATTAGCAGTTGTCAGGTAATAATAATTCAAAATAAAAAAAAGACACTGGAGTTTTCAATAATTAAAAAATATAAATTGAATTACATTCTTTGTATTATAAAATGTATGCATTTGTTTTGTAGCCGGTGAAGTCACAAACCTGGAAGACAAAATCAAGAAACTCCAGAAGCACCAAGCCTTCACCGCAGAGCTGGCCGCCAACAAGGCACGTCTCCAGGAGATTCAGAATCTGGCAGACCAGCTCACCCCCGACCCAGAGGTGGAGAAACAGCTGCGGGACCTGTATGAGGACTGGGAGAGGTTGGAGACCGCGACTGAACAGAGAGGTTAGTTCTGGATGGTTATTTTTCCTGTTATTATATGCAGGATCCTTTATGAATTTTGAATAATTGAACTACAATTTAGAATATTGCTTACTTTTATTACTAAAAAATTATGTACTTCACAAATTACAAGCATAAATCTTCCATCATGGATACAGAGAAAAAGTATAAGACAGTAGACACAGAGTAATATAAAGACGTTGACCACAGAGTAATACATTAACATAGACCACAACATTTGCTATATGTTAACCCGGATATCCACCTACCATCAAACTAAATATCATCAAAATCTGTCCATTGGTTTTATTGTAAAGCATTCTTTGTCTGAGAAAATGACTAGAATAGACTTCAATAGACCAAAATTCTAAAAAGTATTTGTCTTTTCGAACTTTTTGAAACTAAAAGGTGAGATTTTTGCATTTATTATTGAACTATGTTTAATTTCAGGTCGTGGCCTAGAAGAAGCCCAGGACATCCTGGAGTTCAACCAGCACCTGGACAAGATCGAAGCCTGGATCAGAGATAAGGAGATGATGGTGAGTTATTAACTAGATTTGGACATTTTCTTTGTGTATATGTAAGTCTGTGACGAAGTTACCACCAAAAGCTGTAAATTTATAAATTATATGGTGGTGGTGGACTTAATTGTGGTAGTACGTGTTCGGTTCCCGGATAATGACCATCCTACAAAAATTATAAACGTGATATTTTGCGAATGTATGGATGTATGTTACTTTGTTATACAAAAACTACTAAATGAATTTTGATACAACTAAACAATTCTATAGATTTGTCTCATTTAATATATTATAGACAAATTAATAATGTAAGGTAATGTAATGTAAGCATTTAGTTGAATCAAAAATAAAATAATGAATGTAAAATGACAATTTATTTCAGAAATAAAATATTATTTATTTATTTATTTAATATATCAACCCTCTTCCCAGGTGCAAGCCAACGACACGGGGCGCGACTACGAGCACTGCACGGCGCTGCTGCGCAAGCTGGACGACCTGGACTCCGACATGAAGGTGGACGACAAGCACGTGCGCACCATACAGGCGCTCGCCGACAAGCTGCTGCAGCAGGTACCAAGCCTCCTCCCCCACACCCTCTCACCCCTACACCCCCTCACTCACACATCCCTTACTACGTCACTATTCCTATTTTCACAATCGAATGAAGATGCTTTAGATTTTTTCTTTTTTTTCTGTATTGTATTCCATCTACTAATTATATTTCTATAAAAATCTAATTATAAAGTAAGATCTACGAAATAAATATAATGGAAAACGTTCTTCCATTATACAGTATGATTTTTCCCATGAATGATAATGATGATGATGATGATGATAGTGATGATGATGGTGGTGTGTGTCGCAGGGCCCCACGCAGGAGGCGGAGGCGGTGGCGGCGCGGCGCGACGGCTTCCTCAGCAAGTGGCGCGCGCTGTCGGGCGCGCTGCAGCAGTACCGCGAGCGCCTCTCCGCCGCGCTGCAGCTGCACGCCTTCAACAGGTACCAACACTGCTGCCTTTTGTTATTTTTTGTTATTAATAAGCATTGGTAGCTCTGTGGTAACGAGTTTGGAAACGAAAATGGGTATTGTATCTCTATATATATTCTTTATTGCACAAAAAGTAAACAGAAC
Organism: Boloria euphrosyne; assembly: GCA_951802675.2. Lineage (NCBI taxonomy): Eukaryota > Metazoa > Arthropoda > Insecta > Lepidoptera > Nymphalidae > Boloria > Boloria euphrosyne. The sequence goes on from OX637895.1 coordinate 745,862, forward strand.
AGTAATAATACAGAAAAGTTGTTAGCAAAGGTGGACTTATCTAAATCTCTGATATTTGTGATAAAATTAATATAATTAATGAATGGTGGAGTGAATGGGTGAAAGTTGTGTCGCATTTTCGTGTTGACGATGATTGAGATGTCGGTAAACAAGAATACGGTTCAGTCGGTAAAACAGCCATATTTATGTCTTTTAAAAATTTAATTCAATTCACGACACTTGACAGCCGTTTTATGCATGCACACACTACATTACACCATTGAGTTATTATTACTACGTATAGAGTGGGCGCCTCAACTAGATTTATTCAAACACCTGTATAAGCCGATCGGCATATACGCGTTTAGTCTGTGCCGAGCGGCTGCGGTAGCTTGACGCATTGGAGTAAAAATTATTACGTCTAAATATGCCGTCATGTGTAGTGAGGTACTGTACAAACCGTTCAGGAAAATCAAATAAAAGTCAAGGAGTGACTTTTCACGCGTAAGTTTACTGCATTTTCGTTTAATCACGCTTAATTTAATAATTTTGTATAATTTTAAAGTCATGCCGACGCGCCATGCGGCGGCGGCCATGATTGTTGAAATCAAAGAGTAAAAAAAAGGTCTACGCAGAAGTGACAATATCGAGTTGCTATGTTAATTAATACAGATAATGAAATTATTTCGTAGTTCCCTATCAGATAAAACATTTTATATTATTATATATATACTTTTTTATTAAGCTATTGCATAGCTTCCATCGCGGGCTTTGAGCGCGGCGACCGAATCAAGAAATTCTGTAACGAAAAAACCTATTAACTAACACCAATAGCTTAAAAAGTAATTGTAATTAAAATAATTAGTTGTATGCTCATTAGGCAGAATATAAACAAAGTGTCCGTGTTCCTTCTGCATAGTAATCTATGATGCGGTCGCCTCCTCCCCCGCGCCCCGGGCGGCCGCTTGTGGCGAACAGATTTTGTTCGCGGCGTCTACTCTAGTAATAATAACTCAATGCATTACACAAACTTAAACTCAATTTTCTTGAAATTAGAATTTTGAGACGTATTCCTTTATCCATTCATGTCTTCAATTGCGTGATTTGCGTAAAAAGGACGTGACGATTCAAAACTGGTTGTAAAGTATATTTTAAAGTGACTTGATTTCGAACAATGATTGTGTCCAATAGTGGGACAAGATGCCCAACAGTGGGTAACTGATACTGTAATGTGTGCAGGGACGTGGAGGAGACGGCGGAGCGCGTGTCGCAGAAGGCGGCGCAGTTCGCCAGCGCGGAGCTGGGCCGCGAGCTGCGCGCGGCGCACGAGCTGCGGCGCCGGCACGAGGCGCGCGCCGCGGAGGCCTCCGCCATCGGCGACCGCATCCGCGCGCTCACCGCCGACGGACGCAAGCTGGCCGAGAGGTGGGCTTGCTTGTGCTTTTTTGGTCCTTCTAAACTTTGTGTTAATTTGAATAATAATGTTTTCGGAATTTTTCGCGGTGTTTTGTTACGTAACGCCATTTTTTTTTTCATTCTTATGATCTTTATGTTTATATGTGCAGTTCCTTTACGTGACATACAATATAATATAAATAAATTATACTAAAACTCCCCGCACTAATGAACATAAAATTATTCATAATTAATTAAAGATTACTTGGGCTGATTTTTAAGACATATTTTCCAATCAACTCATCTATGTGAAAAATTTCATCTAAACTCTCTTGAGTGGTAACATATCAATGAGTAACGTGACAACATGGTAACACGGGAACATGTCACCACGGGAACGTCCCACACGGTAACATGACAACGTGGTAACACGGTAACATCCCCCCTCCCGCAGCCACCCCGCGCACGCGTCCGAGATCAGCGAGCGCGTGTCAGCGCTGGCGGCGGCGTGGGCGCGCCTGCAGCAGCTGGCGGAGCGCCGCACCGCAGCACTCGACGAAGCTATCAACGAACACAAATTCGAAGAAAATCTCAAGGTTCTTAATACTTTTTTAATATTTTTTTTAGACGACACATTTGACTCAGTTGGTAGCGACTCATGTCGTGGGTGTTTATATTTATAATATTAACACCAATGACTGGAGTACAAATATGATATAATTTAGTGTGAAAATAATTTATTAGACCGACTTTAAAAAAGGATTACGTTTCCCAATATTCTTATTATTATTATTTTTTGTATATCTGTTACGTGATTACAACAATAATTGATGGGTTGTAATATTTCTATATCGTATAATCCAGATAATTCCACCACTAAGATGGAATAATAACTTAACTAAGTACTATTTCCTCACGTCCCCAGGAGTTGGAGCTGTGGGTGTCGGAGGCGGTGAAGCGCATGGAGGGCGCGGAGCCCGAGAGCGTGGCGGAGGCGCAGGCGCAGCTCGAGCAGCACCACGAGAGGAAGGTCAGTCTACCTACTTATCTTTGGAATTAGAAGTTACTGTTATGGATTCTAAGTGAATGAATGTTTATTGCTTAAACTTGATGAAATTTGGTTGAAAGATAAAGTATATCCTGGAATAGCACTTAGTTTACTTTTTATCCCGAAAAAAAGTACAAGATAAAACTAAAAATTAAAAAGAATTAATTTTATATTAGAAGCTTTGGGTGTTCATAAAAGACTAGTCTACTAATAAGCTAAGTCTAAAAAATGTTTACTTATCTATGCCATCAGGCGGAAATCGATGGAAGACAAAAAGTAATAGCGTCGCTCCTGAAGGAAGCGGAGCAGGCCCAAGACCCGGAGAAGCTGAAGAGGGTGGAGAAGCTCTCCTCCACGCTGGACCAGGCCTGGCTGCAGAGGAAGCAGTACCTGACACAGGTCTGTTATACATTTGCTTACTTTCAGAAAAAAGAATGTTTCATGGATACAACTAATACTGATGATGATGACTGACTGACAGATAACATAGTATTATTTAGACAGATAGTCTAAGCGAATAGTTAAATATCATTGGATGTTCCTTAATCTCGCTAAAACTGAAAAACTCGGTCAGGGTTAAGTATAAAAAGTAGGAAAAAATTAAAAAAAAAAAACAGTTTGAAATGAATGAATTTAGTAACTGGTCTTCAACTTTTTTAAAAATTTTTTTCTAATATTAAAAACCTAGTGTTGCCATATTTTAACAAGTGTGTAAACTTCCACCCAGGCGCTGGAACTGCAGCAGCTGAAGGAGCAGGCGCGGCAGGTGGAGGACTGGCTCGCCGGCAAGGAGGCCTTCCTCAACAACGACGACCTTGGCGAGAGTCTAGACGGTAACTCACGCTTTGCTAACCGACTTTAAAAAGCAGGAGGTTCTTAATTCGTATTATAAATGGAACTATCTGTCTGTTTGTACCGTTTGTACCCAAAATTGATGAGTCTTTCGTCATTTAAAATTTTGGGAAAAAGCTTCGAATGCCATAATTTCTCTAGTACATGCGTTAGAGAGAGCAAGAGGTATATAATATGCTTTTATCCATCCAGGGTTGAACTTAAAGCAAGTGTAGTATAGGGTTGCCAGTGAGGATATAATTGTGGTTATCAAATTATTGATTTTAACCAATTTCAAAAAAGAAAAGTAATAAATGTTTACATGTAATTATATCAAGTTTTTTTGTGCGGATGTTATTGGTAGTGACTACTTCTGCGGGGTTAGTGGTCGCGGGTTGTACTCCCGTTGAGACATTAATTTGTGTGATGAGCCTGATTGGTCTAGTTATGTATACCAAGTGTAGTGTACCAACTATCTGGTGTCATCCGCAGCGGTGGAGACGCTGATCCGCAAGCACGCGGAGTTCAGCAAGCTGCTGGAGTCGCAGCTGTCGCGCGTGCAGGAGCTGCAGCAGCGCGCGGCGGCGGCGGCGCCCCCCGCCGACGTGCGAGCGCGCGTGGCCGCCGCCTCCGCCCGGGCCGACCAGCTCAAGGTTCCACTTCTATGTTAATCTAGTCATTTTTCTTGAATATCCACTCCATCAAGACCTGTTCATATTGTTACTCCTGGGATATCACCTGGATTTGGTCCACCATATTGGCGTGGCCATGGGTCATTATTTTTATATTAAAATTTAAGAAAAGTATGTTTAATTATAATGTAGGAAATGATATAAGCATTTATTACACTATAATTTAACTTTATTATTTATTTATGTAGTTTTATTATTAATTTATGACAAAATCAGAGAAAGTAGTCTCCGCGCTTAAGCGATTTAATTGAAATCTTAATTTCGACGATTTACGGTTTCCGTTACATTCATTAACCAGTTAACCCGTTAAAGAAGGAACGCTAAATGAACCATTTTTAACCGGTTCCAAACCCTGGTGTGTGTGCAGGAGCGGTGCGCGGCGCGCGGCGTGACGCTGCAGCAGGCGCGGCAGCTGCAGCAGTTCCTGCGCGAGCTGGCGCACGAGCGCGAGTGGATCGAGCTCAAGATGCAGATCGCCACCGACACCAACTACAGGTCTCTGTCCCTATCCCATCCCATCCCATCCTGCACCTATCCCGCGGGATTGTGAATACGATTCTAAGCAATTAGTGTAAGGTTCAGCAGTGAAAAGTCCCCATCCCGCGGGATAGCAGGTACAACTCCGAGCAATAAGTTTGTAAGGTTTCGCAGTAAACAATTTGTATGTCAGATTCTTAGCGTCCAGACGGTACTTTTGTGACGTTCCATATAATAAAGTGTAAATGAATCATTGAAAATATACATACGTACCTACTCTGTGGTGTAGTGGCTAGCATGTACGGCCAGACATTGAGAGGTCCTGGGTTCGGTCCCGGGTCAGGCCTAATTTATTAAGCCTTTCTGTTTAGTTAGCCTCAATAACAGCCTGGAGTTGGAAAGTTGGTGGTGTGTCACCCCCGTGCCGAGGCAGAGCACGTGTTGTCCACCGGAGTGTGAGAGTGACAGGAACAGAGAGTACACTTGTGTCTGCGCTCTCCCTCACACTCGTGCACTATAATATCTCCTGCGCCGTTGGCTAGTCTCAATGAGATTGGCCGCCATGGCCGCAATCGGTCGGAGAACATTATACTTCTTATCACGATCTATTTAAGAAAGTAGTAGTAAGACTAAGGTGATTCCCGCTTTGATTCCTCCTCATTTTAAATTGAAGTGCAAATATAAAAGAAGATTTTAAGATATTTAAAGTAATTTTAAAATTTCATCTCCAATGTAGAGAGCTGTCGAACCTCCAAAGCAAGATACAGAAGCACGCCGCCTTCGAGTCCGAGCTGGCGGCCAACAAGAAGCGCATCGACGACGTCGCCGCCACCGGCGAGGACCTCATAGGTGACGTACATACACACAAATATATACATAATATATACATACACTCATACAAACATACAAACTTGTACATACATTCATTAATATTAAAAAATGAGAAGTTTCACGCCAAGCTCGGCTCAGATGGCGCTACCAGCGCATAACGTCACCAACGAAAACCTCAATGCCGCCTTTTTTGACAGACGCGTTTATTATTATAGAATAGTTTAGTTAAGTTTTGTAAAATCAAATATTAGATGGGAAAATACGGTGTTTGAACTATTGTTGAATAAAAAAAATTGACATAAAATAATTTGACATACACTACATACATTCTTGACGTTGTTTACGTTATGCGCTTGTAGCGCCACCAACTGCTAAAACTCGCAGTGAGACTTCTCATTAGATTAAAATTCCCTTGTTATGTCATAACAGAGTTCTTTGCTCTTTACCTATCTGTTATTATATAGAGATTCATATTAATATATATAATATAAATGTCTATAAGTCTGCACGTTTGTTAAAAGTTATACTTAAATTGTTGAACAGATTTGGATGAAAATTGGCAAAGTCATAGACTACGTTATTGAGTGCAAGTAACGTATATTTTGTTACAGAAGCGAAACACTACGCGTCGCAGGAGATCGCGCGACACGTCGAAGACCTGGAGAATCTTTGGAGAGACCTCATGGTGGGATACTTATTCATTAATTTTACTATAAATTTTAAAATGGCAATACTTAATCAATTGATACAATGTATTTATTATCTACACGTATAATAAAATTCTAATTTTGTTGAAAAAATCTTATTGAAATACTACCAATATAGAGACCGAATCTATAGTTTTTAGAATTTTTGTCTGTCTGTCTGTCTGTCTGTGACCTCATCACGCAAATCACTGGGCAGATTTTGATGAAATTTGGTATGGTGATAGCTGGTTACCCGGGTCAGGATATAGGATACTTTTTACTATGGGAAATATATCTAATTTCTGAGAAATTTCAAGAGACCGTTAAAAACTGGCTGGAAAATATTACACGGTATGTGAAATCTAAGAATTTAGTTTCTGATCTTTAAAACGCAGGCGTAGTCGCGGGAAATGCTAGTTTAAAATAATGTCCCAGCGGAAATAAAAAAAATCACCACATTGGTCAAGTGGACAGCTTTCGAAAACTTGCTAGATTATTTACGACACAACCTGTGTGAGAGACGAGTTATGACCAATGACCATAGTGTAAATATTTAGCACATGGTACCCGGGATTTGAACCCGCTTCGTTTCGCTGTAAGCCTCGACTATTACCGATTAGTATGTAAATGCCAAGTGCAACTCCGCAGGCGGCGGCCAAGCTGCGGCGCGAGCGGCTGCAGGAGGCGTACCAGGCGCGCGTGTTCCTGCGCGGCCTCGACGACTTCACCGCCTGGCTCGACGACGTCGAGGCGCAGCTGCTCAGCGAGGACCACGGTCAGGACATACACACACACACACACACATACACACATACATTTAAAATGTTTGGGTTTCACATATTAAATTGAACCACTTAAAATTTATGATCAATATATTTGATATGTTTAAATGATGATAAGATTATATGTTTGAAATATTTTTATTTTTTTAATTTTAGTTTAAAATGAAATTAATGTCGAAACAAGGCCATATATCTTACAACACTCACTCATAACATATGTACTAATAGTGGTGTTGTACAGCAACGCCATCTACTCCGCGATACTTGTACTAAACGATGTACATCACTGCCATCTATTAACACGCACTCACCGATGTCATACATCATCACCATCTACCAACACACCGATGTCGTACATCATCACCATCTACCAACACACCGATGTCGTACATCATCACCATCTACCAACACACCGATGTCGTACATCATCACCATCTACCAACGCACCGATGTCGTACATCATCACCATCTACCAACACACCGATGTCGTACATCATCACCATCTACCAACACACCGATGTCGTACATCATCACCATCTATCAACACTCACCGATGTCATACATCATCACCATCTACCAACACTCACCGATGTCATACATCATCACCATCTACCAACGCACCGATGTCGTACATCATCACCATCTACCAACACACCGATGTCGTACATCATCACCATCTACCAACACACCGATGTCGTACATCATCACCATCTATCAACACTCACCGATGTCATACATCATCACCATCTACCAACACTCACCGATGTCATACATCATCACCATCTACCAACACACCGATGTCGTACATCATCACCATCTACCAACACACCGATGTACATCATCACCATCTCCCAACACACCGATGTACATCATCACCGTCAACACTCACGTGGTGATCAATCGTGGTGGCAGGCAAGGACCTGTCGACGGTGCAGGCGCTGCTGAAGCGGCACGCGCGGCTGGAGGCGGGCGCGGCGGCGCAGGCGGACGCGGCCACGGCGCTGCGCGACACCGCGCGCGCGCTGGCCGGCGCCGGGCACTTCATGGCCGACGAGATACTCGCCAAGGCGGACGACGCGGTGAAACGGTACACGATGTCTTGTCATCAGCCCTTTTTTTTTTTAAAGTCCCACTGCTGGGCACGGGCCTCCCTCAGTAGGAGGAGGATCAGGCCATAGTCCACCGCGCTGGCCTAGTGCGTGCTGGCGGACTGAGCATGTCTTACGAAAACTTGCTAGGTTCTCTCAGACATGCAGGTTTCCTCACGATGTTTTCCTTCACCGTAAGACAAGTGGTAATCATGATAGGAATGATTCGCACATAAAAAATTAGAGGTGCGAGACCCGGATTTGAACCCGCATCACTCGGTCATACAAGCGACGCGTTACCGCTGGGCTACCACTGCTTACACACGATGTCTTACATATGTCTTACTATTTTTTAATTTAATTCTTTATTGACATATTTGTTTGTTGTTACATAAGCCTGTTGAAGCCTCTGATTCCCAAACTAGATTAAACCTGTATGTCAGGAGTCAGGATAGGGATGCCCAAGCTCCTTGATATCCTTGTTCTAGCCATTATTCAAAATTTGTTTTTTTTTTGAACCGCTATTAAATACTTACTAAAAAGGTATGCAAAAAAGTACTAAAAGAATATTTGATGAGTGTTATCTTGGACTGAAATGAAATTTGTTACAACGTCACACTTTTTCATGTTTGTTGTCAGTAACTTTAAAGACATGAAATGCATACGGAACGATACCCTTCAAAGAGCCGCATGTGGCTCGCGAGCCGCAGGTTGAGACCAGTCTGTCTGTCCGCGATAACCTCAAAAACTACTGCACCGATTTTAATGATGTTTTCACCAATGCATAGAGTGGTTCTCGAGGAAAATTTTAGTATATAATTTGTTAAGTTTTTGTATACATTTACTAGCGGAACCCGCGACTTTGCGCGTGCTAAATCGCGTGACGAAGTAGTCGAATAGATGTTTCGATAAATAGGCATTCAATAAATAAACCAACTTGATGTTTATTTCAATTATCCAGATACCGCCAGCTGCAGGAACCGATGCAGATCCGCAGAGACAACCTGGAGGATGCAGAGCAGCTGCACCGCTGGGAACGAGATGCTGATGAGGAGTTCAGTTGGTGAGTCTATTACTGTCTTCTGACCTTAGAAGTCTACAGATGCTGGATACTTGTTTTCCTTTAATGCCCCTTCACATTAGTCGGATTTTAGAATTTTTACCGTATTTATTTAGATCTTTGAACATAATTGCTGCAAAGCATTCGAAACATCAGAGCCAAAATTTAAATAAATCCACGGCGAAATCCGAGATGACATTTCAATATGATGAGGATCAGACCATAGTCTACTACGCTGGCCAAGTGCGTGTTGGCGGACTTCACATGTCTTACGAAAACTTGCTAGGATCTCTCAGACATGCAGGTTTCCTCACGATGTTTTCCTTCACCGTAAGACAAATGGTAATCAGGATAGAAATGATTCCCACGTGAAAATATCAAGAGGTGTGAGACCCGGATTTGAACCGCATTACTCGGTTATCCAAGCGAGCGCGTTACAACTGGCATATAATTAAATGTTGACATTTGCGTAAATGTAAGAAAAGTGTTTACAGTATATTCTGTGTGCAGGCTGGCGGAGCGCGAGGCGGCGGTGCGGTCGGAGGAGGCGGGCGCGTCGCTGTCGGAGGCGCAGGCGCTGCTCAAGAAGCACCAGGCGCTGGAGGCCGAGATCATCGCCAGGTACACATTCGTTTACATAATTTTTAGTTCTTATTTCTAACCTCTATGCTACGTTCCACTTAGCGTTCACAACGATCACGCTTACGACCGCAGTTTTCCCGTTCCACTTGCTCGTGAGCGTTACTGTCGTTTACTCAAGTCAAGGAATAAATTATAGAGCGTTTTGAGCATACAAGTAAATAATACAAACGACGAGTTAGTAAAAAGAATGCAAAAGATTTAAGAGGTTAGTTTATAATCTGCAAGCCTTAAAAAGAAACTTAAATAATTATTGTTTAAATCGATTTATATTGAAAAAAATATATAATTTATTTTTTTATATTTAATATTAGATGTGTATTTAATTAAAATGTCTTATGCGGCGGCATTTGATAATATCTCTTTCCGCATGAACTAACGTAAGTTTCACGATCGCCATCTTTAATGTTTTGAGTTTTGAAAATGTCGCTTATTTTCTCAACGTCGGTCGTCCTGTGCTTCGCGTGAGCGTAAGTCATGACGTCATGAGTGACGTTTTCGCCGCGACCACAACGACCGCGGTCGTTATGTGGAACGATTAAACGAGTGTTTTGATCGTTGTGGGCGCCGCAGCACTAGAATCTATAATTTTAAGCCAAATTATGTACGTATGTATGTGTGTGTGTAGAGAGGCGACAGTTGGCGCAGTGTGCGGGCGAGCGTCAGCTCTAGCGCGGCGCGGGCACTTCGCGGGCGCGGCGCTGGAGTCGCGCGCGCGGGGGCTGCGCGCCGCGCACCGCGCCGCCGCCGACGCCGCCGCGCGCCGCGTGGCGCTGCTGCGCGCGCGCGTCGACGCGCTGCAGGTACGTTGCTGCTGTCATCATCACCATCACGAATGCCGTCTTCATCACCATAATGATGTCATCACCATCATCACCATTATCACTACCAACACGTCATATTTACAATCATTATGTCAAGAACTCTTTGTGTTTAAAATATACATTCTATCATTATCACCAATGCTATCATCACCATTACCACTTCCAATTTTTAACAACGCTTTGTCCTTGATATTAATACATTATATAGTTATTTATTTATAAAGTATTAAATTAAAAAAATAGTTAAATAATAACAAATCTCTAATTATCATCATCACAATTTTAATTTCCAAGTTCATCACCCCCACTTTCCATTACCATTACCATCACCACCATCACATCTCATAAACCTCTATATTATCTATTCATTAATTGTCTTTCTTCATTACAATCTAATTTGAATGATTTAGTTTGACTGTGTTAACCTAATATTGTAACTCCCTCTATCTCTCTCTCTCTCCCCCTCTCTCTCCCTCTCTCTCTCTCTCTCTCTCTCTCCCTCTCTCTCTCCCTCTCTCTTTCTCTTCTATCGTATCTATTTACCTTGGCATCCACCAGCTTTTGCCAAGAGCACACGGCATAATACATTACAGTCATAACTTCCTATAAAAAAATAATAATAAATTCACATTAAAAATGTAAATTAATATAATGAACACAATGAACGTCTCACCCCAGCTGCTGAGCGAGCTGTGGGAGGCGGAGGCGTGGGTGTCGGAGCGGCGCGCGGCGCTGGCGGCGGCGGAGGCGGGCCGCGACGAGGAGTCCGCGCTCATGCTGATGAGGAAGCTGGAGGCGCAGCAGCGCGAGCTGGCCGCCTTCCTGCCCACCATCACCAAGTTGGAGAAGAGCGTGCAGGTGGGGTACCCTCATGACTACCAAGACTCATGTTGTACTTCTTCTCAGTCGGGTTTAAGACCTTATAAAATGTAATACGTAAATTTTTAAAATTTCAGAATTTTTTTGGCAAAATATTACTGATATTTATAAAGCTTCGTATTTTGGGCAATTCTTCTTTTGACCAGACAAGGTTGTTTTAATTTAAATAATAGTAAAAAATAATCGATTCACTATTAGCTAAAATATTAATTTCAGTTAACATAATAAACCAACTTGTACTTATGTAGTATGATGGTCCACAGACTGAAACCCGTAGATACCTGTATAGAACGAAGACTCAAGCCCAGCAGTGGGACGTTAAAAAGAACTGTATTCATACAAAATTCAAAATAAAAAGAGCAATATTATTGTATAATCTGTGACACACCTTAACTAAATAATGTTGAGAATAAAAAACGATGCATTTTCCAATAATTTTGCCGCTTATAAAATATTTTTACAGAAAAACACGTTTGAAGAATGTAGTCACTATGGTCCGGCCGCTCAAAGAATGCGTTTCTGACACCTGTCAATTCGTCATGACTAGTGATGTACAATAATTTAGTAACGTTATTTATTGCATTCATTATGCATATTTATTTAATTTAATTGATATGTTGTTATTTTTTATAGGAATTATATTTCAATAAAATATATTCTCAATGTAAATACATTTTTAATGAATCAATTACTTGAATTGAAGCGTAATTTCTGAATGTAACGAAGGGAAAAAAAATAAAAATGCTTTATTTATTGGAAAATGCATTGTTACGTTCTACGGGTTCGGGATCGGAAATTATAAGCGTTCTTGCACTAAGGATGTTTTATTTCACTATGAATACACGCACAGTCTGTACACAACACTAGTCTCTGATCACTGTATTTCACTTTATTTTAACTAAGTAATTTTATTTTCAATGTTTTTTTTAATTCATCCGACTGATATTATGACACTAATTTTCTTAAGTTTTGTTTGGGCGTACCTTTAATATATTATTAACTTTATTAAATACTAAGTACAATAAATATTATATTATTTATATCATACCGACAAATTATATTAAGATTACAAAAATATTCGAATACAATTGCCTCGTTATTTTGTCACATCACTGCAAAAACAAACAGTTGACATAACCTTGAAACAGCGTCGTTTGACGTGGTTTGACTTTTAAAAGCTATTGGTTTTATATTTATTAATTAAGTAATTGTGATAATTTTAGCCCAAAATTAATACATTTATTGTAAGTCGGCATAATTATTCGAATTATTACTTAAGTACTTAGTACTAGTACTTATCACTCGTTAATAAGGTAAATAAAAGATATTTAAAAATTTGCCGTGAATTGTACGCCAGTTCCAAGTTACATCGCCCAGTCGATCACGATCTGTCAGAAACGCATTCTCTGAGCGGCCGGACAATAATCATTAGCATTACAACTGTCATTTATATTGACAAATGACATCTGCCAAGTGACAGATAACAAAGTGAGATGCCTAACATTTTAACAAATAAAAGGAAAAAAATAAAAAATACATAAATTATATAATCTGTGTGTCCAGGAGCGCAGTCCCGACGACGAGCAGGTGCGCGGCAAGCTGGAGGAGCTGCAGCGCGCGTTCGAAGACACCAAGCTGCTGTCTGCCAAGCGCCAGCAGCGTCTGCAGCAGAGCCTCAAATACTTCAAGTGAGGACTCCTAAACTGCTATTAATATAATATTGACTAACTGCTATATATAGGTCGTCCATGAATCATGTGAGCCTCAAAAGGGGGGAGGGGGGTTCGAAAACCATCACGTGATTAATAACCCCCATAGACAAGCTTGGTTCAGCTTGTAGTGATCCTTCTTGCTGTGCCAGCGGACGGAATTTGAATCCCGCTAGAGGTAGTTTTTGTTTAGCACCAAAGTACTCCAGTCATTGATGTTCGTATTGTGTAGTGCATCAACTACCTGATACCCGTAACACAAGCCTCGTAGTAAACCTTAAAACTAGATGGTGCTGTGCTAATGTCCCAACATAATAATATGTTTTAGGCTATTTATCTACATACTAACATTTCTTGCGGCTCCATCCGCTCTAAAGACCGGAAACCAAGTTCTTATATTTCACATTATAGAGAATTGTCAGTCCCTCCAGTCATCTGGAGGATTTAAAAATCCAATGTACAGGTAGATTAAGAGTATTTGTGACGTCCGACAGGTTCGTGCAGGAGTGCGAGGAAGTGCAGGAGTGGATCAGCGAGCAGATGGCGACGGCGGCCAGCGAGGAGTACGGCCTGGACGTGGAGCACGTGGAGACGCTGCAGCAGGCCTTCGACAACTTCCTCACGCAGCTGCATGGTGAGTCGTGTCACTCGGTTATGGCTATATATGGACGTATCACACTTTTATAGATGCAAACAAATATTATTAATGCAAGGGTATTTTGTTTGTCTGTTATGTAGTCTCTCTCTCTCTCTATCTCTATCTCTCTCTCTCTCTCTCTCGTCTCCTTCCGTATTCTCTGAAAATGTTATTATTAAAAAAAATAAAAAAAAAATGTTATTATTTTCGATACAGATACCGAATCCATAGTTTCAGATTTTTTGTCTGTCTGTATGGTAAAACCTTTACAAAAACCAGTGAAAAGATTTGGATGAAATTTAATATGGTGCAAGCCTTTACATAAAGGATACTTTTTACTACGGGAAAATATTAAATCTATAAGTTAACGATTAAAATTTACGTAAGGATACGAACCCGAATGGAGCATCGCTGGTATAAAAAAAAACAAACATTTCTAAAAGTATATTTTTTATCTGTTATTTATCAATGTAAATAAAAAAATAAACAATATCATGTGTAATTCCTTTAACAGCTAACGAAGGCCGCATAGACGCGGCGTGCGAGGCCGGCCTCGCGCTGCTGGACGAGAACACGCCGGAAGCGGACCGGGTCAAGCAGAAGATCGAGGACATCCGCGGCCTGTGGGACGACCTGAAGGAGCTGGCTATTGCTAGGCAAGAAGTGAGTTCAGAATGTATTTTAAACTGCTTATTGTGTTTATTTTTGTTTCAGTCAACAGTTGCTGTACAAACTTTGGTGAAATTGTACAGTAATATAGCTTATACATGAGAGTCACTCAGTAATACACAATTAATATACATGGGATAAAGCTAGTACTATATAACTTTTTTTAATGTATTAACACTTGCCACCTGGAAAAAATAGGTGCCAGTCCATATAAATGGGGCTCACTGGTCCAAAACCAGTACTATCCGCTTAAACCCAACAAAACCTTCCTCCGTCTTAATGTGTCGACGCAGAATCGCCTAAGCATGCAACCAGTCTGCCCTGGCAAGTCTGCCAAAGCAGATCACAGCCAAGAGGTTGCTCCATAGTCCACTTCACTCTCAGAGAAGTACCAGGAGCAACCCGCATATCACACCGCCCACCACTAGTGAGCCCCACCACGACAAGTTGAACACTGGGGGAGTGTATCAATTACCTGGTATCCATAACACAAGCCTAGCTTGCCACGGCACTAGATGGCGCTGTGTTCAATAATCTAAATATTTACGTCTGCACAGGCGCTGGCGGGCGCGCGGCAGGTGCACGAGTTCGACCGGTCGGCGGAGGAGACGCTGGCGTGGCTGGCGGAGAAGGAGGCGGCGCTGCAGCGGCCGCGCGGGCAGCACCCGCTGCGCGCGCTGCGCGCCGACCTGCGCGCCATCCGCGACCAGCACAAGCACCTGGCGCAGGAGGCCGACAGGTGACCACACTTTGTCATGTAACGCGCACTTGGTTACAGTGGTTGGTGGGAGGACCACGCCCAGCTGTGGGATCTAAAAGCTTTTTCTATTTGCCAAAAATCACCCAATGTGGTATACCCAACTCGTATTATACTCCATAACGAATCCTCGTACTAGACCAATCATTCCCAACCTCTGCACTATCATAAAAAACACCCGCAAACCCTCCAACCTCACTGTAATATACACCATATAAAGCACTCACTCGGCAACCCAAGGTATACGTAAGCGACACTTCCGCTCTCACCTATGACTTGCACCACACTGGCTTATTGTCTGTTAATTCCCTGCGCATTAAACAGTGTAAATAACTATTACTATACACTACACTCACTAAGTAACAAATCCTATGCCCCCAGACTGGGCGCAGCGTTCCCAGACGCACAGGAGCACGTAAGCGCCAAGCTGGAGGACGTGTCGGAGGCGTTGGCCGCGCTGGAGGCGCGCGCGGCGCACGCCGAGCAGCAGCTGGCGCTGGCTGATCAGCTGCAGGCCTACTTCGACACCTACCAGGAGCTCATGTGAGGATCATAGTTTCAGTTCGGAAGGGTCTTTGTTTAAAGAAAATTAGCGATTTTGTCTAATAGTAAAATATTTTAAATTCCTATATATCCTTTTATATAGTTTAGATTTGATAATTCTTTTGTATAGTTACAAAAAATATGTAACTGCGAGTCCACTTATGTGTGGGATAATGTTGATAAGTGCATTAAACTAAGTTGTATTTTTGAGTTATATTGCGTTAAACTTAAATTTTAGTTACATTAATTGAGTTATTTGAATTTTAGTTATTTTCAGTTTTTTTAGTTTAGTTAAACTTAAGTTTTAACTGTAATTGAGTTATAATCGGATACAGCTAAGTTACTGTAATTGTAGTCCACCAACACGCACTTGGCAAGCATAGTAGACTACGGCCTGATTTCCCTCGTATTGATAGCAGGCCCGTGCCCAGTAAGTAGTGGGACGTTAAATGAAGTCGGTTAAAAAAGCTGAATACAAACATAATTTTTTTCTGTAATATTAGTTATATTTGCATTTTAGTCAATTTTAGTTATTTTTATTTAAGTTATAATCGAGTTAAAGTTGACTTTTAGTTGTATAATAATTGTGTGTCAGGGCGTGGACGGCGGAGACGCTGGCGCGCGTGACGGCGCCGGAGCTGGGCGCGGACGTGGCGGGCGCGGAGCGGCTGCTGGCGCGCCACCGCGACGTGGCCGCAGAGGTGGACGCCAAGGACGACAGCTTCCACACCTTCTACGCCGACGGTATGCTCTGTGTACTTCAAATCAACGAGTAAACATTTTCCGTAGTGAAAAAATCTGAAAAGTTAATGTGACAACGCTGTTTTATATATAGATGTCGGTGTTATGGGTGTATAAACAGTTTTAAACCTTAAAACACTCTTTTTTATGACTGTTATAGTTTACTTAACGTTACTTAGCAGCCATTTTGTATAATTACTTTATAAAATACGCACTTTGGACTCAATTTTCTCGAAATTAGAATTTTACCAATGCGACATATCACCTTCATCTTTTCATGCTTACATAAAATAAATTAGTTAAAAAACAGCTTTTTTTTAATTTAGTAAAAATTGTTCTAATCTGTGGAGCACATAATACTGTATAATTAATAACGTATGTGTATCAGGCGAAAAGCTGGTAAGCGAAGGGCACTTCATGTCCGCGGAGGTGGAGGCGCGACTGGCAAGCCTGCGCGCGCGCCGCGCGACTCTGGACGCGGCGCTGGCGGCGCGCGAGCGCATCTACGCGCACCACCTGGACGCGCTGCTCTTCCTGCGCGACGCCGACGCTCTCGAACAGTGGATCGCCGCCAGGTACGTCCCACTGCTGGCTGTGGGCCATTGGACTACGTGGACGAGGATCAGGCAATAGTCTAGCCTGGCCAAGTGCGGGACTGGACATGTCTTTCCAAAACTTGCCAGGTTCTCTCAGACATGCAGGTTTCTTTCATCATAAGACGTGATTCGCACAAAATGTCAGAGGTGCGACCGGATTTGAACCCGCATCACTCGGTTTTCTAAGTGTGTAACCACTGTCTTAACTAACTTAGAGGCTAACACTGATATAATATGTATTGTCTTCTTAAATTGTCATTCATTCGTGTTTGCTTCAAAGTTTAAACCATCTAGCACACTAGGGCTATAAATGTGATAGTCCCATCACCAGTTCTTCTCGAGAGGCTTCTTCTTGAGAAACAACCCCATTGACTAGTTCAATTCTCGAGTCTCCATGGTAACTCAGTAAAAACTTGGATATTCTAAGTCTCCAGCATTTCTCATTAAAGGAAAATTTAATTAAAATTAATGAAAAATGCTTTAAAACAAAATGGCGTCCAAATTACATACAATAAACTGGACATAAATAATAAAACACATGCAAAACCTTTCCTAACAACACACACAAATAATACGCAATAAATACGACATCCAACTCCTCAGGGTACCGCTGGTGCGCGACGGCAAGTACGGCGAGACGCTCGCGCAGACCGAGGAGCTCATCAACCGCCACCGCGACCTGGAGGAGACCATCGACGCGCAGCGCGACAAGTTCCTGGCCCTCAAGAGGATCACCCTCGTGAGTCCCAACTCCTCAGATCTCAGGAGTCTTGACTTCTAATTTATTTTGTCAAATCATCCCTATCGATCTTCTAAATTATTGGAAAGGAGCCATTTACGAATTAACTCTGGGTTTCCACAAAATGCATTGTTTGAGACGTCTTAAAATCTAGATCATCCTGGATAATATTTTAGGATTCTGGAGCCTGATTCAACAAAAATTCTTGCTTCAAGCTTCCTCACTTCTCACTGCGTTTAATACTCTTTATAAGTATCACGAAATATGCAAGAGAAGAAAATGAAGTAAGGCTTAAAAAATATTGTGTTTTTTACGTACTGATTTAAAGTAAAAAATGTCTTTAAATCTTACGTAATTGACCTTGACCTTGTTCTTTATTCAAACACACGTCTTATTCTTAAAATAAAAAAAAATACTAATTTTTTAATCTGTATGCAGATCGAAAAAGCTTTCAAAGACCAACAAAATGAAGAGCAGGAAGCAAGGAAGAAATTGGCAGAGAAACAGGAAGCTGATCGTCTGCAGCAGGTGAAGAGGCGGGAGATGGAGAGGATCACAGAGGAGAGGCGGCGGGAGACAGAGCTGCAGGATAACCGAGGAGTTGGTGTTCTGGAGATGCAGGAACAAGCTAGACCAGCTATGGTAAACCTTTCATTTGTATTCAGCCATTTTAACGTTCCACTTGTGGGTACGGACCTCCCGTGAATACGAGGGAATCAGACCGTCATCATCTCTCAGACATGCAGGTTTCCTCATGATGTTTTCCTTCACCGTAAGACAAGGGGAAATGTTAGTGGACTATGGATTCGAACCCGCTTCACTCGGTTGCCTAACCAAGGCGTTAACACTGTACTACCTTGTTTTTACGAAATACTAATAATGAAAATATAATTAAGAAAGAAACCTACTAACCCCCCACTCCTGGGCCGCAGGTGGAACGTCAGCTCAGCAGCAGCACGGCGGTGTCAGCGACATCGGATGATATTGCCCCAGAGCGCCAGCCCGCGGCCAAGCCCGAGCCGCTCGTGAAGCGCGCTGAGAGCATGAGCGTGAGTTACACTAATAATAATGTGTTATATGTTATAATTGACATTAAATATATTGTGGAAGATGAACAGAAAAGAGGATGTTGGGGTGGGGAGAAAACTATAAAAGTCGATGCATAACCGGCATCGGGGGGTAGTTGTATCTTGACGCTTGTCGTGGTCGTAATTTTTAAAATATCATTGTTGGTGGCTTAGTAGTCTTTTTGGTTAGTTTAAATGTGTTTTAGCGTTTTCAGATAATTAAATTGAGGTCGATTTAGTATGCTTGTGTTTTTTAAAAAAAGGCTCACTTCTGGTCTAAATTCACAAGAATATGTTATAATTGACATTAAATATCAATATAAGAGAATCGAGAGAAATTATCTCAAAAACTAATAATAATACTTTTGGTAAAAAATAATGAATATCTCTTCATTTTTGACCAATCACGTTTTACCATAATACGTATGTATGTATGTACAGGTGGTAAAAACTCCAAAACGCACGCCGTCATTCACGACGCGGCGCCGCACGCAGAGCTTCCGCCGGCACACGCGCCCCGACGACTTGCCGCCTGTCGAGATCGAAGGTAAATATAATAAATAAATAAATATGTGGGGACATTATTACTGTATTTGTTACACAATGGAGCCTTATAATTCGTAATTAAAACTCAAAACGTTGACTTGCACAATTGTATTCGCAGTTAATACTTAATATTGAGTTTACAAAGAAATTAACGCTTATGTGATGTTGCAAGTAAGTGACAGGAAATCGGAAGTGACAAAAAGTAGAAACTATGTAATAGATAATAGAATCTAAATACTATGATAGACAATATGATAGACAATTGAGAATAGACAATATGATAGATTTTAAGTATTTAAAGATACAAATTAATATATAATAATTGACTATAAATTGCCTTAATTAAGCGGCAACACAGCGCCATCTAGTTCCATGGTAAGCAAGCTTGTGTTACGGATACCAGATAGTTGATATACTACACATATATATTTTTTTAAATATATACATATTACAAATATAAACACCCATGACTGGAGTACAAACATTCGCGATCAACAAATGAATGCCCCCAGTGGGACTTGAACCCGCGACCGCTGGCGCAGAAAGTAGGGTCACTACCAACTGAGCCAAACGTATCGTCAAGAGCCAACGGTAGGTTCTATTGATATCCCAGTAGTGGGCAAAAACAATCCCGAAAAAAAAGAAATTACATTTAGAACACCGCCAGCAAGTAAATAGAAGTGTGAAGTCAGTCTGTCCGTACATAGTCATCGTGGTTGTCGATAATCTAATCTCTACTCGTATTGAAGAGTGGCTTACTCCTAACAGTGGGATGTTAAGAATGGCTGAATGCATACCCTGATATAGCCAGTTTGGGTACAGATTTTTAGTGAAAAATTTATCGATTTACTATCACCATTTAGTTTCATGGGAAGGAAGAGGCTTGTGTTATGGGTACTAGATAGTTTATACATACATCATACGAGCATTAGCATTGAAAAAAAAAGGTATCCTATGTTACTTATAATACCTCCAAGAATGTGTGTACAAAGTTTCATGATGATCGGTTTAGTAGTTTTCGCGTGAAAACGTAACAAACAAACTTACATACATATTACAAATATTTGACTGAAGTACATCATTTAATACAACAATATTAACTACATAATACAACAACAACATACAACATTCATCTCATCAAGTAAATGCCCCAGTGGTAGTGCCATGCTTGTTACCTTCGGGTAGCAGCCGAATGGGCCGGCACGCCCCGTATAGTACCACTCTCTCACAGGAGACCGGCGTGAAGTGGCAGCTATGCTGTCGTGTTTCGTCCGGTAAGTGAGTCCCCATCCCTCCTCCCGACCTTCTCCCTCCTCCCTCCCTCCCATTCCTGAAAGGCCGGCAACGCATCTGCAAGCCCTGTGGTGTTGCAGATGTACATGGGCGGAGGTGATCACTTACCATCAGGTGAACCTCCTGCCCGTTTGCCCCCTTTGTCCCATAAAAAAAAAAGTGGAACTCGAACCGTAAACCGTAATCGTATCGTACGTGTGTGTATGTGCAGGCTACCTGGAGCGCAAGCAAGAGGCGGGGTGCGGCGGCAAGCGCGCCACCGTGCGCTCGTGGCGCGGCTACTACACCGTGCTGTGCGGGCAGCTGCTGTGCTTCTTCCGCGACGACCTGGACTTCGCCAGCTCCAAGGCGGCGGCCCCGCCCGTGGCCATCCTCAATGTGAGTACTGCACCCCATCTGTTCATCAACAGGATGACAGATTTTTTAATTTACGGATTTTTCTACCCCTTTTGGGCTGTGAGTGATATATTCTGTTTGACGAATTTTGTTGTTCCAATTCAATTTTTAATGTTTTAATTAAAACTAAATATTAGAAATATGAATATCACTTCCACTTTAATTGATAATCCGTTGACTTTTGACATTATTTTCTTTGTACCCCCAAAAATTGACATATTATCATTTTAGTGCTCTTTTTAACCAATAGTTATTATACTTTATAGCAAAATTTTTCCTGGTTTCCTTCTAAAATATGTTTTTTAATTCCATTTTTTTCAATATCAATACAATAAATACAACGATGGCGCAGTGGTAACACGCTCGCTTATATAACCGAGCGATGCGGGTTCAAATCCGGGTCTTGCCTTTGATATTTCCATGTGCGAATCATTTCTAACATGATCACCATTTGCCAATATGGTGAAGGAAACCTTCATGTCTGAGAGAACCTAACAAGTTTTCGAAAGACATGCTCAGTGTCGCTCGCACTTGGCCTGGCAGTGACTGGCCAGGTCCTCCTCGTATCGAGGGGAGACTCGTGCCCAGCAGTGTGACATCAATGATTCGGTTGCGCAGGCGCGCTGCGAGGCGGCGGGCGACT
The DNA here is from genome assembly GCA_951802675.2 of Boloria euphrosyne. Classification (NCBI taxonomy): domain Eukaryota; kingdom Metazoa; phylum Arthropoda; class Insecta; order Lepidoptera; family Nymphalidae; genus Boloria; species Boloria euphrosyne. The sequence continues at coordinate 767,409 of OX637895.1, forward strand.
ACACGAAGCGCGCGCACGTGTTCCGGCTGGCGTGCGCGGACGGCGCGGAGTACCTGTTCGCGGCGGCGTCGCGCGCCGCGCTGCAGGACTGGGTGGCCAAGCTGGCCTTCCACGCGCAGCTGCCGCCGCCGCTGCAGCTCACGCCCTACCGCGCGCCCGGCGCGCCCGCGCCCGACTCGCCCACCGCCGACGTGCGCAGGCGCTTGCAGCAGTCAGTATTTAAAAAAAAAGATTTTTTTTTATTTTTTTTTTGTCGTTGGAAAAAAGAAAAAAAATTTTTTTTGTTTGTCCGTTAAATTTGGTTTTTGTGCTTACGACTATTGGTTGAGATTTTTAGTTAATGGTAAAAGTGTTGTTTTTTTTATGGTATAATTTTTTTATTGCAACTAAGCATTTTGTCTATTTTGTATTTGATTACTTCATTTACTAGTCTTTTTTTTTTAATTGAAATATTTTTTTCTGGAAAAAGAAATAATTCACAACAATTAATAATTATTATAAGTTTTTGTTACTTAGTTATACAAAAACACATACTTTGTTAATTATTTTCCAATGAACTAAACCAAATGTTCCGCCCCAGGAACGCGTCGTCGTCGTCGTCGGCGGCGTCGTCCCCGGAGGCGGCGCGCGCGCCGCGCTCGCAGGCGGACATCCTGCGCGAGGCGCGCGCCGCCCGCCCGCCCTCCGTCACGCCCGAGAGGAACATCGGTCAGTACCTGCACCACTCGATAAAGCTGCTTTTATTTTTGGTTTGGTTCTAAGGTTTTTAATGACCAAAAAATAGAAAAAAAAAAACTATTTTTTTTTATATTTCCATTAATTTAACTGAAGGCATAGTTAGCTTTTGGCCTTTTTAAAGTTATATGCAGTTAAAAACGATGTCATGCCATAAATATTTTTTTTTCTAAATCACGTTATAAGGATCGAATTTTTTTTTAATTTATTATTCTGTTTCAAAACGATTTTTTTAATATTCACAACCAAATCATGGTAACCAATGTTTATTTATCAAAATGTTTTTTTAAATCCCTTTTCTTACTGCAGAGTCGTCAGTGTTGCCATCTCTGCCGCCGCGCCAGCCGCCGCCGGTAATGGACGACACGGCCGACGTTGTGCTGCGGTACGTACTAAATACTTCTGTTTAGTTCTTCTTTAAATAATTAAAACTGTTTTTATAATTTTCTAATAAAAAGTAGCCTAAGTTACTCCTTATAACATAAGCTATCTGCGAGTGAAAGTCCCGTCAAAATCGGTCCAGCCTGAGATTAGCGGGAACAAACAGACAGAGAGACAAAAATTATAAAAATTGATTTTTTGATTTAAGTACCGTAGGTATACTTTTATATGCATTTAGTGAAAGGCTGTTAATAAATAAATTTGAAATTACAAACAGACACTCAATTTTATTTCAATTTATAGATTATCATAGTACAGATGGGCCTATGATTTGAAATATCTGTTTAAAACGTTTTTTTTTTTAATATTTTTTAGTCTATAGACAAAAAATATATTTTTATTAAAGTTACTCTCTGTTTCGACAGAAATTCCGAGCAGTCCGCCCACACTTGGGGCCGATCGAGATTCTCCAACGGACGTGACATCAACGCGGAGTTCATCAAGTCGCAACGTGATGGTAAGTCCGCCATATTGGATCGACTGAAATAAATATATTTAATTATGCAAAAGCCTTCTTTATAGATCATAGATTTGTATTAAAAATATGTATTTCTCTCCAATTAAATGGGGGATTAATAGAATTTTATTTATAAGATGCTATGGGAAAATGAAAGGTGTCGCTTTACTGTGTCGTTGAAGCAAAATTGTGACGTTTTTAAATTATACCTTTTTCAGTTTTTAAGTTAATATTATTGTTAGTATAGTACGAATTTAATTAATTTTAAATTTACCTAACCTTAAACCCTAAAGTAGCAGACGGAGTCCCCCCACTACCCATGTCAGGCCCCCCGGACCGTCCACCAAATATCCCAGAACGGGTCCCAGTTCTACCAGAAAGGGGCCCTAACTTACCAGAAAGGTCATCCACATTAGAAAAGGGCCCGGCTGTCCCTGAACGAGTCGATCGAACTAATAACAACGAAAGACATGACCGATCTGAACGAAGTTCGTCAGAACGAAGCGAAAAGTCGGTAACGGCGTTAGTGAACAGCTACCAGCAGAGGATGTCGAGGAGTCACCAAGAGAAGGTGGATCCCAACAGGAATTCCGGGGGGTGGCAGAACAATGAACGTCAGAGTAGCCAGAATAGTCAGAATAATAACTGGCAGGGGGTCGAAACTTCCCACTTCTATTCGGCGAGTGAGCTCGGTTAGTTGAAGGGTTGATCATTCAATATGACTGTGATGTGGAAAAATTGTACAAAATGGCGCCAATACAAGAAAAGGCTTTGATAGTATATTCCACATCACAGAAAATATTGAAAAAAGAAAAGTCTATGAGGCCAGTTTTAATTTTTGAATTAAATGTTAAGGATCACTACTACAGTACAAACCATTACAAGTTGATTGAATTTAAAAACCCTATTAGTTTAAAAGCTTCCATTTTTTTAGTTCATTCCTTCATTCATTCATGTATGATCAATTCAATCAATCATTCAATTCCTTTCATTTTCCATCTCGCTAGAAAATAATAAAAAAAGTACAGTTTTTTATAAACATTTGAAATATAATAATATTATTGTCTGTAAGCCTTAGACTCTTTGGGAACCAAAATCAAAAAATAAAACGAGACAAAATCCGAAAAGATAATTTTTATTGAAAACTAATTACTAAAATAATTTTGCACAATGGCAACATTCTAACAATTTTGCATTCAAATTTCATTTAAAAGTTAAACCAGCCTCATAGACCAGTAGTTAAATTGACTGTATTTCAGTAGTTAGTGGTTAATTGGGTGTGACATATTTTAGATATTCCATTGATAAATAACACAGCTTCCAGCTCCGCACATCATATTATTAATGTATTTATAATCTGTAATATATTTTATAATCTGTGCTTTTGACATTTTTTTATTATTAATTTGTTTTTTTTTTATTAGGTTTAAGTGAATATTTGATATTGGAACAACTTATGTAGAGATTTTTGCACTTTTTCGTTTAGTTTATTATTTATTATCTATGTATCTTGTACCTCTGTACCTTTATTGTTTAATTTTGAGTTTTAAGACGTCCAAAGAAGTTCAAAATCAAAAATCTATTTCAAACGCCTAAAAAGCTGTTCAAATATTTTAAAATTAACTTTTTACATTAATAGCACAGACTATACTTGTATCAAAAAAAGAAAGAAGAAGAACACCTGACAAGAAACTAAAATATAGCCTAAATTGATTTCTCCCATCTTTGAAGTTGGAAACTCAAAAGTGATAAAACTCTTGTTTCTCACCACTACTAGTTATCTCTATCTTTTTTCCTATCTGTTTTATGTTTATTTTTAGTATTTTTTAATAATATTTTGTCTGTATTTTAACGCTGCGAAGGAACGAGTCACCTACTTTATGTACTGCATAAAGTGCAATGTATGCTCACTCTTTACCTTTTTTTGCTTTTTAGATAAGTAAAATACTTTATAATTATTAATAAAAATAAACAATCACCAATTATTAATAATTGTAGTTCATTTTAGCTTAATCTGTGAATTTTTGACAAATATTTTTTGTCTGTGCTTGGAAAAATGTATTAAAAAACTAGGTTGTTTATTTTTGTTTCCTTTTTTATAGTTTTTTTTTTTCAGCTTATAATTTTTATTTTATTATTATGTATGTAGCTTTTGGGTAGTTGTGATGTGGCGGTTTGTGTCGTTTTGTGTGTAGCTTTGCTTATATATTTAACCGCCGCACTCAGAGTCACTTAATGAACAATTAAGTCGTTCTAGTTATGGAGATTCTCGACTTACGACTTGAGTGCAGCGGTATGTCGTATCACACTTGGCACAAAAATTAATTTAAAAATCGGATCCTGCGTGGTACTTTGTGTTAGCTTTATGTGTTTATGTTATATATTCATTACACAAAATAATGTATTTTTTTTTATTTTGCTAATATTATAAGGCAGTGGTAGCCCAGCGGTAACGCGTCGCTTGTATAACCGAGTGATGCGGGTTCAAATCCGGGTCTCGCGCCTCTGATATTTTCATGTGCGAATCATTTCTATCAGATTACCACTTGTCTTACGGTGAAGGAAAACCTCGTGAGGAAACCTGCATGTCTGAGAAAACCTAGCAAGTTTTCGTAAGACATGTGAAGTCCGCCAACACGCACTGGGCCAGCGCAGTGGACTATGGCCTGATCCCCCTCGTACTGAGGGAGGCCCGTGCCCAGCAGTGGGACGTTAAAAAGGGCTGATGATGATGATGATAATATTATAATTTATTATTTTTCTTCTATTTTGTGTAATGAATCGTAAAAAATAGCTATGTATAATTATAAATCTTATGTTGGTAGTGCGGTGGTCTGCATACAAAAGCTTAGCTTACTATAAAATGCTTATAAGGCCTTTTTTACACTATGCTTAAAGAGAATTTTCAATAGGCCACTAGTTTTATATTCGATTTCGATTTTTTTGTAGTACCATTTGAAAAGACCTTAAGTAATATAATATAAATAAGGAACGGCTGATTAGTAAAAAAAATGTTATTTTAATCAAATATTTTTTGACTTTGCCAATGAATCAGTTGTTTTTCATTTATTACGTTTTATTTTACTTCTTGTTTAATTTTTGTAGCTTCAATGTAGAGAATGTAAGCTTTGATTGTTTGTGCTGTAGTAAATATTATGCATTTCGTCGGAAAAAAAATCATAACATTTATTTCCTCGAAAATATTCCTTATTTTTTTTCTCAGACTACTATTTTTACTGTTGAAAAGTGGTTATGCATAATCTTTACTCACATTATAATGGGCATGGGTGTTGGTTAGTTTTCATTTTTAAAACTCACAGTGCAAAAAGGCCTAATCTAATAAAAATAAGAGTAATAAAGAAAATATCATCATTTTATTTTTTCAAATACGTCCATATTCCATATATTTTCACAGTTAGGCCCTTTTTGCACTATCAGTCGTACATGATTTCACTAAATGGTGTGTATGCTTATAGCGTATGGAGGTGGCAGCGGCGGCAGCACCCGCCCCGCCTCCGTCGCCGGCAGCGGGGGCTCCCCCGCCCTAGACCAGAGACCAGCTTCCAGGTCAGTTTCTTTTACACAAACTATCAGTAATTAACAATTTCTTTATCTGTTAATATTAAAACGACACAAAGCGAAAAATGACACTGTAATATTTCGACGAAAAATGACACTGTAATATTCGACGGACAAATTACTTGTTCATTAATTTATTGATAGGAGTAATTCTACAAATTTTAAATCCTTTTCCAAAATCAAATAATAATCAAACCGCTGCACTCAGAGTCACTTAATGAACCATTAATCGCGAACCTGCATACTAAAGAACCACTTAATGGTTCATTAAGTGACTCTGAGTGCGGCGGTTAGTGTCAAATTGCAACTCAATACGTGCAACAGTTTAAGTTAGGCGTTAATAAATTTGTCAGTCAGTCATTCATGGTTTTATATACATACATTATAGAGTCTACGATTAAATAATGTCCTGTTATAGATCATCAGGAGAGTCCGAGCTGTCGGTAGGCGGGAAGGAGAAGAAAGACAAGAAGGGAGTCTTCGGAGGACTTTTCAGCAGAAAGAAGAGACCACAGAGTCACATGTAAAAGTATACCTCAAGAAACAAAAATCGACTTTTTAAATCAAACTTAATTTTATACTGGCAACATTTATATTTTTTTTTTAATGTTGGTATCGTATTTGATACATAATGTTGCCAGCTTCTACTTATGTAATTTTAATTATAGTTTTGAAATTATTACGCATTCTTGTCTAATCGTGCCTTTTTGTAGATATTCGACCAAATCTGGTCTTAGTTAAGCCAAGTGCCTTCTTTATTATGTTTTTTTTTCAAGTTATTTATATTCCTGTATTCGCTTTTATTCAGCATGTCTTGAAGTAATTTTAGATATTGTGTGTAGTTTTTATATTTTTTAGTCATTACAAGTCACAAATCGGCATAATAGTTGGGACCAATCAGCTTTGATCTTCTAATAAATTACTTTTAGAACATTCCAGAAATATTTAAAAACATTCCAAAATCTGCCATAATTAAACGAAAGTATTGGAAATTGACAATAATAATTAATTTTAAGGGCTTATTTAATCTAATAAAGCTTAAAGAATAGAGATTCTAGATAAATATCTTAAGAAAAAGCCGATTTTGGCACTGAACGTTGTTTTTAAATCCAGAGTACAACAAAGCCATTCTTATTGATAAATAATAATAATTATTAATATACATTCTTATAATTATTATTAATACTGATATTGTCGTTGATTTTAAACAGTTTATTAACGTTATATTGTTTCTGTGTCAAAATCGGTTGGAATTTTAGTTTTTTGACGTTTAAAAAGTAATACAGATAATAAATAGTTATTAGAAATATCTGGAAAGTGGCGGGAAAGCATCTGTCAAATGTCAAAGTAAAGTTAGAGTTAAGCATGAAATTGTAATAAAATGGCGTGATCCATTCTTATGTTACTGTTATATCTAATTAATTGTATTGAATATATATTTTGCATAATATTTATTGTTTTTTTTCTTTATGCCTTAAATCCTTAATTAATATAAAAATAAAGGGCAGTGGTAGCCCAGCAGTAACGCGTCGCTTGTATAACCGAGTGATGCGGGTTCAAATCCGGGTCTCGCACCTCTGATATTTTCATGTGCGAATCATTTCTATCATGATCACCACTTGTCTTACGGTGAAGGAAAACATCGTGAGGAAACCTGCATGTCTGAGAAAACCTAGCAAGTTTTCGTAAGACATGTGAAGTCCGCCAACACGCACTAGGCCAGCGCGGTGGACTATGGCCTGATCCCCCTCGTACTGAGGGAGGCCCGTGTCCAGCAGTGGGACGTTAAATTGGTAGCTCCTCTAAATTACATTATTGATATTTAAATATAAATTTTTTTGATTGATTTTATATCACTTTTATATTTAGGTACATTTTATATTTATATTGTATGACTTCCATATTATACTATTTAAGAAAGATCCAGAAAAAAGGTGTCACAAAATAATCAATCGCATGTAAGCTCTCACTCTGCGAGTACATTGTGATCCCTTGCCCCGGATTACCGTCAATGGGCCGCATCCTGTCAAAATATTTGGGAATAAAATTAACAAATTATAGCATTACAATAGTTTGTCGCGAGGGTTGAAGAAATTATGTTACAGAATACGCCCCGTTCGTCCTTTTTTAATACCATTCAACCCTTTTTGTAGTAGAATATACATATATTTAATAACATATTGTATTGATGTTAAATATGCTGTTACCTGCATGAATTTAAATTCAATTATTTTACAAAATGTAGAAAAGGGGGTTGTATTATTTTAAATATACAGACATGCATTTTAGAGGTTAATTTTAGTTTAGTTTGTTTAGTGTACACATGAGGTGTATTTTTTTTAATTTAAATGGTACCAAATTGTTAGTAACTGCTTTCAAACGATGGCCTGGTCCCCCTCGTACTGAAGGGAGGCCCACCCCCAGCAGTAGGACATTCAAAAGGCAGGGCGCGCGTATCTCTGCACTACAGTTTTGCAGAAGAAGCTTACAACTTAATATTTCCTTCATTTCAACAGATTTTGCACTCGTTTTTGCATATTTTACTCATGTTCTGTGTATTGTCAGTAATATTTTAAAGTTATTAAGTTAAATGGTACCTTACAGTCGTATTGAAATCAAACTAGTGATATTGTTAAAATAATATTTAATTATCAAATCATAACATGATTTACAAAATCTTTTTTAAAACTATTTCTTACAAGAGCTTTATTAAACTTTCTTTCATTCATCACAACATTTATAACCCTTCTTGCTGTGCTAGTGGTCGCGGGTTCGAATCCCGCTAGATGCATTCATTTGTTTAACATAAAGAGACAGAAGGTATAAAGCATACTTGTAATATAAAGTATACAATTACACAAAAACTAATAATCTTAATGATATATTTTACTTTTAACGTCAAACATCAGTTTTATTTCGACTAGAACTAGGATATGACTCGAATAATAAGAAAAAGGCAGTGGTAGCTCTCATTTAGGAAACGCGAGTTCAAATCTCTACAATATTTTCATTATTTGAACTTTTATTTTGACTAGGATAAGACTCGAATAGTATAATACTAGGAAAAGGCAGTGGTAGGCGGTAGCTCAGTGGTAAAGCGGTTGTTTGAAAAACCAAGTAAAGCGTGTTCTAATCCGTGTCTCGCACCTCTGATATTTTCATGTGCGAATCATTTCTAATATGATTACCACTTGTCTTACGGTGAAGAAAAATGTGAGTAAATTTTTTTTCGAATGTCGTGTTTTCGTATATTGGATATATTTGGTCAAGCGATAAAAATTTAAATGTTTTTAACTAAAAAGTTATTAAAATAGATGTTTGTTTCAAATTTTTCAATGGTTTTGGCGTTTTAACTTTATTTTTAAATTTTAAATGTTTGCCCGTTTTTGTTATCTTTACTCTGTTTTTTCTAACGCTATTTTTATTTCTAGAAGTTTGCACAACACGAACTGGCTTTTTAACTGACCTTTTCTTAATAGATATAACTTTTAGATGGTTTTCTGTATCAAAATTTAAATTATCTCGTGAACTATTCGTATTTGCGCCATTCCAAACCTTATATTTCACGTAATAAGTTAAAACTTTGCTCAATGAGTCGTCGACATTATTATTGACAGAACGTTTCCGAACTGATTTGACAGCTGTCATATTTTTTGGCGGGAGTTTTATCAATGGACGATTATTTTCGACTTGTTCCAATAGTTCCTGAGAAGCTTTACTGCTTGGTGTTGTTTGTTCTTTGTGCTGTTTTGTTGCATCTGTGAAAGAAAGAATACAATAATATTTAATTTAACTGTTTCAATAATATGTAGGTACTTTTGTTATTTAATAACTAGCGAATTACCTTGTCTTCGCTCGACTTCGTCTCTAGCTAACCTTGTAACAGTTAGTGATTTCTATACAAAACTGAAAATAAACAGTTTTGAACTTATCTATTTTTCATTTTGTTTGATTAAACACAAAAAAATAAAAAATAAATCGATTCAGCCGTTCTTGAATTTTAGCGGGACTAAGGAACAGCTAATAAGTAACATTAATTTTACGGTGTCAAATTAATAAAACCCCCCTGTTTTGTATACCTGTTTCTTGTTGAATGTACTGTTTGGGGTTGGGCTCGTAGCCGGTCACCAGCGCGAGGCGGTCCAGGAACCACGCCAGCTGCAGCAGCAACTCGTTTTCCACCTTGGGGTCATCCTTTGAACACAACATGCAAAGTGAATAAATGTCTTATTTAAATATGGTACGGACTTTATTTCGCCATTGAATGAAATACTATAACGTTGCAAACACTCGGAAACACTATCAAAATCTGTATTTTTTTTAAATCAAGCTAAACTTTAGAGTTTAATTTTTTTTTTGAAAATCGTGCCATATAAATCTTCTTCTTCTTCTTCTTCCTGCCCTCCACGCTATGTGGGGTCGGTTGGCACAACATGTCTTCTTCTTCCACTCTCCTCTGTCATTCGCCAACGTAACCACCCCCTTTACACGCATATCCTCTTACACAATCCATCCATCTCTTTTTCGGTCTTCCTCTACTCTTTTTTTTCTTCTACTTTCATTTTTAACATTTTCCTCGTAATATAACTTTCTTCCCTCCGCATCACAGGTCCATACCATGCCAGCCTATTACCCCTCATCTTTTCTATAACTGGCGCTAATTTCAAACATCCTCTTATATAAGTACTCATTTCTTACCTTATCCCTTCGAGTCACAACTCACATCCACACATAAATATAAATATATTTAGAAAACGCGTTTATTTCTAAAAATAACATAATACAAGTAGTTTTAAAAAACTGAACCTTATTATTTTTATCATAAGCTTTATCCCTCAGTCTGTTGGTGGTGAGGAGCGCCAGGTCTGACAGGCGCTGCACGTACTCCCTGTTCCCGACAGCTGTCACACACGCTTCTGAATCTCCTGAATCCTCATCTGAATGTGGAGTTTTATCCTCCGTCTGTAATATAAGAAGTAATGTTAGGACGTAAGCACACAGCAGCATCTAGTTCCGTGGTAAGCTACGAGGCTTGTGTTACGGATACCAGATAGTTGATACACTACATATATAAATTTTAAATACATATATATATTATAAATATAAAGTTATAAGCACCCCTGATTGGAGTATAAACATTTGTACTCATCACACAAATGAATGCACCAAGCGGGAATCGAACCCATGACTACTATCACAAAAGCTCTTGTTCCTCAACCACGCCAGTACGGCAGTACGTATTTATCCAAATTTTTGTATTGTGTTGAGACATTATTACAACAACGCCATCTAGTTCCGTGGTAAGCTACAAGGCTTGTGTTACGGATACCAGATAGTTGATGCACTTCATATATTATATAAATTTTATATACACATATAATATAAATATAAACACCCATGACTGGAGTACAAACATTCGTGCTCAACAAATGAATGCCCCCAGCGGGACTCGAACCCGCGACCGCTGTCACAAAAGCTCTTATTACTCAACCACGCCAGTACGGCAGAACGTATTTGAATAAAAGGCACTTACATATCTTACTATTATCCAGGAAAAATATCTGATTCTCGGATATTTAGTTTTTGTTTTTAACCAGTGACAAACCTGAGTAAAAAGAGTGAGTCGTCTTTAATAACACAAAACTTACCGCAGTTGAATTCACTTGACTGCAGTTGCTCAGAGTGTCGCGGTACGCCATCAGCGCTCTGCTGAGACCCTCGAGGTAGGCGCTGCCGTCGCTTATTATGCTCGTGCTGTTCACCTGGTAGTATAAATATGTTGGGACGTTGTTATCAAGCTACGAGGCTTGTGTTACGGATAGGTAGTTGATACTAGATAACCGCTAAGAACGAATTTTGCGACAGGGCTGGATTAAGGTGGACAATAGGCTCATGCAAATTTGTATAAAAATCCTTCAGTTTTTGTGCTACGAACTTTTTTGGCAGGAAGGTAGTTTATAGTTAGTAAATCTTGGCTAAGAACGAATATTACGACAGGGTCGGATCAAGGTTAAGAGCTATCACAAGTTTGTATGATCGTAATCCCTTAATCCCACTGATTTTTTTCCGCTAGTTCCACTCAGATCATCTTCTCCTTTCCAAAATGGTCTAGTAATCATGAGTCTATAACGTTATGAGACGCAGTAAAAATTGTAATAACTTGAAAAATAATAATTTGAATAATACTTACATTATTTTTTTTAACCTATTGTAAAGACTAGAGAAATACCAAGCCATAATATTTGATCTATGACCTTGAATATTTTTTTGACTTATGTGACTGCAGTTTTCCGCCACCACCAAGTACTGGCGGTGTTGCGAGTAGCGGATACTCCGTTACTAATGAAGGCTCTGGTAGTCGGAATTTACACTGGTAGCCCAGTTGTAACACGCTCGCTTGAGCAACCGAGTGAAGCGGGTTCAAATCCGAGTCTCGCACTTCTGACATTTTGACAGCTTGACAAGGAAAGCATCGTGAGGAAACCTGCATGTCTGAGAGAACCTAGCTAGTTTTCAAAAGACATGTGAAGTCCGCCAACACGCACTAGGCCAGCAGTGGTGGACTATTGCCCAACGTGATAGCCTGATGCCTCTTGTATTGACAGGGGCCCGTGCCCAGCAGAGGGACGATAAAAAGAGCTGAAGGAGGAGCGAAAAATATGTATGTGGATCTAAGCAAATCTGTGAAACCTTAAAATATCATCTTACTTTTCTCTCCTTAATATTTTCATATCCATAGCGTTTAGCGTAATCGTAGTACACATCATTTTCTACTCTCTCGTCCATACTTTGGTCTACTTTCTGCACCTCGTCCAGGTCCACAGTCCACGACGACACCCGCGACACCAATACTAAACCTAGCGTCCATTTCACCCACATTTTGGTTATTTTGCCACAAATAACTATAAAAATAACACAACTTGAGTAAAATTAACAAATTCAATTGGTTTTCCAAAAGAAAATCGTGGAAAATCCGAAATGCCTTTCCAATCTTAACATCACTTTTTTAAATTTCGTAATTGCCAATATATAATTAAAGCCACTTGTATGCGAATTAAATAACTATAAACGACTGAGTGAAATCAGCGTGAAGACGCCATCGGAAGCCGAGCTACAACGAAATATCCCGCGTTGAAGGCTGCTTGCTTCACGTCCTGCTCGGTCGTGTTCACTTGCTTCTATATTTCCTACAAACCATCAGTTACTCAGGTTCTTAAAAAGAGAAATATGAGCATTGCCCGCGGCTCTGCTCGCATTCAGACAGGAAATGTATCAAACATTCGCCTGCTGGGTTAATTTAAAGATGATCTGAAAATTTTATCAAAATCGCTTTAGTTGTTTTTGAATCTGAAAGTAATGAACACACAGATCGATTTTTATATACATACTAGAGACCACGCTCCGCTTGAGTTTATTTATATTTGTAAAAATAAAAAACTTATGGGTCTTAACTTATCACAATTTTTTGACTTTTTTATCATTTTTATTGTTTTTATTTGACGACTCGTATGCCTCAGTTGGTAGTGACCCTACTTTCTGCGCCAGCGGTCGCGAATTCGAGTCCCGCTGGGGGCATTCATTTGTTGAGCACAAATGTTTGTACTCCAGTCATGGGTGTTTGTATTTATAATATGTATGTATTTAAAATTTATATGTGTAGTATATCAACTATCTGGTATGCATAATGCAAGCTTCGTAGCTTACCACGGAACTAGACGGGGACGTGTTAATGTACCAACATATTTATTATTATATTTCCTACAAACCATAAGCTACAAAGGTTCGTAAAAGAGATTTAAAAATTAAATACAAGCATGGCCCCTCGGTTCTGCTAATGTTTTAAAGACTATAAGCCTCTATTGGTCCCAAACATTTAGGATCACCCGCTGGGTAAATCTAAAGATGGCCTGAAAATTTTATCAATTACGCTTCAGTCATTTCGGAGGAGGAGGATGCTATTTTTAATTAAATAAATTTAAATCATTTTGTATCGTTACCTTTACTCTTAATTAATAACAAATTAATTGTTAATGCCTCCCTTATCACCTATCTACACCACCTCGATGTCCAGCGTTCCACAGCAGTGCGATTATTAAGGCATTTTCTACCCCGCACAAACACTGTGGAACCAGCTGTCGCCGGCGGTCTTTCCGAACCGTTACAACCCGGCAATTTTCAAGAAGAGAGCGTATTCTTTCTTAAAAGGCCGGCAACGCATTTGCAAGCCCTGCGGTGTTGCAGATGTCCATGGGCGGAGGTGATCACTTACCATCAGGTGAGCCTCCTGCCCGTTTGCCCCCTTTGTCCCATAAAAAAAGGAATAAAAACTGGCCAACGACCTATTCTCGGACCTACTAAATATACACAAAAAAATCATAAAAATCGGTCAAGCCGTTTCGGAGGAGTTCGATAACAAACACTGTGACACGAGAATTTTATATATAAATAAAATTGAGGTGTCTGTTTGTAATTTCAAATTAACAGCTTTTCACTAAATGCATATGAAAATATATTATATCAAACTTACATCACAAAATCTATGTTTAAAATTTTTGTCTGTCTGTTTGTCCCGGCTTATCTCTGAAACGGCTGGACCGATTTTGACGGGACTTTCACTCGCAGATTGCTAATAATGTAAGGAGTAACTTAGGCTACTTTTATTTTACAAATTGTTCTTATTTTAACTAGAGGAACCCGCGGCTTCGCTTTCGCTAAGTCAGTATTTCATAAAAAACCATGTTAATTGGTTATCAGATGGATCTGCCACGGCCTGCTCCCTCTACTTTTTAAAATTTTATTTTTGCATTTTTTTAATTTGTGCTTAGGCTGAATAAGATGCGATCGTAGACAGTACCATGACTGGAATACAAATATACGAGTTCAATAAATGAATACTCTCGGCGGGTCTCGAACCCGCGACCGCTGGTACAACAAGGAGGGTCGCTACAAGCCAAATGTGCCGTCAAATTATTTTTATTTTAAAATTACTACTAACTTATTTTTAAATGACTTTAATCATTTAAACACCATTTTTTTCATTTTTTGGCCATAACCTTCTGATATTTTTAATTTGCCTATATATTCAAATTCAAATTATTTTATTCAGCATAAAATTATAACAATTTTTTACTGAACGTCATGAGTCTACTACCAGTTCGGAAGGAAGAAACCACTGACTTGAGAAGAGCTGGCGAAAGAAACTCAGCGGGACAAATCTTTTTTTTGTCTGTTTTAATATATTTTTTAATTAAAATCGAAATGAACAATAATTCTACAGGTTGAAACAGCCTGGTGGCGATCACATCATTCCCAAGGCGTACTGTCTTCTAAAAAATCGTTAAACGAATAATATCCTTTACTACACAAACATTCTTTCACAATTTTTTTAAATTTGGCAATAGGAGCTTTTTGAATGTTTTCAGGGATCATCATATTTTCATAATGCCAAGAGATATACATTTTCATCATCTTCTATACATATAAAATATTTTTTGTAAAATCTTATTGGAAAAGTAATTATTAACGATACAGAAGCCGAATTTATAGTTTTTACAATTTTTGTGTTTTTTTAATTTCTGAAAACTCATAAGCATAAAAAATTGTGTCTTTGTTCACTTTCTCTAATAAAATAAAAAAAATAAAAAATACTCGGCTCCATCATCCATGAACGCTCCAAACCAACAAAATATAGAAAAAAATAAAACAAAAAATGAGTTAATACTTTTAATTTATTTCCATAACTAAATAACTTACTGACTAAAGTGTGTGAAAAATGCGAACATCACTAGCGAATATGTGTGAAATTAAAATATTATTATTATTACAAAATTCTGACATTTTCAGAATCATTTTAAAACCACCCCCATCCCCCGGGGATATACAAACCCCCCCGCCCTAACCATCATGGGGTGGACATTTTTCTTCAAGCGCAAAGCAACAAGAGATGTGAAGTGTTTTATATATAGATATTATTATATATATAGAATGTGTGTCCGTCCGTCTATCCCATTCGTGGCCTGCCCATGCCACGACCGGGCATCTGCATGTCTCCTCCTGCACCACCCTTCACATTCTTGATGGTCTCATCGATGGAAAGGATCTGTGGAAATAAAATGTTTTGTTAAATGTATACATAATAATAAAAGTGTATATTATATGTAAAGAAAATATATTTTCTTTATTCTATTGTTCATAACGCCATCTATTGATATTACTTTAAACATGCCCCATAGATGGCGCTGTTGTTTAGATTTAGATTCATAAATCATATATTATAATAATTATTTGTAATCTGTCACCTGTCAAGCAGAGAACGCGTAAGCCGTAAAATTAGTACCTAAATAAAACTATATAGGAAAGGGAATTTGTAATCTGAATAATATACTTTAATCGTCGTTTCTTTGTCTTTACAGGTAAGATTTTTGTGATTAATAAATAATAGTAGTACTAACAGTGTAAATATTATGATCGTTTGTTATAATAAAATACTTTGTCTTTAATGAGCAAACACGAGGTTTTTGTTTCAATTACAATCCCTTTATAGAAACATTACATATATAATAAAAGTGTTATATATGTGGGAATATGATTAATTTTATTATTTAGTTTATTTTAATTAAAGTGATATTCAACCTCTTTTTACTTTTAAATTATAAAGAATATTAGTTAATGTCAAGATGTAAATATAAAAGGAAGATGCTGACTTATGAAAAATATATTAAGATGGGTTAATAGAAGATTGGACTTGTGTTGAAAATATATAAAGATGTTTTAAGAAATATTAATAAAGAATTATAATTACAATCCCGCTCTTTCCAATTTAACGATCCCACATCTTTTTTGGGGGCTCGTCCGGGATCGTAAATAATATTGGTTTGAAACGGATTGATAATTTTGAAGACGAATGATGATGAAAAGATTCTGAAGATTTTGACGACGTTTGTACAGCGATTATAAAAGAAGTAAAGACTAGAAGATTTAGATTTTAATACGATAAACATATTTAAGATGCCACCGAAAAAAGATTCGCGACGTGAAACCAAAAATGACGATCAAAGATTTGACGTTAATATTTCTTTTGAAGATTTAGAGAAATCGATGAATATTTTTACCGGAGATGACACATACCCAGTAACCTCATTTTTTGATGAATTTGAAGATACTGCGAGTATTATGAAATGGAATAGTATTGAAAAATTGATATATGCTAAAATACTTTTAAGAGGTACTGCCAAACTGTTTTTAAGATCGTTCGGAAGAGTAAAAGACTATGCCACGTTAAAGAAAGGACTGATGGAAGAATTTGGCCCTAGGCTTAACACTGCTGTAATTTCTAAGAATACGCTTAACGTACAGAAGAGACAAGAAGAGGAAGTTTCTTTTAAAAATATAAGTATTGGAGAATTGGACATGATGGCGGAGGTAGATACAGTAGGCGATGTCAATATAATTACGGAAAATGAATTTCAGAAGAAAAATGGACACAATATAGCATTAGTAGTAGACAAAGATGTTAAAGATGTATATGACGAAGGAGAAAAGAAAAACACGGAGAAGACCATAAAAATGAATGAAGATTGTGATATTGTAAAAGAACACATCAGAGTACTGATGGATAAAGAGATAATAGCACCCAGTAAGTCTGATTTTCCTATAACTAATAAAAAAGATGGATCTCGAAGACTACATACAAACTACAGACAATTAAATAAGAAGGTTATTATTAAAAAAAGATGTTTTATAATAAATAAAGTTACTGCACGACTAAAGAAAGCACAAGCAAAAGACTACCATAAAACTAAGACACACACAAAACAAAGACTGAAGAAAGAAGTTCAACTAAGGGAAAAAGTTGACCAACTTAAACAAATAATAGAAGCAGAGAGTAGGAATTTAGACACTAAAAGAAGACGAAAACTCAGAAATATAATGAATGAATTAATTCAGATGATAAAGAAAGAAAATGTAAGAAATTATAAGAAAAGAAAAAAGAAGATGCGAACTTGGTTTCGACTTGATAGAGTTCATCTGAGGCAGATGAATGAACAGGATGGCCGTGTGGGAATATGATTAATTATTATTTAGTTTATTTTAATTAAGGTGATATTCAACCTCTTTTTACTTTTAAATTATAAAGAATATTAGTTAATGTCAAGATGTAAATATAAAAGGAAGATGCTGACTTATGAAAAATATATTAAGATGGGTTAATAGAAGATTGGACTTGTGTTGAAAATATATAAAGATGTTTTAAGAAATATTAATAAAGAATTATAATTACAATCCCGCTCTTTCCAATTTAACGATCCCACATCTTTTTTGGGGGCTCGTCCGGGATCGTAAATAATATTGGTTTGAAACGGATTGATAATTTTGAAGACGAATGATGATGAAAAGATTCTGAAGATTTTGACGACGTTTGTACAGCGATTATAAAAGAAGTAAAGACTAGAAGATTTAGATTTTAATACGATAAACATATTTAAGATGCCACCGAAAAAAGATTCGCGACGTGAAACCAAAAATGACGATCAAAGATTTGACGTTAATATTTCTTTTGAAGATTTAGAGAAATCGATGAATATTTTTACCGGAGATGACACATACCCAGTAACCTCATTTTTTGATGAATTTGAAGATACTGCGAGTATTATGAAATGGAATAGTATTGAAAAATTGATATATGCTAAAATACTTTTAAGAGGTACTGCCAAACTGTTTTTAAGATCGTTCGGAAGAGTAAAAGACTATGCCACGTTAAAGAAAGGACTGATGGAAGAATTTGGCCCTAGGCTTAACACTGCTGTAATTTCTAAGAATACGCTTAACGTACAGAAGAGACAAGAAGAGGAAGTTTCTTTTAAAAATATAAGTATTGGAGAATTGGACATGATGGCGGAGGTAGATACAGTAGGCGATGTCAATATAATTACGGAAAATGAATTTCAGAAGAAAAATGGACACAATATAGCATTAGTAGTAGACAAAGATGTTAAAGATGTATATGACGAAGGAGAAAAGAAAAACACGGAGAAGACCATAAAAATGAATGAAGATTGTGATATTGTAAAAGAACACATCAGAGTACTGATGGATAAAGAGATAATAGCACCCAGTAAGTCTGATTTTCCTATAACTAATAAAAAAGATGGATCTCGAAGACTACATACAAACTACAGACAATTAAATAAGAAGGTTATTATTAAAAAAAGATGTTTTATAATAAATAAAGTTACTGCACGACTAAAGAAAGCACAAGCAAAAGACTACCATAAAACTAAGACACACACAAAACAAAGACTGAAGAAAGAAGTTCAACTAAGGGAAAAAGTTGACCAACTTAAACAAATAATAGAAGCAGAGAGTAGGAATTTAGACACTAAAAGAAGACGAAAACTCAGAAATATAATGAATGAATTAATTCAGATGATAAAGAAAGAAAATGTAAGAAATTATAAGAAAAGAAAAAAGAAGATGCGAACTTGGTTTCGACTTGATAGAGTTCATCTGAGGCAGATGAATGAACAGGATGGCCGTGTGGGAATATGATTAATTATTATTTAGTTTATTTTAATTAAGGTGATATTCAACCTCTTTTTACTTTTAAATTATAAAGAATATTAGTTAATGTCAAGATGTAAATATAAAAGGAAGATGCTGACTTATGAAAAATATATTAAGATGGGTTAATAGAAGATTGGACTTGTGTTGAAAATATATAAAGATGTTTTAAGAAATATTAATAAAGAATTATAATTACAATCCCGCTCTTTCCAATTTAACGATCCCACATCTTTTTTGGGGGCTCGTCCGGGATCGTAAATAATATTGGTTTGAAACGGATTGATAATTTTGAAGACGAATGATGATGAAAAGATTCTGAAGATTTTGACGACGTTTGTACAGCGATTATAAAAGAAGTAAAGACTAGAAGATTTAGATTTTAATACGATAAACATATTTAAGATGCCACCGAAAAAAGATTCGCGACGTGAAACCAAAAATGACGATCAAAGATTTGACGTTAATATTTCTTTTGAAGATTTAGAGAAATCGATGAATATTTTTACCGGAGATGACACATACCCAGTAACCTCATTTTTTGATGAATTTGAAGATACTGCGAGTATTATGAAATGGAATAGTATTGAAAAATTGATATATGCTAAAATACTTTTAAGAGGTACTGCCAAACTGTTTTTAAGATCGTTCGGAAGAGTAAAAGACTATGCCACGTTAAAGAAAGGACTGATGGAAGAATTTGGCCCTAGGCTTAACACTGCTGTAATTTCTAAGAATACGCTTAACGTACAGAAGAGACAAGAAGAGGAAGTTTCTTTTAAAAATATAAGTATTGGAGAATTGGACATGATGGCGGAGGTAGATACAGTAGGCGATGTCAATATAATTACGGAAAATGAATTTCAGAAGAAAAATGGACACAATATAGCATTAGTAGTAGACAAAGATGTTAAAGATGTATATGACGAAGGAGAAAAGAAAAACACGGAGAAGACCATAAAAATGAATGAAGATTGTGATATTGTAAAAGAACACATCAGAGTACTGATGGATAAAGAGATAATAGCACCCAGTAAGTCTGATTTTCCTATAACTAATAAAAAAGATGGATCTCGAAGACTACATACAAACTACAGACAATTAAATAAGAAGGTTATTATTAAAAAAAGATGTTTTATAATAAATAAAGTTACTGCACGACTAAAGAAAGCACAAGCAAAAGACTACCATAAAACTAAGACACACACAAAACAAAGACTGAAGAAAGAAGTTCAACTAAGGGAAAAAGTTGACCAACTTAAACAAATAATAGAAGCAGAGAGTAGGAATTTAGACACTAAAAGAAGACGAAAACTCAGAAATATAATGAATGAATTAATTCAGATGATAAAGAAAGAAAATGTAAGAAATTATAAGAAAAGAAAAAAGAAGATGCGAACTTGGTTTCGACTTGATAGAGTTCATCTGAGGCAGATGAATGAACAGGATGGCCGTGTGGGAATATGATTAATTATTATTTAGTTTATTTTAATTAAGGTGATATTCAACCTCTTTTTACTTTTAAATTATAAAGAATATTAGTTAATGTCAAGATGTAAATATAAAAGGAAGATGCTGACTTATGAAAAATATATTAAGATGAGTTAATAGAAGATTGGACTTGTGTTGAAAATATATAAAGATGTTTTAAGAAATATTAATAAAGAATTATAATTACAATCCCGCTCTTTCCAATTTAACGATCCCACATCTTTTTTGGGGGCTCGTCCGGGATCGTAAATAATATTGGTTTGAAACGGATTGATAATTTTGAAGACGAATGATGATGAAAAGATTCTGAAGATTTTGACGACGTTTGTACAGCGATTATAAAAGAAGTAAAGACTAGAAGATTTAGATTTTAATACGATAAACATATTTAAGATGCCACCGAAAAAAGATTCGCGACGTGAAACCAAAAATGACGATCAAAGATTTGACGTTAATATTTCTTTTGAAGATTTAGAGAAATCGATGAATATTTTTACCGGAGATGACACATACCCAGTAACCTCATTTTTTGATGAATTTGAAGATACTGCGAGTATTATGAAATGGAATAGTATTGAAAAATTGATATATGCTAAAATACTTTTAAGAGGTACTGCCAAACTGTTTTTAAGATCGTTCGGAAGAGTAAAAGACTATGCCACGTTAAAGAAAGGACTGATGGAAGAATTTGGCCCTAGGCTTAACACTGCTGTAATTTCTAAGAATACGCTTAACGTACAGAAGAGACAAGAAGAGGAAGTTTCTTTTAAAAATATAAGTATTGGAGAATTGGACATGATGGCGGAGGTAGATACAGTAGGCGATGTCAATATAATTACGGAAAATGAATTTCAGAAGAAAAATGGACACAATATAGCATTAGTAGTAGACAAAGATGTTAAAGATGTATATGACGAAGGAGAAAAGAAAAACACGGAGAAGACCATAAAAATGAATGAAGATTGTGATATTGTAAAAGAACACATCAGAGTACTGATGGATAAAGAGATAATAGCACCCAGTAAGTCTGATTTTCCTATAACTAATAAAAAAGATGGATCTCGAAGACTACATACAAACTACAGACAATTAAATAAGAAGGTTATTATTAAAAAAAGATGTTTTATAATAAATAAAGTTACTGCACGACTAAAGAAAGCACAAGCAAAAGACTACCATAAAACTAAGACACACACAAAACAAAGACTGAAGAAAGAAGTTCAACTAAGGGAAAAAGTTGACCAACTTAAACAAATAATAGAAGCAGAGAGTAGGAATTTAGACACTAAAAGAAGACGAAAACTCAGAAATATAATGAATGAATTAATTCAGATGATAAAGAAAGAAAATGTAAGAAATTATAAGAAAAGAAAAAAGAAGATGCGAACTTGGTTTCGACTTGATAGAGTTCATCTGAGGCAGATGAATGAACAGGATGGCCGTGTGGGAATATGATTAATTATTATTTAGTTTATTTTAATTAAGGTGATATTCAACCTCTTTTTACTTTTAAATTATAAAGAATATTAGTTAATGTCAAGATGTAAATATAAAAGGAAGATGCTGACTTATGAAAAATATATTAAGATGGGTTAATAGAAGATTGGACTTGTGTTGAAAATATATAAAGATGTTTTAAGAAATATTAATAAAGAATTATAATTACAATCCCGCTCTTTCCAATTTAACGATCCCACATCTTTTTTGGGGGCTCGTCCGGGATCGTAAATAATATTGGTTTGAAACGGATTGATAATTTTGAAGACGAATGATGATGAAAAGATTCTGAAGATTTTGACGACGTTTGTACAGCGATTATAAAAGAAGTAAAGACTAGAAGATTTAGATTTTAATACGATAAACATATTTAAGATGCCACCGAAAAAAGATTCGCGACGTGAAACCAAAAATGACGATCAAAGATTTGACGTTAATATTTCTTTTGAAGATTTAGAGAAATCGATGAATATTTTTACCGGAGATGACACATACCCAGTAACCTCATTTTTTGATGAATTTGAAGATACTGCGAGTATTATGAAATGGAATAGTATTGAAAAATTGATATATGCTAAAATACTTTTAAGAGGTACTGCCAAACTGTTTTTAAGATCGTTCGGAAGAGTAAAAGACTATGCCACGTTAAAGAAAGGACTGATGGAAGAATTTGGCCCTAGGCTTAACACTGCTGTAATTTCTAAGAATACGCTTAACGTACAGAAGAGACAAGAAGAGGAAGTTTCTTTTAAAAATATAAGTATTGGAGAATTGGACATGATGGCGGAGGTAGATACAGTAGGCGATGTCAATATAATTACGGAAAATGAATTTCAGAAGAAAAATGGACACAATATAGCATTAGTAGTAGACAAAGATGTTAAAGATGTATATGACGAAGGAGAAAAGAAAAACACGGAGAAGACCATAAAAATGAATGAAGATTGTGATATTGTAAAAGAACACATCAGAGTACTGATGGATAAAGAGATAATAGCACCCAGTAAGTCTGATTTTCCTATAACTAATAAAAAAGATGGATCTCGAAGACTACATACAAACTACAGACAATTAAATAAGAAGGTTATTATTAAAAAAAGATGTTTTATAATAAATAAAGTTACTGCACGACTAAAGAAAGCACAAGCAAAAGACTACCATAAAACTAAGACACACACAAAACAAAGACTGAAGAAAGAAGTTCAACTAAGGGAAAAAGTTGACCAACTTAAACAAATAATAGAAGCAGAGAGTAGGAATTTAGACACTAAAAGAAGACGAAAACTCAGAAATATAATGAATGAATTAATTCAGATGATAAAGAAAGAAAATGTAAGAAATTATAAGAAAAGAAAAAAGAAGATGCGAACTTGGTTTCGACTTGATAGAGTTCATCTGAGGCAGATGAATGAACAGGATGGCCGTGTGGGAATATGATTAATTATTATTTAGTTTATTTTAATTAAGGTGATATTCAACCTCTTTTTACTTTTAAATTATAAAGAATATTAGTTAATGTCAAGATGTAAATATAAAAGGAAGATGCTGACTTATGAAAAATATATTAAGATGGGTTAATAGAAGATTGGACTTGTGTTGAAAATATATAAAGATGTTTTAAGAAATATTAATAAAGAATTATAATTACAATCCCGCTCTTTCCAATTTAACGATCCCACATCTTTTTTGGGGGCTCGTCCGGGATCGTAAATAATATTGGTTTGAAACGGATTGATAATTTTGAAGACGAATGATGATGAAAAGATTCTGAAGATTTTGACGACGTTTGTACAGCGATTATAAAAGAAGTAAAGACTAGAAGATTTAGATTTTAATACGATAAACATATTTAAGATGCCACCGAAAAAAGATTCGCGACGTGAAACCAAAAATGACGATCAAAGATTTGACGTTAATATTTCTTTTGAAGATTTAGAGAAATCGATGAATATTTTTACCGGAGATGACACATACCCAGTAACCTCATTTTTTGATGAATTTGAAGATACTGCGAGTATTATGAAATGGAATAGTATTGAAAAATTGATATATGCTAAAATACTTTTAAGAGGTACTGCCAAACTGTTTTTAAGATCGTTCGGAAGAGTAAAAGACTATGCCACGTTAAAGAAAGGACTGATGGAAGAATTTGGCCCTAGGCTTAACACTGCTGTAATTTCTAAGAATACGCTTAACGTACAGAAGAGACAAGAAGAGGAAGTTTCTTTTAAAAATATAAGTATTGGAGAATTGGACATGATGGCGGAGGTAGATACAGTAGGCGATGTCAATATAATTACGGAAAATGAATTTCAGAAGAAAAATGGACACAATATAGCATTAGTAGTAGACAAAGATGTTAAAGATGTATATGACGAAGGAGAAAAGAAAAACACGGAGAAGACCATAAAAATGAATGAAGATTGTGATATTGTAAAAGAACACATCAGAGTACTGATGGATAAAGAGATAATAGCACCCAGTAAGTCTGATTTTCCTATAACTAATAAAAAAGATGGATCTCGAAGACTACATACAAACTACAGACAATTAAATAAGAAGGTTATTATTAAAAAAAGATGTTTTATAATAAATAAAGTTACTGCACGACTAAAGAAAGCACAAGCAAAAGACTACCATAAAACTAAGACACACACAAAACAAAGACTGAAGAAAGAAGTTCAACTAAGGGAAAAAGTTGACCAACTTAAACAAATAATAGAAGCAGAGAGTAGGAATTTAGACACTAAAAGAAGACGAAAACTCAGAAATATAATGAATGAATTAATTCAGATGATAAAGAAAGAAAATGTAAGAAATTATAAGAAAAGAAAAAAGAAGATGCGAACTTGGTTTCGACTTGATAGAGTTCATCTGAGGCAGATGAATGAACAGGATGGCCGTGTGGGAATATGATTAATTATTATTTAGTTTATTTTAATTAAGGTGATATTCAACCTCTTTTTACTTTTAAATTATAAAGAATATTAGTTAATGTCAAGATGTAAATATAAAAGGAAGATGCTGACTTATGAAAAATATATTAAGATGGGTTAATAGAAGATTGGACTTGTGTTGAAAATATATAAAGATGTTTTAAGAAATATTAATAAAGAATTATAATTACAATCCCGCTCTTTCCAATTTAACGATCCCACATATATGTATATAAAATAAATAAAATTATTGATACAGTGGCTGAATCTATAATTTTTAGAATTTGTCTGTCTGCAACTCTGTGACCGCTGCATGAGACAACCACTGGGCAGATTTTGATGTAATTCAGTATGATGATAGCTGATCCGGGTCAACATATAGGCTACTCTTTACTGTGGAAAGATATCAAACCTCCTCATCCATCCTCCATCAAGCTGCCATACACTCGCTTGGGACATTAGTGTATGGCAGCTTGGGCTGTCACGTACGTTGGCCGACTATCTTCGGTTTCATAGACTTTGATATTACTTTCTATCACCGAACTAAAAGCAAGAAGGGCCCTGACCTTGAAAAACATGGCAAAACTGCGATTACACAACCGTACTGACAAATACATGTTGTCTCTTTTACTCCCGAGTAAAACTAAACGTTCGTTCTCTTTCACTCAAAATGACAGAATATTGTTTCACTGGAGAATGGTGTGCGCTCACACCTTTCAATGTGAATACAATTTAGAGCGATCGGAGTACTGTAGGGCCCTTCTTGCTTTTAGTTCGGTGCTTCCTACAATATTAGCTGTCACCGACCTGAGCTGCCGCTTCACTTGCAGCAGTGATGGCATTGGTCTTCACCACGGCTGGCTCCCACACGCATGCCAAGAAATTGTCAGCTATATCCTCCTTCTGGATGTCCACTCCGAACCAGATTTCTCCTGAAACCCAAAAATATATATAAAAATTTGTCCGTTACATATATAATTTATTTGTAGTTCAATCAAACCTCATACCACGTTTTATCCACACAGTAAATTCAGTAATTGGATCCGTTAATTATAATCATAGGTGTATCCTAAACCTGTAACGTCCCACTGCTGGGCGTGGGCCTCCCTTCTATTTCTATACGAAAGGAATCAGGCCATAATAACTTTACTAGACATTAGTCGAGTATTATATTATATTATGTTATATAGGTATATATATTCGAGTCCCGCTGGGGGCATTCATTTGTTGAGCACAAATGTTTGTACTCCAGTCATATTTATATTATGTATGTATTCAAATTCATATACATATGTGTAGTGTATCATCTTTCTGGTATCGTAACACAAGCCTCGTAGCTTACCACGGAACTAGATGGCGTTGTTGTAATAATATCCCGACATATTTATATTTATTTACTTAAAAATTGGTGCATCCAAGCCTTTTAAAGCATTTTAAGTCACTGCTGGGCGAGGACCGCCTTCAATGCAACACGGGATCATTGTCCACCACACTGCCATTGTTTTTAGAGTACCCATTTCGTATAATCTGGCTACCACTATTACCACCACATCACATCTACCACCAGCTTAATCTAGTAAGTTTCTCGGCTCTTCTCATCAGAATTGCCTTCCGAGCAGGTGGTAGCTTCCTCACAGACTCACATACTGACATTTAATTTAAATTATATATTTTAATAATATAAAAATGACTAAAAGAGCTTGTAAAAGTCTATTTGAATGAAGAATAATTTGATTCTCCCAACTCACCCTGATGATGCTTCTGCCGCAGCTTATTCAACAGGTTGGTGGCATCGAACCCAGCATTATCGCAGAGCTGGCGAGGGATGGCCTCGTACGCGCGAGCCACTGCCGCTATGAGGAGCTGTTCCTTGCCCGCTATGGACTTGGAGTGTTCCCGGAGGTATTTTGATATCTCCATGTCGATTGCTCCACCGCCTGGGGAAAAAAATAAAATTTATACTTGTGTGTGTGTGTTCCAGTTATTCTCTAAAGGCTAGACTGATTTTGATGGATCTTCTACTGTCAGATAGTTGATATTATAAGTAGAAGTAGGCTTTTTTTTACTATAAAGAAAAGAATTAGAAAAAGAAAATATAAAATATAAAGGTTTACAATAATACAATTACACTAATCGCCGCACTCATAGTCACATAATGAACCATTAATTCGTTCTTTAGTATGGCGATTATCGACTTAAATAAACAATTAATTTAAATGATTTTAAACTATATCTAAGTTCATATTATATATCAGATTTTTCTTTCACATTACTATTTCATTTAAGTTAACGGATGACGGACAATGACTGAAAAAAACTAACCTGCTACCACAGCATCATTCTTGATAGTACGTCTGACAATCATGATGGCATCGTGGAGGGACCTCTCCGTCTCCTCCAAGAACTGCTCCGCTCCTCCGCGGAGGATCAGAGTGCAGGTCTTTGCTGCCGGACATCCTGAAGAAGAAAGAAAAGAGATTTATCAGTACAAAACAATATCAAGTTTGAAAAATTATGTTAATAATCTACAATACTTTAAACTACATGTACTATTTAAAGTACTACTTATTGATACAAAATTTTCATCCTTGTTAGTATGTTCAACCCTTTTAAACGTCCCACGGGAACTGGGGGCGGGCCTCCCTCTGCACGAAGGGAATCAGACCATAGTCCACCGCGCTGGCCTAGTGCGTGTTGGCGGACTGAGCATGTCTTACGAAAACTTGCTAGGTTCTCTCAGACATGCAGGTTTCCTCACGATGTTTTCCTTCACCGTAAGACAAGTGGTAATCATGATAGATATTGCTATCAGAATAGCTTCATAAAATGTATGATCCACACAAGACATTCAGTAATTGGATCCATTATTATAATCATAGGCAAAATATTCCAAAACAAAATATTAAACAGTACGCAAGCTTAAAAAATTATGTTGGGACATTATTACAACAGCGCAATCAAGTTCCGTTGTAAGCTACGAGGCTTGTGTTACGGATACCAGATAGTTGGTTTTCAGAAATGCTGTCTGTCTGTCACCGCATCACGAGAAAACTACTGGGCCGATTTTGATAAAAAATTGATGATATCTGGTTCGGGTCAACATATGAAAAAATCTAATTTCTGAGGAATCTACAAGTTGTAAAAAAATTTACATAATATTTATTAATTTAATTTAATATTACAATATAATAAAGGTTTATGTCACAACCAATGATATTCTAACAATAGATATGTTGTGAGCGCGCAATCGTGAAGACTCGAAAACGTCCTAATTGGGACGTATTGCCTTTAGTCTGTGTCACGCAGGGCGACGAGTGGTACGCTGCTACAAAATAAAAAAAATGCCATCCTGTGTATTTAAGAAATGCACCAATTATGATACCAAAATTAATAAAACACAAGGGATCTCATACCACATGTAAGAACGCAGTATACTTCGATTTATTAATATATTTCAATTATTTGCCTAATATTCTGATATGTCATCGGTCGCTAGACTAATGTTTGTTTACATTGACGCGCAATTGACAACATTAGCTGTCTCTTTTTTTCTTATTGATTTTATCGACTATCCCCTTTCTATCATTTTGACATGTACCTTGAATGAAAAGTGTGTATGTGTGCAGCGCGGAACACTTTTTTCGGTTGTTTAGTGAGCGTATAACATATCTGTCTATTAGAATATCATTGGTCACAACCGTAACTACTGACAATAATACACAAATCTTTCTACCGTTAGTACATTGTGTAACATCTCACCCAAAGGAGCATTTTCTTTGTCATAACCTGATCGAAAACGCCAAATTAATAACAAGTATGGAAAATATAGTCATCATCATCATCATCAGCCCTTATTAACGTCCTACTGCTGGGGTGGGCCTCCCTCAGTACGAGGGGGATCAGGCCATAGTCCACCGCGCTGGCGTAGTGCGTGTTGGCGGACTGAGCATGTCTTACGAAAACTTGCTAGGTTCTCTCAGACATGCAGGTTTCCTCACGATGTTTTCCTTCACCGTGAGACAAAGTGGTAATCATGATAGAAATGATTCGCACATGAAAATATCAGAGGTGCGAGACCCGGATTTGAACCCGCATCACTCTGTTATACAAGCTACGCGTTACCGCTGGGCTACCTGCCGCATAAATATATTATTATAAAGAAATATAGTATTTAAATTAAATGTCAGTATGTAAGTCTGTGAGCTGGCACCAACTCAGAAAGATGTTTTGCTGAGAAGAGCCAGCGAGAAACTCAACAGTTGCTCTTTTCAACCGACTTCCAAAAGGAGGAGGTTATCAATTCGTCTGTATTTTTTTTTTTTTTTTTTTTTTTTTTTTTTTTTTATGTTTGTTAGCTCATAACTTCGAGCTGGGTGAACCGATTTTGATGATTCTTTTTTTATTTGAAAGGTAGTGCTTCCCATGTGGTCCCATTTTAATATTTTCCAGTTCTGATAATGGCATCCATGAGAAAACCATAAAAGTCTTCAATTTGCATTAAGTATTTGCGCGACAAATAGACGAATAACTCAATATCATGCCTACCGATTTCGATGATTCTTTTTTTAATGGAAAGGGTATACTTCAAGGGTAGTTTTATGAGAGTTTGGTAAGGTTCTGATGATGGGATCCATGACAAAGTATCGGAACTCTTCAATTCTTAGGAGAAAATTAACGATGCTCGGCCGAATCTTTTATAGGCTATATGGATATTTGAGTCACGTACCGTAACTGATGGTGGAAGGTACAACTCTTCAACGGTTAGCAGTTTAAAGAAAATTCTTTCAATATAATACGCAATTATGAACGGATACTTGTATACTTTCAGGCTATTAGGTTTACCTCATAATAGAAGGTAAATTTTTATAGTCATTAACACAATACGTATCTACTTTCCGCTAAAAATTTTAAAATAAATTATTTTTAACAAAAAAACAAAAACCGACTTCCAAACTTAATAAATCTAAACTAAAAAGTAGAAAATAATACTTTTAAGGACTTTGTTAATTTTGAAGTCGGTGCCAGCCAAAGCAAAATAACCTCAATTGATACATATTTGATTAATCTATCAATTTGTAAACATAATCTGGCTGGCACCGACTCCAAAATTAACAAAGTCCTTAAAAGTATTATTTTCTACTTTTTAGTTTAGATTTATTAAGTTTGGAAGTCGGTTTTTGTTTTTTTGTTAAAAATAATTTATAAATACTATTAGTTACATGACTGGTACAAGCATTTGCACTCATCACACAAAAACGATGACCCCAACAAGATTCAAACCCACACACCAAATAGGATCACTACAAACTAAACCAACCATGTCATAATTTTATCTTCCCAGTTCGTATCTTGTAATCCTTAGACTATAAGCGGATGAATTTAAATTAGTTTTGAGCTTGTCGAGGAAGATCTCCATTGGGAGCCTCTCATCCTATAAACATAGACTGTTACCAGTTTCTTTTAGTTTGTCATTGCTAGGTCCATTATGGCTGGTCTTTTTAGGCCATTTTTACAAGAGGCTTGGCTAAACTGGTGGCCAGACGGGCCTTTCCAGTCTTTGTTTATAACACCCTGCAAATGAGGCCATTTTCTCTTTAACCGTATTTTTCTTCAGATGAACCTCTGATATGTCAATAAAAAATATCAAGCAACCATGAACCATATTAGTCCATACTCATCCGTGAATATATTGCATCATTCACCGCACACTCACAAACAAATGTCCCCAACGGGATTCAAACCCACATTATGCTCACAACAAACCAAACCCGTACCAAAAACAAACACAAAAGTACTTACCAGTGAATATATTGTACCGCTCGCCCCCAACCTGGCGCTCCACGAACTCCTTACAATGCCCTAGGGCTTCGGGGCGCAGGTCCCGCACGGAGCTGAGCACGGCGCCGCCGCACGCGCGCTGCGTGCGCCGCAGGTCCTCCTCCGTCACGCGCCCCGCGCAGAACATGTCGCTGGAAAGTGTACATTTTATAAATAAGTAATAAATAAAAAAAAGGTGTGTGTGCGATTCACACACGATAGAATCTTCTTACTTCAGTAAATCGACCATGGAGGTTAGATACAGGAGAACCAACGCTTCATACTAAAGCATTACCCGCCTGTCTCTGAAAATTTGTAGAGTTTATAGCGCGCTGCCGTCAATAAGTAGTATCTGTCAAGTTAGCTATTTATGAGTACTGTCACTATTGTGACAACGTGAAGTTAGGCATTGAGACAACATAGCGATCGCAGCGCCTCCTTGGTTTGACAATATTTCTGAGACAATACATTCTAGGGCCTTGGTTCTCCTGGTTTCTAATCTCCATGAAATCGACAAAAGAATGAGATGAATATATATAACAAAAGAAATGTCAAAAAATAAACAACGGTTACCATGGCAACATGGGAATGTATTCTATCTCATTCTCTCTGACTTAATACTATACATTTATGTATTTCTTTCTTTATCGTGACGCATTTTCGTTTCATCGAGTTTGAAATCACAACGATTCTAAAGAAGTTTCACTTCAAAAGTATATGTTATGCGGATAACCAGATATCATCATACCAAATTTAATCCGGTGGTTTTCTCATGATCCGGTCACAGACAAACGGACTGACAAATTTTTTTTAAAATTGTAGATACAGCCTCAGTTTTGTTAATAATTATTAATTTTAAAAGGTTATTAAAAAAAAATATTCAACGTACAGATTGGACTCACAATTTTATTATATGTATAGATATTAGCACAGCACAGAGGTTACTGCTCACTTGGAAAACCAAGTGTAGCATGTTCTAATATCGAAGCAAATCGCACCTCCGAAATGTCCATATTATGCAAATTATAACCAAAATTACCACTTATTTAGTCTGATAGAACTTTAGAAAGTTTTCGAAAGACATGCTCAGTCTTAACTAGGCTAACATGAATTATGATCTTGCCCACGCCCAATAGTGGGACATTACAAAAAGAAATTAATGCAAAAAAAATGCAGTGGTAGCCCAGCGGTAACGCGATCGCTTGGATATCCGAGTGATGCGGGTTCTAATCCGGGTCTCGCACCTCTGTTATTTTCATGTGCGAATCATTTCTATCATGATTACCACTTGTCTTACGGTGAAGGAAAACATCGTGAGGAAACCTGCATGTCTGAGAGAACCTAGCAAGTTTTTGTGAGTTTCTTTCGCCAGTTCTTCTCAGGTCAGTGGTTTCTTCCTTCTGAACTGGTAGTAGACTCATGACGTTCAGTAAAAAATTGTAATAATTTCATGCTGAATAAAATAATTTGAATTTGTAAGACATGCTCAGTCCGCTAACACGCACTAGGCCAGCGCGGTGGACTATGACCTGATCCCCCTCGTACTGAGGGAGGCCCACCCCAACAGTGGGAC
Organism: Boloria euphrosyne; assembly: GCA_951802675.2. NCBI lineage: Eukaryota > Metazoa > Arthropoda > Insecta > Lepidoptera > Nymphalidae > Boloria > Boloria euphrosyne. Next base: position 799,495 of record OX637895.1, read on the forward strand.
GTTAAAAAGGGCTGAAGATGATAAAAAAATGGAAGCAACTCACCGATCAGCAAAGTACTGTGTCGCAACATCCCCAATAGGCAGCTTGCTGAGCACCACATTCGCTCCGCTCTTGTGTAAAATATCCAGTTTGTCATACAAAATCTGCCATTCAGCGTCCACCACCTTCTGATATTCCTTCACATTGTCTACTCGGACCTGAAATAATTATTATATATTCTTGTGAATTTAGACCAGAAGTGAGCTTTTAAAAAAAAAAACAAGCTTATTAAATTGACCTTAATTTATTTAAACTAACCAAAAATACAACTAAGATACCAACAATGATATTTTTAAAAAATAAACCAACAGAGTAACGACCTAACAATGCTACCACGATAAGTGTCATGACACAACTACCCCCCGATGCCGGTTATGCATCGACTTTTATAGTTTTCTCCCCACTCCAACATCCTCTTTTCTGTTCATCTTCCACAATATTTATATTAGTAGTGAATTATCTTCTAGGTCTACTGGGTAAGAGTGATTACGAAAAAGACCAAAAGAAGACCATAGGAGAAGACCGTCTCGTATTGCAAATATAGCCTCATACCATGTTCGATCCACACAGAACATTCAGTAATTGGATCCGTGATGTATAATCATAGGCTAAATCATTTTTCTTAAAGCAGGAAGACTTTTTCCTAACCGAGGTTTGGTCGGAGACCTACTATTGAGTTGAACCACTTTTGAAGCATGCAAATGAAAAGTTGAGAGTATAAAATTAAAGATTTTTCTAATTAATGTTTTTTTAATATCTATTTTTTGGATATTGCAACACACTGAAAACAGTAAATATCACATATTCAGGCCTTTTTAAGGTCCCACTGCTGGGCATAAGCCTCCCTTCTATACAACAGGATCAAGCCATAGTCCACCACGATAGTGAAGTGAGGGTTGGCATACTACACATGGCTTTCGAAAACTTGCTAGCTTCTCAGACATGCAGGTTTCCTCACGCTGTTTTCCTTCACCGTAAGACAAGTGGTCATCATGTTGAAAATGATACATGACTGATACATATAATAAAATTCGAACAGAGTTAAATCTGTACATTGATATAGAGGCCAAATCTATTATTTTTAGATTTTTTGTCTGTCTGTCTGCGACCGCATTTCAAATTTGGTATGTTAGCGGTTACTCAAGTCATTATATAGGATACTTTTTACTGCGGGAAAAAAACTCATCTCTGAGAAAATACAAAGAGAAGGTTAGAAATAAAACCCCGCTTGTATTTACGTCCTTAGAACGCGGACGAAGCCGCGAGTATTGCTAATAATACATAATTTAAAACTGACCTCAGCATTATCTCTCTCTGCCTTCAACTCCAACTCAATATTCAACAGAGCAATCTTGCAGTCTACGTAGCTCTTCGGCTGCATTTCAAAGCCAGCGTACGAGAAGGTCTTCTTGAAAGCCACTCCGGACACCAGGAACGAGTCCTCCAAGGCTCCACCAGTTACTTTCTTGATACCTTTCAAAAGAAATAGTATGTTAATTGTTATAAATTCTATTTTTTTTTACATTTTTTTTAAACTTTTTGCCTCATTTCTACTATCATGATCCACATAGCATTTTCGGTAATTGGATCCGTTGTTTTTAATCATAGGCTGCAATATTTAAAAAAAACTAGCATTTCTCGCGGCTGCGCCCACTGAAAACCAAAATTCTTACATTTTACATATCATTACATCATCTGAAGTATATAGCCTTTCTCAATAAACGGACTATTCAACACTAAAAAAGTTTTCAACTCAAGCCAGTATTCGCGAGTACTCACAAATATCGATGTCAATATTTGATTTAGATAAAAATTATCCCATCTTTTACGAGCAAATTACAGATAGTTAGAAACTTGAAAAGAATAAGAGGACGGCCACGAAGAAGATGGGAAGATGACCTACCAAAAGGATGGCGCAGATTAGCAACTGACAGACAAAAATGGCGAATTCTAGAGGTCTATATCCAAGGAGGAGACAACCTGATCGAGATGTTAGTGCTGGTGTTACCAATTTTTAGAATTAGTTATGTAAAAATAAATTAAAATATTAGCAATATGAAATTAGTAATACAGCTGGTTATTATAAACATTATCAGATAATAAAGGCTATTTTTATTTTTATTTTATTTTTTTATTTATTATTTATTTTATAGAAACTTGATCAAAATCGGTTCAGTACTTTTGGAGTTTATCCCGAACATACATCATAACACAAGATTTTTGTATACATAAAATATATTATGTCACCGTAATTTCTCGCAAACAACCGTACATACTGCTTACAATTAATACACATTTTTTCGGCAGATTACAATCTATCGAAGTGGAACCGTCAAATTGTGAAATGGCAAGCGAAGCTACCATTTCACCATTCGCGCGCAGATTCGTTGAACTTACCGCCATATTTATTTCTTTCGTAGATTAGTTTAGTTCGTCTGTGAGTACAGATTATAAACTAACGGTATTTACAATACGGTGACATATATAAAAAAAAACATACCAATCATGTCCAATGGCAGTAGAGGTGCATCCAACGACAATACAGCATCCACCACCATCTTGGAGAAGAGATCTTTTTGTCTATGGATCAGTTTAGACGACATGGCCGTTGCCGCGCATTTTGTTAGGAGTTCCCTAGAAAAAAAAACTTATTTTATACATTGTTTATGGTAAAAATTGAGAAATTAATTGATAACAAAATGCCTCATTCTGTTGTTTTTCCACATTGGACTTCAGTAATTGGATCCAATTGTTTTAATCATAGACAATTTTTTTTAAAGCCCTAGAATCTAGACTCAAATTACCTTGACGCAAAAAAAAAAGCAAATTACCTCTGTTCAGCTGGAGACCTGTTCTCAATCTTCACAGCCAACTCCTGCACTTTATCCACCGCCAGCTTACTTGCAGTTCTGACAGCACGGACGATGATACGAGGGTGAACACCTGGGGATGAGGTAAAGCCTGGTTAGTATTGTCTTCCACGGGCCATCAGGTAGAGGGTCTGATGTTGTAATGCCTCATTTCTACTATCTAGAACATCACTAGGTTCAGGGTTTGAATTCATTATGTTTAATCATTGGCAACTTTTTTTTTTTAATTTTTTTTTTCATGGCTATACTTATGTAATTATAATTCAAAATGGCTAATCACAGTCGTAAATATTTTTTCATAATTTGAAACTCTACTAAATAAATATTTAATTACACGTTTTCTAATAGATGTGTGTCTCCAACTAATACCATGTTGCTTCGTCAATTTGTGCTCATCTTTTATGTCACTTTCAATGCAGCAGTTTTTTTTTTAATATTGTTTAAGCCATTGATATACTAGGAAAAAAGGTGTAGATAAGCGCTCAAAAAGTGGCACACTAAAACTAGGCTATTGGCCTACCAACGCGTTGACGACGCACTGTCGAGAATTATATTTGTCTCTTTTTCACTAGCGATACTTGAATCATGCCATCCTATTTTGACGACTAATCGTAATGTAGTGTGTTCAGTGTTATTGCAATATTTTTAGTTATTCATGTGTGCGTTAGTGTGCCGTTTTTGAAGGTAGAATGTCGTTTAGGTAACGTATCTACACCTTTTTACTTATAATATCATTGACTACACATATAAATTGTATATACATACATATTATAAATATATACATACATATTATAAATATAAACACCCATGACTGGAGTACAAACATTCATGCTCAACAAATAAACGCCCCCAGCGGGACTCGAACCCGCGACCGCTGGCGCAGAGAGTAGGGTCACTACTGACTGAGCCAAACGTGTCGTCGAAATTATATACTTGCCTTCTTCAACAAACGGCTTCAAACGCTTCAAAAGCTCTCCAGCGAGGATAACCACTGAAGTGGTACCATCTCCTACCTAAGAATAAAAATTTATATTTAATCTAGTACTTGCGTTTATTTACATTTTTTTAAATACTTTTTTAAATCATAACGGTTTTCGTCAACAAAGGCATTCGGAAATTGGATCCGTGTTTATAATCATATCAAATTTAACTATTTTGTACAAAATCTTCCACTTTTTCTTTTCAACAACAATAGAAAAAAAATGACGAATTTTGGGCAAAATCTTAAATATTTTCATATAAAATCATTGAGAGACGTGAATGGATGAAGGTGATATGTCGCATTCCTGAGTTTTTACCGTTTTATGCATAGATAATCTTAGAACGGCCAAATTTATGTCTAATATAGTTCAGTTTCCGACACTTGATAGCCATTTCATACATGCACCTGTACATTACACAAAATTTAAACAAAAAAAGTTAAAAGTAGCATTCAACTACATACCTCAGCATCTTGGGACTTGGCAATATCAACCAGAGTCTTAGCCGCAGGGTGAACAATGTCTAACAACTGAAAAAAAAAAACAATAATTTTACTCCAATAAAAATAATAGCAATCCCCGCGGCTCCGAGTCCTAATTACTATTAAGAAATAGGGATTGGATACGAAAACATTAAAAAAAAAAAGTTGTCTAAAAATATTAAAAAAAAGATCTGGACAGGGCCACCCTTATCACCTAGGGAAATAAAAAATAGCCTAGGACCTATTCTCAGACCTACCAAATATACACAAAAAAAATATAAAAATCTGTGAAGGCGTTTCAGTTCAATAACACTGTGACAAAAGATTTTTATATATAAGATGTATAAATAAAAGGCAGTGCTAGCCCAGCGGTAATACGCTGGCTTGGATAACCGAGTGTTGGCGTTCAAATCTGGGTGTGGCAACTCTGATATTCTCATGTGCAAATCATTTTCTAACATGATTACCACTTGTCATACAGTGAAGGAAAATATCGTAAGGAAACCTGCATGTCTGAGAAAACCTAGCAAGTTTTCGTAAGACATGCTCAGTCCGCCAACACGCACTAGGCGCGGTGGACTATGGCCTGATCCCCCTCTTACTGAGGGAGACCCGTGTCCAGCAGTGGGACTTTAAAGGGCTGAAGATGATGATGATATAAATAATGTTCATCAATATTTAAATATTAATATTATATATATTTTGCTAAGTACCTTCATAATAGTAGCACCATCGTTAGAAATCACAGCTTTCCCATTATGGTCAACGATCAGCTTGTCCATACCCCGTGGACCAAGAGTTGTACGGACCTTTAAACAGATAAAACACAAAATATGTAGTACAAATCTAACACATAATAAATATCTTTAATTTCATCAGAAATTCTGATTTAAAACTTGACACATTTGGCTCAGTTGGTAGTGACCCTACTTTCTGCACCAATGGTTGCGGGTTCGAGTCCCACTGGGGGCATTCATTTGTTGAGCATGAATGGTTGTACTCCAGTCATGGATGTTTTTATAATATGTACCTATGTATTTAAAATTTATATTTGTAGTATACATCTTGGGACTGGGACTATCTGGTATCCGTAACACAAGCCTCGAGCTTACCACGGAACTAGATGATGCTGTTGTAACAATGTCCCAATATATACAAAATAAAAAAACTATAATGTATGTATTTACATATAATATTAATAACAAAAAGTTTGAAGGTGACTGAGAACAGCTAAGCCATTGCAACATGTTTGCTTGGATATTCAAGTGAGGGTGACTGGTGAGGGTTTTGAATCCGGGTCCCGAACCTCTAATATGTTTAAGTGCAAATTGTTTCTTACATGATTACCACTTGTCTTATGTTGAAGGAAAACATCGTTTGAAAACTTGCATGTATGTGAGAACACAAGGAACTTTATGATAGACAAGTCCACCAACCTGCACTAGGCCATGCTGACCTCAGCAGCAAGGACTATGGCCTGATCAATCTCGTATTAAAGGGAGATCAGTGCCCAGCGGTGGGGCGTTAAAAGGATGGTTGAATACATACATACAGAAGTTGAAGATACTTACAGCATCCACAACGAGTTGGCAAGCATTGATGTTTGACACCAACTGCGGCTTGCCTTGCGACTGGTCTGTCCCTTCTTTCAGAACTAATATTTGTGGTTGCTAGAAATGTAAGGGTTATGTTAGAACATCTAGTATACATTTAAGAATTAACATTAATTATATTTATAGAAGGATCTTTCTAGTATTTTGTTAATAATTAAAATATATTAAATAGAAATATATTTTTATTTCACATTTATTTATTAGAGGCAATGAGTTATCGGCAACGTATCTTTTGACAGCAACACCTGATTTTATAAATTCCAAAATTTTAGCGATAATCGAGAAATAATACAATAAATTTACGCTAAATGAGTTTGTTTCAACGCAAAGTTTATCTAAATAGTGAATTATTTCATCAAAACTTTAAAGAAGTACTTAAAAATCAAACCTTTCATAGATGGATTACTCATCATTTTAATATACGAAATTTTGTGTTAAAAATTGTAAATGGGATAAACTTAAAACTGATAAATAAATTTGTAAAGTTTTGCTTTTATTATGTAACGCTTATTAACGTAAATAATTATTTTATTTAAGCACAAAATCTTCTCGAAATTTAACCTCTTTTCAAACTAATTTTTCACGAAAAGTACACTTATATATATTGAAATATTACTTAAAATCTGAGTTTCACTATTTATACTATTGGTTCATAACACTCATACACAAAAATAATAGTTGATTGTTTAAAAAATAATGAATTTATTTACCATCTTGAATAACTTTTATTCCATCTATTTCTAAACCAAAACAATTGAACAGACTAATAAGTAAAAACCAAAAAGTGACAGAAATAATCAAATGACTTGTGTCTATGGATTAACGTTTTCGAATATAAATATATATATTTAAATCGATTCCACATTTTTAGATAATAATATATATAGTATTTAACAAATGCTTTTCTTTTCTTAATAAACGTGATATAATTACAGAATATATTGTGATTTGTATAATTCTATCCCCAAACTCTTATGTACTCAATGATATTCTAACAATAGATATGTTGTGAGCGCGATATCGTGAAGACTCGAAAACGTCCTAATTGGGACGTATTGCCTTTAGTCTGTGTCACGCATGGCGACGAGTGGTACGCTGCTACAAAATTTAAAAAAATGCTACCCTGTGTATTTAGGAAATGAACCAATTATGATACCAAAGTTAATAAAACACAAGGGATCTCATACCACATGTAAGAACGCAGTATACTTCGATTTATTAATATATTTCAATTATTTGCCTAATATTCTGATATGTCATCGGTCGCTAGACTAATGTTTGTTTACATTGACGCGCAATTGACAAAACTAGCTGTCTCTTTTTTCTTATTGATTTTATCAGAGACATGTTACTTCAACTAGACTGTGCACTGTGGCGAAAAAACCGGTCCTAGCGAGAGGGCCCCCCGTGCTAGTGTGTCCCTTTCTAATGAGGTGACTATTACCAAACAGAAAATGGGACTAACTATACAAACGGTTATGTATGTACTTAATTTATTTAAAAGTAAAAAAAAAAACACCAAAACATCGTGTATATATTTTATGGAATCTACATCACTTACTAGGAATACGACGGCTGGGCAGAAAAAAAAACTGAAATTGTAATATTTTTTTTATTATTTGTTTCTATACATTGCTGAACAATACAGCTTTATGCAATTTTTGTCGTAATGTAGACTTATCTCCCATGTGCTTGAGGGTCAAGGACTTCCCATAGCTTTTAAGTAATAGCTTAGCATAAGCATAGCTTAGGAAATATTGACAGAACAGCATCAGCTTTCAACATTTTCCTAATATATCCAGGAATAAAGTCGTCACATTTGAAATGCGCACTGCGAAGTGCGAACAGCAGACGACTTCGAGATTTTTCCAAGCACTACATTTTACCACTTCAATTTTTCATTCTTCGGAAACCTAGGATACAAGAAATATAATTAATGATAAGCATCATCAGTGCAATGTAGAATGACTAGATAACTTCAACAAAACAATTTAAGTTTTTTATAAAAAAATGTAAGTTTCGGGTACCGGTACATCTTCAACTCGAATTCATGGTTACCCTAAAGATTAATATTGTTGCTTTTACTTACCCATTGAAAGAAAAGCGACTACCGGGATAAGAATCATTATTGCATACAACAAGAATTCACCATTTTTCATGGAAAAACGATCAACTTTATTTTGAAAATTGACACAATCGCAAATCGAAACACGACAATCAATCAAACAACCAAATAAGCAAACCACCATCTTACATTTAGTATTACCAGTTCGAAACATCTAAATGTAGTATTACTTACTTTACTCAGTATTGAATTATTTTTTAAATACAACGAATTGATTTATTAATTATTGAAACTGTAGAAATACGTTTAAATACGTTTCTAAGTTTACCAACCGTTCGTTTTGGTAAATCATTAAAAAGAAAAGTATTTAATTTTCTACCATTTCTATCAAACGAAATGATTATGAGAGCTGGCAGGACGTTAGACAAGGACACACTACCAGCGGGAACGCTTTCGCTTGGACAGCTTTTAGCTAGCTACCGCTTAGAGGTAAATACCTGCCTTAAACTTAAAGGAATAGATCTCATTTTAGCAAAACAAATTTTTGTTGTGCACTGTCTAGTTGTAAGTATCATGTCTCTGGATTTTATCGACTATCCCCTATCTATCATTTTGACTTGTAGTGAAATGTACCTTGAATGAAAAGTGTGTATGTGTGCTGCGCGGAACACTTTTTTCGGTTGTTTAGTGAGCGTATAACATATCTGTTTATTAGAATATCATTGCAATATTTACTTACTTCTTCTCCTTAATCTGTGCTGACAATATTGTCCATAATAGCCACCTGTCACGTGGCGCTGTCGTCGTGCACGATGCCAATCATGGAGGTAATCTCCATGGTGCCAATAATGTTTTTATGGATAATCTGAAGAAAACTTAACAAACTTGCTTGTGAAAAGTAACACCACTTGCTTTATTAATCTTTTCAGACCGTGATTGGCACACTTTAATCACACATTTCATTCTATCGCCAAGCAATCGCTTTTTTGACAACATCATTGTATTTGGCCAATGATATTCTAATATTCTATTCTTCCATTTGTTAGAATATCATTGTATTTGGCTATACTTCCATATTAAAGTATTTCTCTATGGGGATGGGCTATACGTATTACGTGTACACTTACGCACACATTCATTCTAATGTTGCTTCTATATTATATACATATACTCTATGGTTGGTATGGTGCTTCAACATTGAGCGGAATAATGTTTAAAACCTGTGTATATAACCCTCATTGGGTTGGATATTGACGTGACCATGGAGATTAGAGGTGACCGTCGGTAAAACAGTGTATCGGTATTACAGTACTCAAGGTTAGAACTTCATAATTAGAATGCACGATGTCGTTGAAGTTGCTATCTTTGAGAGTTTTTGACAAAAATTTATGTGTAAAAAAGAATATATTGTGTACAGTTTCATGATGAACGGTGAAATCATAGCAAACAAACTCACATTTACATTTATATAAGTAGGGATTTATGAAATAACGTATAGTATTGTAATCTGTGGGACTTACCAAGAAAATTAGTTCAATTAAATGCTAATAGATGGCGCTGTATATATCAGGGTAGACAATGATTTTTCGTAAACCTCACAATTTGAATATTACGTATAAAACAGTGACAGATAAGTGAACTAGCTGGCGCTGATTGATATTAAATCGCGCTATCGTTGCGTTCTACTGAGATCTTATATTGGCAAAGCATATTCTATTTGTAAATAAATTCGCTAAGCTAAAAATAAATTCGCAATTCGCGATCGCGAAATTTTTGACAGACCACCTTGGTACCGGGTGCGTCTAAGTATATATTTAAAACAAGCTTATATGAAATATCCATTCCCGCGTCTTCGTCCGCATTCTAATTAGAGATGAAACGAATATCCGGCCTTCTTTTCACTATCCGGCCGGATACCGTATAGTAAGTCAGTATCTGGCTGAGCCGGATAGCGGATAGTAAAATAAAAAAAAAATCTTATTATTTTACACGTAGATAATAATACCAAACTAAGTTTTGGACACTGTTTATTTTTGTAATCGCACGTCAAAAATGTTTGTTTTATTAATTAGCTTAGTACTCAAAATAAACAAGTAGCAAAACTAAATTTTCCGCATTTATTGGTAAGAGGTGACTCCGCTTGGCTTATGAATACCAGACCTGAAAATAGCATTTTGCTGTAAATAATACTGCCAGGTGCTGAAAGATAAATTCTAGCAAACCTTGACAAGTGCGGGTACTGATATATTAATTGAATGTATGTGTCGTGATTGCGATCGATTCGATGCCTTTAAATTATTTTTAACAAAAAAACAAAATCCGACTTCCAAACTAAATAAATCTAAACTAAAAAGTAGAAAATAATACTTTTAAGGACTTTGTTAATTTTGGAGTCGGTGCCAGCAAGGTATTTTGATTATGGTTACAAATTGATAGATTAATCGAATATGTATCTATTTAGGGTTATTTTGCTTTGGCTTTCCATTAAAAAAAGAATCATCGAAATCGGTTGGCGTGATATTGAGTTATTCGTCCATTTATAAATTCGTGATATTGAGTTTGTCGCGCAAATACTTAATGCAAATTTAAGACTTTTATGGTTTTCTCATGGATACCATTGTCAGAACTGGAAAATATTAAAATGGGACCACATGGGAAGCACTACTTTTCAAATAAAAAAAATATTATCAAAGTTAGTTCAAAGTTATGAGCTAACAAACAAAAAAAATAATACAGACGAATTGATAACCTCCTCCTTTTGGAAGTCGGTTAAAAAGTCAATCTCGTTAGCAAATTGGATTTTGTTATTCTTGGTCGCGACAATCGCTACTATTGTCCTTTGCCACTTCATTGAAACCTAGGATTGAAACAGTTCCAAAAAAGTGTCATGAGTGTCACGTGTCAAGTTGGATCCAGATTCACCTTCCTTCATTCGTTTAGCTAGCTGTAGATTGATTGAAAAAAAAGCTTAGTTACTATAATTGTCGGCGCTAGGTTCAAATTAAATTTTTGGAAATTATTTATAAAAAAACGAACATTGAACAAACAATAAATTTGATCGGACAATCACGAACTAACGACGGACAAACGAATTAGCAAAAAAAATTAAAAAAATAATGTTCCCCGCCAACTTAAGAGAGCTCGATAAAGAATGTAGAAATATAAAGATTAATCAGTTTTCGTTTAAATGAGGTGCTAAGTTGCAATTTTTTTTGCAAAATTAAAAAAAAATATTTATATAAAAACTACAGGTGACTTAACAAAATGATATATTGTTAAATATATAATTATATTAATTATAGTGTATAAGTATATTAATTAAATATATAATTATATTAATTATAGTGGACCTATCGATTAAGGTCATTTTGATTTCGAAAATCCTTCGATGGGGAGCTAATATTGTGCAGCTATAAAACCTGTGTATAAAACCCTCATTGGCTTGGATATCGACGTGACCGTCGGTAAAACAGTGCAATTACAGTACTCAAGGCTAGGACTTCATAATTAGAATGCAAGATTTCGTTGAAGTTGCTACCTTTGAGATTTTTTGACAAAAATGTATGTGTAAAAAAGAATATATTGTGTATAAAGCTTCATGATGATCGGTTAAGTAGTTTTCGCGTGAAATCATAGCAAACAAACTCACATTCACATTTATATAAGTAGGGATTTATGGACTAACGTATAGTATTGTAATCTGTGGGACTTACCAAGAAAATTAGTTCAATTAAATGCTAGTAGATGGCGCTGTATATATCAGGGTAGACATGGGGTAGACAATGATTTTTCGTAAGCCTCACAATTTGAATATTACGTATAAAACAATGACAGATAAGTGAACTAGCTGGCGCTGATTGATATTAAATCGCGCTATTGTTGCGTTCTACTGAGATCTTATATAGTACTAATAGTGCACTGTGCAATACTGATTAGAAAATTCGCAGTTTGCACTTTAACATTCGCCATTGCAGAATTTTTGACAGACCACCCTGGTACCGGGTGCGTCTAAATATATATTTTAAACAAGTCATTATCTATTCCCTCGGGGCTCGGCTTCGTCCGGATTCTAATCACTATTTAAAAATTGAGATTGGTGGTAGAACGATAAAAATTCTTCGCTTCCTGTAAGAGCTATTAGCTAAACAGTGGGCAATAGTCAAGACAGTGCGCGTAGGGTCGGCGATTACATCAAGCGAAGCGGCGCTTGAAGCAGTGCAGCGCTTGCATTTTATTCTCGCGTCCGTATTTTTTGCGATTACTCCTAAGATATTCGTTTAAAACAGTTGTGTCTTCTGCAGAATATAGAAAATTTTTAATCGCTTTTAGTCAACTTGTGATTGTAATTATTATTATTTCGTATCTCATAAGACTGTTTATTAAAATGGAGCGAGGGCTCCTGATGGAGATCTCTCAACCGGTTGTTTGCTTTTTTAGTTTAAAGATTTGAAAATGAGTTTATAATAAGGCTAAAGAAACAAATTCTTAAAAAAATCACATCATTGAATAAAGTTATTTTTCAATGAGGACTAAATATCAATATAATATGTACAACGGTTATTAAATTAACAAATAATAACATTATATTTATTGTGAATTAAATCCAATAGAACTATTATAACACCCCGTCATTTTTGCGTCGGGGGTCAAAAATGGACACAATTAAAATCACATGTTGGATTTTTTTTTATAAAAGATATTTTTTTTTGATAAAAAATTAAGTACTTATACATTAAAAATAATAATAATGTAATTACTGCATCCAGAATAATTACCAATTTATTAACTATTAAAAATATTTCTTTTATAAATATTATACTTAAGGTGAAAGATATCTAATTTACAATATTTTAGGTTGAATTTACTACATGCACGAGAAACAAAATTATTTGAAGTATACTTAGTTTTAAATTTACGCAATGCAAAAAGAGGTTTATTTCATGCACCTTAAATGTGACACGCAAAATTCACTTTGCTTAGTAAAAGGTAGAGGAGAGTCAATTAAAATTATGTATCAATTTGTACAACAACATTTGGTACCTTACCTCACGGCGTTTTTCAAAGTTATAATTTTGTAAGTTTTCGATAATTGAGTCCACAAAAGAGTTATATCGCTTTAAATGCAAGCTTTAAGCAAAATTTCTTATTAAAATCCTATTTCTAGGACTAGCAACCCTACGACGGCGATCGAGGCTTTGTAAGTTCGCTTTTACCAGTGTAGGTCACCAATAAGCCTCTGGTAATCGAGTCCAAGGCTGACAGATGGCATTTCGCAGCAGCAGCCCATATATGACTTCAGTATTCCTCGCCCGACCGGACTTGAGCTTTATATAAATCAAGTAACTGTCCCGGGGGGAAATGCTATCGGATCTTTGCACGGATGCCAACTTAGTAGTTTCATGTTGGGAGTTATTTCCATCCCCAACAACTGCAGACGCTTAATGTATTCCAGAACACACTTTTGGGTAAGTAGGAGTCAACTTTCTGTCGTGAACAAAAATATCTATATTTCTAAAGTTAAACATTCTTTTAAGGTCCTTTTCAAAAAAGAAATGAAATTCGCTTATTTTTCTATTACGTACGATTTTTTAAAAATGTCGTTCATCCCTAAAACTTAAAACCTCCCTAACTCGGTTAAAATTAACCGACCGGAGGAAAAAGTCATGAAATATTTTTTATGTAAAATTTTAAGATCTACAAATTTTTATTTGAACTTTTTCGTCTAATTTTTACCGTTTTCGAGTAATTGGGGAAAAAAAAAATATTTTTTCCACCTTGCCGGGGGTTGCTGACACTAAAACCTTTACACAATGTTTTTGTATCTTTAAGACTACAACATAATATCAAAAATGCCATGTTATAAGTCAAATTTTGATTTCAGACCTTCTTTGACTGGACTATTAGAGCCATCATCTAAATGCAAACATTATGATGAAATCATGTCTATTTATTCACATGTCCTAGCCAATTTTTGAAAACTATTACTTTAGGAGAGAAAACTTCATCCTCGTTATATAAACACTAGCGACGCCCAAGGCTCCGCCTGTGTTCTTATCACTATTAAAAATTGGATGAAAATTTAGGGTTATAAGTATTTTTCGTTGTCAAATGATAAAAAAATAAAATATAAAAATTTGGTCTAAAAATTTGATAATGAGGGCACATCAAATAGGGGAATAAAACATAACCTACGACCTATTCTCATACTTACCAAATATACACAAAAAAAATTATAAATATTGGTCCAGCAGTTTCGGAGGTGCTCGATAACAAACACGAGATTTTTATATATTAGAATATTGTTATTAAATATAAAACAACGTAGCACTCATAGTACTCTGCGCCCCAGACTTCAATCAAATTTGGACTTGATACTTATATGTATAATACCTAGTAAGTATTTATTGACACAATAGTAAAAAACAAATTGTGTGTACTTATGTACACGTGTTAGAAGTTATACTTCTTTGGCGTAACAAGATAAAATAATGAGCGATTTAGTGGGCAACTTTTTTCTGTTAATTTTGTGTCACGGTACGCGCGCATCGTAAAATTTCACTCATCAATTTTTCATAACGCGCCTAAAGAAGCATAACTTCAAAAAAACCGGATGTCCGCCATCTTGGATTTGAAAATTGACCTCATTTCGCAATCAGCACCCCGAGAAACCTCGAAAATGACACCCATGTCATTATTGAAAAAAAACGGATATCCGCCATCTTGGATTTGAAAATGGACCTCATTTTCGCAATCAGCACCCCGAGAAACCTCGAAAATGACACCCATGTCATTATTGAAAAAAAAACCGGATATCCGCCATCTTGGATTTGAAAATGGACCTCATTTTCGCAATCAGCGATTTAGTGGGCAACTTCATACTGTTAATTTTGTGTCACGCATCGTAAAATTTCACTCTCATCAATTTTTCATAACGCGTCTAAAGAAGTATAGCTTCAAAAACACAAAATCTTAAAATAAAATGAGAAAAAACTAGCTAATGCTATTTACTTTACTCATGTATTCTGTCTAAACGGTTTGATTAACTCAAACACACTGATTTCTATTCTGTTTGAAAATATTACGAAACATTAAGAAAAATCTTAAATTTAAATAATGATTTCTATAATTATGTTCTATTTCATCACAAAATCGATATTATTGTACAAATATCAATTGCAAAAATCTGTTGAAAAAAAATAATTTGTCTTTGACATGACGTAAGTGGACAACTGACAAGTGACAATTTATTTGACACATTGACATATTTTAATGTTTCGCTATTTCCAAAGATCGAGGGATCGCATGTGCAATTGAATAAAAAGTACTCCTAATAATTAAATAAATTTCGCATTTTTTACATATACAATACAAAATGACGCGGCAAGTAGACATAAAGGCTCTTGTATCGCATGTAGTTCGTGGGGACGGTGTAAATAAGTGCCGAATATGTATGGGAGATACGTCTGAAGGACAAGTCTATTTAAACGATACCGTTATGATGGATGGTGATAAACCTATAACCCTATCCGAATTGCTGGAAACTGTAACTGGCATCCAGGTATGATTGTTTTTCTTTGTTTATATTTAATGACTTCTGCGATTAACGGAACGCTTATGCAGTTTCGTTTTACCAAAATGGCGGCCTTTGACCTTTTGTATAATTATAACTTGAAATATTTGAATTATAAATTCCGTATTATAGTTTTAAATTTTTAATACATCGTGGCGTTTTATGAAATAGTTTTGTAATTTGTATTAAATGAAATTGTAAATCTCCAATGCATACATAATGTTGTGTAGGTAGTTACTAGCGACATCTACTGTTGTCCTCCGAAACTAATGGAAATGGAAGTAGTTCTCCATTAAAATATTTTGAACTGAAGCTACAGAGTTAATATATTATCATTAATTCAAAATGGGAATTTTAAAGAAAATGCAAGTTTTACATAATATTAAAGACATTTGTAAAAAGAAAACCAAATATTGTGGCCATTTGACTTGAGGGGTCGTTGCAGGTGGAGATAGAAGGGGACTTACCTGATGGAGTGTGCCCAAAATGTTCCAAATCTGCTATAAATGCTGCTGAGTTTCAAACCTTATGTCAACAAGCAGCAAATCAATGGGATTTAACCATTACTCTCCTAAATGACCTGCCAACTCAATGCATAAATAAAAAAACAATGTTTGCTATTTTGGAGAAAAGTCAAATGATTGTTATTAATGATATGAAAAAGTTGTACAATACCGCAACGGCCGCTCAACGGCTAACAACTCATCTAGTCAAAACTGCAATAAAAAAGGACAACCATTTTAAGTGTCCAGATTGTGAAAAAGAGTTTACAAATGCGTTTCAACTGTGTCAACATTTGAAAGAATCTCCTGAATTAAAACGAGCCTGTTATATATGTGGTACAATCATGTCTCGAGAAGATATACTGTGTCACATGATAAATGAGCATAAGGAAGTTCCATATAGTTGTAAAAAGTGTCCAGCGCTATTCTGCTCTTATAGCCAATACATGAAGCATTTAACAAAAGCACATTCAAAAGGTGCGGCTACTTGTATGGAATGTGGACGTACCTTTCAAACACATAATGCATTTCACGCTCATGTCAATGTACATGTTGCTAAAACTTGCCCAGGATGCGACAAACTGTTTCGAAATCACTCTTGCTATGTATATCATGTAAAAATATGCTGTAATTTGGTCCGCCCTAAGCAAATAACTCCAAGCATAAATTCAAAACCCACAAAAAAAGTTACCGTCACAGTGAAAAATGAAATTAGCAATCGTAAAGTCAAAGTAGGTCCACGTGGAGCTGCAAACACAGAGTGTATATGTGATTATTGTAAGAAAAAATTTGCTGGCAAGAGGTTTGTCGCTGCACACATTCAAATAGTACACATGAGGAATACTCACCGACCATGTATTTATTGTGGGAAGCTGCTGGCATCAGCTCATATGTCGGAACATGTCAAAAGACATGAATCTAGAAAAACTTATAAATGTCAACAATGTGGAGTGGTTTTAAATACAAAATTAGGTTACAATCAACATTTGCGTCTTCATACTGGTGAAAAGCCATACACCTGCAAGTTTTGTGGACAAACGTTTTCAACTTCATCAAGACGTTCCGAGCATATTCGCAAAGTTCATAAAAGCAAAGATATAGTTTTGAAACAGGAGTGCCACTTGTGCCCAGCAAAATTTAGACTTCCTTATAGATTAAAGCAGCATCTAAAATCAGTTCATAACGATGATCAAGATTTACCTAAGTTTGAATGCGATACGTGTCACGAGAAGTTCGGTTCGTGTAGAGGACTGTTACATCACAGTCGGAAACACCAAAATGTAAAGTTTCCATTAAAAAAACCTGAAAAAAACATAATGCTTCAGGTTTACAGTGAAACAAAACAAGACAATTAAATTATTTATGTGCTAATTAATGTGTTATATTTAATAAAGTTGAATTTTTAAATAAATGATTTTTTTATTTCAATTATAATAAAATAACGATTTTTCTTCATTTAATTCAAAATTTTGTAAAAAATGCTATCAATTTTGAATTAATTTATGGACTCATAGCTATTAAAAGAAAATTCAGGAAGAGATGAAGGCTGATTGGTCCGCGTGGTTTCAGGTGGTGGAAGAAACCGACCTCCCCGCTGGGTTGTGCTGCGCCTGCGCAGATAACGCCATTTCAACGTGGCAGTTCAGGCATTTATGCCGTGAGTCACACAGACACTGGACACAGATTTCCACAGTCCTGATGAGAACAGAAATACCCACCACGAAAGATAAGACCTTCTTCATCAGCACCAATGGCACCCTACTAAGAGACTACATGAATAACATCCGCACTTTGACAGACGCTACCAAAAGATTGAATTTTTTAAACGGAAACGCAAATGAAGTGCGCGCGAAATACAAAAAGAAAAAGTCGAAAGCAGTTGAGAGTGAATGCAAGTGTAAAGAATGTGGAAAAGAATTTGCATTGCCATATTTTTTGAACCGTCATTTGATAAATACTTCGAAACGCGCTTGTACGTTATGTGGTAAGATTGTGCCTCGGGAAAAGTTAGCGATACATTTACAAAGGGTGCATCGAAAGTTTGTGGAATTTTGCGACGTCTGCTATAAAGTTTTTGATGAAAAAAACCATTTGGATCGTCACAAAGAAATTTTACATAAGGATAGCTCTTTACAATGCAAAATATGTAAACACGGCTTTAAAAGTGAGAGATCGTTGAACGCCCACATGTACACACATACATTATTCAACTGCTCCTCATGCAACAGTAGCTATGAAAACAAAAAATGCTATTTATACCACAGAAACAATTGTAAAGGTTCAAAGTTTACAATACAAGATGTTTATGAATGTCACGACTGCGGAAGTAAATATACGAAGAAGCCGTCTCTCAGAGTCCACATAGTTCAAAAGCATCTGAACGTGTTGCCATATATCTGCCAAGTTTGTGGGAAACGCAGCTCTTCGAAAACCCACCATCAATCCCACGAATTAGTCCATAAAACTGAAAGGAAGGTATACCAATGTTACTGTGGTGCAAAGATGAGAACGGTTCTTGGTTTTCACATGCACCAAAGGATACATTCGGGAGAAAAGCCATATGAATGTCAGGAATGTGGTGATAGATTTCTATCGGCTTCTAGAAGATTGGATCACATTAAAAGAAGGCATAGAAGTAAATATCACGGTTGCCTTGAGTGTGACGCGAGGTTTGTTAGGCCTTCGGAATTGAAAAAACATTGTCGTTTAGCGCACTTTGTCAATACTGCGGCTTAAAGTAATTTATTTATTTTAAAGGTTGGTACTATTGAACAAAAGTATATATACTAAGGTCTCTGAAACATTTCATTTTTATACACATGATTTTTGGACTGATTGCCTTTTGTTCTTTTGTTGCAGGTAGAAGAAGACCAATTATTTCCGAGAGGCTTATGTATATCCTGCACTAGTGTGGCTGTATCTGCTTCAGAGTTCAGAATATTTGTGAATAAATCGCAGCAGCTATGGACCAATTGTGTAAATTCTCTCCAAACACTTCCAAGTTTGAACACTTCACACAAATCCCTGTACGCCATCGTTAGAGAGAACTTGCTTTTGCAAACAGTTAATAACTTTGAAGGCAACGCAAAAGACCTAGTAAAGCATCTTACCAATAGAATCGTTAAACGAAAATCGTTAATAGTTGAGAGAAAACCGCGACATCCTCGCACTGGTCCAGCCTGTAGTTGCACAGATTGCGGAAAAAGTTTTCTAAGCCCATATTACTTGAACATGCACTTGCGCAACAGTGGTCAGAAAGAGGCATGTTGGATGTGCGGAGCCATGCTAACCAGAGGTCAAGAGATGAAACAGCATCTGCGCAAAATACACAAAACTGAAATGTTCCTGTGCACAGAATGCCCAATGCTTTTTAAAACTGACGTGGATAGGAAGCGCCACACCAAAAAATGTCACGGCCCAGGTGTTATGACGTGCTCAGATTGTGGTCGGACATTCCAAAGGAGTGCATCCTATGAAGTGCATACCCAAATGCACGCAGTACGGACTTGCAGAGCTTGTGGTGCACAATTCACTAATCGAGGCTGCTACAGAGTGCACAGATCAAAATGCGAGCCAGAAGCTAAACCAGATTTGAAGACGATACCAAGAAACAGGCGTTCAAATATTCGTGACCCAGCAACATTCACATGTGACTATTGCGGCAAGACTTACCATTCCAGACCTCAATTAAAAAATCATATTTTATGGATCCACATGGATATAAGACCTCACCAGTGTCAGTGGTGTGGGAAAAGGTTCTACACTCCAGCCCGGTTAGCAGAACACTCTGTGGTTCACACACGGGTCAGAAATTTTGAATGTGATATCTGTGGTGCAAAATTAGTGTCTAAAATGGCGGCGGTGTATCATAGGAGACGTCACACGGGAGAAAGACCTTATGAGTGTCAGGATTGTGGGGAAAAGTTCATCTCTTCATCGAGAAGATCAGAACATGCTAAACGGAGACACAACAAAGGTTCTCGAATCCACTGTCCAGAGTGTCTCGCAAGCTTCGTAAGAAGTCATGAGTTGAAGAAGCATATGGAGAAAGCCCATGGTGTGGAAAATCATGTGGTAACAATAAAGAAGGAAAAGGGTTTTGATATGCCAACGGCTGTATGATGTTTGTTATTTGTTAGATGGTTTTTGACTTCATCTCTAACAGAGTATTGCCAGAATAAAAATTTCTAATTACACATAATTTGGTGCATAAGTTATGAATTTTAGATACTGATTTAGTTTCTTAATTTTACCATAACAGTATTTTTTCTCAAAACTAAAATGTACTTCAAATTTAAGTTTTGTATAGCACAGATTAAAAACAATTAATTTTCAGCACTTCCAACATAATTCATTAGTTAAGTTTTCTTTGTATTAATTTGACTTTTTTTTAATATAAAATTATTTGTGCCCTGATGATTTATGACAATAGTGTTGCCAATTTTTTTTGTACAATACCATCATGTTAAGGAATATTAATGTTTAGATTTTTTTTCTGTATAAAGTTAAATGAATGTATTTTAGTAGATCAATGCTTCCAATAAAAAATTAAATAAATGCTTCCGATTACTTATTAGAAAATCTTTTTCTTGTTCTTATGATATAATGGTTTTCACAATAGCAATATTAAAAAGAAATAAAAATATTTGCTTTTACCCACTTTTTTATTTACCGATTATACCTCGTTCGCGTTAAGAATGCAGTAAGTGACACATTGTTTACCGACCTAGCAACTTTAACCAATGAAACCTCAAATTAGAAAGTCGCATCCACAGTGACCAGTTGAAGGCATAGACATTTCGAACGCGTGCTTTAATTGTTAATAAATTAAATGTTGAATGTCTTTTATTTATATCTAATCTAAAACCAAAAATAAGTTTCAAGCTTCTAGCTTTAAAAATGACGTAATTTCCATACTAACTTTCATCCCCTATTTCAACCCCTCACAGCCCTTTTTTCACCTTGAAAAGTAGCCTATGTCCTTTCTCAGGCTCTAGATCTAGACTATCTATGTCCAGTAGTTTTGGCGTGAACGCGCGACAGACAAACAGTAACTTCGCATTTATAATATTATTAGTAAGAATGAAAAGATATTGCCATTGTTATGTAAGTATTAATTTGTATATATTTAAAGAAATAAGTATCTTTATCAGGAATATTGTTTGTATCAAGGACGACAAATAAAAAAACCACTGTTTATATAGTATAGCATCCCGAGGTCCTGGGTTCAAGGCCCAGGTCGAGCTAAGTTCAGCTTATTGAGTTTTTCTGTTTAGTAAGTTGGAAGCCTTGGTAACAGTCCGGAGTTAGGAAGTTGGCGGTGTGACACCATCGGAGAGCACGTAAACTGTGCGCCTTAGCTCTCACCGATCGTGTCGTCCTGACTAAGTATGAGAGTGTCAGGAATATAGAGAGTGCACTTGTGTCTGCGCGAAACTCGTGCACTATTATATCTCCTATGCAGTTGGCTATTCTCATTTCTCAATGAAATTGACCTCCGTGGCCGAAATCGGCCTCTCAACATTATTATGGAGCTTGATATTTGAGTGATGCTTTTATAGATAAGTGCTTACTTTACCTCACAACTTTTTTACAAGACCAACGTTGCGTGGCTTTCTTATTCTCATCTGTGTTAAATAGTACTGGCTGCTATAATTCCACAAGCAAATAAAGTTTCTAAAATTTCTTCATATGCAGAAAGATGCTTTAAAGTTCTAAATCTGAAAGTTAAAATCAAATAAATCGATTTAAATTAAAAATAAGACAACTTAGTATATTATGTTTCATTATTCTTTTCTGTGTGGTTGAATGTGCTGGGGTCTTTGCCAAATAATTTATAAAACAGGTGTTTGTTTCGTAATATGGTAGCACTGTGGAACTGTCAAAAGTCAATTAAATCTGTTCAGGCGAGAACTCACAATTTCTATTTTCTATATAAAATTAAGATTTTTCACTAAATAAGATGACTCTTTACCATGATTTGGAGCAGTTATCGAAACCATATTACTGGATTAATATGCTGTTGAGCATTTCTTATTTTCTTTCTAAGAGAATGGATTCAACATGTAAATATTTGCATCCTGGCTCCGACTGTGAATTAGACAGTCGAGAGACGGAAATATAT
Organism: Boloria euphrosyne; assembly: GCA_951802675.2. Taxonomy (NCBI): domain Eukaryota; kingdom Metazoa; phylum Arthropoda; class Insecta; order Lepidoptera; family Nymphalidae; genus Boloria; species Boloria euphrosyne. The sequence goes on from OX637895.1 coordinate 821,742, forward strand.
TTTTTCCTAATTATCGTGGTGATGCTTAGGACGAGGAAGGCGGGTAGTGTTACAATGGTTAATTATTTCTCGGCTTCATTCGTTTATACAAAGATAGCCAATATGATATTATGGTTCTATGCTGATGTCAGGTTAGTATTCTGTAAAACGACTTTTTTTTATATTAGATAGACATTCTACTTTTACTTTTAGCTTTCCTTTTTTTAAGACTAAATAATTACTTTTCATTCCAGATATGGTCTTGCTTATGCAACAATATTAGTATTATGTTCGCTTCTTATGCCAGAACCAACTTACACAGGATCTGAAATGGTAACATATTTCCGAGGACCTCAAATTCTAGATGATGAGCTGAAACACCATAAAAATACTACTTGGATTGTTTGCTTGTTTGCTGCATGGCATCCAGCGTGTGTCAACTTTGCTCCGGTTTTTGCTGAACTCTCAACAAGTTACAGTCTCGATAATCTGAAGTTTGGCAAACTTGATGTCGGCAGGTGTGTAACAAATATAAATAATATAAGCTAGCTAATGTCACTACTGTTCAAAGACGTCAAAGTTACATTTGGTCCCAGTTTCCTATAGTAAATCAGTCTGTATTTAAATAGAACATTAGTATTACTAAGAGTATTATTAATGTTGCTACATTATGCAGAAAGGAAAAAAAATCTGAAGATTTTCAATGTTCTACCACCAATTCCTATTTTTAATAATAAGTAGAACGCAGGCGAAGCCGCGGGAATTGCTAGTTTATGATTAAAATAGTGAAATTTCAAAAATGCAACATCACCTTCATCCATTCACGTCTTGAATTATATATTTATAGATATCCTGAAGCAGCAGCCAAATACAGGATTCAAGATGGACCTACAAGTCGTCAGCTGCCTACTGTGATACTGCTTAGTGAAGGCCAAGAAAAGATGCGTAGACCGCAACCTGATTCTACTGGCAAATTGCAAAAGTATGTAAATTATATAAAAATAACGATTTTTATATTATTTATCGATATTTGGTTTTTGTTAAAATTGTAAAGCTATTTGTTGATTATTATAAATTCATATTGGCAACACTTATATAAAAAATTAGCAATATAAAAAAAACAACAGTGTAAGAAATATAAAAAAAAAACCCAGCCAACACTAAAATTCTTCACGAAGAGGAGTTGTTTCTAAATTTTAAAACAGTTTTTTCTATTAAACAGTTATACTAAAATTTATTCTTTTTAAGACTTCCGGTTCGGATGCTGTCAAGTAAACAGTGCGTGAAACATCGTGTCAGTGTTTTAATACGATATCGCGTGAATTATCAACTATCTGAGTGCGAAAGTAACTGAAAACAATGGTACTCGGTCCATGGAACATAAAAGTGCTAAAGTCAAGAGATTAACTCAATAACAACTTGTGGAAAGTGCCTTAAAACAATTACAGTGCTATATATAACAATAACTACGGCATTTAAATCTCCAACGTTCAATTTCCGGGCGTTTCTGTTGACATCTGGTGGACATTGACAACTGACATAACGACATTGACAACTGACATATTAAATCGGTGTTGCTATTACGAAATATATTTACACCATAGACAAGTGTTGCCTACCCTAAACCAGTGTGGCCACAAGTAATTAAAATCTACCAAATAGTAGGAAAAAAAAACTAATAATAAAAAAATGGATCAAAATCAATTAGATATCTTAATCACAAAAATGAATCAAACCTTTATGGCGAGGACCGAGGAAATTAAGGAAGAATTTACGAAACAAACCTACGCCCTCACAGAAAACTTCACCAAAAATATGATAACTACACTAGATGAAAAACTCAATCCGTTTATGGAAGAGAACAATAAACTTAAACAAGAAGTGTCACTGTTGAGGGACAAAATTAACAACTTAGAAAAATCTGCAAGGAAAAATAATATTATCCTCCACGGATTAGAAGAGGGGGAAGACAGTAACTACAATCTTATGGACGTTGTCTTAAAAACTCTGAATGCCATGGCCAAGGCTGCGAATATAGAAGATTTTGACAAATGGGAAGTAAGCGAGGCCTACAGGCTGGGAAGAAAAGACTACAAGAAAAAAAGACCTATACTAATAAAACTTACATTGGCATGGAGGAGACTTGCAATTCTACAGAACAACAAACATTTTCCAGAAAATATGTACGCCACAGAAGATTTCCCAAAGGATGTCCTGCAGGTTAGGAAAGAGTTAAAAGACAAGCAACAAGAAGAGATAAAGAAAGGAAATTTGGCCATCATCCGATATGATAAACTCATAGTTAAGGAAAATAAACAAGGGAAAAGTCATGACAAACGGAAGCGTTCACCTACAAAAACACCAGAAAACACACGCATTAACAAAGAAAGGGTTAGCCAAATCGTCCCAAACAAAATAAATAAAACAAACAAACTCGAGTTTACAAGCCGTTCCAGAACAAACTCACTATCTGAAATGCAAACTCCAAAAAACTAAAACTCGCCTCCAAAATCCGGAAGAACACAACCAAAGACACAACATATAAACCAACAAAATATCCCAATCCGGCTGATCCCCATGGGATATCAGATCAAAACCCTCCAATATATATTACCACTCTAAACACACTTTCACTACGAACAGATGAAAAACTCCTTGAACTAGAAACAGCTTTAGAAAGTATCAAATGGGACATCCTTGGTCTGAGCGAAGTTAGACGACTTGGAAACCAGATCGAAGAACACGGTGACTACATTTTATATTATATAGGCGAAACAAAGGGGCAACATGGAGTAGAATTTATGATAAAAAAACATCTGAAGAAACAAATAATTGAATTCATAGGTATATCCGAAAGAATTGCGGTACTAAACATAAAATTACACGGATATAAGGATGAATGGTCCATTGTACAAATTTACGCCCCGACGGAATCAGGAGAAGAAAAAATGAAAGACGAATTTTATAAACAATTAGCAACAACATTAGAGACGACCAACAAAAATATCATTGTGATGGGCGATTTTAATGGAAAAGTAGGCAAAAGGAAACAAGGTGAAGAACATATTATAGGAAAGTACGGCATAGGCAAGAGAAACAAAAATGGTGAGAGAGTCATAAACATGGCCCTCCAAAACAACGTAACTATATTGAACAGTCTATTTAAGAAAAAACCATCTAGAAAATGGACATGGATGTCACCTGATGGAAGACACCACAACGAAATAGACTTCATAATGAGCAACCAACCCAAATCATTCCAAAATGTCGACGTAATAAACTACTTCAACTTTAATACAAACCATCGCATGGTTAGAGCAACATTATCCCAAAAACAACATAAGAAACAGAGAAAGTGCTTTAACATAATTGCAACAACTTCAAAAACCCACAAAACGACATGTAAAAAAGGGACTCCCAAACAAACAAATGAGGTGCAAGAAAACTATAACTCAGTGATAAGTGATATGTACAAACCAGAAACAAAGGCAAAACCAAAGAGAAACACACTAACACCCAAGACACTCGACCTCATATATAAAAGGAAAGAGCTACTTGTGAACAGGAAAGATAGAGCAGTGATTCAAAAAATAACAAATCTCAGCAAAGAAATTAGTCGGAATATAAAACAGGATAGATCAAGCAGAAGAATCAAATGTATGAAACACCACATCAACAAAACAGGAGGCATAAACAAAGCGTTGAAAGAATTAAGAGAGGAAACACTCTGGATTCCAAAAATAAAAAACAACAAAAAGAAACATGAAACTAGGAGACAGCCTATTCTAAAACTTGCAACAGAATATTACGAAAAACTGTATTCATCTGAAAATATCCAAGAAATGAACATAGACATTGAAAACGACCTTGAAGAAATACCCCAAATTCTAGAAAGTGAAGTTCAGCATGCAATAATGTCACAGAAAAACGAGAAAGCCCCAGGAACCGACAACATAACCAATGAGATGATGAAAGCGAAACTGCCAGAATCAATAACAAGACTGACCAACTTATTCAACCTTATCCTAGACACTGAAAATATACCAATGCAATGGACAACAAGCTCTATAATTCTTATTCACAAGAAAGGAGACAGAACAGAAATAAACAACTATCGTCCGATAAGTTTAATGTCGAACATATATAAAGTATTTTCGAAAGTAATACTTAAACGCATTACCAAAATCTTGGACGAATCACAACCACGAGAACAGGCTGGCTTTAGATCGGGATATTCCACAATTGACCATATACATGTAATAAAACAGCTTATAGAAAAATGTCAAGAGTATAATGGCCCACTGTATATGGCATTTGTGGATTACAATAAGGCATTCGACTCCATAGAACACCATTGCATATGGGAAGCCTTAAAAACTCAAGGAATTGCCAATAAATATATAAGGATTATAAAAAAAGTATATGCAAACAGCACAGGAAGAATAAAGTTAGAAACAGAAGGGGAGATGTTCCCTATACGAAGAGGCGTGAGACAGGGAGACCCACTCTCACCAAAACTTTTCTTGTCTGTATTAGAGGATGTCTTCAGGAAACTAGATTGGGACCATTTTGGAATCAACATCAGTGGAACGATCTTGAACCACCTAAGATTCGCTGATGACATAGTACTCATAAGTGATAACCCAGCAAATCTTCGCATTATGCTTCGAGATCTGGCACAAGAGAGCAAAAAGGTGGGACTGACCATGAATAAAACAAAGACCAAAATACTAACAAACAGATCCCGAGTAAATATTAAATTAGAGGAAGAAGAAATAGAATATGTAAATTCCTATATTTACTTGAGCCAAATAATTGCATTTAACGACCAAATGGACTCTGAGATAGAAAGACGGATTGCCAACTCATGGAAGAGATTCTGGACTTTGAAGGAAGTGTTGAAAGGCGAACAGTATAACATGGCCATAAAAAGTAAAATATACAACACCTGTATACTACCAATACTTACTTATGGGTGTCAGACATGGGCAACAACACTAAAACAAAGCCAAAAACTCATTACTTGTCAGAGGGCTATGGAACGTAACATACTGGGCATCACCAAACGAGATCGCAAAAGGGCTGAGGATATAAGAAAAATAACAAAAGTGGAAGATGTCACATCAAAAACAAAAACCCTGAAATGGAGGTGGGTAGGCCAAATGCTTAGGGAAAATGGAAACAAATGGACAAAGGATGTAACCCAATGGACCCCTAGATTTCAGACTAAAAGAAAAAGAGGAAGACAAAGAAAACGATGGTCGGATGAAATTAGGAAAACTGCAGGTCCATTATGGCAAAGAACTGCCTTATCTAGAGAAGAGTGGAAAGAGTTGGAGGAGACCTTTGTGTCCCAAAGACACGCAGATAAATGTTAACATTTATCTTTTATAATTTTGTTAATCAACATGATTTATGTCAAACATTGTTAACTTTATCAGCAATAAAGGTTTAATAATAATAAAACTAAAATTTATATTGTAAAGGTATAAAATATATTAAAATTATTATCCAAATTACAATCACAATCTCTTTAATTCTCCAAAATTATTTTTGGAAATTAAAAGCAGATTTTGTTTTCAATCACAAACATATTTCAGGTTCCTATTCTCCAAAGACAATATGAAGGCAGCATTCGATCTTGATGGCATATACGAGGAGTGTAAGAAGAAGCTCGCAGATGCCAAGTCTAACAAGAAGACCGAGTAGACCGTAGTAGACCACAGTAGACCGTTGTAGACCACAGTAGACCGTAGTAGACCATAGTAGACCAGCCCTCTTGACTAGGCAGCTTTCAAACAACTTATCCAAATGGTTATTAGATTTACAGCAAAACAGGATGGCAGATATTTCTTTAAACAAAATGGTACATAGCATAATGAGTTTTATATCTATGATGTAACAAAAGGCAGTGGTGGCCCAGTGGTAGTGCGGGTTCAAATCCCGGTCTCACACCACACACACTCTGATATTTTCATGTGCGAATCATTTCTAGCATGATCACCACTTGTCTAACGGTGAAGGAAAACATTGTGAGGAAACCTGCATGTCTGTAAAATCAAGCAAGTTTTCGTAAGACATGCTCAGTCCGCCAACACGCACTAGGCCAGCGCGGTGGACTATGGCCTGATCCCCCTCGTACTGAGGAAGGCCCACCCCCAGCAGTGGGACGTTAAAAACATGATGTAACATTCAAACTAGATTGGATCAGAAAATTCATTCAATTCAATCAGATTCTCGCGACTGGTTCTTTGCTCCAATGTAATTAGAACGTTATATCATTGACAGAAAACCCATTATACTATGTACAATTTTGTTTAAAAATTTCTTTCCAACAAATTTTGACGATACGGCTTTAGCTCAGATTGTAGTGTCCCTGTTTGCTGTGTTGGTCGCGGGTTCGTGTCTCGCTAGGGGTTTTTTGTGAAGAGCACGATTTATGTACTCCAATCATGGGTGTTTATAATTATAATATGTATGTATTTAAAGTTATATAATATGTGTAGTGTATCAACTATCTGGTATTCGTAACACAAGCATCGTAGCTTACCGCGGAACTAGAAAGCGCTGTGTGTACTAATGTCCCCATATATTTTGTTTTGTTGTAATGTTAATTGAGCGTTAATAGTTTTTGAAAGCCGTCTCGTCTTTGAGGAAGAGTAGAATAAGCTGTTTTTCTACTATATACTCGTATATGTATAGAATATTGTATAATCATTTAAATGTATCACCGAACTAAGCACGACTAAAGGCTTTAATGCATTTTTTTCACATAGCTTAGTTTCTCAATCAATGACATTAATAAGTTTATTTTATGTTGTAATTAATTTTGTACCCAAATTCTTTAAAATATATGTCAAATTACTCCTTATAACATTAACTATCTACCAGTCAAGGTCCCTTCAAAATCGGTCAAGCCGTTTTGTAGATAAGTGCGGACAAACGGACAAAAATGTTAAAGTCCCAGTATATACTCGATACTCGTAATTAATATGCATACTGTAATAATAATATAATGACATTTACATTTAGAAATAAGCTGTTTTCTTACAAAGAGACCTTTTTATTTTAATTATCTATAGTTGAGTAGATCTGATTTTTGTTAACCCTTTAGTATTATTTTTGTGACTGTTTATTTTATTATTAAATAAGAAAAATGTTTTTTTTTTTAAGTTTTTTTTAGTTATGCTTCTTTAGACATGTTATGAAAAAATGAAGGGAGTGAAATTTTAAGAACCCTCATACAAAAGTTACAAGTTGAAGCTGTCTGCTAAACCGCTCATTATTTATTAAATTTTTCAAATTTGAACTAGTTGACGACACGTTTGGCTCAGTTGGTAGTGACCCTACTTTCTGCGCCAGCGGTCGCGGGTTCGAGTCCCGCTGGGGGCATTCATTTGTTGACCACGAATGTTTGTTCTCCAGTCATTTAAAATTTATATATGTAGTATATTAACTATGTGGTATCCGTAACACAAGCCTCGTAGCTTACCACGGAACTAGATAGCGCTGTTGTAATAATGTCCCAACATATTTATTTATTTATTTAACTGAACTTTATTGACTGCTAACTATGCTTTTCCAGTCTTTTTATTATTTTATTGTTATTAATTATTTGCATGCAATTAAAAACTATTTTTTAATAATGCCAAAGAAGTATGTTCAACTTTCCATTATTTTACTCAATTTTACCTTTAAGTTGTAAAAAGATGATATTCAAATTTAAAATTTTTTATTCAGCATTCAATTATTAAATTTTATTAAACGTCATGAGTCTACCATCAGTTCTGAAGAATAAGCGTCAGTTCTGTGAAGAAGTGGTGAAGGAAACTCAGCGGGACTGATATTATTTGCAATTATATAAATAGAAAGATATTGTAATGCAATAAATATTGTAATCAAATATTTTTTGAAAAGAGCAACTGCTGAGTTTCTCGCCGGCTCTTCTCGGCAGAACAGCATTCCGAGTCGGTGGTAGCTTACTCCCAAGTCCCAGACTTACAGACTGACATTTCATTTAAATTCTATATAATAATGTAAAAGTGACGATTCAAAAGAACTTGTAAAGTCTATTTGAATAAAGAATATTTTGAATTCGTGAACTACTGACTAATTAAAAAATATTTTTTGCAATAGTTTTATAAGGTTGAAAAGGCCTGGAAGAGGAGGTACATCATTCTCAAGACGCCTGTCTTCTAAATAATCGTAAATAGAATAATATTGTTTAGCACAAACTATCTTTCGCATTTTTTTTAATTTTTTTTTCAGTTTATTTTGTAATTGACAAGTCAAAACTAATTATTTTTTGTGTTCAAATTATTGTTTACATATTTATTACTAATTTTAGATTTTTTAAATAAATAGTTGTATGGAAATTACAGTTTTTTTTTGTAATCTGTGGAAGCTTGTTTTCGTGAAAGAGACGGAAGCACTGACCTCTATAATACCACTGGACTGGCTGTTCCAAGCGTTTGACAGCAATTTTTGTGTGTCCATTTGAAGCGCCACTAGCGAGAGTCCCGAGAACTAATTTTGACGTATATTGCAAATGACAGCGAGAAGTGTTTGTTTACTGTAAAGTAATTTTGCATTTTCGTTGTTAATATAACACAAGTAGTAATTATGATGATACGGTTATTGATTAATAAAAATAAAAAAATAAAAATCTTTATATCGACATCATTAGTTTTAGTACCACGAACTCTCGCTACGTCCGACAGCGGCGGACAGCGCCAAAATGGCGAATATCAAGCAGCCACAAAAGCACGTTGACAACAGCCAGTCCAGTGGTATTATAGAGGTCAGTGGTTTTCGTGAAAGAGACGGAAGTGTGTAACTGACAGCTGAAAGCGCGCCATTTATTTGAACAATGACCGTGGTAGAGTTGGCCGTCTTGTTTATAATTAGTGTCTCCTTTTAATTTAATTTTTTGAATGGGACCTATTTTATTTCTAAAATAAAAGCAAAAGAATCTGCCAGTGAAAGTCCCATCAAAAGCCATTATGGATATTAGCTGGAAGAAACGGACAAAAATTTTAAAATTGTGTTTTTCTCATAATATTTTATTCTAAATTTGTCTGAATATTGAACATTTTTCGGAAAATTTTATTGAAAAATTTTGTCACTACTATTAATACAGAAGACGAATCTAGTTTTTTTTAGAATTTTTGTCCGTTTGTCCGAGACTGCTTCACGAGATAACTACTGGACAAATTATGATGAAATTCAGTATGATGGTAGTAGATTTTTGGAATGCCTTCTTAGACCATACCGGGGTTTTAAGGCACACAAGAATTTGCGGCCTTGTGGGAAATTAAAAAAAGTTACACCGTCATTTAATCTTTGAACTTTTTTTATAACTACCAAGAAAAATCTATCCATTGGTGAAAATTGCATGGAAATCGGTGAAGTCGTTTTTGAGTTTAACGCGAACAGACAGACGCGGCGGAGGACTTTGTTTTATAATATGTAGTGATAATTACATAGCACATATGCATTTTGTAAAAAGCTGTTGTTGTTACAAACAGACACTTCCGTTTTATTTAAATAGATGAACATCATTCATATAAAATATTTAGAAATAAAATGTTCTTCTCCGATTCCGGCCACCGCGGCGCGCCGCCATTGAGACTAGCCAACGACGCGGGACATAATATAGTGCAGCTCGTGTACGCGCAGACAAGTGCACACTCCGTTCCTTATCACTCATACTCCGGTGGGACGACTGCTCCACACGACCAGTGATAGCTGCGGCGCAGGAGCGACGGCTTAACATGCTCTGCCTCGGCACGGGGGTAACACACCGCCAACTTCCCAACTCGGGTTGTTACTGAGGCTCACTAAACAGCAAGACTCAATAACTAAACTTGGCCCCGACTCGAAACCAGGACCTCTCGATGTGCGGCCGTACATGCTAGCCACTACACCACCGAGGCAGTAAAAAAAAATAAAAAAATATAGGTATGTATAGTATAAATAAAACAAAATTAAGACTGACTAGATAACATTTATTCTGATCAAAGAAATAAATTATTTACAACATTAAATACACAAAAACTCAAAAGCATAATTATATAAATACCAGATCAAATTCAAGAGGTCTAATCCACATTTTAGAAAAAAAATCTATATATATATATATATATATATACATATATATATATATATATATATATATATATATATATATATATATATATATATATATATATATATATATATATATATATATATATATATATATATATATATATATATATATATATATATATATATATATATATATATATATATATATATATATATATATATATATATATATATATATCGTCGGCATCAGTGCAGGACCTTTTAACTACATGTTTTGGTGAAAACATTTTTTTCGTCAAAATGATTAAATTAAGTATCCCGCCATCTAGTGATGAAACGATAAACTAGGTTGTAAGCACGCTTGGTCGGTAAAGCAGTACAATCTAGTACCTTCTAAATAACAATAATTGCTACAAATGACACTGACAATGAACCTAGTATAAGAGGGACAATGCTGACCGAAAACCCCACAAAAAGAAAGCGCTCTAAAGAAAATCAAAGAGTCCTTAATAAGAAGAAAAGAATGGAAGGCCAGAAATATGTGGGGTTTCGTAAACCAAGAGGGCAAAAAAATACATTAAATGATACAGAAAGAAGCGAAAGAAAATTATTACCCAGATGTAATTGCAGCAAAAAAGACACTAAAGTCACAAATTCGACGAAGAAATGTTATGAGATAACCGAAGCAGATCGACAGGAAATATTTACAAATCTATGGTCTAAAATGAACTGGGATCAAAGAAAAGTTTTCGTGTCTAACACCGTCTTCAACCGTGAAGCTAAACGTAAGACTACTGAAGGAAATAGCAGACGTAGTCATTCTTTAGCTTACCATTTGCAAATAAGGAATAATTTATTATTTGTTTGTAAAACCATGTACTTAAACACAACTGGACTGGGTCAGTGGTCAGTTGCAGATTGGTCGGCTAAAAGCCAGCATGGTGTTATAGAACAACATTCAACAGCTGTGGCCTCCAGAGCCCCTAGAGAAAACAAGAACACTGATAAGCTTGAGTTTCTAAAAAAATTCGTTAATCTTCTCAATAAATTACCCAGCCATTACTGTCGAAAATCAACAAAAAAAATGTACTTGGAACAGACGTTTACTACTTATCAATCGCTTTACAATGTTTATAAGTCTAGTTGTGAAAAAGAAGGCATAGATGCCCTAACCATTAACAAAATGAAAGATGTACTTTCAGAAATTAATGTTTCTTTGTTCAAGCCTCGTAAAGATCAATGTGACGTGTGTCTGGCCTATACTAACGGACATTTACCAGAAAATGAGTACGAGGTTCATCAAGCTGAAAAGAAGAAAGCAAGAGACGAAAAAAGTAAAGATAAAATCAGGGCTTTGGAGGGTGAATGCCATGTCTTAACCATGGATGTCCAAGCTGTTAAATTGTCTCCGATAACGAAAGCCAATGCTCTTTACTATCGGACTAAGCTATGTAACCATAATTTTACAATCTACAATCTTGCCACAAGTGATGCAACATGTAACTGGTTCGATGAAACTGTTAGTGACGGCTCAGCATCAACTTTTGCTACTTTTTTGGTTCATTACTTGGAATCCAATTTTCTGGGAAAGGGTGATAATCGCCCTATTATAATATACTCTGATGGTTGTACAGCCCAGAACCGAAATGTAATAATGTCCAATGCACTATTAAGTCTTGCCGAAAAATATGATGTTGAAATAATTCAAAAGTACCTTACCAAAGGACACACTCAAATGGAGTGCGACTCCGTCCATAGTACTATTGAAAGTGCGTTAAAAAATCGTGACATCTATTTGCCCAGTGATTATCATCGTATTTCTCAGGAAGCAAGAAAACGAAATCCGTATGAGGTTTTCGTGCCAACTTTTGATTTCTTTCGTGATTATGGATACAAATCCCTGTTAAAGCATACATCGATACGCCCTGGTCGAAGTGTTGGAGATCCTGTGGTTGTTCAACTCAAAGCTATAAAATACACCAGTAAGGGCATATCTTACAAACTGCAATTCGATGAAGAATACCGTCTGTTACCACAAAGACCAAAAAATATAGACCTTGCTCACGCTGAATTTCCAAAATTACATTCTGCTCCTTTGTCAGTTACTGAGAGGAAGTTTAAAGATTTACAAGAGATTAAAAATGTGATCCCCAGGGATTGTTGGCCATATTACGAGTCTCTACCCCATCGTAATTAAAAAAGTTACTTAAATTAGATTGAATTTAATTGTGTTCATATTCTTTCATTAATAATAAAATTACTTAAAAAAATATTGTTTTATTTCTATGAGTAACACATTACCTTGTATCTACATAAATTCTATCAATTTAGTTACTGCATTTCCATGTAAGTGCATTATTGAATTCTTTAATTTGCTTTTGCAACTCAAATCCTTATTTATAACATGGCTATAAAATAAATAAACGAATAATGTGAAAAAAGTTGTATTAAATTGTTCGCATCGCTTTTAAGAAAGTTTTTATCGTCTACTGTACAAAATACTTTTTTGCATTTAGAAGGTCCTGCACTGACGGCGACGATATATATATATTATATATATATATATATAAAAGAAAGTCGTGTTAGTTACACTATTTATAACTCAACAACGGCTGTACCGATTTGGCTGAAAATTAATGGGGAGGTAGCTTAGAGCCAGGAGACGGACATAGGCTACTTTTTAAAAAGGGCTGTAAAGGGCTGAAATAGGGGATGGAAGTTTGTATGGAAATTACGTCATTTTTAAAGCTTTAGAAGCTTGATTTGACGTATCAGTTATAACCGTTGCCATTGTGCGTGCAATGGTAATTAAATCAGAAAATATATTCCGGGTGGTGCGAAGTAAATATATACAACACTTACCTAGGGACGAACCCGAGCGAAGCGAGGGTGAGCATCTAGTTATAATAAAAAATACTACTTATTTGACCCGACAGATGTCGTGTCCATCATATTCCTACTAATATAAATGTGAATGTAAGTTTGTATGTTACGCTTTCACGCGAAAACTACTTAACCGATTATCTTGAAACTTTGTACACATATTCTTGGAGATATTATAAGTACTTTTTTACTTTTTTTTTCTGCTAGGTACTGCTAGTTGTAAATAAGTATACAATTGAGTATCTTATATCAAAAGAAACATTATTTTTCAATTTTTTATAGCATTTTTATTTATTTATTGTACCTTAATAAAAAAAATAACTACAATGGTCCAGCCATTTTGACTAATATACAGTATTTAATTCTTATTTTTATCCTACAAACCCAACCTGCTTCGCTGGGCTTAAGTGAAAATAAATTAAACGGTTTTTCTAATTTTCTAATAAAATAAAAGTAGCCTAAGTTCCTCCTTATAACATTAGCTATCTACAAGTGAAAGTCCCGTCAAAATCGGTCCAGCCGTTTCAGAGATTAGCCGGAACAAACAGACAGACACACAAAAAAAATAATTTTTTGATGCAAGTACCGTACTTCCCATACTTTCACATGCATTTAGTGAAAAGCTGTTAATTTGAAATTAAAAAGCAGATTATATTTATATGCATAGATTTGAGTTTATAATGAACATTTGATTTATTATACTCTATAAATGGCCACCGACTTCTTACTGCTAGGAACCTTTTTGTTTTTGTCATAATTAAATATATTATAATATTATGAAGTAGTAGAAGTATTCTCTGCTGCTTTGGAAACCAGCTGTTCCTTCTAAATTTCATCAAAATCAGTTCAGCAGTTTTCTCGTGATGTCTAAAGTTGTTCAGCAAAAAATTCTAAAAAGTAATAAGTTGAGACAAAGGCCTACTTACAATTCTCGCTTTTTTAGAAATTTTCTCTCGCTAAAGGGACTAATCCGAGCGAAGCGAGGGCGAATCGCTTGTATATATTAAATACGACTAACAATTAGAGAAATTTCTTATATTTAAGCTTATTTTTAAGGTTACAGCACAAACATGTCGAAAATCACTTCAATCACAGTGGAAATGTTGAAATATCTCAGCTGAGGCTCTTCTTCCTTCTTTGTAATGGCAACAAATAGATCCTCTTCCCGTAGTACAACTCCTAAAACAATGTTTTTAAGTATAAAACACAAATTATGTTGCGACGTTAAAACAGAGCGCCATCTAGTTAAGAGTAAGCTACGAGGCTTGTGTTACGGATACCAGATAGTTTGATATACTACAAATATATAACTTTAAATACATACATGTTATAAATATTAACATCCATGCCTGGAGTACAAACATTCGTGCTCAACAAATGAATGCCCCCAGCGGGACTCGAACCCGCGACAGCTGGCGCAGAAAGTCACTACAAACTGATCCAAACGTGTCGTATTTATGTTGGGACATTAACACAGCGCCATCTAGTTCCGTGGTAAGCTACGAGGCTTGTGTTACGGATACTAGATCGGATACGGATCGCATTCTAATAAAAATCATTACTAGCAAAGCTTCACTTTGTGAGAGCTCGCGTAGTTTTTCTAACGGGTAATAATGTTACAGCGATGTTAACTCTTTGGTTTTCTAACAGATGGCGTTAGTAGTACAATAACATTCTATCCAACGAACACAAAATTGTTAATGTTCAATTTTTAATGACTATAAAATTATATTTTTTGACAGATAACACATCTAGATATGAAGTTAAATTAGTATGTTAAAGCACAAATCTATAGGCGTGATAGTTTTTCAGTAAAGTGTACCACGAAATGCTCAGGTTGTGGGACAGTGTTAGACCAGTAAAAATAGCCGTTTTTTTTGTCAACCTCGCACTAAATTTCCGATCCAATATTTTTCTTTTATACGATTTAGGGTCACTTACTGAGCATAAAAACACAAAATACTAACAGATCCAGGTGGTGCGTCAAGCGCCATCTTGAAACTAAGCTTTCGGCCAATATCTCGGAAACTATGCATTTTAGAGCAAAAGTTATTGAAACCTGTTATAGAAAATAAAATTCCGCATTCTTTATTTCTTGTAAACTTTTTTGTAAAACTTACCGTTTACGATGTATTAAACATTATTAACTAATCGATACAGAAAAACCGGTTCATTAAAACCGGTTCATTAATTAATGAACCGGTTTTTCTGCCAAATAGCCATTCACGGTTTTGGTTTGCCGGACGTTAATAACCCTCCACCCAGGTGAAAGACCGTTGGTGGGATAATGAGAACCCATCACCACCCACCTTTGTTTGCAGGCTTATGTATCTCCTGATATACCAACCACTCGTCTACCAGCCTGGGCGAGGTGTCGAGGAGCACCTGTAAATTGAACTCGGACACGGCGTGAGACCAGTGTCCGAATACTCCAATTCCTAAAAAATATAAAAGGTTATATTGTAAGAGAACAAAAAAAAAGATGCCTTTTATTAATACAGCAAACATTGTAGATCTTATTCAAAATTTTAATAGATCAATCTGTTACATCAGTTATTAATATCTATAAGCATTATAAAACAAAGTCCTCCGCCGTGTCTGTCTGTTCGTTCGTGCAAAACTCAAAAACTACTGCACCTATTTTCATGCTGTTCACCAATGGAAAGAGTGGTTCTCGAGCAAGGTTTTAGTATATAATTTGTCAAGTATTTTAATTTATTTTGTATACATTGACGCGAGAATAAAATGCAAGCGCCGCTTCGCTAGATGCAATCGCCGACCCTACGCGCACCGTCTTGCCTACTGTTTAGATAATAGCTCTTACAAGAAGCGAAGAATTTTCAACGTTCTACCACCAATTCATATTTTTTAATAGTGATTAGAACGCGGGCGAAGCCGCGGGCATTGTTAGCGTTAATATTTAATATTTACTAATTATTTTTTTTGTTGTCATTACCAAAGGGTCTTGGAAAATAGTAAGGAATGTACACGGCGTCAATTCCACACGTCACCGAGCTGAAATTGTTGGAGTCTGTCTGATAGCTTGGCCTGAAAAAAAAACATAGATGTAGATTTTATTAATGTCTTCTCATCATCATCATCAGCCCTTTTTAATATCCCACTGCTGGGGGTGGGCCTCCCTCAGTACGAGGGGGATCAGGCCATAGTCCACCGCGCTGGCCTAGTGCGTGTTGGCGGACTGAGCATGTCTTACGAAGACTAGCTAGGTTTTCTCAG
The DNA here is from genome assembly GCA_951802675.2 of Boloria euphrosyne. Taxonomy (NCBI): domain Eukaryota; kingdom Metazoa; phylum Arthropoda; class Insecta; order Lepidoptera; family Nymphalidae; genus Boloria; species Boloria euphrosyne. The sequence goes on from OX637895.1 coordinate 837,930, forward strand.
ACATGCAGGTTTCCTCACGATGTTTCCCTTCACCGTAAGACAAGTGGTCATCATGATAGAAATGATTCGCACATGAAAATATCAGAGGTGCGAGACCCGGATTTGAACCTGCATCACTCGGTTATACAAGCGACGCGTTACTGCTGGACTACCACTGCCACTACTGTCTTCTCATAATCCTTACTAATATTATAAATGCGAAAGTAACTCTGTCTGTCTGTCGCGCTTTCACGCCAAAACTACTGAACCGATTTAAATGAAATTTGGTGCACAGATAGTCTAGACTCTAGAGCCTGAGAAAAGACATACTTTTCAAGTCGAAAAAAAGGCTAGAAGGAGTTGAAATAAGGGATGAAAGTTTGTATGGAAATTACGAAATTTTTGAGCTAGTAGCTTGAAACTTAATTTAGACTTTTGATTAGATATAAATAAGTAAGACATTCAAAGTTTGTAAAAATTTTATACTAAAGGGGGTAATTTTATATAAAGGGGGTAACCAGAGATGAACCTGAGCAAAGCGAGGGTGAGTCGCTAGTCTTTATATTGCTGTATAACGAAAGAACTTTATCATACAAAAATTTCATCTAAATATGTTTAGTTTTCTCCAATACATTCTTATACAGACAGACAAAAATACTGAAAATTATACATGTAGTCATTTTATCAATAATAATTACTATTTTAATAAGGTTTAAACAAGAATATTTAATGTACAGATTTAACTCAGGATATTATTAGACTACTAACTTGTCTTTCCTAAGACTTTTAAAAATTTTTTTCTTAATACTTTCTTAGGTTTATGCAAACATTCGATATTATAAATGAAACTATATTTTTATTTTCTCAAAGATTTACTTTGATTTTTAGTTCCCATTTGAATTCATTTATAATCTTTTTTTTCTATTATAATTATCATATTCGTATAGGTTTCATTTTTAAGAATCCCACTGCACTGCAATTAAGATTGTTAGGGGATCAGGCCATAGTCTACCACGTTGCCACAGCATGAGTTGGAGGACCTCAATTGTCTTTTGAGAAGTTGCAAGGTTCTCTCAAACATGCATGTTTTTTCAAATCTAATATAGTTTCTCTCTCATGTCATGTTTCATGAGAAAAAAAAACAAATCAATCATTATTTAATTTGTATTTTTAAATATAAAAGACCTATTATATATATTTACTTAATTTTAACAGATTGTAGACATTTGGTTTATATTTTTAAACATATTCATGACTGAAATTGTTAAAAGCAACAGCCAATTTATTTCTGAAAACTATTATAGTCTCGTTGTATTTCTATCTATTGTAATTGTAAGAAATGCATTGAATTTCTAACAAGATTTTGGTTTAATATATATAACAATCTAAAGTTGTGATAAAAACATTAAATGTACCCGAAAACCAGTTTACCTTCAGATTTACCTGACAGTATCGGACACGTACAGATCTGCATCACCCTTTAAGGACGTGAGTTTTACCCATACAGGGCCAAAGTGTCTAGATTGCCAATATGTAAAGTTTCCAGCCTCAACACTCCCGTCTATTGAATGTAATAACAGATGTTTTACTTCTTTTCCAGCTTGGATAAAACCTAACAATATGGAAGATAATGTGGAAACGATAATTATTGCTAGCAAAATAACTATGAATTCTCTTTTCATTGCTTAAATTTGTTACTATTTTGCGAAAAATATACAATCTCCGGGAGTGCCGGTTGGGCACAGGTTATTTCCCCAATGTCGCGTAGAATGGAGAAGACTATATAGACTGATCGGTGAATACGAAAAAACAATCACAAAGATTAAAACTAAATATATAGTATAATAGAAATATACAATTTCACGCGTAACAAGTTTTATTTTTATTTGACGTGACAGTTTGACAGTTGACACTTGTTGACACAAATCTATGACATTACTTAAGCGTTTAGAAATATTTTTTGACAAGCTTAGCTTCGTTTGTACAACTCTACTTACTCTGCCAACAGTCACGGGTTTGAGTCCCGCTGGAGGCATTTATTTGTGTGATGATTGCAAATGTGTATTACCCATTTATAGGTGATTATATTTAAAATATGTAAAAAAATATGTTAGGACATTTTACACACAGCACCATCTAGTTCCGTGGTGAGCTACGAGGCCTGTGTTATGAATACCAGATAGTTGATACACTACAAATTATATATAAAATGGAATGCAGCTAGCATTCTTGCCACTATTCCACGCGGACACGACTTGTACAGTAATAATTAAGTGTACATTTGCTTTATATATAATATAGTAAAGTTTATTTGTAATTTCCTTTATTGTAAATATAACTGCTAGTACTTTTGTCTGTAAATGGTAGGTGCTAGTTTCAAAAAGACAAAGAGGGCTGAAGAAATCATTTATTATCTGAACTAATCGGGCAATGCCTGAATCAAACATTTTTGAGATAGCAAGATGACGTAGTTACAAAGAAACATGTGTTTTGATATAAATCACAGAATTTTATTATTAGTATTTGAAATCAGTAAGCTTTGAAATTTAGTTTTTTAATTTAATAAACTTAGGCTGACCCTCACTCCGTTCATGTTCGTCCATACTCCCTAGGTACACTTTAACAAATAGTATTGATATCTTAGAAATTGGATATGCTTCCGCAGTAAAAAGTACCCTATATATTGAACCGGATAACAAACCATACCAATTTTTATTAAAATCTTTGTAGGGAAGGAAAACACCGTGAGGAAACTTGCATCTGAGAGAAACTAGCTGGTTATTGAAAGACATGTGAAGTCAGCCAACCTTCACATGGTCGGCGTTTGGGCCGTGCCGTGCTATGATGCAAAGATGAGGCAGTATTTGAAGCCATCTTAAACTTAATCCTAACCTTGTACTCAGCGCCTTGTAGCTACGGAAATATAAAATTATCGGGCGGCTTCCTCACGATGATTCTTCACCGTAAGACAAGTGGTAATCATGTTGGGCATGAGGTACCATGTAGACCAGGACCTGAACCCAATTCCTTGGTTTTGAAATAACTGCTACAAGGAAAAATAAATGTAGGTATATTTGCACATAATTACTTGCAATATTGGTACTTTTATCGCAACGGAAATCGCTGATACCACTCTTATCTCTGACTGTGAACTGATAACTTATCTATAAGTTATTGTACAATTATTATGAATTAAATGTGTTCGTCATGGAAAAGATTATGAGGAATAGAAAACATGTTCTTTACGAATACTATTGTATTATAAAAGATAAAAAAATATAAATACACACAATCGAATATAAAAAGAACGTAAGTATGTAAGTATTTGTGTAGGTAGAAAATTCCAGAACTGCTTATCTCGTACATTAAACTGGTAGGTCCAGTGGCTGGCTTTTCCTTCCAATCATCTTGTCGTTGTGGAGGGGCTCTGGGTGTTCGGCAATCCTGTCGGGCGCGAAGCCAAGAAACGTACTGTTGGGTCACTTCGGCGGGCGATGAATCATGCGAGTTGTCCAGATATTTATCTGATAAAAAAGAGGACTGTGGAGCAATCCCTTGGCTGTGTGGTCTGCTTCGACAGACGTGGCGTCGTGGTTGATTGCGTCGGAGGAATGTTTTGTTGGGTTTTAGTAGACAGTACTGGCTTTTCTAGTCGGTGAGCTGTCGATTTGTGGGGAAACCCAGACGTGTTACGGGTGCTAGTGCGTATGTGGGACTCCTGCCGTGAGAAGCACAGCAGCCTACCTACTAAAAATCACAATAATAATCCCTTGCGCACATGATAAGCCGAAGGATCGCTTGCTCATGCAGGTGACACACCTTAATGCATTTCCTTAACGATAAAAAAAAGAGAGAGGTTGATTGGTAGCTTATTAGCATCTGGCAATCCAGGGTCTACTGACGTGGCCACTTTAAAAAAATCCAGCATTACTGCTCATTCGTTCCGTAAAAACCACTACCGACTACGAATATATTTACGTCAGTTTTTAACTATAAATTACGTGCATGGAAACGCTTACAGGCAAGTTTGACCTATTATGGTTCTGAGCTAAAATTAAATATTGAGTCAACGCCAAATGCGTGGGAGGTGTTTTTCGTTTTTCTAGATTTTTATATAAGCAAATGCATCTTCTATTACTAGTGGCTTACCCCTGTTTCGTTTGTTGGCAAGAATTGGTCTTAAGTGTGTGTTTTAGACTTTTTTCTAGTTTAAGTACAATTTTTCTGAATAAGGACAGTTTTGTGGGAAATTAAAAAAAACTTAGGTAAAGCTCTAGGTAATGAAGCTTCAATTAATGAAATAATTTTGTTTTTATTTTAGAATCAGAAACTTAATTAAATATTAAATTACTCTTTACATCCATACCTATAGTTTGTATTGTAGTTTGTACTTGTTGTGGCGAGGTTGCAGGTTTGATTCCCGCTGGGGACATTTATTTGTAGACTACGAATTTTTGTATTTAGAGTTATATCAACTATCTGGTATCCGTAACACAAGCATGTAACGTAGCTTACCACGGAACTAGATGGCACTGTATGTCCCATCATTATTATTTATTTTTAAAGCACAATGCCCTAAAAGGCAAAGGCAATTCAGGATGTGTTATTTTTAATTTTTTTAGGCTAAGACTAACCACTGTATCCTTTATCTGACCCAAATCACGAAGTCACGGTATAGCAAGCACCAGGTGCTTACAACATCTGTTGAATTGCCAAAACATTCATTATAAACGCTCAAATAAAAAATAAGGGGGAAAAATTCACTTTATTTTTTCGTTCAAAAATTCTGTTTTATTTTTTAAAGTTTTAGTTTTTTATTAACAGAATTTTTTGCCTTTATTATTATTAGTAAGGCAGTGCTTGCCTAGTGGTAAAGCGCTCGCTTGAATAACCGAGAGCGGATTCAAATCCGGGTCACGCGATGATTATGATTATTGATTACTTGTCTACGGTGAAGAAAAACATCGTGCGGAGACCTGCATGTTTGAGAGAACCTAGCGAGTTTTCGACAAGCGTGAAGTTCACCAACTGGCACTAGGCCAGTGTGGTGGACTGTGGTCTGATTTCTCTTGTATTAGGGAGGCCCAGCAGTGGGACGTCAAAAAGGGCTGAATACATTCGAAGGGTACAGGGGCAAAACAAGAAATGTTACAAAATTATAATTTTTTAAATTAATCTTGCAATCTATAATACGCGGCAAAATCTTAATGTTTCCATACTTTTCAACTTTTTTTAATTTTATGTGACATTCCTTGTTACGCCCCTGTACCCTTCATTTATATTAGCAAGGTTCTCTCTCGACTCCACCCGCAATGAATTATATCGTACCCCTCACGACTAACGACTCACCCTCGCTTCAGTTCAGAGGTAGAAAAATAGGTAGAAAAATATAAAAAACATCCCTCGCTTGTAAACTGATTAATCCCCTATTTGGACTTCTGCTGACCAGCTCCTTTTGCTGAGAACGACCTGATGGAACCAGTTATTGTTCCTGTGAAAATGTATACACATATATGAGTTATAAGTTTTCACTACACAAAATGTTATAAATGAAACTGCCTTTTCAGATTTTGTCGAGGATTTATTCTGATTTTTAGTTCCCGACGTTTCGAATGCTTTACAGCAATCATGGCGGACTGATACACGACAAAACCCGAAAAGGTAGTTTCATTTACGAGTATATTCGCGTAAACCTAAGAAAGTACAACGATTTTGTTTTAAACGTGCTTATTGCATAGAACTTTCGCATAAGTGACCGCATCACGAGAAACCCACTGGACAGATTTTGATGAAATTTGGTCTGATGATATCTGGTTATCCGGGTCAGGATATAGGATACTTTTTACTGAGGAAATCTCACGTTTTGCACGAATATCACATCCGCTGAGAAAGGATAATACAAAATACATCCTTGCATTTGTAAAAGTAGGATATGTGAAATGTAGTACCCGACTACAGCAAAGTAAGGGTTAAGAGTTTTTTGAGTTTGACTTAAAGTGTAACTAACTCTAAACTCCAAATTTAACCCAGCCTCTCGGGCGTAGGCGTAGTTGAGGAATGTTGACTATCACACGCATCAATATGACTACATCAGGTTATCACAAAAAACAGTTTCCCGGACGCTCAGATGTGTTACGTAGTCGAGGAGACAACCGTCACAATCTTCTATATTATATATTTATAGGAATAAAATTGAACTGTCAGTTTTTAATGTCAAATTAACAGCTTTTCACTAAATGCATATGAAAGTATATACGGTACTTACATAAAAAGTCAATTTTCCAAATTTTTGTCTGTTTGTCTGTTTGTTCCGGCTAATCTTTGAATCGGCTGATCATACTTTGACGGGACTTTCTCTCGCAGATAGCTAATGTTATAAGGTGTAACTGAGGTTACTTATATTTTATTAGAAAATTATTAGAACCATTTAATTTATTTTAACTTACGGCCAGCGAAGCGAGCCGGGTTTGCTAGTACTAAAATATGTAAATCAATTTAATAACATGTGCCAAATAGCATCGTATCAGCGAAGTAATTTTAGTAGTTAAATATACTCAATGATTAATTATTATTTTCAGATTTGATAAGGCAGGTGGCCCAGTGGTAACGTGCTCGCTTAGGAAACCAAGTGAAGCGGATTCAAATCTAGCATGAAAACATATTGAGAAAACCTACATGTTGTCTTACAAAAACCAAATTTCAAAAGACATTCCGGCGCTTAATTAAGCTTCGTTAAGCGCAATTGGCCTGCGTGGTGGGCCTTGTTCGCATTTAAGCCCAGCAGTGGGACTATGCCCTGCCTACTTCACCTGCTCGTGGTGCATCCTGCTGTACAACAAAACAGGCCCTGGCGACCGAAATAGCGGCGGTATAACCATACAAATGCTGAAATCAGCGAAAGATTTTCAGCTACTGCGGTCAACAAACCCACCTGCTAAGCGTGGTGATTACAGCAATTACTCCCTAAATGAGTGACAGAATGGGCTTAATAAAATAAAATATTTTATTTAAAACGAAAGCTCTCTGCCTATATTGAACCTGTTTCTTAAAAAGTGTGTTATAAAAACATCGAACAGCTGATGCACCTTTAACTTTATATTTGATTTGCTGTCTCACTTTCTCCTATATTAGTTCAATGAAAGAGGGGGATGGAAGTCTTTATATCTTGCATCTCCTTTTTACGGTAGCAACGGTACGGGTTAGAAAGAGATAGTTGCGAAATGAGGGTGAACTGCGTGGGAGCTCGAAACGTGTAGGAAGCGACTAATAATTCTATGGAAAAAAATCATTTTAGCTCACAAAATGTCTTAAATGTACAGAAAATCCTATTGATATTATGCAAAAGCATGTGAAAATGTATAGCTTTACACGTAAAAAGTACTGAACGGATTTAACAGAACCCATAATTACAGAAAAGCACACGCTTCTAATATTAATTTTGTCGAATTTTAACCGCTTTTATTACTTTTACTTTTCGCATAAGTGACCGCATCACGAGAAACCCACTGGACAGATTTTGATGAAATTTGGTCTGATGATATCTGGTTATCCGGGTCAGGATATAGGATACTTTTTACTGAGGAAATCTCACGTTTTGCACGAATATCACATCCGCTGAGAAAGGATAATACAAAATACATCCTTGCATTTGTAAAAGTAGGATATGTGAAATGTAGTACCCGACTACAGCAAAGGAAGGGTTAAGAGTTTTTTGAGTTTGACTTAAAGTGTAACTAACTCTAAACTCCAAATTTAACCCAGCCTCTCGGGCGTAGGCGTAGTTGAGGAATGTTGACTATCACACGCATCAATATGACTACATCAGGTTATCACAAAAAACAGTTTCCCGGACGCTCAGATGTGTTACGTAGTCGAGGAGACAACCGTCACAATCTTCTATATTATATATTTATAGGAATAAAATTGAACTGTCAGTTTTTAATGTCAAATTAACAGCTTTTCACTAAATGCATATGAAAGTATATACGGTACTTACATAAAAAGTCAATTTTCCAAATTTTTGTCTGTTTGTCTGTTTGTTCCGGCTTCGACATGACATTCCGGCGCTTAACGAAGCTTAATTAAGCTTCGTTAAGCGCAATTGGCCTGCGTGGTGGGCCTTGTTCGCATTTAAGCCCAGCAGTGGGACTATGCCCTGCCTACTTCACCTGCTCGTGGTGCATCCTGCTGTACAACAAAACAGGCCCTGGCGACCGAAATAGCGGCGGTATAACCATACAAATGCTGAAATCAGCGAAAGATTTTCAGCTACTGCGGTCAACAAACCCACCTGCTAAGCGTGGTGATTACAGCAATTACTCCCTAAATGAGTGACAGAATGGGCTTAATAAAATAAAATATTTTATTTAAAACGAAAGCTCTCTGCCTATATTGAACCTGTTTCTTAAAAAGTGTGTTATAAAAACATCGAACAGCTGATGCACCTTTAACTTTATATTTGATTTGCTGTCTCACTTTCTCCTATATTAGTTCAATGAAAGAGGGGGATGGAAGTCTTTATATCTTGCATCTCCTTTTTACGGTAGCAACGGTACGGGTTAGAAAGAGATAGTTGCGAAATGAGGGTGAACTGCGTGGGAGCTCGAAACGTGTAGGAAGCGACTAATAATTCTATGGAAAAAAATCATTTTAGCTCACAAAATGTCTTAAATGTACAGAAAATCCTATTGATATTATGCAAAAGCATGTGAAAATGTATAGCTTTACACGTAAAAAGTACTGAACGGATTTAACAGAACCCATAATTACAGAAAAGCACACGCTTCTAATATTAATTTTGTCGAATTTTAACCGCTTTTATTACTATTTAATAAAATAAATAAATAAATTACTAATTGCTTTATTCATTTTTAATGTGTTTAGTTTTTATTTTTATGATTTTTTTTTGTGTATATTTGGTAGGTCTGAGAATAGGTTGTAGGATATTTTTTATTCACCTACGTGATAAGGGTGGCCAGCTCCAGATAATTTATTTTTAATTTTTAAACCAAATTTTTATTTTTCACTGTTTTATGATATGCAACAAAAAATGCCAAAAATTAACCCAAAATTTTCATTCTTTTACCATATTTTTAAAGGCAATTAGCGATAATAACGCAGGCGGAACCGCGGGATTTGCTAGTAATGATTATACTTAATATTATAATAATACAATAACTCACGTAGTCATATCTGTACATTAAATATTTTTTGGAAAATGTTATTGAAATAATCATTATTATCGATACAGAAGACGAATTTAGAATATTTTAAACTTTTCATTGTTTGTGACCGCAGCACGAAAACCACTATAGTAATTTTGATAAAATTTGGTCTGATGATAGCAGGTTTTTCGAACCTAAATCCTACATATATTTGTTGAACCGAAAATAACAGTAACCTAAGTTACTCCTTATAACATTAGCTATCTGCGAGTGAAAGTCCCGTCAAAATCAGTTCAACCGTTTCAGAGATTAGCCGGGACAAACATACGAACAAACAGACAACTAAACATTTAAAATTTATTTTTTGATAGTAGATTTATAACTATATACGGTATATACTTTCATATGCATTTAGTGAAAAGCTGTTAATTTGAAATTACAAACACACACTTCAATTATATTTATATGTACTGATATAAGCCTACATGATCGTACCTCACGTATTTCTATTTAGTAACGGTTATCCGACCGAGTGTAATACATTGTTTTCGCTCGTACAAACCAAGTTACGACACTCGCCTCCCAATTTTTGTTTCATAACATATTCTTAATGCGCAATTCGTTCGCGATAACATAATATTTCATGTACATAATAATATGTATATATCTCTTACTGAAATTATACAAATAAACAATAGTTATCATGTTTCTAGCTGGATTCTAAAATAACAATCCGCCATTTGCATAATGCGGCCGAGTTTAATAGTCATAGTAACGTATTGGTAGCTTTTGTGCGTGTTGACATTTTACTCTAGTCGGGTTATAACCCAACCTCCTTGTTTTCGTTTCTTTTTTTTTCGCTACGCGGCTATGGACGTGACGCGGACATACAGCTGCCTATTCATTTTGTTGCGACTGTTTTGTAGTAATAATATTTTTTTTTCATAATTATTATAAATATGTAATGTATAAAATGAAGTTTACTTTTAAATATTAATGAAAATACTAGTCAATAAATGCTATTTATCAATATATTTTTTATTACGGTGGTCAATAAGTTGACCGAGAAAGAAAAAAGGAATAAAGTAACAATGAAATAGGTTTTAGTAATTATTATTACTTCTATACTTCTGAACACAAAGAAAAACTTGCCATTTTCATTATGCAGCAAAAATAATAGTGTACGTAACAATACTTAAATAGGTTGTAAAAATAATCACATACTTAATATGAAAGGCGTTTATGAATGAATATTTTGAGTTATTGTTATATTTAAACGCTAATTACGTTATTTATAATAGATTTGGGACTTACGACAAATTTTAAGTTTATCTTGGTACTTTACTAATACTCATTTAATCCTATGATAAGCATTTGCCAACTAGTTACAATTGAACAAATATGTCATGTTATGCTAAGCCCTTAAGGTAAATGCATTTTTTTATAGTAAATTAATTTTAGTTAAGCTTTATCAAAACAAAACTTATTTTTAAAACTTTTATTTCTAATAGTAGTCGTGAACAATTAACATAATTATTCTCAGCAAATGACATCACCAGCTTGAACCCTCGGTAGAGTTGTTAATTAATCTATGAAATATTGGATAGGATTTTGTAGAATCCATAGACGATAAAGTAATTAAAATGTGGCATAAACTTAAACAATAATATGTTGAAAAAATTGAACCAAAAAAACTATATAAGTTAAATCCCCATTTAAATTAGGATATCTTTAAATAAAAGACGATGAATAATATTATAAAGATATATTGAATAAAATTTATAAAGGTAATCATTTAAAACTTAATAGATTCATGTGAAGAGGTATGCTTCATAATATTAGCGATTCAATTATGTAATTATCATTCTCATCGTGTAAATGGCAATCAAAATTATAAACTTTGTACTAACAATTATATTGTATAAATAAATACATAATCTACACTTCACGATTGGGTAGAATTCTCTTTTTAATATACATATTGCAAACCTTTGCAAAGATGAATTTCGTTTGATTTAATTTTTTCTACTCAGTTACAACTTAGAGCAATAAGAGGCATGAACGAATTTATCTTATTACATATTCCTTGAATAGGAATTTGATTGTGTTATCGATCTTTTTTTATAAGATTTTAAATGCAGCATATAATTAATGAAGTATTTATAATTTATACACATATTACAAAACAAATCAAAATATAATATATGTAGGATTAAAAGATTTCATTGTAATATAAAATAAAAATATGTTTAGCTTAAAATTTATTTATCAATTCAGATTGTGTAACTGATAAAAAATAAAACAAAGCTATCAAAATTAATCAGCGATAATTTATTTTAATTACACGACTTACAGTTTACAGCCAGCTTTATCTCCCCACTGCGCATTCGTACGCGCAGCCGCCATTACGGTATATATACCACGCGCGCTAACGACGTCACGTAGTCGAAATCGAGAGGTGAAGGTGCGAAATGGAAAGGTGGCGTCCATGTGTTGTTCAATTAATCGATTATCACCGGAGCTAGCAGTGCCGTCGACGTTTTAGTCGTGAAAGTTAAGCAGATAGTGTTTCGACGTGTCATCCGCGCTGATCGACAGCGGTTCGAGGCCGAGGATTGCGAGTCGACACGAGCGTCCCGCGGCGACCATCTTGTACACCAGCGCTCAGCCCCGAATCAAGCCACATAAAGTGATAAGTGAACTGTCCGTAGTTATTGTAAAGCTATTCTAAAGCGTATAACGCACAACCGTCGGGCCCAAATGAACTGCCAGGTTCAAGTTCAGCAGCAAGTTCGGGGGCGAAGACGCTGCACCCGAATGGTGCTACCAGCAGCACTCGGCGCGAGGCGCGATAGAGAACGGGAGCGTCGGGAGGAGCGCTACGCTGCCAGCAAGTGGGGCGCCGCCCCAGCCGCCGCCGCCCTGCCGCCTCCGCCCACGCACTGGCGTCGCGAGGGCCGCTGCCGACCCGAGCCCGACCGTGCACTGCCACTCAAACTACTCCTCAACGTCAGCGCTTCAGCGTAGACACCGCCCGTATGGACTCTAGTGTTAGTGCCCGGGGGCGCAGCCCGACGCCGCCACGCGCCGCAGGGCTGCGCCCCCGCCTCTCTCGTGCTAAGTTTTTTATTTTGTAACGCGAAGCGCGTCGACGACGCGCGAGGGGCGGCGTCGCTCGGTGCCTCCGCGCGACTCCGCCCCGGCGTCGACTAAATTCCGGCGTTAGGTATTATTTTGTGAAAATTTTAGTAGATAAGTGCAGACGAGCCCTCGCCGGCTCGCCGTCGTCGCTCTCGCCGCCTCCCTTTTAAAATACGAGAAAAATACAAAAAAAATAACGGGATCGGTTTGAGCATCGGTGGCGGGCCGGCGGCGGACCGTATCTCGGCGCTCCGCCTCGTCGCCGTCGCCTTGCACCCACAAACGGCTATAAGGCGCTCCTGTGATTTTTTTATTAGGGCTTCGGTCCGGCGCGGCGCTCTCCCTTCGGTTAGTTCAATGTGGTCTCATCCGATGTAACTCTACTTAGCGCCGGGGAGGGTGTCGCCCGCCAGCCCGCGCCTTCGCCCCTTGTGGCTGCAAGGCGCTAAACGTAGCATTATTTTTAAATGACACGTTATAATATATTTTCCGATGGCCGGCGACGGGCGGGCTCCGCTAGTCGTATCGTTTATTTATCTCGAGACCAATGTATTTTATTTGTGAACGTCGGGCGGCGCCCCGGCGAGAGGTCCTACCGGCGCCTTCCACGCGCACTCACCTCGCTGTCAGAGAGCTTTAAAAAATTATTAAGTGTGCGCCGCCCCGACGTGGTAATTCTAGTTGTAGTTAAAGTAACGATACGGTGAAGTAACCGACTGTTAAAATTGGAAGATTATATATGTTAAACAGAGTATATTGATCTCATGGGCTGCGGGCGTACGCCTGTAGACCTTCTGTGATGTACAAAAAACGAGAATATTTGGAATTTTACAAGTTTTTTATAATTAGTTTGTAAAGTATACTTTTAAGTGAAGGTGGTGCGTCCCGCGCCTGAGCGCTCGCAGCGTCCTCTCCTCCCCCTCCTCATCCTTCATCCTTCCCGTCCCAGGGCTCCCAAAAGAGCCCGCCAAATGTTTCAATGTCTCACGGCATATGAACGTCTAAACTGCCACTCTGTGGTATTTTCAGCTGAAGAACCAAGTAACGAAGAACCAATTAAATTTGATTTATTGCCAACGCCAAGATGAATTCAAGACCCGGTCTTCTTCAATTGCAAGAACATTGGAAGTAAGATTAGTGTCAGGACCTGGTGAGTTGTAAGCGTTCTTGTTTACATTTTTGCCTTTAAAGATTGTAATTCAAATTTTTGAGATGGCACATCTGTATGAGGAAGCCACTAAACAGATTTGGATGAAATTTGGCCAAAACTCATGAAAATCTGTTGCTGGTAGTCCAGGTCAACATGCAAAATACTTTTTACTGCAAGAAAACATCATTTTTGAGATATCTATGTATGGGTTTAAGATAATCGCACATCTAATATATAAAAATCTCTCGTCACAGTGTTTGTTATCAAACTCCTCTGAACGGCTTTTGGTATTCTTTTTTTTTGTGTATTCTTGGTAGGTCTGAGAATAAGTCTAGATGAGGTAGGTTAAGGTTAGTTGTTATTAAAATTTATCCCCAATAGGGAAAGGCAAAGGACTATAGTCCATACAGCCTAGTTAAGGTTAGATTTCCAGATTTCTTATTTTTTTATGTTTAGACAAATTTTTTTCTATTTTTAATGATTTGGCATCTTAAAAATTATTTAAAAGCCTACATTTTTAATCTACTACCAAATTATATTTTCTAACAGTGATTAGAATTGCTTGTAAATAAAAAAATTTAACTACTTAAATCAAATCTATATATATATAAAAATGAATTGCTGTTCGTTAGTCTCGCTAAAACTCGAGAACGGCTGGACCGATTTGGCTAATCTTGGTCTTAAATTATTCGTGGAAGTCCAGAGAAGGTTAAAAGGTTGATAAATATGAAAAAAAAAGTTTAGGTCTTTTATTAATCAATTGAGGCAGTACGAAGTCTGCCGGGTCAGCTAGTTCTTTGGAACATCTTATTGAACTGCTCATTATTAACATAGATCATTGAATGTAGAATTTCTGGCTGTCTGTCTGTGACCACATCATGGAAGAACCACTACAGATTTTGATGAAAGGTATGAGGCTGGTTATCTGGGTCAATATCTAGGATACTTTTGTACTGCTAAGAAACTCCTCATCTTTTTTCTTGACTTATAAAGAGTATAATATATGTAAGTAAATAATAATATTTTTTTTTTGTTATTGGAGTAAATTGATTCAAAATTTATAATAATAAGTTTATATCATAGGGCCTTATTTAAAAAAAAAACAAGTGATAGAAATGGAAGAGAAGCAAGTACATACCAGTCTTAAATTATTACCAGCTCCGAGGACTACTTACTGATACTTCAATAATATGGTCTCCGTCCAGGAAGCCTAAAGGTGAGACCGCACTAGGCGTAACTACACTGCACTGCAGCGACGCGACACGGCACTGCAAAATATTCTTTGTATGAAATAGTATGAGGCATACCGCACTACGCGGCAGCAGCACTACGCGACACGGCACTGCACGGCAAAGTTGACCAACTCGCCAAAAATGCCGCGGCGTGCTGCGTCGTGTAGTTCCGCTGCCGCTAGTGCGGTATAGCAAGCGACGCGACACTGCACGCCAATCAAGTTCCTTGAACCTTTTTAATAATAAAATGTAAAAAATATGGTGGGATATTTTAACGTATTTAATTTTTTTCTAATTAATTTCATTTCATAATATTTCATATTTAATTTTTTTCTAATTAATTTCATTACATCTAAATAAAAATATAAATACAGTTGAACAAACAATTTGATTGATCGAACAGTATAAAAAATAATACGCTAACTTGTAAAAAAATTATTTTTACTTTTTAAAAAGAAACATTTATCGAACAAATAATAATTTTTGAAGACCAAACGATTGGTTTATAAAAAATAGTCATAATATTTTTTCAGCCACCAGGTTGCTTATAAAAATGGCTCTATACGAAGAACGATTTTTAGTTTTACTTGTTGGCCAATATCCAAAGATATAATATTATGATCTCCAAAATGACGTTGAATGAAAAATACCAGTAAAAATGTTAGTTTCATCCATCGTGCTCAAAGGTTGCCGAACTACTGAAAAGCAAAATTTGTCGCGTAGTGCCGCGCTAGTGCGGTATACCTGTTTTTGCAGTGCCGTGTCGCGTCGCTGCAGTGCAGTGTAGTTACGCCTAGTGCGGTCGCACCTTTACTGGAATCCTATCCTAATCTTAGCTTAGTCTGAAGGAATTTATGTGGAGGTTTTATCCACACTGATACCTCTAATTTCTAAAGGTTAAAAATATAGCTTTATTTTATTTCTCCGTTTACATAAATATTTTTTTACCTTAACACAGCGCCATCTAGTTCCGTGGTAAGCTACGAGGCTTGTGTTACGTATATCAGATAGATATACTGCACTTATAAAACTAAAATACATACATCTATAGATATAAATAAAATTAAAGTGTTTGTTTTTAATTTCAAATTAACAGCTTTTCACTAAATGCAAATGAAAGTATATATGGTTCTTCATCAAAAAACTATTTTTAAAATTTTTGTCTGTTGTCTGTTTGTTTGTTCCGGCTAATCTTTAAAACGGCTGGACCGATTTTGACGACACTTTCACTTACAGATAGCTAATGATGTAAGAAGTAGCTTAGGCTACTTTTTAACCGACTTCAAAAAAGAAGGAGGGTATATTTTAGAAATTTTATTTGTTTAGTTAGCGAAACCCCTGGCTTCACTGACGCTAAACCTAAGGACGAAACCTAGCAAAGCGAGGGTGAGTCGTTACAAACGAATTCTTTTATAATAAAAATTAAAAAATATCTACTAGTAAAGTCTCGTTAGAATATGTACAGCCCTTTCAAACAGATAGACGGACAAAAACAAAATCGTGTCTTTTTCATAGAACCCCTAATATCACACGTGCTACATTATTTCAATCAGTGTGACCTCAGACCCAACTAGTTAAGCCCCAACTATTTGGACAAAACTAGATTGTCCGGGGCTGAACTAGTTTATCCTGACACTTTGGAGAAACTAGATTAGCGTGGAATCTGTTTTGACCAGTAACAGAAACTGTTTAATGAAGCACTTTTTTTTTTATGGGACAAAGGGGGCAAACGGGCAGGAGGCTCACCTGATGGTAAGTGATCACCTCCGCCCATGGACATCTGCAACACCACAGGGCTTGCAGATGCGTTGCCGGCCTTTCAGGAAAGGGAGGGAGGGAGGAGGGAGAAGGACGGGAGGTGGGATGGGGAGTGGGCCTCCCGGACTCTCACTTACCGGACGAAACGCGACAGCATAGCTGCCACTTCACGCCGGTCTTCTGTGAGAGAGTGGTACTATACGGGGCGTGCCGGCCCATTCGGCTGCTACCCGAAAGGTAACAAGCTTGGCACTACCACTTGTAAAAGCACATCCTTTAAATTACATTGATACACACTAGTAATTCCCGAGGTACCGCCCGCTTTCTAATCCCGGTGGTAAAGATGAAAATTTAGGGTTATAATTAGTTTTTGATGCCAAATCATAAAAAAATAAAATATCTGGAGACTGCCACCTTTATCACGTAGGGGAATAAAAGATAACCTACGACCTATTCTCAGACCTAACAAATATACACAAAAAAAATCATAAAAATCGGTCAAGTCGTTTCGGGTTCGAACAAACACTGTGACACGAGATTTTTATATATTAGATAATAATATTCTAACAGCTATTAGAATCTGTACATTGAATATTTATTGGAAAATCTTATTGTTATTGATACAGAGGCCGAATCTATATAAAATTTTTGTCTGTCTGTCTGTCTGTCTGTCTGTAACCGCATCTCGAAAAGACCAATAGACAGATTTTGATGAAATTTGGTATGAATCATCATATTGGTTATCCGAGTCAACATTTGGAAACTTTTTAAAGCGGGAAAATATCTTATCTAGATTCTAGATGCTCATAATTGTGAATTTTTATATTATGATTACTAGCCCCCGCTCCGTTCGGGCTCGTCCCTATGTACATTTTGAGGGTGATATCATCATCATCCCTTTTTAACGTCCCACTGCTGGGCACGGGCCTCCCTCAGTACGAGGGGGATCAGGTCATAGTCTACCGCGCTATCCCAGTGCGTGTTGGCGGACTTCACACGTCTTACGAAAACTTGTTTTCTCAGACATGCAAGTTTCCTCACGATGTTTTCCTTCACCGTAAGACAAGTGGTAATCATGATAGAAATGATTCGCACATGAAAATATCAGAGGTGCGAGATCCGGATTTGAACCCGCATCACTCGGTTATACAAGCGACCGCGTTACCGCTGGGCTACCACTGCCTTAGGGTGAGGTGATATAGATCTCAGATATCAGATATTATCCCGCAGTAAAAACTATCCGATATATTGACCCTGCTAACGAGCTATCACCACACCAAATTTCATCAAAATCTGTCCACAGTGGTTTTCTCGTCATACAGACAGACAGACAGAGAAAATTCTAAAAACAATAGATTCGGCTCTGTATCGTTAATAATGACTTTAAAATAGTATTTCCAAAACATATTCAATGTACAGCTTCAACTAAGTGGAAACGGAAACGAAACATCAGGAAAAAACCTGCATGTCCATAAGAATCTTAATAGTTCTCTGTAAAGTACATACTTTATAGTTTATACTTCACCTCATTAACCGACTTCAAAAAAAGGAGGAGGTTCTCAATTTGTCGGGGACTTTGTTTTTTTTTATGTATGTTCCCCGATTACTCGACGATGGTGGACCGTTTTGGAAAATTCTTTTTTTATTTGAAAGGGTATAGTTTCCAGTTGGTCCCATAGTCACCAAGTCACGATCTGATGATGAGATCCCAGGGAAATCGAAGGCAACTCTCAAATTTTATAGGCACTTATTACGTTTTTCATATATTTTCTAAAGCTGTTCAAGTATTGGCGTCTGATAATCATCATCTCCTGTGGTTGAGCTTATGATGGAAGGTACAACTCCTCAACGGTTAGGAGTTAAAAGAAAATTCTTTCAATATTATACGTAATTATATTTAAATAAACAAAATACGTATCTACTTTCCACTAAAAATAGTTTGAGTATAATTATTCGTACTCATCACACAAATGATTGCCTCCAGCGGGACTCGAACTCGACCAGGCGCAGCAAGAAGGATCACTACAAACAGCAAACTGAACCACGTGTCGTTCAATGTTATATTTTAATATAAGCGCGAGGAAAGCCGCGGGTTTCGCTAGTAAATGTATACAAAATCTTGACAAATTATATACTAAAACCTTCCTCGATAACCACTCTTTCTATTGATGAAAACAGCATTAAAATCGGTGCAGTAGTTTTTGAGTTTATCGCGAACAGACAGACAGACGCGGCGGAGGACTTTAAAATGTAGTGATTGCTTTCTAAAATGAAAGGTAGGAACAGGAAAATGGCAGGAAATATAGCTTATCTGAATACTGGTTATTTTATAATTAGTGTTATACCTACGTGCTTACTGATTAACTTGCGTTTTATATGCTGGACAGTACATATACTTAAATAATTTCAAATTAACGACACATTTGGCTCAGTTGGTAGTGGCCCTATTTTCTGCGCCAGCGGTCGCGGGTTTGAGTCCCGTTGGGAACATTCATACGTATTTAAAATGTATATATGTAGTAGAATGCGATCCGTATCCGATCTAGTATCAGTAACACAAGCCTCATAGCTTACCACGGAACTAGATGGCGCTGTGTGTTAATGTCCCAACATAAATGACGACACGTTTGGCTCAGTTGTTAGTAACCCTACTTTCTGCGGCAGTGGTCGCGGGTTCGAGTCCCGCTGGGGGCATTCATTTGTTGAGCACGAATGTTTGTACTCCAGTCAAGGATGTTAGTATTTATAATATGTATGTATTTGAAGTTATATATGTGTATTGTGTAGTATATCAACTACCTGGTATCCGCAACACAAGCACGTAACGTAGCTTACCATGGAACTATATGGCGCTGTTGTAATAATGTCCCAACATATTTATTTATTAAATTAACAGCTTTTCACTACATGCATATGAAAGTATATACGGTACTTACATAAAAAAATAAATTTTTAAAATTTATCATACTAAGTAATGGAGAAGTTTATTATAAGGTTATACTCTATAGAATAATAAAAGGGAAAAAATAAATAGGGCAAGCGAAGCGAGACCTAATACTACCCCACAACCTAAGCATTTTGTGGTACACTTTACTGAAAAACTATCACGCCTATAGATTTGTGCTTTAACATGGTAATTTAACTTCATATCTAGATGTGCTATCTGTCAAAAATATAATTTTATAACCATTAAAGAAATGAATATTAACAATTTAGTGTTGATTGGATAGAATGTTATTGTACTACTAACGCCATCTGTTAGAAAACCAAA
This sequence comes from Boloria euphrosyne, assembly GCA_951802675.2. Lineage (NCBI taxonomy): Eukaryota > Metazoa > Arthropoda > Insecta > Lepidoptera > Nymphalidae > Boloria > Boloria euphrosyne. Next base: position 857,625 of record OX637895.1, read on the forward strand.
GAGTTAACATCGCTGTAACATTATTACCCGTTAGAAAAACTACGCGAGCCCTCACAAAGTGAAGATTTTTGCTAGTATTAAAAAAATAGAAATCTCCATTAGGTAAGGATCGACCAGAAGTTTCCTTTTCACCGATCCAGCTTTTTTCATATGACGACAGAAGTCTTAAGTAATTAAAAGATTAAACATCTCTAAAAACACGGTTTTCTAAAATAGGTAGGTACGATATAGGTCATTTAATATCAGCTAATAAATTTTATATCGCAATACAGGTTATCGTAAATAGATTGCGAATGCCCTCAAAATTATTATGAATATGATACACGATTACTAGCGTTTTCTCCTTACTTCGCTTTGGATTTCTGGATACATTTTAACGGAAATGAATGGAATAGAAAAAGAAATACTTAAAGCAGCCCTGACGCATCCCTATAAACAGAGCCGGCGTTAGGACTACGGCGCGCGCGGCGCCTCTGTAACGATAAAAAGTGAGACCTAAAAAAAAGTCTTCTCCACAGTTAATCTATAATACATTTACGGATTTTACGCGACACCCACGGCTTTTCGAAGAGAATACAATATTTAGGACATTAACGTGCCCCCTAACGCCGGCCCTGCCTGTAAAACAGCAAAGAATTATTAAAATTAGCCCAGCCATTTTGTCAGTTTTAACGAGAAATTTATATTGTAGGTAAATTAATAAGTACTTTATTAATTGTTTTACTTAACACGTTATCACCCATTTTAAAACAAAACAAACTTTAAATATACAATCCTACGGAACCCTTCGGTATGCAAGTCAGCTCGCACTTATCAAATATTGTATTTTAATGTACCGCATCTAAATTCACTCGCATCCTAAGACCTTACGTATTTATTATTAGAGCGTGGATGATTTCAGCAAGATTCTTTCTTGCGATTTTACTTTATTTATTTATTTAAAGTAAATTGCCTCCTCACGAAGAATTTAATTTTAAGGTTCTTTATTTTTTAATAACCTTTTGAATATATGTATGCATTCAGCCCTTTTAACGTCCCACAGCTGAGGGTGGGCTTATGTTCAACGAGGAGGATCGTAGTCCACAACGCTGCGCGTTGGTCAAATTCGGACGGACTGCAGTCTTTCGAAAACTTGCTAGGTTCTCTCAGACATGCAGGTTTCCTCACGATGTTTTCCTTCACCGTAAGACAAGTGGTGATCATGATAGAAATTATTCGCACTTGAAAATATCAGAAGTGCGAGACCCCGATTTGAACCCAAGCAATTTATTATTTTGCTAATGTTATGTAAGCAATCATTTATTTCATATTGTTTATTCAAAACAAGCGATAAAAAATTATTTATCTATCGCGTGTATAATAATGTTTTAACACAGTGATAACTAATAATACAAATAAAGCTGTGATAATAATTCAGTGTTTTTGTTTCTCATCGTTCCACTACGAACTTACTATTTAGGTAAAAGTCTGAGAAAACCTAGCAAGTTTTGGAAAGACATGTGAAGTCCGCCAACCAGCACTAGGGCAGCGCGGTGGACTATGGCCTGATCCTCCTCGTATTGAAGGCATGTGCCCAGCAGTGGGACGTCAAAAAGGGCTGAACTCAAACCATTTATTAGGGTGAGCGAAGCGAGTCCTAACACTATCCCACAACCTGAGCATTTTGTGATACACTTTACTGAAAAACTATCACGCCTATAGATTTGGGCATTAACATAGTAATTTAACTTCATATCTAAATGTGCTACCTGTCAAAAAAATAATTATAGCCATTAAAAAAATGAACATTCACTATTTAGTGTCAATTGGATATAATGTTATTGTACTACTAACGCCATCTGTTAGAAAACCAAAGAGTTAACATCGCGGTAACATTATTACCCGTTAGAAAAACTACGCGAGCCCGTAGCCGTAAGATGCTACACAAAAATATACAACTTAATCAATGGACTCGGTCAAAAAGTAAACAAGCAAAGATGTTTTTATTAAAACTATCCAATATATTTGGACAAGTGTTCAGTGACGCTTGTATAGTACGATTCAAACTTAATGGCGTCTCCGAACATCGTACGTTCCGATGTGCAGATCGCAATTTTTACGTATCAGCCAATCAGCGGGACGTCGACTTGACTGTACATGCGCGTACCTGCACTCGCGGCTAACTTCCGAGCCGCCATTAAGTTTGAATCGTACTATAACAGTATGTGCATACATACATGATACATACATACGCCACGAGGAAGTAAATGAGGCCGACATTTATTTATTTATGTAAGTTCTTGCGATTCAACCTCGCTTCGCTCGGGTTCGAAGCCACGGGTTCCGCCAGTTAAACTAAATAAAATTTCTATAATTTTTAAAATTATAGCTTTCTTAGCTGGTTAAAAAGTACCGTAAGTTACGCCTTTAAATATGCTATCTGCTATCTCCAAGTGAAAGTCTCGTCAAAATCGGTGCAGCCGTTTCAGAGATTAGCCGGAAAGAACAGACAGAGAAAAAAATTTAAAATTGAGTTTTTGTTGCTAGCAACAAAAACAATACTAGTACCGTATATACTTTCATATGCAATTAGTGAAAAACCGTTAATTTGAAATTACAAACAGACACTTCAATTTTATTTTTGTATGTATAGACTTATATGATTAACTTTTAAACAGGTGACATTTTGTTTTCAAATGTTTCCGCGAGATCACATGATTTTGTGTTTGTACTGTAATATTAAATATTTCTGATGTGATGTAACCCCTCAGATTAATACGATAGTAATTATGATATACTGGCGACTGCACTCGCTTCGCTTCGCGTTCGTTCTTAATTAAAAACAAAAACGATTTATCCCACGGGAACCACATACTATTCCGGGGTAAAAAGTAACCTATGTTACTTTTCCAGTTTATAATCTATCTTGGTTCAATTTCATCCATATCTGTTCAACCGTTCTGACGTGATTGAGCAACAAACATAATATTAAGTATGAATTCTCACTTTTTTATTGCGTTCGTCCCTAGGTTTAGCTTCAGCGAGGCCACGGGTTCCGCTACTTAAAAAAAGTAAAATTTCTAAAATATACCCTCCTCCTTTTTTGAAGTCAGTTAAAAAGTAGCCTAAGCTACGCCTTATAACATTAGCTATCTGCGAGTGAAAGTCCCGTCAAAATCGGTCCAGCCGTTTCAGAGATTACCCGGAACAAACAGACAGACAAACAAACATGTTTTATATTGATTTTTTGATGCTAGTACGGACACTTCAATGTTATTTATATACGTATAGATGTATAGTTAGGGCGATGTCTTGAATGAAACAAATTGCCTATACGTTTTTCACGTTTAAACCGCCGCGCCGCCGCTTAAACCAATTTTGATAAAATTTTATCAAGGATATAGGTTGCATCTTTGGGATAGCTATAGGCGTTTTATCCCTTAAATTACGTACCAAGCAAGTGAAACCATGATCAAACAGTAGTTTAGAACATGCATGCGACACGTAACGCTCGCAGTCAACGTCACGATGACGCATCGCTTCCTCATGCGTCATGCCGCATGTGGTGATACCTCACTGATAGTGGGTTTGTCTGGTGTAACTTCTTGGAATTACTACAATCTACTAGAAGTCATTGTAGTAGTAAAAATGTAGTATAAAGGTAGATGTTTTGTAACAATTGAATACTACCGCTTGTCTTACGGTGTAGGAAAACATCGTTGAGGAAGCTGAGGTATCCAGCGTAATGGAGACTATATAGCGTGATCTTCTTCGCATTGAAAAAAGGTCAATACCCAGAGAAGTTAAAAATGATAGAAGGTCATACATACATGATTACATAATACATGATTAATCCCTACTAATATAAATGTGAATGTAAGTTTGTATGTTACGCTTTCACGCGAAAACTACTTAACCGATTATCTTGAAACTTTGTACACATATTCTTGGAGATATTAGAAGTGACAAAGGTTACTTTTTACCAAGAAAAAAAATTTTTTACGAAAGATAAAAAAAATGTTTGTCAAAAAATCTCAAAATCTAGCAACTTCAACGCTGTCTAGCATTCCTAAAATGAAGTTCCAACCCTGAGTATTGTAATACCGTTGCACTGTTTTACCGACGATCACGTTGACACGTCAATATCCAATCCAATTGACTATTATAGTTACAGCTGTTTAGAATTTTTCTATATTTATTCTGTTTGTCTTTTTTTTCTGTCATCATAATATGAGACTTAGAACTTTTAACATTTTTGTTGTTGTATTTCTATAAAGAATATTTTTAAGTTTTGGAAACTTCATTGTATGTAGTAATTTTAAAAATTGGTTCATTTCTATTGTAATGATCTCTGATACTTATTTAATGGCTTCAATAATCGAAGCCGCGAGTAAAAGCTAGTATATAATAAAATTCCAACTTATTATTACGAGTATTATCTATACAGACGCCGAATCTATACTTTTTGTCTGTCTGTGTGTCTTGGAAGTTGGAACGCATCACGTGAACGACTGGATAGATTTTAATGAAATTTTGTATGATGAAATTATAACTTTTGGTACGAGAATATCCTCCCATCCCCCTTCCACCATCGGACGACCCGACGAACGGCTGGTCTCCATCCTTACGTCGTGGACATTTCACCCGTCCGGACGAAGTGTTCGCTTCGTTATTTATTATACGTGCGGCGAAGGATTGGAACAGCCTGCCTGCTAGGTGGCTACTGAATTAGTGCGACTTACCATGTACCACTGCGTTACCACTTACCATCAGGTGGAACGTAGTCAAGCACTAATTCAGAATGAAATAAAAAAACTCTCGTCGCTGAGAAATATTATGAATTATCCATTATAAAGTTTAAACGTACTCGTAAGTCGTAACTTGGGACGAATGTTAGCATTTAACACATTTAATGCGCGGCAAAACTAATATGAAAGGTAACTGTTGCTAGACTGGTTTTCCCGCGCACGGAGTTATAAAAACGTCTTGTTCATGGGAAATCACGAGCAGCTTCCGGTATTAATTAAAAATAGAAACGGGTTATTTAATTTAAAATATATTTAAATAACTATAAATTATAATATATAAGTACTCTGTATTATAACATTATGTAGTTCGATACGTACTTGGTTAATTTTTTACAATTAGTTTTCTTTACTAGTTTTTACTTTTATCTGTGTAATAAAATTCTAACTTAGTCGAATCTGTACATTGAATATTTTTTGGAAATTCTTATTGAAATAGTAATTACTAATTAATAATTATTATCGATACAGAGGACGAATCTATAGTTTTTAGAATTTTTGTCTGTCTGTCTGTGACAGCATCACGAGAAAACCACTAGACAGATTTTGATGAAATTTGGTATGATGATAGCTTTTATTAAAGGATAGTTTTTACTAGAGATGAAACGGATAGTGGTTTGGCCGGACACCGGATACCGGATATCCGGCCAGCTACATGGCCGGAGCGCCGGATATCCGGCCGTTTATATTATAGAACTTCTTTGAAAACTAAATTAGAAAATTGCTTTAATCCTTAGGAGAGAATCCAAACTACCTAATTGCTACATTTTTAGACCCAAGGTTCAAGTCATAAGAGTATATAAAATACTCTTACGACGAATCTTCTTCTGAAAGTAACACATCATCGCCGTATTTAACACCTGCTAAACGAATGAAAGAAGATGAATCTGGATCCAACTTCACATGTGAAGCCCATGACACTTTTTGGAACTGTTTCAATGAAGTTTGTTTTTTTTAAAGGCATCTCGAATCGGTCGCAATCACGACCCATACATTTGGTGGTCAATTAATTTATATCAGTACCCGCACTTGCCAAGGTTTGCTAGAATTTATCTTTCAGCACCAGGAAGTATTATTTACAGCGAAAGGTTATTTCAGAAGCTGGTCTGGTGTATGAAGTCATGCGGAATCTTCTCTTACCAACAAATGCGGAAAATCGTTGGTAATTATTCATCACAATTTGCCACTTATTAATTTTGAGTACTAAACTAATTAATAAAACAAACATTTTTGACGTGCGATTACAAAAATAAACAGTGTCCAAAACCCATTGTGGTATGATTATCCTTATGTAAACTAATGAGATTTTAATTTCACTATCCGGTATCCGGCCGGATAGTGAAAACGAGGCCGGATAGGCCGGATACCGGATAGTTGCCGGATATCCGTTTCATCTCTAGTTTTTACTGCTGGAAAATATTTCATTTCTGATAAATCTCAACTAACCGTTAAAAACTGCCTGTAAAACATAACACGGTATGTGAAATGTGAGAATTTAGTTTCTTTAAAACGCGAGCGGAGCTGCGGGAAACGCTAGTATAGTAATAAATATATTGGGACATTTACACACAGCACAATGAAGTTCCATGGACCATGGTATCATAGTATATTCTTTATACTATGATGGTATGCTACGAGGAATGCGCTCAGCGGGACTCAAATCCGCGACTGACACAACAAGTACGGTTGCTAGAAACTGCGCATAAAAATCTTTTAATGCTAAATACATTTATACAAAATCAATGAATACTTATGTATAATATAAACAAAAATAACCCAATTAGTACCTTTTTTGTCAATCTATTTTTTACAGCTTTAGTGTTGTCAATATAAAAAAAAAGCAAACAGTTTTTTTGATATAAATAACGAGGTAATAGGTAAATAAATAAATAAATAACGAGGTAATAGGTAAATTCTACTTTCTTAGGTTTACGCGAATACTCGACATTATGCATGAAACTACCTTTCTGAATTTTGTCGCGGATTTATTGGGATGCTTTCGAATCGTCCGCGTCGGGTACTAAAAATCAAAATAAATCCGCGACAAGATCCGAAAAGGTAGTTTCATTTATAGGTAAATTCTATTGATATTTGTTTTTCTTAAATTTTTAATAATTTTAATGGAAGGTTTTCGAACACTAGCGAAGGCCTAGTCTTAAAAAATATCTAGAACATGCTAGACTCGCCCCCGCAAAGTTTATACATTGAGTTCACCACAGATAAAAATATTCAAACGTCACGTCATGAATCATGATCAAAGAACTTCAGCCATCTGCCCAAAAATAGTGTTGCGATCGTATTCATTTTAGTAATTTTATTTTATCACCTTGTTTACGTTTCGTATCTCAGATCTATTTAGATAATCGTATCTTATAATAATACTATAAATTCCCGCGACTCCGCCCGCGTTCTAATCACTATTAAAATAGGGATTGGTACCAGAAGGATGAAAGTAGGGTTATAAGTATTTTTTATGCCAAATCATAAAAAAATAAAAATTTGCTCTAAAAAATAAAAAAATCGGAGGGTCACCCTTATCACGTAGGGGAATAAAAATAGCCTACGACCTGTTCTCAGACCTACCACATATACACAAAAAAATTGAAAAAGATCGGTCAAGTCGTTTCGGAGGAGTTCGATAACAAACACTGTGACACGAGATTTTTATATATTATTAGAGATTAGAAGAATTAGAAAGTGTGTTTATGAGTTATGACATTGGCCGAACAAGTACTTTTTAACCGACTTCAAAAAAGGAGGAGGTTATATGTTCCACTGTATGTATTTTTTTTATGTATGTTCACCGATTTCTCCGCCAACTGTGGGCCGATTTCAAAAATTTTTCTTTTGTTCGGTAGGGTATAGTTCTGAGGGGGTCCCATTATCACAAAATCAGGATGTGATGATGGGATCCCAGGGAAATACAGGGCAACTTTAAAAATTTATAGGCACCTATTATGTTTTTGATATATTTTCTAAAGCTGTTCAAACATTTGCGTTTGAAAATCGTCATCTCATGTGGATAAGCTGATGATGGAGTGTACAACTCCTCAACGGCTGGGAGTTGAAAGGAAATTCCTTTAAAATTATACATACATATAGACTGATAGTTGTGTCCTTCCAGGCTATTACGTTAATATGATAATAGAAGGTAAATCTCATTAACCTGTAGGAGTTAGGTGGAATAATGGACGTGGTTTATTTAAAATCGGTGAAATCCAGCCAAAGCAAAATAACCCTAAATAGATATATATTCGATTAATCTATCAATTTGTAAACATAATCAAAATACCTGGCTGGCACCGACTCCAAAATTAACAAAGTTCTTAAAAGTATTATTTTCTACTTTTTAATTTAGATTTTTTTCTTCTTAGTGCAGATTTTTTGAAGTCGGTTTAATTTTTTTTTTTATACATTTACAAATATTATACAGATATTTAAAAAAAACTGCTTATAAACATTTCCCGCGGCTTCACCCGCGTTCCAACGACCGAAAGCCTGATACTTCGATTTTACACATTTTAAACTATGTGACGTTATAATATGTGTATATATATATAACTTATAGCCTTTCTGGATAAATGACTACCCAACACAAAATTTTTTTTTCTAAGTAGGTACTTATAAGAATCGTATGTAAACATATAAATTTCGTAAAAAGCTGTCAAGTATATGTTACAAACAGACACTTCAGTATTACTTATCTGTACAGTAACATCAATAATTAAAATCGCTTTATAGCGAACATAAGTTGTAACATACATGTATTCAGCCCTTTTTAACGTCCCACAGCTGGGCGTGGGCCTCCCTTCAATACGAGGGGGATCAGGCCATAGTCCACCGCGCTGGCCTAGTGCGTGTTGGTGGACTGAGCATGTCTTACGAGAATTTGCTAGGTTTTCTCAGGCATGCAGTTTCCTCACGATGTTTTCCTTCACCGTAAGACAAGTGGGTTAGATTATGATAATGTTTCGTACATAAGAAATCAGAAGTGCGAGACCCGGAATTGAACTTGCATCCAAGCAAGCGCCACTGGGCTACCATTGTCTCGACATACCCATATTTTGATAAAAGTTATTAAAACGATAGGTATATCAAATGAAATATACAATGTTAAGACATCATTTTAATTTCATTTAACCGTCACGTTTTCCTCGTACACTGCAAGGTCAGGTCGTAGCTGTTACAAAATTATTCATTGCCCGCCGCCATTTGCTAAAATATATGCGCATTCATTTTGGTAATTTCGTTTTAAAACTTCAAGCCTTAGTAAGTACTTGAGTTTTTTAATATGTTGGGACATTATTACACACAGCGCCATCTATTTCCGTGGTAAGCTAAGCTTGTGTTACGGATACCAGATAGTTGATACACTACACATATATAACTTTAAATAACATATTATAAATATAAGCATTAAGCACCCATGGCTGAAATACAAATATTTCTGCTCAACAAATGAATGCATCCAGCGGGACTCGAGTCGGCGACCGCTAGCGCACCAAGTAGGGTCACTACGAACTGCACCAAACGTATCGTCAATTAGTATTGAGTATGTATAATCTTATCTATTATATACATATAAAAAATTGGAGTTGAATCTGTACCTACATTATATATTGTAACAATACAATCATTCACAAAAAGTATCTAAGAATTGCGTATATTATATAATATCTAGTTTTTGTAGTGCGTCAAAAACAGTGAACCGAAATAATGGAAAAAAAAATTACCTATTCAAGAGTATTAAAAATATTAATTTTATTACCATTTAAATTCTCAATCGAAATGTTAAACTAAATGTTAAAAAAGGACAATTTTAATACTATTTAACATAAAAACTAAAAAGACTTGCATCGGCCGGGAATCGAACCCGGGCCGCCCGCGTGGCAGGCGAGCATTCTACCACTGAACCACCGATGCTTGTTATCTATAAACGAATATAACATCATCATCAGAGTTACAAGATCTTATATTGAATTTAAAAAACAGTCAAGAGCGAGTTGAAGTTCCTTAAACCATTTGAGCTAGTGTTTCTAGCTTAATAATTTCGCTAATTAGTAATTACTTATTTTTTGGAATCAGTGCCATATAAAAAAAATTAAAATGTTAAATTTCGAATTAACACAGCTTTTCACTGAATGCATATGAAAGTATTATATAAGTATATACATCAAAAAATCAATTTTTAAAATTTTTGTCTATCTGTTTGTTCCGTCTAATCTCTGAAACGGCTGTGCCGATTTTGACTGGACTTTCTTTTGCAAATACCTAATGTTATAAGGAGTAACTTACGCTACTTATATTTTATTAGAAAATTAGTTTAAGTTACTTTCATATTATGTATTTGGTGAAAAGTTGTCAATTTGAAATTACAAACAGACACGTCTTCGTTTTATTTATATGTACTGTACTTTTAAATTTTTGTATAAATTTCCGTTTAGTATTATTAGTAGACTAGATTATATATAAATTTGAATATGATGCCATCCTGACCGATTCAGGCCACTGCGGCCAATCTCATTGAGTCTAGCCATCTGCGCGGAGATATTATAGTGCACGAGTGTACGCGCAAACACAAGTTCACTCGCTCTCTATTCCTTATCACTCTCATATTCCGGTGGGATGAATGCTCGACACGACCAGTGAGATCTAAGGCGCAGGACCGACGGCTTTACGTGCTCTCCGAGGCACAGGGTGACGCAACGCCAACTTCCCAACTCCGGGCTGTCTGAGGCTTACGAAACAGAAAGACTCAATAACTAAACTTGGTCCGACCCGGGACTCGAATCCAGGACCTCCCGGTGTGCGACCGACCATGTAAGCCACTACACCGACGAGGCAGTTTTTGAATAACTGTTGTAATCGCCAACAGATTTCAAACCACTAATCATTGTAAATGAATATAAATATGTAAAATATAGAACACGTTATAAAATAAAATTTCTAGCGCATCTTTGACCCCGATATTAATATGATTTGCGTAAATTTATCTCTTTAGTTTACACTGTTATTTTTACGCGGTTGAAGTTAAATAAAAGACAGAATGGCGCAGTTATAAATTAGAAGGTCTGAACTTCGATTCCGACTTATAGACTAGGCCTTTAAAAATAATAAAAAGTGAAAAAAAATATGATAATAGTAGGATGAAACCCATTGGAAAAGGAAGAGAATATTATAAAAATGAAAGGAAAAATAAATTACGGGCGATCTGAGGTCGGGAAGGGGGAAGGGGGAAGGGGGGGGTGTTTTAAGGGTAAAAAACTGTTTATCTCGATTTCCGGCAAAACTACAAGTCCTATGGAAAAAAGTCAAATGGCAAAGTTGTAGGTAATAAAAAGATCTAAAACTTTTGTACTTACACTTTTTTCACATAACCTCAAAATTTATGTGAAAAATTAAAAAAACCAAGATTTTGGTTTTTTATTTTTATATATTACAAAAAGAAAATATTTTTCACGAATTTTGGTGAAAACTTACCTTCTTATGTCCTTAATAATACACTGTAATTTTTTTTACTAGCTATCATCATACCAAATTTCATCGAAATCTGACTTATGGTTTCCTGAGTCGTGATGTGGTCACAGAGTACAGACAGACAGACAAAAATTCTATAAACTATAGATTCGGCCTCTGTATCGTTAATAATGACCATTCCAATAAGAATTTCTAAAAAAATATTTAATGTACAGATTCAACTCTCTTAAAATTAGTCTTAGATTATTGTTCTAAGATTTAAGTATATTTTTATACTCTAGTCAAAATGTGCCTTTTTGATCAACTTTTTTCAGCAGTCTCCGAAAATTATGATTGAGGTGTCATTCGATTCGGAATAGCAACTAGATGATTTTTGAAAAAAATTAAGTTCCGCTTGCAAAAATTGCAACTAAAAAAAGGGGGTATAGTGAAAAAACAAATTTTTAAAGTTATTCAAAAAGAAGAAGAATTTCCTATACTATAATATATTTTAATGATTCGACTGAGAATTTTATTACATTTATAGATAACGACAATACGACAAAGGGAAGAGACTGTACGCCCTTCATCAAGCTCGCGGAAGTCTTCCGCACTTCGCTTTAATTTGTGACCGGTATTTGCATTGCTTGTCATATATATACTGTTATTAATAACATCGTATAATATTGTAGTATTAAACTTTAAAGAACTTATAAAAATAGTAATAATTAAAATATTAAAAACAATTCAGTACCTTTTTAACCGATTTCAAACAAGGTCGTTCTGTATTCACGATTTTCTCATACCCTTTTTTAACCAGTGGTTTTCTCGTGATGCGTTTCTGGACAGACAGACAAAAATCCTTACAACTATAGATGAATCCGCCTCTGTGTCGATATTATAGTGCAGTGGTACCTATCTGCTTCTGGTCATTGAAGTAGTCATTTTTCTCAATAGTGGGATAGTTACTGTCCGTCTGAGAACCCATTACGAGAAAACCACTAAACAAATTTTGATGAAATTTGGTTTGACGATAGCTATCCGGGTCAACATGCAGGATACTTTTTACTGCGGGGAACCTGTATTAATCTAAAAAATCTACTAAACTATAAAACGTAGGTATTTAGGCACGACCTGAACGGAGCAAGGGTGAATCGCTAGTTTTATATAAGTACATATAACTAAGAAATCCTAGCCATATCACCGAATGACTCGAAAATAACTTGTTATTTTTGTAAAGATCCAGAGTGACTTACAATCCCAGTTCTAGACGCTTCGACAAAGCGAGCTCGTATCAAGAAGTGCTTGAAGTTTTATACGAAATTAGAAAGCAGATTGAATGATAGATTATGTTTGCCAATTAGTGACTAATATAAACATTATTACTTACTTACGTTTACTTTTTTTTTTTTTATAGATTATAGGCACACGAAAATTGAAAAATTTTAAAAATTTTACTTGAACTAAATCAAAATTTCTTTATAGAAGAAGGTACATAGATATAAGTTGAATTAATGTAACTTATAAGTTATAAAATTGTTATTAAAGGCTTTTATTATTATTTATGTTGGTTTGTTACATATTTTCTACTTAACGGATGGTGAAAATCATTTTAATAAAAACAAAAACCCGCCAAATAAGCTACAAATTCATTTTTATAATCAAAATCATGACAGTTAACAAAAATTAAATACTTTTTTATAATTTTTAAAATGAATCTTGGCAAAGGCGTGCAGTAATAAAGCTAATATTTTCAATTTCAAGCCATGTCATCTAGGTATCTGGTGTGCCGTTCGCGTTGGCTGCACGGAGCGGCAACGCCGCCTTTCTCTTGGACGGGTTCTCAATTGATTTCGTAAACGTTTGCTGTAAGTACTTATGTTCAACTAACTTTTGCCTACGGTTTCGTTCTTATAATAAATAAGCTTATAAAAAAAATATATTTTCCACAATAGTACCTAAGTGGTAAGTAGGTACAAACTTTTATTATGGTAGTTTCACTTTCACAGTCTATAGGTACTTCTAAAAGGTTTTAGAGAGTTAAAGGTTACAGAGCCAATTGCATTTGGCAAATGTGTAGAACTGGCATAAACATTAAATTTAAATGACATAACAAGTTGGCGACCGATTTCTGCCACTGAGACTAACCATCTGTCCAAGAGATATTAGGTATCTATATGTGGAAACCTATGTACGTACAAATCGTGTACCTACTCACTATTCCTATTGCTGCAGTTAAAAAAATTGACAAGTTCAGTTAAATATCAGGCATGTATTTATATTATACAGAAAAACCAGACAAATAACGATACCTAGCCCGACCAAGGACTCAAATTCGGTACCTGCCGATCTGTAGGCCTATATGCCAGCATAAATCATAATATACATTTTTATTTAAGCTTTTGTATGTGAAGTAGTGAACAAGAACTAGTGAAGCATCGAGAGACCTACGTTTTCACTTGGAATTGAAATATTTTTACTTGATTAAAGCAAATTAAAGCATTAATTTGGCTTTGGTTTTTTTAATTTATTTACTTTGCCTTGGATTCCAATAGTAGTTCTTTGTTTTATTTATAAATTCGAGGACATTGGTGACACTATTTGCTTTGCTTGTGTATATTCGTTACCGACGTGTTACATGTTGACACCCGTTTCATGGCGTCCATGTCTATCGTAATTTTTTTATAGGCTTGGGAACCACACAATTTACACAATAATGGAAAAGTTTCGTGATGCTGCTAATATTATATTAAACTAAATAATATATATTAAAATTATAATATATCAAAAATAATAAATCAATGGAGAAATTGGAATTTCAAACGACTGAGAATCTAAATTTCGGTCGGTCGTGTGACGTCACTAAATAATTTTTGCAAGCGCAACCTCTCCTTTACGTTTTTTATCGTAAAAATAACAAAGCTTTTCATGGATCATAATATTTGTTTACATAAATTAATCGTACGTAATGACATTGTCAGTCCTTGGATCTAAAGAAAAGGAGAAAGAAAGTCGGTGAGATAATTAATATTATTCTAATTAACAGTTGCTCATTAACTTTATTTCTGCCTTACTATTTAATCAAATCTTGGATATGAATCATCCAATTGTCCATAAGTATAATATAACTTATTCGCTCGGATAACCAAGTGAAGCGAGTTCAAATTGGGTAATAATTAAAAAAAATAAAAATATATTAATGTAGTTAAAGTGCCTGTCTTGTCTTACGATGAAGTAAAACATCGTGAGGATACCTATTACCTGCATGTCTGAGAGAACCGAGCAAGTTTTCGAAAGACATGAGAAGTCCGTCAACCTCCACTTGGCGAGCGTGGTAGACAATGGCCATTGGCCTGATGGCTGATACCCATCATATTTAAGAGAGACCACGCCCTGCAGCCCTACGTTAAAAAAGTGCTGAATCCATCCCCATAGTACTAGATACTTTAAAAGTTTAAACAGTCGTGACTAATAATATTATGAAACCTACTCATATCTCAACGTACTGTGTACATGACAATAACTTATTGTTCTTCAGACGCATTTTATAATGATTGTTTTAATTAATACCACATGATTAAAACTTATACGGTGAAGAAAAATATCGAAAGCCCTGCATGTGTATCATAGAACGTAGCAAGTTCCCGAAAGAAATTTGCAGTCTGTTAACCCGCACTTGGCCAGCGTGGTGGAATATGGCCTGATCCTGCTCGTTTTGAAGGAAGGCTCTTACCCAACAGTGGGATGTTAAAAAGGGCAGAATACGATAATGGTACCTACTATAAGCTTTTGATTACTTTATAGTTTACTAGCGACTCGCCCTCGCTTCGCTCGGGCTCATCCCTAGGCGGTGCGGTAGGCGATTCGTAAGTCGGCGGTCGCGTCCGTTATTTTTTTACGATTCCTCTTAAGATATTCGTTTAAATTACTTGATGTGAAAGAGTAATATAATGTGTATGAAATGCTTAAAGCCTCTATCTTATTTATAAACCTTCCTCTTGATTCACTCTATCTATTCAAAAAAAACCGCATCAACATCCGTTGCGTAGTTTTAAAGATTTAAGCATACATAGGGACAGAGAAAGCGACTTTGTTTTATACTATGTAGTGACTATTTATGTTTTAAATTATATTGCCACTGTAAAGATTATTATTATTCAATTTCGAAAATCTTCAATATTATGCGCAGTATTTCTAGACTGACCAGTTTTCTACTCAATCCAGTTTGATTGCACACATAGATATTTCTTTGTTATAAATAAATCTCCATTGCTTTAAAATGTTCAACAATTTGTGTGCTATTTTAGTACCACAATGACTTTGAGTTATAATGGGATAATAAAAATATTGGGATATTAACACACAGCACTAGTTCCATAGTAAGCTATGAGGCTTGCGTTATGGATACCTGATTGTTGAATCACAGTACACATAAATAACTTTAAATACATGTATTAGAAACAAACACTCATGATTGGAGTAAAGATATTTGTGCTCGTTACACAAATGAATGCCCCCAGCGGGACTCGAATTCACGACCATAGTCTTAATTTTTTTTTTCAAAATTTTAACTGGGTATAATAGGTAGGTACTTCATTAGTCTTTCGGATTTGTGGTTCAATGATTTACAACAATTCACTATGCGATAAAAATCTGGATAGATAATAGGAAAATTAACCATGATAATTATAAACATAACATAATTACAAAACTATTAACTAACACAACCAAATATACGTTTTTAATTGACATTGGTTTGAAGTATCAATATAATTGCTATAATTCAACATAATATTATAAAAATATAATAAAAAACTGCAAAACTTAGTAAAATTGTACCGATATTAATAAGAAGTTATAAAATGCGTATGGGAAGTCCTGCGTACATCTAAATTCATGGTATCCCCAAATTCACTGCGTGACCCGTATGCTAGTTTTATTATTGGTCTAAAAAGAACTACCCTTTGTACATTCGTAGAGGGTTACTTTTACCCGTATTATTTGTTATTTGCTATTAATAATAAGTATATTATTAATTTGTTATAGGACTGGTATAAGGTTAACTTAGGTCATGAGAGACTTCCGGGGGAGAGGCTGACTCCTACCGGACGCGTCCCCGGGTGGCGGATAGGGGAACGCCACGCCGTCAGCCTGCACCTCCTAGGTTGAGTGCGGCGGGGGTGGTACTCCTCAGTGGCAAGCACCTTAACTGAGTGCGGCCCTGAGTTGTGCCACGCTGGCAGCCTGCACCTCCTAGGTTGAGTGCGGCGGGGGTGGTACCGGAGCAATCCGGCGCGGACCAACAGCCAGGGGGGGGGGGTTTAGGGAGCGGCGTCAGGCGGGCGCCGAGTCTCCCGCGTGGTGGTAGCCGGTGCCTCTGGTCGTTCACGATAGGAGGCACTGTGCGGGCCGTACTGGCGCGGGCGGGACTAGCCTGTCGGTGCGGCGGCTGGAGCGGGGCCACTTTGGTGGTCCTGCGTCTGGCGAGGGGTTTGGCACGTTGGGAGGGGAAGGACCCCCCCTCCCTTCGGTGCCGGGGGGGTGGTAGGTCTTTTTTGCAGGTTGCCCACTTGTGGGCGGTGTTAGGTTCGCACCGGGGACTCTTTGGCCAGTGGGTGGTCGGGGAGGACTCGGTGCTGGTGGGGCTGGGCTGCGGGGGGTGGGTGGAATTCACAATTCTCCTCGCCCTCTGTGGTCGAGTTCAAGCAGGGGAGGGGGAGTGTCGGCGTTGCCGCATCCTCTTCTCCTGCTGTCGTGGTTTTGGGGCTGCTCCAGGGACTCTCTGGCCTGTGGATGGTCGGGGTGGACTTCGGAGCAGTCCTTAGTGGTTGTAAATTCTTCCCATAATGGGGCTGCCCTTTTCAGGGCGGCCTCATGTTGGTGGCTTCGGCCAACCGTCGGGGCGTCGCGGTTGTATGCGAAAGCGATCCCGTGGCGTCCCATTCATGGCGGCAGGGGTTTGGGAGTTGGGTTTTAGTGGGTATGCCGGATGCGTCCGGAGAGTCGCCACATAACCCCCAGGGGAAGTCGGGGGTACCCGTAACAGGGTTTCCCAACTATAAAAAAAAAAAAAAAAAGGTCATGAGAGACTAATAAAATGGTACAGATAAGAAATACAGATAAAAAAATATTAAAACAATGTGATAATGGACAATGTGCTTATTTATAAACAATAATTATAATAATGAGCATTTGGAAAATGATAAAGTTTTGGTGTTTAAACATTTTATATGAAATCTTTAGGCATAAAAAATAATCAACACAGCACGTTTCTACCTAAAAGGAAACAAACCTTGACAATCTATTCTACTTTTGCCGATTATAATTAAAAACAAATCACGTCATATATAGGTTATGTTTTGTAATAAGATAGGTATATTATTTGTAATAAGATACCTAAATGTTACATTTTCACTTTTCTTATTAAACCGCAAAGGGCAAGGAGTAACCTAGTCTCGTCCTCTAGAAAAAAGGCCTTTGTCTGTTCCGATCCGTATACATGTTTTATATCATATTTTCAAAAGATAAATATTTAAATCAAGAATAATTAATCAGCACAATACGTTTGTAGTTAAAAATTAAAATAATAAAAAATAAGTTAACTCACAATCCACTCTACTTTTGCCGACACTAATTAATGTCGTAATAAATTAAGAAACACATAATATAGGTTAATATGAATTTCTAAAATTATAGCTAAAATATGTAGGGCCGTTTAACTTTTTTAATTTTTATAACCGCAAAGGACTAACCTAGTCTTGTACTCAAAAAAGTACCTATGCCCTTTGTCTGCGTCAATCAATACAGACCGTTATTGTTAGGTTTATTTTAAGGTGTGAGGTAAAATAACTTGATATCCACGTTACTGTTATCTGAATGATTCGTGTCAACACGTTATGTAAAACCATGATTTTCTAATACCTACCTACTGTTTTTATAGAACGAGTTCTAGATGCGTCCACATGCTTAAAAATAGAATAATTATCGTATTTATTAAATGAACTAGGTACTTATATTATTTAAAGTTATAATTACAACGAAGTACTTTTTTTAGTAATTGGTTAGTTAAAGCACATGGTCTAATCACGATTTCTCTTTAAATAGCTCATCTGTTTGGCATAATTGAGTTAGTTTATTTTCTCAAAAGTTCTTTTGAAACAGCAATATTTACCAATAAAACAGGTGAAGCAGCGTCCCAATAAGTAATCAAAATATCCAGACAGCCAGGTAACAATTCCGTTTATAGCATTGATCAATATGTAAGGGGCGTGCGACGTTGCCGCTCTTCTCTTAAAAACATCCGCCATCTTGTTAAACTCAATAAACATAGATAGAGTAAAACCAACCTTACACTTATAAAAATAGCGTTTAAAATGAAATGTAAGTAATTAATATAGAACCTTCTTGAAATAAACCTATAATGTAAACAACGATACGCCCAAAGCAATATAACGTCTGTGATTTAAAAAATAAAATTCATATTCTCTTGTGTTTTATCTGTGACGCTTATGAATGGCGTGATGGCGTCGTGGAGGGAGTCACGTATAGATTTAATCCGACCAAATAGCGTCGTTACATCTAAATATAAATAAACAGCTGAACTTTACTGCAACTACTGTTGTTTTGCAATTGTAAGTATTTTAACTGATTAATTGACCTATTTAAATTAATAACAACACATATTTTAATCATCACAACTGTCAGTATGTCAAAAAACAAATGATAAAGAATTCTTTTATCAGAGTCGCGTAATAACAAAATATAATTAACTTGTATAGTATAATGAGTTCTACAGCTTTACGAGGACACCAAAATAAGCTATTATTTTTCAAGGCTGTAATAAATTAAATTATGTATGTGATAGTTGTTACTTGATAAGAAAAATAATGGTTAGGAAATAAAAGTTAACCCGATACAACAGCATAATCTTATTATGTACGAATACGTAACTGATCTGTTATATACCTAATAGGTACACCTTAATAAAATATTATTTAGTTTCGACGTTACGAGTATAATAAAATAAATAAAATTGAAGTGTCTGTTTGTAATTTCAAATTAACAGCTTTTCACTAAATGCATATGGAAGTATATACGGTACTTACATCAAAAATCAATTTGCAAAATTTCAGTCTGTCTGTTTGTTCCGGCTAATCTCTGAAACGGTTGGACCGATTTTGACGGGACTTTCACTCGCAGATAGCTAATGTTATAAGGAGTAACTTAGGCTACTTTTATTTTATTATAAAATTATACAACCTTTTAATTTACTTTAACTTACGGCGAACAAATCGGGCTTAGCTAATACTTATGATGATACTTATAATAAATTTCTGTGTCGAATCTCTACGTAATTTTTTTTTTGGAAATTCTAATTGAAATAGTATATCGATATAGAGGCCGAATATATATATTATTATCGATATAGAGGCCGAATCTATAGGTTTTAAAATGTTTGTCTGTCTGTGACCGCTTCACGAGAAACCCACTGGACAGATTTTGATGAAATTTGGTATGATGATAGATGGTTATCCTGGTCAGGATATAGGATACTTTTTACTGCAAAAAAATATCTTATCTCTAAGAAATCTAGTAGTCAAGTACTAAACTACAACAAGCTACAAGAAAACTTGGCTGTTATGAACAATCTTTAGTCAGAACATGGTTGCATAATAAAAAAAGAAAGTAAACAATCGTTTCCGAGTCCTAAAGAAGATTCAGTTACAAAACTGACATTGGCATAATTATCTTTAAATATTATATAAGTAAAATGTCGGTGTGCGTGTGTTCGTAATTCTAAACGGCTTGACCGATTTCGATATTTTTTGTTAATCTCCAAATCGATCGATCGCCTTTTACTGGCACTTTATATGAGAAAAAGAATGAGGGGTCCGCTAAAAAAATTAAAATGCAAGAAACCGGAGTTATCCAATGGTTTATAATAAAACTAGCGGTAACTAGGGTAAGTACTAGGGTTGCCACCTCTACTATATTTTAGAGTAGTCTACTATAGTTGAATCCCAAATACTTTATTTTTGAGAAAAATATAAAAGTATGCATTACTACTATATTTTACGATGTAATAAAAAATATACATTTAAATGTGACTAAATATTTATGTTACGAAAACTACTATTATTTATTTGGATTTTCCCTCATCCACTTTATTTTTCATTAAGGATCCTACATACTCCTATATTGGAACTAAATAAATAATAGTTTAAAAAAAACTAAAAAACACGCTTTTTATACAAAACCGAACTAAAAAATAGAAAATAAATTTTAAAAATTATTTGATTTTAAAAAAAGCGTGGGGTGCATGGTGTTAATAGTTATAAATATTTTATTGACAGATATGAGTATTGAGTAGAGTGATTATCATTTTGATAATATCTTAAAAAGCACCCCACGCTTTTTTCAAAATCAAATAATTTTTAAAAGTTATTTTCTATTTTTTAGTTCGGTTTTCTATAAAAAGCGTGTTTTTTAGTTTTTTTAAACTATTATTTTTTTTCTACTTTTTAGTTTGATTTATTTATTTTATCAAATTAGTATTAATATAATTTTATCAAAATAGTATTAATATCAAACGAAATCTGGCCGTTTAAAGTGGGTCAAAATTGCGCCCAAAGAAGTCGGTTACAAACATACAAACATACAGGTGAAGCTAATAAAAAGCGTGTAAAAAAGGTGGCAACCCTACTAAGTACCCTCGCTCCGCTCAGATTCGTCCCTAGACGCGTTTTATCCATTACTTGTTTTGTCAGTAATGTGACATTTTCCTGCAATAAAAAGTATCCTGGTTTGATCTTGGTTTTAATGACATCAAAATCAGTCTAGTGGTTTACTCGTGATGCCGTTACACTTAGACACTCAGACAATAATTCTAAAAACTATAGATTCGGCCTCTACATATCGTTAATAATTAATATTTCAATTAGATTTATCAAAAAATATTCAATGTACTAATGTATTCGAAAATATTACATTTTTTTTAAATAGTATAGAAGTTAAACAACAGATTCCATTATTATTACAAACTATGAAATAAAGTGTAGTGTTCTTCTATCCGCGTCACGAGGGGAGAGTGAAACTGATCTGAAAATAGGGCAATGTACGTTGGAGTGCTGACTGTAGACTGCAACGTGTCATCTATATTCTTATATGTATATAAAATTCTCGTGTCACAATGTTCGTTCCCGTACTCCTCCGAAACGGCTTGACCGATTCTCATGAAATTTTGTGAGCATATTGAGTAGGTCTGAGAATAGGCCAACATCTATTTTTCATACCCCTAAGTAATAAGGGTTGTCCCCTAAGTAATAAAAAAAATATTTATATGGCAAAACAACTTTTGCCGGGTTAGCTAGTAATAGATGTTCTACGCGACATTGGCGAAGTCAACTGTGCCCAACTGGCACTCCTGGAAGCAGTGGCGTAGCGTGGGTGTTAGCCGCCCGGGGCGGAAGACAATTTTGCCGCCCCCTTTTAGGTATTTCAATTTAAAGACTATACTATACATTAATTCTATTGAAGTTTTCGAAAATAACAGTAATTATTATGTGTAATGTGTATATCAAATAAAAGAGTGTAGTACCCGGCAATAAATATTACACATCGATCTTTGGAAAGAAACCATCGGCCTATTTCGGTTTTGTAGAGCGTTATCTCTGTCCTACAATATTTAGGTGACGTTTATCTTTATATATGTATCAATATACTCTTTGCAGTTTGCGTTTATCACTCGTTATTCAACTGCGGTGGAGTACAGACGCGTTCAGTCCAAAGTATATATATAGAGTTGTTAAAATCCCTAACTTTAAACATTTTTTTTAATAAATTTTAAAAATTTATTTATTACTATTATAATTTTAAGTTGTACGATGGCATCTTTAGGAAAAAGAGGTAAACCTTTACGAGGTCAGTCACGCGAAATTAACTACAATGTCTATAAATATTTTGTAACAGAAGCAGATATATTTAAAAAAAATGTGAATGTAAATGTAAGTAATTATTTCAAAAAGGTTCAAGAGCGAGTAGCAAATGCCACTGGAATTTCAAGAAAGACTGAACAATACACTAAACGAAGCTAGAATTGAAACACCTCCCAATGCAATTATGTTTAGTTCTCCGAAAAAAGGTAAACCAAAAAAGGAATTTCATTTAGACATGAATAATTTTGATTATGATGCGATTCGAAGAATGTGTGTACGATTTTCACTTAAGATTTAATGAACTTCCGACTGTAAAATTACTAAAACCTAAATTATCTGAGGCTATTAATTACAATGGGTCTGAAAAGACTTTGAGAAAAATACTTCATGAAATGGTATTTCGGTTCACTAAAATGGAAAACAATCGAAAAGTTCTTATGGAAAAGCATGATATAAGTCTCAAACGAATTAAATGCCTTGACAAAATACGAGAATTTCGAAAAACTGGCAAAAACATAATTTATATGGATGAGTCTTACATACATACATCCCACACTAAAGGAAAAACTTGGAGTGGCAATAAGAAAAAAGGGTTAAAAAGGCCAATTTCAAAAGGTCAACGTTTGGTAATTGTTCATGCGGGGAACGAAAAAGGCTTTGTACCCGGAGCCTTTTTAATGTATAAATCCACGGATATTATAGGTGATTATCACAATGAAATGAATAACGATAACTACGAGAAATGGCTGGTTAATCAATTAATCCCAAATATACCCAGTGATTCTGTTCTAGTTATCGACAACGTACCCTATCATAACAAAGTTGTTGAAAAACCACCTAATTCAAACACCATTAAACAGGAAATGATCAACTGGGTAAACAGACACGAAATTTTAGTAGACTCGAAATTGACAAAACCCCAGATTTACGATTTAATATGTCAGCACAAGGACAGGTTTACAGAGTTTTCCGTGGACAAGATACTTGCCGAACATGGGCACACTATGTTGCGATTGCCACCATATCATCCGGATTTTAATCCAATTGAAAATATATGGTCTCAACTGAAAGGCTATGTAGCCGCTAGAAACGTGGATATGAGTTTAACTACAGTAAAAAAAATATTGACTGAAAAAGTAAACATGGTTGGGGCTGAAGAATGGAAAAAGGTTTGCGATCATGCAATCAAATGTTAGAATGAATATCGATAAGTTCAACACAGTTTTGACAATTACACTGATAGACTTGTGATAAATTCGGCTGATAGTGACAGTGATATTGACCTCATTGAGAGCAGAGATAGTGAAATGGAAGGAATTGAGAAATAAGATGATTAAAAGTTTTGATAAATGTGTTATTTAAAGAATGGATATAATTGTTTCATATGTACATATATATATATATATATATATATATGTATATATATATATATATATATATATATATATATATATATATATATATATATATATATATAATTTTAATTTTTAGTAACTTTCAGATATTTTTATTTTATTAAATTACAAAAAAAAATCAATACTTGTTTACAATAATTGTTTTACAGCTCCTAATACATACTGAATTGACATCTGTCAAATCAATTCGTGCGAATGAAATAACGCTCTACGAAGTCGAAATTAGCCGACGGTTTCTTTCAAAAGGTCGATGTGTAATATTAATTGCCGGGTACTATACATGTTTTACAGTACGGAAATCACTTTTATTCCAAAATTCTTACAGGCATGCCTCTTGGATAAATTGATATTGAACATATATTAGACCCACAATCTTTATAGGAAAACTTATATACGAGTAGGTACTTGTTAGAATTAAAAACAAAACTTACGTCTTTAACAAAAAAATTATTCTTCTACTTTTTTTAAGAGCAAAGTCTTTAATTGCGCTATCAATGTCTAAAGCATCACACACCTCTTGCTCAATAGATAAGATAGCTAAATTGGTTAGCCTAAAAGTACTCATTGTTGATCTTAAGTAATTAATCAATTTTAATTTTGAAAAACTTCTCTCACAACTGGCATTGCTTATGGCAATTGTAAAGAACATTCGGAGCATTATTATAATATTGGGCAGAGAATCTTTCAGGTTAGATTTCACAATGAATTTAAATAATTCAAGGGAGTCCGCAATAATTAATTTTTTTTTGTTGCCTGTGGTAGCAACGAAATTTCGCAGTCGAAGTCGTTCCAGCTTGAATTCCTGCACGTCAATTTCGGCAGATGCGTAGTCTAGATTAAATTTAAACCCGTGAGACGTTAAATACCTTAGTCTCTCCCGTGACCATGAGTGTTGTAAAGCATTCAAAACGTCAGGAACTAAAAATCAAAATAAATCCTCGACAAAATCCGAAAAGGTAGTTTCATTTATAATATTTTAATTTTTAATTATTATGAGATTTTGCCGCCCCCTAAAAGTGCCGCCCGGGGCGGGCCGCCCCCCCCGCCCCCCGTACGCTACGCCACTGCCTGGAAGCCATTATAGGAAATAATTGAATTGAATTAGTTATAGATGTATAAAACTAAAGTGTCTGTGTGTTATATCAAACTTATATCTTGTCTTCTAATATTAAAAATCTTGTGTGACAGACCACAGTATTTGTTATCGAACTCCTCCGAAACGGCTTGATCGATTTTGATGATTTTTAGTGTGTATTTAAGGTGTACCCTGAATGTTTTACGTTCACACTTGGACTTTGAATATTGCGCGACTTTCGAGTTCTAGGAATTTTGATGTTATTGGTAAACCGACATACTTACATACTGTATTAACGTAATATAATTATTTCTCATTACCTAACTCCTAAGCAGATGAACCGATTTGAGGATATTTTTATTTTTTAGTATGTGTCGGAGAAATTCCCTGGATGCCTTAAAGTCCCAACTAAGTTCTAGCAATTAATTTCCTGCTAGCCGACCTAAGCCAATATTCACACGCGTGTTAATCCCTCAGTATTTGTTAGTACATATTAATTCATTAAATATGTCATTGTCTAATGAATAAACGCTACTGAAGGAATCCGCAAAGCTGTCTGCTACTATTTGAGGTAGGGTTGCCAACCATACTTTATAATAACGTATCCTACTTTATTTTTGATAACTATACTTTATACTTTTACATACAAATAAAGTATGCAAAAATACTTTATTTTCAACCTTTACTGTGATGCATAAAACAAAATACTCATTATGGGTACTTAACGATTTACAATTGCTGAACGAACTGTTTAAAACGAATAATGGAAGCGATTTATAATTACTGAACGAAATGTCAGAATATTCCGAATCTATAAGACTTGCAGAAATCCAAAGAAAATTAACTAATGATAAAGATGATAAAGAATTTTCAGTAAAAAGTACAGTAGAAAAATGGCAATATATACTTAAAAATGCATCAAATAGCTTACCAAATATAAAAAAATTATTCCTTACCTACTCTCCATTCCCGCCACTTCAGCTTTCACTGAAAGAGTTTTTTCAGTAATGAATCTAAAGTGGCGAGAAGAGAGAAATAGAGCATCAATAAATTTAATTAAAAACGAATTGTTTATTTATTTAAATTTAAATGTTGATTGTCATACAAGCTTTGTAACATTTAAAGATAACAAAAAAATGTTAGCATGTGTTAAAAGCACACGAAAATACGTTTTTAAAACAATAAAAACATAAAATTTTAAAAATACTTTTTTTTTTGTCCCTAATACTTTATTTTTTTCCTATCCAAACTAGTTTATACGTTTTTTTTGTCAAAAAAAGTTGGCAACCCTAATTTGAGGGCCCATGACAGTTGAATTGGTTATATTGAAACCATAGAGTATATTCAATATTGCTACATATATAAAATTGAAACTAGTATTGTTTATATTGAAACATTAAATTATTATTTCCTTACGGGATAGAAAAACATTTTTTTTTCTTTACTATAAACTAAATTATACCTACTCAAAGCTAACCAATACAACTGAGATAAATATTCATGAT
This sequence comes from Boloria euphrosyne, assembly GCA_951802675.2. Classification (NCBI taxonomy): domain Eukaryota; kingdom Metazoa; phylum Arthropoda; class Insecta; order Lepidoptera; family Nymphalidae; genus Boloria; species Boloria euphrosyne. The sequence continues at coordinate 883,794 of OX637895.1, forward strand.
AATGTAAATATAAATAGACCTCATCCCTACTCCGTAGTTAGTGCTATATAGCTCATCGTAAAGAGCAAACATATCGTCTAGACCGGAGTTATATTTTTGTAATTATGGCGATCAATTTGTTAACACCTCTTGAAGATTACAAATTTTTGATGCGATCCACTCACCCAAACTACGTCAACTTCATTGCTCATGAGTACTCCAGCATCCTTTAAGTTCCAATGAACGAAACTTACAAAAACTGGAAGAAGGCGAAGAACAAGGACAAAAATCTTTGTGGAAACATCACGTGCTGGGATGATTCCCGCGTGGTCGTACACCAAACCAGCGATAAAGCGGACTATATTAACGCTAACTACATAAATGGATTCAAGCAAGAGAGAAAATTTATAGTAACAGAGCCACCGATGGCAAGTACCTTGGCCATTTACTGGGCCATGATTTGGGAAAAAAACACACGTGTAATTGTAATGCTGAATGGTTCCGAAGAAGAATCACAAAATACCTATCCATACCTTTCACAAAGTGAAAATGAAATAATCTCAGGAGACTTCATAATTAAACAGAAAAAGATTCACTTGGAGAAATACTACACCAAAACCGTGTTAACTATCACCCATTTAGGGACTGGAGAGACAAAGAGGGTAAGCCACTTCAAGAGATTCTGAAGTTTTTGGCAATTATAAACAGAACGAATGTAAAATTTATCATCGAAGCAGACGAGAATAACCAACGGATTCCAGGCCCGATTGCTGTTCATGGAACCGCAGGTATTGGAAGAACGGCTACGTTTTGTGCCATAGATATCTATATTCTATCTTCATGAAATTATAGTCCACAGAAACATATCAATACCGTCAGTAGTCTTGAGTATCAGACAGCAAAGAAATTTTAGTTTTTCAACTGTCTCTTATTATATCTATGTGCACAGTGTCGTGTTGTACTTTTTGGCATATTTTGATCATACTATCCAGAGTTTGGAGTAACAATCTTACTAGTACGGCTAAGAACTTATTATTATTGTTATAATAATTTGAATATCGTCCGATAGCAAAAATTAATAAAGAAATGTAGTCTTACTTTATGATACTTTATTTAACTCAACCCTTTATAAACTTGGTATATGATTGGCATATGAGTCTCCTTATGAAACCTTTGAAAACAAATCAACTCATGGTAGTCTAAAATCCTATCCATTAAAGTTTTTGAAACTCTTAAAGTTTCAATAAAAAAGTGATCTAAAGTGACTGTAAATAAATAAATAAATAAAAAAATAATAATATATGTTAAGAGATAAAGCATAAAATTCACTAAATAAATTAACGTTTTTAATATTTCAAAATATAAAAAATAATTATGAGCTGTGATAGAATTTGGTATTTTACAATAAACTTTATTATAATGTTATATAATTAATGTAAATAATTTATAAAGATGATTTTTATATATAAGTAATCTTCATATCATATGACATTGCAGAGCGAAACCAATTCACTCAACAAAATATTTATTAACTGTTAATAAATATTTGTTTACTATTAACAAATACTTATTAACTATTAATAGATATAGTTTCCTCCCAAATATTTATTGAATGTTAAAAAATATTTATTAAAATTAAATAAATTAAATAATTGTCTTCAAATAAATTAAATTATTAATAGTTAATAAATCTTTCTATCAGTGTTCATTGATGTTTATTAACACGGATTACTTTGAATGTATTACTAATTTATTTCTAATCAAGTCAAATAAATAAGTTTCAAGCTTCTAGCTTTAAAAATAACGTAATTTACATACAAACATTATCCCCTATTTCAACACCTTACATCCCTTTTTTCGCCTTGAAAAGTAGCTTATGTCCTTCCTCAGGCTCTAGACTATCTGTGTACCAAATTCATTTAAATCGGTTCAGTAGTTTTGGCTTGAAACCGCGACAGACAGACAGAGTTACTTTCGGATTTATATTAGTAAGGAAGTAAGTATAATGTATGGTTCAACGATCGTCACTCTTAACTATGACGGCTAATTGAAATGCAACGGTCTGTAACGGGTTACTTTATATAGGACTAACGAAAAGCCCTTGGTACGCTTGAGTGCGTTCCCAGGTCTTTAACAGTTGCCTAAGTTAGTAACTTATCTGGGTTTTAAATTTTATCTTAATCCGTTCAGCCGCTCTTACTAATGTCCGCATAAATGTCTCAAAAACGAGGGTAGACCAATAAAAATGATTTAAACCAATTTTTCACACCGTGTCCAAAGCAAATATTAGTATTATCTAAGTATTTTATAAAAAATTTAACGCCTGTTAAAAAGGAATAGCAACCTTAATATATCTTGTTGGTTAGGGCTTATCAGTTTTCTTTTGTTTTCTATACGTATAATAAAATTCTAATCGAGTCGAATCTATCTTCTATCATTATTTATAAAAATGAATGAATGCTGTTCGTTAGTCTCGCTAAAACTCGAGAACGGCTGGACCGATTTGTCCAATTTTGGTCTTGAATTATTTGTGGAAGTCCAGAGAAGGTTTAAAAGGTGAGGTACCTAGGGACGAACCCGAGCGAAGCGATGGTGAGTCGCTAGTATATTATATATTTTTGAAAAAGTCATTATTGTCGATATAGAATCCACTTTTTAAAATTTTTGTCGGTAAGACTGATTTTGATGAAAATTGTCATGATGATAGATGGTTATCTGGCTCTTCATAAGGAATATGCTTTTTACTGCAAGACACCCGAGCGAAGCGAGGGTGAATCGCTAGTATATTTGAATGTTAAATTTAAGAATTTGGTTTTAAGGGGTCTGAACGCGGGCGGAGATGCGGGAATTGTTTGTACATAATAAATAGATAAAATAATTCGTTAAAAAACGGTTGTAACATTAATTAGTTCTATACTCTTTGGGCAACATAAACATTAGACATTTAAAGACGTTTCACGTATGGAGGCATGGAGATTAGTCGTTAGAGACCAGGAGGACCATCGCACTAGAATTTAGTGTGTCAGAAATATTGTCAAACTAAGGAGACGCTGCGATCGCTAAGTTGTCTCAATGCCTAACTTCACGTTGTCACAATAGTGACAATACTCATAAACAGCTAACTTCACAAATACTACTTACCGACGACAGCGCGTTGTAAATTCTACAAATTTTCAGGGACAGGCGGGTCAGGTCAGGGATAATGCTTTAGTATGAAGCGATGGTCCTCCTGGTCTCTAACATCCATGAATGGATATTGGAGGGTAGAGATAAGGAGGACCAACTCGTACACGAACAAGTGGCAGTAATAACGCGTCCAGTGGCGCTGCAGTAGCAGTCGACAAATTTTAAAGAAAGCGCCAAACGTAATTGGAAAAAAATTACGCTTTCTCTCTGCAGTATTTTGTTTATATTTACTAAAACATTTTTTAGACTACGTAAATAGTTGAGGTTTTGTATACTAGCATTTTACTAACTACTTGAGTCCTTAAAATTTTTAAATATTTGAACTCAGCTAACTTAACTCTATTTATAGCTATGTTCATATTGAAACTATTCGCACGCCAGCGCTATTGTGGTAGATAATGGAAACTTTATTTTCAGTATTCAGCTGGACACGATTTTAACTTTCCCCCTATATGAGTCGGTTCTCCTTATCTCTACCCTCCATAGTTTCACGTTACCTGAGTTGCACAGATTGAGATAAGAAAAATTTTCCTGGGCACTCGCACTGACCACAGATTAATATTATTTTACTAGCAAACCCGGCCTGATTCGCTGGGTACGAGGTTAAAATATAAACGAAAAAGGGTTTATTATTTTTTAATAAAATAGAAGTAGATTAGTTAATCCTTATTAGTTAGCATTGGCTATCTGCGAGTGATAGTCCCGTCAAACTCGGTCAAGCCGTTGCAGATGTTACCCGGAATAAACAGATAGGCAAAAATTTTAGAAATGGATTTTTTTATGTAAGATCCATATAATATATTTTCATATGCATTTCTTTTCTTTATTCGCGTTAAGAATGCAATGAGTTATCATTGTTTACCGGCCTAGCCTGAGCCGTCTTACTTAATTCAAATTAGAAAGATGCGTCCACAGTGACCAGATAAAGGCAAACTTCCGAAGAAAAGTTGTGTCCTGTACTTTAATAGTTAACTAAATTAAATTTTAAAAATGAATACCCCACCTATTAGTCAAAATAAAAGTGGTCCGGTAATTCATAGCGGAGAAAGAAAACTAATTCACAATGTTTTAAGTACTTACTTTAAACAGTGTTTAAAATCCACTGTGGACAGTATAGTACAAAACACAGCTACTACATGCGGTGTGAGAGTTCTCTTGGAACTAGTTTATATTATTCGTGAAGAAAAAGAAACGAAAACATTCAAATCGCCCGTGAAAAGAAAAGCCCGGCGGTAAATACTAACGAAGATACTAGTGATGGTGATGAAAGTATTATATTAATTACTTTATTTTGATTTTAGACAGTTAAAAGTATTTTTATATATCTATCAAAGTTACTGTTTAAAAATATAATTTGTTTAATTTTTGTAGGCCACTGTGAATACACCTTTACCCTGTAGTTGAACTGATGACTAAAATGGCCTGAAAACCGTTTAATTTGAAATTAAAAACAGACACTTCAATTTTATTAATTTATGTACCTACTGTTTGTTCTTAAGCCTTTTATTAAATTATACATAATTACCTATTATAAACTAGACCTAACCATCGTCTGCAGTAGTGTCTCTGACCAAAAACTAAGGCTATGCTGTCGCGTTTCGTCCGGTTAAAGTGAGAGTCCGGGAGGCCCACTCCCCATCCCTCCTCCCGTCCTTCTTTCTTCTCCCTCACTCCCTTTCCTGAAAGGCGGGCAACGCATCTGCAAGCCCTCAGTGTGGCAGATGTCCATGGGCGGTGGTGATCACTTACCATCAGGTGAGCCACCTGCCCGTTTGCCCCCTTGGTCCCATAAAAAAAAATACAGAAATATTGAGCGTCTCAATTTCCTATGTAAACGAAAATGTTATATTTTTGGGGTCCTCGCGGGGCTGGAGCTTTACGCTTTTTTGCAAAAGTAAAATAGATACCAAACTTTTAACGTTTTCACAATTGTGAAACAAAATAAACTTAATTAATGAAATTGGTTATTAGAACTACGAATTTTCCGTTTCTTTATTTTATTTATTTTAAAATATTTGTCCATGAAAAGAAATATAAACGAATTATAGGATTAAAAAAAATAATGTTCATAAAAGGAATACTTTAAGAGCCTGTCAATTCTTAACATTGAAATAAAATATTGATTTTAATTTTTTGTGATTATCATATTTATAACATGCAAAATTTACTTAAAACATCACGTAAACAGTATTATTATATTATTGCAATGAAATATCAAAAGTATGCAAAAGACGTGCGTTTTGCACCTGATATTAGATCGTCTATATTGAAGGGAGTTAATATACTTGCTGATGCTGTAGCAGTTACAATGGGACCAAAAGGTCGAAATGTGATTTTAGAACAAGGATTTGGTCCACCAAAAATAACGAAAGATGGAGTAACCGTTGCAAAAGGTATTGAATTAAAAGATAGATTTAAAAATATAGGTGCCAAACTTGTTCAAAATGTTGCAAATAAGACTAATGAAGAAGCCGGTGACGGTACTACAGCTGCTACTATTTTGGCTAGAGCAATTGCTCGAGAAGGTTTCGAGAGCATTTCCAAAGGTTCTAACCCTATTGAAATAAGAAAAGGTGTAATGCTAGCAGTGGAAACTGTGACAGAACATCTAAAAAAAATTTCAAAACCCATTCAAACATCCGAAGAAGTAGAACAAGTAGCTACTATTTCAGCGAATGGAGATAAGAGTATTGGGAAACTGATAGCACGGGCAATGGACAAAGTGGGAAAAGATGGAGTTATCACAGTTAAAGATGGTAAAACACTTGAAGATGAATTAGAAATAATAGAAGGAATGGAAATCGAAAAAGGTTACGTTTCTCCATATTTCATTAACTCTTCAAAAGGACCTAAAGTGGAATACAGGAATGCCTTGATTCTGTACTCTGATAAAAAGATATTTTCTGCTAATCAAGTTGTGCCTGCGTTAGAGATAGCTAATAGCCAAAAAAGGCCACTTATTATAATAGCTGAAGACTACGAGAGTGAACCCTTATCAGTTTTAATAGTTAACAAACTTAAGATTTGCTTACAAATCGCTGCTATAAAAGCACCAGGTTTCGGTGAATATAGAAAAAATACTTTAATTGATTTAGCTACTGCTACAGGAGGCGTAGTATTTGAAGATAATGAAAATTTGATTCGATTGGAAGATTGTCAACTGGAAAGCCTTGGAAAAGTTGGTGAGGTTATCATTACAAAAGATTCAACTATTTTATTAAAAGGACAGGGGGATAAAGACGAAATTGAACAAAGAATTGAACAAATACGTTTGGAATATGATAAAACTTCTAGTGAATTCGATAAACAGAGGCTATTAAATCGAATTTCTAGACTCAAATGTGGTGTAGCTATATTGCACATTGGAGGTTGTAGTGAAGTAGAAGTAAACGAAAAGAAAGATAGAGTAAATGATGCTCTTAATGCCACCAGAGCTGCAATCGCAGAAGGAATAGTACCTGGAGGAGGTGCTGCATTGTTGCGATGTATACCTGTACTAGAAAAGTTAAAACCGATAAATTCTGATCAAGCAATCGGTATTAATATTATAAAAAATGCTTTGCATGCACCATGTTTGACAATAGCTAATAACGCTGGCTATGATGGTTCTGTGATTGTATCAAAAGTTGCTAAACTCGATTTAAATTATGGATATGATGCCTTAAATAACGAATATGTTGATATGATCGAAAGAGGAATTATAGATCCAACCAAAGTCGTTAGAAGAGCTCTAACTGATGCAAGCGCGGTTGCTTCATTACTTACTACTGCCGAAGCAGTTATATGTGATTCTGTTTCAGAAAATGAGCCTGTCTCATCTCTAAGTCGCGCAAATACCGGAATAACAATGTATTAATATTAACTATATTTATATTCTAAAGTGTAATGTGCAAAATAGTTCTAATGTGTAAAATAAAGCATTTTAACCTGACATATTATTTTATCTGTATACATTAGATAATGATATTAAGAAAACCTGTGTTGTTACTGAAGAAATAACAAAATTCAGTAATAGGCAATCTGAAGTTCATCATATTAAATTACAATCGACGACTCGTTTGGCTCAGATGTTAGTGACCCTACTTTCTGCGCCAGCGGTCGCGGGTTCGAGTCCCGCTGGGGGCATTTGTTTGCTAATCACGAATGTTTGTACGGTGTTTATAGTTATAATATGTATGTATTTAAAATTTATATATGTAGTATAATTTATCAACTATCTGGTACCCGCAACACAAGCACGTTACGTAGCTTACTGCGGAACTAGATGGCGCTGTTGTAATAATGTCCCAACATATTAGATCATAGTTAGATCATGATATTAAGAAAACTTGTGTTGTTACTGAAGAAAGAACAAAATTCAGTAATGGGCAATCTGAAGTTCATCATATAAAATTACAATCGACGACACGTTTGGCTCAGTTGGTAGTGACATTTATACATTAAATATTTTTAGGAAAGTCATTATTATCGATATCTATATCGATAATGAATTGAGCCGAATCCACTTTCAAAAACTTTTGTCGGTCTGTCCGTCCGAGAACCCATCAAGGGAAAACGGATAAGACTGATTTTGATGAAATTTGTCATGATGATAGGTTATCTGGCTCTTCATAAGGAATATGCTTTTTACTACAAGAAACTATCTGCAATTAAAAATTAAACTAAAGGTAAAAAAAAAACAACACATTGATTTTAGGTTATTATTTATATTTTTAATATAATATGCAATGATATTTTAACTATAGATATGTTATGAGCGCGCAATCGTGAAAACTCGAAAACATCCTAATTAGGACGTATTGCCTTTAGTCAGTGTCACCGCATGGCGACGAGTGGTACGCTGCTACAAAATTTAAAAAAATGCCATCCTGTGTATTTAGGAAATGCACCAATTATGATACCAAAGTTAATAAAACACAAGGGATCTCATACCACATGTAAGAACGCAGAATACTTCGATTTATTAATATATTTCAATTATTTGCCTAATATTCTGATATATCATCGGTCGCTAGACTAATGTTTGTTTACATTGACGCGCAATTGACAACACTAGCTGTCTCTTTTTTTTTTATTGATTTTATCGACTATCCCCTTTCTATCATTTTGACTTGTAGTGAAATGTACCTTGAATGAGAAGTGTGTATGTGTGCAGCGCGGAACACTTTTTTCGGTTGTTTAGTGAGCGTATAACATATCTATAGTTAAAATATCATTGATAATATGTATTACAATATATCCATATCATGCAGCACGGACAAACTCAATCTGTACTTGGGCCAGGAGAACGTTAACGGGAGAGTGGGAGCACTCTCTCCTTCATCCTCCGAGTCACTGTCCGCTAGCCGGGAGAGAGAGGAGATTTGTTGAGACATGAGCTGTGCCAGCTCTAGTGGGATGAGGACCTGCAATTATTAGGTATTCGAGTTACTTATGATGTCGTACTAAAATATATTCAATTTAATTCTTTAATGCTTCAAGAAGTTCTAGTTCAGAAGAAACGGATGTTTGTTAATCATTCAAACAAAAACTAGGGAACTGGTTTTAACAAAACTTTACACTAACTTCAGTGTCTAATAAAAACAATTCATTAAAAAGAGATCAAATTGAATTAATTGATCAATCAAAAACGAATGAAGGAATCAAAAAATGATACAATAAATGGATTGATCAAACACTAAATAATTATTTGAAATTAATGAGTACCAAACAATTAACTAAACAGATTAAATAAAGAATACATGACGAAACAAAGAATGGTACAGTGAATAGATGAATAAATAGGGTATTTTACTCCATATGATAATTAATCTAAAAATATATAATTAAGATAGCTTAGACAAACAACGTTCGAAAAATGTTGGATTTAGTTCATAAAATAACAAAACAAATTTTAAAATTAGTCTAAAGTTTTCAGTTTTTTTAATCTGTTTTAAAACACCACGAAATATCAGACGCCACTTCATTACGTCATACCGCCGTGTACACAAAAATAATTTGTTCGGTGTTTTTACACTAGTACTCTTGCATTTAGGAACAGCACACCAACAATAAGTAGAATAATAACTCATTTTTAAACTATAAACAATTATCAATTTGATACAAATTATCAGCGCATTTGTTTACAAAATCCACTGACGTACTGACACACAGAGTAATAATGGCGTCCACTGCGTTCAGCGTTTTCGACCAATGAGGCGCGATATTTGAAAATGTTAAAATTTAAATGCATTTTTATAACACTTACCGATTGAATAAAAATTTGATATTTTTTAGTGGTGTATTATCACTACAGAATCTAAATGAGACGCTTTTCAAAAATTGATGTAATATTCCATTATTGAAAGAATGAATAAATAAACTAAACAATGAATGCTAAAAAATAAATAAACAAAATAAGGGTTACGTAAATTACGACACAAAGAGATTAATGGTTGAACGAATTAATGAATCAATAATTATCAAATAAATAGGAAAAATTAATCAATGAACGAACAAATTATTAAATGAATGAATGATTGAACGAAACAAAGTATGATGAAAAAAATTGAATTAATGAATGAACGAATGAATAATTAAATGAATGAACGAACGAAACAAAGAATGAATAAATTATTAAATTAATTTGGCAAATGAATGAATGATTGAAAAATTTGAATGAATGAATGAACGAATGAACCTGCAGCCAGGCGCCGCGCAGCGCGTAGGGGCACGCGGGTTGTGCGGCGGCGCCCGCCACGCCGGGCGGCAGCACGGTGAGCGCGCGCGCGCCCTGCCGCCACGTGAAGTGCCGCGCGTGCAGCACGCGCCCGCTGCACACACACACACACGTATTACACACGTATAGTCACTGACCTCTATAATACCACTGGACAGGCTGTTGTCAACGTGCTCTTGTGGCTGCTTGATATTCGCCATTTTGGCGCTGTCGACGTAGCGAGAGTTCGTGGTACTAAAACTAATGATGTCGATATAAAGATTTTTATTTTTATTAATCAATAACCGTATCATCACAATTACTACTTATGTTATATTTACAACGAAAATGCAAAATTACTTTACAGTAAACAAACACTTCTCGCTGTCATTGGCAATATAAAATTTCAAAATTAGTTCTCGGGACTCTCGCTAGTGGCGCTTCAAATGGACACAAAAAATTGCTGTCAAACGCTTGGAACAGCCTGTCCAGTGGTATTATAGAGGTCAGTTGACTTGGCGATGATGTTTTGGAGAAATAGGAATAAAAATGTTTTTTGCTTTATGTTATAATATTTAAAACGTTTAAAATACGTTTTTTTTTAATGTAATTTAAATATGTATTTTACAATTGAGGGGGAACGGATCTCGTTTGTACAGAAATGAATACAGCGAAGTTAAATTATAAAATGTCATATCTGTTAATTTATTTAAATTTTATTTAATTAATAAAAGATAACTGCGGTTAAACGACAGGCGTTGTTTTCAATACCTGGTTACTGATTTTTACTTAATTAAAACCGTACTTTCAGATGTTTTCGCGAATTTATTTTTTTATCCTGAGGGTTCAAATCACTGAGGTCTATAATACCACTGGGCTGGCTGTTTCAAGCGTTTGACAGCAATTTTTTTGTGTCCATTTGAAGCGCCACTAGCGAGAGTCCCGAGAACTAATTTTGATTTATATTGTAAAAGACAGCGAGAAGTGCTTGTTTACTGTAAAGTAATTTTGCATTTTCGTTGTTAATATAACATAAGTAGTAATTATGATGATACGGTTATTGATTAATAAAAATAAAAAAATAAAAATCTTTATATCGACATCATTAGTTTTAGTACCGCGAACTCTCGCTACGTCCGACAGCGGCGGACAGCGCCAAAATGGCGAATATCAAGCAGCCACAAAAGCACGTTGACAACAGCCAGTCCAGTGGTATTATAGAGGTCAGTGGTTCAAATGGTTTAAAGCAATTATTGTCGTGGCATAAACTTTAAAATAAAAAATTTAAAAGATAGTTTACTTAAAATATGAAATTAAGTTTCATGTCATTAAAAAACACATATAACCACAGAAATCAATCGCCAGATCTTAGACTATCATAGGGAAAACTAAAATATAGCACAACTTACTCAATAGCTAACGGCAGCAAGCTGGCACCTTCAGCGTTGAGCATCACATGCACTCCGTCTAGGTATTCCACCTCATCGTCTCCTCTCCACGAACCCTGGAAACAAATTTTTATGGCGGGAAACTGAACTGAAACTGCGCAGGAGATATTACCAGACACAAGTACACTCTATTCCTGTCACTCTCACACTCCAGTGGAACAACGGGTGTGAGTGAGGGACTGACGACTTTACATACTGTCCGAGGCACATGGGTAAAACACTGCCAACTTCCCAAGTCCTGACTGTTACTGGGACTTACTAAACAGAAAATCTCACTAACTAAGTGGTCGCGGGTTCGAGTCCCGCTGGAGGCATTCATTTGATGAGCACGAATGTTTGTACTCCAGTCATGAGTGTTTATATTAATAATATGTATGTATTTCAAGTTATATATGTGTAGTGTATCAACTATCTGGTACCCGTAACATAAGCCTCGTAGCTTATCACGGAACTAGATGGCGCTGTTGTAATAATGTCCCAACATATTTATTTTATTATTATTACGGTACCTGCATAATGTCGGGTAGACGAGGTAACGCGCGCTCCATGCTGGACATCTCAAAGCTGTCCGTCGACATGTTGTGTCCTGGAAGCGAAATAGATCAGCGATTACAATTTTGCTTCTTATAACGACAGCTAATTTTTTGCAAAAAATACCGTCGCATCTTAAATACTTTGAGTTACACACCTTTATTTTTACTTTTTAATACTTTCTTATTAAAAAAAAATGTTATAATATTTCCAAACAGCATAAAAATATGAATAAAGGCTTAATTCGAAGGTAAAAAATAATTTTCATTTTCCCTATTTTAATATTTTCTACAAATATTTTTTAGAGTAAGAGAGAGAGAGAGAGAGAGAGAGTAAAGACATATGTGTGTGTACTCTTTCTTTCTTACATGTGTGTTTATATCATCACTCACCCTCAGTCCTATCACTCATGCTGCTGAGACCTCTCTGCAGCGTCTCCTTGATCTGCTGTTCCACACTTGGGGACAACGGGCCTGATGGCTCCTCCACACTCTGCTGTAGACCAGATATGGCATGAAGATATCAATTTACTTATTTTACCATATTTTTATTAACTTTTCCTAGCACCTGGCATTCATCATCATCATCATCCCTTTTTAACGTCCCACAGCTGGGGGTGGGCCTCCCTCAGTACGAGGGGGATCAGGCCATAGTCCACCGCGCTGGCCTACTGCGTGTTGGCGGACTGAGCATGTCTTACGAAAACTTGCTAGGTTCTCTCAGACATGCAGGTTTCCTCACGATGTTTTCCTTCACCGTAAGACAAGTGGTAATCAGGATAGAAATGATTCGCACATGAAAATATCAGAAGTGCGAGACCCGGATTTGAACCCGCATCACTCGCCACCACTGCCTCACCTGGCATTATTTGGGACTATCTATAGGTGCATTTTGTATTTATCATAGTGGTTGGATGGGTTTGAATTTGAATTAAATTTAGTACTTAGACTATGACCTGCAAACACACATACTTTTCTCATAATAATTGCTTAGGTTTATGCAAATTGCAAAATGAATACAATACACATTTTGTGGGTAACTTCTGTAACAATTAGGTAATGCTCTAAAAGTTCAGTCCCTCCCTTCACGAGACGGGATGTCATGATAAGATTAGTATAAAGCATGCGAAACGTCTTGGATTAAAATTAAAATAAAATGGCGACAAAATAAGAAGATTTATTTAAATCTATCAATCCCGTCCAAATCGGTCCAGCCGTTTCAGAGCTTAGCTGGAACAAACCGACGGACAACAAAAAATTCAAAAAAAAACAACATTTAATTGATAGAAGATTGATTAGTATATACTCTCATGTGCATTTAGTGAAAAGCTGTTAATTTGTAATTACAAACAGACACTTTAATCTATATACTATTTATAAAGCTGAAGAGTTTGTTTGTTTGAACGCGCTAATCTTAGTAACTAGTGGTTTGATTTTAAAAATTCTTTTTGTGTTGGATAGTCCGTTTATCGAGGAAGGCTAAAGGCTATATAACATCACGTTAAGACCTATAGGAATCGAGCATTAATGAAAAATGTTGCATAAACGGAAGAAAAACCTTTTGAGAGCTTCCGTTGCGTGCGCTGCGTAAACGGTTAAAGTTATGCAAAAATCATGTATGACGGAAATGTTCCTCTTTAAAAGTTCTAAAAAAAGTCCGCGATAGCATATGTCTATCTTTTAAGGTTGACTCGCTGTAACTTTTTTTATAGTAATCAAATTTGTTTTAAGACAATGCGTTATTTGCGAAGGTGTTTGCATAAACATGGTATTAATCGTTATTTAAATAAATTAGATATTCATCACAAGTATTTAATTTTGAACAAAATTGCTCTTGGCATCATTTGATTTCAATGAATATCTTACGAGATATCATAGTTTTAACATAACTCCGCAACAAAATAATGATCACTGCGTGCAAGACGGACGAAAGAATTTGGTTTCCAGCCTTTAGAACGCGAGCGAAGCCGCGGGAAAGGCTAGCTTTATTTATATGTACTGAGGGCCTAGACAATGTAACAATCGATTAGCGAAAGCGCTAGTAGAAAAGTCCAAAATGTATGGGTTTGACATGTGACTTAGATGACATATCGTGACATAACGTGATCTGTTGTCAACGAATAGATGATGCTAGACAAAGTACATTCATTTCACTTATTAGTGATTTAAAGTTCAAGATGCATACGCTGCGTTTAAGCGATGACGATTGTAGAAATCGAATCGCTTCATAACGAATGCCGGTTGGCTATAGGCCCTGGTATCTCCTTTCCCAGGACCTCCAGGTGTACTCACCGGCGTGTATGGCGCCCAGCGCACGCGCGCGGACACGCCGGCCAGGTGCGCCGCGCGCCGCGCCGGCGCCGGCAGCCGCGCCGCGCCGCGCGCCGGCCGCGACACCAGCCACGCGCCGCCGCATCTGACGCAATACACACGTATGGTAAAAAGAGAGAGAGCGAGAGAGAGAGAGGGAGAGAGAGAGGGGGAGAAAGAGAGAGAAAGTGGGAGAAAGAGAGAGAGAAAGTGGGAGAAAGAGAGAGAGATAGTGGGAGAAAGAGAGAGAGAGAGAGAGAGAGAGTTAGAATTTTCTTAATTTTACGCGAATATCCGACATTATAAATGACATTATAGACGACTCGTTTTGCTCAGTTGATACTGACCCTACTGTCTGCGCCAGCGATCGCGGTTTAAGTACCTCTGGGGGCATTCATTTGCTAATCACGAATGTTTGTACTCCAGTCATGGGTGTTTGTATTTATAATATGTATGTATTTAAAATTGATATGTGTAGTGTATCAACTATCTACAACTGGTATCCATAACACAAGCACGTAAATATTTATCTATATAAATTGTTAAATATTTATCTTAAATTCAATGAAGCATGTATGGAATAAATAAAGCTTTATTATTATTAAAGAAGCATAAAATTAATTTCCAAAAAAAAATATACACGAGCAATTTGTCAGGTGTGGGGTTCGAACCCACGCTCCCTCTCGGGAACCAGAGCTTAAATCTGGCGCCTTAGACCACTCGGCCAACCTGACGTGACATAAATGGCAAAAAAGTCTTAGTCTTAGTCTCGCTTATAAAATATTTTTAATGCTTAACATTTCACACGCGATTCCACTTGTAACATTATTCAGACTAAGAAGCCTGTGATATGAAGGTTAATTTGTTAAATTTATAAAGTTGACTAAAGGATACAATAAAAATTGTATGCAGGACATGTTATCATTAGAGTCCCTAAGCTAAAAGGCACTATATTAAAGATTGTAATACTTTCTTAGATTTACGCGAATATTCGACATTACAAATGAAACTACTTTTTCGGATTTTGTCGCGGATTTGTTTTGAATTTTAATTCCCGACGTTTCGAATGCTTTACAGCAATCATGGTCACGGGAGAGACTAAGGTGTTTGACGTCACATAGGTTTATATACTTGTTACAGACAGTGCCTACCCACAATTTACAAAAAATTTGTAAATGGCATCTAAGTACCTTATAAAATTATAATTCTTAACATTAAAAACATTTAAAATATATTATAAAGTTGGCAATATATAAAAAAAAATTGACCGTCATGACCAAAATCAGCAGAGGAAAATATTATTATATTAAAAGGAATTAGTTTTATATCATACCTAGGATCTTCACTGATGGTCTTGATGACCTCGAAGCCAGAACCACGCTGAGCTGCACGCAGCTCTTTGCTGGTACACCCCACTAGCTGTAAATTAACACACACTTAGTCCCGAGGTAAAAGGCAAAAGAAATGTGGGAAGACAGAAGAGAAGGGTTGATGTATTCAGACATAGATAAGGAACTGTGGAAAAAATGTAGGAGGCTTTTACCCATAGGGAGGCTACATAACAAAAAAATATGAGATGAGATAATGATGCATGTAGGTGGTGTACGATACATCGAGAGGTTCTGGGTTCGAGTCCCGGGTCGGGCCAAGTTTAGTTATTGAATCTTTCTGTTTCATAAGCCTCTCTAACAGTCCGGAGAGATGGGAAGTTGGTGGTGTGTCACCCCCGTGCCTCGAGGAGCACGTAAAGCCGTCGGTTCTGCGTCTCTCTCACTGGTCGTGTCTCGCGTCGTCCCACCGGAGTATGAGAGTGATAGGAACAGAGAGTGCACTTGTGTTGGCACTATACTATCTCCTGCGCAGTTGGCTAGTCTCAATGAGATTGGCCGCCATGGCCGCATTCGGACGGAGAACATTACTATTGTTAATTAGGTGGATAATAAAGCCGTAGTAATAATAGTCCAAAGGTGTTGTACAGTACCTCATATGCTACTCCAGGTTATAGTCTATCTGTGTAATGAATGTTATCAAAATCAGTCCAGTTCTTGCTATGTCATGGAGTGACAAACAGACACACAAACTTTCATATATAATAGCAGTGCGATGTGATTTTTTACTGGTAGTGGCTAACATGATCTGTGTGCTTACTCTTCAAACTAATTTCAATTCTAATCTAATGCCAATACGATTCCAATGTCAATTTTGAAGTCACGTGATTCGGTACTCTTGAAAACAATATTGTCAACATTGGATTGAAATTGGGATTGCCCCGCGATTATTTTGTTTAAAGTGAAGTTAGCTATGTTACGGGCCGCAATAGTGTCCTGTGTCGTTCTTCTTATTACGATAAACCAGTAATATGGCTTTAAAATGCTTTATCCTTTCAAAAAAAGTACTCTCACTCAAGAGTAGCGTTTACGGTGCGCCAAGCCCGATCCCGATTTCACTTAGTTCCCCAAAATGGACACGCAATTTAAAAACAATGTGGCGCTAACGTCCAACTCAAGAGTACGAAACGTCACAATTCCAATGTCGATCGATCGGAATTAAATTCAAGAGTAAGCCCCCTGGAATTCGCTGATTCGATTCTGGGTTCAAACCCTTAGTCTACCAAGAACCTTTAGTTTTTCTAAGTAGAAGTGTAATCAGTGTTACCAGTGGTAATTGTTGAGGACATGACATTTCAAGTGTAGAGTCATACACCACGCTACCTGTAGGAAGCTGACAAGACCATGGGGGGTGGCGACGGCCGCCAGCTGCGGGTCCTCCGCCACCAGCAGGTGCCGCAGCCGCGAGCTGCCGCCGTCCAGCGGCGCGTGCCACGACACGTGGTCTCCCGGCAGGAACTTGTTGCCTGGACAGAGGGCAGAGGATCATTTGTTGTTGTCTTTAAAAATCTGGGACTTGGTGGTCTAGCATAGGCTGCAGATGAGGTTCCGAATTCTAGTTCCGGAAAAGTTTAATGGGGCGTTACAACCATGTTTGAAGTGTCTCAATTAGATTCTGTAGTGCTCATAAACTAAAAAAATTATAAAATTTTTATTCAATTGATAAGTGTTATAAAAACACATTTTTACATTTTCAAATTTCGCGCGTAATTGGAAGAAAAAAGAGAACACAGTCATTATGACGTAAAAACATGGCGGCTACTAATTCATAGTGTTCAAAAACAGATTAAAAAAACAGAACATTTTTAATGTAATTTAAAAATTTATTTTGTTATTTTCTGAATTTAAGAGATCATGTAAAGCCGTCAGTCCTGTGTCTTGACTCTCAACAATTGGTCCAATCGGACTTTGGGTGATAGGAATGGAGAAGACTCACACACCAGTAATGAATATATATCTAGCCAGTGCCTGCAACAATGCAGCCGGCCACAGCGGGGGCTCCCTCTCCTCACTCTCGAGTCGGAAGGTCAGCTCCAGGCCGTAGCCGGAGCATCCGTCTGCTGGGTCAGGGTCAGGATGCACGCGCCCGTCGCCGTGCAGGTCTGAGAGTCCAAAGCTGGAAGGCAAATATTTGAGATATTTTCTTGCAATTATGTTGGCAATGGTTTTCTTGTGATGCAGACTCAGACAAACTAAGCTATAGATATATTAAATTTAGAAAAAAAAATGTTTTTTTTTTAAATTATAAAGTAAGAGCGTACCTAACATAATGCCAATGTGGCGGTATATTCTCATCAGGCCGGCCCGGGTTCCAGTACATGCTGATGTAATCCAGAGGATCTTGACCACCTAACCTAAAATAAAATAATATATCAAATAAATGAAATGCAATTTCAAAAAGCAGTGAATGGATGAAATTATTCTCAAATTGTACTTGTGTAGTATAGATGTCGGTTTTATGGGTGTATAAATATTTATGGCAGCCCAGCGGTAACGCGTCGCTTGTATAACCGAGTGATGCGGGTTCAAATCCGGGTCTCGCACCTCTGATATTTTCATGTGTGAATCATTTCTATCATGATCACCACTTGTCTTACGGTGAAGGAAAACATCGTGAGGAAACCTGCATGTCTGAGAAAACCTAGCAAGTTTTCGTAAGACATGTGAAGTCCGCCAACACGCACTGGGCCAGCGCGGTGGACTATGGCCTGATCCCCCTCGTACTGAGGGAGGCCCGTGCCCAGCAGTGGGACGTTAAAAAGGGATGATGATGATGAAATATTTTTAATCAAAACAGCCCTATTTATGATATTATCCCTACTTTCTGCGCCGGTGGTCGTGGTTTCGAGTCCCGCTGGGGGCATTCATTTGCTAATCACGAATGTTTGTACTCCAATCATGAGTGTTTATATTTATAATATATATGTATTTACAATTTATATGTGTAGTATATCAACTATCTGGTATCTGTAACACAAGCATGTAACATAGTTTACTACGGAACTAGATGGCGCTGCTGTAATAATGTCCCAACATATTTAATTAATTTATTTATGTACATTACACAAACTTTGCACTCAACTTTCTTGAAATAATAATTTTACAACATATCACCTTCATTAATTAAGTATTATAATTCTACATGAAATAACTTTAAAACAAAATTAAAAGGCAGTTTGTTTTCAACTTCATCTTATTTCAAGAATGTTTTCATTAAAAATTAGAATTTACCAATATTTAAGTCTAGTTGTGACTTGTAAAGGGTTTGGTTGGTCTGGGTACACCTTAGTACATGCTTCATATAGTGCTTTAAGTCCTGGAGGCATAAATGGTTCTGAAAAAGTAAAAAATAATTATTATTGAATAGAATTATTTAAATAATAAAAACACCTTAGTTAGAACAATTATATACAAATTATTATAATTAAAAAAATATTAAAAATATACAAAAGATTCATAAATTAAAAGAGATGCAAAATAAATAGATTTAAAGCCCAATATGTACTAAAAAATAATAAAAAAATAATAATTTTCAGATCAGCTGTTGAACTGACTCATTGACTGATTGTAATGTAATGAAAAAATAAATAAAGCGTAAGCTTAAATAACTAAACAGTTAGTATAAATACTACTTTTAATTACCATTTTGATTGACTTGATCAGAAGTAGGTCCTGGCAATGTGGCAGGATTTGTTGGCAGATCAGGATTCACAGCCTGCGCAGACGCAACGAAAGCTAACGCGCTGTTCTGGACTATGCCGCTCACGCCAGAACCGCTTGAGCCCGACATTTTGAGGTTTTAAGCACTTTTTGTTATAAAAGCATTGTTAATTATTACGGAATACGAAAAAGGACAATGCTGTTTACGTTTACGCATTCGCTAATCGCCATTTGTAAATAATTATTTTGCATAAGGTTGGTATCATTTACTGTCAAGAAGAAGAATTAATGTTGCCATTACTTGTTTTTTTCTTATTTAAATAAAGAACTAAAGTAGCAACCGAACATAGATTGATTCTTGAGATTTAATTATTTCATTTTTTTCAATACAATTAATATATTCTTGTGAATTTAGACCAGAAGTGAGCTTTCTTTTAAAAAACAAGCATACTAAATCGACCTCAATTTATTTTAAGTACTGAAAAGGCTAAAACACAATTTAACTAACTGAAAAGACAACTAAGCTACCAACAATGATATTTTAAAGAAATAAACCAACAGAGTAACGACCTAATAATGCTACCACGACAAGCGTCAAGATACAACTACCCCCCCATGCCGGTTATGCATCGACTTTTATAGATTTCTCCCCACCCTCTAACATTCTCTTTCCTATTCATCTTCCACACGGCCTTTCCTGACAGGAGACCGTCCTCGGGCTCCTTCATCTTCTAAACTTGGGGTTCAGAACCTCGACATCGAAAACCTGAGTGACGCCAGGAGCTATAGACATTACACTCTCATCATCTGCTGACGTATAAACAATTAAAATCATCAGACAAAAAAAAAAACACAAAGTGCATTTCTAAAACTTGCGTGTCTATATAAAGGTTTCAATTTGATTCATTCGTGGGCTAAGCTTACCTAGCATTACCTAAGCACAATGGATGTGAAACAAACTGATATCTGTACCAATTACCCGGGGCAGGACCCGTCGGGGGAGTGCGCCCTCACGACTCGCCAGAGAACCATGTCATAGCTTTGCGTGTGTAAATCAGTACCTATAAAAGCATGTTTCAACCCAACCTAACCACCAATATACGTTACCTAGCATAACCTAAGCACAGTGGATGTAAAACAAACAGATATCTGTACCAATTACCCGGGGCAGGACCCGTCGGGGGAGTGCACCCTCACGACTCGCCAGAGAACCATGTCATAGCTTTGCGTGTGTAAATCAGTACCTATAAAAACGTGTTTCAATCCAACCTACCCCCAAACATACGTTTAATGTTTGCTGCAAAAACATATGCAACGGTCAACGACCAATAACCAATTCATAGTATGATCACAGCTCCAGGACGACATGTCTGAGTAACCTCCAAGACACTATCCGAGCTCACACACATTAATCTTAAGCTACACAAGGTATGTCCCATATACTAGGATCGCATGTCTGAGCGCACTCCAAGACAGCATCCAATAATATGAAACCGTACCCCACTTGAAGTGCATCTCTCGACCAGGACAGCATATTCGAGTACAAAGACCTGCGAGACATGCTAACCCCAACCGCAAGATGCATCTTCCCTTGAATGTGTCAACCCCAATGAGAAAACACAAAATAAGCGTCTTTTACATACACCGTAAAAAATAAAATAAAAATTTTACAGTTAACATTTCTATACAGACCCGGAAAAAGGCGCGGCACCTACTACTCACTACGATCTCGCTTGTTGTCTGACAAAATAAAAAATACGATCTAAAAATAAATTCTTTTTCTAAAAAGTAATTTCATTTTCTAATTTAAGCCTGACGAGTAAAACAAAACTAAACTATACACAACGACCAACACAAAACACGAATCACTAAAATCAATGAAAATACACCAAAATCACGGTACCCTCCGATAAACTTTTAAACAAAAACAACCAACAAATATCACACGCTAACAAAAGTAGTGGGCGAAACAGGACCTATCCCAATTCTGATCTTGTGAATTTAGACCAGAAGTGAGCTTTCTTTTAAAAAAAAAAGCATACTAAATCGACCTCAATTTATTTTAAGTACTGAAAAGGCTAAAACACAATTTAACTAACTGAAAAGACAACTAAGCTACCAACAATGATATTTTAAAGAAATAAACCAACAGAGTAACGACCTAATAATGCTACCACGACAAGCGTCAAGATTCCCAGTATATTATCTATACTCTTTGGTCAAGATACAACTACCCCTGTAGCAATATACTCTATGAACTACCCCCCGATGCCGGTTATGCATCGACTTTTATAGATTTCTCCCCACCCTCTAACATTCTCTTTCCTATTCATCTTCCACAATATTTAATTATTTATATTAAGCTATATTAAGGGTATGTTCCGATATGCACTGCGACCACTGTACAGTGTGACGTCAATTCAGTATACTGTGAAGCCGTTCCTTTATAGCCAGTTATACTGGTTACGATTTAAAACGGAACGCAATCCCGTATACTGTCAGCCGCATTTTTTGACGCAGCATTCAAATGAGTGTATTCAAGTTTTCTAGTACTCTTTACATTCTCTTTGGTACATTAATAATGTATACAATGGCAAACTTACCTGTCTTTGCACGATCAAAATTTTCCTGCGTAACTTTCAGCTCGTATTGAACATTTTCAACACAGTCTAATAAGGTTAATTTTTGCAATTCTTCCATTGTTTTATTGTTTTATTTATTAATCCGAACTAATTACAGAACTTTCAAATTTTCTGATTAAACTGTAGCTTTGTTTATAAGACGTTAGGCACTCGAGTGGTTTTGACTGATCAGGTGATCAAGGTACTGCGAGTACCTTACCTCGAAAACGCCAGTGCTCACAGTAGAATATGGCGGCGATTTATGACGTCATATATTTCCCTAGGGTACTGCGGCAGTATACTGGCAGTCCATAACGGAACGAATTTTTCTACAGTGATAGCACTGTGCAGTGCTCGCAGTGCATATCGGAACACAGCCTTAGTAAAATATATTTGTATATTGAGTATTGACATTGACATCTATCAATGTCAAATGTCTTACGTCAATGAAATATAAAATTAAAAATACTCCGGCATTTGCTTATTTTATTTCAAAAGTACCTTTTACACTTAAAATCACGCCTTAGAAACCAAAAATTACTAAAACAATAAATAAATTGTTGCAACTGTAATATATTATAATTCAGAATTATACAAACAACTTTGTGCGAAGTGAAAAAGACGAATAAATCAAAATGCGTTATATTTTTCTCTCAACTATATTTAGCATAGTTTATGCATTCGAGAAAGATATGACTTTTACTGTACAAGCTGGGACAATGGACTGCTTCTACCAGAAAGTATCTGTGAATGAAGTTATTGATATTGAATATCAGGTATTTACTACTTAATAATAAGTTATTCCTTTCCTTCTTATTCCATTCCATTCCTATTTTATTTCTTTAAGTATTCGAGCAGACAACAATTAAAAATCATCACTAAATATTTAAAGCTAAAAATATCAGTATATAACATTTATATAAATACATATAATTATATAAACAAACCCAGTCAGAAAATGGAAAAGAAAAGTAGAGAATATTATAATGTTTGCAGTAATAACATAACAATGTTCATAGCAAAAATAGCAATTATATTAATTAGTCAAGAGAGAGTTACTCTTACATAATAAATAAGAAAAAAAAATGAAATGAGAAGATACAGAGGGAGCATATTCTAAGTATTATTAGGCTACTTAACTTAATGTGTTCCTTAACCTATTTAATGTGGAGTGGAAAAGTACAATTTAGTTAAAAAAAACATTACATTGAGTGGGCCAAAAACTAAAGTTTACAGGATTTTTCAAAATGAATACCACCTTTTGACTTCCACTTTCCACCTCTACTTTCCACTTCTTTCCACTCACACTTTCCACTGGGGGAATTCGTCGTTGATCAGTGGATAAGCTAGATTGAGCTATACTAAAATTGATTGAGAGGAGACTAATTTCTGCGTTTTTAGTAAAGCTGTTATGTTTTTTCCTAATGGATAATGAAAATTTTAACTTTATTTCAGGTAATAGATGCAACTCATGGAGAGTTAGATATATCATTCCAACTAACAGATCCAGTAGGCAGAGGAATTGTCACAGATTATAAAAAACCTGAGAATGCCCACAGACACACATCAATATTAGAAGGGGACTATAGATTCTGTTTTGATAATACTTTTAGCACATTCAGTGAAAAGACTGTAAGTGTTTAATTTCTTTTGCCTGACATATTTTTTTTTA
Organism: Boloria euphrosyne; assembly: GCA_951802675.2. Lineage (NCBI taxonomy): Eukaryota > Metazoa > Arthropoda > Insecta > Lepidoptera > Nymphalidae > Boloria > Boloria euphrosyne. The sequence goes on from OX637895.1 coordinate 907,285, forward strand.
TTTTTCATTCAAGTCTACTTTATACACACTATGTGACATACATTAGATTTTATTATTTTATTAAATATATAAATACTAGTAAACCCGGCTCGCTTTGCTGGGCATAAGTTGAAATAAATTAAACAGTTTTTATAATAATAATTTTCTAATAAAATAAATGTAGCCTAAATCCCGTCAAAATTGGTCGAGGTGTTATAGAGATTAGATAACAAACAGACAGATAGACTGACAAAATTTTAAAAAATGAGTATTTAATGTAAGTACCATATATACTTTCATATGCATTTAGTGAAAAGCTGTTAATTTGAAATTAAAAAAAGACACTTCAATTTTAGTTGTACAAGTACAAGTACTGATGTACTGATTGTTTCATTTAAGAGAAAAAGGTTAGTTGCCAGTAATTATACTGATCTATGATCTATACATATAATAAAACTGTAGAAAAGTCGTTTTTGTACATCAAAAAAAATTTAGAAAAAAATAGCCAGAGTGTTAAAGGACAAACAATAGAACCAGCATTTTTAGAATTTTTGTCTGTTTGTCGGTTTGTCTGTTTATTTATCCGGGCATCGCGTAAAATGTACGAAAGCAATGTAGATAACTTTTATACACAACGATTGAGCGTAACTTGAAGTAACATTTAGTTTTTGTTTCATTGCAATCGGTTCAGTCTATCAAAAGATATTTGAGTTTAAAGTGAAGAAGTAGAGAAATTCCAGAAGTAAAATTAGGGTTTTGTGAATTTGGTCTCACTCATCTACACACCTGAGTGTAAATATGCGTGCACAGTTAGGAGGCTGCGAAAATGCACAGGAGTTTTCAAATTTATTGTTACGAATAGGCGATGGCACATACCCCGTACAAGAAGATGGAAAAGTTATTTTGATTGATAATGATTTGAATTGATGGTTCCACAGCTAATGTTGTTTATAAAGAAGCACTAGCATAAATAAAAAAAATGATTTGTATGGGTATCCTCCAACAGCGCTTCGCACTAAAAAATACATTGTTAAGTTCCGACATCCACGCGAACGAAGTCGCGGGCGCAGCTAGTATAATAATAATACTTAAAGCAATATTAGATACTTAGAATTTTATAGAACTAACCGATAAATACACACTAAAGTCATATAAGAAACATTTAATTTGCAAAAACAAATATTGAGATCAATAATTGAGATAAAAACTACCCTATCTCCCAAGTTGGACCAAATTACAAATGCTTATAAAATTTTATAAGAATTGGTTCAGTAGTTTCGGAGTTTGTCGTGAACATACATCGTGACACAAATTTTTTATATAATATATAAGATAGACTATTATTATTCCCAGGTATTCTTTGATCTCATGATAGAAAATGAGGACACCGGTGAAAAAGATTATGACGAAGACAAGGAGATGGAATTGGGTGAGTAATACGACACAACATTTTTTTAAAAAATTTGTGCCAAAAAGAAAAAAATAGAATATTTCAGTAATGTGAATCCGTTTGTATGTCACAGCAATTTTTTAAAAAAAAGAGGGGATGGGAGAATTTAAAAAAATGATTGGATAGAATGTTTAATGGAACAAATCTTACAGATTATTATGTAACTGACTATGTTTTCATATATTACTATTTACTGTGTTATAAATAATACGCAGTTTATAAATGGGAAAGACATTTTTCTTTATTTCCTGTTGATCTTTTTGATTACTTTCATATTTTAACTCCATCCTGTTTTATATTATTTAATCATCATATCATCAAATCATCAATAATTATAAATTTAATTAATTTAATATATTGTGGAAGATGGCAGTGGTAGCCCAGCGGTAACGCGTCGCTTGTATAACCGAGTGATGCGGGTTCAAATCCGGGTCTCGCACCTCTGATATTATCATGTGCGAATCATTTCTATCATGATTACCACTTGTCTTACGGTGAAGGAAAACATCGTGAGGAAACCTGCATGTCTGAGAAAACCTAGCAAGTTTTCGTAAGACATGTGAAGTCCGCCAACACGCACTGGGCCAGCGCGGTGGGCTATGGCCTGATCCCCCTCGTACTGAGGGAGGCCCGTGCCCAGCAGTGGGACGTTAAAAAGGGCTGATGATGATGATTGTGAAAGATGAACAGAAAAGAGGATGTTGAAGTGGGGAGGGAAACTATAAAAGTTAATACCTCAACGGCATTGAGGGGTAGTTGTGGTACACTTATTGTGGTAGCATTGTTAGGGCGTTACGCTGTTGTTTATTTTTTTTAAATATCATTGTTAGTAATTCAGTTGTCATTTTGGTTAGTTTTATTGTGTTCTTTTGTTTTCAAATGTAAAATAAAATGGAAATAGATAGTAAGTTTGTTTTTTAATTTACAAGTATGTCATATAGGGATGACAGCTTATTGATATTTTTTTATTATTTAGTTATTCTAAGACAAACTGTCACTTTTTGTTTTGTGACACTGTTGTAGACATGGAGATTAGAGACCAGGAGAACCAAGGCCCTAGAATGTAGTGTCTCAGAAATATTGTCAAACCAAAGAGGCGCTGCGATCGCTATGTTGTCTCAATGCCTAACTTCACGTTGTCACAACAGTGACAGTACTCATAAATAGCTAACTTTACAGATACTACTTACCGGCGGCAGCGCGTTGTAAATTCTACACATTTTCAGAGACAGGCGGGTAATGCTTTAGTATGAAGCGATGGTTCTCCTGGTCTCTAACCTCTATGGTTGTAGATATGCCGTTCACTGAACCTGTCCTATCCCTGATTCTTTTGTGTTCTTAACTCCTATCCTCCTCTTACACCTTATCTTCTCCTACTAATAAGAGAGTCATAAAAACATCAGTCCAGCTTCAGGCTAATAGTAAGTTTAGATGTCAAATCCTCAATGCGAACAGGTAACTCAGCAGAAACCTACATGATGCGGGTGAAGGACATATCGGACTCGGTGTCCAGGGTGAAGGACAACGTCTCCACAGCACGACGACTTCAGGAGTTGCTGTCAGCCCATGAGGCACGGGATAGGAATCTCGCTGAGGAGATGTGTGATAAGTAAGTGCTATACATATAAATAAATAAATATGTTGGGACATTATTACAACAGCGCCATCTAGTTCCATGGTAAGCTACGAGGCTTGTGTTACGGATACCAGATAGTTGATATACTACACATATACATTTTAAATACATACATATTATAAATATAAACACCCATGACTGGAGTACAAACATTCGTTGTCAACAAATGAGTGCCCCCAGCGGGACTCGAACCCGCGACCGCTGGCGCAGGAAGTAGGGTCACTACTAACCGATTCGAACGTGTCGTCAAACGTATGTATTACTACATATGTCGTAAAATTTTATAATTTTTACGACATATGTAGTAATACATACGTGTTGTAAAAAATACGTGTACTTATAATTCTAAGAATTTTGGAAAAATCGAAGATTTCTATCTTATAATGTTTCATCGCTGTGCCTTGGAAATGAAGTAAAGTTGATGAATGATGTTCGTGCGGACGTTGGCTAGTCTAGTCTCAATGTGTCAATCTCAAGGAGGACTTTTATATAGAGCAAAAACAAAACAAAACAAACCAAAATTAATATATTTTTATATATTTATAATTTTTTTAATATTATCCATAACAGTTAGCAAATAATTTCGTTAGTAAATATAAATAAAAGCTATATTTTTCTATTTCTTCCAGAGTAATGAAGTGGTCTCTCGGACAAATTCTGTTCATGTCGGTGATTGCGATTACACAGGTGAGATGTAAAAATGTTTACATGTTTTCAATGATAAATTACATAAAAACAGCCAGCTTTTTTGTCTGAGTACCATAATATTTTTGCATACGCAGTCTCGTAATTATAAAAAAAAATATACTTAAGATTAAATGTTCTAATCTACAAGAATATCAATTGCTGATTAGAAGTACAATCTCAAAGTTTCCCCAAAATGTTTTCCTTCACAGTAAGACAAGTGGTGATGAAGTGGTGATAGTGGTAGCTCAGCGGTAACGCGTCGCTTGTATAACCGTGTGATGCGGGTTCAAATCCGGGTCTCGCACCTCTGATATGTTCATGTGCGAATCATTTCTATCATGATCACCACTTGTCTTACGGTGAAGGAAAACATCGTGAGGAAACCTGCATGTCTGAGAAAACCTAGCACCCCCAGCAGTGGGACGTTAAAAGGGCTGAAGACATAACTTACAAAATTGAACCATGCCATCTTTAAAAAAAAAGTAATGATATAACCTTTTCTTTTCAGGTATATTTCCTGAAAAGTCTGTTTGAAGATTCGAACAATAGAAGTTTTAAAAAGATAGTCCCAAATTTTATGTCACAATAATATCTAGTTTATTAAATTCAAGTGACAGATTTTTTCTAGCGTTTTCTCGGAACTTCTACAAGAAAATATTGTTAATTAACTTAACTGATTGACCCTAAGTACGTTTTTTTTAATTAAACCCTGTTTTTTTTTCTTATAAAAGAAGCTTAAGCTACTCCTAATAACATCAGCTATAAAAATCCAGTCTAAATCGGTCCAACCGTTTTGGTGTTAGCCGCAAACTGATAGACCGACAAAATTTTATATATTTTGTTTTTTTTTTATTAGCAAAAAATGTAATATTACATAAAACATATAGTATAAAACATATCATACTAAAACATAAAAATAATTATGTCCGAGGAAAAGCTAGAAAAAAGAAATCAACCATTAAACTGCTAGTTGATATATTTTTTTAAGAATGCACAAATGGCAAAACCGATATACCTCTCAATAAAATTATCACAAAACTATCTTACCGCCGCACTCAGAGTCACTTAATGTCAACCATTAAGTCGAGAATCTCCATACTAAATACCGACCTAATGGTTCATTGAGTTCGGGTGTTAAAGTGTCATAACTCAAAATCTTAATTAATAATAGATTTTAAAATATATCTAAACAATAATTGTAAAGCAATAAAATCTAGTTATCATAAAATTGTAATTGGCGTGATAATATTAGACCTTTTACAAATTTTAATTAAAAAAGAGACATTTACTGTAAATATAATTATGTATGTATGTATGTCACGCGAATGCAACTCGTGCTTGACCATTTTTTTTACTGCCCAGTGTTTTTTGTTTATAACTAGAGGGTATCTTGAATACTTGTAAAAATGTGCAACTCATCTTTTGTTTACGATTTATTATTTAATTTGTCAGTGCAAAAGTGGCCTAACTCTAAAGCAAATAATGATGTCAAAAAAATAGCATTCTTTTTAATTATGTTTATTTTCGTGAAAAAGTTAATTTTCGGCCTTAGCTTTTTTTTTAATTTACAATATTATAAAATGTTTACAACAGGGGACCCATTATTTCCTAGGGGCCCTGTTACTCAAAAACCCTATCTATAATAATGTATAGTCCCGCTTCTGTCGAAGAGGAATAAAAAAACAAATGCTTTCACATCTATGTTTATAATACCCGGCAATAAATATTGCACATCGACCTTTGGAAAGAAACCATCGGCCTATTTCGGTTTCGTAGAGCGTTATCCCTGTCTCACAATATCTATATGACGTTCGTCACTCGTTATTTGACTGCGGTGGTGTACAGACGCGTTCAGTCCAAAATATATAATATAGAGCTGTTAAAACCCCCAACTTTTAATAATTTAAAATTGTTCGATGGCATTTTTAGGAAAAAGAGGCGAAACTTTACGGAAGAGTCACGCGAAACTATCTTCAATGCTTATAAATATTTTGTAACCGATGCTGACAGATTAAAAAAAATGAGATTGAAAATGTAGGTAATTATTTCAAGAAGGTTCAAGAGCGAGTTGCAAATGCCACTGGAATTTGAAGAAGAACTTTGAACAATATATTAAACGAATTTAATATTGAATCACCTACTGCAATTATGTTCTCCGAAAAAAGGTAGGTTCGTGCGAATGGAATAACGCTCTACAAAGAGCCGAAATTAGCTGATGGTTTCTTTCCAACGGTCGATGTGCAAAATTTATTGCCGGGGACTATACATATATTAATACTCTGTGTCGAATCTGTTAATTAAACATTTTTTGATAAATCTAATTGAAATACTCATCTATACTTCCATACTAATATTATAAAGAAGTAAAGTTTGTGTGTTTGTATATTTGTTAAATTGTAAGGAGTAATCTCGGGATCTACTGAACCGATTTTAAAAATTCGTTCACCAATAGAAAGCCACATTATTGCTGAGTGTCATAGGTTATATAGAAAACCGAAAAGTAAAAAGGCTTTTACGTGGTAGTCCGTTTTGCAAAGTGAATCGGAGAAAAAACGGTCGAATGAAAGCGTTTCTTACGCGATTATATATGAAAATTACGTCATTTTTAAACTGTACTAAAGAGGTTACACCTGGGAACGAACCCGAGCGAAGCGAGGGTGAGTCGCTAGTTACTATATATAGATGGATACAGAGGCCAAAATTATAGTTTTCAAAATTTTGTCTGTCTGTATAAAACCACTGGACATATTTCGATGAAATTTGGTATGATGATTAAAGATAGCTGGTTATCCGGGTCAACGGTTTATATCCGGGTATATACCGGGTTTTACTGCGGAAAATATTTCATTTCTGAGAAAGCTTTATTAACCGTTGAATCGTATATCTATAATGTGTATTGTGTAGGTATTTGTCAATATTGCGTGGATGACTTTGTTTCATTCGTACACTTTTTTTTTACATTTTTATACAAGGCCTAAAGTGTCATTTTTATAGGCTGTTTTGTGTTGCGATTTTTGAATCTATTATATTTTTTAAGAAAAAAATTGCTCTTATTTCACTTCTTTTTTGTGTATTTTTCTGTTTATAAATTGAATGGTACAGGGGCAAAACAAGGAATGTCACAAAATATTTTTTTTACTTTACATTGCAATCAATAGTATGTGGCAAAATCTTAATGTTCCCATACTTTTTTACTTTTTGAATTTATTGTGACATTCCTTATTTTGCCCCTGCACCCTTCAATTGTGAATGTTTTCAATTTTTTATATACTTTTTTTAAGTACATCTCAATACAAGGTGTGGTGAAAAATAAATAAATGGAGGCTTTGTAAATTCTATAATAGTAACTACTCATTTTTTTACTTCTATTTTTAATGGCTTCAAAATTATTTATGCCAAAGATATTATAAATATAAGTAGAGTAACTTTTTTAATTTTGTATCGAAGGTGTTCAGTAGATTGATAATAATAATAATTCTCATGTTTGAAATTAAAATTAGATATATGTCTTAAGGAAGTGGGTTTACATGTTTGTAAATATTTATGTAGATAATAAAGATTTTTGACAAAAACATTGACTTTGTTCCTTTTTTGGATATCTCCAAACCTTATGGTACGTTTACACGCTTGGTAAGTGTTGGTAAGCCACGACAAGCGCCCACAAGCTCCAAGCCTTGACAAACGTTTGGTTGCCATTTACATACTAACGAGTGCGTTACTGATCCCATGGAGATCTAACCTCCATTCCATGACTGATCCTTTGATCTGTGTTCAAAATAATTGCGCGTGACGCGTTACTTTGATGCGTGTAGACGCACCATTACATTTATGTATATGGCAAACCGGGATACCTACCCTGGTTATAAATATGATCCCTTAGAAATGCAAATTACGTAGAGACGAATCCGTTTACTTTTAGTTATGTTATATAAAATATAACTTAAAATAATATTTAATTACTAGCAAACTTGGCCCGCTTCGCTGGACGTAACTCAAAATATTTATACGGGTATTATACGGGTTTTATAATTTTCTAAGAAAATAAAAGCAGATTAAGTTACTCCTTATATCATTAACTATTAAATTAGATACTGCGAGTGAAAGTCCCATTAAAATCGGTCAGCCGTTTCAGAAATTAGCCAGAACAAACAAACAAACTGACAAAAATATATGAAATTAATTTTTTGGTGTAAGTACTGTATTTACTTTCATATGCATTTAGTGATAAATATTTAGTTTTTTTTTTATTATAATATTATGTAGTGATATAATTTGAAAGATGGCAACACTGAACTATACTAAATGGCAACCCTATAGTGTAATGTCAAAACTCAGACATTCTGATTTCTCATTTCTGCATTCATGATTCAATGTTTTGATTATGATTACACAAACACCCAATTAAATACTGACAAAAAGTCATATTTATGTGTGAAATATACAAAATTTAATAGATAATATGTATATTTATTTAAGTTATATACGTGGAGAGTGGCAAAAACACTAAAATGGTGCCACTATTTCTTTTAATGAACCGAATGGCGGCTCGACGCAGAAGTCTTCATAAAACAGCCAAAACAATAAAACCTGAAAAGAAAATGATTGAAGACGATTATTGTAGGACTTGTTTAAGTACTGAGGACCTCGTGCCTATATTTTACAATAAGGAAACGGAGGAAAAACGTTCAGAAGATCTGCGATTAGTGACTGGTTTAGAGGTGTGTTTTGAAATCAATCTTATATTGTTTTTAATTTTAAATCTAAATAAAAATTTTATATGTATGAAAATTACTTAAATATTAGATGAAACGTACTTTCTTTTAAATTTTAACAAAGTTTGAAGGCTTGTGTGAAACTGTAACTGTTTAAATTATATTTGTATACTTATATACTTATATACTTTAAAAATCATTTTTAAATATTTAGGTACTACATAAAATAAATATCTTATAATTTCTATATTGAAACATTTGTTCATGTATATCTACTTAATTTTTACATATTTGTATTTTCAGATTAGAGTACACGACGGACTGTCTCAAAAGATCTGCAATCAGTGTATTGAAACTATTCAACTGGCTTTGCAGTTTAGAAGGACAAGTAAAAAAACTGAGAAAGCTCTTCTTAATATGGCCTGCGGGAAAACAAAAAAAAGGTTACATAAACCTCATAAAATTAGAGAGAAAAAGTTGCCGAAGCTAGAAATAGAAGTAAATTTTGATGATCCATTTGATGATTTTCGAAATGATTCAGACTACTATTATGATGAAGAAGAGGACAAGTCTCAAATAGATAAAAATGTAAGTTTGTAAGTTAAAAAGCTGTTTAATAATTTTGAATCATTTAATATTTTTTAATTAATTATGTATACTCAACACTCATTTTAATGCAGTGGTAAAACCAGGTGAAGCAGATTTAATCCCAGGGTTTGCACCTCTGATATTATCATTTAAGAATCATTTCCAACATGATTACCACTTGTTTTATAGTAAAGGTAATAATATATATATTTTTGTATTATAATATATTTTGAGAAAACCTCCATTTCTGAGAGACCTAGCAAGTTTTCAAAAGATATGTGTCACAGCAATTGATCAGGGTGACCTGTGTCGTGTTCCCCTCATTTGAAAAGTGGCCTTTGCTTAACAGAGAAGTGATAGTAAGGGCTTCTTAGTTTATTTTTTAATTTTGTCTTCTACCATTTTCACAGCAACCAAACATACAATCAAATTCAAAAGTGCCAGAAAAAAGAAAAAGAGAGATAATTCCGAATGCCACATCTTACAAGTGCAACACTTGTGATAAGGAGTTCCGGATGAAAGCAACTTACAAGGCTCACATGAGGTTTCACACCAACTATTGTGTTTGTGAGGTAAGATGTTTGAAGATACCTTACGGGATTACAGGATAATTCATACGGGAGGGTAAACCGCTTTGTTACATAATGCATTATGGTGCCAGTCTGTTTGGCTTCCCTTTCTCTCACGCTCGTCTTCTCACTCTAACCCACAGCGCTAGCCGTATTTCGGACAGACGCCTCCCCCTTTCTTTACTATATACATGAAATTTAAGGAATAACCTTAGCTTTTCTCAAGTTAAACAATTTCAATAACTTTTAAATTAACATGATAGCAAATATTAAAAAAAAATATAATAAGTATGTAGTGGCGAAGGGTCCATACAAGACGATTCCCACCGTCTTACCTTTTAAAAATCCAATAAAGTTTTAATTATTCTACATAATATTTGTTTTTTAAATTTACATGATTACTAATTAAAATAATAATTTATAGTAATAATCCTTTTTTAAAAATAACATAACGCCTACAATAAGTCAAAATCAACAAAAATGTCTACTTTGCTAAAATGCGCCTTCATAGAAATGCCGCGGTAAGACGTAGTAATTCGGCTTACCTTTTCCATACGAATCGTGTTTCATTCATACTTTTGTATTGGAACATTTTCAAGTGATTTCATTCATAATTACTCAGATTTTTGGTCGCGGTTAAGACGCTCACGAGCAGCTTATTTTGCATGTGATTGGTGGAAAGTACAAAACGTCACTATGATTGACCAATGACAAGCGACAAGTATCTAAACAAATTAATATGGCCGATGGCGATTCTGTTTACAAGTGCTTAGTGCATTATTTGTGTTTTTCTTTCGTTTTATTGAGTTTTTACTCGATTTTAGCGTAATAACTAATATTGATATTTTGTGTTGAGTCTGTATAGTGTATGGTTCATATATGTTTTAATTACGGTGAGTTCTATAAGCCATTATTAAATTTGCGTATTTTATTGAAGTTGGATAGTATGCAACTTTGTTTTCGAAACTTGCATAAGTCAAGTAATTTGTAATAAAACTTTCTATTGAAATTGTGTGTAAGTGCTAAATTAGAAAAATATTGTGTTTGTTTTCATTTATGTTGCAGTGAAAATGTTTTTAAGTTATTTTATATGCGTTTCCTTGACAAAATTATTTTACGCGTATTAGCTTAAACAGTTTATTCGGACTGGAAGGAAATATCAAGTAATGCTGTAGGATATTGTAATTAAATTTTAAAACCAGTAAAATCATCTTCATATTTCAAAATTTTAATTTAACTTTGATAAATAAAAAATAAATCAATCTCTTCAATAAGATAGCAAACGAACTACGAAGTTTTTCAAACACTTGTCACTAGATGGCATTGAGTTTACGTAGTAATAATAACTCAATGCTAGATGGCGATATTTATTAAAATAATGATTTAATATATTAATGTAAAATTAACAGAAGGGAAAAACGAATATTTAAATCTCACTAAATTATGTTTAGGTTGAAATTAATTATATTTATAATGAATACAAAATAAAATAATGCGGCCTTAAATCAAATCGCCGTACTTTCACTTTTTAAATGATGCGTAATGATTTCTCATAGATGGCGTCATTAATATTTTTATATTATTTTAGTAAATATTAAATATATTGACTATTCTGCTATAACTTTACATAAATTAAAAAAATAAACAATGACATAAGACTTTATGAACACTTTTTTACTTTTTAATTATTACGAAAAAAAATCTTCACTACAACATAACGGATACTTACGAGGTACTAGTACCTGTACTAGGTACTTTTGCATCGCATGTATTTATTTAGTTTTTGTCATTTTTTTGGACAGCTTACCTCTGCTAAAATTTCACCCTTCGCCACTGTAAGTATGTAATATGTAAAAAAAATATAAAAAATAAAAGTTACCATTGTCCTTGGTTAGCGGTGGAATAATTATTAGTGATGTAGTGATTAAAATACTTAACCAAAATGTTAGAATTGATATAATACTCCATCCCAGAGGTGGAATTACTATATTACCTACCATCAATAGTAAAATAATTATAAAACTAAACCCCAGTGGTGGAACAATTACAATACTTTACCCCAATGGTGAACTAATTACAATATTCCATCCCAGTGGTGGAATGATTACAATACCCCATCATAATGGTGGAATTATTATAATATTTGACTTTAAGCACATAGAATCATTATTTTCATGTTAAATTTAAAACCAAAATACCTTTTTAACCGAAATGAACAATTCCAGGCATGTGGCAAGCGCTGTCGCAACAATAACCAGCTACAAGAACACAAGCGAGCCCGGCACGGCCTCGGTCGGATACACAAGTGTGCCTACTGCGAGTACAGCTCCGCTACTAAAGAAGCTTTGACTGTGAGTGGGATGTCTAGAAGTGTAGTAGTAAAATATTCTTTACGTTTGACTCATTTTGTAGTGACCCTACTAGCTGTGCCAGCGGTCGCGGGTTCGAGTCCCGCTGGGACATTCATTTGTTGAGCACCATCTAGTTCCATGATAAGCTACGAGGCTTGTGTTATGGATACCAGGTAATTGGTACACTACACATACAGTCGTGACTGGAGTACAGATATTCGTGCTCCACAAATGAATACCCCCGCAGGGCTCAAACTTGCTACTAGTAGAGTCACAAACTGACCACCCAATACCATCTCACCACCATGTGGTGCTGGTGGGTGCAGATCCACGAGCGGCGGCACACCGGCGAGCGGCCGTACGTGTGCGACCACTGCGGCGCCACCTTCCACCGCCGCTCCAACCTCGTCCAGCACATCGCCATACACCTGCCTGAGAAGAACTTTCAGGTGAAAAACATGATTACGGTGAAGGAAAACATCGTGAGGAAACCTGCATGCCTGAGAAAACCTAGCAAGTTTTCGTAAGACATGCTCAGTCCGTCAACACGCACTAGGCCAGCGCGTTGGACTATAGACTGATCGCCCTCGTATTGAAGGGAGGCCCACGCCCAGCAGTGGGACGTTAAAAAGGGCTGATGATGATGAAATATATTAGTTTACTATTAGAAAAAAATATAATATATGATATAAATATCGTATTAGCTCCTTTTGTTTGTATGTCTGTCCATAGTGAACTCAAAAACTACCAAACGGATTTGTATATGGCTTTCATCAAAAGACGGTTTCAGAAGGGAGGCTTAGATACAGTATTAAAAGGTTTTTTATAATGTGCCCGAAATATAAATGTTGGTTGCATTCTAAACTCAAGGACGGATGAACCGGTTTTTATTAATTTTGGTTTGATGGATTTCTCTCAGCGCTGAATAGCAGAATATCGATTGAAATATCGAATATAATGACTAAGATAATAACTAATAAATAATATTTACTCAACCATGTAGCTACGCTGACTTATAACTACATATTTACAATGTTATATAAGTCTATTTAATATATAAACAATGTATAAATATAAAAAAATAATGACAAATTATATTATTTTCTGATCCAGTGCGACATGTGTCCGAAACGTCTAAAATCCCGCAAGTTCCTGCAAATTCACAAGCACAACGCACACACAGGCAAGCGCTACGGCTACCTGTGCTCGATCTGTGAGCACAGGTTCGAGAAGCCCAATAAAGTGCGCGCACACACTCGGCGAGTGCACGGAGTTCCAGACGACCAGCAGGGCCCGATCGTGAGGGTGCAACTTTAAATTTTGTTTTTCTTGAAAGTCTTGCAAGTCTTTACTTGCAAGAAAAACAACAGTTGTTTTCTTGAAAGTCTTGCAAGTCAATACTTGCAAGAAAAACAACAGTTGTTTTCTTGACAACATTTTGTGTCCCGTGAACAACAATTTTTGTCTGTTGTTTTTCTTCTTTGTGTTGTTGTTTTATTAACTGACAGCTTTTTATTTGCATTGATTATTTTTATTTATATGATCTGAATATTATGAATTTTATATTTTAATAAAATGAGTTTGAATTACTATTCATTCTGTTTTACAATAATTCGCACATGGAAATATCAGAGGTGCGAGACCCGGATTCGAACTTGCATCTGTTGGACAAGCGAGTGAGTTTTATATTATTATAGTCACAAGCGAAACCGCGGGCAATAACTACTTTTAATCTTTTTTTATTATTTTTATACTTTAAACAATATAATTATTATTGTTAATATCCTGATAATGTTATTTATTTAAGGAGGATGATATCTCGTTAGTGAAATGTATTTCAACATAAGCAAGTAATAATAAAGTATATTACACTGATTTTTTTGTTTTATTTTATCTGTGACAAGATTATGATTGTGATTTTTTTGTTTATTAGTGAATGTAATATATTAAAGTTTTTTTATTATTATTATCTTTTATTAATTTCATTTCTTAAGTTAGGTTTTTTACAATAAAGTTATATCAAAAGTAAAATACATTAAAGAATTTACAAAATATAAATACATTATAAAAAACCTAACCTAGGGTGCCGCCGGCAGCGGGGCAGGGCCCAGGCTACCGGTGGTTAGGGCTGCAGAGAGAGGAACCTCCTGACAATGCGCGCCGTGTCCAGAAGTACCGCCTTCTGCATCTGACCCTTGATCCAGCCATCTAGCGAGAGTCTCTTAAGATGTTTGTCGAGACTCTTCGCTATAAGACCGTTCGCCGAAACGACCAACGGGACAATGATCGTCGAGTCAACATCCCACATGGCGGTTACCTCGTGAGCCAAATCAAGGTACTTGCTGAGTTTGTCCTTCTCAGCCTTCACGAGGTTCTCGTCATGCGGGATGGCGACATCGACGAGCACTGCCTGGCGCTTTGATCGATCTACCAGCACGATATCAGGCTTATTGGCTACAATAGTCCTGTCCGTGATGATAGATCGATCCCAATAGAGCGTGGCACGACCATTCTCAAGAACCGGCAATGGTGCGTACTTATAATATGGCACCTCAGACCCCACAAGACCGTATCGAAGAGCAAGTTGCTGGTGAATGATCCTGGCTACTTGGTTATGTCTGTGCAAGTACTCGCCGTTAGCAAGATGAGAACAACCGGAGATTATATGCCTGAGTGACTCACCGGGACGGCGGCATGCCCGACAGATGTCGACCGTACCGTCCTTCAGGATATATCTCCGGTAATTGTTCGTCATCATTACTTCGTCCGCAATTGCACAGAGAAAACCTTCGGTTTCCCCGAAGAGATCCCCGAAGCGTAGCCAGTTCACCGACGCGAGCAGATCTACATCGGGCCCCGTGAGGGCCTTGTAGAATCGCCCATGTAGCTCCTTGCACTTCCACGCAGTCCTACGGTCATCGGTGCTAAGCACCTTTAGTCTGCGCCAGTTCTCGTTTGCCAAGGAGAGAGGGGTGAGGCCTTTGTCAACTGCTACAACATCGCGATGAATCCCACACTCGTTGTTTAGGAAATACTCCCTAAGACTGCACACCTCGCGGTTATGGAGGTCCTTAGCGTTTAAAAAGCCACGGCCTCCACACTTACGCGGGATGTACAGTCTCATAACTGACGAGCGTGGGTGCCTCATGCGGTGTGCAGTTAGAAGCTGACGGACCCTCGTATCCAGGGCGTCCAGCTCAGTCTGAGTCCACCTTAGTATGCCAAAGGAGTAAGTGAGCAGAGGCATTACCCAAGCGTTGAAGGCACGCGCCCTATTGCCACCGGACAAAAGACTGTTAAGTACTTTTGTCAAGCGACAAAAGAAACGCTGCCTCAACGCCTGCCTAATGTCTCCGTCCGCAATACCCAATGACTGTGACATACCAAGGTACTTGTAGGTTTCAGCTTCGGAGATAGACCTGAGGGATATTATGTCGGAAAGTTGTAAATTCGCGGAATTTACGACTTTCCCCCGCTGCACATGCATGACCGCGCACTTGTCTACACCAAACTCCATTTTGATGGCGCTACTGAAGGTTTCTGTTACTTTCAGTAGTTCCATCAGATCCTGGCGCTTTGATGCATACAGCTTAAGATCATCCATGTACAGCAGATGAGAAATAACCTCACCTCCTCTTCGAAGCCGGCAACCTAGTCCTGAATCCTTCAGCAGAGTGCTGAGCGGGTTCAGGGCCAGGCAGAACCACAGCGGACTCAAACTGTCACCCTGGAAAATACCTCTCTTAATCCTTATCAAGTCCTGCGGGCCAGGGAGACCATCCCCACCACCTGGTTGATGGAGGACTGTGGTCCACTGCCTCATACATGCGCCTAAGAGTGATCTTAGAGCTGTATCGATTTTATACAGCACTAAGACCCTCTCTAGCCATGAATGAGGCACCGAATCATAGGCCTTCTTATAGTCAATCCAAGCGGCCGAGAGGGACCCCCTGTTCCGCCGGACCTGTTGGCAAATGGTCGTGTCAATGAGGAGTAGCTCCTTAGTACCACGGGACCCAACTCTACATCCATTCTGAGAAAAAGCCAAAACATTGTTCGCAATAACGTGCGTATTAATTTTTGTTCTCAAAATGGACATAAGAAGCTTGTATAAGGTGGGCAAGCACGTGATGGGTCTATAGTTTTTCGCTTCCGTGGTACTACCGGACTTATGGAGCAGGAAGGTAACGCCAGTAGTCATGAAAGGTGGCAGGGAACCAAGCTCGAGGGCGTCTTGAAATTGTGTTGCCAGACGTTCATGCGAGGATCGAAACCACTTGATCCAGAAGTTGTGCAGCCCGTCCGGCCCAGGACTTTTCCAGTTCTGGGTCGCACGGGCCGCACACCCTACATCATCGGGGCTGATAGTCACAGCCCCCATGGCTTCGATCGGTTCACACTCACGTCCGACAACATTCATCCATTCGCCCTCGGTGTGCTCGACTGGCACCGACCAGATACTACGCCAGAAGTTAGTCATGGCAGTAGGATCCGGCAGTTGCCCGTCACTCACACATTGGTTGGTTCCCTCCCACCTTCGGTATACCTTCCTTTGGTCACTTTGGAAGAGACGATTCTGCTGGAATCGATCCACACGCACCCTGTAGCGACGAATACGGCTTGCCCATGCACAAACTTTCTGCTTTAGGTAGTCGATGCGCTCCGTGACACATGCCATGTAATCACAGGGTCTGGTACCAGTCCCCGCGAAGGCCTGTGTCACGTAGCGCATCACACGGGGGCGGCTGTTGCCCTCCCTAAAACAGATTAGCTTGGCAATGAGAGTCCTAAACGAACCGATACGCCGCTCGATCCGTACTTGCCAGGCAGGAACACCCCCGGTGGACCGCGTTGCTCGATCAGTGTCCGGGAATCTGACACGAGCAACACGGCACACCGCGATGGCCCCACAGTACATGATCGAGTGGGTATCAGTTAAATCTTCGCTAGCCCGGAGGTACGGGTCTAGCAAAGCGTCCATGGCTCCCATTAACGCTAGGTTACGCTTGTGCATTGGCAAGCGTGGTATTCGTGGCCTAGACTCAGGTGTGGATCGATACCGCCCAATCGCCTCCTCCAAAGCCCTCCTCAGCTGCTCATTGGCCTGCGTATTTGCGCCGCTCGCACATTCTTCCTCATCGGCTCCGTGATCCGCCAGCAGCACCCCCGGCACCAGGTTGGGCATTGGCACCGGAGCCGGGGACGCAGCAGGCGGACCCAGAGCCGGCGCAGAAGCCGCGCGAGCGGCCAGTACTTCCAGGCGCAATCGATCAAGTGTCGCGTCATCCAGCAACTTGCGTCGCTGGATGAAGCGCACCTGATCGGATAGGCGTTGCGCAGATACGGCGATGGTTGGATCAAATGCCAGAAACAGAGGCAGCATCCTGTCCCGGTACGCGGACAGGTTGATTCCCCCCTCTGTAGCCCCATAATAGGCGCGCATGCAGTTCTCGTTCATTACTTGAGTCCATCGCATGCGACGCACTACACCACCGGTAGCGGGGGCCATGGTTGGGGCAGGTTGCCCCGTAGGTCCCAAGCGTGCCGGCAGCGGTGGTCGTCCACGTCGCGCAGGTGGTCGTGGCGGCGGGGGCGGGGGCCCGCGCTCGTCGTTGCTCGACTCGCTAGTGTCGGGCGCTGTGGCGAACTCATCACCCGATGACGATGGCGAGGAGGACGACGAGACGAGCGGGGGTGTTGGGCGTGCGTTCGTTGTGTGTGCGGCTGTTTTTCTTGCCTGGCTCCTTGTGATCATTGGTATTTTTGTCACTTAGTCCTGTTTATTTCGGGTGACACTTCGTTGTCATCTTGTGTCGCGACTGATTTTTATTAAACACTACATATTTCTCACATTTCTCTTTGCCTTTGTGGTTTTCCTCATTATTTAAAAGGTTTTTATTGTAGTTAACTTAAAATCAGCATAATAAACAATTCCAAAAATGTAAAAATACTAAAAATTCACGGGAGCCTATATTTGTGACATCATGTGTCAGCCGTCAATTTATTATTATATTTATTATTATTATTATTATTATTATCATTATTATCTTAAGCTTTTAACTTTAAATACATTAAAAACAAGTTTATTATACACTATTATACTTTTAGACTATATAAAATTATTTTCTTTAAAAAAAACATAAAACCTATCACGCCACACAAATTTAATGCATACAAACATACTGTTAAGATTTTAGACATATCTAAATATATAGTAATAATGAAACCGGTTTTATAAGGCACTTTAATACCATTTTTATTTTTTTTGTAAATTGTGGGTAGGCACTGTCTGTAACAAGTATATAAACCTATGAGACGTCAAATATCTTAGTCTCTCCCGTGACCATGATTGCTGTAAAGCATTCGAAACGTCGGGAACTAAAAATCAAAATAAATCCGCGACAAAATCCGAAAAGGTAGTTTCATTTGTAATGTCGAATATTCGCGTAAACCTAAGAAAGTATTACATAATAATAATCTTTAACATAGTGCCTTTTGGCTTCGGGACTCTAATGAAAATTACCCAGAGGGCGGCATTACAAACTTGCATTATGTAAGGAAAATGTATTGCACAGTCCTGCATACAATTTTTATTGTATTCTTTAGTCAACTTTATAAATTTAACAAATTAACCTTCATATTACAGGCTTCTTAGTCTAAATAATGTTACAAGTGGAATCGCGTGTGAAATGTTAAGCATTAAAAATATTTTATAAGCAAATGACTTTTTTGCCATTTACGACACGTCAGGTTGGCCGAGTGGTCTAAGGCGCCAGATTTAAGCTCTGGTTCCCGAGAGGGAGCGTGGGTTCGAACCCCACACCTGACAAATTGTTCGTGGTTGTTTTTTTTTTTGGGAAATTAATTTTATGCTTCTTACACATTAATAAACATTTTATACTAGCGACTCGTCCTTGCTCCGCTCGGATTCGTCATTACGAACGTTACTTGATATTTCTCAAAGGTGAGATCATAGAGTATATTGCTATATATAAAAAGGTAAGATATTCCCCGAAGTAAAATGTATCCTATATATTGCCCGGATAATCAGCTATCACTATAACAAACTTCATCAAAATCTGCCCAGTAGTTTTCGAGTGATGAGATTACAGACAGACCGACAAAAGTTGTAAGAACAATAGATTCGGTAACGGACTATTTCAGGTAATATATTACGTTATATAGTCATTATTTGTATATTTATAATAACAAATTAAAAAAAAAATTAAACCGATTTCAAAAAACATGCACTAAAAAGAGAAAAATAAAAAGTAGAAAATAATACTTTAAAGAACTAAGTTAATTTTGGAGTCGGTGCCAGCCAGGTATTTTGATTATGTTTACAAATTGACAGATTAATCGAATATACGGTTATTTTTCTTTGGCTGGCACCGACTCCAAAATTAACATAGTTCTTTAAAGTATTATTTTCTACTTTTTATTTTTCTCTTTTTAGTGCATGTTTTTTGAAGTCGGTTTAATTTTTTTTTTTAAAATAACTTATTTTTACATTTTTAGTGTGCCTTTTATTTAGCTGATTTAATGATAGTGACTTACTATAATATGTCACTAATTTAAAATCTGTTTAAGCTTTATATTAAACAACGAGCATACCCATTAACGACGAAAATAGTAATTAATTATCGGGTCTGCCGAAAGGGGGGGGGGGGGGGGGGTGTTGGTGTCCAAAGAGTACTCGATCTACGACTACTGTAGCTGTAACTAAACTACGAGCTCATCTTTATGTTTACATTCCCCATACGAAACCACGTCCATTATTCCACCTAACTCCTAGAGGTTAATGAGATTTACCTTCTATTATCATATTAACATAATAGCCTGGAAGAACACAACTATCAATATATATGTATGTATAATTTTAAAGGAATTTCCTTTCAACTCCTAGCCGTTGAGGAGTTGTACCTTCCATCATCAGCTTATCCACATGAGATGGTAATTATCAAATGTAAATCCTTAAAAAACTTTAGAAAATATATGAAAAATGTACTAAGTGCCTATAAAATTTAAGAGTTGCCATCGATTTCCCTAGGATCCCATTATCAGATCCTAACTTGGTGACAATGGGAATATCTTGGAAGTATACCCTACCAAACAAAAAATAAATTTTTGAAATCGGCCCACAATTGACGCATAAATCGGTGAACACAGATAAAAAATAACATATGAAGAATTCTACCTTCCATCATCAGCTCATCACATGAGATGACGATTTTCAGACGCAAATGCTTGAACAGCTTAAGAAAATATATAAAAAACATAAAAGGTTTTTTTTTTATGGGACAAAGGGGGCAAACGGGCAGGAGGCTCACCTGATGGTAAGTGATCACCTCCGCCCATGGAGTATGGACATCTGCAACCCTGCAGGGCTTGCAGATGCGTTGCCGGCCTAACAGGAACGGGAGGGAGGGAGGAAGGAGAAGGACGGGAGGAGGGATGGGGAGTGGGCCTCCCGGACTCTCACTTACCGGACGAAACGCGACAGCATAGCTGCCACTTCACGCCGGTCTCCTGTGAGAGAGTGGTACTATACGGGGCGTGCCGGCCCATTCGGCTGCTACCCGAAGGTAACAAGCATGGCACTACCACTTTAAAAAAGGTGCCTATAAATTTTGAAAGTTGCCCCGGATTTCCCTGAGATCCCATCATCAGATCCTGATTTTGTGATAATGGGACCCCCTCAGAACTATACCCTACCGAACAAAAGAAAAATTTCTGAAATCGGCCCACAGTTGACGGAGAAATCGGTGAACATACATAAAAAAAAAAATACATACATCGGAACATATAACCTCCTCCTTTTTGGAAGTCGGTTAATAAATAAATAAAATTCGACTCAACATTTTTGCATTATGTATATATAAATATTAAATATGTATTCTGTCTGTATAATAAATAATAATATTATATATTTTGAATAAATGATAAAAAAATGTATACCTTCTCAATATTATCAAGTAGGAAAGTTTGTTTGAATCTCAGGAACTACTGCTTTGAATGGAACATAGTTTTTGTGTTGGATAGTGTGTTGATCGATACACAAATAGGAGCACATTATCTTACATATTATTTACACACATTTTACTACTTTGGAAGTGTCTCTCGCGCAAACTATTCAATTTACGAAACCTCAATATAATTTTTGAAGACCTATCCATAGATACCCCACACGTAATGGTTTGATTAAAACTATTTTTTTTAATTTTCAGTTCTAAGTATGAGGAACCCCTAAAATTTATTGTTTTTTTTTTTATATTTTTGTGTGAAAATCTTAATGCGGTTCACAGAATACATCTACTTACCAAGTTTCAAGAGTATAGTTCTTATAGCATATTATCTATACTCTTTGTCTTATAGTTTCGGAAAAAAGTGTCTTTGACAAACCTGACGGACTGACAGACAAACATGACGAATCCATAAGGGTTCCGTTTTTTACCATTTGACTACGGAACCCTAAAATGTTACAAAACTGGGAAAAAAATATTCATTTTGAGAGCTTCCAGAGCTTCCGTTGCGTACGGCGTACGCTGCGTAAATGGTTAAAGTTACGCAAAATAATGTATTCTAATTAGTAAATTACTTAATTTTGGTAATTCTGTTATCCTCTGAAAGTTCTAAAAAAAGGCCGCAACAGAGATTTTTATGGTGAGCAATAAAACTGGTATAAAATACTAATTTGTGAAATATTTCGTATGTTTGTTATCCGTCACTACAGCACGGGTGGAGCCGCGGGAAACGTTAGTATTAATATATATGTTATTAAATAAAAAATAACTTAAATTAAGACGGCGAGTCGGCTTGCCAGGCGTAATGCCAAAATATGAAAATTGCAGATTTTTTTTTTAATCTGTCCCGATTATATACATTATGTTATCTGTCTACAGTCGAGTTTATAAATCTGTCAGTTTGATAAGTTTTGAAAACAAAAACATTAAACTTTTATTCAACAATAAATAACTTTAAATAGATATTAAATTATATCGAATTAAGTACATTTATATAAAAATGAATTCATTAAACTGTTGTAGAACTTGTCTAAGTGATGAAAATTTACATCCAATGTTCTTACTCCCAGAGTACAGTGAAATGTATTCTAGCACTGTTTTTGTTATTACAGGCGTAAAGGTATCGTTATTATTTTTAAATTTTCTGTTAAATATAGTATTGTATTTGATATTTATTTCGTATAATTAATTACTATTGATACATTTTTACATAATATAATTCAGTATAATTATAAATTTGAACTTATTTGCATTTAAGTAAAAAAATACTTTTTGTTTTCGTTACATATTGATGTGAGCCTTTGATTCAAAAAATATTAACTAATTGCATTGTAGAATATTTATTGAATGGCTTAAATTTAAGTGTATATTTTCTGAACTTGTTAAGATATATTGTAGTGAAACTTTTAAAAGCTATGATTTATCTAACTTTCGTTTATTGTTTATGATATAGGTGGAAGTGAATGATAGTTTACCACAAGAATTATGTGCGACATGTATAAGTTTTATAAACAAATCCATTAAATTTAGAAAAAAATGTGATGAATCTCAAAAAATCTTATTGGAAAACAGAGTGAATGGTATCAAATTTGAACATATTGACTTAAAATTAGAAGAAAACTCGACAGCTATAGATATAAGTGACTTTTTGGAGGATGAATTCAAAGATTTCGATGACAACATAACTTTAGATACATTACAAAGTAATAATGATAATGTGCTTAGTAAAAGCGAGAGCTTACCAAAAACTGAAATAACTTTCGAGAGTGAACAAACTGAAATTGATGAAAAACCTGTAGATTTATTACTTATTGGTAAAAGAAGGAGAAAGTGTGTGAAATCTGTGCGAGGAAAGTCTACCGATAAAAAGCAAAATACAAAAGAAAGGATAGAGTGTGAATATTGTCATAAGATATTGACATCGAAATTGTCATTGAGAAACCACCATAAAATTCATACAGGTTTTGATGTTGTTTGTGAGGCGAGTAGATTTTTAAGGTTTAGTTTTTGTACAATCTTAATGTTCCCATTAGGATTTTGCCACATATTTTTTAATGTATGTTCAGTTATATTTTATTAGTTTCACATAGGTCCTCATATTTATTAAGAGTTATTGTAATTTACTCTCGTTAGTAAGAAATAGGCAGTGGTAGCCCAGCGGTAACGCGTTGCTTGTATAACCGAGTGCTGCGGGTTCAAATCCGGGTCTCGCACATCTGATATTTTAATGTGCGAATCATTTCTATCATGATTACCACTTGTCTTACGGTGAAGGGAAACATCGTGAGGAAACCTGCATGTCTGAGAAAACCTAGCAAGTTTTCGTAAGACATGTGAAGTCCGCCGACACGCACTAGGCCAGCGCGGTGGACTATGGCCTGATCCCTCTCGTACTGAGGAAGGCCCGTGCCCAGCAGTGGGACGTTAAAAAGGGCTGATGATGAGTAAGAAATGCACTGTAAGACCGTAACCTGAAATACAGGTTTTTAACCTAGTTCAGGTACATCCCAAGAAAATAAGGACGCTAAGTTATCTTTAAATCAACTAATTATATAATATTTGCGATAACTATATAATAAATACAATAAATTATCAATGGCAAAGGCCAAAAGTGTTAAAACACGAACAGCCCTACATATCATCAATATTTCAAAATCCTGTACAGCATGCTAAACTGGTAGGGTCCATAGTGTAACGGAACAGAACAAGGAATATCCAATACCTTAATGTAAGATTTTATGAACGTAGGGGCTATCAACCAAGATTCCTTGAACCGAGACTTGACTGATTTTCTCATTAACCATTTTTTTCGTGATGCTGTCGCAGACAGTCAGACAAAAATTCTAAAAACTATAGATTCAATGTCTGTGTCATTTTACTAATGACTATTTCAATTAGGTTTCCAAAAAATATTTAATGTATAGTAAACATAATGATCTCCGACTGATTGCGGCCATGGCGGCCAATCTCATTGAGATTAGTAGCCAACTACGCTGCAGGCGTGTACGCGCAGACACAAGTGCACTCTCTGTTCCTATCACTCATACTCCGGTGAGACGACACGAGACACCACCAGTGAGAGCTGCGGAGCAGGACCGACGACGGCTTTACGTGCTCTCCGAGGCACGGGTGTGATTCACCCCCAATTTCCCGACTCCGGGCTGTTACTGAGACTTACTAAACAAAAAGACTCAATAATTAAACTTGGTCCGAATTCAATGTACAGATTTGACTGGTACAATTTCATTATAATATGTATTTTCAACTTCCAGCACTGTGGTAAGAAGTTCATCACCCGCAGACTACTGCTGATGCACTGTAGAGCTAAACACGGGTACGAGAAGACAGACAAATGCTCATACTGCGATTATAAAGCGTCGAATGCAGAACAAGTTAAAGTAAGTACCTGCATGTATATCACATTAAGCAAATATAATATCACTACATATTGTAAAACAAAGTCCTCCGCCGCGTCTGTCTGTTTGTTTGCGGTAAACTCAAAAACTATTGCACCGATATTCATGGTGTTTTCACCAATGGATAGAGTGGTTCTCGTTTTGGTTTTAATATATAATTTGTCAAGTTTTTGTATACATTTACCAGGAATCCGCGGGTTCGTTGGCGCTTAATCTAAGAACGAGCCCGAGCGGAATGAGGTCGACGCACTAGTATTTTATAAAAATAAATTTTCTGGTAACTGTTGGTGGAACATTTTTATCATATAAAAATATTCATGCCTAATATATTTCTTACATAATTATTAACCATGATTATAATAAGATACAAATTTATAAAAGTCTCGAAATGTCGAAAACCGCTTGACGTATAAAGATAGCAGAGAGGTAGTTTATAGGCCCGGATTAAGGTGGTCTAAAGGCTCTCGCA
This sequence comes from Boloria euphrosyne, assembly GCA_951802675.2. Lineage (NCBI taxonomy): Eukaryota > Metazoa > Arthropoda > Insecta > Lepidoptera > Nymphalidae > Boloria > Boloria euphrosyne. The sequence continues at coordinate 932,165 of OX637895.1, forward strand.
AGTTTCTATGAAATTTCTTCATTTTTTGTGCTTAAAGTTCAGCAAGAAGCACCTATATTTACTATATTTTCTCCCAGATTCATGAGAGACTTCACACCGGAGAGAAGCCCTTCGTCTGCAAGGAATGCAACGCTGGCTTCCACAGGAAGAGCAGCTACCTGCAGCACGTCGCCATACACCTGCCCGAGAAAACTGTACAGGTGAATATCAATATATTAAAACGTCACAAGGTCACTGACTCACTCATTCACTCACTCAATCACACACACTCACTCATCACAAAATATCTTAAACCGCTTGACTTCTTCTTCGCTTGGCAGCAAGGTAATTAATAGTTTTTACATGTCCGCCTAGAACGGCATTTTGCGGCATCGACGGTCTTAGATCGTAGTTTTGTATGTATGTCCTTCATTTTTTGTGCTACAAGCGTTTAATTTGGCTGGGAGCACCGAGCGAAGCAAGGGAGAGTCGCTAGTATAAATATGTTTTGACATTATTACACACAGCGCCATCTAGTTCCGTGCTTACGAGGCTTGTGTTACGGACACCAGATATTTGATACACTACCCTTTAAATACATACATATTATAAATATAAACACACGTGACTGGAGTACAAACATTTGCGCTCAACAAATTGCCGACCATTGGCATACAGAGGCCAAATCTATAGTTTTTTTTCTGACTGACTGTCTGTCTGTGAGCGCATCATATGAAGACCATTGGACAGATTTCGATGAAATTCGGTATGATGATGATAGCTGGCTTGCAGAGTCAATGTATAGGATGAATCTTTTTTGTTCTTGAGTATATCTCATCCCTGAAAAATTTATACTGAAGCCAAAACTAAAAGCTTAAAAATTATAACTTATGACGTAAATTTCCATTTTATTCTAAAACAATCCTTTTTTCCAGTGTGACCAGTGCCCAGCCAAGTTCAAATCTGTGACCCTCATGAGGATACACAAGAACAGGCACAGACCCTCGCCTTACACCTTCAAATGTAATATTTGTGATAACAGCTTTGCCCGGAGAAGGAATGTGGCCAGACACTTACAAAGAGTCCACGGGCTTCTGCCTCCACCAGATGCTCATATCCACAGGATAAGGATACATTGAAAGACGGAGAGACGGTTGTTGTGATGATATCCTGACCGATTTCGGTTACAATGTAGTATTCTGACCGTTTGTATTCACAATGTGGTATCCTGACCGTATACGTCATAATGTGGTATCCTGACCGTTTACGTCACAATGTTGTATTCTGACCGTTTAGGTCACAATATGGTATCATGACCGTTTTCGGTTACAATATGGTATTCTTATCTGTGGTATCCTGACAGATTACGGTCTGACTGGTATGAGATGACTTTTCTGATGGATTCAGACCATTTTTCAGTCACAGCTGGTGTTATGAGAAAGGTAGCATTTGTGTTAAAATATAGAAATTGGTTTAAATATCATTGTATTAATTTTTGTATTTGAATTAGTTTATCTAAAATCTCTATATGAAATGGTATATTAATTATTATTTAATATTTTTTATAAAAATCTTAGATTTATTTTAAATTAAAAAAAAATGCACTATTATACAGGAATGTACGCGATATTTTATATTATTTTAATATATTAAAAAATAATATATCACATGCTTTGTTTTATTTCTTTATACTTCTTAATTCCCATATTTTTCAGAATGTTTGTTTGTTTGTCAAAATAACAGCTTTAACTAAATTGACTTGAATTTCACACAAAATATTTGAAAAAAATACAAAGCTTGTTTTTTTTAAAATATTTTAAAGCAAATTTCTTTTTTTTTTGAAAAATTTTATTTAAATAGACATTAATATTATTTATTTATTATTATTATCGATATATTCAATATTATTATCGATACAGAGGCCCAATCTATAGTTTTCAGAATTTTTGTCTGTGTGTTACTACATCATGAGAAAACCACTGATTATGACCCGAGTCAAGGTATAGAATAGTTTTTACTGCGGGAATATATCTCAATGTTTGCTAACCATCAAAATGTATTTAGGAAAGAGTATCTAGTACATAATATTTGATAAAGGCTCACAGAAAAAAAAAACATTAATTGGGAATAAATTAACTTTATTATAATAGTAACACCGACATTCCACCGATATATAACATGTCTACATAATATTAAACACTAAAAGGAAGCCAAAAACATAAAACTAGCTGTCACTACTTCAATACTCTTATTTTGTTTTTAAAATAATAAAAAAAAAATTAAAATTCAATTTCAACATGAACGCAGGCACTAAACTGTACTCCCTTGCTATACAGAAAAAATAAAAGAAAAAGTTAAAAAATTGACTAAACCTTGTTTAAATTTAAATAAATATATTATGTTAGGACATCAACACACAGCGCCATCTAGTTTCATGGTAAGCTACGAGGCTTTTGTTACGGATAGTTGATACACTACACATATATAACTTTAAATACATACATATTATAAATATATATATAACTTTAAATATATACCCATGACTGGAGTACAAACATTCGTGCTCAACAAATGAATGCCCCCAGCGGGACTCGAACCCGCGACCGGTGGAACAGTAGGTAGGGTCACTACAAACTGTCCTCGTGTCCTCAATGATATCTTCAAAGAAAAAATAAATAAGACAAATAACTTCATTTAAAGATTAGTTAGTACTTTAATGTGAAGAACAACCCATGAGATCTGACCATGTATAAATGATATATTAATAAATGCGAAATCGATTTTCACTCTAATAAACATATCAATATGCAATGGTATTGAGATACTATAGTTAACTAACAACCACAGATAATAAATAAAATTGTTATAAACCAAAATGGCCGCGAAAGAACCGTCACTAATAAATGATATATAATAATATTTTATTCAGTTGCATAAATAAAGATGTAAACAAAATAAGAAATAAAATGTCTAAAGTTACAGCTAGTTTTAAAAGATTGGTCCACAAAATATATTCGGAAAAACACTATCATTGCCAGATGTAGGAATCTAAAGTGTTTTAAACGGGGAATGTGTCAAAGTGTTGCAATAAACAATAAATACGTGTAATTTAAATAATTTGCATCCATAACATTTATTACATATATCTGGCAACACTTTCCCAACCCACAAAATAAATATATTCACACAGAGCAATAATAATCGATACTTGTACACAATAAAGTTCTTTCACCAAAATCTGTTTAGCTTATGATTTTAAAAACAAAAAAATATACATGATAATGTATCGTATAATCGAATTCGAAGCTAAAATCCGATTATACGATAAAAATAATGATATATTCGATTTAAACAAATTGATTGCAAACATCTCAGTAAACACAAGTGATAATAACAATAATAATTATTACTAAAAACTGTGCATATTTAATTTTAACAGATTTCGTAATATAATGCCCGCGACATTTAAAAATCGATATTGTAAAAAAATCGATTCAATGAATCGATATTTACTATAATTGCTGCTTAAGAAAGATTTTTATTTTTTACATACAAATATAATTTAATTTATAATGTATAGGATGTTAAAATAAAAACTTATATTAAAACAAATTTCACTTTCGTTGTATCATAAAACAGTATTTTTTAATTTAAAAAAAATACAAAAAAAACCTCTAGTTTTAACATTCCGCTTATTTTAGAATAATTTGTTCAAAATAAAGACAAATAAACACACATATTTTATGACAATTGAATTCTATATAAATATTAAAAAAAAAATTTTTTCTTGTTATTGTTGTAATTCTTGCTTCTATTGTTGCAACTCTTGCTTCTATTGTTGTAACTTAATGATTTAAATTCTTGCAATTTTAAATGTTTAAAATTAAAACCCTTTTGAAATTTCACTTACATAATATTAATTTATTTTATGTATATTGGCATCAGTGTTGCTACTATTGACATAAACTACAATAATAAAAATTATTACCTTGCAGTGTTGCTATCATTAATATTGGTAAATGGAGTAGCTTCTTGTTTTTTTTAAAGAACACGAACTAATCAGGAGAAGGTATTACTTTTAAACATAAATATATAATGTGTGTAATGTGTATGTATGTAAGTTATTATTATCGTTGGAATTGTTGCAGTTTTTCGCAGGAAGGCATGCGCAGGCGCTGGGCGTCTGCGTGATTGCGGGATTCCCCGAAATTTCGTGCTTTCCACGCTACACTGTCCCTGTAGTTGCGTTCCCTCTGACAAGCGTGTCGGAGACCCACTGAAATATATAAAAAAAATATAAAGAAGAAAAATATTATACATATTTTATATTATTTAGAGCTGTTCAAATACTTTGCATTTTATATTTTCGTGTGCGAATCATTTCTATCATGATCACCACTTGTCTTACGGTGAAGGAAAACGTCGTGAGGAAACCTGCATGTCTGAGAGAACCTAGCACGTTTTGGAAAGACATGTGAAGTCCGCCAATGATCTCCGTGGCCTGATCTCCCTCGTATTGGAGGTCCAGCCCCAGCTGTTGGATGTGAAAAGGGCTGAATAACCAAACTTATCAATATATGACACTGTTACGGGACATTTAAAACGTATTACCTATAAATTCTTCTTCAATAGCCATTTCTAGTCTTCGCAAAGATCCTTGATAGTCCGTGTGGAAATTCTCCTTGACGTAGTATGGTACCTATAAAAAAATTTTTTTGGCACATTTTTAAAACAACAGCGCCATAGTTCCGTGGTAAGCTACGAGGCTTGTGTTACGGATACCAGATAGTTGATACACTAAACATATACATTTTAAATACATACATATTAATAAATATGCCCATGACTGGAGTACAAACATTTGTGCTCAACAAATGAATGCCCCCAGCGGGACTCGAACCCGCGACCGCTGGCGCAGAAAGTAGGGTCACTACCAACTGAGCCAAACGAGTCGTCATATAGGATACTTTTCATTGCAGGAAAATATCTAACTTTATCATACAAAAGAATGTTAGACAAAAATGTGTTCAAGCCATTTTTTCTTTGGCGATGTAACTACAATTTCCTAATTCTCTAACTTGATACCTCTTTGGGTTCCTGAGAAAAATTGTCTTGATAGACAGACAGATATATTTACTTTTTTAATTTGGATTTCCAAGAGCATACACGTTTTACAATAACGATTTACATTAAATCTAACATTTTTTTTATGTCTAACCAATTACAGGAGAATACAACATTCGCTATATAGTATGCAAAAGCAATGCTTAAAAATGCTTAAAATGAAATACAAAAAAAATATGTCACTATTGAGAGAGAGAGAGAGGGGAGAGAGGAGAGAGAGAGGGGTGAGATAAGAGAGGGGGGAGAAAGAGTAGATAGAGATATACTATCACAGTTAAAAAAAACAAAGATGGGACAGACAGGACTTAGTAATTATAAAAGATCACCCTTGCGGTACGGAACTGTAAAGATACACATTCCCCCCTCCTTTACCAACCGGTCTCCCACCCCCCAACCATACCTTCAAATTCACCGTCTCCCTCGGCACAGGGTACTTGGGCGTGGGGCTGAGGCTGTATATGGGCTCGCTGATGAAGAAGCCGGACATCATGGAGAGCATGACCAGCACGAGGACTGGCAGCAGCTGCACCAGGCCGGCGTGGCTGTCGCGCGGCTCCGGCTCGCGCGCGCGCCGCCGCGTGTACACTGTGGGGCCGGCGGCGCCTGGGAACGCTAGTGAGTGAAACAGTGTGCTATTATATACTATATATTATATATACATATATATGATATGATTGTCTGTTCGTGTGTTAGTGTTTTGATTTCAATAAAATTTATTATAGAAATGAATTGATTACGAAAATCTAATTTCGAGAAAATTGAGTTTAAAGTTTGTGTAAAGTGTATGGATAAAATGGCTGCCAAGTGTCGGGAACTGAACTATAACAGCGCAAACTACGGACTTTCGATCGACCGACAGTTTAGTTGGTTGCTTAATCAGCACAGAGATGTATGGAAGTGCGCACATTAGAACGATTAGGTACGGCCGACTAAAAAGTAAGTTGGCTATATGATTGCCTGCAAACTAAACAGTCGGCCGACTGCTTAATCAGTATGGCCGGCTTCCACGCGCGCACACTACGTACTGTTCAGTGTTCAGTTTTACAAACTTTTAGTTTTTTCGAGTTAGCAGAAGGTAGCGTTGCAAATCACATAATCATTTCAAGTCGATTAATTCATATTCAAATTAAGTGTTTATTAGCAGTCATGGTGTTACAAGAGTCAGCAGGCTCAAAAAGGGTGGATGGGCAAACTTTCGATTATGTAAAAACAAAAAAATATATAGAGGGTGTAATGAAATGTACAACTCACCGTTGCCTCCGAAGAACATGTTGAACAGCTCCTCAGCAGTGAGGTCAGATTCGAAGTCACGAGCGTAGAACTGGTGGTGGTGGGGAGTGGCTCGAGTCGGTTCCTTCCCGCGCACGTCATATTGTTTGCGCTTCTCTGGGTCAGTTAGTACCGCTGCGGCGTTGCCTACTGCCTGGTGGAGGCAATGATATTATATACAAGATACGTCACGTTCATACTACACGCACAACATAATTGTTCCGCGACACACACATACACATTTAATAACATGTATATCTAAGCACACGCTATAAGTGCGACAGGAAATACGCAAAGCATAAGAGTGAAAGAGACAGCTATTCGACACCCTTGCTCGCAATGACAGGAGACAGCTCGACTGACTGGTTACAAATGGAACCAATTCACGGCACGCGTTTGATGCGTTTGTGGCGTATCTTGTATATATCATTGATTGGAGGTATGAATATGTTAAGAGGGAAGCCCAAACGGAGATTTTCGGATTTTATCAGAATCCAATTATCCGGACTCATTCGTCATGGCTTTAATTGCCGATTAAAAAAGGTTTAGAGACATGTTACAAGGTTATTCCCGCCACTCTCATTTGTTTGCGTGATGTGTTTGATTCATTTTCGTTGATAACGTTCAACTGATAAGTTGTATTTTATTTTTGTTTACGTTTTGCATTGTAATTTGTAGTAAATCTAAAATGCCCAAGCAAAAAATAGTAGTGTTGTCTCCTCTTAAAAATATTCTTAATAACACATTTTTAACATCGTATTGTCTTAAGATTAAACGTCGCACGTAAAACCCGTCACATAATAAAAATTGATTAAAATTTGAATATTTGTCTTTGAAATCGATTATCCGGAATACCCCTGGTTTTATTCGATTTGGATAGTCGGGATTCTACTGTATAAGGGGCTAACCTGGCACCTTGTTGAGTAACCCACCATACGTGAGCCATCAGTCTATGGTAGCCGTTAAGGCAAGTTAAGTTAGTTACATGTCTCCCCAATGTGCGTTCACCTTATCGTGGTGGAGAGGCTCAGTAGTCCGGCAATCCGGCTGGCCCACTTCGGTGGGTAGTGTGTATACGGGTTGCACTTTGTACTTATCTGATAGCAAATTGGACTGTGGAGTGGACATTGGTGATGGTTTGCTTCGGCAGACCTGCCGTCGGAGTGTCGTGGTTGAATGGGTGAGAGATCCTGCACGCCCCATTAAGACGAGGGCGGTCTTGTGAGTTTCAGTGGATAGTACTGGCTTTTCTTGACAGTGAGTCTCATAACAACATTAAGAGTAAAGTAGGATTTTCCTTGATTTGAGAGGTCTGAGCTCAGAAGTGAGGTGTAAATTAAAGGATGAATGATAATGAATGATGTTGTAATAAAGTCTGCTATAATTACTTTGAATGCTTCAGCCGCTCCCGGTGCATGGTTCTTGTCCGGATGGAGTTGCAGAGCCAGTTTCTTGTAGGACTTCTTTATGTCAGAATCCGTGGCATCTTTGGTCACTCCTGGAAAACATAAGTGAGACATTGAAATATCTATCTTGACAGATAAATAAAAACGGTTTGTCAAAGTAACTGCTCGTTACTAAATGCATAATTTGTAATTTTTGGTCTGTCTGTTTGTACCGGCTAATCTCCGAAACGGCTGCACTGATTTTGATGGGACTTTTATAGGCAGATAGCTGATGTTATGAGGAGTAACAGTTTTAGTTACCTATCTACCACCGTTTATGTATTGTGTACTAGTAGTAAAAAATGCATTTACATTGTCGTGTGGGGGTGGGTCATTAGCGTTCAGAAATCCATCTGGGCATGAAGCCAAACACATTGAGAGGTGACCCACATCAATGAGCTGTGAACATCCAGATGGCTCCTGGTACTTCTTTGACCCATAGTTGTTGTGGTCTACTTTGGTAGACCTGCTTTCAGGGTGTCATGGTTAATCACATAAGACTGGAGAAGATCTTTTAGAGCTGGTAAGTACTACGTAACTATTTACATATATACATATGCATGTATGCGGTATGTAACATTTCCAAACATAAACAAAAAGGTGTAGTTACATAATAATTTAATTTGTAACACTGTTTTAAAATGGTGCAATGACATTTTTTTTAAATTAATACAATACAGCGTAATTATCTTTTAACAATACATTTTACGGTAATTAGTGACTGTTGTTACATGCTAGCAAATAAGGCTACTAAGTCCTTGGAAATATGAGTAAATATGATCAACAGAATATCATGTAAATGTTAATGTTGTGTAAATATTAATTTTAATCTCCTGTGTATCTTCTACATTCTAAGAGACATTGGTGATGTAATTTGTACTGTCTGGACCGTTTTTAAGCCATTAAGTAGAAAATTCAATCCAATTGTGATTTAAAGATAACTTGTTGATAGCCATGTTTCTAGATTTTTGCTATTTGTATTAAATTAAATTAATGCTTCCAACAACATTCAACATGACTTATGTATTGGCTGTTGAATAAATAATTTATTGAATAATGAATACATACATTTTGAATAAAAACCAAAATTAGTTTTTTTTTATGGGACAACGGGGGCAAACGGGCAGGAGGCTCACCTGATGGTAAGTGATTACCTCTGCCCATGAACATCTGCAATACCACAGGGCTTGCAGATGCGTTGCCGGCCTTTCAGGAAAGGGAGGGAGGGAGGAGGGAGAAGGACGGGAGTAGGGATGGAGAGTGGGCCTCAAGGACTCTCACTTACCGGACGAAACGCGACAGCATAGCTGCCACTTCACGCCGGTGAGAGAGAGTGGTACTATACGGGGCCTGCCGGCCCATTCGGCTGCTACCCGAAGGTAACAAGCATGGCACTACCACTTGATAGTACAAGCTAAATTATGTATAATGTTATTTTTTTTGTATACATATTTAAATAAATGTTTTACAAGCACTAACTGTTGTATTCTAAGTATTAATATTAATATGAAGGACTATGAGGTGCTTTGATGCATAGTTGTAGCCTCATCAGGCAGTAAATTACAGAAGCAGCATTATTAGCCACCTAATAATACTATCCTTGTACTTGTGAAACTAGCGAATGGCATTTTTAAAATTGCATCATTGTATTAAAATCTACAACATGACCCTGAATGTTTATAATGTATTATAGGTTTTCATGAATACATCCCTGCTTACACAACATCTCTTAGAACAGTCACCTCAATCAGATAAATGAAATATAATTACAATATTACAATTATACTTAATTTAATAGACATCTTTGCAATATAAAATTATTCAATTAAAGTTTATGAAATTAGGAAATTGTGTAAATTACAATATATTCCTAGCTTATATCATGAGTTGACATTGTAAATTTTCATTGTATTTTATTAAACTGACACAAATAATAAACTGGCCTTGAGTTTATTTTTGCACTTACCCAATACTTCATAGTAATCCTTACACTTGGTATTCACCCTGCGGACACATTCCAATTGCTCAGCTGTGTATTCCCTTTGTGGAGCCTGGTGGGTTGGTGTCTTCCTTCGTCTCAACTCCTCAGCACTAGGGCTGCTTGGGGGTGTACGTTTAGGCACACTTCCCGAAGAGCCTGAAGCCTTAATTCGGGTGAGCAGCTCTTTAGCACGCGCAGTTGGGTATAAACGTTCAGCTTTTTGCACAAATCGTTCTGCTTTGTCTACATTTCCTGCTGCAAAGGCATTTTCCGCAATCTCTATGCACCTTTCAGCGTCGTCCTTGTTGCCTTCGATCGTCATTTTCCTATTGTTCCGACTTGTTTTGCAAATATATAATTACACGTAATCCAGACAGATTAATCGGTAACTGTCTGGTGTAATAAGTAAATTAAATTAGCGTAAATTAATTTTACATTTGATCAATCATTATTACTAAAGTAATGCGTCAATAGAGAAAAATAATAGACAATTCACAATAGTGTTGCTGTTGACTGTTGCCATTTTGGATTTTTCTTATTTTATCAACTTGTCAAAAAAGCACGTACAACCTTGTCTTTTTATATATTTTAAATTAAATTTAACTATAAATTATATAACTTGAAATATAAAGCGAGAATTTAGGTCTTTACATATTTCAATGATGCATTTATATATCCTGAATAAATGCTTAAATTCCGAAAGAAGAAAGAATTTTAACAAATACATATTAGTAATTTAATTTTTTGCATTTCCAGTAAATAGTATTTTTTCTACCATTAAAATATCACCAATATAATGCTACAAATCAATCTAGGGTAAACGACCCAAATGTTGGCATTCACCCAATTATTGGCACTTATGCATTTAAACTATAATAATAAGGTTCCTTTTGGCCCAAGATAATGTTAACAACAACAATATTTTAGTAGTAATATTGCATTATTAAATTGCCAACACTGAATCTTTGATGCCGTTGTACTTCATTCAAAAGTAGCCGCTTAAAATTTCGCTGTGAATGAAAACCGATTTTGTTATTGTTTTCATAAGGTAAGTCAATTTGATAATACATTTCTAATTATGCTCGTTTAATAAGAGACCAAATGAGTGTACTTGCTTAATATTGTTTGATGCTTAAAGCATTGTATGGTAACGATTTTAAGTGATAAAAAGTTATGTTTTCGCTATTAATCGGGGGTGCCAATTACTGGATGCCAAATAGCCCATAGTCCCATTCTTGGCACACTATGCCAATAATTAGTCGTTTTATAAATATTTTATTCCCGTTCTTTTTTATTCATTACCTTTTAAATTATTAACTTTACATTTCCTCTGAATGAATAACAATAAATTATTTGGTTATCCTATAATCGGCACAGTGCCAATGAGTCTAATACCCATTATGGACACTACGCCAATAATTGGGTCGATAATATGCCAATAAATGGTTTATTACATATATACGAATAAAGACGAAAATGAAGACCAAAAGTAAAGCGAAGCCTAAAGAAAAGAGAATGAAATATGATGATGAGAATTTAAAAAAGGCCTTAAATGCAGTCAAATTTGGAATGAGCAAGAAACAAGCTGCAAGAGAGTTTCAGGTACCCAGATCCAACACAGAAAAGAAAAAGGCAAAAGAGTTAAAAGAAGAAGGTGTTAAAAAGAGAAAATTAGAATGAGAAGAAAAAAATACACAGATAAACAAAACACAAAACACAGCTGGTAAGGGCAAAGGGAAGAGAAAAAGAAGTAATGCACATGATGTAAAGAAAAACGGAAAAAGATAATGTTTTTGAAAATGTCGAAAAAGTAGTAGAGCTAGAATCAAATGAAGAAGAAAATGTGTACGAAACAGGATGATGATGTTGTGCCTTCTACTTTAAGAAGGGTAGTTAGAAAAGCCTACAGTGCATCAGAAATTTTTAAAATGCTTGCAGATTCAAACGATGATGAAATGTAAAAATCTGTTAGAGATGGATGAGCTGAGCTTTGAGAAAGAACCTATTTTTTAGCTGTTTTAAGAGAACTATTCCTTGTATAAAACCTACTTACAAATTAAATTATAATTTACGAAAATACCGATAGTTATATTTAAAGACAAAGTAGAATTAGTAAACGAATTAGAAGTGCCAATAATTAGCATTAACTGTGTCAATGATTAGGATTATAGGTGCCAATAATTGGTTTTTTCAAAAAAAATACACAATCTTATTTTTTTATTTTATACGACAAAATAGATTTGTTTTAGCGTATGATCTTAAAAGTAGATTATATTGGAAATACTAGAACATAATAAACATCGACATAAATAGTTTAAAGACAATTCTACATTCATTTGATTAATAGCCATGTCTTAAAGTGCCAATATTTGGGTCACTTCCCCTACTTAACTTTAATTTTATTTAAAAATACAAAATCGATTTGAATATCGATTCTTCAAATTTTGTTACGGGCAACTGCCCTAAATGGCGCAATGTTTTTTCAGTTGTCGTCATATGACGCATGACGCATTCTAGTGTTCGAATCAATTGAAAACTATATTTTAGTAGCGCGATTAAGGCGTATCCTCTATATCTAAGTGCAATTTTATTTACAATCTTACATAACTATCAAGAAATAATACTTTTTAAAGCAAAGGACTATCAATTTTAGCGAAAATATGGCGTCGGCGCCGATATACAACCCGGTGAGTAGGAGTGAAATTTATTGCCTTTTAGATGAATGTATTTTAGGAAAACAATTCTTTATTGCGTCTTTCGCGAGCCCAAGGGCATGGCATTGATATCAGCAATTTGTCAACGTTGTATTTTAAGTAAATACAGGTAAATTATTTCAATAGAGATGATGCTAAATAGTTACAACATTGTTACTACCTTCCAAGGACTTTTTGTATATATATACACGTATTGTCTAAATTAAACCTTTTTCCTGTAGTAAAAATGTCGGTGGATAATACCCAAACCTATTAGTAATTGGTTAATTTAAAAGTAATTAGTGATAAGTCAACAAAGATATGTATGTAAATTTGACCTTAATGCATTATGTTTTAAATAAAATAAAATGTATTATATTTATAGATGTTTTGAGAATTCTAAAAAGTGAAAAATTAAATGAGTATCAATTTTCTGTTTAGACTTCAAAGTAGATTATAAAAATTTGAAATAAAAATCTAGAGAGGGCCACCCTATTACCTAAGTCAGGGAATAAAAAATAGCCTACGACCTTTTCTCAGAACTACTAAATATAGACAAGAAAAAAACAGAAAAATTGGTCAAGTTGTTTCAGAGGAGTTCGAATTGAACAAATACTGTGACATGGTTTTATTATATATATAACATTAATTATCATACATAGTAATAGTGTAGTACTATTACCAATGGGTAATAAATATTATATAAAGAAAACTATGTATCTACAGAAAAATGTGGCAATTTGGTGGTTTCAATTTTCTATGCCCGTTTCATTTAAGGCAGAATTTCTTATTTGTCATATTCTTGTTATGCCACCAACATAATTTAAAGGGTTGTAAATCTATATGGTGCAAGTGTCGATAAATCGCAAAATAATATTTTTACGAAAATACAATGTAAGTGACAAAATCTAAGCCTAATAATCTCATAAAGAAAAAAGGAAAAGGTTCTTTTATAATTTTATTATGACAAGCCAATTTTATTGTTTTTTTTTGTTATATCGTGAAATAATTAAATTGGACTTAAACCTATACACTTACAACCCTTCAATTGGTTACATCACAAATAGTCACTATGACTAAGTCAGTTTTTACTCCATGGACTTACAATCTGACTGCAAACAGTCCTTAATGCAGTATGCATAACATCCATTTTTAAGCAGGTTCTTTTAAACTGATCTACTGAATAATGCCAATATCTTGCAATGAAGCTAAGGCATCAGTGGCCGGTGCAATTGTTGCAGTGTCCCCACCTAGATGGTTTAGTCTAAAAGTGCTTGGTATTCAACCACATAACTGACACGATTAGACGCTAGCCAAAAGCCCTTCTTTTCTGCCTCAAATTGCTCATTAGAGCAGAAATAAATAATAATAAATAAATATGTTGGGACATTATTACAACAGTGCCATCCAGTTCCGTAGAAAGCTACGAGGCTTGTGTTACATATGCCAGATAGTTGATACACTACACATATAAATTTTAAATACATGCTATAAATATATGAGTGCCATGCCATGACATGCTCAAACACCATGAGTGTTGCAGGTAATAATGGTGGGCATGTTTGACCTATTAGTTAAGCATGTTAATCACAGCATCCAGGCAGAGGAGATCTGTTAAAAAATTAATTATTATATTACATACAATCTTCTCTATGTAATCTTCTTTATAGAATTTTGTGAGGTTTATGGTTGTAATAAGTGAAATAAATCTGTAATACCTTAATCTATCACATACTATTCTAAGCTTATGCTGCTGGTGTAAAATATGAAGTAACCAATGATACACAAACTTTTATAAGGGTCTATGCTCATCACATATTACAAATGTGTAGGGACGTATAATGTAGGTCATATAAACATACTGTGTTACAAGGGTATAATGTTAAAACGAAAACATATTAAATATAACCCGATAATATTTAGTTTTTAGTTAACTGTCGAGTTTCTCTTGGTTCCTTCTCAGCAGAACTGCTTTTCTTGCCAGTGGAAGCTTCTATTAGAAAGAAAACATGGATAAAGTTGACTTTCTTTTCATTTGTGTCAATAAAAATGCAGTCAGAAGTGACTGTCGATAGCTTAATATGTAACTAACTCGGTGTAGTGGCTAGCATGTACGGTCGCATGCCGGGAGGTCCTGGGTTCGAGTCCCGGGTCGGGCCAAGTTTATTTATTGAGTATTTCTGTTTCGTAAGCCTCAGTAACAGCCCGGAGTTGGGAAGTGTTCCACTCTCGTGCCTCGGAGAGCACATAAAGCCGTCGGTCCTGCGCCTTAACTCCTATTGGTCGTGTCGAGCAGTCGTCCCACATATGAGAGTGATAAGGAACAGAGAGTGCAGCACTTGTGTCTGCGCGTAAACTCGTGCACTATAATATCTCCCGCGCCGTTGGCTAGTCTCAATGAGATTGGCCGCCTTGACCGTAATCGGCCGGGAGGACATTATTATTATAATATTATAGTGGTAGTGTGTATTGGCCCCTACATTCAATGAATTTCTTGTCTAGGTAATACCATGCTTGCATCCCATCCCCGGTGGCATGTTTCCTGGTCGCATGATCAGGATCCAGGGATCTGTGCCTCCTGGTGCTCAGAGGTATGTACAATTCATACTTCATTTATAATACATATTATTTTTATCTGCGAATCATTTCAAATATGATGATCACTTGTCGTACGGTGAAGGAAAACATCGTGTGGAAACTGTCTGAGAGGACCTAGCTAGTTCTTGAAGACATGTGAAGTCCGCCAATTCGCACTTGGCCAGCGTGATGGACAATGGCCTGATCCCCCTCGTATTGAAGGGATGCTGATGCCCAGCAGTGGGACGTTAAAAAGGGCTGAATATAATCCATCCATCCATATGAAAAAAGTATGAAGTATGAATAATATAATGCTGATTTCTAAAACTATTAAAAAGCAAGTATCCTTGCAGACCTTTAATTGTTTTTTTTAAACTACAAGGATCAATCTCGATTTAAAAAAATTGAGAAAAAAAACATTGTTTTAATTTATTTATTATTCTATTATAAGCTATTCCTAGGCTACATAATTCCATTTTTTATAATTTCCTAGGTTCGCTATAAATTTGCAATGTGGACCAAACACAGACCCTCGCGACGATATTGCTTTGCATCTAAACTTCCGTTTCGTGGAGATGTGCGTGGTCCGGAACCACCTGTCGACCATGAGTTGGGGGGTCGAAGAAACCAATGGTGGCATGCCCCTGGTCCGGGGGGAGGCCTTCGAGGCCCTGGTGCTGTGTGAACCTCAGTCACTGAAGGTAAGTCGAAAATAAAATCGAGGGATTTTTCATAGGGTTCTTGTAGACCATCTTTAGGGATGACAATTGTATAGTCCAGCAATCTTCAAACTTTTATGTTCCGGTGGGTCGATACTACACTCCTCAGTGAGAGAAAAGGCAGGGTTGACAGCTTATCGTGCTCTTCATCTTCTCCCTTCAGGTTCTACTCAGCGAGTAGAGAGAGCGAGCGCGTAGAGCGAGACTCGAACTCAGGACCCTAGATCTTCATACTATGTGCTAGATTAATAGGATAGTAAATATAAAATAAGCAAAGAACAGCTGATAGAATGGTTTTAATAAGAAAATGCTAAAGTAAATTTTTGTGTGTGTCTGTCTGTAGCGCTTTCACGCCGAAACTACTGAAACGATTTAAATGAAATTTAGTATACATATAGTCTAGAGCCTGAGAAAGGACATAGGCTACTTTTCAAGGCGAAAAGGCTGTAAGGGGTTGAAAGTTTGTATGGAAATTACGTCATTTTGAAAACTAGAAGCTTGAAACTTATTTTTTTGGCTTTTGATTAGATATAAATAAGTTCATTCAAGGACATTCAAAGTTTGTAAAAATGTTAAACTAAAGGGAATACCTAGGGACGAACCCGAGCGAAGCGAAGGAGAGTCGCTCGTTATATAAAATAATTAGATATCCTCATAATAATAATGTTTTCTGACCGATTCCGGCCATGGCGGCCAATCTCATAGAGACTGGCCAAGTACGCAGGAGATATTATAGTGCACGAGTGTACGCGCAGACACAAATGCACTCTCTATTCCTATCACTCTCATACTCCGGTGGGACGACTACTCGACACGACCAGTGAGAGCTAAGGCGCAGGACCGACGGCTTTACGTGCTCTCCGAGGCACGGGGGTGAACCACCGCCAACTTTCGAACTCCGGGCTGTTACTGAGGCTTACGAAACATAAAGACTCAATAACTAAACATGGCCCGACCCGGGACTCGAACCCAGGAGCTCCCGGTGTGTGACCGAACATGCTAGCCACTACACCACCGAGGCAGTTAGATATCCTCATATGACTGCCGTTGCTAGTTGGTGATAACTGGCCTAAATACTACTCAATGTATTGAATAACAATATTGATTTTAAACCAATCAATAAGTTAATTTGAACTTTGTATCGTAGACTTTAACGATATTTATATTACACTATTACAAATAGGCAGTGGTAGCCCAGCGGTAACGCGTCACTTGTGTAACCGAGTGATGCGGGTTCAAATCCGGGTCTCGTACCTCTGATATATTCATGTGCGATTCATTTATATCATGATTACCACTTGTCTTACGGTGAAGTAAAACATCGTGAGGAAACCTGCATGTCTGAGAAAACCTAGCAAGTTTTAGTAAGACATGCTCAGTCCGCCAACACGCACTGGGCCAGGGCGGCGGACTATGGCCGGATCCCCCTCGTACTGAGGGAGGCCCGTGCCCAGCAGTGGGACGTTAAAAAGGGCTGATGATGATGATGATGATTACAAATAAAAAGAATTTGTAATTTTATGTATTTCTTTGTAATGGATGAACTAAAAATTGAACAGATTTAGATGAAATTTGGTATTAAGATAGTTTGAGATGCTGGGACGGACATATGATAGTTGTTATCCTCGAGTTCATCCTTAAGGCGGTAAAAAGGACATTGAAGTTTGTATTAGAAATCTCAAGTAAGAGATACTAATACATATATAGTGAAATAAATAAAATGTCTAAAATAAATTAAATAAAATTTCTACAAACAAACAAACAGACAGACAGACAAATATTTCAAAAATTGTTTTTTGTTGTTAGTACCGTATATATACTTTCATATTCATTTAGTGAAAAGCTGTTAATTTGAAATTAATATATGTACATAGAATTCTCTATTATCGATTTTCATATGAAGACGCCTTCCTTTGAGGCCACTGTGCTAGTTTACTACAAATACAATAGACTAATTATTTCCAAAAATAGCCACTAGGTTTTATCGTAGAAAAGGCAAAATATGCAAGGTTTTACTAGACTTATTAGAAAAAATCCTTAAAATATAACTCAATAATGGATTCACAAAATAACCTGTTGTGAATGAAGTAGGTAAAGCCCATTTCCGCCATTAAAATCGAACCCTGTCTCTAAATTGTATTCCTTCAAAATTAAATATGAAGCAAGAGTAACAGATAACACAAATAAAACAACTTCCAAAAATCTGTCGAAATGCGGTCACAGACAGACTATAGAAATTGTTCTGAAAATGCCCTTTTAGGGAAATACCCTATTCCATTTAAGGCAATTCAACACATATATTAGACGCGTTCCTGCTTCGCTTCAGTTTCGTCCCTATTGAAAAACTAAAAAAACTTTTTCCCATGAGAATCGTACATTTTTCCGGGATAAAAAGTAACTTATGGGCTATTCTAGACTATAATCCATCTCTGTGACAAATTCCATCCATCAATGTCCGTCCAATGTGTTCTTATATAGATATGCCTATATATTATTAACGTTAATATTAAAACGTCATAAAATATCCCGGTGTAAATATTACAGTATATCCTGCGTTTGTCTCAAATTACTGGGTGTTACTACACTATTTGTCCGTAGGGAGTACAATGTGAAAGGGTTTTGGTGTTTCTAGCAGCTGTAGTGGCTAGCAGAGGCTGCACAAATGTGGGTCCTGGTTTGAGTCCCGAGTTTAGTTATAACTTATAAGTGTTTTTATTAAGAAAGTCGCAGAGACTGACAAAAACTCCGGATTTGAAGATGCACCTTCCGCAGTCTTACACCTCATCTCTCACTGGTCTTGCAGAATGATCGTCCCATCGGTATTTTAGAGGGAAATAAATAGAAGGGGTGCCAAGGTCCTCGCGTACACTATATATCATACCTTACAGTTGGTTAGTCCCAGTGAAATTGGCAAGTAAAATAAAACATAAATTTTAATATATGTTTTATATGATTAATTAAAATTTTCCACCGTTTCCGGTTTATAATTGTGTATCTGTGTGTAAAAAAATCATAAATAACATGTCTTCATAAATTATTATTCTTCAAGGTGGCCCTAAATGGGGCACACTTCTGCGAGTTCCCCCATCGCATCCCCTTCCAACGCATCTCTCATATCACCGTCGACGGTGACGTCATGATACAGTTCATTGGCTTCGAAGGAGCTGAACCTGCCCCCAACCCGATGTACATGGTAAGTTCTAGATGTATAATGGGTCTAGGGTATGCCTAGACCTAGGTCTAGGATAGGTTTTTTTAAATATTTACATACTCAAAAGGCTTTTACGTCTGTGCCGTTATTTTATTGATTTAATTTATTTTTTAACTGTGCTTCTTTGCTACAAAAAACAGTATAAACAGCAATTTAGGTCTAGGTCTGAGTCTGAATGTGAGATTTATAGTTATACAACTATTTGCTTAAAAGTTTGAGTCTAGACCTAAGGAAATAATTAATCGACCATTTAAGACTACATTTATATTTATATTTAAATATATAGCATATTTATAAATAAACAATGAACATTTTTAAAAACGGCATTTTTAGTCTGCTCCAGTGTAAAAACGGCACAATTTTATCTTGCTTTGTTTTTTTATTGTATGAAGCTGCTATCCTAATATTTAATAAGATCATATTTACTGGTTATTTTAATAATATAGGCGACAGCTATAGACGAGTCCCACACGTATATTTAGTAATACAGACATTTTGCAAATAGAAAAACAAAAAAAAAATAATAATTTATAAATATTTTTTTGTTATAAAAACGCACTTTGTTTTGTTATAAAACGTACTTTATGTGGTATGTATAAGTTCGAATATGAGTTTAGACAATTAGGTCTTTCAGTTTTTGAATTTTTTCCCTGGTTTGACTTCACGCGTTTAAGTCAATTTATGAAGAGATATTTGTTAGGAAATGTATATCGGTTTTTTATATATCAATGTTTATAAAACACTTTTTCCTGCCATCTTTTCCGTTTTATTTACCAAATATTTACTGGTTAGTGTATTCCCTTCCGCTTTATCATTTTTCTTATTTATAATTTTTTATTGTGTTTTTTTTATTTTTTTTACTAGCAATCTCAACCGCCGGCCTACGGAGCGTACGGGGCTCCCCCAGCCTATGGAGGCCCCGGGTATGGGGCACCACAGGGTAAGTCAAATATTAAAAAGAGACCTTTTTCTAATATAAGGATGTAATATTGTACATAAAAATATTTAAATATCGTGTTTTGTGTGTTGTATAATAATTAATTTTTTTTTCTTTATTTATATTTAATTTTTTTTGTTACACAACACATGATAATTAATAACTTTTTAATTTGCTTACTTTTTCCTTTATAACTCATAGTTTAGCTAAACTTAAACCATTTTATTTGTAACATTTAACATTATAACGGCATTTTTTGCTTGTACTAGATGCATTTTTAAATTACTTAAAAAATGCTTAATCATGTAGTGTCATTTCGTTTTAGGGCTTTTTAACACAATTTTTTTAACTTTGCTAGAACTAACTCATTATAAAAATATAAGAAGTCAATTTTAACTTGCGTCTAATGGTAGGTTTCACGCAAAGCTCGGCTCAAATGGCGCTACCAGCGCATAACGTCACCAACGAAAACCTCAATGCCGCCTATTTTGACAGACGCGTTTATTATTATAGAATAGTTTATTTAAGTTTTGTAAAATCAAATATAAGATGGAAAAATACGGTGTTTTAACTATTGTTGAATTAAAAAATTTGACTTAAAATAATTTGAAATACACTACATACATACTTGACGTTGTTACGTTATGCGCTTGTAGCGCCACCAACGGCTAAAACTCGCAGTGAGACCTCGCATTACCGTATTGATTTGTAACTTGTAGGAGAGTCAGAAGGTGGATGATATTCACTTTTTTACATTCTTTAACTCATTTTTTTTAAACTTATATATTTTTTTGATGAATCCTATAACGATTAAATTGTTAAAGGTGTGACGTCTGTTTTTTAAATCAATTTTTTATCATACGTTTTAGAATAATACATTTTTTATTAAAAATTTGAAAAATACATTTATATCATATTTAAATTAAATTAAACCCGAGCGTCATAAACGCGTTAGTTTTTATATTTTTTAACTTGGTGTTGGGAGCATTTGCAGGACGCATGACTTTTTTAATAACCATTGGTACTAATAAATAATATAAATTATAATGTGTTTAATGAGTTGTGGATTATTTTTTGAATTGGTAAGTGGTGTAAATATTTTAATGCACTTGTCTATTTTTATCTGTGTTAATTTGTTTTTACGGTCACTGCACAATTTTGGTGGAATACAAAAAATACATAATAAAAAAATGACGTTTTTTTTAACTAAAACCTAATTTTTTACTGTGTATTTTAACTTCAATGTGAGAGATTCATTTTTTAAACCTTTTATTTTATCTATTTCTTTGGCTTAAAAGTTAAAAAATATGTCTGTTAATAAAAAAATGTGAAGCAGAGTCCTAATTCTTTTTCAAAAATTAAAGTAACTTAAGTTACTCTTTATAACATCAGCTATTTGCAAGTCAAAGTCCCGTAAAAATCAGTCCAGCCATATTGGAAATTAGCCAGAACTCGCAGACAAACAAAAAATTTTAAAAATGGGGTCTTATATGTACAGTATATTTCATATGCATTTAATACACCGCTGTTTTATCATTTTATAAACAGACGCTTAATGTTTTTATCTATATATAAAAGGGTGGTTCACGCAAGTGTGGAAAACAATACAGGTCGAAGTTACATCACTTCGTTGTCTTGTTACACATACTCGTACCTTAGATATTCTCTTTTTACAATTTCATCCCCCTATCTTTCGTAAAAGGGGGTGCTTAGCTTTTTTAAAATGAGCATTGAGTGTTGAGTTTGTTGCCGGTTCTTCTCAGCACAAACTGCCTTTCAAATCCTTTAGCTTTTCTACATAAATGAACTATCCAAAGCAAGGATTTTTCAATCCGAATAAGAAGTTCCTGAGATAAGCGTGTTCAACCAAACAAGCAAGCAAACTCTTCAGTTTTATAATATGTATTAATATTAGTATAGATATGATTTATTTAACATTTAAAAATAAACCTGCAACCAAGAAATCAACATATAGTATGTTGCACTAATATTTCGAAAGTGCTTTCAATAAATCCAGTCAACTGAAATTTTGCAATGTTATTACTATACGAGACGTGTTACAAATGAAAAATAAAAAAATAAAAAAACAAAAAAAAAAAGAAACTTTTGGACCACTCTACTCTATATAGATTTTAGTATTTTTTTTGTGTTGTGTACATATACGCGTTTAATTTGTATTTTCTATGAATATTTTATTAGCTCTAGCAACATTTTTATTTTTTTGCAGGCTTCTATTGAGACTTCCATACATTAGCGGTTGATACAGGTTTTTCGTACGTATTATTTTTTATTGGCATATTCTTATTTTTAAATAACGATATTTTTTTATGATTTTTTCATCAGTTTTGATTTTTTTTTACTTCATCTGATATGTATACCAAGTAGAAAAATAACTTCTAATACTAAAGTTAATTTACTTATAATTAAATTTAAATTGGTAATAAAAAAAATTATAAATCAATTAATTTATAAGTTTATAATATAATAATTAATTTTATAAATTTATAAGTAAATTTTGTTTACAGATATATTGTAAAACAGCGAGAAGGGATTCAAAAATGTCTGCTGATCTGCGTAAAAGATGCTACTTTTATTTCATATCTGTTATGATTTTCTTAATTATTTTTTTTTCGTGCTCGTATTGACATTTACTTCTATACTATAACTATTATAATGTGTCATTCTGATTTTAAAAGTTTTATTTTGAAAAGTAGCACAATATTCATCTGTTCTAAATATAAATGTGATATAAAAATGTATAACTGTTAATGTTTCACAAGAATTTTAAAAAAATGCCAAAAAAATAATATTTATAGCTTTTTTTGAAATGTAGCATTTTTTATTATAAGTGTGTATTTTTTTTTAAATATGAGCCTTTTCACTATAAAAGTTATATAAGAGAACGTATTTTAATAAATATATGTAAAGCAATCAGATTTTTTTTAATGAAAAGTATACAAATAGTATTTTTTCATTGAGATAAGTAATATCTATTAAAAAAAATATTTTAAGAATTATTAATAATCTCAATTTTTGTTATTTTTTTTCGTATTGTGTCACTTCATCATTGATATAATAATATCACACAACCATTGATATACTAGGAAAAAAGGTGTAGATAGGTCACTAACAAGGCAAACGGTGTTTTAAAATGGCACAAAACGCACACACGTATAATAGACGCCACACTAATAAAATATGATCACTTATAGTTCAGATAAAGTAGGACGGCAAGTCTAAGCATACGTGCGAAAAAGAAACAACTATATAGCTCTTTGTATCGTCGCGAATAGAGACAAAATTTTAGAGAATAGTTACTGATTATTTGTAAAATAATAAATAAACCATGTGAATTGTAATACTTACGAATGATAAGTGATTCCTTGGCTTTTGGAAGTTTTTTTAGTATAGTTGGTGTAAAATCTCATCACACACGACGGCATTTTTGACAAGTGACAAGTGACAAGTGTGTCAAGTTCAGGTAGGCCAATTTTACCTAGTTTTAGTGTGCCACTTTTTGACCGCTTATGTCGTATCTACACCTTTTTTCCTAGTATATCAATGCACACAACTGTTTCTCTAAATGTAATTACTTTTACGAGATCTTGTTCTCTTTTTTATGAAAACTAATTTATATTTATCTTTTTTTTCTCAAGTGTTTTAAATAAATCAATTTTTTTTATTTTTGGCGTTTGATTTTTTGTTCCCGACATTTCAAATTCTTTACAGATAAATGGTTAAGACTGAGGTTTTTTTTCTTAAAATTACAAGCGTTTATTACTTCTCCCTTTTAAATGTAATTTGTAAGTAAAGAGTATAATGTTACTGAAATACTTAACGATGCTTAACAAATGATTCAAAAAAGTTGTTAAAAAATAGTTCTAAGTAAGATGGCTATCGTGCAATTTGAAGTAATGTGATTTGGGTAACTATTTTGTTGATCTTTACAAACTTAATTTCTATGAAAAATATAAAATCTATTGATGGTAGCTATTATAGAATGAAATAAAATATTTATTAATGGCAAATATTGTGTATATACATATATAACCTTAGTCTCTACCGTAATTATGATTGTTGTAAAGCATTTGAAACGTCGGTAACAAAAATAAAAAAAAAAATACAAATTTCTATTAAGAATGTCAAATCGCATAAATTTTAGACAATATTATATACCTACTAAAAATCTTAAATATTTTTCGGACGTTTTTGATTTATAATATTTTTTTAATGTGTAAAATTATGAGTTGTGACGTTTTGCTTGATATAATATTTTTTGGCTTATATCTATATATCTACTAATATAATTAACTTAAGCATTGCCTTAACAGTAATTTTATTCTCTATTCTAATATTTATCGTACCACAGATTATAAAATATTTGCATTTTTAGATATCCTATGTAATTTGTGATGGTTAATAAAAAAATATGGATTATTTTATTGTATTTTTTACCTTTCATATGCGACCAACACGCACTAGGCCAGCGCGGTGGACTATGGCCTGATCCCCCTCGTACTGAGGGAGGCCCACCCCCAGCAGTGGCACGTTAAAAAGGGCTGATTAATTATAATTTTAATAACGGTGTATCTAAAAACACTTGTTTTTTAAACTATTAGTGATTTTTATAAAAATCAGTGACAAGCAGAATTGCCAATATATAGATATGTAGTCTAGAAACAATAGTCCATTTTTTTATAATATAAGTTTATATATATTAGTGGTTGATTGATTTCAAAATTCCTTAAATTCAAATACTTAAAAAGTTAAAAATTATAATAATATCCCAATTATTATTCAATTTATTTATTAATAATAAATAAATATAATAGCAATTCTGAATGCAGGTTTTGATTTCTAAAAAAAATATTTAAAAAGAAAAATAATATGTATCGAGTCAAATAAATGTCTGTTTGCAAAAAATAACAGATTTTTTCATCAATGCATATGGAAAAAGGCGTGGTACTTTTAAGTTATTTTTTTTTTAATTTTTGTCTTTCTGTCTATATGTCCTGGCTAATCTTCGAAATGGCTGGGCCAATTTTGGCGGGGCTTTCACTGGCCAAAGAGTTAAGGTTCCACTAAAAAAAAACCACTAAAAACTATTAAACATATTTATTTTTTTATAATTTTTTTCAAAAAAAATTCTAATTAAAGTTTTGAAAAATATCCGACTTTTTTATTAATATTACGATAATTGTTCCAGGCTTTGTCGGTGGTGCGGTAAGTTCTCAATTTCTCTAATGTAATCATCTATACTTATAAATAAAATTGAAGTGAATAAAAAAAAAAATTTTTGTCTGTCTGTCTCTCAGTTTGTTCCGGCTAATCTCTAAAACGGCTGGATCTATTTTAATAGTTAATATAGTTAATGTTATAAGGAGTAACTTAGGCTACTTTTATTTTTTTTAAATATCTATTTTAACTAGCGGAAACCGCGGCTTTGCTTGCGCTAATAATAAATATTTTCTGTTTCCGTATTGTATATTATTACAAAAATATTTAATGTACAGATTCAACTCGACAAAATGCAAAGCGTTTGATTGTTAAGAATTCTCTTAGTAGCTATAGAAACTCCTCTGCAAACATTGAGTGAATGTCTAAATCGATATTTTTATGACGCAGTAGCCCCGAAGGTCATAGGTTCTATTTTCGCAGCCATTATACTACATAGATACTTAAAGCAAGACATCTAATATTAATTATTCCGAATTCGTTGCGTTAGTTATCATTATTGATATTAGTTTGTATACATTATCTTTTTTCGTGTATTAATTTCTGCTTCCAAGAAAATATGAGTTATGCTTAGGCTTTTTAAAATATCAGCTCAGGCGGTAGCGGGTTCGAGTTTCGCTGGGGACATTCATTTGTGTGGATGATGTTTATAATATTTATATTTTACATGTTATATGTGTGTAGCGTATCGATTATCTGGTGTCAATAACACAAGTCACCGAGCAAAAAACGAATATTTTTTTGACAGTGTTGTGATATCCGATACCACCTATGCACATAGACTTTCAGTAGATTATTCATTAATGTAACTTCGAAGTAACACGCTTAGTCACGGCTGTGGTCTTAGGTTTTGGCCACGTATTCAATATCTTTTAGGGAAGTCTCGCGGTTTTTTATTATTATTTTTTGGCATAAAAACTTGAAAGGGTCTCGTCTTCAGCCCTTTTAATGTCCTACTGCTGGGGGTGGGCCTCCCTTCAATACGAGGGGATCGGGCCATAGTCCACTGCACTGGCCTAGTGCGTGTTGGCGGACTGAGCATGTCTTTCAAAGGTTGCTAGGTTCTCTCAGACATGCAGGTTTCCTCACCATGTTTTCCTTCACGGTAATACAAGTGGTAATCATGATAGAAATGATTCGCACATGAAAATATCAGAGGTGCGAGACCCGGATTTGAACCCGCATCACTCGGTTATCTAAGCGAGCGCGTTAACACTGGGCTACCGCTGCGGTCTCGTATGTATATGGTAATGGGTCTTTAGTTGTACCTAGATATATTTATTAGTAGATAATAAGAAAGTCATAAAAAAGAGGTTAGAGGATGATTTTTTTTCAGCAGCCACCACAATATGTACAAACATCACCGGGTATGCAAGGATACTCTGCGGGCATGCCAATGCAAGGCATGCCGATGCAAAGTGGTCAGCGCCGTGGCATGGGCCTAGGCACTGGCCTGGCGTTGGGTGCGGCGGGCCTGGCCGCTGGGGGGTTGGTAGGATATGGAGCCGCGGGTGGCTTTAGTTCCCCTTCGGTGAGTAGTTTGTATTAATGTAGGTATTATGCTATATTATATTATGATATAAGCTAATAAATTATCAAAAATATTGCTTTCCTTCTTTATATAAGTATATTTTTTAAATATAATATACAATTATAAATGAAACTACCTTTTCGGATTTTGTCGCGGATTTATTTTGATTTTTAGTTCCCGACGTTTCGAATGCTTTACAGCAATCATGGTCACGGGAGAGACTAATGTATTTGACGTCTCATAGGTTTATATACTTGTTACAGACAGTGCCTACCCACAATTTACAAACAACAATTTTGTCTGTAACAAGTATATAAACCTATGAGACGTCAAATACCTTAGTCTCTCCCGTGACCATGATTGCTGTAAAGCATTCGAAACGTCGGGAACTAAAAATCAAAATAAATCCGCGACAAAATCCGAAAAGGTAGTTTCATTTATAATGTCGAATATTCGCGTAAATCTAAGAAAGTATTATAATATACAATTCAAGAGTAATTATTCGTAAGTAATATTCATAAACTTATAAAAAAAGAATGAAACTGATATGCCAAAATAAAAGAACACTTTGACCCAAATAATAATAAATTACTGATTTACTTCAACTGGGAATGGAACTTGTGGACGTTTTTAATAAAACTGAACCATTTATATTTCAGGAAGAGGTAGTTTCACATTCAGATATTGTAGACTTCGGGGGTGACGACTGGATGGACTAAATTATGCATTAATTGTTCATTAGATATTATATTTGGTGTTGGATTGTATGGATTTATAGAAATGACTATATCGAAGCTAAAACCGTTTACTAAATTATTGTTTGTCATAATTATAATAGTAGAGTATTTAACTCCATATAAAAACAATGTAAAAATATATTATTGAGATAGCTGAGGCAAAAAGCATTCGGAAAATGTTGGTTTTAGTTCATAAAATACCAAAATCAATTTTAAAATTTTCAGTTTTTTTAATCTGTATTTAAACACCACGAAATAGTAGACGTCACTTTATTACGTCATACCGCCGTGTACACAAAAATAAATAAATAATAAAATAAATGTTCGGTGTTTTTACACTAGTATTATTTAAATTTTTACTATTTTATGCATAGATGCGTGTTATTTGTGTATAAACAGTTTTAAATCTTAATACCGCCATATTTATGACTATTACTATTATAGTTCAGTTCACGACATTTGGCAGCCATTTTATACTTGCACTTATACATTAAACAAACTTCAAACTTAATTTATAACTTTTTAAACTATCGCGTTCCATAACTATATAATGTTAAATGTATATAGAATAAGTCTGCCCGTGACCACGGCTGGTGCAACCCAGCGGAAACGTCGGGAATAAGGTATTTATACCTAATAAATTACACGCGTTAAGTCCCGTTATTTGTTATACTTTAAACTTAATTTTCTTGAAATTAGAAATTTGCGACATTCACCTATGTCCTCAATTATGACATAAAACTTAAAAGTATTCAAATTGTATTAAAAAAGGGCAGAGATTGGGACCTAAATAACCCTAAGTATGAGAGGGTTAAATGATGTAGATAAGTATTAAAAATAATCAAAATATTTGATTATAGGGAGCAAATCCCAGTGAAGTTGTAAATTCTGACAATGGAGGAGGATATTCTGGAAATGGAGAAGTTTATTCTGGTGATGAGGAAGGATATGATGATGGTGGAGGTGATGATTGATAGATAGTTCACTGGGAAAAAAATCTTGTATTTTTCATATAATATGTTTAAATATATAATGAATACACTAAATAAACTATAATTATATATAGATTAAACATAAATACTGTCTCAGAGCTAGCTTCTTTAGTTTTTGATAATAATAAAAAAGGAAAATCACGTCCATCTTGGCAAATATTGCAATTTTTCTTTGAAAACCCTTTTGGTGATGCTGGTAGGTTTAAATTTAAGAAGGCAGTTTTCGTATGTGATTTTTACTAGCGTACGTATAAGGTTGTATTCACATCGTACCGCAAAATTTAATATCGTAAAGAGAATATTTATTTTTATTAAACTAAACTATTCAATACATCGTATAGAATAACCGAGATGGTATTAATACGATACAGAAACTTTCCGTGGCTAAAACCATAAGGGTAAGATAACCCTAAAGCACTACTGACCCATCCTCGATCCGCTCGGGTCGGTCCCTAGATACTTTCAAACTTTTACTATAGATTTCCCAGAAATGAGATGTGTTGCCACAGTCAAAAATAACCAAACGGTTAATCTAGATAATCAGCTATCATTATCCAAATTTCATCAAATCTGTTCAGTGATTTGTTCGTAACAGACCGACAGACTTAAAGGGCCTATTACACTATGCAGTATCAAGACAGTCTTATTAGTAATGTCTTAAAGTCTAATTAGACAAACTCGCTATTACACAGCCCTGAATACCGAATGCTAACTCATTTGCAAGGCATATGTAGCCTGTGATTGTTGTCACTTTCATGCCACAGCAATCAAACTCGTGACTTCACTCTGCCGCTGCTGCGCGCTGAACGGTCTAAAGGGCCTATTACACTATTCAGTATTAAGACAGTCTTACTAAGATTTGGCGTAGTGTAATAAGAGTAAACAAGTTAGTCTGTCCGACTGTCTTTCCATGACACCGCGACAGCCGACAATGTCACTGCCTCGTATATGAGTTTGCCTGCTTTTGTGTAATTTTTTATGTAAATATATTAAGAATAATAGAATTAAATTATAGACTAACATTTTGTATAATATAACTAACATTTACTAACCATTTTTTTCTAATTAGGGTCTCTGGGTAAATACTAACTGTGCTGTCTTTTATTGTAGATTTAGTAAGGATTTACTTCCCTTATACAATTATAGGCAGTTGTAGCCCAGCGGTAACGCGCTCGCTTGAATAACCGAGTGATGCGGGTTCCAATCCGGATCTCGCACCTCTGATATTTTCATGTGCGAATCATTTCTATCATGGTTACCATTGTCGTACGGTGAAGGAAAACATCGTGAGGAAACCTGCGTGTCTGAGAAAACCTAGCAAGTTTTCGAAAGACATGTGAAATCCGCCAACACGCACTATGCCAGCGCGGTGGACTATGGCCTGATCCCCCTCGTACTGAGGGAGGCCCGTGCCCAGTAGTGAAACGTTAAAAGGGCTGAAGACAATACAATTATAATTTAAATATACTTATTGACTCTAT
This sequence comes from Boloria euphrosyne, assembly GCA_951802675.2. Taxonomy (NCBI): domain Eukaryota; kingdom Metazoa; phylum Arthropoda; class Insecta; order Lepidoptera; family Nymphalidae; genus Boloria; species Boloria euphrosyne. The sequence continues at coordinate 962,076 of OX637895.1, forward strand.
GTTACCGACATTTTTGGTCCTTCGAGCCGGATGGACAAAAAAATGTAGGGGACGCGACCTACTACTAATGCTTGATAAATTAAATGTAGTTAAAGATCGTTGTAAAAGTTTATTGATTTAATTATATGATATAATGATGATTGATGTTAATTAATGATAATGAATGCAGCCGGTTTGATTGCTGTTCGAACGTGCACTGCCGTTTTAGGTGCGTTTCGATGTATTTACAACACACCTACTAAGCATTATTGCTTAGGTGTTCGGTAACAACCTTTGGCCCGAACAAATAGTATTGAATTGAGTTTGCATGCGGTATTTCAGTGTGATAACGTGCGTGTCTTAGACACTTCTAATTAGACTGTCCTAATACTGAACAGTGTAATAGGCCCTTTAGATTTTTTATTATATGTTTAGATTTGTATTGTAAGAACGCCCTAAGTTTGCTTTAATTGTCAGCTTAAATTCTAACTGAAATACAAGTTGGGAGATGATCATTTTAATTAGTTTTCTCTCCGTCCAGTTGCTAAGATACTTAATTGGCTTGTGTGGAAAACTTTCGGATTTTGTAACGAATATACCAGTGTTTCTCGTGACCGTGATTGCTGTAAAGTGTAGCATTCGAAACGTCGGGAACTAAAAATCAAAATAAATCCGCGACAAAATCCGAAAAGGTAGTTTCATTTATAATGTCGATATATAAAAGTAATGTGTAATCGCTTGTGTTAAGTCTGTAAATTCCATATAATTTCATCTCTGATATAAATATGTAAAATTGCATTTGTTCAAATTAATTTTTAAATATTTAAATATATACTATATAATATCTGTGATCAAAATTAAAAAAAATATATGTAGAATCAAAATTTAATTATAAATAATATTTTTTCTAATTTGTACTTGTTTTTTTTGTACTATAATTGTTGTTATGAAAAACGTATTAAAAATCACGTGTAAAAAGTTTAAATAAAGGTTATTTATTATTTATGCTACATTATTTTCCTAGATATAATAAAAATAAAATTCAAATCAAACATATATTATGTAATCAAGTATTTTTCATATTTTGTAAAAAATGTATAAAGTTAATTATAATGTTGCATAAAATTGCAAAAAAATTTTTTTCTACGTAAATGGCTTGGGATTGAAAAAAAAACCTTTTTTTCAACTCTAAATTGTCACCGACAATTTTTTTAATTGTGATTTGTGATGGTATAGAGCATGGAGGTTAGAGACCAGGAGTGTCATTGGCGAAGTCAACTGTGCCCAACTGGCACTCCTGGAAGCCATTAAAGGAAATAATTGAATTGAATTAGAGACCAGGAGAACCATCGCTTCATACTAAAGCATTACCCGCCTGTCCCTGGAAATGTGGAATTCATAACGCGCTGTTGTCGGTAAGTAGTATTTGTGAAGTTAGCTGTTTATGAGTATTCTCACTATTGTGACAACGTGAAGTTAAGCATAGAGACAACATAGCGATCGCAGCGCCTCCTTAGTTTGACAATATTTCTGAGACACTACATTCTAGGGCGAAGGTCCTCCTGGTCTCTAATCTCCATGATTGTAATGATATAGAGCAAAGCCTATGGCAGCCATGTCCCAAGCGAGTGTATGGCAGCTTGGGCTGTCATGTCCGTTGGCCGACTATATGTTTCATAAACTTTGGTATAGAGAATAAAAATAGGCCACATAAAATAAAAGGCCAGTACATTCCAGTCTGCATGTGATTTATAGATTCAAAAAGTGAAAAATAAATCAAATTTAACATAAATATTACTATGAAAGAAATAATATATAAAACACAAATCAAAATATACTTATGTTGTTTAAAGATATTTTTATATCGTCGCTTTCGAAAAGTATCCTACCATATCAAAACATTTTTAAAATAGTGTAAAAGTGGCATAATTTTTATTTTTTTTTACCTGAAGAAAAATATACAAAAAATAAGTAATAGATATAAGTAAACAAGATTAAAAATTAATGAGGGCGAGAGGAGCGAGACCTAACTTTATCCCACAACCTGAGTATTTTGTGGTACACTTTACTGAAAAACTCCCGCCTATAGATTTGTGCCTTAACACAGTAATTTAACTTCATATCTAGATGTGTTATGTGTAAAAAATATTTTGTTTTAACCAATAAAAAAATGAACATTAACAATTTAGTGCTCAATGGATAGAATGTTATTGTACAACTAACGCCATCTGTTAGAAAACCAAAGAGTTAACATCGCTGCAACATTATTACCAAACAAAGTGAAGCTTAGTTATTCAACTAATTTATTGTGAAACAGAGTAGAAAACTTTCTTTCTATAAAAATAGATTCATCTAATAGAATCTCTGGGTGTCTAAAAAATGGCTATATTTTGATTATTTTAGACTTATTTTGTTTTATTATTCCCAATTGTGTTAAGTCTAAAGGAGGGTTATAAGTTTGATCTGTAAATATGTTCTGTTTTCTCGTAAGAATTAAACGGCTTAGCCGATTTTGATAGTTTAAAATGAAAACGAACAAAGAGAATCGATTTGATGTTAACATCAAATCATCAGTCATTTAAATGAATCATTGGGACCAATCACAAATGGGGGATTCATTACCAACAATTTTCTTTGCAAAATTGTTCCACCTAAATTATTAATTCTTAAAAAATTCTATATATTTCACTAATAATTCTTTCAGAGATGTAAAATTTTCCCGCACTAAAAGTATTGCAAATGGTGATATGGACCACTATCATTATACCAAATTTCATCAAAATACGACAGGTCACAGACAGGCGGACCAAAATGATAACAATGATTATATCAATAAGAATTTCCCAAAAATATTCGTTTCAGAATTTTATTTTATGTATAGTATATATATGTACTAGATGTATCATTTTCCATTACTAGCAACATCGAAACATCACCATGGCTACGAAATTTCAAACAAAAACAAAACAGTAACTGGTTTTACCGAAATTTAAGTAAAAATAATCGTAGATTATATTATAGGTACTAATAATGTCTGGCTTAAGTGGATACGACAGTGAAGTTGTAGGATTCGACTGTGTTAATGAAAATAAAAGGCCTTCAACTGCCACTTCTTCTCAAACTACGGAGTTCAGTCAACATGGTAGCAGTTCTCAAACTTACTCGTCCAAGGACATTGGCTGTACAGCATATCCTGAAGAACTAAAACCTGAACCAAAAGACCCTACTTCAGGATTAAACGAATTCCTTAAAAGGGTGGTACCTGCTATGATGGAGCAGCTGGACCAAAATGATCGTGAGTTTATCAATTATTCCTCAGATTCTGATGAGGATGACCTAGTCACAGCGAAATTGTTACAAGAAATCCAAGTTAAAGATGCTTCTGGTTCAGGGGAGCATGGAACTGCTGTTTTGGGTGTAACATGGAGTAGTACTGGCAATTCTCTGGCAATTTCTATAGGAGCCATGCAGCATGAGACCTGGTGCCAGAATTCTGGCTTAATTAAAGTATATACGTTTAAGAGAAGCGAGGAAAAGTTTATCCATTCTTTCGATATGACTGAAAAGAATTGCGTGACGGTTTTAAAGTATCACCCAACGGTTGCTTCGTTACTGGCATACGGTACAGCAGCAGGAGAAGTAGTTTTATGTAATTTGAGAAGTGGTAACATGGATGAAGATGTTCTACTCACGTCACCATCGGACTGTCACGGCTCGAGGCGGGTGTCAGCTTTGCAATGGGCTGACGCGACGTTAGCTAATACGTTTTTGGTTATGCAGATAAATAATAAGGGCAAAAGACGAGGCGCCGCTGATCAGGTTATTTTTTTTCTGATTTCTCTTTTCTCTATGAAATGATGCGAAATTATATATATATATATATATATATATATATATATATATATATATATATATATATATATATATATATATATATATATATATATATATATATATATTTGGTTTTCTATAAAAAGCGTGTTTTTAGTTTTTTTTAACTATTATTTATTTTTTGCTTTTTAGTTTGGTTTATTTAAAAAAGCGTGTTTTTTTGTTTTTTAAAACTATTGTTTTGTAGCAAAAATCATATTTTGCAAATTGAAAAATGGAATATTTTTATCAAATTAGTGTATTGTCATCGGTCCTCGATAAATCTACAAAGTTTGAACGAAATCTGGCCGTTTGAAGTGGGTCAAAATCGCGCCCAAAGAAGTCGGTTACAAACATACAAACATAGAGGTGAAGCTAATAAAAAGTGTGTAAAATCGGTCAAGCCGTTTCGGATGAGTTCGATAGACGATAACAAACACGACATACATTTATTTTTTGTGTTCTTATAAAATTATCGTTATGAAAAATATCTGTTATATATTTAACTAGAACCAAATGTACAGGTTCTATTCTCCGCCGGTTCCGACGGAACTCTCAACGCTTGGCAAGTAAATGCCAATCTCCAAGTCTTCGAAAACATAGCGTGTTACAACATAAACGGCTCTCAAAATCTGGCACCAGATATCACCTGCTTCGATTTCATCAAGAATTATCCTCTTCGTCCCGCAGAGGAGAAGATTCCTGACATATTTGTGGTGGGAACGAAGACTGGGAAGTTATTTTTATGTAATATCAAGGTTGCTCAAAGCCAGGGAGTGGATCCAGTATATGATGTTCTAGAAGGTCATGGAACTTGTGTTTTGGATGTGGCCTTCAGTGACCAAAGGCCTGGTATGTTTGTGTCGATCTCCATGGACTCAGAATTGAGGGTGTATGACATTAACCAGGCGAGTCCTTTGAAGGTAAGTCTTTGTACATCACTATTAATTAAAAATCTGAAGCAAAGATGTTTTTGTTCCCTGAAACTACTTTACGGATTTTCGTTCAGTTCTCACTAATATTAGAAATTTAGATTATCTGAGAAAGTTTGGTTAGTTAGTAGAAAGTATATATATAGATAGTTTTAGTCCGATGATATTTCTAAATTAGTCCTAATAAGATCAAGAGATTTCAGCGATCCCTTAAGAGAACTTCATTTATTCGAAACTAGCGGAACCCGCGCTTCGTTCGCGCTTTAAATACAAAAAATATTTTTGGATTTATATCACAAAGTTCCATAATATCCAAATACATTGTCCCTAATTTACGACACTAGATACTCTGCTTGGACTTCCCCATCTCGTGCCTGAGCTGGCTGTCGTCTCCCGCGGTGGTCCTGGGCACGTGTGGGGAGCAGGAGTCCCTGCGCGTGGTCAACGTGAACAGCGGCAAGCAGGTGCCGGTGGGCGGGCTGGGCGGCCGCGGGGGCGTCAGCAGCTTGTGCGTCAATATGTTTGGGTAAGTGGTATGTTATGAAGATGGAAGTACATGGCTAAACCGATTTTGATGAATTTTATGTCACGGGATTGAAGCCGAGAGATGCGCAGAGAATGCAAAGTTGACCATAGGCAACCATGTTTGGTGAGGTTAGTTAGGCAGCCGTTAGGGCTCAGGTTCTATTTGGTTTTAGTGGTTAGTAATGACTTCTTTAGCTGCAATCTCCCCCCCCCCCCCAATGAGCGTACACCTTGTCGAGGTGGAGGCGCTCAGTAGCGAACGACAATCAGGCCGGGCGCATATTTCAACGTTAAAAAAGGTGATTAAACGGTTTTTAGCAGATGTAGATTCCAATTTCCATGTTTAAAATTATCCGGTTAACATTGTAATTCATTTCTCATTTATTAATCGATACCTTTTTTAAACCGGTTTCGAGTTCTAGTTGCTAGGGTGAAATAGGTAATTAAAATTGAGTTTTAATGGCACTTAAAAGTATTAGCGTTAATTTTAACAACTCCACAGGTCGTGTCGTATCGCAGCCGGGAACGAAGCCGGGACCGTCCGCGTGTGGGAGCTGCCCACCAGCCGCTTCGACTTCACTGATGAAGACTTGGAGTTTTAAACTAAAGACTGTTTCTAGATATTCATTATATATTATATAGTCCAAATAAGTTTTGTAATAAATTTGTAAAGAAAAGTCCAGTTTTTAATTTTGTCTAATTCATTGTGAAGAATTAAAACCTAATAATGAAAATTTTTTCTTAATATCAAGCCTATAAATAAATACATGACTTTAATTTTTACTAAATGAAGAACGATTTTTTTTTTAAATCAATAAAACACTACAAGCAAAGTGACGTCAATCTAATTCCAATATGGCGGGCTCCCATTTTTAAATTTACATTTATATTATATTCTTTATTTTTAATATTTATGGTACGAGAGCTAGTAACGTCGGGAAAACAAGAATTTAAGTAAGGCCAGGTTTTAGATATGCTATCTCTCCCACTCTCCGGGACATAATACGGGCTGTCTGGCTAGCGGTAGTGGTTGCGTTCATCAGTGCGCCTCGTACTTGGATAATAGGTAGGTAAAATATACATTTTTAAAGGAATTTTAAGAAGGTTCCCTTTATTTTATTATGTTAATTGAACTTTTTGCAACATGAATCTATTATTACCAGACATTTTCAATGTTGTTTAAACTTGGCCAGACGCTAATTTTCAATTTTTTTTTAAAATATTTTAGTATGGCTGAATTTTTTATATATGTTGGGACGTTATTACAACAGCGCCATCTAGTTCCGTGCTAAGCTACGAAGCTTGTGTTACGGATACCAGATAGTTGATATACTACACAAATAATTTTTAAATACATACATATTATAGGTAAATATAAACCCATGACTGGAGTACAAACATTTGTGTTCAACAAATGCATGCCCGCCCCCAGCGGGACTCGAACCCGCGACCGTTGGCGCAGAAAGTAGGGTCACTACCAACTGAAAACCCAAAATAGGTAATAGGTATTTAAAAAATTAGCCAAACAATAATAGAAATAGTTGTAAAAGTTCTTTCTCGAAAACGTTGCTGGCTCTTAAACGATACCAGTGAAAAAAAAAACCTGTGTAATAGTAATAATACTGTTTGTCTTTACCTCCATCGCACTCAATCAGCTGCACAGATTTCTATGAAATTTTGTATTGAGATAGTCTACGACTTGGAGACTGTTAGACTTAGGTATGAGGGTAGACAATGAAAGGCGACATATTAAAACAATGTTTATTTGTTACAAATTATCCCTAAAATTTATTCACAGTCCTCTCGCTTCGCTCGCGCCTCCATCGCCTTTATCATTAACTGAAAAAAATAAAATAATAATAATCGCTGTTCGTAAGTGTCGTGTCGTTTCGTAGGCAGTGGTAGCCCAGCGGTAAAGCATCGCTTGTATAACCGAGTGATGCGGGTTCTAATCCGGGTCTCGCACATCTGATATTTTCATGTGCGAATCATTTCTATCCTGATTACCACTTGTCTTACGGTGAAGGAAAACATCGTGAGGAAACCTGCATGTCTGAGAGAACCTAGCAAGTTTTCGCAAGACATGCTCAATCCGCCAACACGCACTAGGCCAGCGCGGTGGACTATGGTCTGATCCCCCTCGTACTGAGGGAGGCCCACCCCCAGCAGTGGGACGTTAAAAAGGGCTGATAACAAGTATCGCTAAAACTCAATAACGGCTGGACCGATTTGAATAATCCTTTTTTGTTTTGTTAGGGGTAGTATAAAAAATAGGGGTAAATGTAAAAAAACAGCAGAAAATCACAAATGAAACTATCTTTTCGGATGTAGTCGAGGAATTGAATTCAGTGTCTCCCGCGACCATGACTACTGTAAAGCATTCGAAATATCAGAACCAAAAATTGAATAAATCCGCATAAACGAAAAAAAAAAGTTTAAATATCAAATAATGTATTCGAATAAATCCAAAACTACTGGATGCCTTAAAGAATTCTAATACTAACATAAATAAAATTGAAGTGTCTGTTTGTAATTTCAAATTAACAGCTTTTCACTAAATGCATATGAGAGTATATATGGTACTTCATCAATAAATCAATTTTTAAATTTTTGTCTGTCTGTTTGTCCCGGTTAATCTCTGAAACGGCTTAACCGATTTTGACGGGACTTTCACTTGCAGATAGCTAATGTTATAAGGAGTAACTTAGGCTACTTTTATTTTCCAAATTTCATTTATTTTAATTTTTAATTAGCAGTAACATACTAGAACAGGCACCTGTCACTGCTTGGCGCGGCGCGCGGGCTCGGTGGCGGTGGGCGGCGGCGGCGGGCCCTTCTTCTCCAGCTCCTCCAGGTAGCCCGCGATGATCTGCTGCCGCTCCTCAGGGATGTGGTCCAGAGCTGTGTACCTGCGGGACGGAAGAGTCAAAATGATATCAAAATATTAAATAAAATATATTTACTAAAGAGGGGAGAGGGAGGGGGTGGTTTTTCTCTCTCTACAAAATGAGTCAGTCATCTTGGCACCCCGAGGGCACTTCCGTAGATCTTCAATATGCCGAAGAGACTTCTGAAGTTCCTAGAGCTGGAGTGGCAGGGTGATAGACTAAAGAATACTTCAACACATGCAAAATAGGCGCAATGGCATCAAGTTGCGGAAACCAGCCCGTGCATGCCACACCATACCAATACGAGTAGGAACACGCCATAGGTTTAAATCAAAGTTATACTGTGGGGTTCTCATAAAACGGTGTACCTGTAGGAAGGAGGGGTCCTTCTAAAATCTAAATAAAAAATACAAAATAAAGGGAAAGGGGGTGCGCTCGGTGGGCTCTCTTTTAAATACGAGTTGGGACACAATGAGTGAACGTGAGACCCCACATGATCCGGGGCAGTATGCGTGCGGGGCAGTATGTGTGTGGGGCAGTATGTGTGTGGGGCAGTATGTGTGTGGGGCAGTATGCGTGTGGGGCAGTATGCGTGTGGGGCAGTATGCGCGTGGGGCAGTGCGTACCTGGCGTCGTGCGCGAGCGCGTCGTGCAGCGCGGCGGCGGCGGCGGGGTCGGCGCGCAGCGCGGCGCGCGAGCGGTGCGTGAGCGCGCGCGTCTCCTGCAGCAGCTGGCGCAGCGCCGTCTTGGCCGCGCTCTGCTTGTCGCGCTGGTAGTCGCGGAACTCGCGCTCCATCTGGTAATACGAATGGAAGAGAATGAAAGTTAATTATTCTGTAATAATACAAGTACAGGTTGAATAATATTTTAGGTAATTAAAAGAAACCGTGGTAGAAAATCTACCACCATTCAATAGCATACGCATCTATTATTAATATTATCATCCAAATAATACTGAAAAACACGTTACACCGCTTACATCTATTTTAATTAAAAATATTTTTTTTACCTTCCATTCAGTTATATTAACAAACAATTCATAACCAATACAAAAAAAAATTATCTCCACTCAAAAAAAAATTCTCCAAAAAAAAAAAATTCCTCCCCCCAAAAAAAAAACCCAACTGCGGACCTGCGGCGCGGCCCTGTAGGCGGGCGCGGCGGGGTGGTCGGCCAGCTGGCGGCGCACGTCGCGCCAGTGCGCCGTGCACGACACGCCCAGCTCGGCGAGCAGCGCGCGCAGCTTGTCGCGCCGCTTGTTCGACAGCACCGTTATGTGCTGCCCGAACAGGCGCTCCTGGGGGACGAGACGAAAGGTTATGGTAGGAAGTTCTTTCGAAATCACTGCATTTTGTAAAACAAATTACTCCACCGCCTCTGTCTGTCTGTCTGTTCGCGATAATAACTCAAAAAACACTGCACTTTTCATGATATTTTCACCAATGGATAGTGATTCTCGAGGAAGATTGTTTAGTATTTAATTTGTCAAGTTTTTGCATACATTTACTAGCGAAACCAATGTCTTCGCTCGCGCTAAATCTAGGAAGGAGACCGAGCGAAGCGAGGGTGAGTAGTACATAGTATAATGAATTTTATGACGTTTGAACTATCCGTAGTTTTTTGCGAAATTTTAACATAACATAATAATTTAAAATACTTGACAAATATATACTAAAACCTTCATCAAGAACTACTCTCTCCATTGGTGAAAATGATTTTTGAGTTTTGCGCAGTAATTTTTGAGTTTTGCGCGAACAGACAGACAGACGCGGCGGACTTTGTTCTATAATATGTATAGATATAGCGAAGGAGATAAATGTTTGTATGTTATGTACATTTTTGTTGTATGAATGTGTGTACTGATATCTCCAGCCTCGTCACGTACCTTGTCTTCCTTGGCGAGCTCGTCCGCCAGGCTGTACCGGTGGTCCTTCTTCAGCTGCTTCTTGGCCTCGCGCCACGCCAGGTCCGGGTTGCGCACCAGGTCCGCCAGCAGCGCGTTGAAGTGCTGCACGGGAAGGATGTTATTTTTTTTTTTAAATATTTGCTCAGGTTTTCACAAATGTTTGTTATTTTTAATAAAACTCTTTTCGGATTTTTGGATGGGAGGTACTCTCTCGTAGTTCATAATTACTTTTTATTATTTTTTAAAGTAAAGTGTATGTCTTTTGTTAACAAAATCATAAAAAAGTTAAAATAAACTATCTCCTCCGACTTTTTCGCTGATTTATTTTGATTTTTGGTTCCCGAATCTACGGATGCTTTAAGTTCACAGCCTAAAATCTGAGTATGATCGAACATACATAGAGGTCAAACATGTAACAGGAACCCTTTATGCTTCGCCATAATCCGTTAAAAATAAACCATGCTAACGTATCGTTATGTGCCTATGCTAGCTAGGTACGTGCGGTCGGTTGCACACCAGGAGGTCCTGGGTTCAAGTCCCGGGTCGGGCATAGTTAAGTATTGAGTCTTACTGTTTAGTAAGCCTCAGTAACAGCCCGCAGTTTGGAGGTTGGCGGTTTTTCACCCCCGTGCCTTGGAGAGCACGTAAAGCCGTCGGTCCTGAGCCTTAACTATCACTGGTCGTGTCGAGTAATCGTCCCACCGGAATATGAGAGTGATAAGGAATAGAGAGTGCACTTGTGTCTGCGCTCTCCCTCACACTCGTGCACTATAGGTAATATCTCCCGCGCAGATGGCTAATCTCAATCAGATTTACCGCCGTGGCCGTAATCGATCGGAAAGACATTATTACTATGTGCAATTAAGTAAGATCTTTTCAACATCTTCCTCCACTCACCTGAACTGCCTCGTCTCTTTTGTGGTACTCCCTCTCCTTGTCCCTGTCCCGGAGGCTGGTGGCGAGCGCCCTCTGGACCTGTTTCTCCCTCTCCTTGATGGAGGCCTGCGCTCGCGCCTCCCTCTCCTTCGCAGCTTCACTCTCCGGGTCCTCAGTCTCCTGCTCCTCTGCTTCAGACGCTTCTGGTTCCGCATCCTTGGGAAAGGGATACTCATAATTTACGGTTTCTCGCAAGTTCATTGAGACTGTTAATTACCTTGATAATACTTGAATATATGTATAAAATACTAGCAGTTCCCGCGGCTTCGCCCGCGCCTGAAGGATGGAAATTTATGGTTATAGGTATTGTTTTATTTTATATTAAATGCCGACCCCACATAGCGTGGGATAAAGGCGGGAAGAAGAAGAAGAAGTATTGTTTGATGCCAAATCATAAAAAAAATGAAAAAAAATTGGTCGAAAAATAAAAACTCTGGAGAGGGCCAACCTTATCACCTAGATATATAATAAATAATAGCCATGTGTCTAGGCTTAAAAAAAATTGTATAACCGAAGGATCAATCATCATATCAAGATCTAAGATCTGAAGAAACCTGAAAACTTTTTATGCCGTAAAAATATACTGAATTATGCTGTGGGATAATTTGTTTTCGTTTTTCGCTCGGTACTTATCCAAAGCGAAGGTGAGTTATTATATAATTATCTATCAATGACAAAATAGCACCAACTCTAATATCTCTTATTTTACATTACACCTTTTATTACATCGATAAAAAAGTAAATTTTAATCGTTATAACTTAATTTATTGGAAAAATTCGATTCCCTTTTTCAATCTATCAATTACAAACCTCCTGTATAAGAAAAAAAAACACCTTAAACAAACCTCCTTTATTTATAAACTAGCACCTAACCCTCGCTTCGCTCGGGTTCGTCTCTGGGTACGCCCTTAAGAATAAAATTGTTACAAACTTTGAATGTCTTACTTATTATATAACCAAAAGCCTAAAAAATAAGTTTAAAGCTTCTAGCTTTAAAAATGACGTAATTTCCATATAAACTTTAAACCCCTATTTCAACACCTTTCCGCCCTTTTTTGCCTTGAAAGATAGTTTATGTCCTTTATCAGACTCTAGACTATCTGTGTATCAAATTTCATTAAAATCGGTCGAGTAGTTTTTTTAGTTTATTCGTTACAACAAAAATAACTTTTTTTTACTTATATTTGCAAATCCAAATCAAACCTGGTACTTTATTCCCCTTTAAATAGAATATTATATCAATACAACCCATTGATATACTAGGAAAAAAGGTGTAGATAAGTCATACGCGCTCAAAAAGCGGCACACCAAAACTAGGCTAATTGGCCCACCTGAACATATTCACGCGTTGACGACGCACTGTCGCGAATTATATTTGTCTCTTTTTCACTGGCGATACTTGAATCATGCCATCCTATTTTGACAACTAATCGTAATGTAGTGTGTTCAGTGTTATTGCAATATTTTTAGTTATTCATGTGTGCGTTAGTGTGCCGTTTTTGAAGGTAGAATGTCGTTTAGGTAACGTATCTACACCTTTTTACTTATAATATCATTGATACAACCGTTTACACATTTCTGATATTGACATATTCTCAAATTATATTGATAAATTTATATTAGATTTTTTGAGAGATACTTATGGTGATAGCTTATAACTTGTCAGTGTGTTTGTTCCGTTTACGGTTTACTTGTGTTTTTTCTATATTATTTATAAAGCTGAAGAGTTTGTTTGTTTGTTTGAACGCGCTAATCTCAGGAAGTATTGGTCTGAATTAAAAAAATATTTTTGTTTGATAGTCCGTTTATCGAGGGAGGCTATATTACATCCCGCTACGACTTATAGAAAGAAGAGTAGCATTAAAGAAAAATGTTGCAAAAACGGGAGAAAAATATTTCTTTTGAGAGCTTCCGTTGCGTGCGACGAGTGAACGGTTAAAGTTATGCATGTAGGACGGAAATTTTCCACTAAAAGTTCTAAAAAAAGTCCGCGATAGCATACCTTTTAAGGTTGATTCGCTATAACCTGCTTTATGGTAATCAAATTTGTTTTAAGATAATGCATTATTTGCGAAGGTGTTTATGATATCGATTCTTATCCAAATAAATAAGTTATTCATCACAAGTATTTAATTTTAAACAAAATTGCTGTTGGCATCATTTGATTTCAATAAATATCTTACGAGATATCATAGTTTTAACATCACTTCGCAACAAAATCACCGCGTGCAAGACGGGCGGGACGAAGGAATTATTTATTTATAAAAATTCAAAGTGTTGTGTATTACGGCCTGTCCGCACTACGAAATTTCACCGCGCGGTATTTTTTCCGCAATTCTGTAACACATGGAATCTTATCGCGCGATTTCTCTCAGTTCGATGCAGGTGATCGCGGCAAATAAATGGCGAGAATAAAATTCGCGCGGTGAAATTTTACAGTGTGATCAGGCCGTTAATCTTTGAAACTCAGTGCAACAGTTTATGGATGTCGTGATTGCCTTTAATAGTGATTACAGTTAGATTTAGCTTGCTATATTATCAATGTATATGTATCATGTCGGTGATCCTAAAATAAAATAAAAAGTGGTAGCCCAGCGGTAGCGCGTCGCTTGTATAACCGAGTGATGCGGGTTCAAATCCGGGTCTCGCACCTCTGATATTTTCATGTGCGAATCATTTCTATCATGATTACCACTTGTCTTACGGTGAAGGAAAACATCGTGAGGAAACCTGCATGTCTGAGAGAACCTAGCAAGTTTTTGTAAGACATGCTCAGTCCGCCAACACGCACTAGGCCAGCGCGGTGGACTATGACCTGATCCCCCTCGTACTGAGGGAAGCCCACCCCCAGCAGTGGAACATTAAGAAGGGCTGATGACAAATCGATAAAAATGAACCCACTGTATAAATAAAACAATACATCAGTACAACATATTTAATACACTATTCAAATCACTAAAAGGGGCGTTCATTAATCACGTGATTATTTTTTGGCCATTTTTTGGACCCCTACTCCCCCCCCCCCCCTTTCGAGCATCACGTGATTAATGGACAGCCCCTAACAAGTATTCAATACAATACAAATATTTACAATATTATACCTAAACACATTATTTATGAATGAAGACAAACATGGATTGTATTTACAATGGTTTCGATTACAAAATGGCGGCACGTCATAGATAAAATATTTTGTGATTAGACATTTATTACATTATTATTTATTAAATTTAAAAATATATGTTAGTGCATAATTAATTTTAACAGTTTCGAGTTTATAAAGAAAAAAAACATATTGTAGTAAATACTAAATTTAAAATTGAAAAATTCTTACTATTAAAAATCCCTACATTAACTTAAACACTAAGTCATAGAGAAATTTACATTTTTTTTTCTATATTTACAACACCAAAAACACACATTTATAGGTTATACAAATTGGCAACATTTAACATTTCAAAACCCACCCTTGTGCATGGTTTCAAATATAAAAATCGATAAGTTCACTTGCAGATTAAAAAAAAAAGACAGCACCGTACACAATATTTATAGTCTGTGGAAAAATAAATATTTACATTTGTAGGAGAAAAATATTAATTACATATTTTAATTGAATATTAAGTTACACCGACATTTAAATCTAACATTGAATTATTATTATTATTTAAAAAAAGGGTAAATCCCCTCTTATTGATAAAAATCTATATTTACATAATCAATGCTTATTTCCTGAACGTTCCAATAAATACCGTTTCGAGTCTTTTGACTTTTTAATTTATTATCTGTACACTACACAGTATAATCAAAGCTTATGAAAAATATAGTCGGCCAACGCACGAACAGCCCGAGCTGCCATACACACGCATGGGACATGAGGGTATCGCGTTGGCCGACTATACTTTTCGTAGGCTTTGATATAATATATATCAAACATTGCCGTCGTTATATCGATATGATTTCACTTAATTATTAAAAAGTCATGAATAATTTACACTTGAAATTGAAGACGCGACCCACCATGCCAGAAAATTGTCTGTTGGGTTATATTTATATTAAAGCTAATGTAAATACGGCCTAAATAACTTTTGTATATTGCGACATTAGCACGCAGCGCCATCTAGTTCCGTGGTAAGCTACGAGGCTTGTGTTACGGATACCAGATAGTTGATACACTACACATATATAACTTTAAATACATGTATACACATCACTTCTTTATGAAGAGTCCATATATTAAAAATTTAAATATTTGTACATAAAAGTACAGTCACTTAAACTATTACTGGTTTTTACCTTACTCTCTAATTTCAAGTGTGAAAGGTAATAATGAAGGTAGTCGGATATTAGTAGTAAAAAAATTGTTGTGAATGTCCAAAATCGTTCTATATCCAAGAAAAAAATAATATTCGAGAAGAATTTAATAGTAAACTAATAACCAACTACCCCCATCAAAACACAAAAAAAAAAAACAAACAAAAAAGAAAAAAAAACAACAAAAAATAACTAATTGTCCCGGTTGCACAGTAACCTGCGCTGTTCTAAAGATCAGCGTTTGTAAAAAACGTACAGTAAACACTATTCTTTCTCCGACTTCTTTCGTTTTCTCTTCTCCGTTTTCTCCGTCTTCTTCTTCCCCTTCTTCTCCGTTTCTGCTTCTGGGGACTTGAAGTCTTGTTTGCGTTTTTTGGGGGGTGATTTTATGGGTGATTTCTTTTCAGGGGCGATTTCTTTTAACTCTTTTTTAGAAGATCTCAACTGTTTCGGGGACCGAATTTCTTTCTCGGGACTAGGAGATGGAGATTTTTCGATCGTTTCTGAAGGTTCTTCTTTTTTATTCGACGGTTTCGACTCTTTCGAGTCATCTTCACCGGGTATGCCCAGTATATCCGCCCACTGGTCGGGCGGGGGCGTGGGCTGTTTTTTCTCATCCTCCGTGGGCTGCTCGGTTTGCTTCTGCGAGAGACAGAGGGAGCTGTGAGTATTGGAATAAGGACTTGTTGCTTTTATTTAAAATAAGCGAACCTGCATCGGACACGTTACTTTTTACTTAAAAAAAATAATCTACTACTAAGAATTGTATTGAGAAGCGTCGCAAAGCGAAAAAACTTGATACTGAAATAATATATTTTTTAAATTTTAATTTAGAAGTTAATTTAAAAAAATATAATTTATTAATTAGAATTGAAGTAGAAGTGAAGTTTTTAATAATTTAAGTATAATTTGTCCCACTTCGCATCGCCTTTATACAGGTTGTTAGGTTATGGCCACACCTAACGTTATCGTGGCACGCACATAAATAACTTTTTTTTAAATTTCTATTAAAAAAAACTTAGGACGTGGCCAATCCCTACGCCTGTCATTAATCTGCGGGTTGTCCGATGTAGGTTCCTAACACTAGGTGCTCACCGTTGCTCCGTTTGTCTCTTCACAATAGCACTGCAAAACCACACTAATTTTTTTCTTGATTTTTTTTTTATTTTTTTTTTGTAGTGCGGGGTAATGACCCCCGCAGATTATGACAGTCGCCTGAATCACGCGAACACGCAACGAAACACGCTATATACACCGAGTTTTGAATGAACCCGCTTTTCAAAATGGCGACGTCGAAACGTATTGACAGATAAAAAATTAAAAATATATTCAAAGGTAAAAATCCATAGACAATAAATGAAATATAATAGACATTTGAAAACACTATCACCAAGTAAATAGTGTCCGTGGCAGATTAGCTTTTATAGAAAAAAACATGATGTAAATAACCTGTAAATTGACAAAATCCTAAAAAAAATATAGGACAAACTAACAGCACCATCTAGCTCCATGGTAAGCTACAAGGCTTGTGTTACGGATACCAGATAGTTGACTACACATATATAACTTTAAATATATAAAAAAAAATTTATTGTGTATTAACACCAATAGTATTAATATTTAAAAGTCAATCATTCTGTATTAAAGAAATCGATCAGAAAAAAATCATTTTTTTGCATATAAAAAACAAAAAATAAAAAAAAAAACTTTTTTTTCTTATTACCTGTTAATTAATAAAATATACTTTAAAAAAAACTACAACAACTATCTTGAACTAACCGCACTAATGTTAGTTAATAAAAAGAAACATACTTTGTCTGTACTCACGTCTCCCTTCTCCTTCTTCTTCTCCTTCTTGCCTTCCTTCTCCCGCTCCTTGTCCTTTTCTCTGTCCTTCTCTTTCTTTTCTTTTTTGCTGACTCTCTCACGCTCTAAAGCATATAAAAAATGTTAATTATATATTTAAACGTCTACCACATAATTACTTAGTACCAAAAACTCAAAGTATTAATATTATACATACTAAATTAAAAAGCACAAAACAGTAGAACTGATTTTAATGATACATGATTATCCAAAATATATCAATCAGTATATATATAAATAAAATCGAAGTGTCTGTTTGTAATTTCAAATTAACAGCTTTTCACTAAATGCATAATATGAAAGTATTTACAACAACAACAACAAAAAAACAATTTTTAGAACTTTTGTCTGCCTGTCTGTTTGTTCTGGGTAATCTATGAAACGGATGGACCTATTTTGACGGGAATTTCACTGTCAGATAGCTAATGATGTAAGGAGTAACTTAGGCTACTTTTAACTGACTTCAAAAAGGAGGAGGTTATATTTTAGGAATTCTAATTATTTTAACTAGCGGAACCCGTGGCTTCGCTGACGTTAAATCTAGGGTGAGACGCTAATCAAGATTACAAAGTTGCTTACAACATTACAAAGTTTACAATACTTACAACGTATTATAGAATTAATATTTTTTTTTTTAATTTGTCTTCGCTCGGGAGGAAGGAACTCTAGGAACAAATCCTATGTACATTTTAACGGTTTTCATACAAAATAAACAGTTATTTCTTTTTTATTTTTCAGCTTTTTTGTGTGCTTTACATATTTTTTTTTATTTAAACCATGAAGATACAGCCCCGCTAAATAAAAAAAAATCCAGTTGTTTTCGAGTTCTAGCGAGATTTACGAGCGACAATTGTTTTTTTAAAATCCACAAAAAGCAACACCAATCACAATCGCATCAGCAGAAAGAAGAAAGAAAAACTTACCCTTCTCCTTACCGTCTTTCTCCTTCTTCCTCTCTTCTTTAACAATCTTACAATACTCTCTAAAATAGTCTTCTCTCATCGCACTACTCTCAACTGCTTTGTATCGAGCGTCCGTATCGATTTTTTTCTTAATATCCACCCATCGGGCTCTTCTATCCACACTTTTTTCTTTGAGGAGCGCTATGAAGTCCGTCTTGGCCTAGAAAGGGGGAAGACATTATTATTACATGGCTATATCTGGCGCGAGAAGGGTGGAGATTATGATTTGAGAGGTGGTAGAGAGAGCTAAATATAATAATAAACATTTAAAAAAACTTATAAAAAATAGGAGATATAGTCAGTCACGTCTAGGTCATAAAATTGTTTTAAAAAAACCAAATAGGAAAAATAAAAATAGTAACAACAAAAAATTTAAAGGAATTTTTTTTAAACAACAAAAAAAACTTTTGGGACATTTTTTGTATCAAAAATTACAAAAAAAATTATAATAATACACTCAGTCAATCTCCTATTATAACTTTTAACTATTCGCCAAGCAAACTCTCCCACACCACCTCTCAAACCACACACACTCCCAAAGCCGCTGTAATATCTGCAACATCTGAAATAGAATTGTATAAATTAAAAATGCTGAAAAAATATTTATTAGAGAGCTGTGGAGCGAAAAAAATATTAGTTCCTGGAAGAAAAAAAATAAATTATTATTTTCAAACAAAAGTGGAGGCATATGTAATTTTTGAAATCATCTTCAGCCCTTTTACCGTCCCACTGCTGGGGGTGGGCCTCCCTCAGTACGAGGGGGATCAAGCCATATTCCACCGCGCTAGCTTAGTGCGTGTTGGCGGACTTCACATGTCTTTCGAAAACTTGCTAGGTTTTTCTCAGACATGCAGGTTTCCTCACGATGTTTTCCTTCACCGTAAGACAAGTGGTAATCATGATAGGAATGATTCGCACATAAAAATATCAGAGGTGCGAGACCCGGATTCGAACCCGCGTCACTAGGATATCCAAGCGAGCGCGTTACCGCTGGGCCACCACTGCCCGAATAAATATTATTTTTTTTTAAATATTCGTGATTTACGTTGAAAAGTCTTGAAAGGTTTGGATGAAAAGTAAGAATTACAGCTATTTATGTAATAAGAATCTTTGAACAGTATAAAACGAACAAACTAACTAACCCCGTCTATCTTTTTGTAAGTTGTTTGCAGTTTTCGGAGTGACATTACAGAATTAAATTAATAATTTATAAATGATATTTGTTTTAATGCATTTTTTATTAATATCTTATATTAATATGACACTTCTGTTATATTTTTTTTAAAAAAGGTTATCTTGTTGATAGTAGCAATTGAGAGTCATTTTTTTTTATAATTACATATAAGGATGGATTTTTTGCACCCAAATGATACTGAAATAGATGTATCTTAACCAAAAACGCACAGGTACTTTAATATCACTTTTTTTTAAAAAAACATCGACTAGTTGACACTCTTAAAAATAAAATTGACAAAAGATTGACAATTCAAAATAATATAGGAAAATATACCCAAAGAAAAACTAAATGATCTACCTCCTCTTTAGAAGTCGGTAAAATACAACAAATAATATTCCTAACATCTTAATATCCCAAATATCGTTAGTTAATAATTATAATTAGAATATGATATTACAAAAACAAAATGGCGTAGCATTTGTTTTTTTTTTAAATTACGTTTCAATCATACCTCCACTTTAGTTTTCTCTTAAATCCTACCTATTTTTATGGTGCATGCAAAAATCAGCCTTACGGGTACTTAAATAAGCGCTTTTCCTTAAATATTACAAAGTAAAAAATTATATCTAAAATCTTTTTTTATTGTAACATATTTATATACAGACACTAAGCATATTGTCCCATTTATTTCAACAAACATACAAACACAGACACAATCCCAAACAAATATGTATTTCACATTTATGATCACCACAAAATACCCAGAGCGAGAATCGAACTCGCACCACATTTCACATTACATTACATAGATACTTTGAAATAGGTATGTTGTATATTTATGACTTTAGTATTTTTTATCTATATTTGCTTTACAAAAAAGTATTAATTCAAAAAAATCATAATAATATTATAATTTTAAAATTAACATGTTATATATTTACCAAGTAATAATCATACCTTTTATAGAACAAATATAATATTTAAAAACGTAAAATGCTGTCTAACAAAAATCTATAAAGTTATCGATGAAAAAATATCGATATTTTGCGAGGAAATCGACCTGTAAAACTGATTTTGCCAATAATCCATATGTATTACATTAATTCTTAATTTACTTTAAAATTCTTTCTTTAGAAAAAAATTACAAATTTCTCAAACTGACTTTATATAATTTCACTTTTCATAATTCAAATATTATAAAATGCATAATTTTTTACAAAAAAATTATTACTTTAAATTTTTAATTCTCACTGTGATATTTTTATACGGAAAAGTTGCACAAAGAAGTTTTTTTTTTTTTAAATAATACTTTAAATTCATGTATATTTCTTGAAATAATTCAACTTATTAAGAGAAAAAACTGCACCGTTCAATAGTTTTTAAGAAACAAACAACAACAAATTAAAAAAAAACTTCTTTGGGCAATGTCAGAAAAACAAAAAAAAAAACAAAAATCCTGAAAAAGAAACGATTAGTGAGGTACTTATATTTTTTGACATATCGATTTTTTTACTATTAATAAGGATGTACTCCATTTTAACATTTAAATTATTTACATTTGTCTCAAAATACTTTACTTTAGAAAAAATAACCCATCACCTTCTGTCTGCAGTATGGCAACACTGCTCGGCATTTGCATGCAATCAATTTTTTTTGGGACTTTTATATAAAAATGACTAAATTTATTATTTAATTACTCACCAAAGTGAAATTTGGCCAATTTGTTAGGAAATTTCTATATATTTTTAGTTTTAAACTATATTATGTGTGCTTAAATTTATATCTAACCTTATAGTTCATCTCGTGCTCGGAGTGCCCACTTGACGGTTTTTATTTAAACATCGATTAATTCGCCAAAACGATTTTAATCATTTTTAAAATCGACAAAGCAATGGAGTATTTTCAATTTGATGTAAAACAAGTTTTTTAATTAAATATTACTATTTATAACATGAAATCAATTTTGAAATTATAATTTTTATGCATTTAATAAAAATTAAATTACTTCAAATTTAGCATTTAGAAAATAACCAAAATCAGTTACATTGAGCCCACCTTATATCAAAATAAAAAAAACACTAAGCATCAAATTTAAAAAAAAAAACGACATCAAACGACACAAACTCCATTGCATCGACACAAAAAAACCATCTAGAGCACAAGCCACAGATTAAAAAATCCCGATTACAAAATCGAGTCTAACATCGATTACAATATCGATTTCAAAAAATTCGGCTAAGCGCGAGCGTCAAGTGAGCCCCCGCGTGTCCGCCGCCGCTATAACAAGCCCCTGCCGCCTGCGCCGCTCGCCTCGAGCTGTGTGTTTGCGTGACTTTGCCGTTATTATATCATTAATATTAGCTAGAAATATCGATTAAAAAAAATCATTTTGAGCTATATATTTTTAAATTAAACTCGTACACTCAAAATAGTTTTTTTTTTGGGAAAAAAGAAATCTTAAGTTTAAGTTTAGGTTTCACATATCAATATTTAATTTATTATTTAATGTTATGAATATATGCAAAAACATTTTTGTATGTTCGTTCGTAACGGCATAATCATGAAACACATTTGCTTGGTTGAAATAGAAAATAGATCAACAATAGTCAACATTTAACAAAAAATTTCATACTATGCGTTTTTAATTAAAATTAATTTTTATTTTTACACTACAAAATAAACTAGCAACATGAATTTAATTATTTTTATTTTATCAAAACTTTTTTTAACGCATAATATAAAAAAAAATCAAATCCATTTTCGACACTGGCCATATTCCATCCTTAATAAAAAAAATAAATGCAGACATCAATACATTTAAAAATCATGTTAAAACAGTATCGAAAACAGATAGTAAAATATTTAATAGAATTTTCAAATTAGAAGAAATTAAATCTAACATTGACAAAAATCATCGATAATAATAATTAATAATAATAATAACAATAAAAAATCATAATATTCGCATAGCGGGATAGTCGCAAGCCAAGAGGACATCACACGGGATTCGAACCCGCAATCCATGTAGTATATAATAATTGAAATATCAGGGAGTTCAGGACTCGAACCTGACATAAGCAAAAACAAAATCTGAAAAAAAAAACATTTATAAGAACTATCACAAAAAAAAATTGGATCAATGATTCTTAATGTGACAAAATAAAAATAAATTGTAAAAAAAAAAAAGAAAATAGAAATAAAAAAAAAATAATTATATTGCAATTTAATTTTTCCTAAGTCAATTTTTATCTACATATATGTATGTATATTATTTTGCATGCATTGCGATAGTAATATTTACAAAATTAATATTGAAAAATGTACCGATTTTCATGAAATTTGCCAAATTAAAAAAACATGTCATCGTCCACACTGAAAAAATGTAAAAAAATTATAATCTTTATTTCGAAAAATATTTTTAGAAATTTACCAAACATACATATCATTAAAATTTTACTATAATACCACAGATGATATATCACATCAAATGACAAAAGTCAATTTAAATTTCTTTCAAAACACTGAAAACTCTTTAATTAGGCAAAGGTATTACAACTATACATCCACATGTCATTCACTCTCAAATCCCCGATCACGCTTACCTGTTCCCGTTTCCGGTCCTTCTCCTCCTTCTCCTTCTTGCGCACCTCCACAATGAACTCGTTGAAGTAGGTCTCTCTGTCTCGCATCTTTTCAATGTTCTTGAAGCGCTCGTCGCGACAGTACTTGCTCGAGAAGTCCGTGAACGATGATCTGGTGAATAAATGTATGTTAATACTTTCTTAAATTTTTTATTTTTTTCTAAAATAAAACTACATTTCGGAACTCAAAGAAACGTAGGGAACCAAAAATCAAAATAAATCCGTGAAAAAATCCGAAAAGATGTTCTAGGTGATTTTTTCAATTGGTACTGTTAATTTTTTTTTATAATAACTTATAAAAAGTTTGCTAATAAAAATCAGTAGGTATCGATTTCTTATAAAACACACACACACACCTTTATAAAAAGTCAATCTGACAGCTGTCAATTTTTTTTTATTATTTTAGACTTATACTTAATCCGAGTTTAAATGGCACGTATTAAAGCCATTCATTAACAAAGAAAATATATATATTAGCATATTGTGTAACAGCTTGATCAGCTTACTTGGAATGCAGCTTGGCCTCCTCCATGAGGGCCCGGAAGGCCTGCTTCTTCTGCATGAGGCGGTTCTTCTTCTCCTTGCGCTCCTCCTCGGCACGCTCGCGCACGTACTTGTCGAACACCTGCGTGAGATAAATGTTTGTTTTAATATATTATTTTCCATTGAACCACAAAAAATTTAATAAATTTTTGCGGATCTTCAAGTTTTTGATGGTAATACCTCAAAATAGTAAATTACCGAATTGCTATATACACTGCTTCACAATATTCAAAGCATGTCACCATATAATCTACCTAACGAAAACAATTGTTTTTACCAGCCACTTTCACCAGCTTGTCTGACATCCTGGATAGTCCGGTTCTCTTTCCTCTGAGCCGAGTTGATGCACTTTGCACATGGCAATGACGATACACGAACAACCATAGCAACTCATTACCAAGTGGAACAAAAAGAAGTTAACTTGACCGGCTCTCTCCATAGAGTCCATCAACAAAAACCTGACACACAAAGTTAAAAACAAAAAAAAAAAAACTCCACCCACCTGCTTCCTCTCCTTCGAGTCCAGCAAGAGATATCTGCTATCAAAGACGATCTTGTGCAACTCCTTCTCCCACGGAGAGAATGCGGACACGTCACTCTCGTGCAACATCTGGAGGAACGAACGCACTCTCTGCTCGAAGGGCACCACTGCTCTTTCTCTGGCTGCTCTGGTCTCTGCCTCCATTGCTGCTTCCTTGCCTGCGTCTATGTTTGTGCCTTTCTTGCGGGGAGCTGGTGTTACTGCTGACAGATTCGAAGGTTGGTATTAGTATTTTGTGAGAAATTAGATATTTTTCAAAGTATAACTGCGGGCTTACTCTTGAATTTAATTCCGATCGATCGACATTGGAATTGTGACGTTTCGTACTCTTGAGTTGGACGCTAGCGCCACATTGTTTTTAAATTGCGTGTCCATTTTGGGGAACTAAGTGAAATCGGGATCGGGCTTGGCGCACCGTAAACGCTACTCTTGAGTGAGAGTACTTTTTTTTGAAAGGATAAAGCATTTTAAAGCCATATTACTGGTTTATCGTAATAAGAAGAACGACACTATTGCGGCCCGTAACATAGCTAACTTCACTCCTAACAAAATAATCGCGGGGCAATCCCAATTTCAATCCAATGTTGACAATATTGTTTTCAAGAGTACCGAATCACGTGACTTCAAAATTGACATTGGAATCGTATTGGCATTAGATTAGAATTGAAATTAGTTTGAAGAGTAAGCACACTGGTTGTCATGCCAAATTTTTAACAAAAATTGTCTAGAGGATTTCTCATAATGACGTCACAGACAGACAGACAAATATTGTATCGTTAATAATAACTATTTAAATAAAAATCTCCAAAAAATATTTAATGTACAGATACGAAAAGTTAGCATTTTTTTATATGTAGATAAAACTCTTTGGGATGATAAAATTAACCACAAAGAGAGAAAGACAACTCACTTTCTTCAGGCTTGGCCTTCTTAGCGGGCTCCACCTCAGAATCTGAGGAGTCAGTTTCCGCGTTACGCTTGAGCTCGCCGTTCGAGCTCTTCACCGGTGCCGTTGTTTTATCTTTGTTCTGCAATACAATAATTTAATATAATATACATATAATTATACTAGCGTGACACAATATTACACTGGTGTGACAGATGTCTAAAGAAAATCTAGAGACTTAAATAGCGTTGGACTGGTCATGTGGTTAGATCACCTAAAGAAAAATGGACCAAAGAAGTCATGTCCTGGTACCCCAGACAGGACGGCCACAAAGAAGATGGGAAGATGACCTACCACAAGGATGGCGCAGATTAGCAACTGACAGACAAAAATGGCGAATTCTAGAGGAGGCCTATGTCCAAAGAGGAGACAACCTGATCGAGGGATAATAAAGGCTATTTTTATTTTATTTTTTATAATTATACTAGCAATTCCAGCGGCTCCGCCCGCGTTCTAATGATTATTAATAATACGGATTGGTGGTAGAAGGATGAAAATGTAGGGTTATACGTATTTTTTTATGCCTAATCATAAAAAATAAAAAAATAAAAAAATGTGGAGACTGCCACCCTTATCACGTAGAGGAATAAAAAATAGCCTACGACCTACCAAATATGCACACACAATTTCATGAAAATTGGTCAAGCCGTTTCGAATGAGTTTGATAACAAACACTGTGACACGAGATTTTTATATAATATGAGACAATTAGCTTTTAGATATATTCTTTTTAAAAGAAGGCTTAGTGTAGTATTAGTGCATACATTTTAGCCATATAACAGTTGTATCGAGGAACAATCCCCTACCGTCTAGTACCCGCTATTAATACATATATTTTTAAAACTACCACTGTCTTTTAAATTAAAATATAATATAACTCAAGACCATCATGGACTACGGAGTACAGACCTATAAAATCAGATTTCCTTGCTGACATGCCAACCTCTACCTATTATTTACAAGCTATGGACCACCAAAGTAAATGTCGGGTGCCAAGTATGGTCCAATACATGCCACACACGCATCCAGTCACCATGGACCACACCTTAAACTATGGACCACAATTTACACAAGCCATATGGACCAGTACATGTTACATTAGTGCCAAATCACCATGGACCACACCTCACTATGGACCACCACACACTATGGACCACAACAAACCATGGACCACAAAACACCATGGACCACATGGACCCACCTCCTTCCCCGCGGCGAGCGCGGCGGGCGGCGCGTGCGCGGCGTGCGGCGGGTGCGCCACGGCCTGGTCCACGTCGGCGCGGCCCGCCAGCTGCGCCGGCCGCTCCCACACCGACAGCCGCGCCGTCGGGTTGTAGAAGAACACGCGCCCGTCGCCGGTCCACACCACGCACCTGTACACAACTACTTTGTCAATGGGAGGTCTCACTGCGAGTTTTAGCCGTTGGTGGCGCTACAAGCGCATAACGCAAACAACGTCAAGAATGTATATTATAGTGTATGTCAAATTTTTTATGTCAATTTTTTTAATTCAACAATAGTTAAAACACCGTATTTTTCCATCTTATATTTGATCTTACAAAACTTAACTAAACTACTCTATAATAATAAACGCGTCTGTCAAAATAGGCGGCATTGAGGTTTTCGTAGGTGACGTTATGCGCTGGTAGCGCCATCTGAGCCGAGCTTGGCGTGAAACCTCCCATTACACTGGACTTTTCATACATTTTCAGTTCTCCTCTGTCTGTCTGTCTGTTCGCGCAAAACTCAAAAACTGCACCAATTTTCGTGCTATTTTCACCAATGCATAGAATGGTTCTCGAGGAAGGTTTCAGTATATAATTTGTCAAGTGTTTTAATTTATTTTGTATACATTGGCTAAAATGTCGCAAAAAATACGGACGCGACAATAAAATGCAAGCGCTGCTTCAAGCGCCGCTTCGCTTGATGCAAACCGCGGGAATTGCAAGTATGTTAATAAATTTAAGAAACAGAACACAGAATCAAGTGGTTAATTGCAAATATACAAGCCTACAAAGTTACCACTTTTCAAGACAAGAAATTCTTAAATCAGAGCAGTGACAAAGAAAAAGGAGTTACCGAAAATGGAAAAATAGAATTAACTAGTACATGTCACTTTGGGTGTGTGTTTGCACGTGCGTGAGTGTGCGTGCGTGTGTGTGCATAAATAAAATGATATAATGCGTTAATTTTACCGAAACAAGATTAATTTCAATAAGAGATCATTACAGCGATATCTTTTATTCATTTTTTTTTATTTATTGACATCTATACTACACTAATAATAAGGTAGTCAGATCCCCTCATCAATTAGAAAAGAGCTGATGATCTTCAAACGACTAAACAGATTTTCATGAAACATGGCTAAGAACACTTGGGATATAATTATATATGACACCAAAAAAAAAAAATTGGTGCGTGTAACGTTTACGCGCGGTTCAAGTAAAACGTCTTTGGCATATTAGGCATATTACTATGGAGATAAGAGACCAGGAGGACCATCGCCCTAGAATATAGTGTCTCAGAAATATTGTCAAACCAAGGAGGCGCTGCGATCGCTATGTTGTCTCAATGCCTAACTTCACGTTGTCACAATAGTGACAATACTCATAAACAGCTAACTTCACAAATACTACTTACCGACGACAGCGCGTTATAAATTCTACAAATTTTCAGAGACAGGCGAGTAATGCTTTAGTATGAAGCGATGGTTCTCCTGGTCTCTAACCTCCATGCATATTACAATCACAAATCTATAGAATATCCTACATGGAAAGAATATTATATTATGTACTTGTCAGACAATAACAACGGTTGCCATGGCAACATGGGAATGTATTCCATCTCATTCTCTCGTCGATTTAATCCTATAAATTTATGTATTTCTTTCTTTATCGTGACGCATTTTCGTTTCATCGAGTTTCAAATCACAACGATTCTATAGAAGTTTCACTTCAAAAATTAAACAAAAATCGGTTCATCCGTTTGGGAGCTACGTTACTACAGACAGATACACAGACAGACACGTTAAACTTATAATAACCCTCACTTTTTGCGTCGGGGGTTATTTTTAGTCCTACGACTATATAAATATTGACCCATTAAAATCAATGAAAAGAAAACATACCACGGAGTCCCAGAAATCGGTGTACTCGACACCGGCCGACTCTTGTCCGTCTTCGCCTTCTCCTTTTCCGCTTTCTCCTTCTCCGCCCTCTCTTTATCCGCCTTCTCCTTCTCCACTCTCTCGCGCTCCGCCTTTTCTCTCTCCGCGCGCTCTCTCTCCGCCGCCGCCTCGGCCGCGGCGACCGCCTCCGCGTGGGCCTCCACGTCTATAACTAAAAGAGTGTTCCATTTTATATTCTCATTTCTATATTAATTATAAAAATAATTTAAACTAAAGCGTAATTCAAATGGCGAAGTAGAATATTTTTGGGTAAATCTGATTGGAATAAATAAATATGTCGCTACACTACACTCAGCGCCATCTAGTTCAGTAGTAAACTACGAGGCTTGTGTTACGGATACCACATACTTGATACAATACACATATATAACTTTAAATACATACATAATATTAATATAATCATCCATGACTGGAGTACAATTCATGTGCTTAACAAATGAATGCCCCCAGCGGGACTCAAACTCGTGACCAGTTGCATAGCAAGTATTACATGCAATATTCATTATAATCGAAACATAAGCTGATTCTAGTTTTTAAAATTTTTGTCTGTTTGTCTGTTACGAGAAAACCACTAAACAGATTTCGATAAAACAGCATTTAAAAATACAAACGAAGATTATGGAATATATTATATTAATAATGTTTTAATTAAAAATCGAGCAACGGAATACCTTCAATTTTGCTGTCTATAATTTCCAATCTATCATTTTTCTTATCTGGCTTCTCTCCCTTTTCTATGGCTATTTTCGCTTGTAGATCTGAAATGAAACGTTACATTACATAAATAATTGTAGTAATAATGGTAATGTCCTCCCGACAGATTCCGGCCATGGCGGCCAATCAAATTCAAAATATTTCATTCAGCATAAAATTATTACAATTTTTTACTGAACGTCATGAGTCTACTACCAGTTCGGAAGGAAGAAAATACTAACCTGAGAAGAACTGACTGACTGACTGGGACTAATATATATATTTTTGTCTCTGTTTTAATTGAAATGAACAATAATTCTACAGGTTGAAACAGCCTGGGGGCGATCAAATCATTCCCAAGGCGTAATGTCTTCTAAAAAATTTAATCGAATAATCTCATTGAGACTAGCCAACTGCGCAGGAGATAGTATAGTGCAGACACAAGTGCACTCTCTGTTCCTATCACTCTCATACTCCGGTGGGACGACAAGAGACACGACCAGTGAGAGGCGCGGGGGAGACACACCGCCAACTTCCCAACTCCGGTCTGTTACTGAGGCTTACGATACAGAAATACACAATAACTAAACTTGGCCCGACCCGGGACTCGAACCCAGGACCTCCGGTGTGCGACCGTACATACTAACCACTACACCAACGAGGCAGTTAAATAATAATTTCTCATGTTTAATTTGATATTTTTACTAATCTCACATAATTTTTTTTCTAGTTTTCCTTGTCTTATCGGTCGTCATATTAGTTCTGCTCTGATTTCCATAAGTTCTTTTGTTTCGTTTGTTAGCCATTTTACTGTGTTTTTTCCATTTACTGGTTTATTCATTTTCTCCATCTTTATAAGCTCTTCGAACTTGTTATATTTGTTTTGGACATCTAGAACTTTCGTGCCTTCTATGAATTCTATTAGATCTAGGTGGTTTAACCTTGAATGGTCTTCCTTTCCGTGTCATATTGGTCAGCAGTAGTTTGGCCGGTATTACTAGTAATAAAATAAATAACTAAATACAACCAGAACGTACCCTCAAGATCCTTCATCGGCTTAGGCTTCTCCCACACGGAGCGTCTCGAGGCCGCGTGGTAGTAGTAGGGGCGGCCGTCGGGCGCGCGGTGCGCCGTCCACTCCGCCGCCGCCGCCGACAGCTCCGGGGGGATCACCTGGGGGATGGTATACTCCATATGATAACCAATCTAAAAATATTGTGGAAGGTGAACACACTGACCTCTATAATACCACTGGACTGGCTGTACCAAGCGTTTGACAGCAATTTTTTTGTGTCCATTTGAAGCGCCACTAGCGAGAGTCCCGAGAACTAATTTTGACGTAAATTGCAAAAGACAGCGAGAAGTGTTTGTTTACTGTAATTTTGCATTTTCGTTGTTAATATAACATAAGTAGTAATTATGATGATACGGTTATTGATTAATAAAAATAAAAAAATAAAAATCTTTATATCGACATCATTAGTTTTAGTACCACGAACTCTCGCTACGTCCGACAGCGGCGGACAGCGCCAAAATGGCGAATATCAAGCAGCCACACAAGCACGTTGACAACAGCCAGTCCAGTGGTATTATAGAGGTCAGTGGGTATTACATCAATTTTTGAACAGTATCTCAATTAGATTCTGTAGTAATAATCACCACAAAAAAACACAAGTTTTATTCAATCGATAAGTGTTATAAAAATGCGTTTAATTTTTTTTATTTTCAAATATCGCGCCTCATTGGTCGAAAACGCTAAACGCAGTGGTCGCCATTATTACTCTGTGGTCAGTACGTCAGTGGGTTTTGTAAACAAATGCGCTGATGATTTGTATCAAAATGACAATTGTTTGTAGTTTAAAAATGAGTTATTATACTTATTGTTGATGTGCTGTTCCTGAATGCAAGAATACTAGTGTAAATTGCAAGAATACTAGTGTAAAATGCAAGAATACTAGAGTAAAATGCAAGAATACTAGTGTAAAAGCACCGAACAAATTATTTATTTTTGTGTACACGGCGGTATGACGTAATAACGTGGCGTCTACTATTTAGTGGTGTTTAAAACAGATAAAAAAACTGAAAATGTTAATTTAATTTTAAAATTTATTCTGTAATTTTATGAAGTAATACCAACAATTTCCGAATGCTTACTGCCTAAGTTATCTTAATAATATATCCTTAGATTGTTTTTCATATGGAGTAAAATACCTTCTTCACCCTAGAGGTTTCCGTACCGGCTTGGTCATGCATTGTACGATTGTTGCATAATAAAGTTAATTAAAAAAAAAAATCTTCAGCCTTTTTTATCGTCCCTCTGTTGGGGTGGGCCTCCCTCAGTACGAGGGGGATCAGGCCATAGTCCACCGCGCAGGCCTAGTGCGTGTCAAATCGCGAGTCTCGCAACTGATATTATCATGTGTGAATCATTTCTAACATTACCACTTGTCTTACGGTGAAGGAAAACATTGTGATGAAACCTGCTTGTCTGAGAGAACCTAGCAATTCCTGAATGTATGGTACAGTCCATTGTGTTGGACTACGACCTACTGCCCACGCCCAATGGGACATTAAAACAAAAACTGGTACATCTGCTACCACTCACCGTCTCTTCCTTCTTGTTGGGACCAGCCGGCTGCTCGGCCGGGGCTTCGCTGGCTGCCAGCGGAGCACCCATCTGTGGCAGCTGTGTTGCTGCACCTACATATATTGCACATTATAATTACAGAATTTATATTAATAATTATACTCTATTCACGGAGTGAACCATGCAAACCACTTTCTCCATCCCACATTTACATACAAACTGATAAGGACAGAAAAATGTTTAACGCTTGCAACTGAAATCTTAGGACTCATTCAAATTGGTAATGTTTTAGTTAAGAATAATTTGTAGCAAAATAAAAGAAACATACAAATAAAATCAACATTAAAGTAAAATTAACTTTATTTCTAAATATATATATATATATATATATATATATATATATATATATATATATATATATATATAATAATTAATAACTTAACAATTAACTTTCCCCTTCCGTCTAATCACTGTCATTTCCTAACTTGATAATAAACCTTTACGAGAGAGACGTCTGAACGGTACGGAGTGCAACGACAGACTAATTATGAGTTGCATTGTGATCGCGGCCTAAGCGCCTTATCTGCAACCAATCATGTGGAAACGCAAAATCTGTGCTTGGTTCATTCATCGAATACAGTATAGTTATGCCCTTATTCGGCAGCGCATGAAAAGTAAACACGCAACTCTATGGTCCGAACTCGAGGAGTGTAGACAGGCCAAAGGGGCACTTCCAACTATTGACGCCAAATTGGCAAACAATCTATTAAACATGGACAGACGCCACCTTAGATAAATAACTGCGGCTCTGACCGGACACGGGCCATATAATAAACATCTTTTTAACATAGGTATCACAGACAGTCCCCTGTGCAGAGCTTGCATGGGGACAGAAGAAACGGCTACACATGTACTCTTAAACTGTCCAGGTGTAGCGGCTTACCGGGCACAACATCTTGGCACCCCGAGGGCACTTCCGGGAGATAGGAGGGAGATATTCAAGAAGCCTAAAAAACTTCTTAAATTTCTGGAGGAGCTTGGGTGGCAGGAGTGAACAATAAATTCCCACACACGCAAAATAGGCGCTAAGTCGTCGAGTTGCGGAAACCAGCCCGTGTTTACCATACCATACCATAGTTATACCCTTTTACACAATAATCTGACTCACCAGCATCAGGCACGGCAGCGGCAGCCAGGCCAGGTGGCTGCGCGACCATGGGCGGCGCCCACCAGCCGCCCCACGCGCCGCCCACGCCACCAGGCCCAGGGTTGGGCATACCCATGCCCATCCCAGGCATGTTGCCTGGAAATTGATTAAATTTAAATTGAAAAATGAAAATATTAATATGTATAACTAAAACCAAATATTTTTTACAAGTTATCGCCATGTTTTAAATTTATATTAAAACATCAGTGTGTACGTTGCTGAGGATTTTTGGAACAGCAGCCATACATACCAGATAGTTTATATACTACACATATATAAATTTTAAATACATACACATTATAAATATAAACACCCATGACTGAAGTACAAACATTCGTGCTCAACAAATGAATGCCCCCAGCGGGACTCGAACCCGCGACCGCTGGCGCAGAAAGTAGGGTCACTACCAACTGAGCCATACGAGTCATCAAAGATGATAGCTGATAGGTTGGAGGTCTTACCCTTGTTCCCAACGGGGGGGACACCAGTCTGTGTGGGGGGCGCGGAGTCTCCAGGGGGGGCGTCGTCGTTGTCGGGGCTCTCCTGCTTGTCCTGCAGTTTGGGGGGCTGCTGCATTTGTGCATTGTCTGGAACATTGATCACTATTAATTACTTTATACTGAATACATTTCAATGGTTAGTGTGGTATAAACTATAAAATAATTAATAAAATTGAAGCGTCTGTTTGTAATTTGAAATTAACAGCTTTACACTAAATGCATATGAAATCAATTTTTAAAATTTTTCTGTCTGTCTGTTTGTACCGGCTATTCTCTGAAACGGCTGGACCGATTTTGACGGGACTTCCACTCGTAGATAGCTAATGTTATACGGAGTAACTTAGTCACTTTTAAAAGTGGAAAGGGTACGTCACTATTTATATAATATTTACAAAGGTTGTTTTTGTGTAATGCAGTAAAAATTAGGCTGTCAGTCTCCACCCAACTATAACGCTAGCACACTCAAATACTAATCACAATTTTTTGTGTAAGAAGGACAAACTAACTTACTCTAATCTGACTGTGAATCCAAATTTTTTTTTTTTTATAAAATCAGTCACTCTCAATTATGTCACTCCTTCATGATTTATGCCTATTACTTATTTAACACATTGTTATATGCACATCACAAAGACACTTAAATTTTACTTATCTATAATTAACAGATGTATAGACATAAAAATATATATATATATATATATATATATATTAATTTATTTGGTTTGTATTCCATTCAATTAAAAACATTGGTTAAACAAAAACAAATACTCACTATCCTTGACCCACGGAGGTGGTTGAGTCATGAACGGGGGCACTGAACCTGGTGCAGGACCCTGAGGCCCCACTCCTGGGGGCATCATGCCCATCATGCCGTTGGGCATCATACCCATGGGGGGCCCGCCCATGGGTGGACCTCCCATTGGACCGTTCATTGGCATTGGCTGACCTCCCATACCTGGGATTTGACCTGAATATAAAAAATCAAAGTTAATAACAGTAAAAGTAATACCTTTAACTTGTAAAATATTCTAGTGTATCCTTTTACATTGAAGAAAAGAGCTGCTTTTGTTGATTCATAGCTGTAGAAAGCTCTTGATAAAGCTACATTGGAAACAGAACAAACTACTTCAAAATCGTTTCATCCATTTGGACATTACGAATCATCATACAGACACACAGATACACATTAATCTTATAACACACCTCTTTTTAGGTCAAAGATCAATAAGAAAGTAAATAAAGCAATTCAAACAAACCTGTGGCAGCCATAGCCTCAATCTCCGCCTGCGTGATGACCTTGCATGTAGGGCTCTCTTGCGGCCTGGTCCAAGTTGTCTCTCTTGTCCGAGCATGATAATAATATGATTTGCCTTCGTCAGACTTGGTCTCCACCCAGAGTTCTGGCGCTGGCTGTGAGGAGATAAAAAATATTTATCATATTACAAGTTAATATTTTTATATCAATTGTATTATAAAAATAAAGAAATACATGAAAAGTCTAAAATACAACTATAATGATAGAAACAGGCTCTAAAATGATATAGCATTATGAAGTTTGATACATGTTTGTATGTATATTGGTCCATGCGAGTTTAGCTAAGTATGCCGCCAATTGATATTGATATAAAATAAAATGATGAAATATTTACAGTAGTTTTTTGTTATAAATGTTGAATAATAAATAGTAAGATAAGGGCAGAGGATAAACATTATTATAATGACTTAAATAGTTTTAAGCTTACCATATTAGGTGGAGGCATTCCCGGAGGTCCAAATGGTGGGGGCTGACCCATCATATTTGGTGGAGGGCCCATCGGACCACCTGGTGGCATCATACCAGGTGGCGGTCCAAAGGGCGGTGGTCCACCCATCATGCCAGGAGGGGGTGGGCCCATGGGACCCCAATTGTTATCAAAGTTCGGTCCGTTATTTGGACCAAAACGAGGGCCTCCCCTGCCTCGGAAGAAGCCTCGACCACGCATCGGTGGGCCGCCAGGTCCGTAGCCTCTACCACGGAATCTCATTGGGGGTGGGGGGCCATTCATCCATCCAGGTGGTGGTCCACGCCCACGTCCCCTATGTAAATCCATACTGTTACATACAATAAAAGTTATTTACAAACAAATAATAACTATAAAAAGACAGGTGTAACACATTGTGTCACTTTAGCTATCTCTGTAAGACATAAAAAAATTAATCAAAACATTTTTACACAACAAGAAAATTGGCCAAGAACAAGAAAGCAAAAGACAAAATTATTTGTTGCTTTCTTTCTTAGCTGTAGGTCATTAATTATAGGCAAAACCGTATTAAGAATCCCACTATTGGGCATGTGCCACTTGTGATTGCAATTGGGAGAAGACAAAAGCTCGCCACACTAAAAATATGATATTAGTCTTTCATCATATGAAATCAAATAGTTTACAGATTACAAGCACACCTACCAGACTAAGGTCTAAGCCCGTTGCATTTAGTTTTCTGAGCGAGCATAATATTATAAAAACGAGACTGGTTTCCTGGTTTCTTTAGAATTTGTATTATTATTTATTTGGTAATGTCATAATTTTTAGGCATGTTCTTCACCATCGCAAAGCAAGTATATAATAAGAACTTCAACATTTAAATTAAATATGAAATGGCTCACAGTAAAATCCAAAAAAAGGTTAGTGAGATGTAAAAATAATAAACATGCTGGTACATTATTATACACAGCGCCATCCAGTTCAGTGGTAACCAGTTAGTTGACATCCTACGCATATATAACTTTAAACTAGCTGACCCGGTAGACTTTGTACTGCCTCAATCGATAAATAAAATATCTAAACTTTTTTTTCATGTTTATTCACCTTTTAAACCTTCTCTGGACTTCCAAAATTAATTCAAGACCAAAATTAGCCAAATCGGTCCAGCCGTTCTCGAGTTTTAGCAAGACTAATGAACAGCAATTCATTTTTATATATATAGATACACACATACTATACCAATAACTGGAGTACAAACATTTGTGCTCAACAAATCAATAAAAAAAACAGATGTGCAATATAGATTAGACATTAAATTACATAATACTTTAAAAAGCCCTCGGTATACATAAAATAACTTAAAACATTTATAGCTTATGCTTTCATTAAAGAATGAATGCCATTTTCAAGAATCTTTCAGCAAGAAAGCCAACAACCCAATGAAAAAAGGTTATATGGACTTATACCTAGTATGAATCAATCAATATTAAAACAACTCGGTAAGTAAAGCTGTATATATCCCAGAGACCTTCAACTGACAGATTGGTAAATGAGGCCTAGTATTAAGCTTGAATATTTTATTCTAGTCTAGGTTCATTTCATTCTAAAAATCCTTCAAATCAATTATTTTGTTCAATGGCTTCTAGAAGTGCTAATTGGCCACAATAATTGAAAAATTAAACATATGGCTATGTCACAACGAATATAAATTAATATGTTGATTACATTATTACACACAGCGCCATCCAGTTCCATGGTATGAGTCTTGTGTTATGCGTACCAGATAGTTAATTAAAAACTACACAAATATATTTTTAAATACATTTATATTATAAATATAAACATCCATGACTGGATAAGCATTTGTGTTCAATAAATGAATGCCGCCAGCGGGACTCGAACCCACAAACGCTGCTGCAGCAAGTAGGGTCACTACAAACTGTATATTATAGCAAGCATGCCAACAATCAAATGAATTTATCAATGGTCCTCAATGAATTTATGGAATGGTGGGTTATACATGATAGTTTGATCAATAATTGTTCTTTCAGATGCAAATTTACATAGTCACTAAAGCTTAGCATGTTAATTTTAGTTATGGTATATTTATTTATATTTATAAAGTATAATTTAGAATATTTTTAACATACACTTGATGAAATACCTACCGACAAGTTCAAAATCTATCTGTAGCGTAAAAATTTCATTTACTGTTAGTCCAACATAAGGTTGGTAGAAGAAAATTAATTATTAGTTTTATTATTCATATAGATTCACTTGTAAATATATATAAATTGATTATAGTAAGTACTAAAATAGAGCGCAAAAAAGGAGGTGATAAACATCGTATTTTTATCAAGTAATATAGAAAAATAGACATACCTGAAATTTCCACGACCACCTCGACCTCCTCGGAAGCCGTTTCCTGATTCATCATCTTCGAATCCATCTTCAAAGCCCGATGTATCACCAAAATCTTTGGAGGGATCACTAACACTATCGCTAACTTCATTCGCGCGATTTATAACATCGTTAATGCCAGAGTCTTGCGTATCCATATATTCCTCTTCCATTTTAATAATGTTCACAAATTTTTTTCACTTTAACACTATGTCCGCATGCCTAAACTATATGTTTTTGGCAAACACTACAACCACATTTTGCAATGGCGGAAACAAGAACAACAATGTACCCAAAATGGCCGCCGGTGGCTTCGATAGAGATTCCTTATAGAAACAGATTAAATATAACCGGGCTTACGATTTTTTATTATTTTTTAAACGATTTAACAGTGTGCTGCTCAATAAAAATAAAAACATTCACATGTTATTTTTATAATATTTAAACTTAATATAAAATATATTTATATTAGCAGTAGAATAAAGTTTACTGGTCTGAAACTTCCAGTATTAGTAGGTCCAGTAATTGGAATAAATTGTGTATATTTGATAATTTCATCACCCGCATCCACTTTTACGTCCATATGGACAGAGAAAGACTTTTGAATATTCTCTTTTCAACACAATGTGGGTTATAACTTATATGAGTGCGTGATAAATATGAGAAGTACCGATACTTCTAGCAGGTGAAAATGCTTTCTGTGCGCTTTTATAAGTATATACGATGCGCTTGCTATTACATGAGAATGGGCCAAAAAGGTTTATTATCATATTGGTTTGGTATCATTATCATTGTTCTAAGCTTTTACAACGGCGAAGAAAAGGGAGCCGAGACTGCAAAAAATGATAACGCTGTAATGATTTGTTTCAAAGATATTATAGTTGTGTTTATTACAGGCTATAATTTAAAAATGAAATTAATGTTCAAATTAAAAAAAAGTTCAATTTGATATTTTTACTTAGATTTAGATCTACACTTTTAAATTTAATACATAAGTTTTAATACATTCTAGCATTGATAGTAGGTTTTAAATAACTTTCAAAAGCAATCGAAACTTCGTAAATTCAAGTTCATGTTATTTTATAATGAATACTTTCGCATTTCAGGCCACATCATTAAGATTAAAAGTTGAAATAGAATTTAAAATGAGAAAAACATAATATACGATGGTCAATAGCAAAAGTTGTGTATTTTATTTCTTTTCTTGGGAATCCAAATACATAGGAGCTTGTTGCATTGTCTCGAGAGGTATTGCAGAAGCAGCTGCTGCAGCCGCTGCTATTGATTGAGTATCACACATCGGACAGGTTGCACTTTGACATTTCTTTGGTGGACTTTTCTCAGGACATGGACACGGGCATGGACAGGGCCCAGGTGGTCCACACGGGCCACATGGTCCTGGGCAACGGCAAGGCCCACACGGTCCGCAAGGTCCACAAGGCCCGCAAGGACCACAAGGTCCACAAGGACCGCAAGGCCCAAAGGGACAGGGGCAGCGACATGGGCCACAGGGACCGCAAGGACCACAAGGTCCACACGGACATCCTGGTTGATTTTTGTAGTGATCTGTGGTCATGCCTCATGGCAACACTATTTTTACTTGTCACTTGTGATGTAAAATATACTACAAATACAATAGATGGTGTCAGAAGAAAAACATCTAGAATAGAATGTCGGACCAAAACAAGGTAACAAACATTTTCTTACAAAATAACCTAAAACCATTGTGTGTCCAAGGAAATGGTGACGTTGCTACCAAATGGAATAAGTGGAAACAGAAGTTCCTCATATATTTCGAAGCAAATAATTTAGAAACGGCATCACAGTCGAAGCAAATTGCTATTTTATTAAATTGCATTGGGGATGATGGGCTTGAGATATACAATTCGTTTCAAATAGCAGACAAAGAAAGTGAGACTCTGACATCGATTATACAAAAATTCGATGACAAATTTACGCCTCACAAAAATATTACTGTTGAGAGATACAAATTTTTCACGAAACTTCAAGAAAATGAGACATTGGATGAATATGTCACTATTTTAAATAACCTTTCAAGTTCATGCGAATTTCAGCAGTTAAAGCAATCACTAATAAAAGATATGTTCATAATAGGAATCAAAAATACTCAAATAAAAGAAAGATTACTTCAAGAAAATTTTAGTAACATTACAGATGCCATACAATTTGCCAAAAACATGGAGCTGTCACAATCAAGGTCAAAATTATTAATCCATAATCAAAAGGAAGAATTAAATGTTAATGCTATATCGCACCAAAGTTGCTCTCGTATAAGGAATGCACAGAGACAAGTATCCAGATCAAGGTCGAGGAAGAGAAGTGCATCAAGAAATAACTCTAATAGAAATTCCTTTTCAGCTTCCTTGTCCAGGTCCAAATCAATTTGTGGTCGTTGTGGACAACAACATCGCTATAAATGTCCAGCAATTGGAAAAACTTGTACTGTATGCAAAAAGCCAAATCATTTTGCAAAATTATGCTTCCATAATAAGGGGACTGGTGATAGAAGCGTAAGGTTCTTGTCTAATCAAAATCACAATTCAAATCAAAGTTTATTATCATCATCTAGTATGTTGCAAGAATCTCACGAATTTGTTATTGGTTCTATTGTTAAACCATCAGAAAGCAACTCAAAAAATTGGAAAATATCCTTAAATATTTACGGTAACATTTTAGATTGTCAAATAGATACAGGTGCTGATATTAATGTCATGTCTATAGGTACATTACGAAAAATTGAAAAAACATCCAATACTTCTTTTAACATTTGTCAAATAAATCATAAAATATATTCATTTTCAGGACAATTGATTGAAAATATCGGAACTGCAAGACTGAAATGCACAATTGACAACAAAATCACAACATATATTTCTTTTGTTATTGTAAACTGTGAATGTTCAATAATTTTGGGTTGGAAAACTTGCGAGGAGTGTGGAATCGTAAAAAGACTGTTTGAACTTACAAAAAACTTATCTTGTAAAGAAGTACAAAGGTCAGTAACATTGTTATTAAATAACTACTCAGATACTTTTGAAGGTTTAGGCTGTTTACCAAATAAGGTTCATTTAGAGGTAGACACAAGTGTTACACCAAAAATTTGCCCAGTTCGTAGAATTCCATACATGTTACAATCAAAATTAAAAGAAGAACTAGATAGAATGGAAAAGTTACAAGTAATTGAAAAAATAACCAAACCTACTAATTGGGTGAATTCTATTGTGTTGGTAGAAAAATCAAATGGTAGTTTGCGTATTTGTTTAGATCCTAGAAATTTGAACAAAGCAATAAAGAGACCGCATTTTCCTTACCCTACATTTGATGATTTACGTGCACAAATAGCAGGTTCTTGTATATTTTCAAAATTAGATGCAAATTCAGGTTACTGGATGCTACAACTTGATAAAGAAAGTAGTGAATTATGTACTTTTAATACACAATTTGGTCGTTATAAATTCCTTAGATTACCTTATGGAATAAATTCAAGTGGAGAAATCTTTCATCAGGTTATGACAAATTTATTTCATGATTTACCTGGAGTGATAGTTTTTGTTGATGACATTCTAGTCCATGGTTCTAACGAGTCAGAACATAATGAAAGATTAGAAAAAGTATTAAAACGAGCACGAGATGTAAACTTAAAATTTAATAAATCAAAATGTCAGTTTGGTCTTAATGAAGTGTCATATGTCGGTCATATTTTCAACAAAGATGGCATTTCTCCTGATAAGTCAAAAATTAAGGCTATAAAAGATATGCCCAGACCAGAAAATGTCAAAGATTTACAAAGATTTTTGGGTATGGTTAATTATCTTGGTTCATACATTCCTAACATTGCTCATGAAACAAGTATTCTTAGGGACTTACTCAAAAAACAAAATATATGGACATGGTCAGAAAATCATGAACAACAATTTAACAAATTAAAATTACTTATTTGTCAATCTCCTGTTTTAGTACATTATGATGTAAAAAAACCTATCA
This sequence comes from Boloria euphrosyne, assembly GCA_951802675.2. Classification (NCBI taxonomy): domain Eukaryota; kingdom Metazoa; phylum Arthropoda; class Insecta; order Lepidoptera; family Nymphalidae; genus Boloria; species Boloria euphrosyne. The sequence continues at coordinate 1,003,420 of OX637895.1, forward strand.
GAATGTCGGTTGATGCGTCAAAAGATGCAGTAGGAGCAGTCATATTTCATGATAAAAACCCAATAGCATACTCTTCAAAGTCACTAACACCTACTCAAATTAATTATGCTCAAATAGAGAAAGAGTTATATGCAATTGTATTCGGGTGTAAAAAGTATCATCAATATATTTATGGCAAAACCGTTTATGTAGAAACTGATCACCAACCACTTGTCACTTTATTTAAAAAACCACTCTCAGATGTACCAACTAGACTTCAGCGAATGATGATTGCAATACAATGCTATGATCTTATTGTTTCTTATAAAAAGGGTACAGAAATGTATGTTTCTGATACATTATCCAGAGCTCCAATTTCCAATACAAATATAGAAAAATTTGACATGAACGAATTCGAATCCAATATTGATTGTCACATACATTTACTTATTTCAAATTTAGCTATTACAAATGAAAAACTTGAAAAAATTTTACTTCACACAAATTCAGATCAAACTCTTCAAAAACTTAAAGAATATTTTTTTTATGGTTGGCCTAATTCACAACAAAATTGTGATCCTATTACTTTACCATATTGGCATATTCGTGATGAAATTAATGTTGTAAATGATATTATTTTTAAAAATAAAAGTGTTATTATCCCAAAATCCTTAAGGTCAGAAATATTAAATATTTTACATGAAGGTCACATGGGTATTGAAAGAACAAAAAGTAACGCTCGTGGATTAGTTTATTGGCCAAATATTAATAAAGACATTGAACAAAAAATTAAACAATGTGAATCATGCATGATGTATTCTTCAAATAAGCAAAAAGAAACATTACTGTCACATGAAACACCTATACTTCCATGGCAAAAAATTGCAACAGACTTATTTGAATATCATAATAAAAAATATTTACTAGTAGTTGATTATTATTCAAACTTTATTGAAATTGCACATCTTAACAAAGACCATAGAAGTAATACAGTTATTACACATTTAAAATCTATTTTTGCTAGACATGGGATACCGATGCAGTTAGTCAGTGACGGAGGTCCACCATACAACTCAGCTGAATTCAAAAACTTCTTAAACAGTTGGGATATTGAACACATAGTATCTAGTCCATATTATCCACAGTCAAACGGATTAGCTGAAGTATCTGTAAAAACAATTAAAAACATATTTAGGAAATGTGAACAATCAAACACTGATATTTACATTGGATTACTTCAACATAGAACAACCCAAAAAGGAAATTTAGGTTCCCCAGCAGAATTACTTATGTCAAGAAAGTTAAGAACTAAACTTCCTACACACATAAATAATTTAAAACCCAAAATTGTCAAATTTTCAAATCATTTTAACACTAAACAAAATAATAACAACAAAAGAAAATCACATTATGATAAATCTGCTAAAATTTCACATGAATTTAAAAAAGATGATATTATCTTTTTCAAGAGAAATCCTAAAGATGTCAGTTGGAAAAAAGGTACAATTGTGTCAAAAACTAATTTTCCTAGGTCATATCTAGTCAAAGATGAAAATGGTTCTATTTATAGGAGAAACTCACATCACATAAAAATGTTTAAATCAAGTTTGTCAAAAAATAAATTGTCATATTCAAGTCAAAGTAAGTCAAAGTCACAGCTAGCAACAAATGATTTGTCGATTCCGATCTCCGAAACAGGATTCAACCTGAACAACAGTTACAAAAGTCATAGTCATCCTTGTGCAAGTCAGCCTTGTTCTCCAACAAAGTCTATAGAATCTGAGTCATGTGAGAATAATTTAACATATTATTGTAATATTAATTTCAGTAATAATGATAATAGTGTACAAGAAAATCAGTCAGATCTCTCAAATGAGAACATAAATGTCAATAATAATACTTTGTCGAGTCCAGTAGAAAAGTTAAGTAGTTTTAAGTCAGATGTTAATAAAAATGTAAAGAAAAAATGTCAAGTCGAAATGGATTCTCAAGATTGTCTAACTAGTCAAGAAAATAATGATAATTTTCAGTCACCCTCAAGTGAAGGTATGTTAAGTCCAATTGAAATTCAATCACCAATTTTTGTACAAGTAGATGAACCTGATAATGAAAATTTATTTGTGTCAGAAAATGAAAGTAATTTAAGTAATGTAGAACAATTGCCAGACATGTGTGATATATCAATTGCCAGTAATGTGTCTCAAACAAGATATAGTTCAAGGGGAAGGAGATTAAAACCTCCTGATAGACTAAATTTGTAATTAGAATAGTTTTAATTTTTATAATTGTACTGGTCAAGAGATAACTCCATGCACCTCAAGTAAAGTCTGATAGAGTCAAAATTAGTATGTAAAAAAAAAAATATTGTCAATTTCTATAAAAGGGGGCATGTAGTGATCTGTGGTCATGCCTCATGGCAACACTATTTTTACTTGTCACTTGTGATGTAAAATATACTACAAATACAATAGAATTTTTTCCTTCACTTTTATATTCTGCGTAACTTCGGAATTGTTTGAAATCACCACAACAGAGAGTAGTTTTTGCATCGTGGGAAATGAACGCCTCACGAGCTGTAAAGAACATACTATATATAATACTTGGTGTTTGAGATCGTGGGTGTTATACGGTGAGCAAGAATCGGGCTGAATATTATATAATAAAGAGGTTCTTCGCAAGCGACTACGATTCTACGAAATAACAGTAACACTAGCCAAAAGCAAAGGAGCATAAAAATTTGAAAATATTAAAGATTATTCAAAACAGTTATATATAATTTAAAACATTTGTGATAACACTTACTATATTACAAAAATGGGCTAAATGATAAATATTGTACAATAATTTAACCGATACAAAAAAACTGATTAAGTAATAAGTACAACACTAACAAAACTATAAAAATGAGGTATAATGGTAATTTTTAGACATCTAAACAAAAAATGATTAGACTTTAAAATATACCTAATAATATGCTTGGAATATAATTAATAATAATTATATCCCAAACACACAGCGCCATCTAGTTCCATTATAAGCTACGAGGCTTGTGTTACGGATACCAGTTGATACACTATACAATATAACTTACATACATACATACATATCATAAAATATAAACACTCATGATTGGAGTCCAAACATTCGTGCTCAACAAATGAATGCCCTCAGCGAGACTCAAACCCGCGACCGCTGGCCCGGAAGTAGGGTCGTTACCAACTGAGCCAAACGTGTCGTAAAATAAAATGAAATATATTTTTAATATAAACTTACACAATCGTGCTATGTTTTTCATAAACATGGATGTAGATATTTGCCGCCTTCTGATACATTTTAAAAACGAAACGTTTTTTGGTACTGCTTTCATCAAAACTAGTGCCATTTTCCTATTTTTGTATTGATTTTTGTATTTTACTTGTAAATTTTGAATTTCTATTGTATTTTATGGTTATAACTTGAAAATATCGGCCATGGTAGATGGTTTTGTCGGAACAAAAGCTGTTGTCAGTGTATTGAAATATAAATGATTTGTTCTTCTTTTATTTATTCTATTTTATTGGAAGAGAAGTTTTTGTGATTAAAACCTTCTTTTTATTTTTTTTAACAATAATCTATATAATTATTAAATTACAATTGAAAATCTTATTAAATTAGTCATAACTAGCGACTCACCCTTGTTTCGCTCGGGTTCGTCCCTAGGTTTAACGTCAGCGAAGCCACGGGTTCCGCTAGGTATTAAACTAAAGAAATTTTCTAAAATGTAATTTCATCCTTATTCGAAGTCGGTTAAAAAGCATCCTTAGTTATTCCTTACATCATTAGCTATCTGCCAGTGAAAGTCCCGTCAAAATCGGTCCAGCCGTTTCAGAGATTGGTCGCAACAAACAAACAGACTGATAGACAAAAATTTTAAAAGTTCTTTTTTTGTTGTTAGAATCGTATATACTTTCATATGCATTTAGTGAAAAGCTGTTAATTTGAAATTACAAACAGACACTTCAATTTTATTTATATGTAGTACATATACTTATAGATGTATAGTAAGTGGTAGTGCCATGCTTGTTACCTTCGGGTAGCAGCCGAATGGGCCGGCACGCCCCGTATAGTAGGTACCACTCTCTCACAGAAGACCGGCGTGAAGTGGCAGCTATGCTGTCGCGTTTCCCTCCTCCCTTACTTCTCCCTCCTCCCTCCCTCCCTTTCCTGAAAGGCCGGCAACGCATCTGCAAGCCCTGTGGTGTTGCAGATGTCCATGGGCGGAGGTGATCACTTACCATCAGGTGAGCCTCCTGCCCGTTTGCCCCCTTTGTCCCATAAAAAAAAATGTATAGATTATCGAAACTGAGTCTGAATGAAAGCTAAAGTTAGTTTTAGAAATTTCACCAGTCTGTGTCCGCGATAAAACCTCTAAATCTCATCAAAATCTGATGAAATTTGCTATGATGATAGTTGGTTATCCGGGTCGACATAATATAGGTTACTTTTTCTGCGGGAAATTATCTTATTTCTGCGAAATCTAAACTATAAAACGTACCGGGAATGACCCTGAAGGATCGTGTACGAGTCACTAGTTACCTCAAGTGTGGACCAAAAATTATTCTAGCCTACACTATTTTATAGTACAAATGGAAAGGACAATAGGATAACTCGACTCGTTTGGCTCAGTTGGAAGTGACCCTACTTTCTGCGGCAGCGGTCGCGGGTTCGAGTCCTGCTGGGGGCATTCATTTGCTAATCACGAATGTTTGTACTCCAGTCATGGGTGTTTATATTTATAACATGTATGTATTTAAAATGTATATGTGTAGTATATCAACTATCTGGTATCCGCAACACAAGAACTAGATGGCGCTGTTGTAATAATGTCCCAACATATTTATATTTATATTTATTTATTTATAACCGATTGTATTGATATTTTTTGTAGGATAATTATTTTGTGTGGGATTTACTTCTAGTTCTAGGATAAGTGGCGCTTTTCAATACCTTTTTTTTGGAACGAAGTTAATAATGGGACGATGCGGACGGGTACCCTAACCGGGAAAAACCGTCCATAACGTGAGATTTTTATTATTTATGTATAGTCTGTGTATGATGGCTGTACAGTGTGTAATGTATAATCTACGTGATGACGGCTATTATTATTATATCATTCGATAATCACACCTGGTTTGTAAATGAAATGACGTTGATAACTTTGTAAAGTAGTTTTATTTTTATCAATAAAAAAATCATAATTATTTTCATATTTTCCCGAGTAATTATTTTCTTTATACTTCAAATAGAAGTTAAAATTAATATTTTTTTAAGGGACTTCGTTCCTATCCGGTGTCCACATTTCTTTTTTATATATTATGAGCGAACTGCTTCTATAAATTGTTTCGGATACGTTATTACTATAGATAAGGGTCTGAATGAAAGTAAAATAAAATAAGAGCATATTCCATTTCTTTATTAATAGTATTTAACAAACTTATATTAAACTAGTGACTCACCAATCAGGCCGCTGACCAGACAGTCAAAACTATGGTTTCGGACATTCAAAAATTTCAAAAAGTATGGATTCGGTCTTATCTGGGTCACCATATTACCAAAGCCTATGAAACATTTAGTCGGCCAACGGACGTGACAGCCCAAGCTGCCATACACTAATGTCCCAAGCGAGTGTATGGCAGCTTGGGCTGTCACGTCCGTTGGCTATATGTTTCATTGATTTTGGTATTACCATATATTCGATACTCTTTACTGCGGGAAAATATCTCTCAGAAAGGAGTTTGAGCAAGTCGTTAACAACATAAGTACATTACAAAAATATAGAAATTTATTAACAACGTTAAAATTAGATTTCATATAGACAGTCGAGCCCTAATCTTCCTCTCTATACGTCGGTGGAGCAACATTTGTAGTCTCTCCTTCTCCTTCTTCATTCGTTATGGTATCAGCTACAGCTGATCCCATTAAACCCTGAAATAGAAAAAAACTAATATAAATAAATTACCATATTAGGTATAGGTACATTTTCCATTTTTATATCTAACCAGCACACTCTACTAGGTACCTACTGTTACCGACTTTAGATATTGTTAATATTTAATAAAGAAACGTGCAATATTTTAATAAGTAATGAAACTATATCGCGTAAAGGCGTTGTATCTTTACGTTAAGAAGTAAGTATTTATTTTCTAAACATATACGGACTTTGCTTTGACCATAGACTAAAAGAAGTCTATGGTCAAACAAAACGAAGGCGGGAAAAACGAGTGAATTTCGAGGTGACGAATTGAGGACGAAACACAGAAAAGATATTTTAAAGTTGAATTGTACGAATGTATTAACAGTGTTTATTAATAAATTGAAACTAGTTTTTGTTAAATTTTAATAATTGTAATAAATATTAAAATAACGCTGGGTCATTGAAGTATCTAATACTACCTATTTCTACTATACTTTTCTCAGAGATGATATTTCCTGCAGTAAAAAGTATCATACACCATATCAAATTTTATTAAGATCCGTCTTGTTTGTCTGTCACAGAAAAACAAACTGAACAAAAATCTAAAAACTATAGATTCGGCTTCTGTATCGATAAAAATGACTATTTCAATAATTGATTTTTCAAATAATATTTTATTTAGGTACACGTTCGACTTCTATACGGTTAGAAGAATATGTTACATAGATTTAAAACTAGTAAGTTTTGAGTTTCTCATAAGGAAACTTCCGACCTGATGGTAGCTTTCTCACGGACAGACTACACTGACATTTAATTTAAATTTAAAACTAGTTTAGCGTCAGCGAAGCCATGGGTTCCGCTAGTCAATATAAACAGAATTTCTAAAATATAACCTCCTCCTTTTTGAAGTCGGTTAAAAAGTAGCATAAGTTACTGCTTACACCATAGTGAAAGTCCCGTCAAAATCGATCCCGCCGTTTCAAAGATTACCCGGAATAAATAGACATACAGACAAAAAAAAATGGTTTTTTTTTGTTAGCATCGTATATACTTACTTTGATATGCATTTAGTGAAAAGCTGTTAATTTGAAATTACAAACAGACACTTCAATTTTATTATATGTATAGATGTATAAATGTAATATTAACGATTCAAAACCTTGCAAAAGTCTATTTAAATAGGGTACATTTTGATTTCATTTATAAGGAAAAAGTATACCACCTGACAGCACGAGCACATGAGACAAGCCAGGCAGGCCATACACCAAGCGCAACACTTCGATCCACCGCAACAACCTAACGGATCTGAAAGTACCCCTAGTCATCCTCTTCATCATCATTATTATAATCACCACCAATTTTACGATTTTTTAATATGCCTAGAGCGACTTTTTTAGTCTACTCGGTGACAGATTTATATAGATTATATTAGCAATTCCCGCGGCTCCGTCCGTGATCTAATTAAAAAATAGAGATTGATGGTAGAAGGATGAAAGCTTTGTGTTATAAGTATATTTTGATGCCAAATCAAAAAAAAAAAATAAAAATAAAAAAATTTGGTCTAAAAATAAAAAATCTGGAGAACCCTCTCCACCCTTATCACCAGAATAAAAATAGCCTACGGCCTATTCTCAGACCTTCCGAATGTGCAAAAAAAATCATAAAAATCGGTCAAGCCGTTTCGGAGGAGTTCGATAACAAACACTGTGACACGAGATTTTTATATAGGTACTACTAAAGAGAAGACAAGATAGAACGTTCGTTTTAGCCGTTAAAGTAGATTTCTCAGATGAGATATTTTACTGCAATAAAAAGTATCCTATATTGTCGACCCGGGTTACCAGCTATTATCATTATACCCAACATAATCTGTCCAGTGGTTCCCTTGTGATGTCGTCACAGAAACACAAAATTGGCCTAAAATATCTATTTCAATACGATTTTCCAAAAAATATTTAATATTATTTGACTCAGTTAGAATTCTATAATATATGTATATGGATTAATAATTCAATAAAAAATAACCTGGCGGTGTCTGTCCTGCAAAACCGTGAGGACGAAAGCCATGGGGTCCATGACCCTGTCCTGGGAACCATTGGCCTGGTGGGTATCCTTGGCCTGGGGGGTATCCTTGTCCCGGGTAGCCTTGTCCCGGATATCCCTGCCCAGGGTACCCCTGCCCAGGGTATCCCTGTCCAGGATACCCCTGCCCTTGACCATATCCTTGTTGATAGTTCTAGAAAAAAAGAAAGATCTAAGTATTAGTGCTAGAATGAAAAATAAAACTATATATGTAGACTATACATTCGACGGCACGTTTGGCTCAGTTGGTAGTGACCCTACTTTCTGCGCCAGCGGTCGCGAGTTCGAGTCTCGCTGGGGGCATTCATTTGTTGAGCGCGAATGTTTGTACTCCAGTCATGGGTGTTTATATTTATATTATGTACCTATGTATTTAAATTTATATATGTAGTCGTACAGGCAGACAGACAAGTCCCAGGGCCTGAAGATCTAAAATTTATAACGAATTATCTTTAAGTTTGGACTCCTTCCTTCCTTTTTAAGAATTGGGTGAAATGTGGTGGAGTGGGTATTTGAATCAAAAGGTAGTTGAAAAATTTTCAGCGGCCTTATTAGATTTCTGCAATAAAGTCAAATTTTTACCGATGAAATGGTGATAAAAATAGTTTTAAGTACACAACCTGTCCACCAGGGTACCCAGGAGCATTTCCAGAATACATGCTGAGCGACCCTCCGTGATGTCCTCCAAAAGTTCCTTGTCTTCGAAGTCAATTTTGTTGCTGAGGAACATAATTATATTTATTTGTGTTTAAAACTCATTGGAACCTCTAAATGTGCCGAAAATATGATATCCTCCTAAATTTTTTTAGGTGTCATTGATTGTTTTAAAGCAGTCGAAGTGACGGGAACCAGAAATGAAAACAAATCCGTGAAAAAAACCCAGAAATTATTGTTTCATTTATTAACGAGCCAAGCAACTATCATAATACCAAATTAAAAAAAAAAACAGAAAATATTGTTTTATTTATCACCTGGATAAGCAGGCTCTATCGTTATACCACATCAAAATCTGTCCAGTGGTTTTCTCGTGTTGCGGTCATAGATACACAGACAGACAGACAAATATTCTAAAAACTATAGATTCAGCCTTTGTTTCGATAATAATGACTATTTCAATAAGATTTTCCAAAAAATATTCAATGAACAGATTCAACTCAGTTAGAATTTTATTATATACATACTCAGATCAAGTAAAAAATATACATATCGCCATACAGTATACACGGTCGTACGTGTGCGTACTTCCTTATTCCTATACAATTACGATTTTTTAATATATAATTTTTTTTGATCTCATTTTAAATATAACAAAGTAAAATACAAAAATTCACTCCCAACTGAAAAGTGTCACTGAAAAAGTCAAATTTGATGTAAAAGAAGCGATTGGTCATGGAGGTTAGAGTCCAGGAGAAACATCGCTTCATACGCATTGCCCGCCTGTCCCTGAAAATTTGTAGGATTTATAACGCGCTGTCTTCGGTAAGTAGTATTTGTGAAGTTAGCTGTTTATGAGTATTGTCACTATTGTGACAACGTGAAGTTAGGCATTGAGACAACATAGCGATCGCAGCGCCTCCTTAGTTTGACAATATTTCTGAGACTCTACATTCTAGGGCGATGGACCATCGCCCTAGAATGTAAAGTCTCAGGAGGAGATACCAAGAGGACCATCGGCCGCCGATGGTCCTCCTGGTCTCTAATCTCCATGCGATTGGTTAAGAAATTACTTAAATTTATAGATCATATACCTACTTAATAAAATTATTCTAGTTAGTTAAATTATTAAATTATTTTACTTCTTTCATAGTGCCATTTTATATTTTTAACCGATCATTCATTTATATATCATTTTAAATCTCCATTATTGGTGTCTTCCTCACAAAACGCGACACTGGCATATTATGTATTGCGTCTGTTAACGCAATTCCAAGCCATTACGGAGAAATAAGAAGCGATTGGATTAAGATTGCGCAAGTACATTCATCAGTAGGGTTGGCGATATAATATATATAAAAAGGTTTTTATATGTATGTCTGTCACTCTGTTTTTATAAATTATTTTTTAGATTTTTGAAGAGTTAAATATGTTGACCTTAAATTAAACTTGGGGATTTATTTGCTGAATTATTTAGTTTTCTGATTCCCGACGTGTCGAATGCTTTACAGCCATGCTCACGGAAGAGACTGAGGTTTTATTATATAATATATACCCGTTACAAACAGTCCCTGCCCACTATTTAAAAAAATCAAAAATGGCAGTATATTTATCCGGGTCAAAATATAGGATACTAAGACAGGCAGACAGAGTTACGTTCGCATTTTTAATATTAGCCTCAGAATTGAGCAAAGATTCTTTACTGAAAATATCACATCTCTGAGAGATCTAAATACTAACTGCTAACACTTATCTGGAAAACAAATGCGAACGAAGCGTGGGAAAGTCTTTAGTGAGAAGAAAAATGATCTTTTTTTAAAGAGTTCGCTTTAAGGCTCCATTACATCACATTTCAAGGTCATAATATTCCGTCCTGCCATGAATTTCCTATGCGTGATTTTAATGTGCTGTTCCTCTGATACGATCGAAGATTTATTTATTAAAAAAACATTTATTGAGGGTCTGTTTTTGATTATGATTAAATGTATTCATTTTTGATACGTAACTTGTAAAAGTTATTTATCTATACACGTAAGTAAAATTAAGGACACTTAAATTTTTATTTTTACATAACAAAAAAATGTAATAAAGTAACGGTTTTTTACTCATAGGAAAATACATTCTGTCTGTATGTTCAGTTTAATTTCTATAATGGTTAGACTAACATTGACGAGATTGCTGTTGGCAGAAAGCTGATGTTATCAAAAGTGCCTAATATATCACTACTTTTATATAATTTATAAAAATATTTTTAGATTTTCAGGAGTCGTGCTTGAATTTATATTTAAAAGAATATTATCACAGCCCAAAGTCTGTAACTTTGTTATCAATTTTAGGAGATATATTAAAATCGCCTTAGTGAATATTCTTTTTAACCAGCGAATTCTTTTCATACGAAATTAAGAGATAATAAACTTTATGACTGATTAAAGTTACTGCTGATATAAAATTTATTATACGTTTTCTGATATAATAATTATCAGTAGCATTTTAATGTCACTTATTAATTTTAGAATGTACTGGAGACTCACCCGCTTTTTGTCCAGGTTCTTCCGTATTTATGTATCTAACCAAAAAAAATCTTTCACTCGCAAATAGCTATTGTTATAAGGAGTAACTTAGCCCACTTTTATTTTAGTCTTTTTAAATTAAATTTATTTTTTAATTTAGGGACGAACCCGAGTGAATCGAGGGTGAATCGCTAGTATTAAACTAGCAAAAAGCTGAGCATTGTGAGGGCTCGCATAGTTTTTCTAACGGGTAATAATGTAACAGTAATGTAAACTCTTTAATGTTCTAGCAGATGGCGTTAGTACTACATAAACATTCTATCCAATGAACACAAAATGTTAAGTACTGAACGGTGGGTTATTACTTCTATTAGTCGCCTTCGCTTTGGACACGCAAGTACTCCTGTTCATCTGGCTAAGATCAGGGTAAGGGACCACTCATTATGCGAGTGTGGTCTGGATGAAGGCTCAGCTTCCCACATCCTCTTCAATTGCCCCAAACTCCTTCGTCCCCTTTATGATGCTCTTCCTTTCAAGGTCCCCCGTCCCCTTAATGTTCAATGTTTGTTGATGTTTGTGTTTAGTCCCCTTTGTACATTTTTATGTAAATATGTTAAATATAATAAAATTAAGCTTTGATAGTAGTAAGTAGTGAAGTAGTTGTTATAGTTCTCTAACATGTTTGTGTTTTTTTTTGTATAAATTAATTAACCCTTGTGCCGTTTATATGTTTTTAGGTGGAGGTAATATTGTAAAAATAAAACCCTACTTTTTAATACTGTGAATCCAGTCTTTTTGTGGAATATATTAATTTCACTGGCCAATCTCGAACGTGACTCCTCCATTCAACGTGACATTGGCGAAATAATTTGTGCTCAACTGGCACGCATTGAAGCCAACAAACCAAAGAATTGAATTGAATCAAAATGTTAAGTAATGTAATTTTTTTAATCGTTATAAAATTATACTTTTTTGACAGATAACACATCTATAGATGTTACCATATTATAGTTATGATAACATATGATAGTTTTTCAGTAAAGTTTACCACAAAATGCTCAGGTTGTGGGATAGTGTTAGGTCTCGCTTCGCTCGCACTAATGAAATAATATACACATTTTTCATTATTATTACTTTTTCTGAATATAAAACGGAAAACGATAATTAAATAATGATATTTAATATACCTAATTGTAATTTTTTACATGTACGTTCATATTGTTTTGTTAATTTATTTTAAGTAACTTATGGTATTTAAAGTAGAAAATAAACAGATTGTAAATGATTGCAAAAATTTATGAATTACCAGCTAGCTAGACAGACAGATAAAAATTCTAAAAACTATAGAACTGGCCTCTGCATTCATAATAATGACTAAGTTAATAAGATTTAAAAAAAATCTATATACAGATTCGACTTTGTTAAATTATGTTATATGTATAGATAATAGAATAGCAGCAAAAAGTCACAATCGCGTCAGAGAAACCGCGGCTTAACTAGCCGCATTGTAAATAAAACTGAATTAGGTCGCTGTACGATGCCAGTACGTTTCAGAACGCTCACGAACAGACACCCAGAGTTACATATCGTATTAAATATTTAATTTAATTTTATAAAATGGCAGACGTACCTTTGATAGTTTTTAACAATGGAAGGACTTGTCCTATCATTGGGCTCGGAACCTGGAAAGTAAGTTATCTAGTTTTCTTACATAATATATAGATTTGTTGGTTTGTTCTCGCATAACTCTAGAACTGAGTGTTATATTTATAAATGTAATTTTAATTATTTTTGGTACATTTAATTGTATGTGATGAAAATAAAAATTCTAAAAATACTTCGTCCTTTTACAAGCATTTTTGAATCTCCATTCGTCACCTTTTACATTATGAAAATTTAAATGTCAGTCTGTAAGTCTGTGAGGAAGCTGCCACCGGCTCGGAAGGCAGTTCTGCTGGGAAAAGACGGCGAGAAAATCAACAGCTCTATTCTATTCTATACATATAATAAAACTGTAGAAAAGTCGTTTTTGTACATCAAAAAAAAATTAGAAAAAAATAGCCAGGGTGTTAAAGGACAACCAAATACCAATAGAACCCATTTCACGCATTTTTAACCGACTTCAAAAAAGGAGGAGGTTATATGTTCCGATGTATGTATTTTTTTTTTTTTATGTATGTTCACCGATTTCTCCGCCAACTGTGGGCCGATTTCGAAAATTTTTCTTTTGTTCGGTAGGGTATAGTTCTGAGGGGGTCCCATTATCACAAAATCAGGATCTGATGATGGGATCCCAGGGAAATCCAGGGCAACTTTCAAAATTTATAGGCACCTACTATGTTTTTTATATATTTTCTAAAGCTGTTCAAGCATTTGCGTCTGAAAATCGTAATCTCATGTGATGAGCTGATGATGGAAGGTAAAATTCTTCAAATGTTATTGTTTATCTGTGTTCACCGATTTATGCGTCAATTGTGGGTCGATTTCAAAAATTTATTTTTTGTTTGGTAGGGTATACTTCCAAGATGTTCCCATTGTCACCAAGTTAGGATCTGATAATGGGATCCTAGGGAAATCGATGGCAACTCTTAAATTTTATAGGCACTTAGTACATTTTTCATATATTTTCTAAAGTTTTTTAAGGATTTGCATCTGATAATTACCATATCATGTGGATAAGCTGATGCTGGAAGGTACAACTCTTCAACGGCAAGGAGTTGAAAGGAAATTCCTTTAAAATTATACATACATATAGACTGATAGTTGTGTTCTTTCAGGCTATTACGTTAATATGATAATAGAAGGTAAATCTCATTAACCTCTAGGAGTTATGTGGAATAATGGACGTGGTTTATTTAAACTATTTCGTATGGGGAATGTAAACATAAAGATGAGCTCGTAGTTTAGTTACAGCTACAGTAGTCGTAGATCGAGTACGCTTTGGACACCAACACTCCCCCCCCCCCCTTTCGGTAGACCCGATAATTAATTACTATTACGTTACATACGTTAATAGGTATACTCGTTGTTTAATATAAAGCTTAAACAGATTTTAAATTAGTGACATATAGTAAGTCACTATAATTAAATCAGCTAAATAAAAGGCACACTAAAAATAGAAAAATAAGTTATTTTTAAAAAAAAATTAAACCGACTTCAAAAACTCTGCACTAAAAAGAGAAAAATCTAAACTAAAAAGTAGAAAATAATACTTTTAAGAACTTTGTTAATTTTGGAGTCGGTGCCAGCCAGGTATTTTGATTATGTTTACAAATTGATAGATTAATCGAATATGTATCTATTTAGGGTTATTTTGCTTTGGCTGGCACCGACTCCAAAATTAACAAAGTTCTTAAAAGTATTATTTTCTACTTTTTAGTTTAGATTTTTCTCTTTTTAGTGCAGAGTTTTTGAAGTCGGTTTAATTTTTTTTAAAAAATAATTAGAATTTTTGTCTGTTTGTCTGTTTGTCGGTTTGTCGGTTTGTCTGTTTATTTATCCGGGCATCACGTAAAATGTACAAAAGCAATGTAGATAACTTTTATACACAACGATTGAACGTAACTTGAAGTAACATTTACTTTTTGTTTCATTGCAATCGGTTCAGTCTATCAAAAGATATTTGAGTTTAAAGTGAAGAAGTAGAGAAATTCCAGAAGTAAAATTAGGGTTATGTGAATTTGGTCTCACTCATCTACACCTGAATGTAAATATGCGTGCACAGTTAGGAGGCTGCGAAAATGCACAGGAGTTTTCCAATTTATTGTTACAAATAGGCGATGGCACATACCCCGTACAAGAAGATGGAAAAGTTATTTTGATTAATAATGATTTGAATTGATGGTTCCACAGCTAATGTTGTTTATAAAGAAGCACTAGCATAAGTAAAAAAAATGATTTGTATCGGTATCCTCCAACAGCGCTTCGCACTAAAAAATACATTCTTAAGTTCCGACATCCACGCGAACGAAGTCGCGGGCACAGCTAGTTTGAAATAAAATTGGATTACAATATTGCAATACAATATTATATGTTAAATATGCATGTAGAAGGAGAAAAAGGGTAGAGGAAGACCGAAAAAGAGATGTAAAAGAGGATATGCGTGTAAAAGGAGCGGATGTTACGGTGGCGAATGACAGAGGAGAGTGGAAGAAGAAGACGTGTTGGGTAGACCCCACGTAGCGTGGGATGAGAGCAGGGAGAAAGAGAGAATATTGCAATATAATAATCATCTACTTGTATTTATTCTATGAGACCAAACCAGACATTAACCCTATACAAAGCGGGTTCAAATCCCGTATCGATATATCGCACCTGATATATTCATGTGCGTATTTTTTTGCTTAGTTACTATCAACGAAGTTTAGTGTTATCAATAAGAACTGATTATTGTAGAATTTCTACAACTGAGCGAACTCTAGTTTGGCTATAAATGTCAGATAACTAATCTATACCACTTATCTATACTAATACTAGACATTCCCGCGGCTCCGCTCGCGCCCAAAGGAATATTTAGGGTTATAAGAACTTTTTGATGCCAAATCATAAAAAAGTGAAACTAAAAATTTGGTATAAAAATAAAAAATAAAATATCTCACGATGGCCACCCTTAATACCTAGGAGAATAAAAATTAGCCTACGACATATTCCTATCAAATAAAAACAAAAAGTTTTATAGAAATCGGTGAAGCTGTTTCGGAGGAGTTCGATAACAAACACTGTGACACGACTGACGACATATTTATATATTTACTAGGGGCTCACCCTCGCTTCGCTCGGGTTCTTCCCTAGGTACGTGTTGTATATATTTACATCGCACCGCCCGGTATATATTTGAGTTGATTATATGAATTGCACGAACCATGGCAACGATTATAACTGATACGTCAAATCAAGCTTCTAGCTTTAAAAATGACGTAATTTCCATACAAACTTTCATCCCCTATTTCAGCCCATTACAGCCCTTTTTTGCCTTAAAAAGCGTAGCCTATGTCCGTCTCCTGACTCTAAGCTACCTCCCCACCAATTTTCAGCCAAATCGGTACAGTCGTTGTTGAGTTATAAATAGTGTATCTAACACGACTTTCTTTTATATATATAGATATACATATCTATATCTATAATATTTATAAAGCTAAAGAGTTTATTTGTTTGAACGCGCTAATCTCAGGAACTACTGGTTCGATTTGAAAAATTCTTTTTGTGTTGAATAGTCCGTTTATCGAGGAAGGCTATAGGCTATTACATCGCGCTACGATCAATAAGAGCGTAGCATCAATGAAAAATGTTTCAAAAACGGGAGAAAAATATTCCTTTTGAGAGCTTTCGTTGCGTGCGCTGAGTAAACGGTTAAAGTTATGTAGAAATCATGTATAAGAGAATTGTTCTCCTTTAAAAGTTCTAAAAAAAGACCGCGATATCATTTGTCTATCTTTTAAGGTTGACTGGCTATAACCTTATGTATGGCTATGAAATTTGTTTTAAGGTATTATTTGCGAAGGCCTTTTTATAAACAATCCATACCTAAATAAATAAGTTACTTATGTCAAGTATTTAATTTCGAACAAAATAGCTCTTGGCATCATTTGATTTCAATGAATATCTTTCGAGATATTGTAGTTTTAACATAACTCCGCAACTATAATGATCACCGCGTGCAAGACAGCGGTAGCGAGGGCGGAGGGACACAGAAAGGAATTTGGTTTCCAGCCTTTAGAACGCGAGCGAAGCCGCGGGGAAAGCTAGTTCCCTATAAAAGTCTTATTAAAACTGATTTTACACAACGATTGTTCCATTGTGAAGCATAATTTTTAGAGCTTATGTGATAAAAAGGTTTGAATGCCACCTAATATTATGGCGAATATGTGTTAATTGATGAGTTCTGAAATATTTTAATGTTAAATTTTAGTGTCTCACCGCCGCACTCAGAGTCACTTATGAACCATTAAGTCGACAATCTCCATACTAAAGATCGTAGGTACTTTTAATACTTGTTGAAGTATACTGCAGAGTTTTTTAACATAGCTTTATTTACAAGACTAATATTACATATTTTACTACTGCTACTCACCCTCGCTTCGCTCGGGTTCTTCCTAGGTTCTTTTAGGTTAAAATTAAAAAAAGAATAAAGATTTTAATTAAAAATGATGAATTTCTATACAAACTTGCATCCCCTATTTTAGACCCTTACGGCCTTTTTTTCGCCTTGAAAGCCTATCTGTGTACCGAATTTAATTTAAATCGGTTCAGTAGTTTTGGCGTGAAAGCGCGATAGACAGACAGACAGAGTTACTTTTGCTTTTATAATATTAGTAAGGATAGTAAGGACAGTAGGGTTTTTCCTCTATTTTAAAAACAAAGCTTGATTTCATCATCATCAGCCCTTTTTCACGTCCCACTGCTGGCCACGGGCCTTCCTCAGTACGAGGGGGATCAGGCCATAGTTCACCGCGCTGGCCCAGTGCGTGTTGGCGGACTTCACATGTCTTACGAAAACTTGCTAGGTTTTCTCAGACGTGCAGGTTTCCTCACGATGTTTTCCTTCACCGTAAGACTGAAAATATCAGAGGTGCGAGACCCGGATTTGAACCCGCATCACTCGGTTATACAAGCCGCGCGTCACCGCTGGGCTACCACTGCCTTCGAAGCTTGATTTATATCATTTATATTATTTTATTAGTTATACTTGTGGATTGTGACTCACCCTTGCTCTGCTTGCGTTCATCCCCATCCATCATTTAGATCTCTCAGAGATGAGATATATTTTTAGCTATCATTATACCAAATTTCATCAAAATCTGTCCAGAGAATTTTTCGTAGTACATTCCCAAACAAACAGCCAGACAGACAAAAAATGTAAAAATTCTAAAATCGGCCTCTGTACAGACAATTATGGCTACTTCAATTAGATTCGATCAATTTTTTTAATTTACAGACTCAACGCAGTTGGAATTTTATTATATATGGTTATAGATAATCATTTTCTAACATGTCTTACAGTGAAAGAAAACATCGTGAAGAAACCTGCATGTCTGAGAAAAACCTACCAAGTTTTCGAAAGACATGTGAAGTCCACCCCGCACTAGGCCAGCGCGGTGAACTATAACCTGATCCCTCGTATTGAAGGGAGGCCCACCCCCAGCAGTGGGACGTTAAAAAGGGCTGTCTTACAATTTTTAGCATTCAGTATGTATTAAAAAAATGTTCATAAGACTTTTGTCCTTCAGTCCAAGCCCGGTGAAGTAACCCAAGCAGTGAAGGACGCTATCGACATCGGCTACAGGCACATCGACTGCGCTCTGATATACAGGAATGAAAAGGAAGTCGGAGAAGCTCTGCAGGCTAAGTTTGAAGAAGGAGTCGTTAAACGGTAAGAAATCTAATTATTATATTTTTTATAGTGATATCCCATCTAGCAGTTCTTAACGTCCCACTGCTGGGGGTGTGCAGAGAGCGAGATACGAGATACTGTCGATATGAGAGCGATAAAATGTCTACCAAGCTATCGTAGTGTAAGTAGGCGGAAGTCACGTGTTTTTCGAAAACTGGCTAGGATTTATCATGTAGGGTCTCGACGATGTTTTATTAATTGTAAGTCAGTAATCATGTTGAAAAGGATTCGCACAATATTAGAGGAGTTTAGCGCCCTTTTCGTTTAGTTTTCCAAACTATGTAATATATTAAATTGTCGGGTAATGTGACTGGCACTAACAGTGTACAGTACATATTATAGTGCAGACACAAGTGCAATCTCTGTTCCTGTCACTCTCATACTCCGGAGGGACGACACGAGACACCACCAGTGACAGTGAGAGCTACTCGTAAGGCGCAGGACGACGGCCCTCCTAAGCACGGAAGTGAAACACCTCCAACTTTCCTACTCCAGCCTGTTATTAAGAATTTTCTTTCAGAAATACTCCATGACTCGAACCCAGGTCCTCCGTCATAACCACTAAACCACTTGTCAGCTTGTGTAATGCTATGGAAATATTGTTAGCAAACATGTGATGAATTTTTAATGAGAACATTTTTACAGCCCGTATCTTATCGTATCGTATCTTTGACCTTATTGATCTTTGATGCTTATCTGTTGCGCGGGAGTTTTACAAATTTCAATAACCTTGAAGTAAATATATAGGTATCATAAAGCAGCAAGGCTAAGCAAAGCAAAGCTAGTGGTATAAAGTTGACCATTTTTAATTAAAACAAGCCAACCCGGCCCGCTTCACTGGGCGTAATTCAAATAAATTAAACGGTTCCTATAATTTTCTTACAAAATTAAAGTAGCTTAAGTTACTCCTTATAACATTAGCTATCTGCGAGTGAAAGTCCCATCAAAATCGGTCCAGCCGGTTCAGAGTTTAGCCGGAACAAACAGACAGTTGTACAGCCGGAACAGGCAGACAATTTTTTTTATTGATTTTTTTATGTATGTACCCAGTATACGATTTTTGCCCGTTTGCTAGTTAATAAAATCATGTTTTTTACAGAGAAGATTTATTCATCACATCCAAACTGTGGTGCACTTTCCACCGCCCGGACCTGGTCGAGGGCGCGGTGAAGACAACTCTTCAAGACCTTGGCTTGGAGTACCTGGATCTGTACCTGATACACTGGCCTCAGGCCTACAAGGTATAGTTAAGTTTAAATTATACTTACTTAGTATTGAAAATTTTTTTTAACAAAAATATACGGTGTAAATGAAGTCATTTAATTTTTACATTCCTCTTGAGGATATTGTTTTTAATTTACACCGACAGTATCTACCTTTGGCTCAGTTTGTAATTGTCTTCAGCTCTTTTAACGTCCCACTGCTGGGGGTGGGCCTCCCTCAGTACGAGGGGGATCAGACCATAGTCGACCGCGCTGGCCTAGCACGTGTTGGCGGATTCACATGTCTTTTGAAAATTCACAGACATGCAAGTTTCCTCACGATGTTTTCCTTCACCGAGAATAACGAAACCGGATCTATCATCATACCAAATTTCATCCTGATCTATCTTGCGGTCTTTTCGTCACAGACAGACAGACGAACAAAAATTCTAAAAAACTATAGATTCAGCCTCTATATAGATACTAATATCTATTAAAAAAAGATTTTCCAAAAAATATAATGTACAGATTTGACGCAGTATGAATCTTACACACGTATATTTACCTAATACCTATACTTAGATGTTATTGTTTAATGAATATAATTTCAATAAATAGTAAAAGCAAAATTTGTAATACCTAGTGACGTCAAACAACGTCTTTCTACTGAAAAATTCATGGAAATTGTCCACCATTTAATTTAACATTCATTTCAAGGCTGTTGTCAACTTTCTAAAGCACACAACAAAGAATAGCGATCGATACAGCATTGGAACTGCGATTTTTATTTTACTAGCGTCTACCCACGAGCTACTGCTTAGTAAAATCCTTATTCATTTTGTAAAATAAAAGTAGCCTAGTTACTCATTATTACATCAGCTATGCCAGTGAAAGTCTCGTCAAAATCGGTCTAGCCGTTTCGGAGATAAGTCGAAACAGACAGACAGACAGATGAAAACGATAAAAATTGTGTTGCCCTGTATATTTACATAATATTATTATACCACTTGATGCTATAACTAACAACTATAACCTTCCTCGATAGTTCTCGATAATTTCGCTATCAAACACTGAAAGAAATTTTCAATTCGAACCATTAGTTCCTGAGATTAGCGCGTTCAAACAAACAAACAAACAAACAAACAAACAAACAAACAAACAAACAAACAAACAAACAAACAAACAAACACAAACAAACAAACAAACAAACAAACAAACAAACAAACAAACAAACAAACTCTTCAGCTTTATAATATTACTATAGGTTTGCGTAAATCTAAGTAACAATAGATAGTACCTACTTAATTAAATTGAAGAACACAAATGGATAAAACCTTACCTATTTGCAGGAAGAAGACAAACTCTTCCCCGTGGATGAGCAAGGCAAGGCTATTCCCTCGCCGGTAGACTACTTGGACACTTGGAAGGCGATGGAGGACTTGGTAGACAAGGGTCTGGTTAAGAGCATCGGCCTTTCCAACTTCAACAAACGCCAGATTGACAGAGTAATGGAAAACTCTAGAATCAAACCAGCTTTGTTACAGGTCATTTTAGTTTATTTATTACTTGCTTAAATATTTACTCGGATTATAGATTCACTCCGCTTCGGTACGTAAAAATAATAATGTCCTCTCGATCGTTTTTGGCCATGGTTGACAATCTTATTGTGACCGGCCAACTACGCAGGAGAATTATAGTGCAGACTCAAGTGCACTCTCTATTTCTGTAACTTTTACACTTCGGTGGAACGATACTTCGACAGAGTTACGTGTTCTGAGGTATGGGGGTGACACACCGGCGACTTCCCACACACTCACTACTCGCTGTTTCAGACGTTTACTAAACAAAGAGATTCAATAACCGAAATTGGACTAACTAGGACCTGGGCCTATAGCCAACCGGCATTCGTTATGAAGCGATTCGATTTCTACAATCGTCATCGCTTAAACGCAGCGTATGCATCTTGAACTTTAAATCACTAATAATTGAAATGAATGTACATTGTCTACCATCATCTACTCGTTGACAACAGATCACGTGACATATCTAAGTCATATGTCAAACCCATACATTTTGGACTTTTCTACTATCGCTTTCGCTAATCGATTGTTACTTTGTCTAGGCCCTCTGAACCCAAAACCTCCGGAATAATCTGCTTGTGCAGCTAACTATGCTACCTACTACACCACAGAGACAGTCAAAATACGTAATTTTCGTATAATGATTTTAATCACACCTAAATTTTCTTCCAATACAGATCGAAGTCCACCCTTATCTCAACCAAGAAAAGCTGATAGAGTATTGCAGAACACTGGGAATAACTGTCTCCGCATATTCTCCTCTGGGTTCCCCTGACAGACCTTGGGCAAAGCCTGGCGAGCCACAACTCCTAGAAGACCCAAGACTGAAGTCCATCGCCGACAGATATAGCAAGAGTACTGCACAGATTTTAATAAGGTTAGTGTCGCGATTACTGTTTTACCTCCGATTTTAAAAGTCGGGTAATAAATAGGTAGTATTTTTTTAATTGCACTGGTTCCAATTATATTTTTATAGAAAATCTAACTAAAATAATCACTATTCGAGTAATATTATCGTTACAGAGGCCGATTTATATTTTTTGAAATTTGGTCACGAAGTTCACTTGACAGATTTTGATCAAATATAATATGTACACGATACAATGATAGGTAGTTATCATGGTCAACATTTATTATTATAATATACTCTTTGTAGTCCGCCACTTGGCCACCACGCAGGCCAAGCGCGGGTTGGCGGACTTCACTTGTCTTGCGAAACCTTGCTAGATTCTCTCAGACGTGGATGTTTCCTCACGATGGTTTTTCTTCACCATACGACAAGTGGTAATCGTGTTTGAAATGATTCACATATGACAATATCAGAGGTGCGAGACCGGATTTGAACCCACTTTACTCGGTTAGCGAGCCAGCCAAGCGAGCGCGTTACCACTGGGCTACCACTGTCTACGTCCGTTAAATCGTATCTAGGGAACGAAGCCAAGCGGAGAGATGGTGGGTCACGACTCACGAGTGAATCATAAAAATAATACTGTATATCTTTTTTAAGTAAGGCAGTGGTACCACAGTGGTAGCCCAGCGGTAAGTCGTTTGGATAACCGAGTGATACGGGTTCAAATCCGGGTCTCGCACCTCTGATATTTTCATGTGTGAATAATTTCAAACATTATTATTACCACTTGTCTTACGGTGAAGGAAAACATCGTGAGGAAACTTGCATGTCTGAGAAAAACCAAGCAAGTTTTCGTAAGACAAGTGACGACCTCCTACCCGCACTATGCCACTAGGCCAGCGAGATGGACGTGGAGTGGGACGTTAAAGGGCTGCAGATGATGGTGATCTTTTTCAATACATTGATTTGTTAGTATAAAGTATGTACATTATAAAATATATTTACTATTATAAAGTACTCGTATATCCTGAGAACACAACACCTGCCTCCATATAACTTATAAATAAGTAATTAAAAAACGTGATATAAACCCAAGTATTATAGTAATTTGTTATTATCAGTAATATTGCTGGTATTATAAAGCTTAGAAAAAGGTAATTAATGTCGATGTAATATGTCCATCAATTAATTATTCATCAAAGGATTAAGGATGGGATCCCTTTGTATTCTCCCTCGTATTGAAAGGAGGCCCGTGCCCAGCAGTGGGACGTTATAAATGAATACACATTACTATTATAGGGATTTATTTCCTCTTGTATTGGAAAAATAAATAAATATGGACATTTTTACACACAGCGCCATCTAGTTCCGTGGTAAGCTACGAGGCTTGTGTTACGGATACCAGACAGTTGATACACTACACATATATAATTTTAATTACATACATATGACTGGAGTTCAAACATTCGTGCATCACACAAAGGCTCTCAGCGGCACTCGAACCTGCGAACGCTGTCGCAGCAAGTAGGGTCACTACAAACTGAACCAAACGTATCGTAAAGATACTAAAAATAATATATTGGATTTTTCTCTACCCATAGATACGCTATCGACCGTGGCCTTATTGTGACTCCTAAGTCTGTCACAAAGAGCCGCATCGGGCAGAACTTCCAGGTGTTCGACTTCCAGCTGTCTCCTGAAGACATTGAACTGATCTCCAGCTTTGAATGCAACGGCAGGGTCTGCTCTATGGGAGAGTGAGTTATTATTTTCAGTATTTCCAAATATTTATCAGTTTTTAAGCTTTTTAGTCTGTGTCAGTGTAAGGGACTCTCTGATTATATTAAGATAAGATTATTCTCTACCCTCCATAGATAAGATGTAAGAATAAATTTCTAAGTCATGTAAATAGTCAATACTTTTGAATCAATGATATTTTAACTATAGATATGTTATACGCTCACTAAACAACCGAAAAAAGTGTTCCGCGCTGCACACATACACACTTTTCATTCAAGGTACATGTCAAAATGATAGAAAGGGGATAGTCGATAAAATCAATAAGAAAAAAAGAGACAGCTAATGTTGTCAATTGCGCGTCAATGTAAACAAACATTAGTCTAGCGACCGATGACATATCAGAATATTAGGCAAATAATTGAAATATATTAATAAATCGAAGTATTCTGCGTTCTTACATGTGGTATGAGATCCCTTGTGTTTATTAACTTTGGTATCATAATTGGTGCATTTCCTAAATACACAGGATGGCATTTTTTTAAATTTTGTAGCAGCGTACCACTCGTCGCCATGCGGTGACACTGACTAAAGGCAATACGTCCTAATTAGGATGTTTTCGAGTTTTCACGATTGCGCGCTCATAACATATCTATAGTTAAAATATCATTGTTTTGAATAATATTTTCCAAAATAAAATCAATTAATTATAAAATAATCAGTTTCGACTCAGTTTATGCGTAGGTTATGAAAAATTCCTTAATTATTTTTTTTATTTAAAACATATCATGGATTATTTTCGCATTATATTTATAAAATAAAAATTATAACTTAGTTACAGAATCCCATCTTTTTTATTATTAATGAAAACCGTGCAATAGCTTCCCATATTAATAATAATAATTAATTATTAATATATATTTTTTCAGTGTTCACCATCCAGACTACCCTTTTCACGACGAATATTAAATAAATATATTACAATGAAGAAATATTTACTTGCACGAGTGTTACCAGTATTGTATTATTTATTTTATTTTCTGTGAAAACTTAATATTAAATTGCAATTATAAAGGATTATGTCTAAAAGTGTATTTTTATTGGCAACCCATATTCATACAACAGGGGGTTACAGGGTTAATTATCCAACTGCGGTAAAGCCCAAAGAATAAATATTTATGTTTATGACCTGTTATTTTTCTTGTTATTCTAGTCTCAATATTACTTAACGGCTAAACCGATTTTGGTGATTCATAAGTCATTCGATTCGACTTGATAATAATAATAATATAATATATGTTGGGACATTATTGCAACAGCGCCATCTAGTTCCGCAGTAAGCTACGTAACGTGCTTGTGTTGCGGATACCAGATAGTTGATATACGACACATATAAATTTTAAATACATACATATTATAAATATAAACACCCATGACTGGAGTACAAACATTCGTGATTAGCAAATGAATGCCCCCAGCGGGACTCGAACCCGCGACCGCTGGCGCAGAAAGTAGGGTCACTACCAACTGAGCCAAACGAGTCGTCGAGTTGATATCGCAAGTGTCATCATATAAACATAATATATAGTGCTACCTACAAGGATCTTTTGGCACCATTGATATACAAAATTGTATATAAATGTTTGGCACTTATATGACATTGGTGTGAAATTAGGGTTACAAGCTAACAACATGTACTTACTTTTAGGGAATTGTTTTTAAAAATCTATCTCTTATAATCCGTAATTGATTCAAACTTAAAATTAAAAAAATAAAATTAAAAATAAATGAAATTTTATTATTTAATATATAAATTATTTAATATAAATAAATAAAACATTAATTTTTTTAATATATTGCTTTTCTTTCATAAAATAATCCTTTACTTTTAGCACAACCTCTCTATCACCACTTCTTATTACTTTCGGCATATTTTGAGATATTTTTAATTAAATAAAAGCACAAAATATTCACAACAACGTCAACACTCCAGCTGTCCGCAGTCTGTCAATAGTGACAGATGGCGCCTGGCGGTGTTAGTTCTGATTTCGGCCACGCGCTAAAAGATCCTTGTAGCACTGTAGACATTATGAAAAAGCAAAATGACGAATTATCTTGGAAAAAAAATCTTCAATTGATTCAATCATAGACATAAAATACTATGATGTAACATGGAAAATATTACGTTGGGTATCCACCGTGGGGTGTACACCGCACCATCCATGTAGTCCCATGGTAAGCTACTAGGCTTATGTTACGGATACCAGATAGTTAATACACAACACACATAAATGCTAAAATACATATTATATATTATAAATATAAATAATAAACACCCATGACTGATGTAAAAACATTCATACCTAAATAAATGTACCCGGCGGAACTGATACTCCGTCACAAGTACAAACTAAGCCTAATGTGTCGTTGTAAGAGTATAATATGTACCATTCTTATTTGTTTGTAACGTTATTATATGAAAAATAGTATAGATTGAACCTACACCTAAAGAAATATAAACGTATGTACCGTAATATAAGCTTAAGATACGGCATTGGTAACCCAGAGGTAACGCGGTCGCTTGGATAACAAAGTGATGCGGATTGCGGGTTCAAATCCGGATCTTGCACGTCTCTGATATTTTCGTGTGCGAATCTTCTTCTTGTGCGAAATTTATAACATGATTACTACTCGTCTTACGGTGAAGGAAAAAGTCGCGAAGAAATCTGCATGTCTGAGAGAACCTAGCAAGTTATTGAAAGACATGTGAAGTTCGCCCCTCACATAGCCAGTGTGGTGGACTATGGCCATTGGCCTGATCCCCTACGTACTGAGGGAGGCCCACCCCCAGCATTGGCTGTTAAAAAGGGCTTAATACAAGGTAAAGATACGAAAACCATTATAGTCATTAACAATAAAGTCATTACGTGTTAGGTCACTTAGGATCAATTTCAGAATATTTTTATTCACTATTCGGCATCAATGAAAAAGAACTTTAGATCGATATGATAGGTCACCCTTCCTTTTCTTCTCCGTGTGGAGAATGATGGTCGTAACAATATATTGCGTGAAATGGAACGTAAAAGCAATACTTTTGTGCGATTTTAATTTAAATAAATACATAATTAGATAAATCTTCGTTGAACTAAACAATCATATTAAATAAATGATGAAATAGTATATTAAAAATAGGCGGTAAACAAAACTAACTGCTTGAATAGGAGTGTCAGTCAATATATTTTTATTATCTGTAATTGTCATTTGTCACGTTGACAGTTTAACTTTGACATTTAATTTCACGTGTTTGTTCGTAAACCGCATTCCTATGTACATATTAAAACTTTAAAAATATTAGTTAAATGATTATGTGATATTATCAAAAATGGTTGTCTCAGAAAATAGAGAAATTGATTTATTTGTGGCAAGTAAAATAGGTTCATTTAAGCGTAAGTCGAATCTTTTATTTATGATTTAACATATTGTTTTGTTTATGTACTTTATTGCCGAAGTGTTTTATTTGATTTACAAATCTTTCACATCTATTTGATTGAAGCAATAATTGTCATTATTATTAAAGCCAACGAAAATATAAAAACTCGAGGGGTTTGATAACTTAATGATTCAAAACTTAAAAATATACAATAATATTTTTACTGTAAGAAAGTTACTTAAACTAATAAAACAATTATTTAAAAAAATGAATAAGAATCTTTATTGCAAACGCTTTTATAATTACAATATATAATTTCTGTTAAACCAACATTTATAGCTGAAATCAAAAATATCCATGCCATCATAAAAAAAAATGCGACTAAAACCTTAACCATTTTTCCAGATATAAAATATCACACAGATAAAACAAAAAATACTAAAAAATGTATAGAAAACTTGGTGGATATAAAGAGCTTACAAAAGGAAGATGCCATAACTTCAATGGTTTGGGGAAATGGAGAACAAACAGAAATTCTAATTGGTAGAAAAAATCAACAGGTATTACATTGTTTATATGTTTTTTTTATTGTAAAATGTAAATGAATGAGACAGCACAGTCTCAGTTACAATACTCTGTTTAACCGTTACATTTTTGTATAATATTTATGTACTACAAAAAGATTTATACATACCTCTACCAGAAACCCTCAAGCATGAGTAAAATATTATTTTGCATTCAGCCCTTTTTTACTACCCACCGTTGGGTTTTTTATGGCCTCTTCAATACGAAGGGGATCAGGCTATAAGCCACCACATTGGCCAAATGTGAATTGGTGGACATCACATGTCATTTGAGAACTTGTTAGGTTCTCTTAAATATGCAGGTTTCCTCAGTGTTCTCCTTCACCATATGACAAGTGGTGATTGTGTTAGAAATGATTTGCACATGAAAATACAAGACAAGGGATTTAAATCTGCATTATTGTGCCGCTAGTGAAAGCATTACCGCTAAGCTAGTATATTATTTTTTAACTAAAAATTATTACAGGTCCAAGTATACAATACGCTACAGGGCTTCACTAAGACTTACACAGCAGATTTTGGCACCGGAGATATTGTTGGTCTCGGAAAGTATAAGAGAAGGCTAATAGCAGCGTTATCTAGCGGTGTAGTCCAAGTCTGGTCGAAGAAGGAGAATTTCATAGTCAATACCGGAGCTAAGTTGGATAAAATGAAAGTGTTTGAAGAGGATTCTACGTTGTTTGCTACTGGTATGCTACTATAATAGTCTAATGTAACCAACCTAGTATAAAAGGGTTCGGCAAAAAAACTTTTCTAAAGGACATTTCGAAATATCTATACTTCAAAGACTAATCAATATATAAAATTCCTTATTTTTCTTATTATTTTGCTAAAACTCAGAATTATGTCAAAATCGCAAAAAAAAAGTAATATTTAATTCTTAGGTTTTTGAATATCTAAATCTCAATAACTAAGCAAGATATCGAAACACTTTATTGTTCACTTTAGAAATCTTAAATTAATTTTAAGTAGTCTAAGCTGTGTATGCATAGTAAAAAAAATAAATAAATATATTGGGACATTATTACAACAGCGCCATCTAGTTCCGTGGTAAGCTACGAGGTTTGTGTTACGGATACATATAAATTTTAAATACATAGATATTATAAATATTAACACCCATAAGTGGAGTACAAACATTTGTGCTCAAAAAATGAATGCCCCCAGCGGGACTCGAACCCGCGACCGCTAGCGCAAAACGTGTTGTCAAAAAAAAAAAGAAAATAAAAAAATGTGCAGGCTTGTATTGCTTGCATCAAAACAACAATTTATTTTTAAGCTATTTTTATTATTTTAAGGTGGTGAAGAAAATGAATTAAAAGTGTGGAAGATAGGAGAGCCAGCATCTATATTTACTGCTAAAAACCTTCCACATGACTGGTTGCAGCTGAGAAGGCCGGTCTGGGTTTCAGACCTGGCGTTTTTAAGCCAGGACGTTCTGGCTGTGTGTTCCAGATATGGTTACGTTAGGTGAATATATGATTATTATTGTTTAGACTATTCAAATTCAAATTATTTTATTTAGCATAAAATTATTTCAATTTTTTATTATTAATATATATCAACGAATGTCATGAGTCTACTAGCAGTTCGGAAAGAGGAAGCCGCTGACCTGAGATGAACTGGTGAAAGAAACTCAGCGGGGGTATATATATATATATATATATTTATATATATATATATATTTAGTTAAATTGAAATGAACAATAGTTCATTGAAATGTTCAATGAACAATAGTTAGTAGTAGGTTGAAAAAGCCTGGAGGCGATCACATCATTCCCAAGGCGTACTGTCTTTTAAAAAATCGTTAATCGAATAATATCCTTTAGTACACAAACATTCTTTCTCATTTTTTTTTTAATTTGGCAATAGGATCTATTTGAACGTTTTCTGGGATCCTGTTGTATAAGCGTATACATTGTCCATAAAAAGAATTACTGACTCGGCGTAAGCGAGTCACAGGCATTACAAGTTTATTTTTACTCCTAGTATTAATGGGTAGTAACTCCTGGGAAATTCGTGTATATTTTATATTATCTTATAACCGTTATTTCAACTGTAAAAAAAAGCTAGCTGTGATTCAATGACGTCATTCAATAAATATGAGCTACCTGCCAGTGTAAGTCCCATCAAAATCGGTCCAGCTGTTTCAGAGATTATTCAGAACAAATAGAGAGACAAACTAAAATTTTTAAAATTTTGTTTTTCTTAATTAATTCTTTCATAATTAAGTTAAAAATTTTGGTCCCTTGCCAAAGCGGTCGAGACGAACTTCTGTCGGCCCTCACTGCCATCGCTGGTAAAACCTGACGGATCCCTGGCTCATACGGCAAAGGAAAAGGCGACTTTGCTTGCTTCTCTTTTTGCCCTAAATTCATGTCTAGACACTGGCAATGCTACTCCACCACATCTACCTCACTGCGGAATCTCAATGGCAGATATCCCTATAACTAATAAGGAGGTCAAGAGAGTATTGTGTCGTCTAGATGTGAATAAAGCCAGTGCTCCTGATGGTATACCAGCGATAGTGCTAAAAACATGTGCTCCCGAGTTGTCTCCGATATTGACTCGTCTGTACCGCCTTTCTCTAAGGACTGGAATAGTGCCTAAATCCTGGAAGCTTGCCAACGTGCAACCAGTGCCCAAAAAAGGTAGCCGTGCCGACCCTGCCAATTATCGTCCGATTTCAATCACCTCCATACTCTGCAAGATTATGGAGCGTGTATTGAATAGTCGTCTAATGGCATACCTAGAACAGAATGATCTCCTCAGTGATCGACAATATGGGTTTCGCCGGAATCGGTCGACTGGGGATCTTCTAGTGTATGCCAATCACACCTTTGGCGAAGCTCTTGAGCGAAGCGGGGAGGCGATTGCCGTCTCCCTCGATGTCTCAAAGGCCTTTGACAGGGTTTGGCACGCTAGCCTTATACGCAAGCTTTCAGCCTACGGTATACCTCCTGGCCTGATCGGCTGGATTAAAGACTTCCTGACCGACCGATCACTTAGAGTTGTGGTTGAGGGTTATTCATCACAACCCTTAAAGACCAACTCAGGGGTTCCTCAGGGGTCTGTTCTCTCTGCAACCTTGTTCTTGCTGCATATCAACGATCTGCTTATACCCGGTATCTATGGGTACGCAGACGACAGCACTGTTGTAGAGAGATACCTGCCGAATCCTCGGGCTAGTAGAGATCAAATTCAGTCCGAAAGAGAGGCCATGGTAGAGCGGTTGAATCTCACACTCAAGGCAGTCTCCACTTGGGGCGATGCCAATCTTGTGAGTTTCAACGCCACCAAAACACAGGCGTGTCTGTTCACCACAAAAAGGAGTCCTTTCACCTTGACTCCTACTTTCCGAAATGTGCCTCTGGAATACACTGACCGCCTGCAGATACTGGGGATGGACATTACCCCCAACATGAACTACGGGCGGTTCATCGAGTCTAGGGCTAACGTAGCAGCGAGGAAAGTTGGCATCCTTGCAAAGGTCCGACAGTATTTCACGCCGGGACAGCTTCTAGATTTATATAAAGCTCAAGTCCGGTCGTGCGTGGAATACTGTAGTCACATTTGGGCTGGTGCTGCGAAATGCCATCTGTCAGCCTTGGACTCGGTTGAGAGGCGTGCCCAGAGACTTATAGGTGACCCTACGCTGGTAAAAGCCAAGCTACACAGCCTCGATCACCGACGTAGGGTTGCCAGCCTCTGTGTATTCTATAGGTTACATTTCGGAGAGTGTGCGCAGGAATTACACGATTTAATTCCCCCATCCCCCTTCCATCATCGGACGACCCGACGAACGGCTGGTCTCCATCCTTACGTCGTGGACATTCCACCCGTCCGGACGAAGCGTTTCGCTTCGTCATTTATTATACGTGCAGCAA
The DNA here is from genome assembly GCA_951802675.2 of Boloria euphrosyne. Lineage (NCBI taxonomy): Eukaryota > Metazoa > Arthropoda > Insecta > Lepidoptera > Nymphalidae > Boloria > Boloria euphrosyne. The sequence goes on from OX637895.1 coordinate 1,035,258, forward strand.
AGGATTGGAACAATCTGCCTGCGTCTGTGTTTCCGTCCGGTTACAATATGGGTGTCTTCAAGGCAAGAGTGAATAGGTGGCTACTGAATTAGTGCGACTTACCATCTACGACTACGTTACCACTTACCATCAGGTGGAACGTAGTCAAGCACTAATTCAGAATGAAATACAAAAAAAAAAACTTATATTTACATATAAATAAATATAAATAAATAAATAAATATGTTGGGACATTATTACAACAGCGCCGTCTAGTTCCGTGGTAAGCTACGAAGCTTGTGTTACAGATACCAGATAGTTAATATACTACACATATACATTTTAAATGACTGGAGTACAAACATTCGTGATTAGCAAATGAATGCCCCCACCCAGCGGGACTCGAACCCGCGACCGCTGGCGCAGAAAGTAACCAACCAACTGAGCCAAACGAGTCGTCAAAACATATTAATATTATATATTCATATTAAATTATACATACTAATATTATATATTCAAAAGTTCTCTTATTGAAGGTTTTTCATTTGTATTCTCTAAAATATCCCAGGTTGTACGACACCAGAGCACAGAGGCGACCGGTGTGCAACGTGGAATTTGAGAAAATGGCCGCCACTTGCATCGTGCCAGGGTTTGAAGAGAGGTGAGTAATTACTATTGCCTTTTAAAAACCATTTATTATAAACAGTCTTCAAGTGGTAGTGCCATGCTTGTTACCTTCGGGTAGCAGCCGAATGGGCCGGCACGCCCCGTATAGTACCACTCTCTCACAGGAGACCGGCGTGAAGTGGCAGCTATGCTGTCGCGTTTCGTCCGGTAAGTGAGAGTCCGGGAGGCCCACTCCCCATCCCTACTCCCGTCCTTCTCCCTCCTCCCTCCCTCCCTTTCCTGTAAGGCCGGCAACGCATCTGCAAGCCCTGTGGTGTTGCAGATGTCCATGGGCGGAGGTGATCACTTACCATCAGGTGAGCCTCCTGCCCGTTTGCCCCCTTTGTCCCATAAAAAAAAAACTAGAATTACCCGCGACTCTGCTCGCGTTTTAAAGACCGGAAACAGAAATCGTACATTTTATATATTACTGAAGGATACGTTTTGGCTATTAGTATAAGTTTCTGAAAAATAAGATATTTTCCTGCTGTAAAAAAGTATATTATAATATGTTGATTCGCTACCTTGCATCATACCAAATTTGATCAAAATCAGTTCATTTGTTTTCTCGTGATACGGTCAGACAGACAGACAAAAAATCTAAAAACTATTAATTTTGATTATTATTGAAGTGAAACTTCTTTAGAATCTTTGTGATTTGAAACTCTATGAAACGAAAATGCGTCACGATAAAGAAAGAAATACATAAAAGTAAAGGATTAAGTCGGAGAGGATGAGATAGAATACATTCCCATGTTGCCATGGTAACCGTTGTTTATTTTTTGACATTTCTTTTTTTATATATATTCATCTCATTCTTTTGTCGATTTACTGAAGTTTCACTTCTATCGTGTGTGAATCGCACACACACCTTTATTGATACATCTATATCTATGCATATAATAAAATTCTAACTTAGTTGAATCTGTACATTGAATATTTTTTGGACAGTCTTATTGAAATTGTTATTATTATAAATACAGAGGCCGAATCTATAGTTTTTAGAATTTTTGCCTGTTTGTCTGTGACCGCATCATGAGAAAACCTCTAGTCAGATTTTGATGAAATTTGGTATGATGATATCTGGTTATCCGGGTCAGGATATAGGATACTTTTTACTGCTGGAAAATATCTCATTTCTGAAAAAATCTCTAGTAACCGTTAAAAACCATCTGTGAAACATCACATGGTATGTAAAATCTAAGATTTTTTTTTAAACGGGCGGAAATGTTAATAATCAATAATAATGACAATTTTCAAAAAATATTTAATGTACAGATTTGCCTCAGTTAAAATGTTATTAGAAGTATAGACTGATTAACTTATATAATTTTTTTTATTCCTTCCAGGCAAGTGTTTGTAGGTTTTGGTCGAGGCCAACTCCACCAAGTGGACCTTCGGAGAGGAAAACCAGATAAAGGATACAAGGGTGCAGTGGGAGCTATCACCAGCATCGGCCTGGTGAAGGGTGCGGGTCAGGGTCTGGTGGTGAGCAGCAGCTTGGACAGGCATGTGAGGGTTCACAGCTATGACACTAAGGAGATGGTCTATAAGGTTATTTCATATTATATACACATATCATATATGTATTAGGCCCTTTTTCAAGCGACTTCCAAAAATGAGGAGGTTCTCTGATGCCAGCCAAAACAAAATAACCTTAAATAGATACGATTAATAAATTAAAATTAATATAATCGATTAATGTATGAATTTGTTAACATAATCAAAACATCGTTCGAAAGTCCATTGCAAAGGCAAGATAAATCTATCCGTCTTGGCTAGCACCAACTTCAAAATTAATGAAGTTCTTAAAAGTATTATTATCTACTTTTTAGTTTAGATTTGTTTAGTTTTCAAGTCGGTGTTAGTTTTTTTGTTAAAAATAATAATAATAATAATATAACTATATATAAATATAATAAATAAAATATAAACATATATAAATATAACTTGAATACCACACTGGCTAAGTGCAGGTTGGACTTCACATGTCCTTCGAGAACTTGCTAGGTTCTCTCATACATGTAGGTTTCCTCACGATGTTTCCCTTCACCGTAAGACAAGTGGTAATCAAGATAGAAATGATTCGCACATAAAATATCAAAGGTGCGAGACCCGGATTTGAACCCGCATCACTCGGTTATACAAGCGACGCGTTACCGCTGGGCTACCGCTGCCTAAACATCTATCTGACAGGAAAATTTCAATTTTTGAAAAAAAGCGATTAATGTTACAAGTATTTGATATTACTTCCATCTCGGTACCGGCAGTTCCTGAGAAAAAACATCTTAACAGACAAACAGACAAAGAAGTAATACTATAAAGGTTTCCTTTTGAGGTTTTGAATCCTTTAAAATAATGTTTTTATTTAATTTCCATAGCAATACCTAACATCGAAGCTAGCAGCCATACTAGTTCAGACAGCAACAACCACTCCCCTTAAGAACGAGGACCTGGTGAAGGATGAAGACCAGCCTGATGACCTGGAGGTCAAGGAGGAAGACGATATGGATGAAATATTTGATAAAATGGAGACTGTGGGGTTAGTTTTTTTCAGTTTAAACGAAAATACTTCAAGTACCAGTTGAATACTTGTAGAATCGATATGTTCACATAAAATTAATATTTTTTTTTAATTAAGAATCTATAAAGATTATCGAATTTGATTTTAATAATTCTTGCTTTTAATGTTACAGTGAAAAAACAAGTAAGAAGCGTTCCGAAGCAACAGAAACAGAAGCACAAGAAACAGAAGCAAAAAGGTCTAAGCCTTCCACAGAAGGAAGCACAATAGAAGTAGACGATGAAGAAGCAAAAGAAGAAGCGATCGTAAAACTTCTCAGAAGCACAGAGAAGCAGAAGAAGAGAATGGAGAAACGGAAGAGAGAGAAGAAAGCTAAAAGTGTATTTCATAATGCTTGAAATAAAATGATAAAGTGTATTCGCTTATTTTTTTTAATAATTCAATTGACCGCATCACGAGGAAACCCCAGGACAAATTTGGAGTAAATTTGGTAATACCTGGTTATCCAGATCAACATGTAGGATACTTGAAATACTAGTATAGTATTATGTTATCTGACAGATAATATCTGTGCTTGAAAACAAAGAAGGAAGGCGCTCAAAGGAAATAAAATGTCGAAAATATAATAGCAATTTTAATACTAATTTAAAAATGGTCTTTTTGGGTTTATGACGATTCAAATGTTAAAAATAATTACATAGTTTTATTTACATTAATATTTGTCAAATAATGTCAGCGTAAAATTGTAAATACAGTAAGATTATAATCTAACGGTATTTACAGTTTAACAGTGACGCATAAAATGGGCCCTACATGGTGTCCGAGGTGGTCCTCATCAGCTCCCATAGCGCATCACTGTCTATCTCCATAGAGAATGGCAGCAGCCATCTGCGGTTCTTGTTTTTGATAACTGATATTATATTAAGGATATTCATAATAAAATCTATACCATAGCAATTAATTATTATTTTGCATGCATTTCCTTTTAAAATCTTCCTTTTTGACAGAAACTACACTCGAAGCTAAAATACTTAATATATAATACCTTTTTTAATGTTGGAAAATGCATTTACGCAAACCACTAGGATATTGTGTGGAACTCATCAGCTTAAAAATCAGTACTACCCACTAAAGCTCAACAAGATCTTCCTTCGTCTTTAGAGAGTCGGAGGATTGTTTACGCATTCAACCACTCTGTCCTGACGGCCCGGCAGCTGCCGAAGCAGACCACACAGCCGCGGGGGGTCCACTTTGCTCTGAGAGAAGTACCAGGAGCAACCCGCATGACACACCGCCCAGTGGGCCATATCCTTGCACGTTTCGTGGCTTCACGCCCGGCCGGATTGCCGGACGCATATTTGTTATTAGGCACACTTAGTTTCAGACCATGTAGGGAAAAGATGTTGGAATACAAACATTTTTTTCTTTGTATTCCAAGCACCAGATAAGGCCTTATCAATACCCAGCCTTTATAATGTTATAGAAAATGTTTTAAAAAACTAAAAAGGATACACCCTTTTGCGATATTTGGTGGGGCAGTGAAGTCTAAACGAATGCCAGTCAGCTCTTTTGCCACTTGATAGATTTTTCTGAAAAAATACATTATAATTTAATATCTATAGTATTATATTCCACTGATTACTAATTTTCGAGAACCGCTTGATGTATTAAGATGAAATTTGGCAGGGAGGTAGTTTATGGTTGGTAGACATCGGCTAAGAACAGATTTTACGACAGGGCCAGTTTAAGTTAAGAGATTTCAGGGCTCTCACAAGTTCATATAAGAATCCTTAATTATTTTGCTAGAAGCATTAAATTTGGTAAAGGTCACCTAGTAACATTATATTCTCATAATTGAATGAATTGTGGTATATTATAGATTTTTTTCCCAATAGCAGGCAGGTTTATACAAGGTATTGATATACTTACTTAGCTTTTTCTAATCTGGTTTGGTCACTGTCAGCAATTGTCAGCCGAGACTCAAATGATGCACAGACTCGTTCCAACTCGCCATCTCTACGGGACAGTTCTTCTAGTTGCTGTGTTAATTCTTTCTAAAAATATAAATTTAATTTCATTTATCAAAAATAAATAAATTTTATACAACAGAATGCTGAGCCACCTTCTCCTCATGGGCATTCTTTCAATATGCAGGGGATCAGGCCATTGTCTAAAATGCTGGCTTATAGCGTATTGGCGGACTGAACATGTCTTCCAAAAACTTGCTAGGCTCTGTCAGACATGTAGGTTTCGTCACAATGTTTTCCTTTACTGTGAGACAAGTGGTTAAATCAAAAAATGTTACAAAAGCCATTTTTAGTTAAGTTTAAAGAATTTTCTTAAATTCATACAATTAAAAAGAAAATGTTCCTTTTTCCTGACTGCAGCAAAGCCTGAAGCAGTACATATACTTACACGTTTTATATTTAGACATTCCTCATTATTTTAATGGAGTCTGGTTCTTAAAAAAAATCATATATATTCTTCATTATATAAATATCATTATAACTTACTTTGAGTTTTGTTTCTAGAGCCAGCTTATTTTCAAGCTCTGTTATAGTTCTACATGCCTTCAGCTGTTGTTGCTGCTTGTTAATTTGCTCTGAAAGAATAAATAAAAGAATCATAATTCCTAGTTTAATAAGATTTAATGTAGCCTTGATATATACATATAATAAAATTTTTGAAGTTCATATTCGATACAAAAGCCGAATCTATAGTTTTTAGAATTTTTGCCTGTCAGTCTGTTTGTGAGCGCATTACGAGGCAACTATTGAACAAATTCTGAGGAAATGTGGTTTGATGATAGCTGGTTATGCGGGTTAACATTTAAGATACGAGAGATATTTTTATTGCAGGAAAATATCTCATTAACGAGAAATCTATACTAACAATTAATTAAGACGCATTCTTATAACTATACAAAATCCAAGTCTAAGAATTCGGTCCCAGGTCTTGAGAACACGGGCGGAACCACAGGAAATGCTAGTATTATATGTATATAAAACTTGCAACTTGGATGTAATCTATTATCTACAACAAACTGGATAAAATATTTACCTTCACAGAATTTATCAAATTCTTGAAACCAAGGTTCCATTTCAAGAGAACTCATCATTTATTATTTATTTATGTACTGTTTATTTAATAAATTCTTAATAATTTATGGGAAATAAAGTATTTAGTATCATAAACTAATAAACAACTAATTTCCCTATTTAATTACTTTACTCTTTGCAACTAATCAACAAACACAAAACAACGATTTCTGTTTTGAATTTGAATTTCATACCACAGATAAATATATCATATAACAGATAACACAATACAACTGTCATAACAAATATTACTTAAAAATAATTAAAGACAGCCATTCATGATAAAAAGTCTTTCTATTCAGATTATATATTTTGATAATCAGATAAACATATTCATACAATTAAGTATACCAAAATTAAAATAGCAGTTAAATTTTTAATATTATAAAAATTATGTGAAAATTCAGTACTATTCTTTCATGCGATGGCTAATAACTTATAGGCTGAGCATAATGTACACGATTCCAAAATAGTCGTGAATATACAGCAAACCATACTTTTTTGGCGAAATATATTAAAACTTTTATTATTCATCCATCAATAACACCTACTTATCCATTTTTCCTTTTAAATGTATTGTATTATAATACAAATACATCTAAGGCTTTATAATTAATGAAGCCCAACTATTTCTATACTTAATCATTTATTTAATAAAATACAAACGGGTAAATCTGTACATTGAATATGTTTTGGCAAATCGCATTGAATGGTCATTAATATCTATACAGAGGCCAAATTTGTAGTTTTAGAAATTTATGTCTCTTTAGGAAATCATAAAAAATCCATTGAATAAATTTACATGAAACTTTGTTCAATTTAATAATAAGTATATTAGTATCTACAAGCTTGTATTATATAAGTTAACTTGAAGTGCCTAAAATACTAGTGATGTCGTCAGTTTTATAATTTATTATATATTTTACATATTGTGACAAAATTAATATTTTATAAAGAATTTAAATTATAAAAATAATGGTTATTACCTCAGACTACATTAAATAAAGGTTATTACAAATAATTCGTGCAAACTTGATTGCATGTTCAAATATCTTTTTTTGATCCCATCTATTTTTCGTATAATCTTATCACTGATAAAGAGATAAGTGACGAAATTTTCTTACAAATTAATCAAAATAATCTATGAGAAGAGATTTGTAAAGCAATTTTATAAGATAACGTGTTATAATTTTTAAAATCGTGGTTTTATTCAAAACATGTGATTTTGTTCAGGAAGAAATAGATAATTTAATAAAATCGACGGTGGCGCCACGAACGGTCAACGAGGCGAACAAATAATTTCCCGAGCACTTGTGATGGCGGCCGATATTTATAGATCGTAAGGGTGTTGTTAGTTTTCAATAATAAATGTTTTAAAATGGAGGAGACAAAAGTTATTTATTATATAGACGACGAAGAGACCCCGTATTTGGTGAAGATACCGATATCGCCAGAAAAAGTGACGTTGTTGGACTTTAAAAATCAATTGAACAGGCCGAATTACAAGTTTTTTTTCAAATCCATGGACGATGATTTTGGTGTTGTTAAAGAGGAAATTGTTGATGATAACGCTCATCTGCCGTGTTTTAATGGTCGTGTTGTGTCGTGGTTAGTGTCTGCCGAGGGTTCCAACCCATCGGATGGAGCTTCGCAGTGTACTGACAGCAACGCTGGGAAAGCTAAACAAAACATACATGGTGCTCCAACAGTGCCTCTGACGAGAGACACCTGTACGGACACGGATAGCACGATAAGTTCCCGACCAGGGCATAGGGCTTCCTGCGACAAATATAAATACAGAGGCTTGAGGATCAATGGTCATTCAAAATATGGAAACCATGGTCTTGAATACGAGACTGCATCAGTCCTGAGCTCAGACTTGGACTCCACCAGCTTGTTTGACAGCCAATCAGAAATTACAACTACAACTGGCCGACACACAAATGCTTCAGTTGACAGAGCCCTAACGGAGTGTAGTAGTGTCTCACACTTGCAAGTGAGCTCAAGAAAGAGACCTCAAAGACGGCGGAAGAGACCCCAGGTTATGTCAAGAACGTCTTCCTATTCTTCCATAACAGATTCAACTATGTCGATGCATATTATAACCGTGACATTAAATATGGATACAGTGAATTTCCTGGGTATTTCCATTGTGGGACAGTCAAATAAAGGTGGAGATGGTGGAATATATGTTGGGAGTATTATGAAAGGTGGTGCAGTTGCTTTGGACGGCAGGATTGAACCTGGTGACATGATATTACAGGTAAATAATTCAATTACGGTAATGGTTCCTTTTAAAAATCTTTATAAGTATACTTAGAAATTTTATGTATAACATGATTTATTTTTATAATATCACACAGATGTTATTTTGTTAAAAACTATAGTGCATACTCTTTCTTTGTGTCTTCTCCATTCTACATAACATTGGTGAAGTAATCTATGCTCAACACACACTGGCTTCCAGGTGATACTAAAAAAAAGTTCAATCAAAATGGGTTTAGTAGTAGGATTAACACAGAATCTATACTTATAAATGAAATTGATTATCTTGTTAATGGCCTTAAAGCCACCCATTGGGCACAGATTACTAGAAACAACAATAAATAAAATTGAAATGTTTGTTTGTAATGAAAAACAGAACAATTTAGAAAACTTTTGTTTGTCTGTCTCTCTGTTTGTTCTAAATAATATCAAAAACAGCTGATTCAATTTTAAAAGGAATTTTTATAATTATTATTTTAAAAATCATATGGCATGGTTTAGGGATTCATAGAGGGTACATGAGCTAAAAACTGGTAAAAATAGGCTTTGGTCTCTCTTTTCTTAAGAGAAGAAGAACTTCTAATATTCGTAATAAAACATTTCAGGTCAATGATGTCAATTTTGAAGATATGACTAATGATGAAGCAGTCAGGGTTCTTCGAGAAGTTGTTCAAAAGCCAGGTCCTATAAAGCTGGTGGTGGCCAAGTGCTGGGATCCAAACCCCAAAGGCTACTTCACTATACCCAGGACGGAACCGGTCAGGCCTATAGACCCTGGTGAGATTCACAATGTATCTTATAATTAGAACCCAAATCCAGGTGGAACTTTAAGATGTTCCAACATGCAGAACAATAGAAAATGTTTGCATTTTTTAATAAATAATATCTGACAGTATTGTGTCACTTTAATGATAAGGAAATATTAAGTGGTAGTGCCATGCTTGTTACCTTCGGGTAGCAGCCGAATGGGCCGGCACGCCCCGCATAGTACCACTCTCTCACAGGAGACCGGCGTGAAGTGTCAGCTATGCTGTCGCGTTTCGTCCGGTAAGTGAGTGTCCGGGAGGCCCACTCCCCATCCCTACTCCCGTCCTTCTCCCTCCTCCCTCCCTCTCTTTCCTAAAAGGCCGGCAACGCATCTGCAAGCCCTGTGGTGTTGCAGATGTCCATGGGCGGAGGTGATCACTTACCATCAGGTGAGCCTCCTGCCCGTTTGCCCCCTTTGTCCCATAAAAAAAAAAAAGAGGTGGAACTTGAAGATGTTCCAACATGCAGAACAATAAAAAATGTTTGCATTTTTTAATAAATAATATCTGACAGTATTGTGTCACTTTATTGATAAGGAAATATTGAATTATTAAATGAAAATTAGATGAAGAAACCATTTTTTCAAATTATTTTGCACATAAATCTATATTAGATTTTAATTTAAATTCATTTAGGTTTTTAGATCACCGCATATTGAATGCTTTACAGCAATCGTGACTAATTACAACAGTCAAACTGTTCTAGAACAAATTTGATGTATTATCTTGAAAACATGTCTCATATAATCTCTTTCTCTACAGGTGCATGGGTAGCTCACACCCAGGCACTCCGGGAGGCCTACCCGCCTCCACCTCTATCAACCCTCCCAGCAGCCTCCATACCGGAGAGAGGATCAGATGCAGGCTCTCTCCCAGCGGAGCCTCAACTGTCTGTGGGTATGGACATGGCGTTGGTGGTCAGGGCCATGTTGAGGCCGGATTCTGGTGAGTTATTTTTAAAAGTGCTTGGATTTTTATGATAATCTAGACAATTAAGTAAGACATAGATTATATAACACATTACATATACTAGTGATATATGCTGGCTCCACTCGTGTTTATCCCTAGTTTTAATGGTTAGTATTGATTTTTGAGAGATGAGATACTTTTCCACGATAAAAAGTATCCTATATGTTGATCCGGATAACCAGCTATTATCATCCCTAGATATGTTTAAACTAGGGATGTTACGGAGCTTCGACTCCGGTTCCGTTATGTCGGAACTTCCGATTATTATTATACCTTCGGTTCCGACTTCGGCTCCGACACTTTTAAATCGAAGGTTTTAATCGGAGGTCGAAGCATGACATAGCGGCGGTGGCGGCCTGTGTCGACTGTTATGAACAGGTTTTATAATTGAAAATTGAAATCAAAAAAATTGACTAAATAATGTTTTATTTGTCCTTAAATAAAAATTCTCTTTCATGCCACTACTTCTGATCCTGCCTCCGACTCCGATTCCGACTCCGATAAAGCAAATTTAAAAACTCCGACTCCGCCTTCGATTCCGATAAAACTACCTTCGTTACATCCCTAGCTTTAAACGTTTATTTTTGATTTTTAAGATACGAGATACTTTTGCGATAAAAAGTATCCTATATGTTGTGACCCAAAGATCCAGCTATCATCGTACCAAATTTCATCAAAATCCATCCCGTGGTTTTCTCGTGATGCGGTCACAGACAGACGATTAAAAAAAAATTAAGATTTGTACTCTATATTTATAATAACGAGTAAAAATATTCAATGTAAAGATTTGACTAAATCAGAATGTTTATTTAAAAATTAAAAATGTTTATTTTGTGTAAATATAAGAAAAAAAAATTTTTGACTACATCATTAACAGTGAATCTCAATCCCCAGGGCTAGAGATCCGAGATAGGATGTGGCTGAAGATAACAATTCCGAACGCCTTCATCGGGGCTGACGTGGTGGACTGGATCCTGCAGCACGTCGCCGGGATAGTGGACCGTCGGGACGCGAGGAAGTACGCCTCGCATATGCTCAAGGTATCCTGATGTTTATTTTGTCTCTCTTTCGTGTTGTTCTTTGTCATCCTCTAACTCTCTCACTCCAAAACAAAAGAGTGGGAGAGTAAGAGATGAATTGTGCACAATCTGACCCTAGGAAGTACGTCTCTCCTTTTTGTTTACCATTCATATGCTGAAGATGAGGTCTTTGTCATCTTCCTTCAGTGATTTTTCTTGTGGGAGATGAGAATTCTATTTTTTTTTTACATCTTTTAACTGATCTCTCTCTCTCTCTCTCGAATGGTTACTATAACCATGTACTCTCTCACTCATTTTTTTTTTAGATCAGTAATAGACTGATCAGTTTTAAAGAAGTTGTTTGAGGTACACCTCTCACTTAAGATATCTTGATATCCTTCCAAGTCTTTTGCAGGAGATCTAGGAGAAATGGACAGACATGTGTATGACTAAAACCCAATCAAAATCATTCCAGGCGGGCTTCATAAGGCACACAGTGAACAAGATCACATTCTCGGAGCAGTGCTACTACGTGGCAGGCGAGCTGTGTGCCGAGCTGGCTGCTTTACGGCTGCGGGCCCCCGACCAAGACAGCCTGGCTTCTGATACCCTGGCACCGCTACCCAACCCCAAGTGAGTGGAACAAACGTACAGGCAGATATGTGCAGATTGCCTCAAAATATGTATATATTCAGTCATTTTATCGTCCCATTGCTGGGCATAATAGAAGTATCTAATTGGTAAAGCTGTTGCTTGGAAAACTGTTAATCGGTTGAGAATCTGATACTTTCGTGTGTGAATCATTCCCAACATCATCATCGCTTATCTTACGGTGAGGAGGAATATCATGAGGAATTTTGTACATCTGAGGAAGAACATCATGGGGAAACTTGAATGTATGAGAGAACCTAGCAAGTTTTCCTACTTGTCTCCGAACTTCTCCAGGGTGGCAGACCTTGACCTGATCCCTCATATTGCATAACCTCAACAGTAGGACGTTAATAATTGGATTTAAATATATTATTTAGTAAAAATCAACCATTATATAAAGTTATTATGATTTTTTCCAGCATGATGGGCCCAGGATATATGCCGTACGCGGGCTCGTACGGCTACCAGCCGATACCATTTAAGTACTCCTCCTGTGTCACCAGCGAGCACACAATATATGGGTGAGTACCACATGGCTCAGTGGTTAACTTTTTTATATATGGTGGACCTGGGTTCAAGTCTTGGGTAAAGGTAAATAGGGTTATACAGAGTGTTTAGGATAAAGGCTTTAAGGTAAAGTATAATTGGACATCTGGAGGTCCTGGGTTCGAGACCCAACTTGACCTTTCCAGCAAGTAAAAGTAGTCCCAAGAATAGCCCGATACAGTACTCCAATTTTTTTGTATTTGATGCGGCAGCTTACTATGGTTCGGTCGCAAAGCAGAAAGGAAGTTCGTACATTAACCTGTTATTACCTGTCTCTGTCACTCCCACGTAAATATATTGCGTCTCACCACCACTCTAAAATTCCTTTTCTAAGTGGTAGTGCCATGCTTGTTACCTTCGGGTAACAGCCGAATGGGCCGGCACGCCCCGTATAGTACCACTCTCTCACAGGAGACCGGCGTGAAGTGGCAGCTACGCTGTCGCGTTTCGTCCGGTAAGTGAGAGTCCGGGAGGCCCACTCCCCAGCCCCCCTCCCGTCTTTCTACCTCCTCCCTCCCTCCCTCTCCTGAAAGGCCGGCAACGCATTTCTGCAAGCCCTGCAGTGTTGCAGATGTGCGGAGGTGATCACTTCCTATCAGGTGAGCCTCTTGCCCGTTTGCCCCCTTCGTCCCATAAAAATGAATTTGTTTAAAAACTATATAATAGAATGTAATTGTAAGTCTTTTTAAATTTTTTAATAAATATACAATATTATATTAGATACAACAGAGAGGAGAGTGTGCTGTCTGGCAGCGGGGGCTCCAGCGCTGGGTCAGACCACCTCACTGCCAAGGAACCTGCCGGTATGTTATTTTTTTTATTTTTTATTCTCTTTTTTAAATATAATTTTATATCTATATTACATAAAATTGAAATGTCTGTCAGAAAAATAAGTTATATAAATTATAATTAATAAAATATAATATAATTATTACATTGTTTGTCTGTCAGTCTGTTTGAGTAATTCTTTTTTTAAAATAAAAGCTTTCGTTACCCAATTAGTCGGAACAAACAAACAAAAATAATAATAATGGAAATTAAGTGTATGGACCGATTTTTAGTCCACAGTAGTCGAAAACGACGATCAACTCTACGATCGTTCCGTCGCATGTCATTTCACATCGGTAGATTATAATATATATATATATATATATATATATATATATATATATATATATATATATATATATATATATATATATATATATATATATATATATATATATATATATATATATATATATATATATATATATATATATATATATATATATATATATATATAAATGCATGCAACGCAGTGGTTGCCCAGGGGTAACGCGCTCGCTTCTATAACCGAGTGATGCGGGTTCAAATCCGGGTCTCGCGCCTCTGATATTTTCATGTGCCAATCATTTCTATCCTGATCACCACTTGTCTTACGGTGAAGAAAAACATCGTGAGGAAACCAACATGTCTGAGAGAACCTAGCAAGTTTTCGTAAGACATGCTCAGTCCGCCAACACGCACTAGGCCAGCGCGGTGGACTATGGCCTGATCCACCCCCAGCAGTGGGACGTTAAAAAGGCCTGATGATGATGATGATATATATAAATATTGTGTGACAGCCGCCACGCCGCGGGAGAACGAGGTGAAGTCGGCGTCGAGCGGGTCGGGCGCGAGCGCGGCGGACGGCGCGCGCCGCGACCGCTCGCACTCCAGCGGCTCCGACCGCGCCAACGACAGGCCCGTGCTGTTTCTATAACGGTGGGTAGCGGGTTCCAGTTCCGAGTTTGTAGTGACCCTACTTTCTGGTAGGAGTCCCGCTGGGGGCAGTTTGTTGAGTACGAATGTACGTGCTCCAGTCATGGGTGTTCCGGGTGGCAACTTGACTTTTGACTCAGTTTGTAATGACCCTACTTACTGCGGGTTTGAGCCCCGCTGGGAGCAGTTTGTTGAGCATGAATGTTTGTACTCCAAGCGTGGGTGTTTATATTTATAATATGTATGTATTTAAAGTTGTATGTGTATTGTATCAACTATCTGGTATCCGTAACACAAGCCTCGTAGCTTACCACGGTACTAGATGGCGCTGTGTATAATAATGCCAACATATTTAATTATCATTTATTTACCTTTGACATTTTATGTGCGGATAATTGACAGGCCCGTGCTCTTTCTGTAACGGTATGTAGTGGGTATGAATCCGGGGTGGCCATTGTGGTATTTTATGTGTGGATCATTTCGAATGTTGTCACCACTTGTCTTATGTGATAGGAATTATTTGGGGAAAACCTGCATGTTTGAGGGAATATAGCAAGTTTTATAAAGTTATGTACCGGAACTGTGTGATGCCGCTAAGAATCCCGGGTCAAGCCATTGATATTGTCACTTACGAATTATTTCTAACATATTTTTGACATATTTGTGCCAACACGGACTAGGCTAGCGCGGTGGACTATGGCCTGATCCCCTCGTACTGACTCAGTACTACTGAGGCAGGCCCACCCCCAGCAGTGGGACGTTATAAGGGCTGAATACATATACCAGCCCACTATCGGGCGTGGGCCTCCTATCCTAAACTGACCATGGCATGTCCCATCAGGACTTATTTTTTTTTTATTTTTTTTCAGGACAAGACTATGAACGGTCCATCACTGCCAAATAATTATAGGAATTTACGTATGTATTAAATGTTATGAACTATATACATTGTATAATTAATCGTAGCTGTCGTATGAGGATGGACCATATGTGGCCCACAATGGACCAGTGTTGGTATTTGTCGTAGGACCGGTTCTGGCCCAATTTAGATTAAACTTTTCTAACATAATGTTGTAAATTAAATTTGAAAAGATAGACCTCTTTTGGTTCTCTACATTTATAGATGTTTTTAGTGAAATATTGAGTTAAAGGTGAAATTCATTAAGTAATATTTCAAAAAAGTGTCTTTTTTTTGTTTCGATTGTAATAAACCAATTTTGGTTGTTAAATGTCAATTCTGGTTCTAAGATTACTTAATAAATTTTGCCTTTGCCTCACCTGAGGTTAGAACTGTGGACTAGCTGTGGACCTGTAGTGAAAATATAATCTAGTGGTCCATTTTGATTAAAAATAGTGATGTAATACTTTAGGCCCCAAAAATGTGTATGGACCGATTTTTGGTCCATAGTCAAAATCGTAGAATTGGGCCAGTTCTTGGTCGTACGCTAGAATGGCCTATTGGAATGCAAAAATGACCCACCAGGATATATTAATATGTGGAAAAATTTGTAATTTATTTTTACTAAAAATATTTTTAAGCGTTTTTGATACTTTACAGCTTTTTTTTATTTAAATTGCACAAAAGGTAAAAGAAATGCTTCTTTGTGATAAAAAATGTTTATTTCAAAAGTTGTGCCATTGTATATTATTTAAAATTTGTAAGTATTGAAGTATTAGAATTAAAAAATAAATAAGAGATTGTGACGTCATAATGCATAAATTATTTCGAAAATATTTATTAGTTATATGCGTCATTGTTTGTTGCTGTCTTCTCCATTTTTTTACTTTGTGTATTTTTGTCTTTGGCTAAATTCGATTTGTCACTGAAAATATCGATTTTCACAACATCGATATTAAAATGTATTTTGGTTTTAATATAAATCTAATTCTACGAATAAAAAACAGAACACCAATAGAAATATTTAAATTTTAAACTGTATTCATAAAAATATAGAAAAAATAAGATAAGAGTATTAATAACTTTTTAATATATAGGGTGATGTGTTACAATTTATTATAAAATTTCCTAACACACCACTCTGTATATAATTGAAGACGAGAATGGATGAAGGTGACATGTCGCATTTTCGAATTTTCGCTCTTTCATGCAAAGATGTCGGTGTTATGGATTGTTTAAACTAATAATAATGTTCGACCAACTTCGGCCATGGCGGCCAATCTTAATGAGACTAGCCAACGCAGGAGATATTATAGTGCACGAGTGTGAGGGAGAGCGCAGACACAAGTGCACTCTCTGTTCCTATCACTCTCACACTCTGGTGGGACGAAACGAGACACCACCAGTGAGAGCTAAGGCATAGGACACACCGCTAAACAGCAAGACTCAATAACTAAACTTGGCCCGACCCGCGACTTGAACCCGAGACCTCTCGATGAGTGGCCGTATTTGCTAGCTACTATACCAACGAGGCAATTAAACCTTAATACAGCCATATTTATCACTATTATAGTTCACTTATACATTACACAAAGTGTGCACCCAATTTGCTCGAAATTAGAATTTTGCGACATATCACTTGCATCCATTAATGTCTTGAAATAAACTAAAAAACTGGTTTCAATCAAAATAAAATAATCAACTCGTCTCAATAAGAATTTAAAAATGCAAGAAAAAACATAAATTAGTATCTCAGACTAATTTATTGGAGCCTAATATAATATTTTTTAAGTTTTAATTTTACAGATTAAAAAAAAATTAAGAAAAACTACAGATTATAAATTTTTCAATTAAAAATAAAAAAAGTTTCAAATGTGAACTGATTTACTATTATTAGATTTTTTTTAAACGATACACAATTTTTTTAACAGATAAAAAAGGTCGGTACAAATATTTTTCTTGTTTATAAGTCGATTGAGATTTTTTTTAATGTCACAAATACATTGTCATAGAACATCGGTAATATTTCAGAATTCATTTAAAAATATAACACATTGACATTGATATACTAGGAAAAAGGTGTAGATAAGTCATACGCGCTCAAAAAGCGGCACACCAAAACTAGGCTAATTGGCCCACCTGAACATAGTCACGCGTTGACGACGCACTGTCGCGAATTATATTTGTCTCTTTTTCACTGGCGATACTTGAATCATGCCATCCTATTTTGACAACTAATCGTAATGTAGTGTGTTCAGTGTTATTGCAATATTTTTAGTTATTCATGTGTGTGTTAGTGTGCCGTTTTTGAAGATAGAATGTCGTTTAGGTAACGTATCTACACCTTTTTACTTATAATATCATTGCACATTGAATATTTTTTGAAAATTCTTATTGAAAGAAAGGCCGAATATATAAGATTCACAATTATTCTCTGTCTAGGAAAAAAATAATTCACAGATTTTGATGAAATTCATTACGATGATAGCTAATTACCCAATGGATATCGGGTTACCCGTATGACACCCAATGGATGTCCGTTGGACAATGTAGGATACTTTTTACTGAGGGAAAATATCTAATTTCTTAAAAAAACTAACATTTTATAGTTTCAAGCAAGTCAAAACCGATTTAAAAAAAAAAACACTTTTTTTTAAATTGTCACCCGCAAAGAACAGCATTGTAAACATTTTATAAGTAAAATTTGTATTAAAACTTTTATAACTGTAATATTTTGAAATATAATCGATGATATACTTTCTTAGATATTACGAATATTTGTTATTTTAAATGACACTTTCTTTTCGGATTTTGTCGCGGAATTATTTTGATTTTTAGTTCACGATGTTTCGAATGATTTACAGCAATCATATGTAGTACAAACTGAAACCTTAGTCTCTCCCGTGATCATGATCGCTGTAAAGCATTCGAAACGTCGGGAACCAAAAATCTAAAAAAACTGCGAAAAACCGAAAAGATTATTATTTAAAACAATCGATGTTCCACAAAATCATGACGGATGGACCGATTTTTATGATAACGCCATTTATTTGCTAGCGAAGCCATAACTTTTAGTCGTGTACATTATATGTTAGTACGTGTATAGTTTAGGAGGTAATGTATGTAGGATAGATGTAACGGACGCTAGGTAGGTGCTGTAGGTTTAGTATTTATAAAACGGTTGTCTCAGTCGACGGTCGGAGGTTCGATTAAATAACAGAATTATTAATAAAATGGTCTCTTTTTTTTTCATTTTTTCGTATTTATCAAAAATAATGACATTTTTCGTGTCATTTTTGTCCTTTTTTTGAAATGTGACGATTTTTTTATGATCATTGATCGAATTTCCGATAAAAAGTAAGTAAAGGTTGGATTTAGAAGCTAGTGGACTATATTTTTCATACAATCATGTCTCAAAAGTAATAACTGCGTTTAAAGGTTAAAACCTGTATTTAAAAGGGGTCTGATCGGCCCCTTATGTTGTATCCCTTGTTTAATTGACCTGAATATAGTTTTCTTTTTCTATTTTTCTAATTTTCTATATTTTTTGTAATGAAAACTCTTTACATACAACCTTTTTAGTATATGATGAAGCGATAATAACCCAATAAGTAAAATATTTTCCATTTTTTGTACTAAAACCATACTTTAATTAAAAAAAAAGTTTTTATTCCAATGTATAAAGGTGACATTACATACGCATTTATAAGTGTATTTATTTTCGTTTTTTATATACTTTCTACACAGGCAGCTTTTTTTACAGATTAAAAACTAAAGTTGAGGTTGTAATGAGTGGGTGGCTTTATTTAAAAAATAAATGGAGCGTAAAGAATGTATACGTAGAGTCGAATCGGAATTTATGTATGAGGGTAATAATATATGTTTAAAATAGAGTAAGAAAACGTAGCTATAACAAAAATATTTATGACATATAATCTGTAGTCTAGGAGTGATCGAGCGGTTGTTTGGGCCGAAAAATACCATGGACCAAATTTGGTCCATACCATTCTATTTGGAAATTTTCGGTTTCGGCGTTTCGGCCCATCGGTACTCGCTGTAAAAATATTTATGTGTACTTTAATTTATGATTAGTTTCAACATATCAGGTTTCTAGCTATTTCATTAGAAAATTTTGTTACAAATCTTTTTATTATATTGTCAGTTTAAAAATTTAATCTTGTTTCAATATAAATCACATTTCATCCAAATATGAACAAAAATACTATCATCATGTGTAGATTTTAACGGATTTAAAAGTAAAGAAATGTGTAATATTTAAATGTTATAACCTAGAACGTTTTTAGTACAGCCTGGTCCATATTATTATAGCAGTTTGGTTCATTTTTGCACAATAAATTATCCGATTTCTAATAACTGATGTTAAATCATATATTATGCTAAAAATCCTATGGACCAAAATGAGGTCCATATGGACTATTTCTGTCGCAATAATTTGGGCCAAGCCTTATGTAATCCATATATATGCCATGTATTTAATGTTTGTTTATATATATTTTTTTAATTTCTAGTCTCAATTGCAGCGATTTTTGTTTCTTCCATAAAAACTATAAGGGACTACAGAACCCTAAAATTGATAGATTTATATGAAAATTGGTTTAAAATAATCTTCAATGGTCGTCAACCTTTAAATTTATTAATGAAGAAATTATAACACTAATTAAACTTAATTTTTAAATTATCAATCATTTTGACTATTGAGATTTGTCACAAGAATGCGTTCGTTGATGACGATTGAAGACGGTTGATCAATTTTTCAATTCATCTATTATTATTATATATATTATTGTGTTGTAAATAAATATTTTATTTCATTTATAATACTCAACGGTCACATTCATGTGTTTAAATTTTTTGTCAAGAAGACTTGATAAAGTTCTTTTTATGTATATTTTTAATTTTATTATTTGAAGGGCGATGTTTATGACGTAATTTTTAATAAACAAATAGAATTTTTTAATTTGGTGTTTTACTGTCCCCTTTCATTTTAGAGTTTGTCGTTGGTTTTTGTTGCTCGATATTATCAATTCTAAATTTATATATATGTCTATAATAAAATTCTATATTATATTATATAAAATTCTAACTGAGTTGAATCAGTACATTGTTTTTTTTTTTTGGAAATTCTTATTGAAATAGTATTTTTGCATGGTAAGCTACGAGGCTTGTGTAATGGATACCACATACCAGATAGTTGATACACGAATTAAACAAAGTAAACTTAATGATATACAGCGGTAGCCCAGTGGTAACGCTCGCTTGTATAACCGAGTGATGCGGGTTCAAATCCGGGTCTTGCACCTCTGATATTTTCATGTGCGAATCATTTCTATCATGAATACCACTTGT
Organism: Boloria euphrosyne; assembly: GCA_951802675.2. Classification (NCBI taxonomy): domain Eukaryota; kingdom Metazoa; phylum Arthropoda; class Insecta; order Lepidoptera; family Nymphalidae; genus Boloria; species Boloria euphrosyne. The sequence continues at coordinate 1,055,789 of OX637895.1, forward strand.
CTTACGGTGAAGGAAAACGTCGTGAGGAAACCTGCATGTCTGATAGAACCTAGCAAGTTTCCAAACATACTTAGTTATGGCCTGATCTTCGTGTTGAAGGGAGGCCCACGCCCAGTAGTGGGACGTTAAAAAGGCTGAATACACACAAAAAACAAAATTTAAAAATAATTTAGTTAAAAACAAAATAAAACTGTTAGGTATTTAAGTCGGCAAGACTTATTATTGTTATATTATAATCGTAACATAAAATCTACAGTTAATTTAAAATAACCTTGACCTAAATGACAATGCTGCATCAATAAGCATTGCCTCTAACTTTTTTGTATTTACTCGACTTTGACAAAAGTGATGTAAGATTTGTCACTGTCCCACTAGTTACTTACCCTCGCTTCTCTCGCATTTAGGCATTTTTTTTTGTATATTGTTATGCATACATATCTATACTTATAATAAATCTGTAGAGAAGTCAATTCTGTACATGAAATATATTTCCAAAATAACTATCAGGGGGTGATTAGGGATCGATATTGATGCCAAAAATGCAATCAGTCAAATTTTTGTCTGTCTGTCTGTCTGTCTCTCTGTATAACCGTTATAGAAACAAAAACTACTCGATGGATTTTAACGAAACTTGGTACAATTATTTTTCATACTCCTGAGCTGGTTAAAGTATAATTTTCATCACGCTACAATGAATAGGAGCAGAGCAGTGAAGGGAAATGTTGGGAAAACGGGAGGAGTTACTCCATTTTTTAAGCTTCCGTCGCGTGTGCAACCTTAATGGTTAAGTTTATGCGATACTTACATCAAAAAATCAATTTTTAAAATTCTGTCTGTTTGTTCCGAGTAAACTTTGAAACGGCTGGACCGATTTTGACGGGACTTTCACTCGCAGATAGCTAATGTTATAAGGAGTAATTTGGGCTACATTTATTTTAGAAATTCAATAATCAATAATCTAGTGGCGAAGCGATGAAGAGTCGGTAGTAAGCATTACTTATACTTTTATACATAAGTCACTCCTGAAACATTCCCAGCAAAACAAATGAAGAATTATTTAAATTGGTCCAGCCGTTTTTGAGTTGTGCCGAGGCTAAGTGCCGTGCCAGGGGTGGCTTAAGTATATAACAAAAAATAGGGGAAACCCCAAAAAGAACAATAGTGTGGTAAAATAAAAAACCGTATAATTTGAAAATAAAATTTAATAATTTTATTACACTGGCAACACAGTAAAAATAATTAAAATTATACATTGTGTACAAATTGCGAATTTCATCGATGATAGAGCAGATGTACGAAATAAATGCAAAAGTATATAATATCATTCATATTAAAATAATACTTTGAAAGGAATATTCTTAAAACTAATTAAAATTAAATTTCACTTTAAAATACTTGACAGAATATTGTAGATTGACACTTAACAGGACCAGGGGCGAATTTATATTTGGGGTGGTGGAATATGGCCTGATCTTACTAGTACCTACTGAAGAGGGCCCCACTCCACTTGTTAAAAAGGGAAAAAATTAATTTATATACCTTCTAATATATAAAAATCTCGTGTCACAGTGTTTGTTATCGAACTCCTCCAAAACGGTTTGACCGATTTTTATGATAATTTTTGTGTATATTTGGGAGGTCTGATAAATATTATAGAATAATATTTTTTATTGCCCTAGGTGACAAGGGTGCCCCTCCAGGTTTTTTATTTTTTTGGCCAAATTTATTTTTTTATGACTTAGCATCAAAAAATACTTATGACCCCTTAATTTTTATGCTTCGAACGCGGGCGGAGCCGCGGGGATGGCTAGTGTATATACTGCTTAATTCATCTATTTGAATGTGACATAATTTGTGAAACTTATACTTAGAAACTTAGAAATAATAAATAATATGTTCATATAACACATTTTGAGAAAGCGAGTCGACCAGTCTTTAATAAAATTGATGTGATATAATCGATTCTAACCTTCGAAAAAATCGATATTATTTGTTATTTTAAACACTTTTTCCATTGGAATTTATACGGAACTATCTTATCTATAAGAAGAAAAAAAATGTTACACTTTAAAATTAAAAAAACTTGTTAGCATTGAACTATGAAATCTATCGTTATATTTAATTAATTTAATATGTATAATATCTACAATAGGCAGTGGTAGCCCAGCAGTAACGCGCTCGCTTGTATAACCGAGTGATGCGGGTTCAAATCCGGATCTCGCACCTCTGATATTTTCATGTGCGAATCATTTCTATCATGATTACCACTTGTCTTACGGTGAAGAAAAACATCGTAAACCGATTTTTAGCTATTGGTCAACTTATGTAAAGTTAAAATATTAAACAAAATATCCAGAACATATTATTGCTTTTACAAATTCTATTTATAAATTTCTGTAACGATTTTGATTGAACTTCGATCACTAGATGAACTTCAGTTCCTACACAATTTCATCAAAGACCGGTCAAGTATTACCTTAATTATTAATAATAGAAATAAAATGGCCACTAAATTAAATTATGTATAGTAAAAATATCTGTATGTATGTATATGTAAACACCTTGATGTATAATACTAGTGAGTCACCCTCGCTTTACTTCAGTTCGTTCATCATGAGAAATCCACTGGACAGATTTTTGTCATTTGGTATGCTGATAGCCGATTATTTTTTAGTGCGGAAAAATCATATCTTAAGCTTCCTGTACACGTCTGGGGTCATCCATATAGTACTTCACACGTTTAGGGGTAGGGGGTCGATGAAGTGTGACATTGTGTGACAAGGGGGTGGGTAGGGTCCTAAGTATTGAGACGACACATTTCAAAATCTTATAATGTCAATTATTTTGTTGGCGAGTTCACATTATTGCTCTACTGGTGTCATGCGCCGGCCAAAATTTGTAACGTCGAAGTTTCTAACGTCCATTAATATACGTAATTAAATAATCTATAATTTAGTTATTTGTTTTCAAAAGTTCGACTTAATATTGTTTTTTTTAAATTTCTTAATGAAAATATACCTAAGGGAACTGCTGTTTAATTTAATATTTATGGTTGTATTACTGCAAAATATGTGACGTCACACCAGGGAGGGAGGGGGTCTAACAAATGTGGCAAACTGTGACAAGGACGGGGTAGGGTCAAAAATCACGAAATTAGTGTGACGTAATTTATGGATAACCCCTCTACAGAGTACAGATGCGTCCGAAGATGGATCGCCTTAAACCATCCACACGTCTGTAGGTCGATCAGTGTGTTATGAAAACCCTTCCGATCCGTGTCACAAAACCGTTAACAGTCGGATTCAAGTCGGACGCATCTGTGGACGTACCTACAACAGACGCGCAAATTACCCTCTCTATACGTTGGCATCCGAAGATGACGTCTGCAGTTTTTTTTATTATTTTATTTTATTCATAATTAGTGTTTGACTATGTTCCACCTGATGGTAAGTGGTAACGCAGTCGTAGATGGTAAGTCGCACTAATTCAGTAGCCACCTATTCACTCTTGCCTTGAAGACACCCATATTGTAACCGGACGGCAACACTGACGCAGGCAGGCTGTTCCAATCCATAGCCGCACGTATAATAAATGACGAAGCGTTTCGCTTCGTCCGGACGGGTGGAATGTCCACGACATAAGAATGGAGACCAGCCGCTCGTCGGGTCGTCCGATGATGGAAAGGGGATGGGGGAATTAAGTTGTGTAATTCCAGATGCATCTGTAGCGTGGAGGCATCAGAAATTCATACAAAGCATTAAAACGCATCCGAGCAGAGCCAGGTTGACTCACTAGTGTTACATACAAAGTTAGGTTATCAAGACATTTACAATTTATTCTAAAACTTATGAACAATAGGTACTTAAAATTAAAAAAATATTTATATAATAAGGCATTTTCGTAAAGTTCACCTCACACTGTAGATCGAAATACACCTGAAACAAAAAAAAAGTATTTTTTGAATGTGCCTAACTAGGTTTACACAAAAAAATCTCATTAAATAAAACTAATTAACAGATTGTGGATAAAATGCGATAGTAATCGTAGAAGTAGTTTCATTTCGAAAGTCGAAACCATTGCATAAATTAATATTATTAATGAATAAACGCACAGCGCCATCTAGTTCCGTGGTAAGCTACGAGGCTTGTGTTACGGATACCAGATAGTTGAAACACTATAAACACCCCACCCACCAAATAATAAATATAAACCCATGAGTGGAGTATAATCATTCGTGCTTAACAAATGAATGCCCCCAGCGGGTCTCGAACCCGCGACCGCTGGTACAGCAAGGTCATTACAAACTAAGCCAAATATGTCATCGATATTAATCCGATTAGGATAAAATTTTGTTTATGGTATAGGCTTCCATAGGACCATCGTTGACTGTTGTATGGTACACTACTAGTTTGGAAGCTACCATACGAATGAGTTCAACATCGCTCAAGGAGGTCTAGGCCCACTTCGGTGGGCGGTGTGATGCGGGTTGCTCCTGGTACTTTGGATAGCAGAGTGGACTGTGGAGCAACCCTCTTGGCTGTGTTGTCTGCTTTAGCAGCTGGTCTAATGCGCAAGCGATCCTGCGACGACCCATCGACGACGACGGAAGTCTTGCTGGGTTTTAGTGGGTAGTCTTGGCTTTTGTAACCGGTGAGCCCAACATAACCACCAACATAAAAAAAGGTATTATCTTCACTACATAGTATAAAACAAAGTCACTTCCCGCTGTCTGTCTGTCTGTCCCTTTGTATGCTTAGATCTTTAAAACTAAGCAACGGATTTTGATGCGGATTTTTTAATAGATTGAGTGATTCAAGAGGAAGGTTTTTATTTATAGCTAGCGGAACACGCGGCTTCGCTCTTTTTTATCTAATAGTTCTGAATAATAAGTTTCATTTAAGTCCGTCTAGCTTTTAGCAAACTAGTACATAAATGTTACTACAGGGTATTCAAATTGTATATATCTTGAATCATTTTTCTATCAAAGCCGGTTAAAAACAACACAGGCGGTACTTTAAAGGCCACATTATCTATAGATTATAATAAAGTGTGTAGTATCTACGCACTATCTGGCAATCTACATTACTAAATATGTTCTTGTTATCATTTTATAATTGAAAGTGATTTAAATTGGATTTTTATTAGGTGATGCGACATTTTTTTAATATAGGGTGTGGGTTTTTGTTTGTTCGTTTGTATGTATGTTTGTATGTATATATACATGTTTGGCTCAGTTGGTAGTGATCCTACTTTTTACGCCAGTGGTCGCGGGTTCTAGTACCGCTGGGGGCATTCATTTGTTGAGCACGAATGTTTGTACTCCAGTTATGCGTGTTTTTATTTATAATATGTATGTATTTAAAATGTATATGTGTATTAGGTATATCAACTATTTGGTATCCGTAACACAAGCCTCGTAGCTTACCACGGAACTAGATGGCGCTGTTCTAATAATGTCCCAACATATTTATTTATTTTTCAAAAAATATTCAATGTACAGATTCGACTAAGTTAGAATTTTAGAATATGTATGTTCATATTATGTGTAGATGGTCGCCATCATCGAAATCGGCCATTAAGGATATAAAAATTAAAACAAAATGCTAAACGTATAAAAAAACTACACGAAAACGAAAAAATCTTTAGTGTAAACCCAACAAAAGTTCCAAGAAAGGGAATAGTCTAAGAGACGGCGTTTCAAAATGCCTTACATATATTATTACTACATATTATAAAAACAAAGTCCTCCGCCGCGTCTGTCGGTCTGTTCGCAATAAACTCAAAAACTACTGCACCGATTTTTATGCTGTTTACAACAATGGATTAAGTGGTTCTCGAGGAAGGTTTTAGTAAATAATTTGTCAAGTTTTTGTATGTATTTACTAGTGGAACCCGCGGCTTCGCTTGGGCTAAATCTAAAATACAATAACATTATACATGTTTCATTATAGTAAAAATAATCAGTACAAAACGTAACTCCAATAAAAGATATTTTTAACAGAAAAGTAGACTTAAATAGATTTTATCTATCAAGTCATAAAAGTCGAAAGACAGTAAACTATTAACGCCCTTCTGAGAACTTATTTAAAAAGTACCTGAACAAAGCGTTGACTATTTTGTAGATAAATGTATATTTCTATTATTTTATTCGTTATGCTGATAACATATAGGAAACGCGTAAATTACGATAAGTATTTTTTTTGTTATACATAATATGTTGTTGCATATTGGGACATAAACACACAGCATCATTTAGTTTCGTATACGAGTACAGATTAACCCTTGCTCCGCTCGGGTACGTCCCTAATTGCACTTATTCAATTACTAATATAGGATTTCTTAGAAATGAGATATTTTCTGCGCCTTCAGATTAGTATTCAACCCTTTTTAACGTCCCACTGCTGGGCGTGAACCTTCCTTCAATACGTGGGGATCAATCCATAGCGCACTGGACAAGTTCCGGTTGCTGACTGGTTGGTTAGTAAAAAAAATTTTGTTGATTTTTAAACATTGGAATATTCGTGTAAATGTAATTTCACACATAGATGTATTATGTAGTCAATCGATCGTTACAGTCCGGTGACATCGAAAGCGCAGTATGTGAATTCAACACGCAGCGTTCGTAAAAAAAGTGAAAACCGATTTCGTTCAAGTACTTCATTAGGTACATCATTTCATTTAACTGTTTGCCGTATTTAAATTTTTATTTATTTATACGTATATAGTAAAAATATAACCGAATCCAATTTATACATTGAATATTTTTTGAAAAACATATTTAAGTAGACATTATATTTAGTAGAAATAGTTATTATATTTTTAGAATTTTCGTCTGTCTGCCTGTGACATCTCGAAAACCACTGGGCTAGTTTTGATGAAAGGCGGACCAATAGCTGGTTATCCGGGATATATAGGACACTTTTTACAGTGGGAAATTGTCTATGCTGAGCATTAAAACGTATCTAGTGATAAACCCGAGCGGAGTGTGAATCGCTTGTATATTATAAAACTAAATAATTGCTTATTCTCCTTCAAAATATAGTGGAAATTACTTCTAAACAATCTTAGCTTATAGGATCTAGTGGGTCACTAGGTTTATTTAAAAATAAGGGTCGATTACAACATTCTGCTTGTACTTTGAACATGACATTAAAATACATTTTGGCAACGTCAGTCGTCACCAAACACTTGGTGCAGTCTATTTATCAAGAGATATATCTTCAGATTAAAATAGCAGTTTTTCAACATTTATCAAAAGCAGAAGGTAAGAACTATTATTAAAAGTTTGTGTACGACTTGTTCGTAATGTACTTACTAACGTAAAACGGCTTGACAAATTTTGATGAATTTTAGTACAACTCGTTTGGAAAACCAGGTCATGCTGGATCAAATCTAAGTTTCGCACCTCTGATATTTTCATGTCCGAATCATTTCCAACGTAAATTAGGGTGAAGTAGAACATCGTGAACAGCATGTTTGAGAGAACCTAGCCAGTTATCGAGACAGACATGCTCAGTCCAGTGTCCACCACTTAACTACCGTGGTGAACTATGGCCTGATCAACAACGTATTGAAGTTAGGCCCACCCTCAACAGTGGAGCGTTAAAAAAATGGCTTAATATATCCCATATATACAAAATGTCCAATATTCGCGTAAATTTAAGAGTGTTAAGAAAAAAAATGTTTTAGTATACAATTTTTAAATACATATATCAAAACCGCTCTAAATTATATATGTATGTAGTTAAACACCGCAGTACATATTTCTTATCTACAAGCATAAATTTATTTAACGTCTAACAATATTTTTTAAATTACAAAATGCGTGAACAATTTGTCCAATGTCCATAATAATTATTGTTGCGAGTAATAAAAATATAACTTCCATCCATACATGATACATATAATAAAATTCTAACCCAGTCGAATCTACATTCATACTGAGGCTTAGTTTGTCTGTCTGTGACAACATCACGAGAAAACCACAGGTCAGATTTTGATGAAATTTGGTATGATGGTACCTGGTTATCCGGGTCAGAATATAGGATACTTTTTACTGCCGAAAAATATCTAATTTCTGAGAAATGTAAATGTTAAACATAACGTAACATAATACATATTATAAATTGTTCAAATTTATGACTGAAATACAAGCATTTGTGCTCATCACATAAATGAATGCCAGCGGGACTCAAACCTACAACCACTGGCACAGCAAGTATCTACTATCTAAATGCAAGGGTCATTCTTCGTATCACCTTATTCCTGATCTCTCAGGGAAACCCCGAGGCCAGAGCATATTCCTCTATTGCTATCCGTGTGACCTTAAGCTTTCTTATCAGACCCATCCTGAGCGGCCACGTCTCTGCCGTATGTCATTATTGGCAACACACACTGGTTGAAGGCTTTTGTTATGATTTATGCGATAGCAAACTATTCATTAAAAATAATATTAAAAGTATGTAATAGTCGCAATATATAGACAATGGTAGCCCATTCGTAACACACTCGCTTGGATATCCCAATGATGAGGGCTTAAATCCGGTCTGGCACCTCTGATATTTTCATGTGCGAAACATTTCTAACATGATTACCACTTGTCTTACGGTGAAAGAAAACAACGTGAGGATATCTGCATGTCTGAGAGAACCTAGAGAAGTCAGCCAACCCGCACTTGTCCAGCGTGATGGACTATGGCCTGATCTGACGAATTGAAGGGAGGCCCGCCTCTAAAAAGAGCCGAGTCGCAGTTGACAAAGATATCGAGTAGCAGCGAATAACAGCAGTCGAATTATTATATTATATAAAATTCTTTTAAAATATTGACAAAAAGGCGTTTAATATCACAAAAGGTCAATATATCTAGATAAAAGTAAAAACCAAATATAATTTGTTTTAATAACCTATACTTTATTTTAGAACCCCAGAATTTTTAACGATTAAATTTTTAATGAGTCATATTGTTTGAAAATCGCCATTTATATTTTTAATTTTTAATATTTATTTATATGAAAACTGCCTCGGTGGCTTGCATGTATGGATGCACACCGGGAGGTCCTGGGTTCGAGTCCCCGGTCGAGCCAATAAGATAGGCCGCCGTGGCCAGATTCGGTCAGGAGGACATCATATGACACTCGCCTTAGAAATGCGAAATTTAACGAGGCATAAATCAATAAAATCGGTTAAGCGCAAACAGAATCAGACACACACATAGATCAAATACATAACACTCTTTCGGGCATCGTCGCAGTAGGTTAAAATCTAAAAAGTCTATCAAGTACATATTATCTAACTGTAATTTATACGAAAAATGATTGAAATCATTTTTTGTACATATCAGTGAGCATTGTAACATTTCCTCTGATAAAGGCCATATACGATGGTATCGTTAATTAACACGCTATAACATGTGTGTTTAATTAGAAATTAGATGTTTTTACATTAAAAATTTTGATTATAATAAAAGGCAGTGGTGGCCTAGTGGTAACGCGCTCGCTTCGATAATCGAGTGACGCGGATTCAAATCCTGGTCTCGCGCCTCTGATATTTTCATATGCGAATCATTTCTAACATGATCACCACTTGTCTTACGGTGAAGGAAAACATCGTGAGGAAACCTGCATGTCTTAGGAAAACCCAGCAAGTTTTCGAAAGACATGTGAAGTCCGCCAACACGCACTAGGCCAGCGCGGTGGACTATGGCTTGATCCCTCTCGTACTGAGGGAGGCCCGTGCCCAGCAGTTGGAGGTTCAAAAGGCGTGTACAAAATGTACTTAAAATGTAAACGAAAAGCTGTTAATTTGAAATTAAAAACAGACAATTAAATTTTACAAAATCTTAGGAAGAATAAAAATGATTAAACTTTAGAGGACCCACCAATTAGATATACGTCAAATTAGTGAGTGACCGTGACATACAGTCACGTATTTCATATTACAAATGAAATGACGTTGTTAAGGCGTCTTCATATAAAACGTATTTTTAATGCTTGTGAGAATTAAAATAAATCGCGCTAATTGATTTTTCATTGACAATGTTTTATTCTTCACAATGGAGGACTTAAATAAATATGCTTGGACAATAACACACAGCGCCATCTAGTTCCGTAGTAAGCTACGAGGCTTGTGTTACGGATACCAGTTAGATGATATTGTACATATTATATAATGTTAAATACATTTACATATATATAAATATAATAATATTAAAATATGTTACAACATGGTGCATTGAACAATAAATATACAAACTAAACAGTATTATGTTACGTAATTTATACTTTCAATGGAGGCGAGTTAAGGAAATATCTCATGTCACAGTGTTTGTTATCGAACTCCTCCGAAACGGCTAGACCGATTTTAATGTTTTTTTTTTTTGTATACTTGGTAGGTCTGAGAATAGGTCGTAGGCTATTTTTTATTCCCCTAGGTGTTATCACCTAGGGGAAGGGTGGCCCTCTCCAGAATTTTTTTATTTTAATTTTAGATTATTTTTTTTTTGAGTTGGCATCAAATAATACTTATAACCCTAAATTTAATCCGCGGGAATTGCTAGTATGAATATATGTTAATCATATACGTTTTGTTCAGTTTGTAGTGACTCTACTTGTTGTGCCACCGGTCGCGGTTTTGAGCCCCGTTCAGGGCATTCATTTGTGTGTTGAGCACGAATGTTGTACTCCAGTCATGGGTGGCAAGTTTAGAACCCAAGCGATACTAGGATACACCGTCAGTTTTATATAAAAATACAGCGTGAAGACACCTTAACAACACGCGCAGGAAACAATAAAGCGAAGGCCATGAATTCACCTTGCATTGCAATTGCGATGTCCGACCAACCAATCAATATATTGCCTCATTAATATAAACAAAGTATTCATCAAAGAAATGCCGATAGCTATTTTAAATTCTAATATATTTCCGAATAAATTTCCCTAAAATATGGAAAAAAATCGCCTAAAATAAACTATGTTATTTTTGGTATTTTGGATTTATCTGTTTAACCGCCAATGTATATTGTTTTAAAACATATTTATTAACAGAATCTCCAAGTTTCTTTAAATGGGTTGATATAAAAAAAATACCTTATCTTTATTCGAGCCTCGAATCCATAACTGACAAGTTAGTGTAATTAAAAAACTAAAAAAACCCGACTGCCTTTGTGTGTAATTTGGAAATGAAAAAAAAAACACTAAGATGTTAAATTTTGATTCAAAATTTATACCCGGTGTCACTTTCATAGTTAATACGAATCTAACGACACCTTTGAAGCTAACATCCATCGAGCCGTTAAGGTCGCAGAGCGTGCCAAACAATTATACATACATACATAATCTCGCTAAACACAACCCTCCTTCTGGCGCAGTCGGGTAAAAATATTCTATTAGTAAAAAATAATCAGCCAAAAACTAGTTTTTAATACAATTTAAATTAAACAAGTAAAATTATAATATTAATAAAGTATTTAAAATATGTGTTCTCTTGCACTATAACCTTGAAGCCAGACGTAATTTCTTCGAAACGTTTATCAACTACGCAAATGTTAAAAGGAATTCAGCCTAAACACAAAACTTAATTATCTGTAGTTTATATTGCAGCATTTAAATAAATAAATAAAGCGGCGGAAGCTATAAAAAGTTCTTAAACGCTTTTAAAAACAATATCCGCTCGATCGTTTCTTTTTTTTTTGAACACATGTGACACATCTGCAATACATTAGTTAAATTAAAAACGTCACTCCGAAATTGAAAGTCTAAGCTCTATCTCAATGACTAATTGTAATTTGTATTCATCCTTTTTTAACGTCCCACTGCTGGGCGTGGCCTCCCTTCAATACGAGGGGTTCAGGCCATAGTCCACCGCGCTGGCCTAGTGCGTGTTGGCGGACTGAGCATGTCTCTTGCTAGATTTCTCAGACATGCAGGTTTCCTCACGATGTTTTCCTTCACCGTAAGACAAGTGGCGATCATGATAGAAATGATCCGCACATGAAATTTCAGAGGTGCGAGACCCGAATTTGAACATTTAAGCCCATTTGATTAAAAAAAACTGTCAGTGACTCTTTAGAATGTGGTTCATTAATAGCTGTTCTTCCTAAAACTTACCTTCCTTTTAAAATGGAGGTTTACTCTAAGGACATTTGAGTACTCAACTATTTTCCGGGTAAAAAACGATGAGCAACAAAATATAACGTCTGATGGAGAATGCTTTAAGAATCTATTCAATTATATTTTGATTTGATTTAAATAGTTTTAAAAAGAACGGGTATTTCGGTTTCGTTTTCGAGCTTCGATGTTTTAATAAAACATATGTAGGGACATTAACATACAGTACCATCTAGTTCCGTGGTAAGCTACGAGGCTTGTGTTACGGATACCAAAGAGTTGATACACTTTATGTATAACTTTAAATACATACGTATTATAAATATAAACACCCATGACTGGAGTACAAACATTCGTATTCAGCCAGAAGTGAATAAAATTACTGTTTGTAAATTTCACAAAATGCATACGAGCTTGTTACTAAATACATACTCGTATTATGGAAGTATAGACGGTACTGAGGTACGTCAAAAAATCATTTTTTTTTTATTTTTGTCTGTCTGTTTGTTCCGGCTAATATCTGAAACGGCTAGACCGATTTTGACGGGACTTTCACTCGCAGATAGCTAATGTTATAAGGAGTAACTTAGGCTACTTTTATTTAATTTATTTTAACTAACGACCAGCGATGCGGGCCGGGTTTGCTAGTCCCTTAAAAATCATTTACTGTAGTGCTTTAACATAATTGTTATTCAATGTTTCTAATTAATTTAACACTCTTCTCACGACTTTTCGAATTATTTAAATTACAGATTAACTTCTGACGTCAAAGTGAGTCATGACTCATGCTTGAGTCCGTGTCTATAGACAGACGTACGCGATCTCCGAGGAATGACGGAGTGTAACATGCTTATATACGACGATCAGCTTCCCAACTTCAGGCTGGTACTGATCATTTCTTGGGACAAGAAACTAAATAACTTAGCTCGAGCCGGGATTCTAACCCAGGACCTACGTCCTAAGCAAAGGATGCAAATTGCAATCAGACAGTCTAGGTTTACCAATGACCAGTTTACTTATTTTTTGGATAGAAACTAAAAGAAACTGGTTGGAGTAACTCAACGGAATATTTTTTTTGTTGAATAATGAATATTTTCTAGGCGAAGAAAACGATTTAAACCACCAAAGTATTAAGTACCAATAGTTTTTTTATGATAAAATTTTGTACCAATATCAAATCCGAATGGCTCATGCATCATGAGCGAGCAGTTAGATGGATGGAGAGGAACTCTTCGATGAGTATTAATACGAGTAACATCTTTAAGTTGAATTTGTCAAATTTGGATCGTTATTCCGAGAGCTGACACTTAGGGCAGTGGTAGCTCACGCGTTTGCTTAAAAAACCAACGCGACCGCGACGGTTCAAATCCCGGATAGCACACCTCTGATATTTTAATTTGCTAATCATTTTCACACATTAGGAAATGTGCATGTCTGAAAGAACCTAGGTTTTCAGAAGACATGAAGTCCGCCAACCCACACTTCGCTAGCGTAGACAATGTATGATCCCCCTCGTATTGAAGGTCCACCCCCAGCCGTGGGACGTTGAAGTGAAAGGGCTGAATACTAATACACTTCTGTTATGTTTTTTTCTCCGTAAAATTAGACATAGATGAAAACCTTAGTAACAGTATACCATAGAACATTTGGATCATGGAGGTTAGGGAAGAGGAGGACGACCGCCCTAGAATGTAGTGTCTCAGAAATATAGACAAACTAAGAAGGCGCTGCGATCGCTAAGTTGTCTCAATAGTAACTTCATCTACTTGTACCTACTCATAAACAGCTAACTTCACAGATAGTACTTACAGACGGCAGCGCGTTATAAATTCTATAAATTTTCAGGGACTGGCGGGTAATGCTCGAGTATGAAGCGATCATTCTCCTGTTCTCTAACCTCCATGATTTGGATTATGAAGTATACACTATATTATATTGCCACAGATAAAAATACTAATAAATTATAACAATAAATATTTATAGCAACAATAAAAACTTTTACAAAACACGATAATTACATTGATTCATTATATTTTTATAGGGGGTATATAATTTTCGTGATTCACGAATAGATTTACTTTAAATTTATTGCATCGACTAAGAATTTTTAGCGTACAATTTTTACAAATTTTAAATGTCTTACTTATTTATATCAAAAGTCCAATTAATAAGTTTCAAGCTTCTAGCTTTAAAAATAACGTAATTTCCATACAAACTGTCATTCCCTATTTCAACCTCTTAAAGTCTTTTTTCGCCTACACAGCCGGTACAGCCGTTGTTGAGTTATAAATAGTGTAACTAACACGACTTTATTATTATTATTTCTGAGAAACCTGCACTTCAAAACATCAAAATCTAACTATTTGTTGCTACGACGATAATAAGACAGAAACAACACATTTCAAACATAATTATAACGATCACTTTATATAAATGTACTAGCGACTCACCTTCGCTTCGCTCGGGTTTGTCCCTCGATTTAACGTCATCGAAGCCCACGGGTTGCGCTAGTTAAAATAAATACAATTTCTAAACTATACCCTACCTAACCTAAACTCCTCCTCTTTTAATCGGTTAAAAAGTAGCCTAAGTTACTCCTTACATTATTAGCTATCTGCCAGTGAAAGTCCCGTCAAAATCGGTCCAGACGTTTCAGAGATTACCCGGAACAAACAGACAGACAGACAAAAATTATAAAAATTGTTTTTGTTGTTAGTACCGTCTATACTTTCATACATACATTTACGTTGCTTGTACACGCTAAGAAATGTCGCCGGGCCTACGCATGCGGCATGACTTCGTGTCGTTTCTACGCACGAACCGTGTACTGGCGATAAGTATGAAAAAAATCTTGTATGCGCTAGACACGACGCGCTCTGTGTTAAGAGGGGCGGGGTAAACGAGCCGCGGGGATGGTTCAGGTAGTTTGAGTATGTTTAGTGCGTGGACATTGACATTTACATTGTATAGTTGTTCCTAGATTTATTAGTTTTAGTTATAGGACTCGAATCGAAAATTAATATTCGAATCAACTCGAATCACCCGACAAAAATGTCGAATTATTATTCGAATAAACCCTTGATTCGAATCAATATGACGATTTGAATCGAAATGAAATAGTACCGACTATTTTATCCATATTACCTAATGTACAATATCTTTGTTAACGTGTTCAAATTAGTACTTAATTTAACCACTTTCCAAAAAGCTACGGATATAACTTACCTCTAGAAAATGTTCCAAATATTATAACATTATTTTATACGAGAAAAAAATTGTTTAAAATGCAAAAAATTCTAACTCTAAATATAATCCGCCCAGTCTTACAAGCAAATTAACATGTGCACCCTACCAAACCCTACGCACGACAACGCGAAAATATTTTTATCGTGTACACGTATCTATTTTTCTTGTCTGAAGCAGATAAGAAAACTTTCGCGCCTACATCCGAAAAGATTCTTGTCTAGACACGGTGAGTTTTCTTAGCGTGTACACAATAGCCCTTAGTGAAAAGCTGTTAATTTGAAATTACAAACAGACACTTCAATTTATTTATATGTATAGATTTTAAAGTAAATAAAGATACTTAATGTTTTGTTACAGTTGTGATTAAAATAAAACTGGGTTTTCCATTAGTCTGTTTACACGAAACACGATTGCCGAGTTTGTACGCCTTATATCAGTTGCCTAGTGGAGGCCGATTTAAAGATCCTGAGTTCAATTCCCAGGACGGACCAATATTGATTAACGGAAGCCTGGAACTAGGAAGTTGGACCCCTGCCTCAGAGAGCACGTACATAACAATAAGTTCTACAATATACATCATATATCTCCTATAGTTGGCTAGTCTCAGTGAGACTGGTCGCGGTGGCGTGGCTAGCATGTACGTACGCTCGCACACCGTTCGGGCCAAGTTTGGTTATTGAGTCTTTCTGTTTCGAAAGCGTCAGTAACAGGCCGGAGTTATATGTACGTACTAAAACCAATATTAAAAATGAGGGGTTGGGAGCTAAAGGGTAAAAATACTATACGACCTATTCTCATACCTATCAAATAAATAATCTTTATATATATAATTCTTCTGTGAGTGTGTATGTCACTGAACTTCTCTCAAACGACTGGACCGATTTTGATGAAATTTTTTGTGTGTGTTCAAGGGGATCTGGGAATGGTTTAGATTCACAATTTTGTCCGCTGGACAATGTTTTTTTAATTAATTTTTAATTTATTAGTAGTTGTTGATTTTGGAATGTTTTACATTGGATCCGACAGACGGCGCTACCATCGCAGTGTCAAATTTTAAATAATACTAGCGACTCACTCTCGCTTCGCTCGGGTTCGTCCCTAGATTCAGCGCGAGCGAAGCCGCGGGTTCCGCTAGTAATAATATAATAATAGATATGTTGGGACATTATTACAACAACACTATCTAAATCCGTGGTAAGCTACGAGGCTTGTGTTACGGATACCAGATGGTTGACATACAATATATAAACACCCATGACTGGAGTACAAACATTCGTGCTCAACAAATGAATGCTCCCAGCGAGACTGAACCCGCGACCGCTGGCGCAGAAAGTAGGGTCACTACCAACTGAGCCAAACGTGTCGTCGATCAAATATGTACACAAACAATATAATAAACACAATTTTGCATATCAAAACTATAGCCATGACAATTGATATCTAACATGACATTCCACTATAATATGGTGATAAACCTAACCTATTTGTGACACTGTTGTAGTGTTTATATTTTATAGCATATTAAAAAATATATACATATAATAAAATTCAAACTTAGTAGAATCTGTACATTGAATATTTTTTGGAAATTCTTATTGAAATAGTAATTATTATTGATACTGTGTGTGTGTTTTTAGAATTTATGTCGGTCTGTCTGTCTGTGATCGAATTTGATGGACAGATTTTGATGAAATTCGGTATGATGATAGCTGGTTATCGGGGTCAGGATATAGGATACTTTTAACTGTTGGAAAGTATCTAATTTATGAGATATCTCAAGTAACCGTTTCAAACCGGCTGTCAAACATCACACGGTGTGTAAAATCTAAGAATTTAGTTTTCCGTCTATAAAACGCGAGTGAAGCCGTGGAAAATGCTAGTAAAAAATGTATTACAGTAATAATTATGACAGACTGCTTCCACATAATGGATATATCTGTCTCCGTGAAAAAACTTATGTTATTGCCAAAATTTCTTTAAAATCTGTTCAGAATAAGCACAAAAAATAAACTCTTACGGCGATACCTACATTCATAATATAAGCTTGGATTGATAGTACTAATGCTACTGTTTTAAAATTATAGTCGAGATTCCATTTAAAATACAGTTTATTAATGACAAATTTATTTTGTTTAAGGTGAAAAAGTATTAATAGAACTTTTTCTAGGTATATGTTAATTATCTGTAATACCTGAAGTAACTCAACATGGAGAAACCTCCATGTAACTCAATAATTGCCTTGACATTTATATTTCTTGTTTTTAATAATTATTTTTAATAATTAATAAAAGCAAAAGTAAAATTCTAGAATTATAGCTTACTTTTGCATTAAAAGAAAAATATTATAATATAAAATAATTTATAAAGTAGTTCTACTTACATGATAGTTATATTATGGCATAGTCTGGCTACCTTGGGCTCGAATGCTGCTGCTCCTTGACAGTCTTTTCCCTATGGTCTGAACGTGGAAACCAATGCGCTGCAAGGCCTCATGGTCCAAGATTTTCCTCCCATCGAAGATATAAGCCGGTTTCATCATTACTTCATAGATTTTCTTATAGTCCAAACTCTTGAATTCATCCCATTCTGTACACAATACTATTGCATGGACCCCGGAAACCGCAGAATATGCTGAGTCATGGATTTTAATGTTTTTCCTAACTAATTCTGGTTCATTTGTGACTTGAGGATGTATTAATTCATAAAATATTTGATCGTGTTCCACTTTTGGATCATAGATGTGGAGCTTTGCCCCTTCATCTAAAAGGGTTTTACAGACATATATAGCTGGAGACTCTCTTGTGTCACCGGTATTTTTCTTAAATGAGAATCCGAGTATGGCAATATTTTTATCTGCCACTGTGTTGAAAAGAGATTCTATTACTTTGCGAGTAAATCTGGTCTTTTGGTAGTCATTAAGGTTGACCACTTGCTGCCAATATGCTGCAACTTCAGGAAGGTTTAGGCATTCAGATAAGTATATGAGATTGAGGATGTCCTTTTGGAAACAACTTCCACCAAAACCAATGGATGCTTCAAGGAATTTAGGGCCTATTCTAGAGTCCCGGCCCACTGCTCTAGCTACTTCTGATACATCAGCCCCCGTAGCCTCACAAACAGCAGATAAAGAATTAATACTGGAGATTCTCTGAGCAAGGAATGCATTGGCTGCTAGCTTTGATAGCTCAGAGCTCCATGTGTTGGTAGTGAGGATATTTTTAGCTGGGATCCAGTGTTCATACACCCAACATAACTCTTGCACCGCTTTCTGACCCTCAGGAGTGTCTTCTCCACCAATAAGCACTCTTTCTGCCTCAACTAAATCAACTATAGCTGTTCCTTCAGCCAAGAACTCCGGGTTAGACAGAATCTGGTACTTAACACCAGGTTTTGTGTTGGCACGTAAAATTTTCATAATAATTTCAGCTGCCTTTACTGGCACTGTGCTTTTTTCTACGACAATTTTGTTACTAGTGGCTATATCAGCAATCATGCGGGCGGCGCCTTCAATGTACTTCAAATCAGCAGCCCTACCTTTACCGTTACCAATGGTTTTAGTTGGCGTATTAACGGAGATGAAAATGAGATCGGCTTCCAAAATGCTAGTTTCGATATCCGTCGAGAAAAACAAGTTTCTGCCTCTACATTGTTTCACAACATCGTCCAGCCCGGGCTCGTAAATGGGTAATTTATCCGAGTTCCACTGGTTTATTCTCTCGACGCTCTTGTCACACACAGTCACTTTGATATTCGGACATTTCAGAGCAATAACACTGCACGTAGGGCCGCCGACGTATCCTGCGCCAAGGCAGCAAATCTTTTCGATGACCATTTTAATTTATTTGTGAATAAACTAATAGTATAACCGTATTTATAATAGCCGTGTAATAGATCGTAATGACCTGGCGGAGGCCTGGAGGCTAATAACGGCCGAGCCGACTATGCAATCATTTTATTTCAATCGAGCCTCTTCGTTTGCACATTCACTTGCTGAAGTCAATGACATTTGTGTAGTGTAGTGAACTAGTTACAAGATATACGATACTAGTGATGTAACTACAACAAAACGTTGTATGTCGATAAATGTATTATAGTTTCGTAATAATTCTAAGAATAATATAAGGAAATGTGTTTTTGAATATTAAAAGCATTACTCATTTATTTATTTTTTATTCAAACTTTTGCGCAAACAGATTCTAAGATCGAGATATTAGATTTTCGATTGTGCTTATCGATTTTATATAAACGTCGCATTTACATTTATCTTTTAACTTAAACTTTGTTTGTTTTTATTATTTCAAATCTTTACAATATTTTATCACTCTTAAAGTCTAGACGTAGTTAATAGTTTAGATTTTAGACAGATATATAAATAAAAAAAAATGTAATGGCGGCAAAACACGCAGTAGGAGTATACTAGTATAGTATTCCTTGGGCAAAACTAAAGTGTTAAAAGAAGTAGGTAGGTACCTAATACCTATTTAGTGATTATTAATTCCTAATTATGTAAATTTAATTATTATGTCCATGATTCCAAGAATACTAAAACGTTTTTAGAGAAGTAATTAAATAATTTATTAGCGCGATTTAAATAATTTAAAAGTAATCAAACTACCTATCTCATTTTATTTACTTGTTTTAATTTCTAGATTATTATTATAATTAACAGAAGGCGTAGTTACAAATTATGCATTCTATAAAATAAACTAACGACTCACCCTCGCTTCCCTCGGGTTCGTCCCTAGGTACCCCCTTTAGTATAAAATGTTTACAAACTTTGAACTAAAAAATAAGTTTCAAGCTTCCAGCTTTAAAAATGACGTAATTTCCATACGAACTTCAATCCCCTTACAGCCCTTTTTTCGACTTGAAAGGCTATTTTTCATGTCCTTTATCAGACTCTAGACTATCTGTGTAACAAATATCGTTAAAATGGTTTCAGTAGTTTTTGAGTTTATTCGATTCATACTAAAATACAAACACAAATCTTTCCTCTTTATTATATTAGTGTAGAAGACAATATCAATTCTCTAACGGTCTGGCGCAGATGTAAAGAGCTTCGCAGTGTGTAACAAAACGGAGATTATAAGTTCGATTTCGCACAAACGCTTATGTACGTTAATTTGTGTTAATTACAAACGCTATTGAATAATCATTTTATTGAAAATATTTAAAAACGGTCAGTTACTGAGGAAGTTACTACAAATCTGTTGAGTAAATATACGAGTACAATAAAGTTCTAATAGTTAGTACGTATTTTTCAATAATTTTGAAGTTTTTAGATGAAAAGTAATCAGTAATCACTAAAAAATGATTTAACGTCCCACAATTGGGCCTTCAATAGTCCAAAACCAGGACCAGGCAATAGTCCAAAACCAGGACCAGGCAATAGTCCACAACAGTGGAAAACTGAAGAGTGTAGGATGGACTGAGACTATTTTTTTGGTTCTTTCTGACATGCAGGTTTCCTCACGATGTTATCTGGAGCTGTGTTAAGTCCCAACATATTTATAAAAATAAGGGTAGTTGCAAATAAAATTTGAATAAATTTTAATAAAAACTCTCGAAGGAAGCCTGATGTTGATGTATTTTCTAGCAAATTGTACAAATATGAGAGTGTATATAATACATAATAGTAATGTAAGTACTCTGAATTTATTGTTATATACAAGAAAGATTTGCTTTTAAAGTTTTAGTTATTAACTTTGTCATTTGTGTAAGTATATTTACTCTAGTTGGTAAGCCTTATATCCTCCCCAAACGTGCGTTCACTTTGTCGTAGTCAGTAGCAGCTCCATGCGCGTTTCTCGCAAGGAGGCCCACTTCAGTGGGCGGTTCAGGGAGGGCCCACTTCGGTGGGCGAAGTATCTTGCGGGATGCTCCTGGTACTTCTCTGGATAGTGATGAGTGCTTGGGTTTTAGTTGGTAGTACTTGCTTGCCGATGAGTACCACATAACTGTCTGTTTTCTACAAGTGGTATGGCGTCAATGAATTTCCCAAGGATAAGAAAAAAGAAATAAAGCCTTATTTAATGGATGAATAAAACAAATTTTTAAATTATTTTCATACATTTATTAAGCTAGGTCCGGAGCCCACAGCTTGAATGTCCTGTCGAAGGAACTTGTCACTATATACTTGTTATCCATCGAGATATCTGCACTCATTACCTGAAAAAT
Organism: Boloria euphrosyne; assembly: GCA_951802675.2. Lineage (NCBI taxonomy): Eukaryota > Metazoa > Arthropoda > Insecta > Lepidoptera > Nymphalidae > Boloria > Boloria euphrosyne. The sequence continues at coordinate 1,077,316 of OX637895.1, forward strand.
AAATATCTATATAAAAATCTCGTGTCACAGTGTTTGTTATCGAACTCCTCAGAAACAGCTTGACCAATTTTTATGAATTTTTTTGTGTATAATTGGTAGCTCTGAGAATCATAGGCTAATTTTTATTCTCCTAAGTCAGGGGTCTCAGTATATATTTATTCATATGTAAGCCGTGTTTTTTCACAACAAATTAGAATCTTATTTCTATTATTATTATTATCTAATTATTAATAATGTATATACATATATGGTATTATTAGATAATCACTTATTATTTAAGTAAAAAATTAAAACAAACATTTATTTACATTATTCGATGGCTCGTTTAGCTCAGTTGGTAGTGACCCTACTCCCTGCGCCAGCGGTCGCGGGTTCGAGTCCCGCTGGGGGCATTCATTTGCTAATCACGAATGTTTGTACTCCAGTCATGGGTGTTTATATTTATAATATGTATGTATTTAAAATGTATATGTGTAGTATATCAACTATCTGGTATCCGCAACACAAGCACGTTACGTAGCTTACTGCGGTACTAGATGGCGCTGTTGTAATAATGTCCCAACAACATATATTATAAATCTTACAACACTAACGTGTACTTTAATATGATTTTTTGAATATTTTTTATTTATAAAATAAATATTATTTGCGTATGGAACTAAAGAGCCGCAGCTTCACATCCAAAGAGCCGCATGTGGCTCGCGAGCCACAGGTTGTGAATGAGTAATTAATATTTTTCTTATGAATAAATAGATTAGTTTTTTTATCAAAAAAAATATTTATGCTAGTACTATTTTTATACTGGCAAGAAAAAATTGGTGGCTCTTTAAAAACTTTGAAATTTTGTAAATTGTAATTTTTGACTCTTCCGACTCAAAAGGTTGCCGACCCCTGTACTAGACCATCATACCTTATTGTCATGTCCGGAGAGTGTCCGGAGCGGATGCCAGGCGGGGTTAGACCATAGCTTGGCGCTTTTATCGTATGACGATGTTAGGAGGAAATGCCCGTGACTCTTTTGGTACCTTACATCTGAAAATTGACCAAATTAAACACTATTTTTAGTACTTGTCTTAAAATTAATACAGATATTTCATTTTCTAAATATCTGTAATAAAATCTATATAGATATTTAAAATGTCAAATATCTGTGTCTAAATATCTATATAATACAATTAATTTGTATTTTTGGGACGATATGGATAAATTTGAGAAGTTTAAACCTTAGTCTGTCCCATAACCATGATTGCTATAAAGCATTTGAATCGTTGGAAACCAAAAATCCACAAAATAACTCCGTCAAGATAGTTGTTTTTATAAATATAGATAATAATAACTCATTATATATAATAAAAAAAGAAATAGGACTTCGCAAAAAAAAAAAACAAAAAGAAACATTAGGACGAACCCGAGCGAAGCAAGGGTGGGATCACTAGTTTAAAACGAAGTCACGATAAAATCTAATAATTATATTATCATGCAAAATGTTTTGTTTCGTTTGTTGACTCACCACTCAACAAGTGCGTATGCGCAGGTATAGTGTATATCGACGCTCGCTTTCGGAGATCCCATATTTTTGTCTGTGAAATAAAAAAAATGTCACCATTATTACATATAAAAATATTTATATGTAATATGTTATTGTTTATAGTCCATTTTATTAATAATAATATCTTATGTATTACTTTAAAAATTTAAAGTTCCTTAGTACTTTTAGTAAATAATCATTTTTTATACTTTTTTTTAATCTGCAAAAAAAATTTATTACTAAACATCTTCTGGAATTCTGTTGTAAAACTAAATAACAATTGTCACTCTGGTAACATCCTTATCACTAGTAACATCAGTAACATTCGCCACTTAGGTAACTTCGGTAACATTAGCCACAATGGTAACATCGGTAGCATTAACCACAATGGTAACATCAATAACATTAACCACCATTGTAATACTGCTCACCTGGTGGTCCCCACCAGCGGTGGCAAGGTGATGCCCAGCAGGTGCGCAGTCCACGCCGAGCACGGCGCCGAGGTGGCCCTCTAGGAACATTACGCAGCGTCCCGTGCGGAGATCCCACACGCGACCGAACGCGTCCATACCTCTGTGGGACATATGTTATTATTAATTGATACTTTAAACATGTCATCAGCCCTTTTTAACGTCCCACTGCTGGGGGTGGGCCTCCCTCAGTACGAAGGAAATCAGGCCATAGTCCACCGCGCTGGCCTAGTGCGGGTTGGCGGACTGAGCATGTCTTACGAAAACTTGCTAGATTTCCTCAGACATGCAGGTTTCCTCACGATGTTTTCCTTCACCGTAAGACAAGTGGTAATCATGATAGAAATGATTCGCACATGAAAATATCAGAGGTGCGAAACCCGGATTTAAACCCGCATCACTCGGTTATACAAGCGAGCGCATTACCACTGGGCTACCACTGCCTTTTACTCTAGACATATATTACTTTAAATATATACATAATATTATATGCTAGCGACTCCCCCTTGGTTCGAACTGGGCTCGTCCTAGCTTCGTACTGGGCTCGTTCCAAGAAAAGTTTTGACGGTTAGTTTAGATTTCTTAGAAATTAGATAATTTTTCTCCAGTAAAGTATATGTTGACCAGGATAAAGCTATCACCACATTAAATTTCATCTATATCTGTGAAGTGCTTTTATCGTGATGAGGTCACAAACAGACAGACCAACAAAAATTCTAAAAACTATACTGTATCGTTAATAATTACTATTTCAATTAGAATTTCCAAAATATTTACAGTACAGATTCGATTATGTTAGACTTTTATTATACTTCACGAGACTTCACAGCACATCACCACACAAATTACCCCCCAGCGGGACTCGAACCGCCACTACATCAGTCATATTGGCAAGGGGAGGCCTCAGCGGGACTCAAACCGCCACTACATAAGTCATATTGGCAAGGGGAGGCCTCAGCGGGACTCGAACCGTCACTACATCAGTCATATTGGCAAGGGGATGCCTCAGCGGGACTCAAACCGCCACTACATAAGTCATATTGGCAAGGGGAGGCCTCAGCGGGACTCAAACCGCCACTACATAAGTCATATTGGCAAGGGGAGGCCTCAGCGGGACTCAAACCGACTCGGACCAGTCAGGGGGCCACCACCATGAGTAAAAAGAACACCCCTCACCCAGTAACCGCGAGGGATCCGTCGCACTGGAAGGCGATGCTGTACACCGGCTTCGCGTGCCCCTCCTGATGCAGGACTTCGGTTTCTACACATCATAAAGAAAAGGTTAAAAATACATATAAACAAAATAGAAGTGTCTGTTTGTAATTTCAAATTACCAGCTTTTCACTAAATGCATATGAAAGTATATACGGTACTTACATCAAAAAATCAATTTTGTAGTGGACTGAATTGTGAATCTACACCATTCTCGAAGCCACTCGAACACACGCAAAACATTTCATCAAAATCGGTCCAGCCGTTTAGGAGGAGTTTAATTACGTTAAATAAATAAATAATGAAATAAATATATTGGGACATTATTACAACAGCGCCATCTAGTTCCGTGGTAAGTTACGAGGCTTGTGTTACGAATATCAGATAGTTGATATACTACACATATAAATTTTAAATACATACATATTATAAATATTAACATCCATGACGAGTTCGTGCTCAACAAATATATGCTCCCAGCGGGACTCGAACCCGCGACCGCTGGCGCAGAAAGTAGGGTCACTACCAACTGAGCCAAACGAGTCGTCAAATTTTACATACACACGCACAGAAGGTTTTTATATATAAAGATATACTCACGTGTCTCCAGATCCCACAGCCGCCAGGAGTGGTCGAAGACGGTGGCGGCGAGGAACCTGCCCGAGGGGTGGAAGCCCACGCGCGCCACCCGCGCCGGCGCGTGCCCCGGCAGCGACGCCAGGGGGGACTCGCTGCCACATGGAATAAGTGCACTTGTCAGAAGTGAAACTTGTTTGTTTATACATTTAACTCACTGTTTACACACTGTATACTAATGATATCGTAATCATATTGCAAACATTGAAATCAATTATTAGTGACCCTACTTAGAGATGGTTCTCGGCTGATGCGTCAAATTGAACAAATTTGAATCAATCTACATTTTGGACCAATTTTCCAACGAAAGTCTTCAAAATACTACATATTTTAAAACAAAGTCCTCCGCCGTGTCTGTCTGTTGGCTATAAACTCAACAATAACTACTGCACCGGTTATATTATAGGCTTATTACGTATCTAGCAATCCACCCGCGATAGCGAAAATTGAACAATAACTGCTGTCCAATCGCTAAATCGTATTTAACTTATTAAATTCATTCGTAGTTTTTCATAAATTCATTTGTTTTTGCATTCATTGATTTCTTAATTGTTTGTATATTGTATTAAAGGTCTTGTAAACATAAGAAAGCAAACATTTTATTAATTTAAGAATTAGATTAAGCATTCTATTTGCATCCACTTCATTTTAAAATCAAAAAGAGCTATTATGTGTTTTCTATAACACACAGCGTTACTATGAAGAAAGCTGTTGTGTGAATCTGCCTTTAATTAAATATCTATGGTCAACTTGCCAAATTCTCTATGGTTTTATACCCGTCTCCTACTTTCACCAGCGGGCTTCATCTTCTGTCTCAGATAGGAAGCATGTCATAAAGTTTTCACTTCATAGCGTTTGTGAATTTTGCCGGTTAAACATCGCAAAATTTTTCAAAGTTAAAGTTATTAGAAAGTACTCTTGAAAGACATTAAAATATTGTGTTAGATTATCACACAGCGTAAAATACGTAAACGTATTTTAGTTTTTATTGTAAAGCAGTGATTAATAATAGTGATGAATCCGGAATCGACTGAAGCGGTAAGTTTTGGAGGTGAACAAAGTTCGAGAGTTGATGCTTTGGATGGAAATCAGCTTTCGAACAAGATGAGTTCTAGTGATTCGTCGTCATCTTCATCCTCGGAGGATGAGGAAGGCACAGCCTCACATCCGCCTAACAAAAGGCGAAAGTTGTCTAGTACGAGGGTGCGTTTTTAAGTTCGCGGAATGAGAGGGTTGGAGGGGGGTGATTAGGCTCATTAGGATGGTAACGAGTTTAGTGACTCATAATTAGTATAAATACGAGATTTCATTGTTATTAGACTATTAGTCTTTGAGCTATCGCCAACCAAGCAACATAATCAGGAGTGAAAAGTGAAATATGGAAAAAATCTAATATCGTGCCGTTATAAAGTTCCTTACCAAGCAAGGAAAATCAGTTGCGACCATAATGGATGAGATGTCATCGGTTTACAGTGACTCTTGTCCAAGAAAAACCATGGTGTACAAGTGGCACAGTTTGTTTAAAAAAGGAAGGGAATCCCTTGAAGACGACCCGAGGCCGGGCAGGAGCATCGAGGTGACCACGCCAGAACTTATCCAAAAGGTCGAAAAACTTGTACTCGACGATGCTCGACTAAAGAAGAAACAACTCGCAGAAATGGTTAGAGTATCCGATACAACCATTTTTAAAATCCTGCACAATCATCTTGGCATGACTAAGGTCAGCGCAAAATGGGTACCGAGAATGTTTACGCCGCCGCAAAAACAACAACGCGTAGAGTGTTCACGTGCATTTTTGGACCTCTGCAATGAAGACAAGGATGGTGTATTGAGTCGAATTGTTACTGGAGACGAAACTTGGGTTCATCATTATGAACCTGAGTCGAAACAAGACTATGCAGTGGCATAAAAAGGGCACAGCACCCCCCAAGAAGTTTAAGGTGTCACAGTCAGCTGGGAAACTCATGGCAACGGTCTTTTGGGACTCAGAAGGAATATTATTGATCGATTATAAAGATAAAGGTGTTTCTATAACCGGAGAATACTACGCTTCAATATTAGAGCGACTAAAAGAAGCCATTAAACAGAAAAGACGGGGAAAATTGACGAAAGGTGTGCTGCTTTTGCACGACAATGCGCCCGTCCACAAGAGCCGTGTTGCGTTGGCTGCCCTGCTTTTTTATGAGGGTATAAATAAATTAATTGTAAGATCTGAAAAATGTGTCCGTCTTGCAGGTGAATATATTGAAAAGGAAAAATAATTTAGTTTTTTTATTTCAACCCCTTACCCTTCATTCCGCGAACATAAAAACGCTCCCTCGTAAGTATAAACATGTTCAGACATGTTCAGACCCGCGAATAGATACACTTATTCAACAAGTAGGATATATGTCTGAATATCTTACGAACTTACCACAGTTACCATGTAATACTGATCAATTATTTTATCAACAACAAAATAATATTACTCCATCTACATCTCAGTTTTTATCAAATCCACTAACTTCTTGTAAGCTTTCTTTGGGTAGTTTGGGTACTGAGTATGATGAAAGGACAATAATTCCTTCAGCAGACAAGGATCGCTTACAGGAGTTAAATAATCTACAAAAATTTGATACACCTGCTTGGAAAGGCATCCGTTATAAAAAAGCTTCACAGTCTTGTATCGCTACCCCAGGTTTTATAGGGCTCAAACTTAATGATGAGCTATGTCATTTCGATAAAAATAAGGATTATCTTGCTTCTACTGAGCAATTATTAGCCGCATTATCCAACAACATTTTAGAACAAAGACAGTTGTTAAAGTTGCTACAAGAATTACTTGACTGGGCAGGTGCTAATCCTAGCAATATTAATTCTAACATATTGTTTGATAAAATTACTAGTATATTCGGCCCAGGTTCTCTATCTTATAAAAATTCTGAAACCACTATGCAGATCATCTGTGGTAAAAGGGCAGAATGCATTGAAGTGAGACGGGACCGTATTTTAAAGGAGATCACTAATCCAAATTTAAGAAATACACTTAAGAATATTCCTCCAAGTCAGGAACACCTGCTTAGCCGTGAAGCCTTGCAGCCTGTTATAGCTTCTTTAGGTGGATCTCAGATGTGGCTCAACACTCCTTCTTATGTTAGGGAGAAAAAGATCTCAGGCACACCACAATATCAAAACAAAAGACCTTTTAAATCAAATAATTCAAAGAATACAAATTACCTTCACAAAAGAAACAAAATCCTAAATTTAAAACTAATCAGCCCTTTCGTAGAAATTACACAAAACACAACAATACACCTACCAGTGGTAAACAGAGTTGACTGTCAGATCAAGGATTTCAAAGGAGATTGTCTGAGAAATTATGTTCATATGTGGCAGCAGCTCGGAGCCAGCAGTTACATAATAAAATTAATAACGGGTTGTCGGATCCCATTCTCAAAGAAACCTCCTTTACAATATCCAGACAACAGTGTATTAAAGAGGTTTGCCACCAAGGAGACAAAGGACATGACGGACATGATCCTTCAATTAAAACAGAAACACATATTAGAGGCACCTCCAGACAGGAATCCAGGATTCCTCTGTCGAATGTTTCTTGTAAAAAAGTCAGATGGGGGAATGCGACCCATCTTCGACGTCATAGGACTCAATTCTCATGTAGCAGTGAAACATTTTCAACTAATTTCACAGATAGATGTAGTAGAATTCTTACAGACAAACGATTGGCTAGTTAAGATAGACATTCATCAGGCCTATTTTCACTTGCCAATTGCAGAGGCGCACAGGAGGTTCCTAAGGGTGATGTACAAAGACGAACTTCTTCAATTGACCGCCTTACCATTCGGTCTGTCATCGGCCCCAAAGATGTTTGCCACAGTCTCAAATTGGATTGCGGAGATCCTTCGAGCAAAGGGGTGCCACATAGTAGTTTATCTGGACGATTATCTCTTGGTCAATCAAGACCGTATAGTACTTGTATCACAGGTTGCGGAAACCTTGAAAACATTAGAAGCCCTAGGATGGTATGTAAACTATCAGAAGTCGGTTCTGGAACCCTCTCAGGAGGTGGAATACCTAGGCTTCTTATGGAACACCAGACAAAACAAGGTGAGACTTCCATGCAAGAAGGCAACAAAAATAAAAATGTTTCTTTCCAAAATTTTGAACAGAGGAAGCTGTTCTCTGAAAGATGCTCAGAGTTTATTAGGTTTGCTCAACTTTGCAAATTATGCAGTGCCCAAGGGCCGTCTACACTGTCGAAGGATGCAATTGTTTCTAAAAAAATTCAGACAGAACCGATTAAGAGAAAGCAAGAGCCTACCCTTACCTGTTCAATTGGATCTGAATTGGTGGTTGGAAAACGTGACCAACAGTTCAGTTCCAATAATAAAAAAGAGCGTCACTCATTATCTGACCTCAGATGCAGCGGATGCAGGCTGGGGAGCAGAGTTAAACAACATTTACATTTCAGGGAAGTGGGCTCCACATCAACGACTTTGGCATTCCAACATAAAGGAAATGTATGCTGTATTTGCAAGCATAAACAGTCAGCGAATGACGTTAATAGGTGCACATATTCTAATACAGTCCGACAATCGGACTGTTGTTGCATACCTCAGAAACAGGGGGGGGGGGCACGATCTCTTGCACTTCTGAAATTGACAACCAAGCTTCTAAAACTCACGGACAGACTACAGATTATGCTATCAGCCACCTACCTCCCGGGGAGGTTAAACGGAATCGCGGATCGCTTATCAAGGGGCCGCAAAGTACCAGAGTGGCACCTATTACCCCAGGCAACGGAAGCTATATTCAAAATTTGGGGCGTCCCAGACGTAGATTTGTTCACGTCAAGAGAGTCGGCGGTGGTAGCAAAGTACGTCACATTGGATTCCAAAGATGGTTCCGCAATTTTTTGCGACGCCTTCAGTCGTCAATGGGATTACCAACTGGGCTGGGCATTTCCCCCACCCAGCTTAATTCCCAGAGTGCTAGCTCACTTAAACAAGTCGAAGGGAATATACATCCTAATAGCACCACAGTGGAACAAGTGCTTCTGGCTCCCCGACCTGCGGTCGAGAGCGATAGCAGAGCCAATTCCCATAAAGAACCTGCGGAAGGTCCTGATACATCTGACTACAGGCAACTGTCCTCCACAGGTGGACAACTTGTCTCTCATGGCTTGGAAAATTGGGGGTGGGCTGACCAGGTCACATACTGGACCGAAGAGGAGCAGAGCTTATTAAAAAGTAGCTGGCGAACATCTACTTTAACAACTTATAATGCTTATAGTGGTTGTCCTGGTGTTATAAAAATAATGTTAATCCAAAAGTACCTGAGGGTCATCAAGTTGCACGATTTTTGGCAAAATTATTCTTAGTCGATAAGCTAGCTTATAGGACCATAATTTTACATAAATCTGCTGTTTCTACATACTGTGCAACATCAGGAGTAGAACTTTCAAAGAATTTTTTAATTAATCAGGTTTTAAAAGCCATTGCTTTAGCTAAACCTGAATTAAAGAAATTACCAATATGGGACACTAAAATATTATATGACTGGTTGTTATATATACTAAAAATTCTGATTCATTATTCGATATATCTAGGCGAACAGCCTTGATACTTCTACTTGCCTCAGGTCGTAGGATTCATGACCTAACTCTCTTAGATAACAGTCCTGAAAATCTTATTTTTAAAGATAATGAGGTAATTCTGTGGCCTAGATTTGGGTCAAAGACGGATAACCAGAAACACAGACAATCTGGTTGGTTGCTGCGGAGGCATCCAGATCCTCGGGTCTGCCCAGTCAGGCACATCAAGGATCTTGTAGTTTATTCACAAAATAGAAGACACTCAAATAAGGACATCACAAGTTTATTCATTCCCATGTCAGGAATATTGAAGCCAGCCTCAAGGACTGTAATTGCAGGATGGATACGTAGTATTTTCAGAGATACTAATATTGATGCTCCACCGGGTAGTATCTGATCAGCTGTTGCCTCAAGAAGCTGGTTTTTTTTTTATGGGACAAAGGGGGCAAACGGGCAGGAGGCTCACCTGATGGTAAGTGATGGTAACACCACAGGGCTTGCAGATGCGTTGCCGGCCTTTCAGGAAAGGGAGGGAGGGAGGAGGGAGAAGGACGGGAGTAGGGATGGGGAGTGGGCCTCCCGGACTCTCACTTACCGGTCGAAACGCGACAGCATAGCTGCCACTTCACGCCGGTCTCCTGTGAGAGAGTGGTACTATACGGGGCGTGCCGGCCCATTCGGCTGCTACCCGAAGGTAACAAGCATGGCACTACCACTTGAAAAAGTGGTAGTGCCATGGTTATGGCCATATGCCATGGTTAGAATAGATCATAAATGTAAATGTAGATCATGCGTTAAACGTTTAACGCAACTTTGGGGTGTTAAGTCTCGGAAATCTAAAGCTTTAGATTAGTATAAAATAAACGAGTACCAGTACAAGTAACAGGCACTCAAAGACGGGGAAGAGTCAGCGCCACCACCCCTCAGACGGTCAAGATGCGCAGGTCGGGGGTCTCGCCCACCGCAAGTCGTCGTTATGTGTAGCAGAAGTATTACAATATACAGCCTAACTTATGACGTGGCTGCTCATGCTGGTTGAAGTGAGGAATTGTTTTTGAAGTGAAATTACAATATCATTAGTATTTATACGGTGTGTAAACAGTGAGTTACATTTATAAATAAACAAGTTTCACTTCTGACATGTGCACTTTGTACGCACGCACTTTTTTTTTTTGTAGCGGGCTTGAACCATGAGCGCGCGGGCGAAGCCGCGGGTACTGCTAATATATTGTAAGTTTTTAGTTTTAAACTTTAGGTCAAGTCAGAGTAAAATGCGTTAAATAATTACCATCTGTAATACAAATATTACCTCACAAAGTTCCACAGATGGACAGACCCGTCGTAAGCACAAGACGCCATTTTCACTGTTTTATCCGAATCCTCTGCTATATCCATCTCTTCTGTCTTCTTTTTTTCTTCTTCCTTCTCTTTCTCGTTCTCTATCTAGAAAACATAATTGAATGAGAATCACTAAAGATCAAAATTTATCAACTTTTAATATTAACCGAATGCCAATAAAAGAGGTTATTATCAAGTCAATTAATCATTTTTATTTTATGCTATAACTTCTTTCACTTTTCTTTTATTTTTTTAATTAAATATATTAATTATATGTATATACAAATTAATTAAATTTGGACTGAAAAGCTAAAACAAATTCAAAATAATTATGAAAAACATTCCACCTTGAAGCCCTGGTTTTTTTTAAATATTTAAATTTCGATGGGGTATTACATAAATTTTTGAAAAGTGTCTCAATAATTAGATTCTGTCGTGATAATACACCAAATTTTTATTCAATCGATGAGTGTTATAAAAATGCATTTAAATTTTTACATTTTCAAATTTCGCGCCTCATTGGTCGAAAACGCTGAACGCAGTGGACGCCATTATTACTCTGTGTGTCAGTACGTCAATGGGTTTTGTAAACAAATGCGCTGATAATTTGTATGAAATTGATAATTGTTTATAGTTTAAAAATGAGGTATTATTCTACTTATCGTGCTGTTCCTAAATGCAACAATACTAGTGTAAAAACACCGAACAAATTATTTATTTTTTGTGTACACGGCGGTATGACGTAATAAAGTGGCGTCTGATATTTAGTGGTGTTTAAAAACAGATTAAAAAAACTGAAAACTTTGAATTTAATTTTAAAATGTATTATGTTATTTTATGAACTAAAACCAACAATTTTCGAATGCTTTTTGCCTCAGCTATCTTAATAATATATTTTTAAATTATTTTTCATAAGTAAAATACCCTATTGTCTTGTGCTAGAAAGCGTCTAAAGAATAGTCCAACAGTGTTACATCACAAGCGGATCAATAGTTTAGAAATAAATAGAAGTCAAACATACAAACTTTAAATAAAAAAAAAATTGCCTCAACCGGGAACCACCCCACGTACCTTTCGACTGAAGTGGTGCGGCAACACCGCCTGGGGGTGGAACACCGCCGCACTCACGTTGCATGTGTGTCCTTTTAACACTTGCAACTGCGTACAGTTTGGCACTGACCATACTTTGACCAGCCCTGACCTGGAAGATAAAAAATATAATTGTCGACACGTTTGGCCCTAGTTAGTAGTGACCCTACTTTCTGCGCCAGCGGTCGCGGGTTCGAGTCCCGCTGGGATCATTCATTTGTTGAGCACGATTGTTTGTACTACAGTTATGGGTGTTTATATTTATAATATGTATATATTTAAAATTTATATGTGTAGTATATCAACTATCTGGTGTCCGTAACACAAGCCTCGTAGCTTACCACGGAACTAGATGGCGCTGTTGTAGTAATGTCCTAACATATTTATATGTCGAGCCATTGAAGCCCAGCGGTAACGCGTCGCTTGTATAACCGAATGGTGCGAGTTCAAAACCGGGTCTCGCACCTCTGATATTTTCATGTGCGAATCATTTCTATCCTGATTACCACTTGTCTTACGGTGAAGGAAAACATCGTGAGGAAACCTGCATGTCTGAGAGAACCTAGCAAGTGTTCGTAAGACATGCTCAGTCCGCCAACACGCACTAGGCCAGCGCGGTGGTCTATGGCCTGATCCCCCTCGTATTGAAGGTTAAAAAGGATTGAGTACAATTAAACGTAGCATGAAACCTTAAAGCATTTTTAAAGTTTCATATCTCAAAAAATTTTAATTTGTTTGTACCGGCTATTCTCCAAAACGGCTGGACTAATTTTGACGAGACTTTCACTGATATTATAAGGAGTAACTTAGGCTACTTATTTTAAAAAAAAGAACTTCATTTTAAAAAAAGAATTAGGATTCCACTTTAAAATAATTAATAACTCAACTTAACTCTTACCAGCTGGAAGTGATCAACATCTGGCTGTCAGAACTGAACCTGCAGAAACTTACGGGCCTGGTGTCGCCAATCTGTAATTAAAAAAAAACTAGTTTTGCAAAATAATCACTATTTAAAGAAACAAATATATTGGGTTGTTACAACAGCGCCATCTAGTTCCGTGGTAAGCTACGAGGCTTGTGTTACGGATACCAGATATACACATATAGATTTTAAATACACACATTATAAATATAAACACCCATGACTGGAGTACAAACATTCGTGCTCTACAAATGAATGCTCCCAGCGGGACTCGAACCCGCGACCGCTGGCGCAGAAAGTAGGGGTCACTACCAACTGAGCCAAACGTGTCGTCATAATTCATAACGTCAAATAAATAACAATAATCATTTATGTATTCAGCCCTATTAACGTCCCACTGCTGGGGGTGGGCCTCCCTCAGTACGAGGGGGATCAGGCCATAGTCCACCGCGCTGGCCTACTGCGTGTTGGCGGACTGAGCATGTCTTACGAAAACTTGCTAAGTTTTCTCAGACATGCAGGTTTCCTCACGATGTTTTCCTTCACCGTAAGACAAGTGGTAATCATGTTAGGAGTAAACTGGGCTACTATTGTTTTTTAGTACAATTTGCCATCATTTATCAAAACTTGGCAGTAGTTGGCCAACCTGGCTGCAGTATATCGACATGGCGGAGGCCTTCCTCTGGGACTCCTGCTTGGCGGCGGCCCTCACGCTGCCGGCCAGCTGAAGCTCCTCGCGGGCTTTGGTTAGTCTGAGATAGGAGAAAATGTTGATTTATACAAACTAGACACTGTACTTTTCTCCGCATGAGTTTGAAGAGTGAAAATGAAACATGGAGGGTCCATATCTGAATGAAGAGTCGCAGTTCCACGACTCCTCAACGGCAGGTCTGCCGAAGCAGACTTAAGTATGGACAATCTTTATATATATAATTCTTCTGTGAGTGTGTATGTCACTAAACTTCTTTCAAACGACTGGACCGATTTTGATGAAATTTTTGTGTGTGTTCAAGGGGATCTGGGAATGGTTCAGGTTCACAATTTTGTCCGCTGGACAATGTTTTTTTGATTAATTTTTAATTTATTAGTAGTTGTTGATTTTGGAATGTTTTACATTGGATCCGACAGACGGCGCTACCATCGCAGTGTCAAATTTTAAACAATACTAGCGACTCACTCTCGCTTCGCTCGGGTTCGCCCTAGATTCAGCGCGAGCGAAGCCGCGGGTTCCGCTAGTTATTATTATAAATCTATAAAGCAAATTGTCTACAAAATGCCTAAGCCATTTTCAATAATGAATTAACTATTATGAATATACTTGTATGTAAATTTAATTTATAGATATAATAAAATTCTAACCGAATTGAATCTGTACATTGAATAGTTTTTGTTAAAACTTATTAAAGCAGGCATTATTATTGATACAGAGGCTGGATCTATAGTTTTTAGCATTTAAAAAAAATTGCCAGATTTTGATGAGCGGCCCCTATAAAATACGTTCGCATACAAGGGGAGGGGAGGGGTCTGGCTGAGTGTGACAAGATGTGACAAGGGGGGACGGGGGGTATACGGCAACGTGACGTTCGCGGGACGGTTCGCCGTTTATTATTTTTTGACATGAGTAGTTCTGTTATGCATAATAGGAGATGAAAACGATGGTACGGAAGATGCAGAATGGTTAGATGACGATGAAGTGGACGGTAGTTTTGAAGATGAAGAAGAAGGTGGTGCAATACCGATTGTAGATATTTCAGCCCATTTAGAGAATCCTTGTACTTCTGAATAATAGAAATATTATTTATTATTTATATGTTCGTTATGAAAGATATTTATTAATTTATTTAAATTTTATTATAATAACTAAATAAATATTTTTAATTTTCAGAATTTGTTACATTTATCATTTAGAATTTATCATACCCAGCAGGGGGGGGTCTTAGTTTTTGTGACGAAATATTTCTAGGGGGGTCACAGAAAGCGTGACACAGCGTGACAATAGGGGGGAGGGGGTCAAAAAAAGCTGATTTCAGTGTGACGTATTTTATGAACCGCCCCTGAAATTTGGTATAATGATAGCTGGTTACCCGGGTCAGGATATAGGATACTTTTTACTTTAGGAAAATATCTCTTGAGAAATCTACACTAATAGTAAAAGCTGTCCAACAGTACTTGAATAAAATCTAAGAATTCGGCTTCCGATCTCTAGTATGCAAGCGGAGCAACGGGAAATATTAGTATGTAATCAAATAACTCCCATGAAGAGATCCACTAATCTATTAAAGTTGTAATTTTTGTCAGTTGTTTGGGCCATTTTTGCCGTTCCTACCGATCGGCGGAATGCTTCTGACGTACGAGTGAATGCACGACCCTTGTTGTTGTCTATACTCGTGCGCATCAACCGCGCCCTCACTCTCGGCCATTAGATCGCGACGTGGACGGACGTAATCTACTTTTATAATAACCGCTAAGGTGTGGCCATAAGTTCGCGTGTGGCCTTAGTACGGCCGCTGAATTATTTTTACCGCTGTAGCAGTGCTTTAGCACTGGTGCACCCGACCATTGGGAATCCCAGGCGCCTGGAACGCGCGGGAGAAGAAGACACACAGGTGAGTGCTTTTCTCTTTTGCGTTAGGGTATTCATGCCGACGGAGGATCGGGGAAAGTGGCCTTTATTTGAACTGCGTACCGAGGGCACGTGAACCACCCTTACCTTCCTTGAAACTGCCTTCGAGGGCGGTGTTCGCATTGGCGCATACATCAGTTAATTTTCTTTTTTTGTTCCCAACATTTCAATCAGTTTCAGTCTAACCATTGAAATAGAAACGAAACAACTTTTTTAAAAATGAACTAAAATAGATTTAGCGCGAGCGAAGCCGCGGGTTCCGCTAGTAAATGTATACAAAAACTTGACAAATTATATACTTAAACCTTCCTCGAGAATCACTCTATCCCTTGGAAACAGCATGTATATCGATACAGTAGTTTCTGAGTTTATCGCGAACAGACAGACAGACCGACAGACGGAGGTATTTTGTATATAATATGTAGTGAATCAATGTACCGTTGCTTGGCCCTCGGCAGAGAGTATCTGGCTATCCATATCCTGGCATCCCTCAGTTCTGGAGGCCCCTCGTGGTACCAGGTCCCCTCACGCCCCCTGTCCCTCTCTATACGAGCTTCTTCCTCTTCTAACTTCTTGTGGATAGCGTCTTCACCTAGACTGAAAAGTACATTATATGGTATTAGTATCCAGGTTTTAAAGTCCCGCTGCATGGGGGTAGTCCAGCAGAGGGACTTTCAATGCAAAGTGAAGTTCCTCAAAAGTATTTTACAATTAAGTACTAGGTTCTTTTGGACAAACTGACTTTCCTACACTGTAAAATAAGTAGTAATTTAAGAAAAAGAGTGTATGAAGATGATGTCTCAATATTCTAATTTCGAGAAAACAGTCAAAATTCGGAAATGTGACATATCACCTTCATGCATTCACTTCTTCAAATATTAATAATAAAATGCTGATTCTTACTAGCTGAGCAAATCCCTCAATCTCACTCTCCTCTCCGCTGGTCCTTCTCCAAACAAACATACTGGCTCACCGAGCTGTCTTAGACTTCTTCTGACCTGAAAGGTATAGAGTATTAACAACACTAAGTAACTGATGATAAAACTTAAGTCCTAAGATATATCTTTGGATTTATAAATGTTCTCTGACCGATTGCGGCCAATCTCATTGAGACTAGCCAACTATGTAGGAGATATTATAGTGTACGTGCAGACACAAGTGCATCCTCTGTTCCTATCACTCTCATACTCCGGTGGAACGATAGGAGACACCACCAGTGAGAGTTAAGGCGCAGGACCGACGCGACCCGTGCACTGCCTCGGCATGGGGGTGACACACCACCAACTTCCCAACTCCGGGCTGTTACTTAAGCTTACTAAACAGAAAAACTCAACAATTAAATTTGGCCTGACCCAGGACTCCAATCTATAATACTCTATCAGTGGATAGACTACACTACACCACCAAGGCAGTTTAGATTTAGATAATCTTTTATTAGAGTACATCTGAAGTAAGTTTTTGCAAAAATGAAAAATCATGGAAATCTAAATGTTTAACATTATTTTGGTGCTATAAAGCTGATAATCATGGAGCCAAGAGACCAGGTTTGTTTTGATGAGTCCACTTTTAGTAGGTCAATATTATTTGAAACTCAATTATTAACAACAATCAAAGTACAAGTAACTTTGATTGTTGTTAATAATAGAGTTTCAAAAGTTTTTGTAAAAAGTTATAAAAGACTTTTAGGGTTGGTTCAGGTTTTCTTAAGGTTTCTGCCACAATACAAGTGATATTTATTAAAATTTGATTAAAATATTAATTAATTTCTAATTGTTACCTCATCATCATCTGTAGATACATTCAACTGTCTTGCTTTACGGCGTCTTTCGAATTCTTCTAGCAGAGCCTTTTTATCTCTTGACATTTCTTCTTCCAGCTCCATGTATTCTAGAGTAGAGATTTAAATATGCTTATGAGATAAGTAATGCAGAGGTTTTATCATTCTATTAATTGCAAAGACTATTTTCAATTTTATGAAAATAATAACTGCAAAGATAGAAATCGTTTTAACTTATTTTACATAAAAATAGTAGTGCAATATATTGAGAGTGTAAGAGCATTATAAACCCTTTTGAAAGAATCTATTGTTAACATTATTACTGTTATTTTATTAAATAAATCCAATAAAATTAAAGTTTCTAGCAAAATATTGTTGTATTAAAATAAATAAAATTTCCAAAATTAAAGTAGCCTATGTTACTCCTTATAACATTATCTATCTGCGAGTGAAAGTCCCGACAAAATAGGTCCAGCCGTTTCAGAGATCAGCGGGGACAAACAAACAGACAGAAAGACAAACATTTTAAAAATTGATTTTTGATGTAAGTACCGTATATACTTTCATATGCATTTAGTGAAAAGCTGGTAATTTTGAAATTAAAAACAGACACTACAATTTTATTTATATTGATATATTTTTGTTTACCATTTGAAATCTGTATGTCACCAAGTTCTGTGCCATTATCCTCGACCCCTTCTTTGGCTGCAGCCGCCAGGGCAGCGAGTCTGGCCTTTTCTTGTTCTTCCAGAGATCCATAATGTAGTTTTGGTTTCTTCGCTGCTATAACTTCTTCATCATCAGACATTTTGAGGTTAGGACCTTAAAATCGCTGGATAATGTTTCTATTTATGCTTAATTACGAAATATTTTAAAATTTTGTAATGCAGAGATGCTCAGCTTGCTACTGAGAAGCCTAGTAATACATTTTTATAGAAATTTTAATACAATCTTCTTTTGAATAGGTAAAGCGTCCGCGTAAAAATTTGAAGCAAAACAAATGTGTTGCTACTTGCTAGCACTAGTTTTCCCTAAATACTTTGTATAATTATTTTTTTTGCACTGTATATAAATAAATGTACTAAAATTTCCAAAAAAAGAAAAAGTAGACATTACATTATAGATATATTGCAACAATTGTAACATATTTGTTTTTATTAAAACGAATTTATTTCTTAATGTATTTATTTACAAACAAATGAACATAATATGTACAATATACATTTATGATTTAAGTATTACTTAGATGTGTTTTATTTTTAAGGTACGGCCGCCCTAGGCGTAACTACGCAACGCGACACGGCACGGCCAAATATTCTTTAATCTTTATATGAATCAGATAGGTAAAGTTATTCTACTCTTTGTGAATTAGTATAATATGAGTTATGACTGACCCAAAGAGTATAGATAATATACTGGGGACTGACCTCTATAATACCACTGAACAGGCTGTTCCAGTATATTATCTATACTCTTTGGGCTGTTCCAAGCGTTTGACAGCAATTTTTTGTGTGAAGCGCCACTAGTGAGAGTTCCGAGAACTAATTTTGGTATATATTGCAAAAGACAGCGAGAAGTGTTTGTTTACTGTAAAGTAATTTTGCATTTTCGTTGTTAATATAACATAAGTAGTAATTATGATGATACTGTTATTGATTAATAAAAATAAAAAAATAAAAATCTTTATATCGACATCATTAGTTTTAGTACCACGAACTCTCGCTACGTCCGACAGCGGCGGACAGCGCCAAAATGGCGAATATCAAGCAGCCACAAAAGCACGTTGACAACAGTCAGTCCAGTGGTATTATAGAGAGAGTGCGATACGGTTATTGATTAATAAAAATAAAAAAATAAAAATCTTAATTTGAAACAGTTTTATTGAATGTTAACCTTTATGCCGATTCTGAGTATAGGCCATGGACAATATTTGTAGTCTGTGATATTGTCTGATATAACTTATTGTCGATGGTCATTGTTTACGTCAATTTAAGCCAAAATGTTTGCAAATAATTATTTTTTGAAGTAATATAATATTTTTTTAAAACGTATATAATACTTATCTATAATTGTAAAATTAGGGTATAATTTTTGAAAACTTTGTCTCTGTGTTCTTATGTTGAGATTTATGGATTAAAATATAACCTATAAGTTGTACAGTAATTATAATTTTAAAGGGGTTTTGGGCTATTTATGTCTTAACATGGCTTTCCAGCTGTCGAGGAGGGAAGTGGAAGACTTACGGTCCTCTGTCGATCGCGCTATTTATAGAACTATCGGTAAATCTGATAGTTCTTTATTATCAACAGTTTCTTATTGTTTGAGTAATGGGTGAGTTATTACAAGCTTAAGCTTCTATTATAATCTACAATTAAAGTTGTTCCGAACTTCTATTATTGTAAATATTCATTTTTTACAATACAAAAGCATGTTATAAATGTTACAATACAAACTATTTTTGGCTCATCTGTTCTAAGTGTCCCGTTGAGTTAGACCAAAATTTTTTTTAACTAATAGATATCCCTATTAGAATCCTATATATGTAATATTTGAGCAGCAACAAATATTTTAAAAAAAGGTTCTATTAGTATGTAATCACATTTATACATACATGTAACTTTTTTTTTCTAAGTTTGTTGCAATATTCTATATTATGAGCTATTCTCAATAACTATTGTACTTTAACATTTCATTCAATATTTAAAATCTGCATTTATTTGTATATTATTAAATCAACAAAGCAAATTTAAGTAATACTTTCATTATATTCTCTCCAGATATGATCGTAGAAAGATCATAGATAAAATATCATCTCACATAGACTCAAAAAAGGCAAGTAAGCTAGCGGACAAAGTAATAGCATTGGCACAGGAACTGGTCTCCTCATCAAAATCCCAGAAAAGAAAACATGATGAAAAAGACAAGGATAAGGAATCTAAAAGGTATTTGTTTTGTTATTTCAAATTAAGTTAATAAATTCTAATAATATTTAGTTTTATATGGGTTTAGCATATTTCAAATTATATCGCTCCGGTCTTGTGGTTATGTTCTATCATATTTATAAAAGTATTATACTTTATATTTTGCAAAACATGAGTAAAAAAAGCTGCATTATTGGTTAAATATTTAAAGAGACATAGTTTGTTTCTTTTTTTAATATAATGCCTATATCCCAACGCACATACTAGCGATTCACCCTCGCTCGGATCGGGCTGGTCCCATGATAAGTCTTAATTTTTTTAATACAAGTAGCCTGAGTTCATCCTACCTAACCTAACCTAACACTGATCATCTGCCAATGAAAGTTCCTTCTAAATCTGCTTAGAAGTTTCTAGGTTGGTCAGAACAAACTTACCGACAATTTTTTTTAACAGTTTTTTTATAAGTATTGTTTATAATAATTACATATGCATTTAGCAAAAAGCTGTTTTATTTATTTTACAAGCAGACTCCTCAATTTATTTATCTGTATAAATAAATAAATAATAAATAAATAAATATGTTGGGACATTATTACAACAGCACCATCTAGTTCCGTGGTAAGCTAAGCTTGTGTTACGGATACCAGATAGTTAATATACTACACATATAAATTTTAAATACATACATATTATAAATATAAACACCCATGACTGGAGTACAAACATTCGTGCTCAACAAATGATTGCCCCCAGCGGGACTCGAACCCGCGACCGCTGGCGCAGAAAGTAGGGTCTTTACCGACTGAGCTAAACGTGTCGTAGTATAGTATAATAAGTATAGATTTATCAAAACTTTTGCAGGTCACGTCATGATGATAGACATGACTCCCGTGAAGAGAAGCGAGAGAGGGACAGAGATAGAGATGATAAAGAGAGGAAATCTGACAATGGAATTGAAATTCCTTCTGTCTTACCCGAAGGAGAGACTATTGGCTCCAAAATGACTGGTTTGAGTGCAGATAAAATTAAGGTATTTTAAATTTAATCATAATATAATAACAAAAATAAAAAAATATAAGTAGTACAGATAACATAATATACTATGTTGTTACTAGAGAGCCCTCAGCGTTATTTAATAAAGTTTTTTATATAATAATAAAATAAAATAAATATGTTGGGACATTATTACAACAGCGCCATCTAGTTCCGCAGTAAGCTACGTAGCGTGCTTGTGTTACGGATACCAGATAGTTGATATACTACACGTATATATTAAATACATACATATTATAAATATAAACACCCATGACTGGAGTATAAACATTCGTGATTAGCAAATGAATGCCCCCAGCGGGACTCGAACCCGCGACCGCTGGCGCAGAAAGTAGGGTCACTACCAACTGAGCCAAACGAGTCGTCAAATACCATTGAGGGCTTTTTATTTGCCTAAGTTCTTTTGTTGATTTATCGGAAATTATGATATTTTTGATAAAATTTTTGAAACCATTGCTTCGATCATAATGATTATTTCAACAAGATTTTCCAAAAAACATTTAACACACAGATTTAATCTTAAATTTTAATAAATGTATAAAAAAAATTTTTTTTTTCTTTTCAGCTAATGATGGCAAATGCACAAAAAGAGATAGAAGAAAGAAAGAGAGCCCTCATGGCTATCAAGGGGGAGACCCGGAATGTGAACGCAGCAGCGGCCACAGCCCAGCAGATAAAAGCAGCATTACCATCCAGCGCTATACCATCACCGAGTGTCATCAAACCATTACTATATTCAAAGCCTGGTGAGTTGTTTATAGAGATGAAACGGATAGTGGTTTGGCCGGATATCGGATACTGGATATTCGACAAGCTACCAGGCCGGAGCGCCGGATCTTTTTTTATGCGACTCGACTAAGGGGGCAAATGGGGTTGCCGGCCTTTCAGTAAAGGGAGGGAGGGAGGAGGGAGAAGGACGGGGGTAGGGATGGGGAGTGGGCCTCCCGGACTCTCACTCACCGGACGAAACGCGACAGCATAGCTGCCACTTCACGCCGGTCTCCTGTGAGAGAGTGGTACTATACGGGGCGTGCCCATTCGGCTGCTACACGAAGGTAACAAGCATGGCACTACCACTTAGAATATCCGGCCGTTTATCATTATCGACTGTGAATGAGTCGTGAAGTTCATGACACTTTGGAACTGTTTCAATGAAGTGGCAAAGGAGAATAGTAGTGTTTGTCGCTGCCAAGAAAAATAAAATTCAATTGCTAACGAGATTGACCTTTTTTTAAAGGCATCTCGATCGCAATCACGACCCATACATTTGGTGGTCAATTAATTTAAATCAATACCGGCACTTGTCAAGGTTTGCTAGAATTCATCTTTTAGCACCTGGCAGTATTATTTATAGCGAAAGGTTATTTTTAAAAGATGGTCTGGTACATGAAGCCAAGAGTAGTAGCCTCTTAACAAAAGCGGAAAATTTAGTATTCATTAATCACAATTTGCCATTTATTAATTTTGAGTACTAAACTAATTAATAGAACAAATAGTGATAGTAGTTCCATGGTAAGCTACGAGGCTTGTGTTATGGATACCAGATAAACCCTTATGACAACTCATGCTCATCACGCAAATCCCCCCATCGGGACTCGAACCAGCGACCAGGGTAATACAGCAAGTAGTGTTGCTACAAACAGTACATGTGTCTTCAATAAATCTGAACAGCCTGAAGATTGAACAACCAAAATTATACGATTGTGTCTTCAGCCCTTTTTAACGTCCCACTGCTGGGCACGGGCCTCCCTCAGTACGAGGGGGATCAGGCCATAGTCCACCGCGCTGGCCTAGTGCGTGTTGGCGGACTGAGCATGTCTTACGAAAACTTGCTAGGTTCTCTCAGACATGCAGGTTTCCTCACGATGTTTTCCTTCACCGTAAGACAAGTGGTAATCAGGATAGAAATGATTCGCACATGAAAATATAGTGCGAGACCCGGATTTGAACCCGCATCGCTCGGTTATACAAGCGAGCGCGTTACCACTGGGCTGCCACTACCTAAAATAATTAAAAATGATTACCAAGTTTATCTCATATAGTAATTAAAAAAAAAGTTCCCGTTGATCACTCTTAAAAATGTATTAAACTCGTAACATTATCAAAATCAGTCCAGCTATTTTATTATCTGTGCAAATGTCAAATCTATATTTTTTAGAATTTTTGCCTGTCTGTCTGTCTGTAACCTCATCATACGGAAACCACTGAACATGATTTTGGTGAAATTTGATATGATAATAGCTGCTTTTCTAGGTTAACATATAGGATAATTAACAGCGAATATCTCATACCTGAGAAATCTATACTAACAGTTAAACGTACAGACAGACAGACGAATCCGAACAGAGTAGGGTGAGATTATAGTCTCTTATTGTTTGTCTCAGCGGCACTCCCCATCACGGCTGAAGAGTTGGAGAAGCAAAGGAAGATAGCGGAACTGCAAGCAAGGATACAAAGGAAGTTGGCTGGTAAGAAAATTTTTATTATTTTGCTTTAAAATGGGAGGTTTTACGCCAAGCTCGGCTCAGATGGCGCTACCAGCGCATGACGTCACCAACGAAAACCTCAATGCCGCCTATTTTGACAGACGCGTTTATTATTATAGAGTAGTTTAGTTAAGTTTTGTAAAATCAAATATAAGGTGGAAAAATATGGTGTTTTAACAATTGTTGAATTAAAAAATTTGACATAAAATAATTTGGCATACACTAAATACATACGTGACATTGTTTACGTTATGCGCTTGTAGCGCCACCAACGGCTAAAACTCTCAATGAGACCTCCCATTATCACATCTTATCAAAATATTCTATTTTTTAATTAACTTGTAAAAGCACTTTCAGTAAATGAGTTTTTACTGAGGGTTTCTGACACACTAATTTGGTTTGACCCAAGACTCGAACTCAGAACCTCTAAATATGCAAGTCACTAAACCAATAAGGCAGTCAAGTTATTTGATTGTGTGATCATCACCACCTTCTACTTGGTTATCGTGATCAAATCAAATCAAAATATACTTTATTCAAATAGACTTTTACAAGCACTTTTGAATCGTCACTTTTACATTATTATGTAGAATTTAAATCAAATGTCAGTGTAAGTCTGGGGCTTGGAGTAAGCTACCACTAACTCACACGTATGTCTAAAGTATGGTCTCGGAGCCTGGCTTCTACTGTTCTCAAGGACCATGGTCCCAGCCGCCTTGGCCTCTAAGTTTTGGTCCTCCTAAGAAGCCTTCCATTAAACCAGGACCTTGATTCCTTAGGTCTCGAAGACACTTCTACCAGGACCAAGGTCTTCTAAGGCTCTTTCAACAACATTGTGGTCTCTAAAATCTTCCATCAGTTCCGTGGTTTTTAATGGTCTCCCTCTAGAACTCTAGACTTCTAAGGTTTTCTGCCAGTCCGTCCTGGTTCCGAACAGTCTTCCATCAGGAGCAGAACTAGGATCTTCATGATCTCTAAGGCTGTTCCACCACTACCATGGTGTTGAAGAGTAATGTCCTCCAGGTGGCGCGCTGGCGGCGGCGGGCGCGTCGGGCCCCGCGCCGCTCATCCTGGACCGCGAGGGCCGCACCGTGGACACCACGGGGAAGCGGGTCCAGCTCACCCATGTCGCGCCTACTTTGAAGGTATGTGTTCAGTTACAGCCTTATCATATCACAGGGGATACGTGACCAGGTCCCTGGCTTCATGAGGGCCTCGAAAACTATTAAAATCCCATGTAAAATAACTTGGGAAACAAATGATGATTTTTTTAACCAAACTAATTCAATTTTTTTTACGTAAAAGCGTTAAATTATTGTGTGCCCAGGCCCCTCTGGTCATGAGGAGGCCCCCTCAGGTCATGAGGAGGCCCTCGAGGCTTCAAATAGCACTGTTTGCACCATTGTCATTTGAAAATTCTGTTAAACGAAAAGCGACACCAAGTAGAAACGAACTGGAAGAGGTCTCTCATCTTTGAATTTTTCATGTGCGAATCATTTCTAACATGATTACCACTTGTCAAACATGGTGAGGAAACTCGCATGTCTGAGATAACCTAGGACTTGGCCAACGTGGTGGACTGATCCTCGTATTGAAGGGAGGCCCAGCAATGGAACAGTAAAAAGGGTCGAATGTATGTATATTTTTTGTTAGTTTACAGTGGATATTATATATATTTGACGAAACGTTTGGCTCAGTTGGTAGTGATCCTACTTTCTGCGCCAGCGGTCGTGGGTTCGAGTCCCGCTGGGGGCATTCATTTGTTGTGACGAATGTTTGTACTCCAGTTATTAATTATCTGGTATCCGTAACACAAGTACGTAACGTAGCTTACCACAAAACTAGATGGCGCTGTTGCAATAATGTCCCAAACAAAAATGAGTATTGGGATGTAGGTTCAATTAAAGAACAGCTCTATATCTAAACTAGTTTTTATATCACCATGTATAAATAGTGACAGTTATAGTGACAGAATAGATTCTCAGCAGGGTTCAAAGGCACGTCTCATTTCTCATAATCTTCTCTATGCTTCTCCTCCTGCTGTTGGGTTTTATATTTTAATAACACGAAGTTAGCCGAGAGTTGACGCCATTGCGACTTGACTTCACTCGGGTTACGTGTTCTTGGTAGTATTATGATAAGCACGTATTTTTTTTTTTTTAATAATTATCGTCACTATTTATAATGTGACGCTTTAACCTGAGAAGTATGATTTGGCCTTTTGAGGATAAAACACTAACCTAACCTAACCTAACCCATTGTTAGTTACAGGCACTTAAGATTACGTTTAGTATGACATTACATGTGATGTAAATTGGTTTCCCTCATCAATTTTTTTTTATTTATTTTTTTTTCTTTTATTGTATGATATATAATGATTATTATATTTTATTGTTATTTGTTTTATTTATCAGAACATTTTTTTTTGATGGGGTGAATAATACAATACAACAATAGAAAACAATACAATACTTTTATTAAAGTATGAATTAGTTGGTTTCAATAATAATTTCTAATTACAATAACTACAATCAATATTCTAACACTAATGCTTATAATATTGCAATAGCATATTATAAATTAGGAATAAATAAATTCAAAGCTAAAAATAATGATTGACAATTAATAAAATAGATAAAAATCTTAATATATATATTTCTTGTGTGCGTGTGTATGTGACTGAACTCCTCCTAAACGACTGGACCGATTTTGATGAAATGTTTTGTGCGTGTTCGAGTGCATTCGAGAATGGTTTAGATTCACAATTCGGTCCACTACAACATGTATTTTTTGAATTAATTAGCTATTTATACATTTACACAATAAATGAAATATCCAATTATAAACAAGTCGTTGCTAGGCAACGTTGTTTTGCGCATGCGCACAGGACAACGTCTGTCGGGTCCGCTAGTAAAGTTCTAAAGCTAATATTAAAAATGTTGCAAAAGCATAAAATACATTGAAAAATAACACTAAACTACACTAAAGATAAGCACGTATGACCGGTGCAGGCCAACATCCGCGCGAAGCGGCGCGAGGAGTTCCGCGCGACTCTGGCGCCGGCGGCGGAGGGCGCGGCGTGGCAGGACGCGCGGCTGGCGGCGCGCCCGCCCGCGCGCCCGCGCCGCGCGCTGCGCTTCCACGAGCCCGGCAAGTTCACGCTGCTGGCCGAGCGCCTGCGCATGAAGGTGAGCCGGGGTGACAGCTGTAGGTAGGGAGGATCCACTGTAATGTGGTGTTTATTTATTTATTTATTTATTTATTTATAGGTTGCTAACAGAGCATACATTCATACAAAAGTAGGTGATATACAACAAAAAAGACAAAAATACTAGACTAAATGATGCCCTAATTATAAAGCAACACTGCATTCCTATGACATGACAACATAAATAAAAAAAAAACTTATAGAATAAAATAATAGACTGACATTAGTAGGTAAGTAAAAGTTATAAAAAAAAATTAACAAAATAGGTACCTTCCTATAGACAAAAACAAAAACATAAAAATGCAATTTACTTCTATATAACATATAGTTTTAATTATAACTAATTAAATTGATGAAGTTTAAATTTAACGGTTTTCTTAAATGAAAAATTTAATTTTCTTAAATGGGGTTGATAATGAAAAACGTCTTTCTCACTCGGCTACATATTTAATACTCTATCTACATTAAAACACAATTGTCGCTTACTTGTTACACTAATGGGTGGCCGATCACATATCGAGAAATAGTGGGTGGTCGACCACATATGTTGAGACACCTGAGCTCCTTGCTTTAGGTGGAACGTACACTGGACTTATTACTATACTACTATACTAAGCTATGCTAAGCTATGCTATACTTAAACTAGCTCACACTTCACCACTCACAGGGAGTAGGGGGGAAACAAGATTTGGACTCATGACGACGAAGTAGGATAAGAGTTATTAAAACGTGCACTTTTGGTTATTGATATTTAATGATAGAAAATAACAAATAACATAAACATGGCTTCACTCATATACATTTTATTACTACAATATAAAAAGAGTATCGTGTCGCAATCGTGGTGAAGAGATTGAAGATGACAATGATTGGAAAGAGGAACAGGAGCCAGGTTGAGATCATGGCAGAAAGGTAAAGTATAAAAGTGATTGAAGAATGGGGAAGTACATCAGGTTTACTTATGATGGAGCGACTGAGGATGAATGTGAGTGGAGGGATAAGTAGGTCTGGTGGAAGTGAGAGATGGAGGTAAATAGCGTGTAGGAAACAAATGTACTTCATGGTGGAGAAGTAAGAGTGAAAGAGAGAAGAGAAATCACAGAGCAACTGCAAGTGAAGGTAAGTAATGGGTTAGAGTGAAACTCATACTCATGACATATAGTTTAGATGAAGACAAAGAGGTAAATGTATATTATATAAATTTTTGTTGACCTCACAACTTAAAAAAGTTTATGGTCTAGGAGGAACGGCTTTTATGTAGTTCAGATGCTCTAAGAGAACATTAGCAGGCCTCAATAGCCTGTTCAATTTTGAAACTAGTTTTGGTCATCAACCATTTTCGGTTCAAGGTTTCGCTTACTTTAAACCGGCTAAATCCGTGATAATTTACTAGTTTATTTCTAAATTTAACCTTTGTCTAAGAACAACCGTTAATCATCATTATTTCGGTTTATTAAACCGTTCGTTTTCATTAACCGGTTAAAATCGAACAATAAATTAACCATAACCGATATAAACCGTTTTCTAAACTGGTTCCAATTTTTTTTTTAATTTTTAAATCCACAGGCGCAATTAGAGAAGTTGCAGAATGAGATATCCCAAATAGCTCGCAAGACGGGGATATCCTCAGCTACGAAGTTAGCTCTGCTTGCAGCTGATGCTCCTGATGCGGATCGAGTGCCTGATATAGAGTGGTGAGTGAGGGTCTTGTAGGGGGAGGATAGGGGGATTAGGGGGGTATCTCAAAAAGGGGGGGGGGGGTTTGAAGTTTTTTTAAAAGCTTAATAAAGAGTTTTATTTTGACCAACATTTTTGGACTTTTAAGGTATTTTTAACTGTTTTATTAGTTTTTAATTCTTTTGTATGGGTGTAATTATTTTTTGACATTTTAGATTATTTTTTTTGGCTTATCGGAAACCAATTTTGAGTTGATATATAAAATGTTGTCATTAATAAATTGTGGTGAGATCTGTGTTTGGCAATTACGTAATAAGTCGTTCTCCCACAGGTGGGACAGCGTGATCCTAATGACACCAGAAGAGCGTGAAGCGAAGCGTAACAGCATGAAAGGCGATAAAACAGATGCACGCAGCGACACGCAGCGTGTTGAAGCGTGCAACACCGGCGAGGACGACATCGTGGAGAATGTGAATGAAGACGCCATCACCAACCTGGTGGAACACCCTCAACAGTTGCGACCTCCCAGTTAGTACACTTGAGGGATACTTATCTAAATAAAATAGAAGTGTCTGTTTGTAATTTCAAATTAACAGCTTTTCACTAAATGCATGTGAAAGTATATACGGTACTTACATCAAAAAATCTATTTTTTAAATTTTTGCATGTCTGTTTGTTCCGGCTGATCTCTGAAACAGCAGGTCATAGTCCACCAAGGTCAAGTGCGTGTTGACGGACTTCACATGTCTTTCGAAAACTTGCTAGGTTCTCTCAGACATGCAGGTTTCCTCACGATGTTTTCCTTCAGCGTAAGACAAGTGGTAATCATGATAGAAATGATTCGCACATGAACATATCAGAGGTGCGAGACCCGGATTTGAACCCGCATCACTCGGTTATACAAGTGAGCGCGTTACTGCTGGGCTACCACTGACTTAAATATTGTTCACAGCGGAACCCCTCAAGCCCACATACATGCCAGTCTTCCTCACCAAGAAGGAGAGGAAGAAGCTAAGAAGACAATCAAGAAGAGAAGCATGGAAAGAAGAGCAGGAGAAGGTCAGGCTCGGGCTCGAAGCACCGCCTGAACCTAAGCTTAGGTAAATGTCTTTTTTTTTAATTTTTGAAAATTTTGAATCTTCAATAACATAAATGTCGTGAACATAATTTAAGAAAAAAAAAATGTTTATTTTTTATTTTTTAACTCATACTCAAAAAGATATAGAAAACTATCGCCCCAAGGTTTTTAACGTCCCACTGCTGGGGGTGGGCTTGCATTCGCATATGAGAATATCAGAGGTTCGAGACCGAGAGAGGTGGGATTGAACCCGCTTTTTTTTTTTTTTTTATGGGACAAAGGGGGCAAACGGGCAGGAGGCTCACCTGATGGTAAGTGATCACCGCCGCCCATGGACATCTGCAACACCACAGGGCTTGCAAATGCGTTGCAAGCGTTTGCGTTTTCATTTTGTTATCCATGCGATCGCCTTACCACTGAGCTACCTCAAAAAGAAGTAACATTCAATAACAAATCATACTCCCCCAGGATATCGAATCTGATGCGAGCCCTCGGCACGGAAGCAGTACAAGACCCGACCGCCATTGAAGCCAAGGTTCGAGAGCAGATCGCCAAGAGGCAGAAGACCCACCAGGAAGCCAACCAGGCCAGGGCCCTCACCAAGGAGCAGAAGAGGGAGAAGGTGAGTAGGAGTGGAGAAGAGAGAAAGAGAGATGAAACTTAGTTTTGTATTTGATAAAAGGATTTTTTACAACTTCTTTTTGGATGGATTTTTAAATATTTGTGTTTAAAACTAGCGCCATCTATGATTTATTTTATAAAATATTAAAAAATGTTAATGACTGTATTTTCAACAATTTTGATTTTTGACTTCATTTTTAAGATACTCTTGGAGCATTTTAAATATGGCGTAGTGTTTTTTAGGAAAAAAATAAGAAAAAGAAAAGGTGGTCTCTCAGAACAGACAACTGTATACGAAATAGAAATTTGCTATAGCAATAGTCTGTTCGCGTTAAGAATGCAGTAAATGGTCAGTGTAACTACAAAGTAAAGGTGCATTCACAGTGGTCTCAAAATTACTACTACTATAATGTCCACTGTCGAATTTAAATCACACTGTTTAAAGTACGTAAGAACATTGAAAATTAGTTTTCTTTCTCCGCTGAAATACAGAACCACTTATTTTGACGAATATGTCAGGTATTAATTTTAAAAATTTAATTTATTAATAATCAAAGGACAAAGACAATGTTGCGTTCGAAATGTCTGTGCCTTCAACTGGTCTCTATGGACGCGACTTTCTAATTTTAGAAGATTTCAATGGTTACGTTGCACAATGTGTCATTCACTGCATTCTTAACGAGAACGAGGTATAGTTTAATAATGTACCATTATATATAACGCCATCTTTTGATATTTAATGTAACTAAATTTTACTTTGTAGGAGTATGTTTCATTAATATTTTTTTTTACAGATCGATAGAAAAATTCGAGAAGACACGTCTATGAGTGTACACGTTGCTGTGTATAGGTAAGGAAAAAAAAAATTTTTTTTGTTTTTTTAAGCCTTATTCAAGTTTTTTTTAAAGTTATTGTTAAGTTAGCTTAAGAAACATTTTTTTTTGTTTTTTTTTTATTTATTTTTTAACTGTTTTTTTAATTTATGTATACGTTAATGTTTTTAAAATTCAAATAAGAGGTGGATAAATAAAAAAATAGTTATAGTACAGGTATTTTTATAAGAATTAGTAGTTGAAAGATTTTGAAGTCATGACCCCTGAGGGATCTATTCGATATCACAACATATAATAAAACAAAGTCCTCCGCCGCGTCTGTCAGTCTGTTCGCGATAAACTCAAAAACTACTGCACTGATTTTCATGCTGTTTTCACCAATAAATAGAGTGTTTCTCGAGGAAGGTTCTAGTATATAATTTGTCAAGTTTTTGTATACATATACTAGTAGAACCCGCGGCTTCGTTCGCGCTTAATCTATTTTAGTTAATTATTAAAAAAGTTCTATTTCAATGATCAGTTTCAACTGATTGAAGTGTTGGGAACTTAAAATAAAAATTAACTGACAAAAATGATAGTTTTAATGGATGGGCTTCAGTCTTCATGGGAGATATTTAGTTATATACTAGTATTTACCGTTGCTCCACCTGCGTACTAAAGATTAGAAGTCACATTTTTACACGAGTTATATACGAGTACCGCCAGCAGTGGTAGCCCAGTGGTAACGCGCTCGCTTGAATGACCGAGTGATGCGGGTTCAAATCCGGGTCTCGCACCTCTCATATTTTCATGTGCGAATCATTTCTATCATGATTACCACTTGTCTCACGGTGAAGGAAAACATCGTGAGGAAACCTGCATGTCTGAGAAAACCTAGCAAATTTTCGTAAGACATGCTCAGTCCGCCAACCCGCACTAGGCCAGCGCGGTGGACTATTGCCTGATCCCCCTCGTACTGAGGGAGGCCCACCCCCAGCAGTGGGACGTTAAAAAGGGCTGATGATGATGATGATGATACGTGTACCATTGGAGAATACCCTTTAACTGTTAGTGTAGATTTCTCAAGAGATATTTTCCTGAAGTAAAAAGTATTTTTGTATTCAGAGTGAGGGACCTGTTCGAGTGCGCCAGCGCCAAGTTCAAGGTGGAAGTGAACGCGTCGCAGCTGCACATGTCGGGCGCGGTGGTGCTGCACCGCGGCTGCTGCGTCGTGGTGGCGGAGGGCGGGCCCAAGCAGCACGCCAAGTATAAGCGGTGAGTGGGGGGAGGGGGGGGGATATAGCCGGTAGTGATGGGGGTGGGGAAGGTCGTCGTTTTTTTCGGCATTTTTTGACGTAATAAAAAAATGAGACAAAATTTTACTGTCGTTAATTTTATATGCTTTAGGTCTTTTTGCTTTTTATTTCATGCTATAACAAAACATAGTTATTGAGTTAATTGTTTTTCCTTCTACTGTTCAGTGTTAGTTTCAACACATTTATTTTACCATTTGGAATACAAAAATGGCTATATGTCTGTAACGAGACTAGATGTGAACATGCTTGTTAGACGAAACATGCTTGTTAGACGAAAATATGCGGGATTTTTGGGTTGTTGCGAAAATGATTTCATGTCAATTTGGCCAAAATAACAGTTATTTAGTTATCCACATACACTGACGATATGGTTTAGGGCAAAGTTGGGGTGTGAGGGGTAATGGTGGGGATGAGGGGTAGAGTGAAGAAGTCTTGTGGTCAGTTACAACGTTATGAGTTATTATATCTACACACACATATATATTTATACAGGGGATGAAGGAGAAGAGAGAGAGAGAGAGAGAGAGAGAGAAAGAGAGAAAGAGAGTGGGATGTGTTGTTTATGAGTGGACTCTAGCCTATAATAGATTCAATAATGTATTTTTATTTCAACTACACGTGATAACGCAGATGATATGACTTTTGACTCATTTTGTAGGGACCCAGATCTGCAAGAGAGATCAGCTATAACTCCTTTTAAATCCTGACTTCTTTTCTCTATACATTCAAATGATATGTCACTCACTCATCTCCTACATCTCCTGCTTGTGTGTCTATATGTTGGTAACTAGAAGGCACACAGTGTCATCTAGTTTCGTGGTAAGCTACGAGGCTTGTGTTACGGATACCAGATACTTTATATACTACACAATACACATATATACTCATAACTTTAAAAACAGACATCTATAAGTATATATAAATAAAATTGATGCATTTCAAACAATTTTTAAAATTTTTATCGGTTTGCCTGTCTTGTCTGTTTGTTTGTTCCGTCTAATCTCTGAAATGGCTGGATCGATTTTGACGCAGATAGGTAATATTATAAGGAGTAACTTAGGCTACTTTTATTTTAGAAATTTTATTTAACTAATGGAGCTACTCCGGTTTCGCTTGCGCTAAATCTGGGAACGAATCCGAGCCAAGCGAGGGTGAGTCGCTTTTTATAAACCCCCATGACGAGTACAAACATTCGTGCATGAATGTCCCCAGCGGGACTCGAACCCGCGACCACTGGCACAGCTAGTAGGTTACAGACTGAGTCAATCGTGTCTTTGAACCATGTCTTCACCCCCAGCCTGATGCTGCACCGCATCAAGTGGGAGGAGGAGACGGTGAAGGATGCGGAGGGAGCTCCCGTGAGCAACTCCTGCCACCTCGTGTGGGAGGGCACCGTCGCCAAGAGGGCCTTCGGAGATATCAAGTTTAAGGTGAGTGGACGGGAATAGAACCCATAACTATTTAATTTAGTTTTTTTTTTAATTTGTAACAAATATCTTAGTCTCTCCCGTGACCATGTGCGCTGTAAAGCATTCGAAACGTCGGGAACTAAAAATCAAAATAAATCCGCGACAAAATCCGAAAAGGTAGTTTCATTTATAATGTCGAATATTCGCGTAAACCTAAGAAAGTATTATTGTAACAAATGACTAAATTGTGTAAGGTCGTTTTTTGAACTTATACTTCTTTAGACGCGTTATAAAAAATTTATGAGAGTGAATTTTTACGATGCGTGACACAAAATTAACAGTATGAAGTTGCCCACTAAATCGCTGATTGCGAAAATGAGGTCCATTTTCAAATCCAAGATGGCGGACATCCGGTTTTTTTGAAGTTATACTTCTTTAGGCGCGTTATGAAAAATTGATGAGAGTGAAATTTTACGATGCGCGCGCATTTGACTCAAAATTAACAGAATGAAGTTGCCCACTAAATCGCTCATTAATTTATCTTGTTGCGCCAAAGAAGTATAACTTCTAACGCGTGTACATAAGTACACACACACTTTTATTTTATTAATAAAACAAATGAAACGACGATTAAGTTGAATTTGAGTTTTTCACCAAAGTTCTAGGCCTTTTCTTTTATTTTTGAACAAGCTCGCGACCGACGTTTCCTTGTAATGCGGTCATAGACAGACAGGCGAAAATTCTAAAAACTATAGATTCGGATTTCAGATTCTTTCCGTAATATTTCTTTATGATTTTCTAAAAAAATATATATTTAAGTTACAGATTCGGTTTAAAAAAATAATTTTGTTGCAGGTGTTGCCAACAGAGAAACAAGCGAGGGAGTTATTCCAAAAACACGGCGTAGAACACTATTGGGACTTGGCATACAGCGGTGCGGTGTTAGGAACCGGTATAGAAGAGCCCTAAATATATGGGTGCCCTAAATAAATGGGTGACCTAAATACATGGGTGACCTAAATACATGGGTGCCCTCAATATATGGATGCCCTAAATATTTTAAAAATATGTGGTTAAGAACTAAAAAGATTAAATGAAATTTCGATCATTATAATTTTTTTATTTTCATCCCATTTAAGGATACATTGATTTTTAGTTTAATACAATTTATATAGATAAATAAAATGGAAGTGTCTGTTTGTAATTTCAAAATAATAGCCTTTTTAATTAATGCGTTGTTCTATTGAGTTTTTGTCGGAAATTTTTAGTTATATTTATTTCTGTTGGAAATTCTTCTAATGCTAAACAAATATGTTGGGACATGATTACAACAGCGCCATCTAGTTCCGCAGTAAGCTACTTAACGTGCTTGTGTTGCGGATACCAGACAGTTGATATACTACACATATAAATGTTAAATATATACATATTATAAATATAAACACCCATGACTGGAGTACAAACATTCGTGCTCAACAAATGAATGCCCCCAGCGGGACTCGAACCCGCGACCGCTGGCGCAGAAAGTAGGGTCACTACCAACTGAGCCAAACGAGTCGAGTAACTTGGAGCTTGGGAGTGCTGAGTGAACTTACACATTAATGTCCTCCCGGCCGATTACGGCCACGGCGGCCAATCTCATTGAGACTAGCCAACGGCGGGGGAGACATTATAGTGCAGAAACAAGTGCACTCTCTGTTCCTTATCACTCATAATCCGGTGGAATGAATGCTCGATACGACCAGTGAGAGCTAAGGCGCAGGACCGACGGCTTTACGTGCTCTCCGAGGCACGGGGGTGAAACACCCCCAACTTCGAAACTCTCGAATATTCTTTTTTTATCTATATCTATTCATATAATAAAATTCTGAGTAGAATCTGTACATTGAATATTTTCTGGAAATTCTTATTGAAATAGTAATTATTATCGATACAGAGACCGAATTTGTAGTTTTTAGAATCATTGTCTGTCTGTCTGTCTGTGACCGCATCACGAGAAAACCACTGGACAGATTGTGATGAAATTCGGTATGATGATAGCTGGTCCGGGTCAGGATATAGGATACTCTTTACTGCAGGAAAATATCTAGTTTCTGAGAAATCTCAAGTAACCGTTAATAACTGGCTGTAAAACATCACACGGTATGTGAAATCTAAGAATTTAGTTTCTTTAAATCGCGAGCGGAGTCGCGGCAAATGCTAGTAATCTGTAAAAGACGTACTCAATTGAGTACGGTGACCTCTAATGAGGATAACTGATTAAAATAACTTATTTTGTCATTGCTCCTTTATATTTACAAGCGAATGATTAATATCTCTACATTATGTTAGTAGCCATTTTTCAAATATTAAACATTTTTATCCGGATAACCGGATAAGCTGTCATCATACTAAATTCCATCAAAATCTGTCCAGCTGTTTTCTCGTGATGCTGTCACAGACAGACAGACAGGCAAAAAGTCTAAAAAATAGATTCAGCCTCTGTATCTATAAAAAAATACTATTTTTTATTAGAGTGGATTGAATGTGTGACTGACTAGTGACTGCAAATCTAGAGGTCCTGATTTCGAGGCTGGGGTCGGGACAAGTTTATGTATCGAGTCTTTTTGTATAGTAAGTCTCAGTCACCTGTCACCCCCGTGCCGAGGTAGAGCACCTTTTTAATAATATTTTATGTCAATACAATTCAAACTTTAGAAAACTACATTTTCTCAAGCTCTCGATTCGAGTGAAGTCGAGAGCTTCTCGTAAAAATGTATCAATAGTTTCATTAAAAAAAACTTGAAATTTTTGTATGTACATGTATTTGTTCCCTTTAAATCCGGAAAAATAATTTTAAATTACTTATCCTAAACCAATTGAGCTAGAATTTTGCATACACGTTAGCTTAGTGATAAGAAAAATAAAAATTATTATTATGTATTTAAAAAAAATATCGTTTAATTGACTAAAATATAATAAAACAATAATTGATTGTAAAAAAATTACACACGTTTCACTTCGGAACACATTTAAAACCAATTCTCTTGTAATTTATTGGACAACCAAAAGAACCACACAAAATACAACCTTCATTAATTATGATTTTCTCTGTGGTTGTGTTATTGGCATTCACTTCGTTAATATCCGCTTTATTATTTGTGTAACTATAAAAAATATTACCAGTCGGATTATGGTTGTAACCAGTCGGATTATAATTATAATTGGGATTCTTACTAGAGTTTAAATCATTGGGATATTTATAATTCACCTGATTCATTTGATTATTATTATATCCGTTATAATTATAGGAACTATATCCAAGATTATAGGTTGGATCATATAAATCAGTTTTCTTATCGACTGGATAATAATAGCCATTGTGATAATTGTTATAACCGATAGTGGTTTCATAATTTTGACTGTAACTTGGGTTATATCTGTATTTTTTGTTTCTTAAATCTTGGATGTTTTTTGACTGGGTGTTGTAGTCCTCGTATGAATAGTTATTAGAGTGACTTTTCCAATGTTCAGTTAGTCTATCTGTTGAATTTGTCGTCGAAAACCGGCTATATATATTACGATATAAATTAGTAAAATATCCATCTGGCGATGCTTTTCTTTTGTATCGTTCGCTAACTTTTTTAAATATATTCGCATCTTTCGAATGTTTTTTCAAAAGAATATCTGATAAAGTCGTTTTGTGCTCTTGGTCATCTTTCGAATGTTTTTTCAAAAGAATATCTGATAAAGTAGTTTTGTGCTCTTGGTCATCTTTCTCCAATTTTAAAAGCAATTTCTTTAAAGCATAGTCGATTTTATTTATTGATGTTTCATTTAATTTATCGAAATCGTCATTATTTTTCCTATCATTTATTTCTTTTCTTGCTAAATTTAAAATGTGTGTAAAATCACTCACATCTGCATTTCTCACTAGAGATAAAGCACTGACGTCATCGCCATTTATATTATTATTAACATATTCGTCTTGTAATTCAATTTTAATGTTTTCGATCACTTCTGCGACACGGTTTTCTTCAAAATTTACAATATTTTCTAATAAATCTTCGTGTTTTTTGATAAATTCTACTTGGTTTTTGGTCACACACTCAGCACTCGCACATCTCCTGACACGAATATTAAAATCTGGATTTGATGGAGTTTTAATGTTATAATTATTACTTCTCGCAATAATATTTATTATAGCCGCAACCACTATCAAAGCTATCACCATTTTGATAGAATAACAGATTTGTAAAGTTTCTTGTTATTTTAAAAGATTTTTTGGACTAATTATGTATGACGTTATATTTTGGCAGGTCACATCACATTTAGTGTTTATGCAGAACTACTATAATATAGTTCGTATAATAACTCACTGTTATCGCATTTTATGAGACAAGGTCGGAAGTTCAAGTTTGCTTGAATTTTATTTAATTATATTGTTTTTCTATATGCGGCCATACGATCAGTGAGAGCTAAGGCGCAAGACCGACGCGACACGTGCTCTTCCTAATCAGAAAGACTCAATAACTAAACTTGGCCTGACCCGGGTCTAGAACCGAGGACCTCCAGCTGTGCAGCTCTGATCGAATCGAATCTGTTACATTATTAATCACTCATCGTAGTCTATTAAAAATTTGAAATATCAGATGACAAGTATAGCTAAGACATTTTACTTGCTGCGCCAGCGGTCGCGGAGTCCCACTGAAATTCATTTTTTTGAACATGACTGTTCGTACTTCAGTCATGGGTGTTTATATTTATAATATGTATGTACTTTAGTTATATATGAATAGTGTATCAACTATCTGATATCCGTAACACAAGCCTCGTAGCTGACCACGGAACTAAATGGCGCTGTGTGGCCCAATGTAATATACATAATTCGTCGTTGCGACTTTAAGACCTCCTATGTGTCACTTTTGGCAAAATCACTTTTTTAGGCTTACCAATTTTACATTTTAATGCTCTATCGAATGCAAAAACTCTCATGTAAAAATGGCGTTTCAATCGTTAGTTATTTATTAAATTCAAAATCTTAAATGTGCTTGCTAATTAAAAGTTGGTACTTAAAATATCTTATGTGTAAAATTTACACATACGAGTTTTTAGTTGCATTTCAAACTCGTGGTCTTTATAGAATTATTAGAACAAAATATCTTATGTGGATCAGCGCGAGAAAGGCGGGTATTTTTAAAAAGTATTTACGTAGCTTTAGATCAATTGGATGCCGATAAAAATATTAGGTCGTTGACTGTGCAAGATTTACGAAGAAACAGAAACTTATTTTTAAGAAGACGGAGGATTTTGTCTTCTCTGAATAATGACAATCGTGATAGTGATAATGCTGACAATGTTAGTGAGGTATCACGGGCCGAGAATATTGACGATAGTATATCTCAAAGATCACTTCGATGTACCGTTAAACTGAATAAGAATGCTTGTGTTGCCGGTAAATCATACCTTGGTTATAAAAAGTTAGCTGACAAATGGACAGCGTGCGTTGAGAAACCTGCAAGAATTTTAAAACCACGTAAATTATTTTTTCTGAACACACTTTGCATTGGAGAAGACAGTTTTCGTCGCTGGTCTAGAGAGGACGAGAGCAGAGAGACTACTTTCGAGGAAAATTTAATTGTTCAAACTACAGAAAACACTGCACCAAGTTCAAATATTATTGCCAAACCAGGAAAATGCGTTGAATTGACAAGAACTGTTAAAACATGGCTGGATCTTTTACCAAAAGTACCGAGTCATTACTGTCGTTCTAGCTCAAAAAAAAATTATGTTGAATCGATGTTTCGCTTTGAACTCCATATGTATAAAGTTTTTAAGGAGTGGTGTATTGCAAACGACTACAAAACTGCCTCTAGAAAGACATTTTCGAAGATATTGACAACAGAAAACATCGGCATTCATCTTCCGCGCAAAGACCAGTGTGACACGTGTTGTAGTTATAAAACGGGTAATATTTCGAAAGAAGAATACAAAATCCATATTGAGAAAAAAACTGAAGCTCGTGAAAAGGATGTGGTTATAACAGTCGACGTTCAAAGTGTTTTGCTCGCCCCAAAGCTATTGGCTAGTGCAGTGTACTACAAATTAAAATTACAATGCCATAACTTCACGGTTTATAACGTGCTATCCAAAGATGTGAAAATTTACTTTTGGCACGAAGCAGATGGTAATGTAACTGCTAATGAATTCACATATTGTTTAATTGACTACAGTCAAAACCTACCACTTACAACAGAGCGCGTTATCATTATTTCTGATGGATGCGGACACCAAAACCGAAACCGAATTTTGTCTAGTGCCCTAAGCGATTTGGCGCAAAGGAGGCAAATTTGTATTGAACAACTTTATCTGGAAAAAGGGGAGACAATGATGGAAGTAGCTGATAGTGTTCACTCTACTATTGAGCAATACATAAAACCGCCAATATTCGCTCCCAGTGATTTTACATCGCACGGATGAGACAAGCTCAAGTGGTAGTGCCATGCTTGTTACCTTCGGGTAGCAGCCGAATGGGCCGGCACGCCCCGTATAGTACCACTCTCTCACAGAAGACCGGCGTGATGTGGCAGCTATGCTGTCGCGTTTCGTCCGGTGAGTGAGAGTCCGGGAGGCCCACTCCCCATCCCTCCTCCCGTCCTTCTCCCTCCTCCCTCCCTCCCTTTCCTGAAAGGCCGGCAACGCATCTGCAAGCCCTGTGGTGTTGCAGATGTCCATGGGCGGAGGTGATCACTTACCATCAGGTGAGCCTCCTGCCCGTTTGCCCCCTTTGTCTCATAAAAAAAAAAAAAACAAAAGCCCTATACTATCAAATCTGTTCATTATGGTTTCTTCCTCAATTTCGAAGAGATGGAATCGAACCTAAAATCCATACGGCCTGGAAAAAGAAGGAGATCCTGTCGTGGTGGACATTAGGGGTCTTAAATATCTATCCGATGGATCCATATTTTATAGGTTAAGACATGTCGATGAGTGGTTGGTACTTCCACAGCGTAAAAATAACCAAAGAAATGGTCTTATGTCGCCAAAGCAATTGTATACAGCTCCAATAAAAATTACTGAGAGCAAGTATAAACATTTGCAGGAACTGAAAATGGTAATAGATCAGGATTACCATCCATTTTATAACGCGTTACAGTTTAATCCGGGCACCTAATGCATAATTTCATAGTTAAATTCAAAAGTAATAGTAGTTTGATTTGTATTTTTTTTTATTCTAACTTGTGATTCAATTGTTACTTAATGTCTTAATGTGTGTTTTCAGAGAAATATATTTGTTTTTGCAATAAAATAAATAGTTTTTTTAATTCAATAATTGTAGGCATTTTGTTTTAAGAGCTATGATGTGATACATGAAGCGCATACAAATTATCTTATGTGTTAACTGAAATTGTTTTTTTTTTCACTGATATACTACTTTTCATTTTATGTAATTATATCACAGTAAAAAGCAGGAAAACATGTAGCTAATATTTATATTTTTGGTTGTAGTTGGTTTCACTATATTTTTTTCAGTAGACGGTTTTTGTCGATTTTCTCGTAATTTTGATTTTTACACATAAGAGGTTTCAAAGTTATATTAAATATTCGTTATTATATAATGATTTGAAGCAATAAACAAATGTGAATACATTACTAATGCAGGTTTCCTCACGATGTTTTCCTTCACCGTAAGGCAAGTGGTAATCATGATAGAAATAATTCGCACTTGAAAATATCAGAGGTGCGAGACCCGGATTTGATCTCGCTTCACTCGGTTTTCCAAGCTAGCTGCTTGCTACCACTATACTATTACTAGTGAGAGTGAGTCACTACTAACTGCCTCGTTGGTGTAGTGGCTAGCATGTACGGTCGCACATCGGGAGGTCCTGGGTTCGAGTCCCGGGTCGGGCCAAGTTTGGTTATTGAGTCTTTCTGTTTTGTAAGCCTCAGTAACAGCCCGGAGTTGGGAAGTTGGCGGTGTTTCACCCCCGTGCCTCGGAGAGCACGTAAAGCCGTCGGTCCTGCGCCTTAACTCTCACTGGTCGTGTCGAGCATTCGTCCCACCGGAATATGAGAGTGATAAGGAACAGAGAGTGCACTTGTGTCTGCGCATACACTCGTGCACTATAATATGTCCCGCGCCGTTGGCTAGTCTCAATGAGATTGGCCGCCGTGGCCGTAATCGGTCGGGAGGACATTATTATTATTATTACTACGTATAGCAAAAAATATACATATGTACATATTTTATTTTTTGATCAAATTTTTATTTTTCATTTTTTTCTCTCAATCGCCATTATATAATATAATGTGTAAGTTAAAAGACATCTACACGAAACTAACAAAAATGAAAAAAAGTCTATCGAACGTGGGATTTGAACTCGCATCGCAAGCTCACAAAGTTTAAGCTACAGCCATACTAACTAGGCTATTACAATTTGACATTAGGTTGTGAATTTACAAAACATTATATTTCTCATAACAAAGCAAACTAAAGTATAATTAAATATTTGACTTTTAGAAATAGATTTTAAGTTGACGTCTTTGTATCGAAACGCAAGAAAGCGACGTTGCCGTTCCGTAGAAAGATGTATACAGTATATTTGACGGAACGGCAACGTTAACATATTAATTTATCTGGACAGTAGTAGCAAAGCCTATGAAACATATTCCGTCGACCAATGGACGTGACAGCTAACGCTGCCACCATACACTAATGTCCCAAGCGAGTGTATGGCAGCTTGGGCTAGCTGCTGGCTGTCACGTCCGTTGGACGACTATATGTTTTATAGACTCTGGTACTGGTACGGCAGTAGCCCAGTGGTAACGTGCTCGCTTGGATATTATATTGATGCGGGTTCAAATCTGGTTCCGAGTTAAAAAGGGCTGAATACATATAAATTTATTTGCCAGTTAGTTTATTAGGAAGTTTTATGTTGAAACAGAAAAAATATATCAGCTATCACTATCGCTAATCGACGTGCGCGTTCACACAAAAAGTAGTGAACCGATTTTTTACTTTGTGTAGTGATAGATTATTACCTACTATAGTGCATTTTAAGCGCAAGGGAAGCCGCGGATTCCGCTAGTATGAGATAAAAATTAAATGTTATAAAAAAGAAATAAAGAAAAGAAATAAAAAATGTTGATGGATGATACAGTATATGTATTAGAAAAACCTTTGTTTCAAATACAAGAACATTATTTTATGCTTTTTGAACACAAAACTGTGCACATTTTTGTGCACAGACTAATGGCTACATACTTATATCACGAAACACGTGTATACAAATATTCATTTTAAGTTATTTACAATGAATTGATAAAGTTGTATACTTAAATATGAAACAACTAACGGATACTTTATTTTGACACAAAGCTTGTATACTTTCTTTTGCAACGTTTGATGTTTACATATATTTGAAAACTTGTCAACTTGTCAATTTGTATACATTTCATTGCTTACGACTGTACATATATACAATACGTATCAAAAAAAATAATTTTTAATGTAAATCGACAGTTTTTCATATATAACGTAAAATAATTTATTTTTATACGTACAAACAAATCTGCGCAGACCATTTGTTATATATAATTAATTATTATATATAAATTTCAGCCAAACATGTCGAGGAAGTGGTCAGAGATAACCTTTAAATAGTCATTTTTCCCTAAAACAAAGGACATAGCTATGATTTTGTTTTATGGTTGTATTCAGGCTACAAACCAAGAATATAATCTAAGGTAAATGCTTATAATAAAGTAGCTCAGAAGAGAATCTGTACAAAAAATAATTTTTAAAACAATGAGACTGTAACGTATTTTGTATTGAGTATAGACCTCGAAACAGTACTTTAAAAATTTAGGTCTGATTGCCTGTAAGTCTCAAGTCTGTCTCTGTGAATGTTATCGTTTAACTCAAAAAGTACTGCACGGATTTTAACCAAATTTTGTGACTTGATTACTTATTATTGGGCTCGTGACTTTGGATACTTTTTTTCTGCAATAGATTTCATTTCCACTGGAAAACAAAATAATTCGTTTTAATGACTCGTCTTAAAAACCTAGCGCTAGCTAAATCTTGAGAGATATATCAAAAGTATATAGTAGGAAATAAAAAAGCCGGACAGAAATGACTATAATATTTAATATCTATCTCCTCTCCTAAGCATAAGGGCAATAAACTATGGCAAACTCTTACTAAAACTTAAAAGATTATATCAAAATTATGTATTAATTTAGAATATTGTAGGTCTTACAAGGCCTACCGCAAAGTTTGAAATACTTAGTAAGTATATGTCTGTCTCCACAGGAAAACACAATAACTGGTTGTTTACAATAGTCGTCATAAAAGAGGGTGGACCTTTAAATGGGGAATCATTCGTTGTTACATCATAGATCATAGATAATAGCATTAAGCCAAAAATATTTTTTATACTTTTAGCGCGAGCGAAGCCGCGGGCCTAATAATAATAATAATGTAATAAAAGCTAAATATTTATTTTCTCATCAATCTAGGGCATTGATCAGACAAAAAAAAATACAAGTTTAAATAAAGATAAAGTATCAAAAAAGGTAGGTATAGACCCAGACTAAAATGGCCTACTTATTACTCACATCAATAAAAAAATCTATTAGTATCATCAATATCCTCAATATCAGTATCAGGCAAGGTGGCCTTTTTAGTCGTTTATTTGGGTATTTCTTTAAATTCACTCTGACATTGAATGGGTATTACATTTTCATTGCATAGTTTAACAAGGTAATCGTATTTATTCTTTGCAATCGGAAGACGGGATCGATAACAAGGCATCAATGGCACTTTAGTTTTTGATTCGACTTCAATTTTACTGGACATAGCTGATTTGTTCATTGAGTACTTGACTAGTAGTG
The DNA here is from genome assembly GCA_951802675.2 of Boloria euphrosyne. Taxonomy (NCBI): domain Eukaryota; kingdom Metazoa; phylum Arthropoda; class Insecta; order Lepidoptera; family Nymphalidae; genus Boloria; species Boloria euphrosyne. The sequence goes on from OX637895.1 coordinate 1,121,957, forward strand.
ATATGTGGTTTATTTTTTTTTAAATGTGACAGTCCGCAGTTTACTAATTTTGCCGATAAGATTACCCTTGAAATACTTGTCAGAAACTGCATCCCATCTGTAGAAATCCTCAAAAGTTAGCCTCTCAACTTCGTAGGGAAAGGGATTGGTTCTTGCAGTATTAAGGACAGTATACCACTGTGATGGTGCGAATATTATTGTATTTTTAAGCTATTCTCTATAACTGCATGCACTCTATCGACGGGCATGTAAAGGTGACCCGATAGTAAATAATTTACTTGGATTGTCTCAATATTTTTACATTCTTGTAAAGTAGAATGGATCATTGCATTAATCACGCGGTTACGATTCTGGCCAGGGCAGCAATCGCAGTAGAGAAGCAAATTTTTGACGTTACTTTAGCTTTTACTTTAGCTAAATCTGGAAAGGTAGCAGTGTCTATTATGGCGAATTTCAGGCACATCAAACATTTGTCCTTTTTCGGGACATGGAACCCTATGTTGAAGTCATCCGTAAAAAATCTTCGGAATACTTTGTTGCTGACAAAATCTATGCCACTGTCTTGAAAGAGTGTTTCTTATACACACCGTACACCGTGTTTATATTTTTGTACTCCTCTGGAAGGTACATTTTAGTAGAATCTTGTCTGCAGTAATGTGACGGGACAGCGGGCAGTCTTTTGATAAAGTTGATTACATTTGCGATCGTATCTGGTTTAGTTTTGTTTGGTGGTACATGCTTACCACACATATCTTCTTGGGCACTACCAAATTCAAAGTTCTTCACCGTGTGATAAATTGACTTTGTGGACACATCCAAAGTTGCAGCAATAAACTGCAAGCAAACCGGTCTCTGTCCGAGGAATAATCTTACAAATAAGAAAGTGGTAGTGCCATGCTTGTTACCTTCGGGTAGCAGCCGAATGGGCCGGCACGCCCCGTATAGTACCACTCTCTCACAGGAGACTGGCGTGAAGTGGCAGCTATGCTGCCGCGTTTCGTCCGGTAAGTGAGAGTCCGGGAGGCCCACTCCCCATCCCTCCTCCCGTCCATCTCCCTCCCCCTCCCCCTCCCTCCCTTTCCTAAATGGCCGGCAACACATCTGCAAAACTGCATGCCCTGCGTCTTGCAGATGTCCATGGGCGAAGGTGATCACTTCCCATCAGGTGAGCCTCCTGCCCGTTTGCCCCCTTTGTCACATAAAAAAAACGACCAACATTATTATTTAATGTGATTCCTCCATATATTTTATTGAGAAATACATACAAAGTAAGAAGCCGACTAGCCTAGACTAGCACATTTCTAGTACATATCTTTTTTGCTATACCTAGTAGTGACTCACTGTCACTAGTAATAGTTCAGTGGTAGCAAGCTAGCTTGGAAAACCTAGTGAAGCGATATCAAATCCGGGTCTCGCAACTTCGATATTTTCATGTGCGGTGAAGGAAAACATCGTGAGAAAACCTGCATTAGTAATGTATTCATATTTGTTTATTGCTTCAAATCATTATATAATAACGAATATTTAATATATGTATATTATATTGGGCCTCACAACGCCATTTAGTTCCGTGGTAAGCTACGAGGTTTGTGTTACGGATATCAGATAGTTGATACACATATATAACTAAAGTACATACATATTATAAATATAAACACCCATGACTGAAGTACGAACATTCATGTTCAAAATGAACGTCAGTGGGACTCCGCGACCGCTGGCGCAGCAAGTAATATGTCTTAGCTATACTTGTCGTCTGATATTTCAAATTTTTAATGGACTACGATGAGTGATTATTAATGTAACAGATTCGATACGATCAGAGCTGCACAGCTGGAGGTCCTCGGTTCTAGACCCGGGTCAGGCCAAGTTTAGTTATTGAGTCTTTCTGATTAGGAAGAGCACGTGTCGCGTCGGTCTTGCGCCTTAGCTCTCACTGATCGTATGGCCGCATATAGAAAAACAATATAATCAAATAAAATTCAAGCAAACTTGAACTTCCGACCTTGTCTCATAAAATGCGATAACAGTGAGTTATTATACGAACTATATTATAGTAGTTCTGCATAAACACTAAATGTGATGTGACCTGCCAAAATATAACGTCATACATAATTAGTCCAAAAAATCTTTTAAAATAACAAGAAACTTTACAAATCTGTTATTCTATCAAAATGGTGATAGCTTTGATAGTGGTTGCGGCTATAATAAATATTATTGCGAGAAGTAATAATTATAACATTAAAACTCCATCAAATCCAGATTTTAATATTCGTGTCAGGAGATGTGCGAGTGCTGAGTGTGTGATCAAAAACCAAGTAGAATTTATCAAAAAACACGAAGATTTATTAGAAAATATTATAAATTTTGAAGAAAACCGTGTCGCAGAAGTGATCTACAACATTAAAATTGAATTACAAGACGAATATATCAATAATAATATAAATGGCGATGACGTCAGTGCTTTATCTCTAGTGAGAAATGCAGATGTGAGTAATTTTACACACATATTAAATTTAGCAAGAAAAGAAATAAGTGATAGGAAAAATAATGACGATTTCAATAAATTTAATGAAACATCAATAAATAAAATCGACTATGCTTTAAAGAATTTGATCTTAAAATTAGAAAAAGCTGACCAAGAGAAGAAAATTACTTTATCAGATATTCTTTTGAAAAAACATTCGAAAGATACAAATATATTTAAAAAAGATAGCAAAAGATACAAAAGAAAAGCATCGCCAGATGGATATTTTACTAATTTATATCGTAATGTATATAGCTGGTTTTCGACGACAAATTCAACAGATAGACCAACTGTAAATTGGAAAAGTCACTCTAATAACTATTTATACGAGGACTACAACACCCAGTCAAAAAACATCCAAGATTTAAGAAACCAAAAATACAGATATAACCCAAGTTACAGTCAAAATTATGAAACCACTATCGGTTATAACAATTATCACAATGGCTATTATTATCCAGCCGATAAGAAAACTGGTTTATATGATCCAACCTATAATCTTGGATATAGTCCCTATAATTATAACGGATATAATAATAATCAAATGAATCAGATGAATTATAAATATCCCAATGATTTAAACTCTAGTAAGAATCCCAATTATAATTATAGTCCGACTGGTTACAACCATAATCCGACTGGTAATAAGTTATATAGTTACACAAATAATAAAGCGGATATTAACGAAGTGAATGCCACTAACACAACCACAGAGAAAATTATAATTAATGAAGGTTGTATTTTGTGTGGTTCTTTTGGTTGTCCAATAAATTACAAGAGAATTGGTTTTAAATGTGTTCCGAAGTAAAACGTGTGTACTTTTTTTTACAATCAATTATTATTTTATTGTATTTTAGTCAATTTAACGATATTTTTTTCAAATAGTAATAATTTTTATTTTTCTTATCACTTAGCTAACCATGCGTTGTCATACGAACTAAACGTGTATGCAAAATTCGAGCTCAATTGGTTGAGGATAAGTAATTATGTTTCCGGGTTTAACGGGAACAAATATATGTAGATACAAAATTTCCAAATTTCTTTTTAAATAAAACTATTGATAAATTTTTTCGAGAAGCTCTCGACTTGATTCGAATCGAGAGCTTTAGAAAATGTAGTTTTCTATGCTTTTAGTAAAGTTTGAATTGTATTGGTATAAAATATTATTAAATAAGTGCTATGCCTCGGCGCGGGGGCGACACACTGCCAACTTCCTGTAAGCGTTTCTAGTGAACTGTGAAACGATCTTCAGTTTCCACCAGTAAGTACATTTATTCGCTATCTTCATACAATTTTCTCTTTTCAATAAATAATACATGTATCAAGTTCTTATTATTTAAACCATTATCTTTTCAACCACAGTCCACATCTATACAATATCTCCACTCCTCGCAGATCAATCCCCCATTCTTTTTCCTGTCATTCTTTGTATATTCATATGATTATTCTTTACTTTTATAACAATTTTCATAATTTTGACTGTCAGCGTTACAAAATGGTCAGTTTAACAAATTAAAAACTATTTTATTTTACATTGAAATATCGAAACTTTACATTCCCAACTCCGGGCTGTTACTGAGACTCAATACAGAAAGACTCGATACATAACTAAAATAATAATTTTGACGACTCGTTTGACTCAGTTGGTAGTGACCCTATTTTCGGCGCCAGCGGTCGCGGGTTAGAGTTCCGTTGGGGGCATTCGTTAGCTAATCACGAATGTTTGTACTCCAGTCATGGGTGTTAATATTTATAATATGTAAGTATTTAAAATTTATATGTGTAGTATATCAACTAAGTATCTGGTATCCGCAACACAAGCACGTTACGTAGCTTACTGCGGAACTAGATGTCGCTGTTGTAATAATGTCCCAACATATTTATAAACTTGTCCCGACTTTTATAGGCTTATATAGGATTTTTGTCCGTCTGTGACGGCATCTCGAGAAAACTAATGAACAAATTTTGATGAAATTTGGTATAATTTAAGCTGGTTATAGTTGTTTATTATAAAATTAGTGTGTGGCAAATCTTTTTCAATTGTCAATAGTCAATGATATTATAAGTAAAAAGGTGTAGATACGTTACCTAAACGACATTCTATCTTCAAAAACGGCACTAACGCACACATGAATACAGAATAACTAAAAATATTGCAATAACACACTACATTACGATTAGTCGTCAAAATAGGATGGCATGATTCAAGTATCGCCAGTGAAAAAGAGACAAATATAATTCGCGACAGTGCGTCGTCAACGCGTGACTATGTTCAGGTGGGCCAATTAATAGAGCCTAGTTTTGGTGTGCCGCTTTTTGAGCGCGTATGACTTATCTACACCTTTTTTCCTAGTATATCAATGTCAATAGTACATATCATCTTTCCGATATAGACTTCTAGTCTTTTGTCAAGTAATGTAATAAATCTATACTAATATTATAAAGAAGTAAAGTTTGTGTGTTTGTTAAATTGTAAGGGGTAATCTCGGGATCTACTGAACCGATCTTAAAAATTCTTTCACCAATAGAAAGCCACATTATTGCTGAGTGTCATAGGTTATATAAAAAAACCGAAAAATAAAAAGGCTTTTACGTGGTAGTCCGCTTTGCAAAGTGAATCGGAGAAAAAACGGTCGAATGAAAGCGTTTCTTACGAACGCTGCCTTAACTATGAAAGATATATTTTTGAGTTCTAGAGAAAAGATGTGGAGCTTGAAAATGCCTACAAAAAAGTCAACGACAGCATATGTCTAACTTTTATATTTAAGTTACAAAAAGTAGTTTTTTTAATATTAGTATAGATAATTTAATTTTTAATATTAATAAAATACCTACGTATAACCCTCCTTTTGGCAGTTAGAAATTAAAACATAACACTCTGTACTAAAAAAGGATTATTAACATTATGTCCAGCGAAGTGGGCACGGGTCAGCTAGTAATAAATAAACTGATTATAAATAAGAAGCCAGCATTTTATTCAATCAATAGTTATCCGGGTCAACATATAGGATAGGGTAGGATTTTTACTGCGGGAAAATGTTTAATATTTGAAAAATGGCTACTAACATAATGTAGAGATATTCATCATTCGCTAGTAAATATTGAGGAGCAATGACAAAATAAGTTATTTTTATTAGTTATCCTCATTAGAGGTCACCGTACTCAATTGAGCACGTCTATATTTTATAGAGTACTAGCATTTCCCGCGGCTCCGCTCGCGTTTTAATTAAAGAAACTAAATTCTTAGATATTTCACATACCGTGTGATGTTTTACAGCCAGTTCTTAACGGTTACGTGAGATTTCTTAGAAATTAGATATTTTCCAGCCGCAAAAAGTATCGTATATCCTGACCCGGATAACCTATTTATATAGATATAAAACTATCATCAGACCAAATTTTATCAATGTCTGTCCAGTGGTTTTTATCGTGATGCGGTCACAGACAGACAGACAGACAGACAAAAATTTTAAAAACTTTAGATTCGGGTATCGATAATAATGATTATTTCAATAAGAATTTCCTAAATATATTCAATGTATATATAGAGATATAAACGGAATCAACTCAGATAGAATGTTATTATATGAATAGATACTATATAAAAAAAGAATATTCGAACTTTATTTTAATATTCTACTTTATTATCTCTTAATATATAAATAAAGAATAGATAGTGTATATAAATAAAATAGAAGTGTCTGTTTGTAATTTCAAATTAACAGCTTTTCACTAAATGCATATGAAAGTATATACATTATACGGTACTTACATCAAAAATATCTTTTTTTTTTAATTTTCTGCTTGTCTGTCTTTTTGTTCCGGCTAATCTCTAAAACGGCTGGACAGATTTTGACGGGACTTTCACTCGCAGATAGCTAATATTATGAGAAGTAACTTAGGCTACTATTATTTTATAAGAAAATTATAAAACCGTTTAATTTACGCCGAGTTTGCTAGTTCTTAATAAACATATATTTAAGTCGTGTCTCGGAAAGCCATGTATTTAGTTTATCATATTTATATATTAAAGTTTACATTACATAATATTTAATCTACGTATTAATATCATATAGCACCGACCTACATACATACAACAAGTAAAGTTTGTGTGTTTGTTAAATAGTAAGGGGTAATCTCGGGATCTACTGAACCGATTTTAAAAATTCTTTCACCAATAGAAAGCCACATTATTGCTGAGTGTCATAGGTTATATAAAAAACCGAAAAATAAAAAGGCTTTTACGTGGTAGTCCGTTTTGCAAAGTGAATCGGAGAAAAAACGGTCGAATGAAAGCGTTTCTTACGAACGCTGCCTTAACTATGAAAGATATATTTTTTTTAACTTGTATATTTAAGTTACAAAAAGTAGTTTTTTTAATATTAGTATAGATAATTTAATTTTTAATATTAATAAAATACCTACGTATAACCCTCCTCTTGGCAGTTAGAAATTAAAACATAACACTCTGTACTAAAAAAGGATTATTAACATTATGCCCAACGAAGTGGGCACGGGTCGGCTAGTTATTTATATTTATTAAAAAAAATACTCATATTTATTTAATTCACAAGTAAAGCCGCGCTGAATTGTCATGTTGTTATATTATTAACTGCGATATGATTGTTACCTAATTACCTATTAAGAATAATTTTAAAGACTTAGAAGACAGACAGACAAAAATAAAAATAAATTGTTATAACAAAACTATTGCAATAATAAATATAAAATAAATAAAAAAAAATATTCGTTTAAGATAATAGTTTCTTAGATTTACGCGAAAAAGAGCAAGTGTAGAGTTTCTTGCCGGTTCTTCTCTGCACAAACTGCCTTCCGAACCGTGCAGTAGCTTTCTTTCAATCTAAATTCTAAAAATTTAATTCAAAAGAATCTGTCAAAATCTAAGCATACTTTGATTTGATTAAATTATTTTAATTTGCAGTAGTGTTGCTTAATACTTTAAAATAATCAAAATTCAATTTATATTTTTTGCAATTTTAACTTAATTTTCTTATATCAAATTAATACTTAATTTAAATAATAAAATGCAACTTAGCATAAACAATTTATAGGTAGGAAAATAAACATAATTATTATAATAGCAACACTACATAATACTTTTGAATAACTAATATTAAAATTAAAATTATAATAATTATAATAATACTAGCTAAAAATAAGTCAATAATATTGCCATAATTATAAATTATTTTAAAATTATTTAAATTTAAATATAAATGTTTAGAATTAAAATTTTATAAGGTACTCTGATGCCATTTTCAAAATTTTTGTAAATTGTGGGTAGGCACTGTCTGTAACAAGTATATAAACCTATGAGACGTCAAATACCTTAGTCTCTCCCGTGACCATGATTGCTGTAAAGCATTCGAAACGTCGGGAACTAAAAATCAAAATAAATCCGCGACAAAATCCGAAAAGGTAGTTTCATTTATTCGTTTAAGACTTTACTAAATGTATAAAAGATATTATGTAGTGAAGACATAATGCTTCTCTCTCTCTCTCTCTCCTCTCTCTCTCTTCTCTCTCTCTCTCCCTCACTCTCACTCTCTACTCTCTTAAAAAGAAGTAAATAAAAATACATAAGTAAAATTTTCAATCATTTATTTTGTACAGCAAAGAGACGAAGTCTCACATTTTATTTACAATTAATTAAAAAACGTATCCTACAACATTCATTTCAACTACGATTCGCGCTTGACCGTGTGACGTCAGAAACTTAACTATCTACAAAACAAAATAAAAAAATAAATTTTTCCAACATACAATTTAATTACTACAAAAAATATTATTATTAGTAAAAAAAAACAAAAAAAAATACTTTTTTTCACATTTTTTCTAAGACACGTCACACGAGCGTCGGTAAAAAGGAAATAATACCGTAATATTTACAATTTACAAGAAGAAAGTCTAAGTGACTTTGTTTTCACCCAATGGAGTACAATTGTTGCACGACTTGACAAATCAATTTTTTTTATAATTATACATTAAAAAAAATTTTTTTGTTCAATTGTTCATACAAAAAAATATATTATTAGGCCAAGAAAAATCATTTATTTCATACATAAAAAAAATTCCATTTTGATTAATGATATTACTTCAAATTTATACAAAAAATGTTTGTTTTATTTGTGACAAAATTTGTAATGGCATTCGCAACAATGAACTACTCCATAGAAAGTGGGTGTTGAAGACCGCATTGCTCCCAAACCCCTCTAAATTAACCCGAGATCGACTTATCATTAATCCATATCACATTAAATTAATATTACAGTATCAATCTCACGGCTATTTGTCCCAAAAAATTTTGGAAATTTTCCGGGGGTCAAAAGTTTTGAAAATTTTCCAAGTAAATTTTCTAAGACAATTCAATGGCCGTGTTTATTAAAACTGTAAAACTTAGACTAGATCACTAATTTTTCGTTGTCGGTGTCCCTATATTTAATAACCCACTATAACCCCTAAACTGGTTGGTCATAAGGTCCCTGTACATTGCCAATTGACGTTGGTCCATCGGACCCAGACTATTATAAAACGCATTCATATACAAGGGGTCTATAAAAGGGTTCAAACTTGGAACAGATTTTTGCATTTCCATCATCTGGGCTAGGTTTGAACCCTTAAATGCGTTGGGGTCTTTTGAACTCGTTGGGGATTCTTCTCGATTTGAGATCTGGTAGTTAGGAACGACTATTGAGGGTTTTTTGGGGGACGGGAACTGTTTGGGGTAATCCTTTGGGGGTGTTGGGGTTTTCGCGGAGGCGAATTTTCCGTTTGAGGAGCGTTTTTGTGGAGGTCTCTTTGGGGGTGTTTGGGATTTAGCATTTACTAATGTTATTTCTAAATTTGAGCCAACTACAGCTTTCCCGTCAAGGAGAGTATAGTTTTTGGTTAAGTTCTGAGGGGTGTTCGGGGTTTTGGACGGCGAGGGGGCGGGGGGTATTCTCACTATTTCGACAGCAGGTTTTTGTATAGGAGTTACTTGAGTTTTGCAGGTTAAGTCTAATATATCTTGGGGTGTCGAGGGTGGGGTTTGGATACTTCTTTGGGGCTTAATAGGGGTCCCTTGCAACACGTGAAGGGTTGGCATAAAAGGGTCCTTAGGATTCCCATACACGGTTTTCTCGGGGCCTGAAGTACCGTAAGCACTTGAAGCTTGAATAACTTTAGGGGCTGGAACGCCATTGGGGTAACTCGGTGGGATAATATTATACATTTGGAATATTTGTGCTTGAGTCATGATTTGGTGCTGGATTGGATTAAGAATGATAGGGCTAGGGGCTATTAAGGGGTTTATAGGGGGATGAGGCCAGATGGGGCCAGGGGGCACTGCGGTTACTTCGAGGCCCCTTTCTCTGAGAATTTCTAGCTTCTTCTTCTTAATGCCTTGTGGACTTTCCGGGTATTCATCGAGATCGATTATTTCCGGACTTTTTGGTTTATATGGAACCTGTAATATAAATAATATGAATTAACACAAAATTTGATGATTAATAAAATATGATAAATATAGAAATTCTAGTTGACTCAAATTTTTACGTTATAGATTGAAGAAATAGTCTTTATTATGGAATTTATATCCGAATATATAATTTTTTTGAATGATTGTCTGTCTGTCTATGACCGCTTCACGAGAATACCACTGGACAGATTTTGATGAAATTTGAAATGATGACAGTTAGTAATCCGGGTCAACGTATAGATTCTTTACCGCTGAACAATATCTCATTTTTAATCAATGCATACTATCGAACGAACCCGAGCGAAGCAAGGATTAATCAATAATTATTAATCAAAATATAAATAATAAATATGTAAAGGCACCTTAAATATTTTTTACCTCCCAAAAAGTATAAAATTATTATACTAGGCTAAATAAGTAGTTATACAAACCTCTACGATTTCATCGTCGCTTTGGTTGTTGCTTGGTGGGTGATGGATCCCGAAGTTATTAATGGTGGGCGGCGAGGAGGAAGAGTCTGCTCGCGGCGCAGCGGGCGCGGCTGCACATGTTTATGAGATATCAGATTGTAAACATACGCATACAAAAAAGGATTTTGGGCTGTGTTTGTAATGGTTTAATAACAGTTTTCTTATTAAATATAATAATAATAAATATATATGGGAATATCAACGATACTTATTAATAAAAACTATCTCTTTGTCTTTATTTTGGCAAAATAATTAGGGTTACCCACAAAAAGTAAAACCGTTGAAATTGTAAACAAAAATCGCTATGTAATTAAAAATTGTGTAATTTCGGGCACATACGAACGAAACGGGAGTAGATTGTTAATTACAAAAAAACTTTTTGGACATTTTCGCGGATTTTCCGACCTATTCAGAATTAACAGCTATTATTATATTCTATGCTCGGTCAACATCATTCCTCTTTTTTAGTTTGTGTTCCGAAAAATTTGCACATTTACCTCTCCTTAGTCCGGATAATAATATCCGATATTTTAATTAATATTTTACGTAATTTTAAATTGTTTATTTGAATATATACTCACGCGTGGCGGAGGCCGAGAGCGGTCGCGTGGGCTTCACGCGCACCGCGCGCAACGAGCTGCGCCCCGCCGGGCGGGCTTTTTGCTGGAAATCATGTATTTTTTAGTTATTTTTGACTATAGATACTTTTCATAAAATATTTTGGGTCCCCTATAATATTTCGAGGCCCCCTTTAATGAAATATGAAAGGGCCTCAAACTATATGATCTTAATTTGAACTATTTGTACATGATTCCATACATAATCTACCTTTATTTTAGTATTACTTGTCTTGCGGTGAAGGAAAACGTCGTGAGGAAACCTAGCCAGTTCTCGAATGACATGCTCAGTCCACCCGCAGTAGTCCAGCAAGGTAGACTATGGCCTGATCCTCTTCGTATTGAAGGGAGGCCCACTCCCAACAGTGGGAAAATATTTACCACGACAGTTACACCATTAATATGATTTTTTTTTAAATGCACAACATTATTTGTATGTTTGTCTCTTCTTTATTCCAAAAAGGCTGGACGGAACCGAAACCTGAGAGAAGTAAGGGTAAGTAACTAGTATAAATAATACTCACAAGGTCAGACGTATGTCCGTTGGTATATTTATCTTGGAGGGAAGAGAGGCTGGAGAGGCTGTCTTGCTTCTGATTGAGGTGGTGAAGGAACCGTGTGTCGGAATTACCTGAAAAATTATTTTTTCTAATTTTGAATATTTTTTTAGGTTGTTTTTTGGAAGATGATTATTAGGGATATAATATTAAAGAGTATAATTAATAATAGTTCTTTTTAAACAAACTTTGTTGGACAGTTTCTAATAAGTTCAAAGAATTGAAAATTTCGGATGTCCGATAGAACACTTTAAACTGGCATCAAAAGCTTAATATTAAGATATATAAAAATATATTATTTTATCATTAAACATACATAAGTAATATGTTTGTAAATATATTAGTAAAATTATTTGAAGTCGGTTAAAAGAGTAACTACAAAACTCACCTAAGTTTAATTTCTGAGCTAATTCATTCAAGAACACCGAATTGCCTTCATTTTTGCTATCCTTGGACTCACTTTCTATTTTCCCTAAACTCGGCTCTATCAATTTCTCTACTGGTTTCACGAAAATCTTCGCAGTCTTTTCTTCTTCCGGATTTTTAAGTGATTCTAAAAATTCTCTATTCAACTCTTCTGCGGGCTTAGTGGTTATGTTTAATTCTTCTTTTGTCAGTTCACCGGTTTCGTTATCTAACACCAATTTATCCGGATTTCCGATTTTATCCGGATTTCCGAGTTTTTCCGAAACTTCGGATTTTTCGGAATTTTTCAGTTTTGGGGATGGGGTTCGGAGTCTTTTTTCTGGTAAGTCAGGTTTCATGTCGACGTCCCTTATGGGGGAGTCTGTCACATCTATGGTATCAATGGTTTTTGGTTCTTCGAGCTTCCCATTGGCTAATTTGGAATACTTCTTTCCTTTACGTCGTTCATATTTCTCGAAATCAAGCAGAAAACTGGAATTATAATTTATAAATTATAAAAAATCTTGAATTAATTAAATATGACAATGTTTGATTCATTTTGTAGTTGCTGTGGAATTGGTCACGGGTTCGAGACCAGTTGAGGCCATTACTATAGAATGAATGTTTGTATTCCAGTAATGGGCTTTTAATTTTTTTAACATGTACTTATTTAACGTTATATATGTGTAGTGTAACAACTATTAGGTATCCGTAACACAAGCCTCGTAGCTTACCACGGCACTAGATGGCGCTGTTATTATTTTAACAACATATTTATGATGTGTACAGTATCTGTTTTAAATATGTTATAATAACGGTTTGAAATAAGGATAATTTTATTTGATTGTGCAAAAAATGCTTTAGTTCATAAATAATCAGAAGGGTTGTTAATTTTTTTTAAATATGTACATACATATGTATTGAACATTTACCTATAGCATATTAACTAACATATTATTGTATATACATTAAGAGAATATTAGTGCGAGCGAAGCGAACCTAACACTACCCCACAACCTGAGCATTTTGTACTACACTTTACTGTAAAACTATCACGCCTATAGATTTGTGCATTAACATAGTAATTTAACTTCATATCTAGATGTGTTATCTGACAAAAAATATAATTTTATAACCATTAAAAATATTAACGTTTACAATTTAGAGTTCATTGGATAGAATGTTATTGTACTACTAACGCCATCTGTTAGAAAACCAAAGAGTTAACATCGCTGTAACATTATTACCCGTTAGAATAACTACGCGAGCCCTCATAAAGCTCAGCTTTTTGCTAGCGTATTGCAACATTGTAAATATAACACAGCAAATCAAGTATAGTACGATTTCACACATCAAATTTATCATAGTATAGTGTACCACCTCAGTCGCACATTCAGAGGTCTTGGATTCGAGTCTAGGGTCAAGCCAAGTTTAGTTATTGAGTCTTTTTCAGTGACAGCCCGGAGTTGGGAAGTTGGCGGTGTGTCTCCCCCGCGCCTCTCACGGGTGGTGTCTCGTATCGTCCCACCGGAGTATGAGAGTGACAGGAACAGAGAGTGCACTTAAGTCTGCGCATACACTTGTGCACTATAATATCTCCTGCGTAGTTGGCTAGTCTAGTTGGTACCACACAGTGTGTACTGTATAGTGTAGCACATTCTAGTGTAGTATATATAGCACATCCTAGTATAGTATAGCACGTCCTAGTGTAATGTACCACGTCCTATTGTGGTGTACCACGTCTTAGTGTAATGTACCACGTTCTAGTGTAGTGTACCACGTCCTAGTGCAGTGTACCACGTGACACGTCCTAGTGTAATGTACCACGTCCTAGTGTATGTACCACGTCCTAGTGTAGTGTACCACGTCCTAGTGTAGTGTACCACGTCCTAGTGTAGTGTACCACGTCCTCGTGTAGTTTAGCGTGTAGTGTAGCGTTTCACTGACCGTTTGTAGATCCTGCGAGTATGCGAGGTGTGCTGCGGGAAGCGGCGGCGCCACTGCTGCTCGTGGCACGCCGCGTAGCCGCCCAGCGACGTCGCCCACACGTACAGCGACCGCAGCGACACTGTGGTCGTTTTAATATGTTAAATATAATAGGATTAAGCTTTAATAGTAGTAAGTTGTGAAGTAGTAATAGTAGTTCTCTAACATGTTTATACGTGGAGGTAATATTGTGAAAAAAAACCTAACTTAATACTGTGAATCTAGTCTTTTTGTGGAATATTTTAAAATTTCACCGGTCAATCTCGAACGTGATTCCTCCATTGGCAAAATTCAACTGGCACGCATTGAAGCCAACAAACTAAAGAATTGAATTGAACTGTGATAGTTTTACATTACAATTCAATGTATATCAATAATACATTATTAAATAAAAAAAAATTAATAATTTAAATCTACAGTAATACTACTATATAGTATATACAAACATTTTTTACTAAACGTCATGAGTCTACTAGAAAGAAACCTCAGACCTGAGAGTCAGCGGGAGAAATATAATCTATTCAGATAATAGAATTGAAGTGTCTGTTTGTAAGAACAATAGCTGTTCACTAAATGCATATGGATAATAAATATGTTGGGACATTATTACAACAGTGCCATCTATCTAGTTCCGTGGTAAGCCACGAGGCTTGTGTTACGGATACCAGATAGTTGATATAAATACATACATATTTTTAATATAAACACCCATGACTGGAGTACAAACATTCGTGCTCAACAAATGAATACTCTACCGGAACTGCCGTAACACAAGCCTCGTAACTTACCATGGAACTAGATGGCGCTGTTGTAATAATATGCCAACATAATTATTTATTTTTTTATCTCTTGTATAAGGACATTCAACAGTGGGACAGTAATAGTGCTGAATAATATTTTAAACTTACCATTACCAATGCCATAGATATTATCGATACTATCGATATTATCAATACTATCGATATTGTGCTTGAAAAATTCTCTTAGTTGCTGCAAAAATTCTTCATCCTTTGCTATTTCTTCTGAGTTCTTCTTTTCTTCTTCTTCTTCTTCCTCACTCTGCTTCTCTGCGCCGTTTCTGAGCGATAATCTTCTTGGTGTCTGAAGAAGAATATCAGTTGGTAAATGGTTGACATTTCTAAAATAAAAATGACACATAAGTGATATCTATTTTGCTTATGTATATAAATTTATTTTAGGTAACTTCAAGAGGTCCTAATATAAGCCTAAATATTTGATAGGCATATTTGTCACGAAGGTGCCAAGGAGGTTAGAGACCGGGAGGACCATCGCCCTAGAATGTAGTGTCTCAGAAATATTGTCAAACTAAGGAGGCGCTGCGATCGCTATGTTGTCTCAATGCCTAACTTCACGTTGTCACAATAGTGACAATACTCATAAACAGCTAACTTCACAAATACTACTTACCGAAGACAGCGCGTTATAAATTCTACAAATTTTCAGGGACAGGCTTTAGTATGAAGAGATGGTTCTCCTGGTCTCTAACTCCATGTTTAGTGCTATGTAACATATTCAGATAATAAAATTAAATTATAGACTAACATTTTGTATAATATAACTAACATTTACTAACCATTTTTTTTTCTAATTAAGGTTTATGTGTAAATACTAACTGTGCTGTCTTTTGTTGTAGGTTTAGTAAGGATTTACTTCCCTTATACAATTATAATTTAAATATACTTATTGACTCTATGTTACCGACCAATCTCCTTCGTGTCTTCTCCATTCTACGTGACATTGGCGAAGTAATCTGTGCTCAACTGGCACGCTTGAAGCCATTAACAAGAGAATTGAATTGAATTGAAGTAATATATTCAGAAAGCAAATTTTTCACATTATTAAAATATAATTGAAATAGACATTATTATCGATAGTGAGGCCAAATCTATAGTTTTTAGAAATTTTGTCTGTCTGTCTGTCTGTGACCGCATCACGAGAAAACCACTGGACGGATTTTGATGAAATTTGGTACGAGGATAGCTTTATATCTATATTTAGGTTATCTGGGTCAGAATATAGGATACTTTTTACCGCTGGAAAATATCTCATTACTGAGAAATCTCAAGTACCTGTTAAAAAATGAGCTGTAAAACAATACACGACACGCAGGCGGAGCCGCGGGAAAGGCTAGTATCATAAAATGTTAAAATTGTAGAAAAACGAATTATTAATAGGGCCGAAGTCGCGCGAAGTGAGGATATCCTATATGGAGACTATTATAGGCTATTTTACACTATAATCTATCTCTTTGTAAAATTTCATCCAGATTCGTTCAGCAGTTCTAGCGTTTGAAATAAAGATCCATATATACCTTATAGATTGATCGATGGAGAGTCCTTATGCATATAAATATAATTGAAGTGTCTGTTTATAATTTCAAATTAACAGCTTTTCACTAAATGCATATGAAATTATATACGGCACTTACATCAAAAAATAATTTTTTTTCTGTCTGTTCGTTTGTTGCGACTTTTCTCTGAAACGGCTGTACCGATTTTGACGGGGCTTTCACTCGCACATAGCTTATGTTGTAAGGAGTAACTTAGGCTACTATTACATTAAAAAAATTATAAAACCGTTTAATTTTACCAAAGCTTATAACACTTACTCTAGTCTCTGGCGTGTTCCTGTCGCTGTCACTAGAGTGTGAGTCCGGGGATCTGTCCGCGGACCTGTCCCGGGATCGCGCAGCTCTGCGCCGGCGGCCGCGGGGCCTCCCCTTTAGTTTCGGGGCTAGGTGGTTACACACGAACTCATGACCTTCAAGTTCTGGGTATTCGAAGGTGTCCTGAAGCGTTTAGATTAAGGATGCAACTGTAGTGGTTTTTCTAGTTAAAGTCGAGGATTACTATCGATTCGTTTATTTTCTTTAAAGTATCAGGCAAATCTAGACACATAATAAAATTCTTACTTAGTTGAATCTAGCTTTCTTAAGTTAACGCGAATATTCGACATTATAAATGAAACTATCTTTTCGGATTTTGTCGCGGAATTATTTAGATTTTTGGTTCCCGACGTTTCGAGACGAAAGAGACATCAGACACCTCCTGTCCCTCCTGTGACCATGATTGCTGTAAATCATTCGAAACGTCGGGAACCAAAAATCAAAATAAATCCGCGACAAAATCCGAAAAGGTATATCTGTACATTGAATATTTGTTGGAAAAACTTATTAATATAGTCGTTATTACCGACACAGAGGCCGAATGTAATGTTTAGTTATGATCGCATAACGAGAAAACCACTGGCCAGATTTTGATGAAATTCAATATAATTATAGTTGGTTATACTTGTCGACATATAGGATACTTTTTACTGCAGGAAAATATTTCATTTCTGAGAAATCTATTCAAACATTTAAAACATATAGTGATGTATGTATGGTCTCTAATATAAAATAATCTCGTGTTTGTTATCCAACTTCTCCGAAACGACTGGACGGATTTTTATGATTTTTTTTGTACATTCGGGAGAATAGGTCGTAGGCTATTTTTTTACTTTTTTTTATGATTTGCCACCAAAAAATACTTATAGCTCTAAAATTTCAACCTTCTACCACAAATCCCTATTTTATAATAGTGATTAGAACGCAGGCAACGCCGCGGGAATTGCTAGTCATTAACAAAAACCTTTTCCTCACCTTACAGTACAATATCCTAGTATTCCTGGTGGGGGCTGCGTACCCCCCCAAAGCTGCTACCAGGGAGTCCCTCAACCAATCCGCCTGAATGCCTTCGAGCCGAGCCAACAGTGCCCGGTAGCGGCAGTACCGAGGATATGAGAAGACCACAACTCCTGGGTCGTCTACGTCTACCGCTGGAAAGTTGGAATAAATAAAAAAATATGTTGGGACTTGGGACATTAACACAGCACAATCTAGTTCCGTGGTAAGCTACGAGGCTTGTGTAACGGATACCATATTATATAACTTTAAGTACATACATATTATAAATATGGAAACCCTTGATTGAAGTTTAGAACATTCGTGCTTATTACACAAATGAATGACCCCAGCGGGACTTGAACCCACGACCAAGTACAGCAAGTTACTACGAACTGTGCCAATTAATTCTTTTTTCCAATTATATAAGCCAAGGAGAGATAAAAAAACAAGTAAACTACTCCTAAAAGTCTAAAGAATACTTACTTATAGTACTTTTCTCCCTTTCCACGTCACTGAAGTCCAACTTCGTGTGATGCAGAGGAGCGGTCAGCCGAGGGTCGGAAGGTGGCGCGCAGGCTCCTCTCCACACTGCTCTGAGGCCCCATCTCCAACCAGCCCCATTACACACCCAGCTGAGAAGATCCTCTGCTTTCAGAACTACCTTGTCGTTGATCGCCAGGACTTCATCCTGAAAAAAAAACAAATATAAGTCAAATTTTATGTTATTTTTTGCAATAATTTGACATACATTACTTCTAATCTATTAAACCCTTTTTTAATACCCAACGGCTACTGGTCTCCCTTCAACGCGTGTGAGACCAGGTCATGTACCACCATGCTGGCGAAGTGCGTGTTGGCGGACTTCACATGACTTTCGAAAACTTGCTAGGTTCTCTCAGACGTGTAAGGGGATCACGTAGGTAAGACACGCGGTCAGGGAGGGCCTACTTCAGTGGGCGATGTGTTTTGCTGGTTGCTCCTGGTACTTCTCTGGATAGCAGAGTGGACTGTGGAGCAACCCTCAATGCTGTGTGGTCTGATTCGGCAGCTGCCGGGTCGTCGGGGCGTCGTAGTAGAATGCGCAAGCGATACTGCGACGCCCAATTAAGACGTGATGGGTGCTTAGGTTTTAGTGGGTAGTACTGGCTTTAGGCCAGTGAGGCCGTCAATGCATTTCCCAAGCATAAAAAAAAGTGAGGGACCCGGTAATGTTTTCGTTCACCGTAAGACATTCTGTAATCATGTCGGAAATGATTCACATAACAATTATTATCAAAGTTGCGCGACCCGAGATTCGAACCCGCTTCACTCACCTTCCCAAGCGAACATGTAACGTTACGTTAAATAGAACGGAATAATTTGTTGAAACTTAACCGGAAGAAAGCCCTAGTATTTAGTCTAGAATCTAGAACATATTAAAACATTAGCTACCTTATTTAAACATTAAAATAGCAAAAAAACCAGACAAAGTCGTGTGATAT
This sequence comes from Boloria euphrosyne, assembly GCA_951802675.2. Taxonomy (NCBI): domain Eukaryota; kingdom Metazoa; phylum Arthropoda; class Insecta; order Lepidoptera; family Nymphalidae; genus Boloria; species Boloria euphrosyne. The sequence goes on from OX637895.1 coordinate 1,141,165, forward strand.
ACATATATAAAGTATACGCACGTACATTGTCAACAATACTTATATATAATTAGAAGGAATAAATCCGGTCGATTCCAGCCACGTTACCGGGCGGGGGTGGCGACGTACTCCACACACTATTTGACTAACTTCAAAATATGAGTATGCTTTTTAAACTTTTTTTTTAATCATTTTTAATTTTCTGTTACAATATCTTTATTAATTTGTTTATGTGACTTAGTTTTATTTTATACTAGCGACTCAATCTTGCTTCGCTTGGATTCGTCCCTATAAATGTTCGTATACGTTTTTTAGAAATTAGATAATTTCTCACAGTAAAAAGTATTAAATAATGTTGACATCGTCAAACCAAATTTCATCAAAATCTGCCCAGTGGATTTCTAGACCGTCAAAGACAGACAGACGAAAATTCTATGAACTATATATTCGGCCGCTATGTCGATAAGAAAGTCATTCTTATCGATATAATAATAATGTTCTTCGGCCGATTCCGGCCATGGCGGCCATTCTCATTGAGACTGGCCAAGTACGCAGGAGATATTATAGTGCACGAGTGTACGCGCAAACACAAGTGCACTCTCTGTTCCTATCACTCTCATACTCCGGTGGGACGACTACTCGACACGACCAGTGAGAGCTAAGGCGCAGGACCGACGGCTTTACGTGCTCTCCGAGGCACGGGGGTGAACCACCGCCAACTTCCCAACTCCGGGCTGTTACTGAGGCTTACGAAACAGAAAGACTCAATAACTAAACTTGGCCCGACCCGGGACTCGAACCCAGGACCTCTCGGTGTATGACCGTACATGCTAGCCACTACACCACCGAGGCAGCCATTTCCTTATCGATATAATTATATATTCTATCAATAGGATTTTACAAAAAATCGGTACAGATTTGACATTCAGTTCAAAATCTTATTATAATATGTATGGATTTAATATTACAACTAAAGTGCGCCCCTGTGTAATTCTAAACGAAGGGGGCGAACTAAAATTGCTTTCGAATAAGTAACCGCCGCACGGGCGTATTCTGGATACACGTATCATTTTAATTTTCGACTTTACTCGTTTTAATTTTGTTAAAATTTTTGTTTTTAAAATTAAAAATTTAAAAATAAGGTAGGTGCAGAAAGCAATTTTCTTAGCTTATCATTATATTTATATTATATATATGTAGGAATATAAGAATCAATTGTTTGTTTCAAAACGAAAATAAGTCAAAAACGGTTGGAATGATTTATAAAATACTTTACTGTTTTTTGTGAAGTGTCAGGTCAAAAAAAACAGCTGAAAAATCAAAAAGTTCAGACATTTTGACTATAATATATACATATAAATCGTATAAAAATACCTACTTATAGATAGATTTTAGTGAGAATTTCAGTTTTCTGCGAGTATTTTGTTTAATATAATAATAGAACTAAAAAGGCATTAATAAACTATAATATAATAATAATAATACTATAACAATATCTTTATTTCCAACAAAAAGTAGTTCCAAAAGTATACTTATTTGCTAAATATGTACTTAGAAATCATCATTTGCATACTTATATATAGTCAAAGTCAAAGTCAAAAGTCAAAATATACTTTATTCAAATAGACTTTTACAAGCACTTTTGAATCGTCACTTTTACATTATTATACGAATTTAAATCAAGTGTCAGTCTGTAAGTCTGGGACTTGGGAGTAAACTACCACCGACTCGGAATGCTGTTGTGCCGAGAAGAGCCGGCGAGAAACTCAGCAGTTGCTCTTTTCAAAAAAATATTTGATTACAATATTTATTTCATTACAATATTTATCTATTTATCCTACGTGAGACACAACAAGACATTAATCCCACACATTTACATCTTCTATGGTGTAATAAGCTTTATTCAATAATGTATTTTTAATTTTAGATTTAAATTGTTTTAAATTGATTTCAATAACATCTGCAGTTACAATTGGTTTTGAAATTATACAAAAGCGAACGAAGCCACGAGCGAAACCTAGTATGTTAAATACATATCTACCATACATTTATTATAAAGAATTTAAAAAAAATAGCAAACTAAATTTATTATACACGTTCTCAGAATACGTATTCCAATTTATGTCGACATTCTGTGAATGTTGAAAAGTAATCTCATCTAACTATGTATATATAAAAATGTGAAACGTTTGTTTGTTCGTTGTTTGATTAATTGAATTAGAACTTTTATTAATAATATTATTGTAAACTAGTGACATACCGTTGCTTCGCTCGATGTCTGTTATTTTTTTTAAACAATACTTCTAACAGTAGCTTATGTCCTAATCTACCTTATAGTCTATCTTTATAACGAATGTCATCCAAATCGGTTCTGCCGTTACAGCATAATATAGTGACAAACACACATACAAAACTAAATTTTTTAATTATATAAAGTAAATCGATTTTGACGAGATTTCCTGGATTCTATTAGGTTTACTTTAAACAGTACTTAAGTTACTTTTGTTTACTTATGTATATAAAATGCTACTAATAATATATAACAATACTAGTAATGCCCGCGGCTCCACCCGCGCCCGAACGATGAAAATTCAGGGTCATAAGTATTTTTTGATGCCAAAACATTAAAAAAATTGAAAATAAAGTTCTGTTTACAAAAATAAAAAATAAAATATCTGGAGAGGGCCACCCTTATCACCTAGGGGAAAAAATTAGCCTACGACCTATTCTCAGACCTATCAAATATACACAAATTTCGTAAAAATCGGTCAAGCTGTTTCAGAGAAGTACGAGATTTTTATATATTAGACTAACGACTCACCCTCGCTTCGCTCGGGTTCGTCCCTAGGTACCTCCTTTAGTATAAGTTATTTAATAAACGTTGAATTTTTTTTTAGTATTGAGACCTTCCTTCCGTGGACCTTGAGGTACATACAAAAAATAAATTAGCCGAATTGGTGCAGCCATTCTTGAGTTATGCGCTTACCAATATTCATTTTTATTTAATATAGATATAACTATTAATTTGTAAAGAAAAATTTAATCCGTATTACTTTTGAAGCGCAAAATTAGTATTAAAAATCTCTTCTACGAATACAATGAAAAATGATCAGTCCTTTGTTAGCGAAAACTTCAATAGATACGGTTACATCCACTTTTTATATAATCTAATCTAATCTATACATATATAAATATAAATAAAATAGAAGTGTCTGTTTGTAATTTAAAATTACCAGCTTTTCACTAAATGCAAATGAAAGTATATACGGTACTTAGATATACACAAAAAAAACAATTTTTAAAATTTTTGTCTGTCTGTTTGTTCCAGCGAATCTCTGAAACGGCTGAACCGATGTTGACGGGACTTTCACTCGCAAATAGCTAATGTTATAAGGAGTAACATAGGCTACTTTTTAAAAATTTAATTTAGAATATTTGCAATCTGACATCTCATTAAGTATACTTTAAAAACGCATGTACACATAATAAAAATGTTACTTAGTTAAGTCTGTAAAATTAAATATTTTTTGGAAAATCGTATTCAAATAGCATTATTCTAGATAGGTACAGATGCTTAAAAATATGTTGGCACATCGCAAATCGAATCTACGACCTCTGGCGTATTAGAAAAAGATAGTTTTTATCAAAATTGTATATTTAAAAGAGTTTAAGTTTATTAATACATTTTTTAAATGCACAGTTAACAAAGTTTCATCTAAATTAGTTTAATTTTGCGTGACAAACAACATTCCTATACATTATTTATATACATACGTGTATACCTAAAATATACAATCTACATACGTAATAATGTCAATGTGTTTGTTCGCCTCAAACAAGATTATACAGTGTGTTTGGAAATGTGATTCGCTCAGATTTGTAGTGAACTTTCGCAGGTTCGAGTCCCGCTGGGGGCATTCATTTATGTAATGCATACAATGTTTGTATGACAGTCATGGGTGTTTATATTTATAATATGTATGTATTTAAAAATGTATATGTGTAGTATATCAACTATCTGGTATCCGTAACACAAGCCTCGTGGCTTACCACGGAACTAGATGGCGCTGTTGTAATAAAGTCCAAAAAATTCTATATTTACTACAGAATAAAAGACATTCCCTATAAACTCCAAAACGGATGCAGCGATTTTGATGAAATTTTCCAGCAATCTTCGTATTAGCCCAGCGAATTATCATATGAAGTAGGTAGTTCGGGAACTCCTAGTATATTAGATATAATTGGTGTTAAATTAACAGTAACCGAGGTTTAAATTATTACATTGAGATTTCAAATCACGTCGGAATTAGAGCTGCTTGATAATGAAACATTCAAAATCGTTCCTTTTAGGAATTAATGTATGACCTTTGCTTGAAATTAATTAGGCGTGTTCAAATCTTGATAGTGTTTCTAACTAATTAATAATTATATTAGATTTAAAATCTATACATATATATAAATATAATTGAAGTGTCTGTTTGTAATTTCAAATTAACAGCTTTTCACTAAATGCATATGAATGTATAGACGGTACTTAGACTTACATTAAAAATCAATTTTTAAAAATTTTGTCTGTCTGTTTGTTCCGGCTAATCTCTGAAACGGCTGGACCGATTTTGACGGGACTTTCACTTGCAAATAGCTGATATTATAAGCAGTAACTTAGGATACTTTTTATTTATTTTAACTAGCGAAACCCGCGGCTTCACTCGTGCTAAATCTAGGGACGAACGAATTAGTCGAGGTATACATTAAATATTTTATGAAAAATCTTATTAATATAGCCATTATTATCGTTACAGAGACCGAATATATATATTTTTAGAAATTTTGTCTGTCTGTCTGTAACCGTATAGACAGATGTTGATGAAATTTGGTATTATGATAGCTGGTTAGGATAACTTAGGATACTTTTTCAAGTATCTAGATGAACCTGAACGGAGCAATGGTTAGCCACTAGTTTAAAATAAAATATTAACTCGAACAATTTTTTTTAGATAAAATATATAATAGAATAATGTAATAATAAATGTTTTGTATTATGTTTTCGGTTTGCTATTAGTTAAAAACAAAAAAAATGGTTTGATTTTGACATTTGAAGCATTTATTGGCATGTTATCAAAACTCACTCACGCAAGCTAACTCTTACTGAACAATAAAAAGAAATTACAAGTTACAATTTCAACAGTTAAAGCTTACAATTCAAACTGCTGAACCGATTTCGATAAAATTTGGTAAGGACATAATTCAACTTATAACAAAGGCTAGGCTATAATTCAAATCACAAGCAAAGCCGAGTACAAGTACTAGTATTCAATTCTCTTATTAATGGCTTCAAGCGTGCCAGTTGAGCACAGACTACTTCACCAGTGTCACGTATGGAGAAGACACGAAGGAGATTGGTCGGTAACATAGAGTCAATAAGTATGTTTAAATTATAATTGTATAAGGGATGTAAATCCTTACTAAACCTCAAAATATAATTTCTAATAATAAACAAATGTAACAGCCTGTATAACGTCACACACACACCACACACACAGGCGCAAACGGAATTGATAGCGCGATCTATTCGGTGCAACAACCCTGACATAGGGCGAGAACGCACGAGAGGGGCCTATTATATAATTTAATTTATTTTTATTTGTCATTTTGTAGTATGTATGTTTGTCTAGTAATTACTTTTAAAAAATGAAAGTATTATAAAATTTCTACTTTTGTTACATGCGTGTTAAAGAGAAACACAGCAAGCTAATAAATTTATACCCATAAAAAAATCAAACCCACGACCACTGTATTTAATTTACTATCGTAAATTATGTATGCTATCAACATTATAATTTCGAGAGTCAATTAAAATTGTGCGGAAACGCGTTGACCTTTCATTTTTAAATGAAACTAAATCAAAACTGTCACATTGAAGTAAAACGACATTATAATTAAAAAAATAAAAACATGATCACATTTTAAGCCTAGACCTCAAAATTGAAGTAAACACTGTACCTAGTACCTATATAATGTGCTTTTTAACATTTATATTCAAATATTTGACATTAAAAAAACAACATATTTTACTATATAATAGACTAGCGACTCCCCCTACTCCGTTCGTCTCTAAATAAATTTTAACGAATAGTATCTAAGATATCTCAGAATTGTAACATTTTCTCCACTTTTACTACTATAATATGCACGTATTTTGCATAAACCTTCCTCTTGAATCATTCTATCTATTGATTGAAACCGCATTAAAGTCTGCTGCGTAGTTTAAAAGAACTTTGAACCTTTGAATTTTTTACAACAGCGACATCTAGTGCCGTGGTAAGTTACGAGGCTTGTGTTACGGGTACCAAATAGTTGATATACTACACATATATATTTTAATTTTTAAATACATACATATTATAAATATTAACACCCATGACTACAATCATTCGTGCTCAACAAATGAATGCCCCCAGCGAGACTCGAACCCGCGACCGCTGGCGCAGAAAGTAGGTTCACTACCAACTGAGCCCGTGTCGTCAAATATGTAGAGAATAAAGGTATATAAAAATAATAAAAAAACATGTTTAAACAGACAGACAAACAAACCATGCAAGTAATAAGGGTGTCGCTTTTTCATTGGATCTAACTTATACCTAAAATCAACATTATCATAACCGGCATAATGACGCCCATTAACAATCTTAATTAGTAGAATCTAGGTTAGATGACATATTATTATTTTATTATTAAATCGTGTGAACTTTTCGCTTGAAAATGTATGTTTATTTAAAAATTATGGCCTCTTTTGTCGTATTTTAAATACTAAACTACTCGAAAGACCAAGATATTGTATATATAAGTGAAATACTGCATATTTCTGATATTTATGATGACAATTATCGAAAATAATATTTTTCCGGTAATTTCATTTAGCGCAAGCGAAGTAGCCGGTTCCGCTAGTAAATGTATACAAAAACTTTACAAATTATATACTAAAACCTTCCTCGAGAACCACTCTATCCATTGGTGAAAACAGCATGAAAATCGGTGCAGTAGTTTTTGAGTTTATTGCGAACAGACAGACAGACATAATCTAATCGGATTAAAATTCTTACTAGCGACTCACCCTTAATCGATGTCTTTTGTTTATAATTTGGTATTTTCCTATAGTAGTCTTATGTGTTAAATAATCTATCTATAAACAACGTTTCATCCAAATCGACTTAGCCGTTTCAGTGTAAAGAAGTAAGAAACAAAGACGCAAACTTGAAACTTATATATTTAAATAGTAGTGCGATTTAATTTTTTTAACACCGCTTTATATAACCTTCGCTTTTGAAGTCGGTTAAAAATGACCAGAAACGGTCGACATTTTAACTGATGGAAGAACTAAGATAATAATAAACAACATTCCATTATTTACTATTAATGTTTGAAAATACTGGGCAAGTTTTGATGGTACTTTCACTGTTTTATAACTTCCGCTCAACAAATGTGCCGGAACATTCTTTAAATTAATTATTTTTAATTTATTGTATTTATTTTATAATCTGTTTTGTTTTGTAAACTACTTTTTAACGTATTTTCTATTTTAAATGAGGAATTAACGTATAAGTTACATATTCATTCTAAATTGTTTTTAAATATTTTAGTATCATTTGTTGAAATGTTGTAAATAAATAAATAATAATAAATAATATAATAATAATAATAAATAATATATAAATAATATAATATTTGTTCAATTCTGTGTCAGTTTTTTTTAAACGCTTATGATTTGTTTTGAATACATACATATTATAAGTATAGTAAGCACCTATGACTGGAATACAAACATTCATGCTTATCAATCAAATAAATGCCAGCGAGACTCGAACTCGCGACCTCTGGCACAGCAAGTCACTACATACTGAGCCAAACGTCCATTAACGATGTTAAAATAAAAAAATAAAACATTTTAACGAAACATCGCATTTAACGACAGTTTACTTAAAATTTCTTTCATATTATTATTATTTATTATTATGAATGTAATAATAATTAAAAAAATATTTAATAATAAGGTAAATATTAAATTTTAGAGCACATCGTGTGTACACCGCTTAAGCGACATAAATTCTCAATAACGCAAAATGGCGGCGCGGGGGCGCGGGGCGGGGTGCACAGGGACGAACTCTAGTATCTAATTTAACAAAATATAATTAAATGTTTATTTTTTTACACAAACATTTGAATTATACTGTAATGATAATAAATTTATTTTTATTATTATTACTATTTTTAGTGCTATGTTTTAATTATCTGGTGGTTTTATTTAATAAGACTATGACGTAATTTGCATATTTTGGTTAGAAATATAACTTTTTTGTGGGTAACTTGAACATGTAAATTAAAAGAGTTTTGAATTAGTGAGTTATTAGTACCTACTCTGTGACGCCAAATAGAACAATTATACATTTTTTATAATCTATAAATAAATAAAACTGATACGTATGGCATTGAAAAGACAAACAAAAAATATACTTACCTTGTATTTGTTATTTAAAATGACTACCTCTTTTTTCTTGCATTAATATACGTTATATTTAGTTATGTTAATTATTTTTTTGTTTTATTCAAGACTTCTTTCCCTGGCATGGGTTTGTCCCTAGGTACGTTTTAATAATGCTATCATTATAGCAAATTTCACAAAATCCAGATAACTTTGCCTCTGTAATAGTAACTATTTAAAAAAGATTTCCTAAAAAATATTCAATACAGGCAACTAAGAATTTTGAGATAATATGTCAGTATAGGAAAGACGAAATATATATAAAAATTAAAGCAAACTTAAGTTTGTAGAACACTTTATATATCAAGTTATCATCGATTTACATTGTATTTTATACAAACAAAGTCAAGGACGTAGTTCTCAGATTAAAGTAATAGAAGTTTAGTTACCTACAGTATAACGTGTTTGTAATATATGTATAATGTTTTATATTATAAATGCAACTAACTTTGTATAATTTTTGTTGCTATAACAATTATTATGAATTATCTTCATTTAATTTTGCTAACGTACCTATATTTTACTGACTATTATAGGTAAAGAGATTTAACTTGATCGTTAATATCCAAGATGTAGGAAATAATAAGAAAATAAAGGAAGAGAGGGACAAATTAAATTATAATAGGTGAAAAAATAATACATTATCTATTGTATGTCATAGAATAATTAATTTTTTTATCTCTATATGTATGATTAATAAAAAGGCACTGTATGAAGGTCAGACTAATGTCGCTTGAACTGCTGTAGTCGGTTAACACATTCGTAAATAATGTAGTATATATAGTATAGTAGGAATAAAATAAAAAATATTAAAACGAGAGACGCATGCTCTACATAGTTTAGCGCTACACTAACAATGTATTCTGTGTACGTGCATTTGTCATACCACCGGGAAATCAATTAAGTTAAATTATTCATTCTATACATATAATAAAATTCTATCTGAGTCGAATCTGAACGAGTACATTGATTAATTACTCTTTGGCAAATCTTATTGAAATAGTCATTATTAACGAAACAGAGGCCAACAGAATAAACCTATGGACAGATTAGCATGGTATAACGATAGCTGATTAACTGGGTCAACAAATAGGATACTTTTTACTACAGGAAATCGGATCTCTGAGAAATAAAATTTGAGAAATTGGTTTCCGGTCTAAAGAATGCAGGCGGAACCGCTGGACATGCTAGTTTTATAGTAATGTTACATAACAAGTTACTATACAGTAATACAGTGAAAATTAGTTGATGTTTTTTAACATTATACTGTGTTATTCGAATATCTATAAATGTAAATAGGTACTTATGTTAGTTCATCACTTGTATTTTCATATGGGTTATAAGGACACTAATGCGAGGTTAACGTCATAATAACTTTAAATTATAAAACCTACTACTACGTTTGTTTTCTTACTTTCTGACTATCAGTACATATAAATAAAATTGAAGTGTCTGTTTGTAATTTTAAATTAACAGCTTTTCACTAAATGCATATGAAAGTATATACGGTACTTACATCAAAAATCAATTTTTAAAGTTTTGTCCGTCTGTATGTTCCGGCTAATCTGAGCCGGCTGGACCGATTTTAACCAGACTTTCACTCACAGATAGCAGCTAATGTTATAAGGAGTAACTAATGTTACTTTTTTTTATTAGATAATTATTAAAACCGTTTTATTTATTTTTACCGTAAGTAAAAATAAATTAAACGGTATAGTTACTGTTACTAAAAGCAAATATTAAAGCTAATTTTCATTTGTTCAAATATTACTATGTAAATTAGATCAAAATATGTTCGATAGTGGTTGCTAAATGTGAATTCTAAATATAGTTGCTTTGATTAATTCTCTCTGATCGATGTTATTAGGGACTTCCAAAATTGAATAATGACGTCATGTTGCATATAACTGGAATTATTTGCAAGGTATTTGATTTCAAAATAATTGGTTTGTATTAAAACAAAATAAGTAATAAGCTAAAGAAAATAAGTAGATATAATCAAATGAATATAAATATGTTGAGAAACAACCCTATTTAGTTCTATGGTAATTGGTAAGTAAGAGGGTTGTGTTATGGATATCAGATAGTTAGTGCCACTAAAAATAGATAACTTTAAATACATATATATTATTATTATTATATATAATATTTATTTATTAGATATATTTATATTTAAGTATAATAAAAAAGAATGCTTCGGTCTTGTTTACTGTGTTATTAAAAAAGATGGCCGTGAAATCCTTTGTTATATTTAATGTAATATAAATTAAGCGAATTGCAATTTACATTTAATTAAATTAACTATAAAAAAAATTAAAGTATACTAACGAGTAACGGATAATAAAAATATTAATAACAATAAGTTTTCGTTAATAATATCTGCTTTTAAACAACTATAATAGTAAACGTTAATAATTTGAAAAAAATATAACAAGTTGTGACGTAATTCGGCCCTGGCGAAAGCAGTGAAAGATGAGAGCGGGTCAAAACAGTGACGCGACAGTTTTGATACTTTTACATATTATATTATGATATTTTATTATTATTTATTATATATTTTTTATGTTCATATATTTTACTACTTTGCTTTAGACATTAAGTTTATCATCATCATCAGCCCTTTTTAACGTCCCACTGCTGGGCACGGGCCTCCCTCAGTACGAGGGGGATCAGGCCATAGTCCACCGCGCTGGCCCAGTGCGTGTTGGCGGACTTCACATGTCTTTCGAAAACTTGCTAGGTTTTCTCAGACATGCAGGTTTCCTCACGATGTTTTCCTTCACCGTACGACAAGTGGTAATCATGATAGAAATGATTCGCACATGAAAATATCAGAGGTGCGAGACCCGGATTTGAACCCACATCACTCGGTTATACAAGCGACGCGTTACCGCTGGGCTACCACTGCATTAAGTTATCATGTACATATCAGTCAGTCAGTCAGTCAGTTCAGCCTATTGCAGTCCACTGCTGGACATAGGCCTCCCCAAGTTCGCGCCAGACATCCCGGTTTTCCGCAGTCCTCATCCAGCCTACACCGGCAATCTTACGCAGATCGTCGGTCCAGCGGGTCGGAGGACGTCCTACACTGCGTTTGCCAAGACGCGGTCTCCACTCCAGGACACGTCTGCTCCAACGGCCATCGGTCCTGCGACTCAGATGACCAGCCCACATGTACATTTAATTTTGTTTAATTAAGCGAGTATAACAGGTTCGATAATCGTTAAGTTGATCTCTACATAGTATTCAAAGTCGCTCCCCGCCGTCTGTACACTTAGATCTTTTAAGCTACGTAACAGATTTAAATGCTGTTTTCATCAATAGACAGAGTGATTCAAGAGGAAGGTTTATAATATGTATGTATAATATATGCATATTATAGTTGACAAAAAATCGAAAAAAATATCTAATTTCTGAGAATTACACTAATCGTTATAGTGTATGTAAGGAAAAACACAGTGGAGCGTGTGTGAGACGTTAGATTACTGTATATAATTATTATATACGACTGTTTTTTTAACAACTAAAAATCAATATCGATTTATGAAAAGATAACATTTTAATTTATAGGACAACTTATTTCATTAGAAAACCACAAATGTCTTGAAAACAAATATAGTTTAGCCAAAAAAATTGACTCCTGCAAGGAAAAATAATGCAACTCAGTATTGAGATAATTTATGAATAGAGTTACACTCCATAACTAAAATTGCTACAATTCTAAGTTACAATGTTGTTCTGTAGCAAGGTGTCTATATAAATCATGCGAAGTACACAAATATTGATAGAGTTAAACAATTAAAGAATGCTCGGTCATTAGACCCATGATCAGCTACGGAGCCCTAGTGTGGTGGAAACGCACACTCCTCGCCACAGCACAATCAAAACTTCAAGCATGGCAAAGACTGGTCTGCATGGCGGTAACTGGTTGCATGAGGACCACCCCCACTGCGGCACTAGAAGCTATGTTAAATCTATTACCACTTCACCTGTTCATACAACAGGAAGCTGCGTGTACTGCAGTCAGACTGGATAACCAAAACCTGCTGCATAAAACAGGCACACCCCACACAAGGATCCTATCGGATGTAACCAAAGACATTCCTTTCATGGCAGCACCAAATGATGGCATTGGAATCAAATACATCTTCGATAAAAAATACAAAATACAACTCGAAGAAGAACAACATAAGGAAGTCCATAATGAGGAACTAAACATCTTCACGGATGGCTCCAAAACAAAATCAGGAACAGGATGTGGAATCTTCTCTGAAGACTTACACATCAGAACCTCAATACCCCTTGGCACCTACAATACAGTCTTTCAAGCAGAGTGCCTAGGCATCATTGCAGCAGCTAGAGCAATTGCGGAAACGAACATGACACAAGCACGATTCCGCATTCTAACAGACAGCAAGTTAGTGCTACAGGCACTCAATAATAACTACACCACATCAAGTATGATATACGAATGTCATAACATCCTGACGCTGGTAAGTGACACGAACCAGGTCACCCTGCAATGGATCAAAGGTCATAGCAACATACACGGTAACGATGAAGCCGATGAGCTAGCAAGAAAAGGCTCAAACTTGATACCAACGGGGCCGGAACCCATTATACCGCTACCTTCTTGCTGGCTCAAAGGCCAAATCCGAGAACGCTCCAAAAAGCAACATCAAAACTTATGGTCTGAACTCAAGGACTGTAAACAGGCGAAGGAATCGCTACCCAGTATAGATGCCAAATTGGCAAATCGCCTGTTAAACCTTGAAAGACCAAAGCTTAAGAAAATAACCGCAGCCCTAACCGGCCACGGACCTTTTAATAAACATCTATTTAACATAGGTATTACTGACAGTCCCCTTTGCAGAGCTTGCTTGGAGACAGAAGAAACGGCTGCACATGTCATCCTTCGATGCACAGGTGTAGCGGCATACCGGGCACAACATCTTGGCACCCCGCGTACACTCCCGGAGGTCTTCAGCAAGACGAAGAGCCTGTTAGGATTCCTGGAGGAACTAGGGTGGCAAGAATAACTAGACAGTTATTCCCACATACGCAAAAAAGGCGCTAGACGTCGAGTTGCGGAAATCAGCCCATCGTTAACCATAACCATGTTTGTATAAAACCGTCCTCAGCTGAGATGTTTAAACAATGAATCATTAAATGATGATCTTAGAAAAATAAATGTTAACGCATATTATATGCATTGTAATTAAATTAAATGCAACTTTGTAGAAAATAGCCATCAGGTATACAGGTGAAGAAGTTGTAGCGGGATTGAGACCCGATTGAAGTAAATTTTAAAGTATGTTTAGATACAGACTATAGATGTGTATGGTTAAGTACTATTATTTTAATTATTTATTCAATTAATTCATAACGTATTTTAATTCATATAACAAAGAAGCTAGATTTCATTTTATTATATTCTGTTTTTGGAAGTTCGATAGCAGTCGCTTAGCTCGAAATAAGACTATCAACAAGGAATTAAACTCACGATATGAGTATTATTGGAAGAACATTTGAGTAAAAAGGAAAATTCCAAGAATGTGGTAATGAAAATTCCAGATTATGACACGTATTTTCCTTTTACCGTCATAAATAAGCATATTGGTTTATTTATTTTTTTTGTTATACTACGTCTGTATATTTAACAACAGTAAAATATTAAAACGTTAGCAAAAAAACTTTGAGGTGAACAAAAACAATATAAAAAATCCAAAATGTCGAATTTGACAGTGTTTAATAATTTTATTTTACCCATAAATTAAGAATGTGTAATAAACATAAATTCTTTATTCAATTACAGTGTCAGAATAAAACTTAATACCTACTAATAACATTACAGTAAAATATTTTTTGCAAATACTATAACGGGTCTTTAAAAACATACTTTTACTTTCAATAAGAATAATTTAATGAATGGAATTTCTTTTAGGAAAAAAACAAAGCCTTGTTTTTGTCATGTTTTAACTCAAAAAGTGCCAGCGGGACTCGAACCCGCGATACCACAGCGCAGAGTCACTACAAACTAAACTTAGACGAGCATAAAAAAAAGAGATATTAAAATCGACCTCTCTTTCTATCAAACAAGAAACAAACAGACGTACAAGTTAACACAAACAAAGTATCAAAACTGTTCATTCCTAGTAAACAACAGTTCACGAAGTTTTCAACGTTTAATCAATAGAAGGTTAGAAGTGCGACGAGACTTTGAAATAAAAACGACTTTATTTCAAGGGAATAACGTTTAAAGTCCTTAGTATATTTGTCAACTTATTAATGCTGGCTTATATAGAATTTGAAGATTAGGAAACCATGTTTTTTTGCCTTTTTTACGTTATTTATTCAAACTAGTTAGTTTGTACGGGTTTGCTTTTTATTTAATGGTATGTGGGTTCGATATCCATGTGTTTTTAAAAGTATCCTATGGGTACTCTAGCTTATGTGTTCTAGATTTCATTCAAATCGGTTCAGTCGTTTGGGGTAAAAAAGTGAGGATTATAAGAAAACAAATTATTTAAAATATTAGTCAGTCTGTTTGTCCGAAAGAGCTGGAACGATTTTGATGGAACTTTCACTAGCAGATAGCTATTTTAATGAGTAACATAGATGACTACTTTCATTTCAAAAAAAGAATAGGATAGCACAAACAAAAAAAACTGGCTCTAAGAATTTAGTTTCCGGTCTTTAAAACGCGAGCGGAGCCGCGGCAAATGCTAGTTAATAATAAAAATTGTAAATAAAATTAATTAAGTAAGTAAAGTAAAAATCTATATTAAAAAATCCAACTAAGTAAAATCTATTAACACATTTTTTTTAATTCATTGAAAATCCTATTGAAAGTTTAATAATTACTATGGGGTAATAATTACTATTTAATATGGGTGTCTTCAAGGCAAGAGCGAATAGGTGGCTACTGAATTAGTGCGACTTACCATCTACGACTGCGTTACCACTTACCATCAGGTGGAACGTAGTCAAGCACTAATTCTGAATGAAATAAAAAAAAAAAAAAAGTTTTTAGATTATTTGTCTGTCCGTCTGTGACTCCATTACGAGAAAGCCAATGGACAGATTTCAATGAAATTTGGTATGATGATATTTGGTTATCCGGGTCAGATATAGGATACTTTTTATTTCAAGAAAATCATATAATTTAGAAGAAATCTGTACTGTTTAAGTATCTGGGAACGAATTCGAGTAAAACAAGGGTCTAGTAGTCAGTTTTTTCATCAAATCATTTTCGAGAATTCATTAAATAGATTTGGAGATTATCTTTCAGATACAAGTATTCAGCCCTTTTCAGGGGTTAATATTACCCTTTAACCGATTTAAAAACAAGAGGGTAGTGGTTTTTTGTATTTTTGTATACTTTGCGCTGTTATTATATAACGATTTTTATGAATACTTCTTCATTTAGTTCTAACATAATCAATTATTGCAAACCAAAAGAAATATAGCAGTTTTAAGCTAAATAAATAGAAAATCGATTTACAAACAGACGAGACAAAGGTACTGAACTTTTTGCCTTTGTCTTTCAACGGCCCACTGTTGGGAGTGTGCCTGCCTTTAATACAAGAGCCATAGCCCGTAGACTGAATATCATATCTTTCGAGTACTGGCTAGGTTCTCTCAGACATGCAGGTTTCGTCACGATGCTTTCCGTCGCCGTAAGACAAGTGGTCATCATGTTAGATTTTTTTTGTTGGGACATTATTACATACAGCGCCGTGGTAAGCTAAGCTTGTGTTACGGATACCAGATAGGTGATAATTGATATACTACACATATAAATTTTAAATACATCATCATATTATAAATATAAACACCCATGACTGGAGTACAAACATTCGTGCTCAACAAATGAATGTCCCCAGCGGGACTCGAACCCGCGACCGCTGGCGCAGAAAGTAGGGTCTCTACCGACTGAGCCAAACGTGTCGTCAATTATTATTATAGTTCCGAGCCCCGGATTTGAACCTACTACACTCAGTTTCTCAAACCGAACATGTTACCACTAAGCTACCAATACCTTTAGTTATTTATACATAGATAATATAAAATCAATGATATAAGAAAAATGAACACAAAATGGAGTTTAATCCGCAACCCTAGCGACGTAACGAACGGTAACCATGGCAACCGGTGTGATTTATTAATTGCCCCACGAGACAGCTCTATTTATTGGAATTCTGATATAATACAAAACAAATATATGCTTTTACACTGACTTTACTCGGTCTTTGTGAGAGAAAATGTAACAGTAATATTTTAAACTAGCATACCCGGCTCGTTTCGTTAAGCGTACGTTAAAATAAATTAAACGGTTTTTATAATTTTCTAAAAAACTAAAAGTAGCCTAAGTTACTCCTTATAACATTAGCTATCTGCGAGTGAAAGTCCCGTCAAAATCGGTCCAGCCGTTTCCGAGGTTAGCCGGAACAAACAGACAGACAAAAGTTTTACGAATTGATTTTTTTGATGTAAGTACCGTATATTATGTTTTCATATGCATTAAAAACTAACACTTCAATTTTATTTATAGGTACTGAATAGCGTTTAGTATAAAATTTTTACAAACTTAGAATATCTTATTCATTTATATCTAATAAAAAGCCTAAAAAATGAGTTTCAAGCTTCTAGCTTCAAAAATGACGTAATTTCCATACAAACTTTCATCCCCTTTTTCAACACCTTACAGTTTTTTTTCGCCTTGAAAAGTAGCTTATGTCCTTTCTCAGGCTCTAGACTATCTGTGTACCAAATTTCATTTAAATCGGTTCAGTAGATTTGGTGTGAAAGCGCGACAGACAGACAGAGTTATTTTCACATTTATAATATTATTAAGTAAGGATAGTAAGGATCTATGAATGAACAAACAAACAGTTTATTTCCTTAAATATTTCTAAGACTTAGCCTTGAATTAGGTATAAAGCTAAAAATAAAAACTAAGTAAATAGTAAAAACTAAAAACCTAACAGAAATGTATGAGGAAAATTACGCCTCTTCAACCAATCAGCTCTGTCGATTACAATTTTTTATCAAACCGACTTCAAAAAATGAAGACCTAATTCCAGGGGAATGTTTTTTTTTTATTTAAAAGATCACAACTAAAATTCTTACTAAGGACCTAGTATAAGATTTTTTGATACTTTTTGATACTTTCCTAAATACATATAATATAATTTCTCTATATATCTAGTAATATTTTAACAGAGTCAAATCTATAGTTTTTTTTTTATTTTTGCCTTTGTCTTAGAGAAAAAAAACTATGTACAAATGTAATGTAGTCTAGTTAGAATTTTATAATATGACATAGACTGGGTTTGTACTTAGTACCTTTTAGCTACGGAGCTAAAAAAATACCTTGTCCACACATTATCATAGAAATCTACCACATGATCCTTGTATGACCCATACTTCCATACAAGCATGAGCATCAAACTGGTTACCACCGCGATACCACCAATCAAACCACTAAACTCTAATTAAAGTAAATTGAAATACAAATACATCGTATATATGTATAATGTCACATTTAAGTCGGTTTATCGATTGGGCAGTAACTAATAATAGAACAGTAAGCGCATGGTTTCAATGATAAGCGGTAGCGGAAATTACAAAATTTGAATTTTAATTCATAAATAGCATTTCCATATAAATTATATTTCTTTTATAAGAGGTCACTATTTAAAAAAAAAGTATTTTTAATAGATTATCATATAAGGCATACGTCGAACTTACATATTCAATGATAACTTATTGTGTTGTTGATAGATTTAGATGGACAAGGAAGAGATAACTTTTTTTTTAAATTAGCATTTACCATTTCTCCGCCCTCGTTCTAAAGACTGGCAACTAAATTCTTAGGTTTAACATATTCTTGTAATAATGTTATATGATCTATAAGTCTTCCTCGAAATAATAAATAATAAAATAAATTTTCAATTCAAACAGAACATTTTGATTTTTTATTACTATATTAGAACAGCTGACAAAAATTGCCTACATCTAAAAAAGTATTACGTATTATTAAAAATTATTCGCTTCTGCTTATGCCGTGGGCGATTCGAGCCACTTCGAAGCAGAGTGAACTGGATTAAAGCCGTTTGCAGTTGGTTCAAGCTTCAACGAATATTTGGCTACGGGTTAGATTGTTATCTTCTTAGCTTTCTATTATAAAGTAAATAGAATTTATTTATTTACCGACTTTGGAAAAAGGTATGTTAATCCGGTGATTTTTTTTTGTTGAGAAATGTTCTAAATTGAAAGATTTTTTAAAAACATATGGAGTACGGTACTTATACTATATTCACAATCATTATTTTTTTTGTCTGTCTGTTCTGGCAAATGTCCGAAACGGCTGTACAGATTTTGAATTGACTTACACTGGCAGATAGCTGATATGTATTATAAAGAGCAATTTAAGCCTATTTTATTTTAAAAAAAGTTGCAGGGGCACACCGAAGCGAAGTAATGGTAAGTCGCTAGTATTAGTAGAAATAGTATGACATAAAAAAGTTCATAAATTTAATTAAAACATTTTCTTAAAGTACCTATATAAATATCCTATTCACGTTCTTTTCTTTATCACCGGATACCCATTGATTATTATAGTATACTTACAAAACTGGAGACGGCCTTATGACCCTTATGACCTAGCGGAATAAACATTTTTTTTAATTACCAAATGTACACAAAAATTTCATTAAAATCGGTCAGGCCCATTCGGAGGAGTTCGATAACAAACACTGTGAAACGATATTTTTATATATAGAAGAAGAAAAAGAAGGAGAATAAAAGACTAGAAAAAGTACTTTTGTATTTCTAATTGAATGAGTGTTTCTGCTTATTATATATACTAGCTTTTACCTGCGATTCTTCTCGCTTATATTACTCTATATCTTGAACTTTCGTTCCTATCAGTCACAGCGCTATTTGATAACCGTGAATAAAGCTAAATATAATTAATTAAATCAATGTTGTTCCCTATGTATTCAAAAACGGCTGGAGCAATTTTGATGGAATTTACAGGTAATATTCATATTAGCTACGTGGTTGATCCTGTATTTATAGCGATCGGAACTTTGAACTCGGGCGAAGTCACGGTAATTTAGCATATTATATAACATAGAGGCAGTGGTAGCCCAGCGGTAACGCGTCGCTTGTATAAACGAGTGATGCGGGTTCAAATCCGGGTCTCGCACCTCTGATATTTTCATGTGCGAATCATTTCTATCATGATTACCACTTGTTGAAGGAAAACATCGTGAGGAAACCTGCATGTCTGAGAAAACCTAGCAAGTTTTCGTAAGACATGTGAAGTCCGCCAACACGCACTGGGCCAGCGCGGTGGACTATGGCCTGATCCCCCTCGTACTGAGGGCGGCCCGTGCTCAGCAGTGGGACGTTAAAAAGGGCTGATGATGATGATGATGATGATGATATAACATAGAATCAAGTGCTTAATATACATTAAAGTTGTATTAAGTGTTTTTAGTTATAGGTATGTCTTTGACCCTTTTATGGCTTATTACTTAGATTTACGTAATTTGCATATATTTATTTTTATTGTTACTATACTTTTCTGGTATGTTGTGAATGTAAGATGTTATCTAATATTAAAAATTATTATAGAGAAAGTTTGAAATTAACTCGGTAATTGTAACAAAATAAATTAAAACTACGAGCACATAAGCCAATTAGTGTGCAGGTACGTTTATTTTTTCAGCGGAATCCTAATTCTTGAAAGTGCCATCAAAAACCGTCAAGCCGTTTCGTAATTTAGCCGACACAAATAGACAAACAAAATTTTTTTATAATATAGTATTTTCATTTAATTATACATATTCGTAATAACTAATAACTAAAAAGCTGTTATAACAACATAACAAAACAGATACATCAATTTTATAAGTCTTTATACACTATAGATGTATATTTTAATATTATTTGAATGCTCGTACAAAATAAATAAATTGAAATAACCATTTAGTATCAAACGCTATCGGTCGAAGTACATGAGCGGAATCCGGCGTCGCGCGTCGCTTACGAAATGTTACCGCGGTGTATATTCATACGGGTGTATGTGAGAATTTGTTATTTTACACTATTTTTTGTTGTTTTATGCTAATTCTTATTATTTATATTATTCTTGTTTTTTTATATTTAAAGACTAATCGTATTCACACAATAACTTTTAAGAATTGAAAAATTTCCTGGCTTTTTGCTAATACATAAAAAAAGATAAATGTTTGTTCTAGGTTTTAAGAACATAATATTTTTAATAACTATAAAGCTACTTACCTATAGTTCTTATACAATAATTAAAATTATAAAACGAGAATATGCTGTATCGATTATGGTAAAAATATTAAGTTATATATCTCCACGTGGTATATACTCAATAAACTTTGTTTGAAAGAAGTTTAATATATACTGTAATAATACTGTATTTTATTATAGGATTTTTCGTTCACTTTCCTTTTCTGAGAGCGACGCCGCAGTATGTTGGTAGTATATTATAATATTATAAAATAAATAATAATAATAATAAAATAGTAGCATTACTCAGTAACGTCTCTATGCATCTGGCGTGTGCTAAGTAAAGCAAGCAAACGAAGCAAACTCGAGGGCACAGGGCTGTGGTGCATTGAATTTTAATATTTTAAATAATTAGTTTTTTTAAATGCTTAATATTTTTATTAATATATAAAAATTAAATAAAATAAATAAGCGGCGTGTTGGAATGTTGCCATACTAAGATTTTTTGAATTTGCCGCGATATTTTAGTCTCTACTTTCATTAGACAGAGTATAATAAGTTTTATTATTCGTAAGTAAGTATTTTTGACAAAAAATAATTAATAATAACTATCTATATTATAACATTCAGATAATATTATCATAAATTTTATTTTTATGAAGTTATAAGTTAAAAAAAACTCAATTTTTGAAATATCTATGTTTCTATCAGTCGGTTCCTACCGGCTAATTTCCGAAACAACGAAACTGATTTTGACGGGACTTTCACTGGCAGATAGCTGCTTATGTTATAAGGAGTAACTTCGGCTAATCTTAGTTTAGTTCGAATTAGGGTTACGCTCTATAAAATCGAACGTATTATGCTTTATAAGTTAAAACTAAACTAACAAAGTATATAGGCAAAAGCAATATTTTTATACATCCTTCAACTGACTTTGTGTACATAATATAATACTGGTGGATGTATGACCACATATAGCCTACGACCTACGATATATGACCTACTGATTATAAGATATAAGACATAATTTAATGATTAATCTCTTTCACAATTTGAAAAAATATGCAAATTTCTTATTTTAAAAAACACCTAAATGTATAAAGTTGGACCGTATCCAAGCATTATGGTGCTACAAACTTTTTTTTGTTATTTTGTTATATCACTACCGGTACTTTCCTACAGGAATAATATTAGTTGCATATAAAAAGGATTTTTAATAATAAAAAATTAATAATAACATTTAATAATAAAAAAAAACTTTGTAATATCTTCACTGTTGACTCAAAATTTTATTTCTAGTAAATTTCAGTATATAAATACAATAATTCAAATGCAATGTCTGTTTGCAAGATTCACTTATCTCTCGAAATGATCTCTTTCAGACAACCTAAGGTAGTGAGAAATTGTGTTATAAAGCAGTAAATTATTAGTGAAAATCGCGGTTTTTTTATTCGAAAAATAACAGATACTTTATAAAAAATTTTTTGCTCTCTCTCGTTCTCTCTCCTCTCTATCTCTCTTCCTCCTCTCTCTAACTCCACAAATCTAATTCCATAAAGGCATATTTATATAAACAAACTAAGGACTTAAATTATACTTAACTAACTATATTTTGTCAAAAGTACAAAATACATTAAATTTAATAGTATTAAAATTCCTCTTCATCTGCAAAGTAAGCACAGATGTTCTTTTTTTGTAGATACGTAATTATTTAAATTGAAAATTCGTCACGTTGTTGTTGGCTCGTTGCTTAATGACATACATTTTTTTATCCTTTAAATGTTATTAATATGAATCTTTATTGTCAACATTTTACATAAGATAATATTTCAAATAAATATTGATTTTATGTTTTTATTAAAAAAAATGTGCAATAATCAATACATAATTTACATTTTCGTTTATTTTAAAATAGAAATTTTATCATAAGAAAATATTACAGTTTCTAACTTAATTAAGTTCAAAAAATTCACCCCCACTTTGGTATGGTTCACTATGTACATTTTGACAGACAGACAGACGTCAATTCTAAAAATCATACATTATGTGGTATCGATACCAATGACTATTTTAAATAAAATTAGATTTTTTTTAATTATATGTATCGATAAAAATATATTTGTAATAAATGTCCATCGCCAACCCTGCGCACTCGGCAAGTATGCGCCGGCCGATATTTTTTCACTCGAGAACAGGAAACCAACGAGTAGAATTAAAATTATATTTTTTGTTACATTTTTTAAATAATATATTAAACTTGTTTAAAATTATTTTTGCCAATGAAACAAAAACTTTCGAGTAAAATACGAAATTCAATAAGAGCATTTTTTCTATAATTATGATATTACATATTTTTAATATAATTGATGTAAATTGATTATATACAGAAAACGTCCAATTTGTGTGTTTAAAGCAAAAATCTTTAAATATATCATGGCATTTTTTTATTTAAATTCATTCGATATATTATCATATTTAAAAATAAATTACATATATAATATAATATAAACATATCTTATGTTGGTATTCATTGATTTCAATGGTATACTACAAAGCTTGTGTTACGGATATCAGTTAGTTGATTAGTTTTAAATATATACATATTATAAAAACGATCTTATCGGATAATTTCGCGTATTTACTTTGATTTTTGATTCCCAACGTTTCAGCAATCATGGTCACCACTGACGTCACGAATATTAAATAGTAACACGTAAAGACGCATATATTAACTAGCTTATAAATAACCTAACAATTTAAATTATATTTTTAAATAGCGTCTTATAATTTATGCTAATTGCGTAATTAATTATAATTACCATTTCGCGGATTGTTTATAGTTGTCTAACAACAAGTAATTTTGCTTGATTTTGCTTGTTAATTTTATACGAGTTAAGTCAATATTGAAATGGAATATTTTAAAATCTCGTGCGGATGTATTTATAAGTAACAAGTGACCCTCGATACGCTCGGATGCATCCCTAGATGCTTTTTGCATTTGTAATCTATATATGTATATAGAGGCCGAATCTATCGTTTTTCATTTGCATGTTTGTATGTCACCGCGTCTCGAGTGAACCACTGGACAGGTTTTGACGACATTTCGTAAAATGATAGCAATTTTACGTATTTTTATTAAATTTAAATATATACAATACACTAAAACATCATTAAATTGTGATAAATGATATGGAATTATTATTCCAATTAATAGCTGTAATTACATGTTTTAGCTCGCTTCTGTTTCTTGTTAAATTTAAAAAAGTAAACGTACAAACATACAAAAAATTAAAATCACCATATTATATAAAAAACATACAAAATATGAATATTCTATAACTTAATCATAAAACAACGCTAAAATAGTATAACAAAAAACGTTAATTCACATTATCCCGACAGATTTATAGTTCTTAGCAAATAGGTGAAATAAAAAATATAATGAAGTATTAAAGAATGTAAAAAATTTAAAATAAAAATCATTTATACGTATTATCTTACTACGCAAATTAAAAAAAACCTGTAAATGCAAGGAAAGTCAGAGAAATCTCTAGTTTTACATTTCAAATCCAAATTTCAATAGAATTTTATAGCACAAAAAATTATGTATTCGACTCTACGGTACAGCTGTGAAGACTATGTTTTGTCTCGCTCGCACACCACCCCGCACCCCGCAACCCGCGCTGGACGCATTTAGGTATGTAACTGGCACTATTACTACTTAATATATTATATTTTTTATTATATCGTGAGAATATTTTGCGTAATATATTTTGTAAGAATACAATGAAATAAATAAAATATATATGTATTTAAAAACAAATCCATTGTACATAATGGTGTGAAAACTAATCCCTTTTATTTAAATGGCAAGACTTTAACTTTTTAGAAATTTGACATCAATTTTGTTATTTTATCGTACGTTTTTGTTCGATACGCTTAGTTGACGAAATTCAACCATAAAAGTGGTTGTAAATTTGAGGCAAACTTATATAAAATATAAATAGAATTTACATACTTTATAAGGAAAGGTTAAGAATATGTTTATATTTGTTATTCATAAAAGTTTTAAATACCATCTATAAAAAACTTCTTAAATTATGAAAATATACTTATTTACAATTCGTAACGAAATTCGTAACGAATGTACGTCTATAACTACTTTATGTTAAAATGGCTCGATAGATTTTGGTAAAATTTTGTAAACGGACAGACCTGGGACCAGCTAATGCAAGGTACTCGAGCAACGTCAGGTTAATTCGCTTGTATATTATAAGTATTCAAACATCTACATACAATGTCGCGTATCACCGCAGTGAGGGGCATGTGACCGTGTGACGTACAGTTTTTTATTATGATTTTTTACATTAAACACTTATTACCTGCTTTATACTTTTGTTGACTGAAAGATATTTATTTTTAACTACTTTTGGCTACCGGCTTTGCTTTCAATTAACTTATATATAATTTAATAGTATACAATATCTAATATAATAAAAATCTCGTGTCACAGTGTTTGTTATCGAATATCTCCGAAACCACTTGACCGATTTTTATGATTTTTTATGTGCATATTTGGTAGGTCTGAGAATAGGTCGTAGGCTATTTTTTATTCCCCTAAGTGATAAGGCCCTCTTCAGATTTTTTAATTATTTAGCTTTAGACCTTATTTTTTTTTGATTTGGCATCAAACAATACATATCTTTCATCCACCGATCCCTATCTTTAATAGTGATTATTGTTTGGCACGGCTGGGCACTGGCCTCTCTTCAATACGAAGGGAATCAGGCCGTACTCCATCACGCTGGCAAAGTGCTTACACGAGTCTTTCGAAAACTTGCTAGGTTCTCTCAGACACGCAGGTTTCCTCACGATGTTTTCCTTCACCGTAGGACAAGTAGTAATCATGATAGATGATTCGCACATGAAAATATCAGAAGTGCGAGACTCAGATTCGAACCCGTTTCACTCCGTTACTCAAGCGAGCGCGTTAGCACTAAGCTACCACTACCACTAAAGAAATAAATACCTATATAATATTAATATTATCCAAGCATATCCAATAGATTTCACTAGTATGTGTTCATACATTGAACCCAAAGTAGGTTGAAACCACAACGAAGTTGATCTTATCGCGAGACGTAAAAATTATCACTATATGTACATTTATTACAAACATAAGTATTTAACCGATTACCCCAGAAAGAGGGTAATGCTATTCAAATGTTTTACTTTAAACTTACTTTTTTTAAAGCTATCCATTTTTATTTAAGATATTATCTTTGGAACCTTTAACAAAAGACGTTTATCTATTACACAGTATAGAATATAATCATAACTTTAGTATACGACTAGCGTTTCCCGCGGCTCCGCACACGTTTTAAAGAAACTAAATTCTAAGATTTCACACCATGTGTGATGTTTTACAGCCAGTTTTTAGCGGTTTTAACTTGAGATTTCTCGGAAATTATATATTTTCCAGCAGTAAAAGGTATGATATATGCTGACCCTGATAACCTATCATCACACCAAATTCAATCAAAATCTGTTCAGTAGTTTTCTCGTGATGCGGTCACAGACAGACAGACAAAAATTCTAAAAACTATAGATTCGGCCTCTGTATCGATAATAATTACTATTTCAATAAGAATTTCCAAAAAATATTCAATGAACAAATTCGACAAGTTACAATTTTATTATATGTATAGATTAGACGTATTATATCATCAAAGGTATGTATATTTAGAGGTCATAGTCCAAAAATAATTAAAAAATATTTCAATTACAAATTCATACTTTTTAGTTAAATTAACATCAATTCTCCTATATTTTTTACGACTACACCCGTCTCTTTCTAGCGCCACACAAACAAATGTGTGCGAAAGAGAAAGATACAGTTTCGTAATCTAATTCGTTTCGCTGTTACCAACAGTGTAATAGTATAACGAAATCGATTTTACTTAACCGACTTTGAAAAATGATGATTGTTTTTTTTAAATTTGATGTTTAATGATTTTAGTAGTATTTTAAATATCAAGTTTATAGTTTTTATCTGTTTTTACTAAAACTAAACAACTCCATATTTAAAAAACTACTTTTAAATGGTACTTCCTTATAGAAAAGTTGGTTAATATACTTTTAATTAATTTTATAGGGCAGTTGTTTTTAAAAATTTTTAAATTTCAAGGCCTTTTGTAACGCACCGATAAGAGTGGATTAACTAAAGTGAAGCCTGACTTTGCGCGGATACATTTTTTTCTTTAAAAATTTTTTTTTTTAAGTAAGTTTTTATGTATAAATGTAATATTTATTACCTATAGGTTATGGCTGGGAATGTGTAAACACCTCTTTTAATTTCAAAAAATGTGGATATTTGGAACAATCGAAATCGATTTTTAATAGTTTATACTTTATATGTAGTCAATAAGTATCTTATGAAACTTCCGTGGTAAGCTACGAGGCTTGTGTTACAGACGCCAGATAGCTGATACACTACACATATACATTTTAAATACATACATATTATAAATATAAACCCCATGATTGTACAAACAATCGAGACTTGAATCCGCAACCGATGGCAAAGTAAGCAACTCTACCAAAATTTGGCTCCTGACCTATCAGGCAATTATGGTGACAAGTGACAAGATTTTTCTCAAAATGAGCTTAATTTGTAAAAAACAACAGACTATTCCGCGTCACAAAGCTATTTTACAGCAGAGAAATTACGATTGTACCAACATAATATATTGATAGTTATGCGCCTCACTAGCACAATGCTGCAACTATAGAATCCAATGAATTAAAATTTGTCACGTTTCTTTAATTATTTAAAAAGTATTCATTCATTTTTTTATTCTTCTAAAATTAATATTGTATTCAACCCTTTTTAACGCCCCACTGCTGGGGGTGGGCCTCCCTCAGTACGAGGGGGATCAGGCCATAGTCCACCGCGCTGGCCCAGTGCGTGTTGGCGGACTTCACATGTCTTTCGAGAACTTGCTTGCTTGATCATGTTTCCTCATGATGTTTTCCTTCATTGTAAGACCAGTAGTAAAGAATATCAGAGATGCGTAACCCGGATTCGAACCCGCTTTACTAAGTTATCCTAATATTTTTGTTTCATTGATTTCTCAATTACACAACAATATTAGTATAACAACCGCATGATCTATTAAGATTTTTTGCCATTTTGAAAGTAAATAAGCACTTAACCTATAATAAATCCATAGAAACTTTTTAATTTCTGGTATTCATAACACAAGCCCTAGCTTATCATGGAACTAGATGGTGCTGTGTTATTATCCAAACATTCTCAACGACACGTTTGGCTCAGTTGGTAGTGACCCTACTTTCTACGACAGCGGTCGCGGCTTCGAGTCCCGCTGGGAGCATTCATTTGTTGAGCACGAATGTTTGTACTCCAGTCATGGGTGTTAATATTTATAATATGTATGTATTTAAAATTTATATGTGTAGTATATTAAGTTTAACTATATGGTATCCGTAACACAAGCCTTGTAGCTTACCACGGAACTAGATGGCGCTGTTGTAATAATATAAAAACATTATATTATTAAAAATCCGAGTTGCAATGTTAGTCTATTCAATCTGGCAACCTTAAATATACACACACAAGCCCATCTAATTTTATGCCTTACAAATACATACAAAGGTAGCGAGGTTAACTCAAAAATCGCTTTTAAAACGCTTGAGATAAGCTTCAAAATCGATAAAAACAGGCAAAATAGGCTATAAATAACGATATTTGAACCTTATCACTCGAATGATAATATTTAAATTGCTTTGAGGAACTACTTTTTATTAGAAGTCGGTTAGGTTTGTTTGTTAAAATAATACGAAATGTGCTTTTTAAGATTTTCCGTACTAATAGTGTACTCAGTATACTTATATTAAAACTAACAAGGTCAGTTTTCTTCATGTATTTAAAACTAGCGACTTACGCTTCGCTCCGGTTTGTCCCTAGGTACCCTTTAAAATAAAATGCTTACAAACTTTGAATGTCTTACTTATTTATATCTAATCAAATTACTAAAAATAAGATTCAAGCTTCTAGCTTCAAAAATGTCGTAATTTTCCGTCAAAATCGGTGCAGGCGTTTCAGATGTTATCCGGTCTGATGTTAGTATCGTATATATATTAGAGTTTAGAGTTAGTAAGTTTCTCTTTAGAGTTTTTTAATTTCTTATTAATAATTGCATACTTCAGCTATTGAACACGGTCAAAAAGAAATACTTAAGTTATATTATAATTTTATTAAAACGTTCCCGGAATGATTGCTTTCAACGAAAGCTCAGTTTAAAAATTAAATTACAAGAATAGTACTTATAGAATTAAGTACTATTCTTGTAATTTAATTTCTCTGCCAACCTACATATTGTTTAAACATAAGTTTAGTAATCATTGAAGCTGATGATCAAACTGATAGCTGGTAATATCATAAAATATAATAATATGTTGGGACATTATTATAACAGCGCCATCTGGTTCCGTGGTAAGCTACGAGGCTTGTGTTACGGATACCAGATAGTTGATATACTACACATATACATTTTAAATACATACATATTATACATATAAACACCCATGACTGGAGTACAAACATTCGTGCTCAGCAAATAATTGCCTCCAGCGGGACTCGCACCCGCGACCGCTGACGCAGAAAGTAGGGTCACTACCAACTGAGCCAAAGAGTCGTCAAACAAAATTCGAATTAGCTATAAAACAGAATTAATATAAAACGGAATTTGCACCTTGGTGATTTTGACCCATACGAGTATACTTTCATATGCATTTAGTGAAAAGCTGTTAATTTGAAATTACAAACAGACACTTCAATTATATTTATATATATTGATGTATTGATTATGTATGAGTTTTTACAAAAAGTAAAAAGTAATTTTTAATGACTTCAAAGAACTTTAATACAGTGGTAACCCAGCGGTAACGCGTCGCTTGTATAACCGAGTGATGCGGGTTCAAATCCGGGTCTCGCACCTCTGATATTTTCATGTGCGAATCATTTCTATCATGATCACCACTTGTCTTACGGTGAAGGAAAACATCGTGAGGAAACCTGCATGTCTGAGAAAACCTAGCAAGTTTTCGAAAGACATGCTCAGTCCGCCAACACGCACTAGGCCAGCGCGGTGGACAATGGCCTGATCCCCCTCGTACTGAGGGAGGCCCGTGCCCAGCAGTGGGACGTTAGAAAGGGCTGATGATGAAGATACTTAATAAATAATTACTAACAGTATAGATTTCTCGGACATGAGATATATTTTCACAGTAAAAAGTATTCTATATTGTTGACCCAGATAACCAGCTATCATCATACCAAATTTCATCAAAATCTGACCAGTAGTTTTCGAGTGATGCGGTCACAGACGGACAGACAAAAATTCTACAAACCATAGTTTATTTTTTGCCGTTTTTGTAGATAATGGTACTGAACCCTTCGTACATAAATCCGACTCAAGCTTGGCCGGTTTTTTAATCCTGTTTAAATTGTCCATCCATATATTTTATAGACAATACGAAAACGTACAGACAAAATCGCATGCTTTTAATAGTTAATCGTAAATGGAGATAGAATTTTAATATAAAGTATCGCGGCCAAGGACAGGTTCGTTCGTGTCGAGTTGGAAATATGTTTTTTTTATATTAAACTATTTATATGTACCTATGTCGATGTCGATGTATTCATAAATACATCGACAAAAATACATCGACATTTTAAAAAACATTTATAGAAACAGCACTAGTAGAGTGAAGTTGGAGAGTATTGGTCCAAGCTTTACAGTGGAAAGAGGAGTAAGACAAGGAGATCCTCTGTCTCCAAGAATTTTTATAGCGGTATTAGAATTCATTATAAGGAAACTTAAATGGAAAAACCAAGGCCTGTTTATAAAGGGCAAATATTTAAGTCATCTCAGATTCGCTGACGACCTAGTATTGTTTTCAGAAAGTACCACTAAACTACAATACATGATTGAAACTCTTCATAGCGCTAGCAGAGAAGTAGGCCTACAAATGAATCTAAATAAGACAAAAATTATGACTAACCACATAAAATCTAATATTACAATAGAAGGTGAACCTTTAGAGTACATAGATCAATACGTCTATCTAGGCAAACAAATCGGATTTAACAGAAATAGCAACGAACTAGAGGTGGAAAGAAGAATCAAGCAGACGTGGAATAAGGAAGGGCCCTACCGGTAAACGCTACAGGGGAAGACCCTATACTCGCTGGGATGACGACTTAAAGAAAATAGCTGGAAGTAATTGGCATCTCATAGCGCAGGATCGAAAGAAATGGCAAGCTTTGGAAGAGGCCTTCACCTGAGAGGGGTTCCTGCAACTATAATTAAATATTCTAGTATAGAAAATATAGTACCTAATTAGATGTTAAGAAAATATTGTAAGCGGGAAATAATAAGGCTTTTTTATTTTTATTTTTATTTATTTATTTATGTACCTATGTATATATTTTTAACCAACTTTAAAAAAGTTGGGTGTAATTTGTATATTTGCTATTTTATGAAAAAAAAATCTATCCAAAAAAGTGTCCGTTTGTAATATTGAAATAATAGCTTTTCACTAAATATTACATATGAAAGTACATATATTGAACTTAAAAGTAAGAAAAAATCAATCTTTAACATTTTTGTCGGTCTGTTTGTCCTGATTAATCCCAGAAACCGCTGCACAGATTTTGATGGGACTTTTACTCGCAGATAGCTACTGTTATAAGGAGTAACTTAGGTTAGGTACTTTTATTTTTGATTATTTTCATTTTAACAAGCTGAAACCGCGGCTTCGCTCGCGCAAAATCTACGGACGAACCCGAGCGAAGCGCGGGCGCTAGTTTTAGAATAAAAAGAAATAAGAGAACTCCAATTTCTTGTATTTTCATCTGTAATCACATACCTACAATGTTTACAATCGATAACAATTAAGTAGGTTAAAATCGACTTCCGACATTCGATTGTTTAGTTCCAACACTAATATGTATCCATTTAATAAATTTATAACTGCATTGAATCTATATACGACGAGTGACGACACGTTTGGCTCAGTTGTTAGTGACCCTACTTGCTGCGCCATCGGTCGCGGGTTTGAGTCCGGCTGGGGGCATTCATTTGTTGAGCACGAATGTTTGTACTCCACTCATGGGTGTTTATATTTATAATATGAATGTATTTAAAATGTATACGTGCAGTATATCAACTGTCTGGTGTCCGTAACACAAGCCTCGTAGCTTACCACGGAACTAGATGGCGCTGTTGTAATAATGTCCCAACATATTTATTTATATTTATTTTATTTATACATTTTATTTCTTAGAATTTCTTTTTCTTTTTGTCTGTCTGTCTGTCTGTGAACTCATCACGAAAAGAATTTTTTTTTAGATAGAAACGTACTCGTAAATAAGAATTCATTTAAGTATGATTGATAGAGGCGAGCAGTAGTATAGAATAATAAAGAATCTAATATAAAAAAATCTCGTGTCACAGTGTTTGTTATCGAACTCCTCCGAAACGACTTAACTGATTTTTATGATTTTTTTTGTGTATATTTGGTAGGTCTGAGAATAGGTCGTAGGCTAATTTTTATTCCCCTCGGTGATAAGGCCCTCTCCTGATGTTATTTTTTTTATTTTTGGACAAATTTTTTTTATTTTCACTTTTTTTAATTTGGCACCAAAAAAATCTTATCATCTTTTGGGCGCAGGCGGAGCCGTGGGAATAACAAGTAATATGTACAACAAGTGTTCTTGTATTTTTTTTTCTGATATCATTTTCAGAGGTGCGACATCCGGACTTGAACCCACATCACTCAGATTTCCAAGCGAGCGCGTTACCACTCAGCTACCCTACACTGTTTAAATATAAAAATATTTTAATTCAATAAATTTCTATGTAAAATAGCAAAGCTAAATCGCTTCCGTTTGTTAGAAAGTCGAAAACCCGTCTACAGAAAAAAACTGGTTGAATTGACTCCAACCAACTTTAATATAAAGGAGTATTGTTTATAAAGTTAAGTATACATTACATTATATACATTTACTATATATGTACACAAGCAATTGTTTGTGGGTTTTCTCGTATGCATTGTTTAAACCAACTTACTTCACTCAACTTACTTGCTGGATTTTCATGAATTTTGTTTTTTGAGCGGAACCCTTATCCTTTATCCCTAAAGAGAGCTTAGAGTGTAGAGAGAGAGAGTTACTCCTTATATTATCAGCTATCTGCCAGTGAAAGTTCCTAATCGGTTCAGCCATTTCGGAGACTAGCTGGAACAAACCTTCGTATAGTACGATTCAAACTTAATGGCGGCTCTGAACATCGTACGTTCCGATGCGCAGATCGCAAATTTTAGGTATCAGCCAATCAGCGGGATGTCGACTTGACTGTATATGCGCATACCTGCACTCGCAGCTAACTTCCGAGCCGCCATTAACTTTGTATCGCACTATACACAAGAAATGAATGCCCCCAGCTGGACCCGAACCTAAGACGCCGCGCTGGCACAGGGAGTAGGGCTCAAGCTGGCTACTTTCTGCGCCAATGATCGCGGGTTCGAGTCGAAATGTTTGTACTCCATTCATGGGTGTTTATATTAATAATATATATGTATTTAAAGTTATATATGTGTAGTGTATCAACTATCTGGTATCCGTAACACAAGCCTCGTAGCTTACCACGGAAGCAGATGGCGCTGTTGTAATAATGTCCCAACGTATTAATAATGTCCAACTAACATTTTTGGCATATTATTATTACAATAATAGGAGCCTATGTATACTTCAAGACATAAACCATAAGCATGGAAGTGACAAACATTCACACATATATACTTTAGCATTTATATTAGCATTTAGCAAAATATTTAACATAATCGAACCCACTATACAATACATATATATATAACCATTTCTCTTTTTACAATCGGTTAAATTCGATTCAATCAGCCCGTATATTACGTATTAACAAACAAAGATATCGGTATCGATTATATT
Source organism: Boloria euphrosyne (assembly GCA_951802675.2). NCBI lineage: Eukaryota > Metazoa > Arthropoda > Insecta > Lepidoptera > Nymphalidae > Boloria > Boloria euphrosyne. The sequence goes on from OX637895.1 coordinate 1,175,004, forward strand.
AAGGCGACTACACGCCATTGTGTTTAGACTATACGATATGTCGTACGGCTTAAAAATGTCGCTACGATTTGAATAAAAGTAAAAACATAATTTCTTAGATTTACGCAAATACAAGGAAATTTTAAATAAACAAATATTGGACATTATTACACACAGCGTCATTTAGTTCCGTCGCGTGGTAAGCTACGAGGCTTGTGTTACGGATACGTAAGTAATACAAACAGCTACGAGGCTTATGTTACGGATACGTAATTAATACAAACATAAATACCCATGCCTGGAGTACAAACATTTGTGCTCAACAAATGAATGTCCCCAGCGGAACTCGAATCCGCGACCGCTGGCGCAGAAAGTAGGGTTACTACCAACTGAGCCAAACGAGTCGTCAAATAAACAAATTTTTTTAATATTTTGTCGCGGTTTCAGACGTTTCGAATGCTTTACACCAATCATGGTCATGGAACAGGCTAATATTTTAGACGTCTTGAAGGCTATAAGAATGGTATACTCACAAAATAGCGAGACCTCCTTAACCCGGCCCTGTTGCAAAATCCATTCTTAACGGACGTCTATAAACTACTAACTTTAAACTACCTCCCTGCCAAATTTCATTTTTATACGTGAAGTGGTTTTCGATATTTCTGAATTCTGACCTTTCGCTTTTATATATTTGGAAGAAATAGATCAAAAGAAAATACAAAGTAGCATCAAAGTACTTTATTATATTAATTTTTTTTTCGAACATTTAATAGAAACATAAAGTGAAACAGCGACAAAATCCATAAAAGAAAGTCTCCTCTGAAAATTTCATAAGTCGACGCCCATTGAATGGGTATTAAACTTATTATTTTTGCTAAATAAAAACAAATTAAAGCCAAGATATTTTGCAGAAACACACAAACAAACACAACTATATAGAATTATATGTATAAGTACCTACTCGCTTTTGCTTTTTACATGGGAGCGACTCACCCTCGCTTCGCTCGGGTTCGTCCCTAGGTCCCTTTAGTTTAAAATTTTTCAAACTTTGAATGCCTTACTTATTTCTATATAATCAAAAGCCTAAAAAATAAGTTTCAAGCTTCAAGCAAGACGTAATTTCCATACAAACTTTCATCCCCTATTTCAACCCCTTACAGCCCTTTTTTCGACTTGAAAAGCCTATGTCCTTTCTCAGGCTCTAGACTATCTGTGTACCAAATTTCATTTAAATCGGTTCAGTAGTTTTGGCGTGAAAGCGCGACAGACGGACAGAGTTACTTTCGCATTTATAACATTAGTAAGGATAATAGTAACTGAAAAAGAAAGAGTAACTGCCTCGGTGGTGTAGTGGCTAGCATGTACGGTCACACACCGAGAGGTCCTGGGTTCGAGTCCTAGGTCGGGCCAAGTTTAGTTATTGAATCTTTCTGTTTCGTTAGCCTCAGTAACAGCCCGGAGTTGGGAAGTTGGTGGTGGTTCACCCCCGTGCCTCGGAGAGCACGTAAAGCCATCGGTCCTGCGCCTTAGCTCTCACTGGTCGTGTCGAGTAGTTGTCCCACCGGAGTATGAGAGTGATAGGAATAGAGAGTGCACTTGTGTCTGCGCGTACACTTGTGCACTATAATATCTCCTGCGTACTTGGCCAGTCTCAATGAGATTGGCCGCCATGGCCAGAATCGGTCGGAGAACATTATTAAGAAAAATATCATTTTTTCTAAATCGGTATTTTTAATACTCCCATTTTTTTCATTAACAGTAGTCTAAGTATTCCTTCAATTTATAAATCTATCTTTTTACAAAACGTAATCCAAATCCGTCCAGCTATTTCATCGAGAAAGACTAACAAACAACTTTAACTTTCACATTTATAATGGTAATGTGATATACATCCAATCATCATCATCATCAGCCCTTTTTAATGTCCCACTGCTAGGCACGGGCCTCCCTCAGTAGGAGGGGGATCAGGCCATAGTCCGCCGAGCTGGCCCAGTGCGTGTTGGCGCCTGGCGGACTTCACATGTCTTACGAAAACTTGCTAGGTTTTCTCAGACATGCAGGTTTCCTCACGATGTTTTCCTTCACCGTAAGACAATTGGTAATCATGATAGAAATGATTCACACATGAAAATATCAGAGGTGCGAGACCCAGATTTGAACCCGCATCACTCGGTTATACAAGCAACGCGTTACCGCTGGGCTACCACTGCCTCTATACATCCAATGGGAAAAGTCTATTAAAGAACCGATAATCTATAAACTAGACTTAAAAGTTTCCTCTATTACATTAAAAGTGTAATACGAATGTTGGCAACCCTGCCTTGTGTTGTAATAATTGCCAAATTGGGATGCTGTGGAGTCGAATATTATTTAAAATTTGTTATTAAATTAAATTTAATTAATAATAACTTCGACAACATTTTTAACTTACTTTGTAGTGAACCTACTTGCTGTGCGGTCGCGGGTTCGAGTCCCGCTGGGGGCATTCATTTGTTGAACACGAATGTTTGTACTACAGTCATGGGTGTTAATATTTATAATATGTACGTATTTAAAGTTAAATATGTGTAGTGTATCATAGTAATAACATGTATAACCGCCGCGCTCAGAGTCACTTAATGAATCATTAAGTCGTTCTTTAGTATGGAGATTTTCGACTTAATGTTTCATTAAGTTCTCTGAGTGCCGTTAAAATGTCGGGATTTACATATCAATAAAATAGTAAGCGCGAAAGATAAAATAATCTAATCTAATCAGTACTTTAATACATGCTTATTTTATTTACATGCAGACAGTTTTTTTTTTATTATATATAAAAAGGATTTATGATTTGCATTAATTTATTCGATTGATGACATGTCAAGAAACCATGGAGATTAGAGACCAGGAGGACCATTGCCCTAGAATGTAGTGTCTCAGAAATATCGTCAAACGAAGGAAGCGCTGCAATCGCTATGTTGTCTCAATGCCTAACTTCACGTTGTCACAATAGTGACAATACTCATAAACAGCTAACTTCACAAATACTACTTACCGACGACAGCGCGTTATAAATTCTACAAATTTTCAGAGACAAGCGGGTAATGCTTTAGTATGAAGCGATGGTTCTCCTGGTCTCTAACCTCCATGCAAGAAACGTAGAAAGCAGATGTCGCTTCACTATTTTAGTATTTTACCTGAGTCTATTAAAAAAAAACTTGAATCCCATCCCTTAACATTGTTGTAAGCTTTAGATATAGATAATAGACTATAATGTATGTATGTATGTATATAACATGTTGGGACATTATTACACACAGTACCGTCTAGTTCCGCGGTAAACTACGAGGCTTGTGTTACGGATACCAGAGGATGTATGTATGAATGTATGTAACGTCCACCAAACGCAAGCGATGACCTGATCTGAATGCGAGGGGTATCAATCACACTTAATTGACGAGTTAATGGATCTTTAGAAAACTTGCTAGGTTCTCTTAAACATGCAGGTTTCCTCACGATGTTTTCCTTCACCGTAGGGCAAGTGGTGATGATGATAGAAATGATTCGAACATGAAAATATCAGAGGTGCAAGACCTGGATTTGAACCCGCATCGGTTATCCAAGCGAGCGCGTTACCGCTGAGCTAGTACAGCTAAAAAACCATAATTCAGTTTAAATTTCACTCGCTCTTACGTAGATGTTCGTGTAACTGTGTCATTGACCTCGTTAAGTTATCGGTATTTTTACGCATTTATATTATTGTGCTACAGTTTTTTAAAATGTCAGTCCTTAATACTTTATTTAACTAGATTTTTAACTATACCATATTTTAGTCACTAAATCGAAAGTTTGTTTGTCGGTTTCTCTTGGTTTGACATAGGAATTATGAGGTATGAAGACCCAAAGCAATTTCTTAGATTTTAGATAATACTGCCAAAGCTTATATTATATAGTCCAAGCTGCCATACACTAATGTCCCAAGCGAGTGTATGGCAGCTTGGGCTGGCACGTCACGTGAGTTGGCCAACTATATGTTTCATAGGCTTCGATACTACCATGTGATGTTATATAGCCTATAGCTATAAGATTAAGGCTTCCTCGATAAATGTGCTAACACTAAAAAAAATCAATTTGAATCAGAAGTTCCTGAGATTAGCGCGTTCAAAGAAACTCTTCAGGTTTTATGTAAGTATAGACTAGCGACTCACCCATGCTTTGCTTAGTTTCGCCTCTAGATACATTTCCATAGTCATTAAGAATTTTCAGAAATGTAATATTTTTTCTATATGAACTTGTTGACTTGGTTAACTAGCTATCATGATACGCGGACAGACAGACACGCAAAAATTCTAAAAACTAGATTGAGCCTCTTATAATTTTGACATTAAAATAACAAATATATTATGTATCGTCTGATTACGTATTTATAACTTTTGAATAAATAAAAATTATAATTTAAAATATTTACAGCAATTTGAGAAGCTTTGCCCGCCAGCTTATCTCTGCGGACATTAAAAAAGGTATTCACATCGCTCGACTTACAAAATATCATTATTATTAACCGTTGGACAGTTGCGCACGAAATTGTTATGAACTGAAACCGATTTTTGAAGTGAAACTTCTTTAGAATCGTTGTGATTTGAAACTCGATGAAACGAAAATGCGTCACGATAAAGAAAGAAATACATAAAAGTATAGGATTAAGTCGGAGAGAATGAGATAGAATACATTCCCATGTTGCCATGGTAACCGTTGTTTATTTTTTGACATTTCTTTTTTTATATAGTATATTCATCTCATTCTTTTGTCGATTTACTGAAGTTTCACTTCTATCGTGTGTGAATCGCACACACACCTTTTTTTTAAGTTTTCACAAATATTTGATATAATTGAAATTTTAAATCAGTCGATTATGTAAATACATTAATCAATATTTTTTGGAAAATCTTACTGATATAGCAATTTTTATAGATTGAGGCCGAAACTATACATTTTAAAATTTTTGAATGACAGTCTCTCTGGGAGCGCATAACGTGAAGACCAATGGATGCATTTTAATGTTTGTCATCAACATCGTGAGGAAACCTGCATGTCTGAGAGGACCTAGCAAGTTCTCGAAAAACTTGTGAAGTCCGTCAACCCGCACTTGTCCAGCGTAATGCACACGATGGGAGGCCCACTCCCAGCAGTGGGACATTAAAAAGGAATGAAAGAAGGAAACGTAAAAATAAGATTTTTCTCCTCTTACGTTTTTAATACCAATTTTTTTTAAAAAAAAAGGTTATTCCTAATTTTTTTATGAATGCCTAATTTTATGAGTAATCATGATTCTAAATATTTGTTAGTCACGCGAACACCATGTAGGTTCCTAGTCAAATGATGTTTGTTTATCTAATAATGTCCTCCCGGCCGATTACGGCCACGGCGGCCAATCTCATTGAGACTAGCCAACGGCGCGGGACATATTATAGTGCACAAGTGTGTGCGCAGACACAAGTGCACTCTCTATTCCTTATCACTCTCATATTCCGGTGGGACGACTGCTCGACACGACCAGTGAGAGTTAAGGCGCAGGACCGACGGCTTTACGTGCTCTCCGAGGCACGGGGGTGAAACACCGCCAATGTTTATCTATACATATAATAAAATTATGAGTAGAATCTGTACATTGAATATTTTAAGTCTTATTGAAATAATCATTATTATCGATACAGAGGCCGAATCTACAGTTTTAAGAATTATTGTCTGTCTGTCTGTAAACGCTTGACGAAAAAAGCACTGGACAGATTTTGATGAAATTTGGTGGATACTTTTTACTACTGGAAAATATCTCTGAGAAATCTACACTAACAGTTAAAACGTCTATAATGAACGAAGCCGCCAGTATTAGAATAATACAATAACACATGCTCAACCTGAGGCTGAGTGAAACGCAGACCTGCAAAATTTGCATGGACGCAGAGGAAACGCCGATTCATCTTCTGGGGGAATGTGAACCATTCATGCACAAACGCAATATTCATTTTGGGAAATACTTTCTAAAACCAGATGAACTTTAAGAGTGTAACCTGCAGGGTTCAGTGGTTTCCTCTAATTTACAAAGTGGCGATCACAATAGACCTAACAAATGGTCGCAGTGATATTATAGCCGTTAATAGGAAATAAAAAAAAAATAGAATAATTCTTTTGACATATATATTTACTATCTTATCGTCCTATATTTATTTAGCTTAAGATACTTCATGATACAGATGATTTTTCCTTATCTCAAAATATACTTCGAAAAGATGCCCACAAACCTAGGCCAAAGTTATTTATAACTGGCTAAAAATGCAAACGTTAAGTTTTTTGGACCTTAAGGAACATACAAAAAAAAAATTAGCCGAATTGGTCCAGCCATTCTTGAGTTATGCGCTTACAAACGTTCATTTTTATTTATATATAGACTAAAAATGCAAGCGTATATCATTATGACGATTCAAACTACTTAGTAATAAAGTAACTCGTTTATTATTTTACGTTAAAAATACTGAGCCGATTTCGATAAAATTTGGCAACAAAGTCAACCCTTGAAGCCGCTTACATATTCCGCTTACCACAACCGAAGCAGCGTGTAAACACTAGTTTTTTTTTTTAATATTAATATCACTTGTGATCACACCAGTACTGCCCATTCGTTATCACTTATTTACTCAGAGCGAGCCCACGATAAGATACACATATACGCCAACTTGTCAATAAGGACAATGCGGTTTAGCTTATATTATAAAAATATTATTAAAATCTTAAATTTTGAATGTGATTTTTTGATATTTAATACGAAGGTTATAAAAAAAATGTAAGAAAGTTATAAAATACAATATACATTACATAAATGGGTTTTAATATAAATATGTTGAGACATTTGTAAGCTACGAGGCTTATGTTACGGATACTAGATAGTTGATATACTACTCATATAAATATTAAATACACACATATTATAAATATTAACACCCATGACTGGAGTACAAACATTCGTGCTTAACAAATGAGTGCCTCCAGCGGGACTCGAACTCGTGACGGCTGACACAGCATCTAGGGCCACTAGAAACGTGTCAAATCATTATTTGACAAAAAAAATTAACGGATTTAACTCAATTACAATTTTATTATATGTAAATAGAAGATAAATCTATATTTAAAGAAGTAACCAAACCAAAATCAGCTCAGTTCAAAATATATGGGTTAAGTCGGATATGTGACCTACCACCACGTTTAAAACTAAACATTGTATTATCATAATGTATACATATGTTTTTGTAATTTTCCATCACATACATTCATTACCCGTGCTCTTTCTAATAAGTAATAACTGATACCGAAATTGTAAAGAATTTAGGTTTTCGATGGTCGTCTTCTTTTCTTTATAAATATTTTGCATGAGGCAGTGGTAGCCCAGTGGTAACGCGTCGCTTGTATAACCGAGTGATGCGGGTTCAAATCCGGGTCTCGCACCTCTGATATTTTCATGTGCGAATCATTTCTGACATGATGACCACTTGTCTTACGGTGAAGGAAAACATCGTGAGGAAACCTGCAAGTTTTCGAAAGACATGTGAAGTCTGCCAACACGCACTAGGCCAGCGCGGTGAATTATGGCTTTATCCCCCTCGTACTGAAGGGAGGCCCACGCCCAGCAGTGGGACGTTGAAAAGGGCTGAAAACAAGCCTTAAAAGGTAACAGACGGTGATACAATCTCATCTATAACTACAGACATATTAATATAATTGAAGTGTCTGTTTGTAAATCACTAGTAGTTAATACAAATTGTATGGGTATTTACACTATTTCACTTTTAGTGATAACAAACTATTGATAGTGAATATGATTATCATCTATTAATCAGAGTGATGTGTTATGTTATTAAATAAATACATATTACATAACACTTTTTTAAAAATAATGAGTATTTATAGTAAAAAAATTCATCATCATCATCATCATCAGCCCTTTTTAACGTCCCACTGCTAACGTACGGGTCTCCCTCAGTACGAGGAGGATCAAGCCATAGTCCACCGAGCTGGTCTAGTGCGTGTTGGCGAACTTCACATGTCTTACAAAAACTTGCTAGGTTTTCTCAGACATGCAGGTTTCCTCACGATGTTTTCCTTCACCGTACGACAAGTGGTAATCATGATAGAAATGATTCGCACATGAACATATTAGAGGTGCGAGAACCGGATTTGAACCCGCATCACTCGGTTATACAAGCGACGCGTTACCGCTGGTTACTTTAAAAAAATTATATAAAAAGTAATAATTAATAATAATTATATATACTTTTAAATTAATATAAAACTTCAAGAATTATATTTACTACTAGCAATTCCCGCGGCTCTGCTCGCGCCCGAGGGATGAAAATTTTGGGTTATAAGTAATTTTTGATGCCAAATCATAAAAATATTGTCCTAAAAATAAACAATAAAAAATCTGGTGAGGGCCACCCTTGTCACCTAGGGGAATAAAAAATAGCCCACAACCTATTCTTAGACCTACCAAATATACACAAAAAAATCATAAAAATCGGTCAAGACTCAAGCCGTTTCGGAAGAGTTCGATATCAAACACTGTGACACGAGATTTTTTTATATTAGATTAATAAAGAAATCACACCGGTATCTCGTTACCTCCACCATTTAAATAATAAAAGTAATAAAAATATTAAACACAATAAAATCAAAGTGAATGCGACTCCATGCATTTTTGTTCGTAAGTTTTAAGCGCATCGCAGTAAATGTATTGTGTATACAGTTGAACGGTTTTGATCTTTTATTATTATTTTTTCGATACTTCCTTTAAAGAAAGTTGTTTCGAGTTGTTTCTAGCGTAATACTGCTTATAGTTTTTTAAATACTTGCATTTGTTAGCTAGAAGATTATAAAGCAAGATGTTTAAATATGTATGTTTGTCTGTGTACCAAGTATATTTTCAATACCATATTTAAATAATTAACATTTGAACAGGTTACGTAAAAATATTATGATTTATCCTAATATTTATCGTAGTACTAGACATTCACCCTCGCTCTGCTGGGGTTCTATCTAAATATGGCGGTTTTTGTGTAATGCCGTTACAGACAGACAAAAAATTCTAGTTCTAATAACTATGAATTCCGCTAACATTTTTTCCATAAAAATGACCATTTCCATAGGATATTCCATAAAATATTTAATTTAAAAATTCGACTAGGTCACAATTTTAAACACAAGATGTGCATTCTCTATTCCCTTCTGGCTTAGTTAAAAAAAAAGTTTCAAATATTTTAATATAAAATTAATCCCTTTTCCTGAGAAAATCTATCTAAGTATCACTTGATAGGTACTAATTAGTAATTACGAATTACGAGAATCGAATCCATTACCCGTGAGCTAAAACACCATTATATTATAATTTCCACTACACTACTACACTATTATATTAATATATTATCATAATGTCATCTATATTCTATACTATCAATTACAAAGGTCGTGATGTATGATGTAACAAACACATTACGCGTCAAGTCATTCTACTATGGTTTCACTTTAAAAATCTATACGTGACTATTAAAGTTTCTACGAATTTATTAAAAACTAACAAACTTTACTAATTTTATATTTTGGCACCTCTTGACATTTAAATATTAAGAGATGCCAAAAATTTATTAGGGCTAATGAAGTAAGCCCTACACTGTCCTACAATCTGAGCATTTTGTGGAACACTTTACTGAAAAACTATCACGCTTATAAATTTGTGCTTTAAAATAGTTTAATTTAACTTAATATCTAAATCTGTCAAAAAATATAACTTTATAACCATTAAAGAAATGAACATTAACAATTTTGTGTTCATTGGATAGAATGTAATTGTACTACTAACGTCATCTGTTAGAAAACCAAAGAGTTAACATTAGAAAAACTACGCGAGCCCTTACAAAGTGAATCTTTTTGCTAGTTATATATATACAAAAACACTATTCATACACTTCTTTTAAACTGATCAAATAACTTTTTAACACTTGCTCTATATTATTCTCTCTAATACTAACAAGGTTGAGGTTAGAGAAAGCTATTCACTTGGAATAATTCGATTTTAAATTCATTATGTATGTGTTATAAATAAATTTCCAACGCAACTCAGTAGTTTTATCAAAATTCATTTATTCGTTTGTGCGAGAAAGAGTAACAAAAAAAATAACATTTTTGTCTGTCTGTGAACGAGAAAACCACTGGATGGATTATGATGCAATTTAGTATGATGATAACTTATCTTATCCTTAACTTATTTTTGTAGAAGAAAGGATTGTTTTTACTGCGGGAAAATATCTAATTAAATTACTTCGTATACCTACTTGCTATTTCTAATTGACAGTTTTTATCAAAAACTTTGTTGAACCAAACTGATACATATTACAAAGGTAACAAATTGATTATGTTTCTAAACGTGAAAAAGTTATACTACTTTTACTTTGATCCTTTGTTTTCTCTATGTTAATGAGACGCACGCATTAATTAAATGACAATTATATTTTTGGCAAGCCACCAGTTTCTACGAACAACGACAGCAAGGGCGACCTAGTAACATTATAAACTGATTACTATATAGCTAAATGTTCCCTTTAAGCGATAGTGGGTTTGATTCTCGTAGATATACAATATGTGTTTGTAATTTGAGGCAATAGTTTTCGTTTTGCATTTTACTGGTCATAGCTTTAGCTCACCTCCTTAACTTATTATTCAACAATATTTTTATGACGAGTTTTGTGAAAGTCCTAAAAAAATCGGTCCATATATTTCCTTACAACAAAAACTTTTCGGAACAGGTGAATGTACTATCATCACCTCCATTGCTAAACTCATGTGAATTTTATCATTATTAACTAAGGAATAATAATATTTTTTAGGGATGTTACATAGTATTTTATAAGTGGCAACATTATTGTCTTTGGTCTTCCTCTTCTATGGCGTCATGTCGGCCGCTCTGCACGTATTTCAGTGTCGTTGTAATATATATTTAAAATAAACTAAATTACGATCAAGTCTATGTTCTTATTACCGCGCCCCACAACACAACATGGTGTCAGAAGTTGTGGCAAAAGAATCAAGCTTCAAGAAGTTGTAAAAATCGTAAATCATTAATCAAGTCACCGCATGCCACGTTGCGCTTGCGTCGCGTCGTACGGTAGCGTCCCAAGATGTCGGAAGATAAAAATCAGTCTAACCTAGGAGCCATGGGAGGTCTTCTCAAGCCGTTGAACATATATTCCAATAATATGCCATTGGAATGGAAAAATTGGCTCACTCAGCTTAAAATATACCTTCGTGCCAACATGCTAGAAGACAGCAAAGACGACAGGAAAGTAGCTATTCTGTTACACTATATAGGCAGAGACGCCTTAAACATATTTTATTCATTTGGCCTTGACATCGACAGTGTCACTTTCAAAGAGCTAATCCAAAAATTCGAAAAACATTTTTTGCCGCAAATCAATGTCACAATAGAGCGCCACAAGCTGTTCAACAGGCGACAAGGAGATGATGAGTCAATTGAGCAATACATTACAGACCTCAAAAACATAGCTAGTCAATGTGATTTCAAAAATCAAGACGACATTCTTCGTGATATCTTTAGTTGGAATCTCAATGCAAATAACCAGTTTATAAAAGAGAGAATTCTTCAAGAAAAGCCACAGACACTAGATAAAGCGATTGAAATAGCGAAACACCAGGAAACTTCTAGAAAACAAGCCAAGTTGTTGGAAAGTACAGCTACATCCACCATCAGTGAAGTTAGTAGAAGAGACAGGACACAACAGACATCCAGGTCAAGACATACATCTAAAACAAGACAGACATCCCAGCCGAGACAAAATAGTCAATCAAGACAACCTTCATGGAACAGACAACCAGAGCACAAGCGATATGGAAATAATAAGGAAACCTGTAGCCGTTGTGGTCAAGTTCACCGCTATAGATGTCCAGCCAATGGAGTCCAATGCAAAATATGTAAGAAGTACAACCATTTTGCAGTCATGTGCAGATCAAGCAAGACTGTCCATGCAGTAACACAAGAAAATGTCAAACCAGAATGCAACGAAGACTTATATTTTATAGGAACAGTGAAGTGTGAAGAACAGGACGACAAGTGGATGGCAGATATTGTTATTAATAGTAAAATTATTTCTTTTATGTTAGATACTGGGGCAGACACAAACATAATTTCATCCAACACTTTCACTAAACTCAACTTAGACACAAAAGACATTAAACCAAGTTCACATAAACTGTCAACATTCAGTGGTCACATACTCCCAACAGTAGGTCAATGCACTATCAACATTTCATACAAAAACAAGAATTATTTAGTAAACTTTCACATAGTGGACTTAAACTGTCAAAATGTACTTGGTAGAAAAACATGCAAAACATTAAACCTAGTCAAAAAAGTAAATACTGTCAGCTTTTCTCTTACAGCACAGTCAAATTCACAGGACATTATTGAGGAAAATAGAGACCTCTTTGAAGGTCTAGGCTGTATCCGTGGTTTGGAGGTTAACCTTACCTTGAAACCTGATACAATTCCTTCAGTCGACGTGTGCAGACGCGTGCCTTTACAGCTACAAAATCCTCTAAAAGAAGAGCTATTATCATTAGAGAAAAGTGGTGTGATAAAACGTGTCGAAGAACCAACTGAATGGGTAAGTTCAATTGTACTAACTACTAAAAAGAATAAAAAGTTACGCTTATGTATAGACCCTCGTAAACTCAACCAGGCTATCATGAGACCACACTATCAGTTCCCATCTATTGACGAGATCAAATCAGACCTTGCTGGTGCCAAATACTTCAGCACACTTGATGCTAATAAAGGCTTTTGGATGATTAAACTTAGTGAACATTCTTCTAAATTATGCACATTCATTACACCTTATGGTCGATATAGGTACACACGTTTACCATTTGGTATAAATGCAGCGCCTGAAATATTTCATAGTGAGATGGTTAAAAGATTTGGAGATCTTCCAGGAGTCAAGATCATGATGGATGACTTCCTAGTGTATGGTAAAGATCTCTCAGAGCATAATGAACGTCTAAAAAAAGTCCTACAGAGAGCACGAGAAATCAATCTCAGATTTAACAAAGAAAAATCTGTCATTTGTCAAACAAAAGTAAGATACCTAGGTCATGTGTTCAGTAGTGAGGGAGTAAGTGTCGATGAAACCAAAGTTGAAGCTATATGTAAAATGCAAAGTCCACAGTCAGTCACAGAGCTTCAGAGATTTTTAGGCATGATTAACTATTTAGGCTCTTTCATAAAAAATTTGTCACAGGAAACAACTGAATTGAGAAAATTATTGAAAAAAGATACTACCTGGTACTGGTCAGAACAGCATGAAAACGAATTTACTAACTTAAAGAAAATTATTAGCTCAGCACCTGTCTTAACTTACTATGATCCTAATAAACCTTTGCTTTTATCTGTAGATGCATCCAAGGACGCTTTGGGAGCAGTCTTGTCACATGGCAGTCAGCCAATAGCCTATGCTTCTGCATCTCTTACTAGGTGCCAACAAAACTACAGCCAAATTGAGAAGGAACTACTAGCAGTTCTCTTTGGCTGCACCAAATATCATCACTACATATATGGTAGACAGGTAACTGTGGAAACTGACCACAAACCTCTCATTACACTATACAAAAAAGCATTATATGACATACCGCCTAGACTTCAAAGAATAATGCTCAGATTACAACCATATGATTTACTTGTAGTATACAAACCAGGTAAGTACTTATACATAGCAGACACCTTGTCACGAGCAGCCTTGCCAGATAATACACTCACAGACCTAGAAAAAGATATAGACTTACACATAAACTTAGTAATGTCGACTTTGTCAGTCAGTCCAAATAAGCTTAAAGAGATAGAAGAAGCTACACTTAAAGATCAAACTCTTAGTCAGATTATTCTCTTTTGTCAAAATGGTTGGCCAGAACACAAAAAGTCAGTCAGTCAGTCAGTAAAACCATTCTTTTCGTACAAAGATGAAATTCATGTCATTAATAACATAGTCTTTAAGTCAGATAGCATTATTATTCCAGAGACATTGAGAGAAAATATATTGAAAATCATACATGAAGGTCACCAAGGCATCAATAGTTGTGTTAGATTAGCAAAAAATAAAGTTTTTTGGCCAAACATTAATTTAGATATTGAAAAATACATAAATCAATGTAATATTTGTCTTACTTACCAGAGAAATAACTCTAAAGAACCTATAATTTATCATGATTATAAACTAATTCCTTGGTATAAAATAGGTATAGACATCTTTGATTTTGATAATAGTAAATACCTATTAGTAGTAGATTACTTTTCTAAATATATTGAAATTGCATTGTTACAGTCAGGCTCAAATTCTAATATTGTTATAACTCATCTTAAATCAATATTTGCTAGACACGGCATTCCGTCTATACTTGTATCTGACAATGGCCCACCTTTCAACAGTCAAGAATTTAGAAATTTTACATTGCAATGGGATATTGAACATATCACATCTAGCCCATATTTAAGCAGGTCAAATGGTATGGCAGAAAGATCAGTAGGAATTATAAAGAATATGTTAAAGAAATGTAAATCTGACAAAACAGACCCATACTTAGCATTACTTACATACAGAAACACACCTAAAGCAACAGGTTATTCACCTACACAATTATGCATGAACAGAAGCCTACGTACACGACTTCCAGTCGTAGACTATCACTTAAAATCTGACACTATTGACTCTAATAAAATGAAGAATATAATTAAAACACAAAAGTCAAAATCTAGTATTTATTATAATCAACACACAAAACAACTTAAACCACTAAACATTGGAGATAAAGTATACTATAAAAAGGTACCAACAAGTACATGGACACCAGGTATTATATCACAATTAGGTCCACAGCCACGTAGTTATATTATCCAGTCACCCGAAGGAACCTTCCGTCGAAACAGGCAACATATCCTAAAACCGAAACAACCTGTATCCGTGTCACTTCCTTCCAGTCCAGTCCATGATAAACTGCAGTCATCTTCATCTTCTTCATCCAGTCCAGCTCACCAACCTGAAACAAAAACAAACACAGATCAACACAATACAAACACTACAACAAACATTAAATTCTCTTCATATGGTCGCCCTATTATTAAACCCCGTCGATATTGTCAATAAAATACTTTTATTATAAATCTATTTCTATTATAAGATAGGATAGTATTATATTTATAAGAATAAAATAGCTAAATTGTAAATCTATTTCTATTTAATTACTTGTTATATTTACAAAAAATGTCACTTGTCAGTTGTCATTACTTGTCAAAACTAAATGTCACTCAAGCTAAGCTAAAATCATAGATTATAATTCATAGATTAAAATTGTACTTACCTTTCCATTTCATGTAACTTGCAAACATTGTAAAACATAGTTTTTTTTAATTTGCAAAGGGAGATGTTACATAGTATTTTATAAGTGGCAACATTATTGTCTTTGGTCTTCCTCTTCTATGGCGTCATGTCGGCCGCTCTGCACGTATTTCAGTGTCGTTGTAATATATATTTAAAATAAACTAAATTACGATCAAGTCTATGTTCTTATTACCGCGCCCCACAACACAACAAGGGATTACCATAATACTAATAATTCTTTCAACCCGATTCCGCGCTATGTATAACAATTTCTTGACCGAAAAACCTGATCGACTCGGGATTAGAACCTAGGACCTGCGTCTGTGCAGCTATAAATGCCAATAGACCACCCTTAAAAGTTAATACGATGTAAATGACGTGTTTAATAAAAGACAAAAGTATCAAAACGTCCCGATCACGCTACAATCCCATAACGTACTACACAATTACTTCAAGAAGCTCGCATTTCATATTCAACTTTGCATCCCAGTAATAAGATAGGATTTACATTGTCACTTATCATGTATGGTGCAAAGATATTCTTTGGAACAGAACATTAGGTTTTTGATCGCGGGTTATGATTTCTTGTAAACCTAGCCAACATCGCTGGGCGTAAGTTAACATAAATTAAACATTTTTTATAATTTTCTATTAAAATAAACGTAGCCTAAGTTACTCCTTATAACATAAGCTATCTGCGAGTGAAAGTCCCGTCATACCCAGTCCAGCCGTTTTAGAAATTAGCTGGAACAAACAGACAGACGTGTAGACAAAAATAAAAAAAAATAAATAAATTTGTAATTACCGTATATACTTTCATATGCATTTAAAGCTTTTAATTTGAATTAAAAACAAACACTTCCATTTTATTTATCTGTATATATGTATATAGATAATCGAACCCGCTACCTCTTACGTTTGAGGCACACAAGTAATTTCATCCATGAAATAGTTGGCGTTACCAAATAGGGATTAGAGCAAGAAAGTGTTGGAATGAGACAGACTATTACGTGGTTTACATTGTGGGTTCATTTTTTATGTTTTTAAAGTAAAAGGAAAGTTAAAATTGTTCATTTTAAAAGTAAATCTATACTTCAATACATAGTGTAAAATAAAATCGCTTCCCGCTGTCTGTCTGTCCAGTCCAAATATGTTGGGACATTATTATAAGAGCGCCATCTAGTTCCGTGGTAAGCTACAAGGCTTGTGTTACGGATACCAGATAGTTGATATACTTATATATAAATTTTAAATACATACATATTATAAATATAAACACCCATGACTGGAGTACAAACATTCGTGACTAGCAAATGAATACCTCCAGCGGGACTCGAACCCGCGACCGCTGGCGCAGAAAGTAGGGTCACTACCAACTGAGCCAAACGTGCCGTCAAAAAACTACGCAACCGATTTTGATGCGGTTTTTTTTAATAGAAAGAGTGATTCAAGAGGAAGGTTTATATTTATAATACAGGCACAATATAGTAGAGAAACACTGATAATTTTAGAGGTTTCTAATGTGATGTCGTAAATAAACACATTTTTGCGCTTACAAGCCACTGGACAGATTTTGATGACACTTGGTATGACGATAGCTGTATGTATTGTGTATAGGATACCTTTTACTGCAGGAAAATATCTAATTTCTAAGAAATATATACTAATTTTTAAACTGTATTCCGGGGGATCAGACCATAGTCCGCCGCGCTGACCTAGTGCGTGTTGGCGGACTTCACATGTCTTACGAAAACTTGCTAGGTTCTCTCAGACATGCAGGTTTCCGCACGATGTTTTCCTTCACCGTAAGACCAGTGCTCATCATGTTAGAAATGATTCGCACATGAAAATATTAAATATCAGAGGTGCGAGATTCAGGTTTGAACCCGCATCACTCGGTTATACAAGCGAGCGCGTTTCCACTGGGCCACCACTGCCTCTTTTTTAAGCTGTATCTAGAAACAATCCCGAGCGGAACGAGGGCGACTTAATATCTTGTAATATTAAGTAACACTACTATTACCCAAAACAATGGAATAATTTTCCACAGACCACAATTCGTAGCAAATATTTGATAAGCAACACTAAAGTGTAGTATCTTTTTTAATTTAAATCGCTGCTCTGCTTCAATCAGTAAAAAAATCGTTTCAGCAATTCGCGCCATTAGTAAAGCAATTTTATAATAATCCACAATAATCAATACTTTTCTTTTGTTAATATCAAATATTAAATTTGGAGCATGACGACACGTTTGGCTCAGTTGGTAGTGACCCTACTTTCTACGAAAGCGGTCGCGGGTTCGAGTCCCGCTGGGGGCATTCATTTATTAAGCACGAATGTTTGTACCCCAGTCATGGGTGTTTATACCTATAATATGCATGTGTTTAAAATTTATATGTGTGTAGTATATCAACTATCTGGTATCCGTAACACAAGCCTCGTAGCTTACCACGGACTCCCAACGTATGTAATTCATAATGCCAGGATGCTTCAAATAACATGCCAATACATCGTCAAATTAAAAAATCTTTCTTGTTCTTCTTCTAAAAAAATAATCTAAAGCGCTCGTTTTTGCAATTTAAAAGAGTTTATCTATACTAATATTATAAAGAAGTAAAGTTTGTGTGTTTGTATATTTGTTAAATTGTAAGGGGTAATCTCGGGATCTACTGAACCGATTTTAAAAATTCTTTCACCAATAGAAAGCCACATTATTGCTGAGTGTCATAGGTTATATAAAAAACCGAAAAATAAAAAGGCTTTTACGTGGTAGTCCGTTTTGCAAAGTGAATCGGAGAAAAAACGGTCGAATGAAAGCGTTTCTTACGCGATTATATATGGAAATTACGTCATTTTTAAACTATACTAAAGAGGTTACACCTGGGGACGAACCCGAGCGAAGCGAGCGAGAGTCGCTAGTATTATATACGTTAGTAAATCGTAGCCTACGTATTTACAGGATATAAGCTATCATCACTATTTCAAAATCCTTAAAAATATGTTAAGCCAATACAACATAATTCACAAACATACAAACAAACATTAATTTATTATACAAGTGAATTATATCGACGGACGTGACGAAACCAAGTTCCTGATTTATACTTAAACACAATAACCTTCAAGTATTGATGTTACATGACGCTCTGTTGCTAATCAATAATCATACAAATAAGATAGAACTAGTGATTCTCCCTGGCTTTACTTGTCTCTATATACACTTTAGCAATTACTGTAGATTTTTGAGAAATTAGATATATTGCCATATTTAAATAAAATATTTTTTTAATTTCTTAATTTCAAAATAAAATCTTATAAGGTCTTATGATGCTATTTTGATTTTTTTTTGTAAATTGTGGGTAGGCACTAGGTCTGTAACAAGTATATAAACCTCTGAGACGTCAAATACCTTAGTCTCTCCCGTGACCATGTGCGCTGTAAATCATTCGAAACGTCGGGAACTAAAAAACCAAATTAAATCCGCGACAAAATCAGAAAAGGTAGTTTCAGCTACCACTATATCTTTCATCAAAATTGGTCCAGTGGTTTTCTCAGACAGACAAACAGACAGACAGATATCAATTCTAGTTCATACTGAGGCGTTTCGTCAAAACTAGTTTTCACTTGTTTTAACTTTTAACTAGTGAAAACTACGCGTTTTAACGCGTTGTAACTGAGAACGGGTTTTAACTGTAACATATATAAATTATATTCGTCAGTCGACACTTGTTTTTAATTAAATAACTGATTTTTAGACGTAAAAAGTTTCAATGTACGAGATACACAATATCCAAGATGTGAGACCTTTTAGTTTAACAAACTTACACACGACCATAGAAAAGAGAGTACTCAGTTTTTGAAGTCGGGTAAAAGTAAACAACTTACCTCGCCATGAATATTTCGACCATCGGGCGTATTTTCCGGAAGGAAGTACAGTCTAAGCGACACTAATGTCTGATCTGACACTCTGTCGGTCCACAAAAGCTGTAGTTCACCTAGAAAAAAATATTAGTATACAAATTTGATTCATAGTCTTAGCTTAAGTGAAAAAAAGTCGCCTAAATTACTCCTTATAAGATTGGCTGTTTGCAAATGAAAGTCCCATCAAAATCGGTTCAGTCGTTTCAGAGATTAGCCGTTACAAACAGACAGACAGACAAAAATTAAAAAAAAAATGTTTTTGTGGTCGTATAGAGTAGTCGTTACATCGGAGTATGAGAGCGATGGGAATCGATATGGCCCCCACGTTTTGATGGGATGCCCAGCAGTTTGTACTTGCACAGCAGTGGGAAGTAAAAACGGGTTGAATACATATAGAGACCATGGCCAATCCCTCACATATTGAAATGATGCCCAGCAGGTGGGACATTGTTGGGACATTATTACAACAGCGCCATCTAGTTCCGTGGTAAACTACGAGGCTTGTGTCACAGATACCAGATAGTTGATATACTACACATATAAATTTTAAATACATACATATTATAAATATAAACACCCATGATTGGAGTACAAGCATTCGTGCTCAACAAATGATTGCCCACAGCGGGACTCGAACCCGCGACCGCTGGCGCAGAAAGTAGTGTCACTACCAACTGAGCCAAACGTGTCGTCAAAGTTAGTACGTGCCCAACAGTGGGACGTCAATAAGGGTTAAATACGTGTATACATACCAATTGACACTAATTCGGAGTCCTGCCATATCCTGACGAAGAAGAAGTCGCCTATTGCCACAATCCTCTCTCTATGCCCCGTGAGTCTGATAGCCTTGTAGAAGGTATACTGTCCATGATGACCGCAAGGAGCTCCGACCAACTAAAATAAAATATAAAAAAATTGAAGTGTCTGTTTGTAATTTCAAATTAACAGCTTTTCACTAAATGCATATGAAAGTATATACGATATACTAACAATAAAAAACCAATCTTTAAAATTTCTGTTTGTCTGTCTGTTTGTTTGTTCCTTGTAATATCTGAAACGGCTGGACCGATTTTGACGGGACTTTCACTGGCAGATAGCTAATGTTGTTAGGAGTAACTTAGGCTACTTTTTAACCGACTTCAAAAAAGGAAGAGGTTATATTTTAGAAATTTTATTTATTTTAACTAGCGGAACCAACATTAAATATTTTTTTATTTAAATCTTATTGGAATAGTCATTAATTATTATTATTATTGATACAGAAATGATTTATGTACCAATATGAATGAATTAAAGGTTGTAATAAATTCCATGTTAGACAATATCACACAGCGCTATCTAGTTCCGTGGTAAGCTACGAGGCTTGTGTTACGGATACCAGATAGTTGATACACTACACATATATAACTTTAAATACATATTATAAATATAAACACCCATGACAGAAGAACAAACATCGTGTTTAACAAATGAATGCCCTCAACGGAACTCGAACCAGCGACCGCTGGCACAGCAAGTCATTAAGATTATCATCAAGGCTTATCAACAGTTGGTTTTTCTATGAGATGTATAAAATCAGCAATACAATTTAAATAAACAAGTATTTTAGAACTTTTCAAAAAATTCAACCCCTAGAGAGTAAAATGTAGGGTGGTGTCAGTAACAACTTTATTCAATTTAAATAAAAGAATTCGTGTATCAATCAGATTATTCGTAATACTTCCCTTGAGGGTAAAAATTAGGGATGTTACGGAGCTTCGACTCCGGTTCCGTTAAGTCGGAACTTCCGATTATTATTACACCTTCGGTTCCGACTTCGGCTCCGACACTTTTAAATCGAAGGTTTTAATCGGAGGTCGAAGCATGAATTAGCGGCGGCGGCGGCCTGTGTCGACTGTTATGAACATGTTTTATAATTGAAAATTGAAATGAAAAAAATTTGACTAAATAATGTTTTATAGGCCGCGCGATGGTTTAAGATCGCTCGAGGAAAGTAGTGGGGGCAATCAGCGCATGTGTACAATCACGCACAGACCTCAGACCAAATAAAAAGTATAGACGGAACTCTGCGAACAGCAAAGTGAGGCCGGTCAAACTACGCCTCGCCGTGTACATACACAATTA
This sequence comes from Boloria euphrosyne, assembly GCA_951802675.2. Taxonomy (NCBI): domain Eukaryota; kingdom Metazoa; phylum Arthropoda; class Insecta; order Lepidoptera; family Nymphalidae; genus Boloria; species Boloria euphrosyne. Next base: position 1,196,492 of record OX637895.1, read on the forward strand.
CACGCACACTCTTACAACGAAACTACGCCTTGCCTTGTCAGTCTATATATCGCGGCTCGTGGGAGCAACACGTTTTGAGAAAATATTAATTTACAAGCGAAAATGCCGAATTGTGTTGTGAAAGGGTGTAAGAATCAATCCTCAAAAGATAAAAAGCGGGATGGAATCACATTTCACACGTAAGTAATTTGAAAACCAATGATTTTCAATAAATCAAAATAAAATTTTAAGATTATTGCTTGGAACACAAATGTTGCCAGTATAAAGTGTTTTTGTTTACCCTAATTGGATGGATTACAATCTATCGAGATAGATTCTTATCTAACGGTTTTCACAATATTATATATCCATGTTATCAAAATCGGCTCGAACAATAATTTAATAGCAAAATAAAAAAAATTACTAAAGTTTTATTCGTTACGTTATTAAGTCAGTTGTTTTTAACGGGTTTCAATTATATCCATAATAATATGTATTAATTAATATTTTAAAGGCGTTTACTACCCTTTCAAGCTTAATAGTACCTATGTGTATTATTAATAATTAATTCAGCATAAAGGTTTTTAAATAAAATAAATTGGATAAATCATAACGAATTTTATTTCTGAACCACTTTTTCCATTTACTTTCTCCTACCATCACTACTTTATACCGACAATTCACCAAGACACTTTATATATCATGTTATGACGTTATCAATTAGTAACGTTATTTTTGTAATTTTAGGGTAATTTGAATTATCATGGCAACACCGGCCCACGCAACACATGTTTAAAAAGGTGGCCTCACTTTTCTGTTCGCAGAGTTCCGTCTTTACTTTTTATTTGGTCTGAGGCACAGACATTCTTTGTGTGTATTAATTATTTTTTATTTCTTATTAGCGAACATGCATGTGATTTAAATTTGGTTCATTTTTTCCTAATAATTTTCGAATAGGTATTATATCTACACTATTATTTTCTCATTTAGTTAATTTTTAATTGCATAAATTAATAGGTAAACACTGCTAAAGTCTATGCTTTGATTCAATTTTTTTATGGAACTGGAACATTTTCAACGTTAATTATAATAAATTTAGTTAAAAATGTATAAAAAATTCCAAGAAACATTTGTTCCTATTATTAATTTTTTTATTTCTTTTAAATCACATATAAATTCATGTGACTCAGTTTTAATAAATTTATAAACTTCGTACACCATTTTTCGTGCCTGCCGAGTTAAAATCTTGGTTTTCGGCATCTTATCTAATAATTAAAAAAATAAATATATATGTTATATATAATTACGTAATGTAAAAAGTTTGCTAAGGTAGTTGCGCGCGCGACTGTACTAAAGGGTAAGCGGGACGTTCGTGCGGTGCAGGGGAGCGGCGGGAACTGATCGGGCCAATAGCGCACGCCTCACCCGCGCGTCCCGCAAAATATACCCAAAAATTAACTTCTGCGCATTCAAGGTCAGCGCTCTTAATTCGTTGCGCGACTTATATTTGTCCTTAAATAAAAATTCTCTTTCATGCCACCACTTCTGATCCTGCCTCCGACTCCGATTCCGACTCCGATTCCGACTCCGATAAAGCAAATTTAAAAACTCCGACTCCGCCTTCGGTTCCGATAAAACTACCTTCGTTACATCCCTGGTAAAAATATTAACAAGGTCGAGTTAACTTAAAAAAATCGGCGTTAATTTGACACTTCATTAAACAAAACACTTTCTATTCAGATAATAAAAATTAACTTAATGTAATCTGCGCATAAGGCAGTGGTAGCCCAGCGGTAACGCGTCGCTTGTATAACCGAGTGATGCGGGTTCAAATCCGGGTCTCGCACCTCTGATATTTTCATGTGCGAATCATTTCTATCCTGATTACCGCTTGTCTTACGGTAAACGTAAACATCGTGAGGAAACCTGCATGTCTGAGAGAACCTAGCAAGTTTTCGTAAGACATGCTCAGTCCGCCACGCACGCACACGCACTAGGCCAGCGCGGTGGACTATGGCCTGATCCCCCTCGTACTGAGGGAGGCCCGTGCCCAGCAGTGGGACGTTAAAAAAAGGGCTGATGATGAATCTGCGCATATTTAAATATTTTTGTGGAAAAAATTATAAAAATAATCATTATTATCGATACAGAGGCTGAATGTATGTCTGTGACCGCATCACGAGAAAACCAAGCTCAAAAGTGGTAGTGCCATGCTTGTTACCTTCGGGTAGCAGCCGAATGGGCCGGCACGCCCCGTTTAGTACCACTCTCTCACAGAAGACCGGCGTGAAGTGGCAGCTATGCTGTCGCGTTTCGTCCGGTAAGTGAGAGTCCGGGAGGCCCACTCCCCATCCCTCCTCCCGTCCTTCTCCCTCCTCCCTCCCTCCCTTTCCTGAAAGGCCGGCAACGCATCTGCAAGCCCTGTGGTGTTGCAGATGTCCATGGGCGGAGGTGATCACTTACCATCAGGTGAGCCTCCTGCCCGTTTGCCCCCTTTGTCCCATAAAAAAAAAAAAAAAAACCAATGGACAAAATTTGATGAAATTTGGTAAGATGATAGCTCAGGGTCAGAATATAGGATACTTTTTACTGTTGAAAAACATTTTATTTCGGAGAACGTGACTCCCTCTTTGGTGTAGTGGCTAGCATGTTCGAGTCGAGTCGAGTAGTTCGAGTCCCGGGTCGGGCCAAGTTTAGTTATCGTGTCTTTCTGTTTCGTAAGCCTCAGTAACAGCCCGGAGTTGGGAAGTTTGCGGTGTTTCACCCCCGTGTCTCGAAGAGTACGAAAAGCCGTCGGTCCTGCGCCATAACTCTCACTGGTCGTGTCGAGCAGTCGTCCCACCGGAATATGTGAGTGATAAGGAATAGAGAGTGCACTTGTGTCTGCGCGTACACTCGTGCGCTATAATATCTCCTGCAGATGGCTAGTCTCAATGAAATTTGCCGCCGTGGCCGAAATCGGTCAGGAGGACATCATTCCTGAGAAATCTCAAGTAATCGTTGCAGCCGGTATAATATGTGAAATTTAAGAATTTGGTTTCCGGCCTTTAGAACTTTACTTTAGGCTATACTGCAGCCAAATAATAACAAATAATATTACATCATGTGGTTAATTTAAAACACAGGCGAAGCCGCGGTAAATTCTAGTTGAATGACATTTAACATACAGTCAAAGTCGAGTATTATAGCTAGTCAAACAATTCCGCAGTATCGTCCGAAAACGCGCTCTGAATGAATTTAATTAAGTTTTTTAAATAAATCAAGAACAGTAAGCGCACAGGTTACAGCGGATGTAGTCATATTGCTGTAGCGATAGCAAAAAAGTATTAAAAAAATAAGTTAATATTTTATTGTTATATTTGACAACACGTTTGGCTCGGTTAGTAGTGATCTTACTTTCTGCGCCAGCGGTCGCGGGTTCGAGTCCCGCTAGGCAATCATTTGTTGAACACAAATGTTTGTACTCCAGTCATGGATGTTTATATTTATAATATGTATTTGGCATATTTGTGTAAAGTATCAACTATCTGGTATCCGTAACACAAGCCTCGTAGCTTACCACGGAACTAGATGGCGCTGTTATAATAATGTATAATGTAATATTTGATTATTTATTTCTTTTAATATTTAACAACTAATGCCTCGATCTCGCTCCACTCACGTTCGTCCCTACATTGGTTGGTCACATTTCTCAGAGATAGCAAATATCATCAAAATCTGTCCAGTGGTTTTCTCGTGATGACGTCACAGACAGACAGACAGACAAAAATTCTAAAAACTATAGATCCAGCCTCTGTATCAATAATAATGACTATATCAATAACATTTACAAAAAAATATTCAATGTACAGATCAACTCACTTACAATTTTATTATAAGTATTAAGTATAGATTTATGGCAAATTTCTAGAAATATACAATTTTATCAAACTTTTGATGTCCAACACATCTTATTGCAATGATAACAAAATTAAGTAAAAGGAACGCACTAACAATATTGACGCCGGATGCAGCCATTTTGTGTTGTACGGACAGAAAAAAATGACTTATATTTATCACTCTGTCTAGATCAGGATTCGAACTTAAAAACTCCAGAATTAGGCAATTAAAAAATTAGGCATTATTATAAGATCAATACGAAAATAAAATTTACTTTAAAACAATCGAAAATTAACAGTGCACCTAAATAAATCTATAGATATTGAGAATACTGCCTTTTTAACAAAAGCCATCAAAATTGGTTTAGCAACTAAATATAATGGATACCAAATACTAGATATATAGTTGATACACTACACATAATAAGGTAAACGCAGCTATCAACGACCCATCGAAAATCTGCAGGTTTTACCGACCCATTTAACTATTTCGCATTTATTTCATCTATAAAATAGTTAAACTTATAAATCTTGAAGAAAATATGCGTGTTTGTATATTGTGTTCAATTTGAAGCTATGTTTGCGTGCGTGATAGCTCGGGAAAGGCACAAAATACATTAGTTTATCTGACAACAGTGAGTGCGCAGATCATTTCATACTGGACCTTACTCCCTCTGGTAAGTAAGTTATATTTCTGGTTAAGACATTTTCTGCTCGTACATAATATCTACATTTATTCAGTATAGTCAAATATATTAATTATGGTGTATATTACGGATGTAGCAACACATTTTATAAGATTTTAATAATATTTTAAGGTAAAACTTTAAATTAAATTAGAGCGGGAATAGCTTCGTGGATTTAATTCTTAGCAGCAATTACCGACCCTTGGGTCGTTAATAGCCAATGCACATTGTTTACCGTTTCGTATTTATGTTTGATTTGTGTCAGTAAAATAATTCATTTTCATATTCAAGACAGATCTCAAGTGATCTACCCGTGTGAAAATCTATTAACGACATACAATTTTGTAACTGGTTTACTTCTATTTTTGTGATTTCTTTATCACAGTTTAGTTACTTTCTAAGGATTTCTACTATATCACAGCTAATTTATGTATTCATAATAAAATAACTTATGAACACGTTTACAAATCCTATTTGTGCTCTCAATCAGTTATTTTTCATCAGAATTAGGAATTAGAGTTGATCATCTAAGTTTTATTTATTTTTTAGGAGTCGGTAAAACATATTATAGTTGGTCATAAAGTACTAATTACCGACCCATATGAGTCGGTTATAGTTACAACGAGAAGCTATTTTCGACTCTAACCCTGTTCCACTAATGCTGCCTATGTTACTACGGATTATATATTTTTTCCATTTTTTTTATACTTATATATTAACTTTACAGATATTGTTTTAAAGATATGGATCAAAGAAATCGCAGGAAACCTACAAAAGCTGCTCTCAATACAGCGATTCTGGATATTAATGAAGGCATGAGTATATATCAAGTGTCAAAAAATTAATACTCCAAAGAGTACTTTACGTAATTAACGAGATAAAAGTACAAAAATGAGACATGTGGCGGTCAGTCGGTAATTGGTTTTAATGAAGAAGTAATGGTTGTTGACTGGATTCACTACCTGGGCAAATCAAGCTTTCCAATCAAAAAATAACAATTATTAGAATCTGTAGCTAGATTTTTCTTAAAGTTAAATCGTCCAAATCCTTTTAACAGTGGTATAAAAAGACATCCAACTATATCCAAAAGTATAGCACAAAACCTTACTATAAGCCAAAATCAAGTCACCGAAGCAGCTATATGAGGATGGTTTGATAGAGTGAACAATTATATTGTAACAAATTCGTTCGTGTTAGCGTTTCTGCTGATGGAAATATTGCAACTCCAATGATTCTTTATCAGTACAAAAGCTTACCGTAAAATCTTGTGTCTACTTTGCCGCGTGGATAGGATCTTGGGAACATGGAATCAGATTGAATGAACATGTTATGAATATGTTACCAACTGCAGTAACCCATGGCTTGTGAGTAACAAGATACCACTTCCAGTAGTCCTGTTTTTGGATGTACATACATCTCATATATCTCTTCCATTATCAAAACTTTGCAAAAAAAAAAAGGAATTGTTCCAGTTGCTTTACAACCCAATTCTACACATAATATATTACAGCCACTTAATGTAGCAGTTTTCAGACCAGACCAGTTTCAGACCAGTCAAAGGCTGCTGGAGAGAAGTTGTCCATAATTTTTGATAAATTATAAATTTATTTTTTAAGTTAAGTTAATTACCTTGTTTTTGTTATGTTAATTAATCTGTTACATTTTATGATTGAACAGAAAGTAAAAGTTTATAAGTACAAAATTGTTTTATTTCCTTATAGTCGGTAATACCTTCATAAAAATCGTTAATAGCATCATAGCCGTTATAAGGGGTCGGTAATGGAAGCATTTGATTTGCTCACATTAATAAATAAAATTTCTAAGATCTCATTGAATTTTGTTATTTTTATGGTAAAAAATTAAAACTACATATCAAAATCTACATATAAAAAAAAACAAGTAAATATGTACGCATCCGATGACCTTAAAAAATCACATGTACTTCAAAATTGCCTTAAGGGGGTCGGTAATACCTGCATTTACCTTATATAACTTTAAATACATATACATATTATAAGTATGGACTGGAGTACAAATATTCTCGCTTATCACACAAATGAATGCCTCAGCAGGGCTCAAACTCGCTACCTCTGGCACAGCAAGTAGGTTCACTACAAACTGAGCCAAACGTCATTGTCAACATAATTAATAAAAAAAAGCTAACTAAGACTCACACACCTAATTACTACATTATCTCAATCTTAGATTGGCACAAGTCTAAGAATTTGGTTGGCAAGAAAAAAGCCAGTAGGTATTGGCATTAAGTGAATATATTGTAAAAATAATCTATTTCTTGCATTCTGTAAGTACGTGTATGCACACGAGAATAATATTTGCCGTTAGTTTCGAAATCAAAATTTTCTACAACAGTCACGTTCAATATAAATTAATAGTGATAATCATTACATTAGCTTAGATACGTTACATATAATAAAATTCTACGTCAGTCAAATTTGTACATTGAATAAGTATTTTTTTTTAAAACTAATGAAGTAATTTGCTGATTTGTCAAAAACTACTCTACCGATTTTGATATGTAATTTAAATGGGACCTTTTGATACATATTAAAATAATTTTTCAAATCGGTTCAATTGTCTTCAAGTAATCGATGAATATATAATAAAAAATATTTCGACGAATTGAGAACCTCCTCCTTTTTTGAAGTTGGTTAAACAAACTTGTTAAATAAATAAACTTCATGTTTTACAGAAAAATCTTAATTTTAAGCAGATCCAGGTAACAGGTTATTGTATCATTCACTACGATGATAGATAAACGAATACTAACATGATCTATTATATTCTTTATATACCTATATAATGTATTTCTGTGCGTGTGTATGTGAATCTACTCCTAAACGGCTGAACCGATTTTGATGAAGTTTTTTGTGTCTCTTCAAGCTGATTCGAGAATGCTTTAGATTAACAATTTAATTCACTACAAAGTGGTTTCTTCAATAAAAATAAAATATATTTTTTTAATATACAAAAATCTCGTGCCACAGTGTTTTTTATCGAACTACTCCTAAACGGCTTGAATTATTTTATGATTTTTTTGTATGTATTTGATGGATCTAAGTATATTATTTTTTATGCCCCTAAGGGCCTAGGCGATAAGGTGGCCCTCTCCAGACTAAATTTTTATTTTTAGACCAATTTTTTTTTATGATTTAGCATCAAAAAATACTTACATCTCTAAATTTTCATTCTACTACCACCAAACCTTATTTTTTTATAGTGATTAAAACGCGGGCGGATCCGCGGGAATTGCTATTTATATAAAAATATTCATCAAAACGGTCTAGATTATAGCAACTTATGCAAAAAAGTTTGAAATTTTCAAATATAACACGTGGATGATAGAAATATATATAATTTATAATAAATCTATATTTTTTTTTGTTGACACTACCCCAGTACGAGCACGGAATCAATAAGTATAAAATTGAAACAACCTCGTGTGTGCGAGCGAGACAGCGCTATATAAGGGTGACTTCCCAACGGGGGAGTTATTAAATTTATTATTATTTAATTATATTTCTACTTTTGAATTGAGGTAGATGGTAGTGGGTTTGAAACCCGACACAGGTAATGTGACTTATTAGTCATTATTATCCGTAACATCTTGTTATGAATAACAACACGTATGGCTCAGTTGGTAGTGACCCTACTTTCTGCGCCAGCGAAGCCATTTGTTGAACACGAATTTTTGTACTCTAGTCATGGGTGTTAATATTTTTAATATGTATGTATTTAAAATGTATATGTATAGTATATCAACTATCTGGTATCCGTAACACAAGTACGTAAAGTAGCTTACCACGGAACTAGATGGCGCTGTTGTAATAATGTCCCAACATACATATATTATATTATATTATTATATTATTAGGTTTAGCTTAGCTTCTCTTTTTATGTTACCTTTCACGTTTCAACAACAGATTTCGATAAAGTTTCTTAATAATGTAGATGTCATTCTCGGCTTGTAATTAACGAGAAGACAGCAATAAAATAACTAATAAGGAAAAAATGTGAGGTTAGTGAATACAATTTTTTGTTAAGACGGAATTTTGAATTGTTTAGGGACAACAGCAAGAGTATGTATTATTAATACGATGGTGGTGCGTCATGCCTTATTTATAATTATTCAAACGTACATTTGTATGACAACTTATAATAAAAATATTCTCCGCATGGATCTTTAACAGGAAGCGCGGTAGCACAGTGGTAACGCGCTCGCTTGGTTAACTGAGTGTAGCGGGTTCGAATCTCGAGTCTCATACCTCTGTTATTACATGTACGTATCATTTATAGCATTATTACCACTTGTCCTAGACAACGACACTTGGCTGGACGTACGTTTAAAGAAATTCAACGGTTTTTATAATATTCTAATAAATAAAAGTAGCAAATTTACTCCCTATAACCGTTAAAATCGGTCTAGCTCTTTTAGAAATTAGCCGGAACAAACAGGCAGACAGACAGACAAACATTTTAAACATAAATTTTTGATGTAAGTACTGTATATATACTTTCATATGCATTTAGTGAAAAGCTGTTATTATAAATAAAATTATATGTTCTGATGTATTAATCATCACGCGGGAATCGAATTCAGGACCTACGTAAGACTCCATAACAAACATTTATTCTAAGTAACTTACAAAAGATTTTATTTCTAAGAAATCCAAATGGAGTTGGAAATGTAAGAATTCTTTTTGTGATTCAACACTTTCTTTAAATAGCACCGTCTGATCAAAACAAAGTCCTGATAACAAGAAGGAAAAAACAATTTTAATATGGATATTTTGACGTGCTGTGACAGCGGTAGCGGGTTCGAGTCCCGCTGGGGGCATTCATTTGTTGAGCACGAGTGTTTGTACCCCAGTCATGGGTGTTTATTATTTATAATATGTATGTATTTAAAGTTATATGTGTTATCAAGTATCTGGTATCCGTAACACAAGCCTCGTAGATTACCACGGAACTAGATGACGCTGTGTGTAATGACCCAACATAGTAACTAAATGTATAAAAATTTCAAGTAAACCCACGTGTAGAAGTAAGTCAGTTCGTAAATAGCTCTTAGCTGAGCATGACCAACAGGCTATTTTTGTTTCATCTCGATATAATTCTACTGTAATACAAGGATTGCATTTGGTTTTACTTGCAATAAAATTAAATACTCTTTATTACTGATAGAGTCCATCACTAATCAATTAATTTTTTTTAAAATTTTTCTTCGCCTGGGAATGCGTCACGACTCGCGTGAAAACGTTGAACAAATTTTGATGAACTTTGGTATAATGATAGGACTTTTTGCTGCGGGATAAGATTACATCTTTGACAAATCGGTATTTACCGTTAAACGTGCTTACGAAACGAACCCGAGCAGAGCGAGGAGAATTCAATAGTAAACACTCGAGTTATCAAGACGAAGCTGACAACGTATGAATCATCAAAATCGGTTAGGTTAGAAGTTACAATAGAACATAGAAGCGGATATACATATTACATACAGATTTAACACATAACCTCTTTTTGTTCTTCGGCATAGTCGGATAAAATGGCACTAATTCATCTCTAGTTTCATATTATTTAAAAACAAAGTCCTTACGTACGTCTGTATGCTTAAATCTTTTAAACTACGCAATGGATTTTAATGCGGTTTTGATCAATAGATAGAGTGACTCAAGAGGAAAATTTAAATTTATGAAAAAGGCTAGAAAATATCTGTCTAAAAATCTATATTAATCGTTAGGAGAAAACCGAGCGGACCTAGCGTTAATAACTAGTATAGAACAAAGTTAGGTAATCTAATTTAATTTGAAAGATGCCGCTTGACCTAAATAAAACCTATATGTGCATCGCAGGTGACCTAACTAACGTAGAATAATCTTTATGACCAAACTAGCAATTCCCGCGGCTCCGACCGCGTTCTAATCACTATTAAAAATAGGAATTGGTGGTAGAACGTTGAAAAATTCTGAGAATTTTCAAAAAATTCTTCTCTTGTAAGAGCTATTGGCTAAACAGTAGGCAAGACTGCATCAAGCGAAACTGCGCTTGAAGCAGCGCGAGCATTTTATTATCGCGTCCGTATTTTTTGCGACATTTTAGCCATTGTATACAAAATAAATTAAAACACTTGACAAATTGTATACTAAAACCTTCCTTGATAACCACTCTTTCCATTGGTGAAAATGGCATGAAAATCGGTGCAGTAGTTTTTGAGTTTTGTGCGAACAGACCGACAGACAGATGCGGCGGAGAGCTTTGTTTTATAATACGTATAGATATATAACTTCATATATTGACAACACGTGCGGCTCAGTTTAGTGATAACCAGCTATTATTATATCAAAATTCACCAAAATATGTATACAACGATTTTGTCGTGATGCCGTTATAAATAAACACGAAAAAATCTTAAAACTATAATATATTCGGCCTCTGTATCGTTAATAATTACTATGTTTTTCAATAAAATTGTCCAAAACAATCTATTGAACAGATTCAAATTAGTAAGAATTTTATTATATACTAGCGATTCATCCTCGCTTCGCTCGGGTTCGTCCCTAGATTTAGCGCAAGCAAAGCTGCGGTTTCCGTTAATTAAAGTAAATAAAACTAAAATAAAAGTACCTAGTCTAAGTTACTTCTTATAACATTAGCTATCTGCGAGTGAAAGTCCCGTCAAAATCGGTCCAGCCGTTTCAGAGATTAGCCGAAACAAACAGACATACAGACAACAAATACAGACAACAATTTTAAAACTGATTTTTTTAATGTAAGTACCGTATACACTGTCATATTCATTTAGTGAAAAACTGTTAAATTGAAATTACAAACAGACAATTCAATTTTATGTATATGTATATAGATGTATAGATAATAATAATAAAATAATAAATAATATGATATTATTTCCCAATTACTTAACGCACAACCCTCTTTTTCACATTCATACAAACTATCTGAATTATTAAAATATCCAAAGATTTCTTGAACTATTAAAAATTTGTCGCAAATTATTTTGAACCTTATCCCCTTAACCTAGGGTGTTTTTTTAAGTAACAATATTAAATTAGAGATGGAAGGTGGATGTATATCTATCTCTTTCACACTTACGGGTTATGAGATCTCTCGCTCGCACGTAAAGGGATAATGTGAATAGGGTTGACGATAAATTGATTAATTTTGCAAGTTTATTTCGTGTATGTATATTTAGTTTAAATTTATATATTACAGAGTCCATGTGTTCGTAATTTTTCTCCTAAACGTCTGGACCGATTTTGATATTTTTGTAATAATATAGGGATATTTATGGTCCTTACTATATTTAAACCTAATGAGTGGTTTATTTTAAATAAGGATACAAAAAATATTATGCCTATGATATTTTTTTTCCCGCAGCAAAAAGTATCTTTATGTTGTTTCAAAATCTGTCCAGGGGCTATCTCCTGATACGGTCACAGACCGACAGACAAAAAATCTAAAACTATAGATTCAACACCTGTATCGATAATAATGATAATTTCAATAAAGTTTACGAAAAAATATTTAATAATGTACAGATTCAGCTTTTATACATTTATATAATGTAGATTAATATTTTTTATAATACATCTTGTAACTCTAGAACATTTGAAATTATGCTTCATATAAATAAAATTGAAGTGTCTGTTTTTAATTTCAAATTAACAGCTTTTAACTATGCATATGAAATGTATATACGTTATATAATATATTATAATATATTATCGAATATGTATATACGTTATTTAACATCAAAAATCAATTTTTAAAATTTTGTCTGTCTGTTCATTCCGGCTAATCTCTTAACAGCTGGATCGATTTTGACGGGACTTTCACTCGCAGAGGAGTAACTTAGGCTACTTTTATTTTATTAGAAGATTATAAAAACCGTTTAATTTATTTTAACTTACACTTACTTTAAAATAATAAAACATCCAATTCTTAGTTATTTTTTGTCCCTGTCATTTAAAAGAAAGTATAACCTACCACAAACTAGTTAATACACAATACACAAAGAATCCATTACGCTCTATACAACGATAAAAGAACTATTGAAGTTACAGTTCAAGTATAATTTTCTACCTGCCGGACATTCTGCACTTCGGCTTATTTCTTTGTGTGCACGCAACAAATACTTTGTTAATGACGTATGCTAGATAAGGAAGTACATGAAAACATCGACTTGTGTTAAATTGTCTATTTAAATCGATTTTTAAATGTACTAGTTAGAGCTTACGGATATTATTTTATTTGTCGACTCGTTGACCTTACTTGCTGTGCCAGCGGTCGCGGGTTTGAGTCCCGCTGGGGGCATTTATTTGTTGAGCACGAATGTTTGTACTCCAGTCATGGGTGTTTATACTTATAATATGTATGTATTTAAAGTTATATACGTGTAGTATATCAACTATCTAGTATCCGTAACACCAAGCCTCGTAGCTCATGGATTAGATGGCGTTGTGTGTAATAATGTCCCAACATATTTATTTTTAATTCTTTATTTATTGCGTTCTACAGAGTAAATAGATTTTTAGTAATATTAATTTTTAACGATGACACCTGTGTACAGTCCCGGGAATTCTCGTGTTTTTATCCCGTCATATTCAGAAGAACCGGGGGATACAGCATTAGGTCTATAAATTATTAAAATTACTAAATTACCTAGTTAATTTTGGTTAAAAATAACACAAAAAATGTTATTAATTATAATATTAATTACCGTTTGATTGCTAAAACTCTAGGTATGTATTTATATTTTATAATACTAGCTATTCCCGCGGCTCCGCCCGCGTCGTTAGAAAAATGATTATACGTATATGTATTATTTGATGCCAAATCATAAAAAAATAAAATTTGGTCTTAAAATAAAAAATCTGTAGAGAGCCACCCTGATCACATAGCAAAATAAAAAATAGCCTACGAACTATTCTCAGACGTTCCACATAAAAAAGTATACATATGTATACACAAAGATACACAAAAAAATCATACAAAACGGGCAAGCCGTTACGGAGGAGTTCGATAACAAACACTGTGACACGAGATTTTTATATATTAGATTTATATAATTAAATATAATATTTAAAAAAATTTAAGAGACTATATATAAAGGGCATGTATATATGTTCGTAACTAAAAGACATGTTATTAAATATTTTATTATTATAATTGTTATTACACTGCCACGTGTCAACCCTAACTTTACTAATGTACGGCCCGTATTTAGGGATAGCGAGGACGACCTTCTCAAACTTTGCAATTTATATTTCATGATTATAAAAATATTTTACGATTTAAACTTGCGACTTATCCTCACTTCACTCGGCTTTGTCCCTATATTTAGCGCAAGCTTCTTCTGACGACTCGTTTGGCTCAGTTGGTAGAGACCCTACTTTCTGCGCCAGCGGTCGCGGGTTCGAGTCCCGCTGGGGGCATTCATTCGCTAATCCCGAATGTTTGTACTCCAGTCATGGGTGTTTATATTTATAATATGTATGTATTTAAAATTTATATATGTAGTATATTAACTATCTGGTTTCCGCAACACAAGCACGTTACGTAGCTTACTTCGGAACTAGATGGCGCTGTTGTAATAATGTCCCAATATATTTATTTATTTATTTATTTAAGCGAAGCCGCGGGTTTCACTAGTAAATGTATAATGGCTTCGCTCGCGTTCTAATGACTATTAAAAAATAAGAATTGGTGCTAGAACGTGGAAAATTTAATAAGTATTTTATGATTCCAAATCAAAGCTATGAGCTAAACAGTAGGCAAGACGGTGCGCGTAGGGTCGGAGATTGCATCAAGCGAAGCGGCGCTTGAAGCAGCGCGAGCATTTTACTCTCGCGTCCGTATTTTTGCAACATTCTAGCTAATGTATTTTTTATTTATGGGACAAAGGGGGCAAACGGGCAGGAGGCTCACCTGATGGTAAGTGATCACCTCCGCCCATGGACATCTGCAACACCACAGGGCTTGCAGATGCGTTGCCGGCCTTTCAGGAAAGGGAGGGAGGGAGGAGGGAGAAGGACGGGAGTAGGGATGGGGAGTGGGCCTCTCGGACTCTAGCTAATGTATACAAAATAAATTAAAATACTTGACTTTAGTTTTTAAGTTTTCGCGAACAGACAGACAGACAGACGCGGCTGAGGATTTTGTTTTATAATATGTATAAAAGATATATATATATATATATATATACATACTGATAAATAAAATTGAAATGTTTGTTCGTAAGGTCAGGTAATAAGAATAACTTTTTACTAAACACATAATTCACAATCATTAAAAAATTTGTCTGTCCGTCTGTTAGTTCCAGCTAATCTCGGAAACGGTTGGATCGATTTCGAGAAGATTTTTTTGGATATTCTTATTGAAACAGTAATTATTATCGATACAGAGGCCGAATCTATAGTTTTTAGAATTTTTTGTCTGTCTGTCTGTCTGTGACCGAATCACGAGAAAACAACGGGACAGATTTTGATGAAATTTGTTAACGGTAATTTGTAACGGTTATTTGAAATCTCAATTAACCGTTAAAAAAAATTGTCGTTGTCTATAAAACGTCACACGGTATGTGAAATCTAAGAATTTAGTTACTTTAAAACGCAAGCGGAGCCGCGGGTATAGTATATTATATTATTTCCTCAAATAGTCTCTAAATTTAAGTATGATTAACGAGTTATCATTATTTATCAAGTTGAGTATCACACGAGATAGGCAGTTGTTGCGAACGATCCAAATACAGTGTTACTATAGATTTTTATTATTATTATCAAAATTATTGTAAATTTATTATTATTATTTTTCATATTCTTTAACCTCAGTACTTGGTACTGGAATAACAACAATCACGGGCCTAAGCCAAATGACTGCCGATGTACTACGGAATATTATTTATACCTACTAGTTTTAGCTTCCAAGGTTACCATTTTTTTTTTTTTGGAAAAGACTTTAGGATATATGATTTGCATTTGAATTTGAAAAGTTATCATCATACCAAATTTCATCAAAATCTGTCAAGTGGTTTTCTCGCTATACAGACAGACAGACAAAATTCTAAATAATATATCAGCCTCTGTATCGATAATGACTATTTCAATAAGATTTTCCAAAAAAAACGCGATATACAGACTTGCCTCAGTTAGGAATTAAAAAAATAAATTAAACGGCTTTTATAATTTTCTAATAAAATAAAAGTAGCCTAAGTTACTCCTTTTAACATTAGCTATCTGCGAGTGAAAGTCCCGACAAAATCGGTCCAGCCGTTATAGAAATTAGCCGGAACAAACAGACAGATAGACAAAAGTTTTAAAGATATTTTTTGGTGTTAGTACCATATATAATCTTATATGCATTTAGTGAAAAGCTGTTAATTTGAAATTACAAACAGACACTTCAATTTTGTTTATACATACTGATATAACTGTAGATCAAAAATACCAACAAAATAAAACACGGAAATTACAATTGCCGAAATATTTTACAAGACCGTTGAGAAATTATTAATTGAATCAAATTGGGCCGTTACGTAAGATGTCAAGTGGCATTGTCACTTGGAATCGAGTTTCTCAAAGCTCTAAACAACAAATATTTTTAAACTACTGATTCGCCCTTGTTCCGCTTGTTCGTGTCTAACGGAAAGTATTGTTATAAGTATTTTTTGAAGCTGAAGAATATTACATAAAACATTTTTCTGGATCCCTTGTCATGTGCTGGAGGTCGACGCGGATTAGAGATATTGAGTACTATAAATCAAATACGAAGTTTTTAAAGTTGAGAAATAGTAATAAAAAAGACATAAATTATCTAAAATGGCATTTGGATTTAAATTAAAACAAATTACATCATATGAAAAAAAAAATTAAAATGGTATGGTCTGCAAAAAAATACTTTTGAGTGATCTGCTTGTTTTGTTTTGGCTAGTTTCAGCGACGTGATTTCTAAGAGATATTTTCCGTAGTAAAAAGTATCCTATATCCTGACCCGGATAACCAGCTGTCATCATACCAAATTTCATCAAAATCGGGTCAGTGGTGTCTCGAGATGCTGTGACAGAGAGACAAAAGTTTTAAAAATGAGATTCAACCTCTATACTCTATATCAAGTTATTATAATATGTATAGAAGACACTCCTCGTTGAATCTCGCCGATTTTACTGTTAGTTAGATTGAATAAGCTAACTAGAACATATGTTCCGTACACAATTTTAACTTTAGGTACATTTTAATATTTTAAAAGGGACCTCTAACTTTTTTACTAAAATAAAAGTACCTACTCTTTATAACATCAGTTATGCCAGTAAAAATTCATTCAAAATCGGTCCTGCCGTTTCATAGATAAGCCGGAACAAACATACAGACTGACAGACAAAAATTAAAAAAATGGATTTTTTGATGTAGTTAGTTAGTATGCTTTGTACGCATATCATATGAAGGGTACAGACTACAGGGGCAAAAAAGGGAATTTCACAAAATTATTATTTTTTTAGTTTATATTGCAATCTACCTAATACCTAATAGGTACGTGGCAAAATCTAACTGTTCCCATACTTTTCAACTTTTTTAATTTTATGTGACATTCCTTTTGCCCCTGTACCCTTCATATGGATTAAGTGAAAAGCTGTTAATTTGAAATTTAAAACAGACACTATAATTTTATTTATATGCTAGCGACTCACCCCCGCTTCGCTCGGGTTCATCTCTAGGTTTGGCATAAAATTTTTACAAACTTTGAATGTCTTACTAACTTATACACAACAACAGGCTTGTACTGTCAACACTGAAAAAAAGTTTCAATTTGACAGCAAAATCCACATTAACAAAATGATCCGCGATTTAATGAATTCATTTGTTACAAAAAATGTGATAAATGAAGAGCCGCTGGACCGATTTTGTGCAAACTTCACATAAACCATCTACTAAATAGTCCGAACAAAGCCTAAGCATTTAGTTTGGATAGGTGAGCCCGTTCTTGAGTTATAAAATTACAACGAAAAGTGGCATTGATATATATATATATATATATATATATATATATATATATATATATATATATATATATATATATATATATATAGAATATGTATAGATTAGATGAGACAGACAGAAATTGTAGATCAGATAAAGTCTGAACAAAAAATGTCTAAATACTTTGTTTCTTTAAAATGTTTTGTCTGTCTGTCTGTTTGTTTCGGCTAATCTATGAAACGGCTGGACCGATTTTGACGATCCTTTCACTGGCAGATAGCTAATGTTAGTAGCTATTTTTATTTTATTAGAAAATTATAGCAACCGTTTACTTTATTTTAACTTACGTCCAGCAAGCGGGCCGGGTTTGCTTGTAGTAATTAAATGGAAAATAACGTTTTTTTTTTACTTTTTAGTGTTTTTTTTTGTCGGTTTATTTTATGACACTCGTATCTACCATTAGGCTTCATGTTTAATTCAAATTCAAATTCAAAATATTTTACTCAGCATAAAATTATAACAATTTTTTACTGAAGGTCATGAGTCTACTACCAGTTCGGAAAGAAGAAGCCGCTGACCTGAGAAGAACTGGCCAAAGATTCTATAACATATAATTCTATAACACTCTGTCAATACATTTCACAGTCTAATTTTACTTTACTGTTAGCGTCTTCAATACAAAGTATTAAACCAAAGTCCTAATAAAATGCGAAACTTTCCAAGTTCATTAACGGCTTGGATCATTTGTAAATTCCCTTTGAATGTAAGCAGTTTGATGTTTAACCATTTGTAACTAAATATCACGTTTATTCTAACCTTAAATTATAAACTGTTATATTTTCACTGGTTATTTTCTGCGGCGCTACACGCTTAGTAGTTATGTATTAAAATCAAATCAAATTATACCTAACTACCGACTTAGGTACCCCCTTTAGTATAAATTTTACAAACTTTAAATGTCTTTTTTTATTTATGTCTAATCAAAAGCTTAAAAAAGTTTTAAGCTTCTAGCCATTGATTGTACTAGGAAAAAAGGTGTAGATAAGTCATACGCGCTCAAAAAGTGGCACACTAAAACTAGGCTATTGGCCTACCAACGCGTTGACGACGCACTGTCGAGAATTATATTTGTCTCTTTTTCACTGGCGATACTTGAATCATGCCATCCTATTTTGACGACTAATCGTAATGTAGTGTGTTATTGCAATATTTTTAGTTATTCTGTATTCATGTGTGCGTTAGTGTGCCGTTTTTGAAGATAGAATGTCGTTTAGGTAACGTATCGTCACCTTTTTACTTATAATATCATTGCTTCTAGCTGTAAAAATGACGTAATTTCCATACAAACTTTCATCCCCTATTTCACCCCTTACAGCCCTTGTTTTGCTTTGAAAAGTAGCCTATATCCTTTCTCGAGGTCCAGACCATCTGTGTACCAAATTTCATTTAATTCGGTTCAGTAGTTTTAGCGTAAAAGCGCGACAGACAGACAGAGTTACTTTCGCATTTATAATATTCATCATCATCATTTAACTTACAATTATACGAGTACATTAAAAACCACTAAAGTATTATGCAGTTAAATAAAAACTCAAAAGGATACGGTGATAGACAGATCGACTATCAGTCTACGTCTGAAATATTGATAGTAGGGTATATTTAGACGGACTAAAATCATCCATAAAAGGTCTTAATAAAAGTATATATGGGCGTAAGGGGGATGTAAGGGGGTGGATTTTCACCCCCCTGCTATGAAGGAAATATAAAGAAATTAAATGAATTGGATCCTTATTAAAGATATCTTCTAAGAAAATATCGATTAATAAGACTCAGTCGAATGTGTACATATACAATATTTTTTTGGAAAATAGTACTGAAATGGTCATTAAGAGGCCGAATCTATAATTTTAATAATTTTGCTGTCTACCTCTGACCGCTTACGACAAAACCACAGGACAGACTTATGTTATTATGATGATATTTACATATGGCAAGTATACCCAGCCCGCTTCGCTGGGCGTAAGTTAAAATAAATTAAACCGTTTTTTAATTTTCTAATAAAATAAGTAGCCCAAGTTACTCCTTTTAACACTAGCTATCTGCGAGTGAAAGTCCCGTCAAAATCGGTCCAGCCGTTTCAGAAATTAGCGGGAACAAACAGACAGACAGACAAAAATTTTAAAAAATATTTTTTTGTGTAAGTACCGTATATATGTACTTTCATATGCATTTTGTGAAAAGCTGTTAATTTGAAATTACAAACAGACCCTTCTATTTTATTTTTATGTACTGATTTGCGATTTATTATCGCTTCGCTTTCGTACGTTCTAAATTTTTTGAGCTATGCCTTTTTGTAAAATAAAGTACCTTAATGGTTAATTTACTAATAATTTAAACTATGCCAGTAAGCTTCCCATTAAAATCGGTCTAACCATTTCGCAGGTAATCAGGAACACACAGAAAGAAAGGCAAAATGCTAAATATGGTTTTTTTATGTATGTGCTTGTAAATAGCTGCTATGCTGATTTTTTATCTGTATACATGTAGTATATGCCTGCAACTTCACTCATGAGTATCACAATTATTTTTTGCAGTTGTAAAAATTATGATAAAATTAAAAAAAAACGCAAAAATTCTTAATTAACATAATATTGTTCCACAGTTTGAGAAACACTGGCTCAAACAGCATCTAGAGGCTACGTTTTACGACAGACATTACTTTGAGCACCATTTGGCGCAGTGGTTGACATGACTATAAATCGTAGGTTTGATATTCGCTTTAAATAATCAACCTTATTCAAAGACAGGTAATGTTTTGTTTTAATTTAGCATGTTTTCTTGATCAATACATGATATTATTATATATATCACTAATATTGTAAAATATACAAAACGGAGCGCGTATGTTTGTACGTCACACAAAAACGGCTGAGCCGTTTTGGATAGGATTTTGTACATAGATAGACATGCTATAGATACATAGGCTAATGTTACTAATAAGAATTGACGATAGGTGGCGCTGCCTGAATAATAATAAGATGAGGTGAATGTAAAAATGTCTTATGAGCGTATATTACGAGATATCATATATTTTTATCGCGGGTTCGAGTCCCGCTGAGGCATTAATTTGTGTGAGTGTGGTGTTTGTATATATAATATGTATTTATTTAACATTATATATGTATAGTGTATACAAGTATCTGGTATCCGTAACACAAGCCTCGTAACTTACCATGGAGCTGCGGTAATGTCGCAATACATTTATTTATTCTTAAAGCCATTTGTACATTACCAATTATGTTAAAATATGGAATGACCCTGAAGAGGGAACGACAAGTTTTTTAATGAAGGCTAAACGTTAAGGCATCTTTTTATTTTAAACGTTGAATTTAGTTTATAATGTATTAAATAAACTATAAAATATATAATCTAGTAATTCGCCCTTACTCCGCTTGGCTTATTCTTAGAGATGAATTATTTTTCTTCACTAAAGCTATCATCATACCAAATTTCATCGAAATCTGTTTAATGGTTTTCTCGTGATGCGGTAACAAACAGACATACTAACAAATATTCTAAAATCTATAGCTTCAGGCTCTATATCGATAATAATTAATAATTATTATTTAAATAAGATTTTCTAAAAAATATTAAATGGTCATATTAACACAATCACACCTATAGAAAACGTAAAATTCATAATTATATCAAAAGGCCTTTATAAAAGTTGCCATTTCTATCTCTTATACTTGTGAAACAGAATCAATTTTGACACAGCTTATAAAGTAATTTGATTTTTAAGAGAATTCAATTAAAATTTTATTATTAACTATAAAGGTCAAATTTTCAATACAATTTCAAGCAAAGTTCGGGCAAAAAGTTAGTATTTTCAACAAGTAACATATCGTCATTAAGTAATTAACATAAAAACGACGCATTTCGAAAACTAACTGTACCTAAGACTTAGAGCATGGTCTTTGGAAGTGGTAAATGCGCATTCTTTTACCAAGTAATTTTAAGAAGGGTTATGTGTTAGACATTTTAAAATTTATGTATGTACTAAGTATGCCTGAACCGATTTTAATGAAATATAGGTATAAACGTTCCAAAATGTCTTGTTAAAAGTATTTTTAAATTAAGAAAAATCAAAATCGCAAATTTTTTAAGGCAAAAGATACGTCCTATGATTTTCTATTTTTTTTTTAGTTAACTGTGGTTACTTTTTAAAGTTGACGAAACGTGTAGCTTAATTTGTAGTAACTTACTTGCTGCGCCAGCGGTTGCGGGTTCGATTCACGCTGGGGCATTTGTTCAGCATGAATGTTTGTACTTCAGTCATGGGTGTTTATATTTATAACAATATGTATGTATTTAAAGTTATATAATATGTAACACAAGACTCCACCATTACTATTATTACATTACCATGCAATTAGTTGGTGTTGTTTTAATATCCCGACATATTTATTATTATTATAATAAATTAAACAATCCACTGGATCTATTGTGACCTCCATTTCTACACAAAAGTACTTAATTAATTCAAACTTATATAATACCTTATTTGGCAAACTTCATAGTTTTATCTAATCACAAATCGATCCCGCTATGTCATGATGATGAAAAACAATAACCAAATGGAAGTTATTTTTATTTACCATATGTTTATATTTCAAGTCATTTCGGACCAACTTGTGTGGCGTTCTGTTTTGTAGTTAAGAAATTGATGTTACTATGGACAGACCGGCAATTATGTTTATAACGACTCGTAGTACTATGAATTAAAATATTTATTACTAGTATTTCCCGCGGCTCCGCTCGTGTTCTTAATCAAATTCCTAGAATTTACATATTATTATACCATGTAGCTTATAACCTTCCTCAATAAATGGAAATAGATAGTAGGTAGTAGTAGTAGTAGTACCCCTTTTAGAATAAAATTTTTACAAACTTTAAGTGTTCTTTTAGTTATATCTAATCTTAGTTTTAAGCTTCTATCTTTAAAATGACGTAATTTCCATACAAACTTTCATCCCCTGTTTAAAACCCTTACAGACCTTTTTTTGCCTTGAAAAGTAGCCTATGTCGTTTCTAAGGCTTTGGTCTATCTGCGTACCAAATTTCATTTAAATCAGTTCAGTAGTTTTGACGTGAAAGGGCGACAGACAGACAGACAGACAGACAGTAAGGATAGTTCTTAAGACTTAATAATAACTAAATAATATATATTACGTAGAAGAGATCATAAGTTAGCACAAGTTTATGACAATGTCATTGAACTGCATGTGATTAAATATTTAATGTTTAAACCATTTGAAATATTCATTTTATGGTTTTCGTTTACAATATTTAATTAAATCCTAACTATCGTTAAAAAAATCGATTTTTTTGTAGAACACTGTTGACGGGTCGCTCGAAACCGGCGATGTAATACAATATTCGTCTAAACAGGTGCTACATAGGTACATTCATAAGTTTCTTAACAATTGTAACGTGAGATTAAAAAGTACAGCTTTTCGTCTCGACATATTTTTTTTATTTATACAATGTTTGAAAGTATGTTTGATACTGGTGGCTGGACAAATTATGATGAAGTTAAATATATAGATAGAATTATACGTGAACCAACTCGATAAGTAATAATTATTAACACACGGCACCATCTAGTTCCGTGGTGAGCTACGAGGCTTGTGTTACGGATACCAGAGAGTTAATACACTACACATATAACTTTAAAATACATTATAAATAAGATAATTGATTAAATCAAAATAAGTTTACACCAAATTTTATTTCATTTGTTCATTTGTTAAACATTTATCGCATTTGATACCACTTCTAAGGTACTCTGAGGGAACGCAGGACCCAACAAAAAATGAAACGCCATAATGCCAAAGAATGGCTTCCGTAGGGACGTTCGCTAATATCGAGTGGCTTCATCGATTACATTTTCTTATTTATTATTTAAAAATGAAAAAAATTAACTTTTGTAAAAATTAAAAAAAATATATAATAATAGTTTCTTGTTGTAGTATTGTAATGTATGAAAAATCTGTAAACGTTCAGCTTAAATATATCTACACTGGTCTTAGGTTTCGTTCTCGTTTGAAGCAAACGCGTAATATAATATATTCATTTTTACCTTCACTAATTATAAAAAAATTCAATATTATATAGCTTTAAAATGTTCGAACACGCATAAACAAACATTATGACGTTATTATTATTAGATATTATAAAATACGTAGACTAATGATTCTAGGAATCGTTAAAGTAACTTGGCGTTACTCTTGGTAGGTACGCTTTATGGAGTTTAATTAATTTGTCAATACATTGTAATATATTCCATACAACATTACAATTGAATAACTATAAAGATGTAGATATAATACCTTAGAACAAGATTCGAATATTTCTTTGAGAATATTCATTATTTATTATTATTTTTTTGTATTTAGGTAAAAAAAAGAAAGCGGATAATACATATAAAAAAAGAAAGCGGAAGGAAATAATAGAGAACATTATGTTTTTAAAAGTCAACAAACTAAGTCGATTTCAGTAAAGTTATAATTATTTTATAATATTATTTTATATTTTAATAATAATATTATTTTCTAACAAATATAGACCAATAAAAGTTTTAAAATCAAAAGAAGACTATTTCTTTAAGTGACAGTGATCGATATCAAAAGATGATATTAAACTTATTAATTTTGTTCACATTTGCTGTGTATTTGCGATCCGTGTATTTTTAGAAAACTTCTGAGCCATTTTGGGTTGACCCAATTAATTGTTTAACCACGTTTACTTGCTTTTGTTTGATAAGCTCTCATGGTATACTATTTAAAACTGTATTCCATGGAAATAAGGGTTAAATTTGCTATAATATTTTACATTTATCTGTTATTTAAATTTGGTAACACATACGTATATATTATAAGTATCACTTTATTGCATAGTAAACACATTAGTTAATTATAATCGATTTCAAAAATTCACAAATTTTTACTCTATGATAGCTAATAAATATGAAAATTGCATATAGGTATTACAATAAAATAAACATGAAGTACGTATTGATCCAATAATAATACTGAATATCAGCTTGCCAAAAACAATTTAAAATTTATAGTAATGTGTTTAAAAATAAAACATTCACTTCACATCAATTTATAATTAATCGATTTATCAAAATAAAACAACTACTAACATCCATCATCACACAACCAATTAAGAAAATGATAACCTTTTATCGAATCACACTAAAAAATATTTCTTTTCATGACTAACAGCTAAGGACCTGCATAGAATTTAAATAAGGAAATAAATAAAAAAACGGCAAGTGTCTCTGATTCATATGTAAATTGACAGCCAAAGTTCGATTTGACAGATTTGTTTTTAAACAATTGAGCTATAAATTTCACTAAGCGATCATAAAAACAGTGTGAAGCGCGAGGCGTTATATAAATAGACGGTCTAATTCAGTTTAATGTAGTCAGGAAGGCGATTACTGAGTGCATCGCCACTTGTAGAAATATACTAAATATCAATTCTAAATACACACGTATGTTTGTATGTACGTTGTATCTCTTAAACCAAAATAATAAACAAATTAGACTTCACTTTTAACAAAAAATGTTTAAGTAATAAAAATGTACTTTATGAATTCTCATTTTAATTTAATTAAAATCAAGAATAATCGTTTTGAATTCCGATGATAAGAAAATCGATTATAATTATTAATTACTTACGAATAATTAAAAACTATCGACATCGATATTTGTGACAACACTAGTATTTTGCTGATATGGCGCACAGGGCTGAACTAATAACAATGTTTCACTTAACTGGTTCATTTTAAACGGACTCAAACATATATTTATTATATAATAATATATAAAAAATAAACAAAAACGTCTATACGTTAATAAATAATAAACAAAATATTAAACTTTGCCCTATTCTCTTCAATTCACTACAATATAACTATACACTTTAAATTATTATAATATAATTAAATAATTATAAAGAAAGTCTCAAATTATTATTAAATATAATATCATCTTATAATCTAATTTATTAAATCTAAATGTTTTAAACTCAAACTTCCTCTGGTGAGAACAATGGATGACGTCACTTCGCACATATTAAATACTATCTGTAAATTTAATTAATTAACTCCGACCATCGTACAGACAAATTAACGTTTATATATAGATATATTCAAATTAATTGTTAATACCTTATATGACGGTTTCTCCATGATAATGCAATCCAATCACTTAATCCACATTTCTCACATATCACATAAACTTAATATCAAAAACGAAACACTTAAAACAATAAATTCGCTTTGTTTTTAATGAATAAATTATTTTTTTCTCTTTTCTAAATATGGCGGTTGTTTGACAGGAAAAAACGCGGGAACGTCCGTTCCGACGGACGGTCGCGCCGTATCTGTCGCACCCTCTCACACGATTTCAGGGCTGACACTGCTTTTTTTAATAAAAAATTATTTATTACATTAATTTGCACATTATTTTTAAACATTTATATATATTATTATTTAAATACCCCATTTGATGTAGCTTTAACACTTTTGATGACCGATCAATTAATTTTTCTAAATTATCTTTCATACAAACAACTTAAACAGAAATATATTTATTTTTTTAAATAAATAATATCTAAAAGTATTAATATTAAGAATTTAACTTGTTTTAATTTGAGTTTTATCCGAAACTGTTATCCGAAAGTCTAAATTATAAGTTAAGAATAAGATGAAATGAACCAAATTAAACTTAACTGTAATTAATGATGTATGGCGCAATTATTTAGTTTGAGTAGTAATTTAAAATAATAAGTTAATTAACACAAATTATGTATCAAATTATTATTTACTTATGCGACTTCCTTGATTTAAAACAGGAAAATTGTATTAAAATTAAATATTTGCAAATTAATACTACTATATAACTATAGCTACTATTAAACTAATAAAATATATTAATAAATTAAAAAAGTATTTAAAATATTAAATTTAAATTTCATTAATAATAATTTTTAATTTATAAAGTCATTGTACAACCCTAATCCCCAAACAATATAAAGGCAAGAGCATAATAAACTGTATTTATATGATTTTTTTCGTTGTTTTTTTTTTTACTTTAAACTAGCATCCGCTCGCGACTATACGTCCTAATATATTAAATATTTTATATTTGTGATTAAAAATTAAAGCATAACACAGTATTTAACAGAAGTCTGAGATGCTTATGTAATGCAAATTTTCTATTCAAATAGTGCAGAATAAATTAGTACAACTACCTATTTTTGTATCAAAAAAAAATAGGGATAAAAGAGCAATACGTAAAAGAAAAAAATCTAAACGTATTTCTTACAATTATTTGAGATTGATGTTTTAACTATTATTATACATATATATTAGTGGCTGTCCGTTTGTACATTAAAATTATAAATACATTAAATGATTATATATACACGAATAGAAGAATACTAGGTACTTTTTGTCAATCGAAATTCTTGCTTTTTATCTAAAACTATAAACATAGTCATTAGATAAATTGAAGGCAAAGGTGGATTTATCTCTAACAGCGAACTTTAGTGTAATCTAAAAATACTTCTCGAATTTCGACCACTGCAGTGGGCAATTACAAGTATTAACATTTCTGTCATGACATCGATTCAGTTAATGAGTAGTGAGGCAATAGAACTATTCTAAATATTATAACTTAATATTAGTTTGGAGAATATATGACATAACTTAAAATAGTGTCTATACATATATTAAAAAAAAAATATCTACATATAAAAAAATCTAATTAACTGAATACTGAGGCCGAATTTATAATTTTTACAATTTTTGACTGTCTGTCTATCTATGAACACATAACGATAAAACCACTGGACGGATTTTGATGAAATTTGGTATGATTATAGCTGGTTTTACGGGTCAGGATATAGGATACTTTTTATTGCGGGTAAAAAAAGAAATTTCTTTTGTTCTAAGAAATCTACTTATCAAACGAAGCGAGGGTGAATCACTAGTATGTGAAATAAAATATAACTTAACAAGTCGTATAGCCTATAAAATTTAATTGTAGATACGTACCCATAAAATAATTCCAATACTTTTGTATCCACATATTTACATAATACTAGCTTTTATATAGATTCTGCTTGCGGTGACGATGATATGAATAATGCTTTACTTTTCAATATCGTAAATAGGTAATATTTGTTTGTTTTAACCTACATATCTAGATATAAGAATAATTAAAGGTGTAATTTTAATCCCCACTAATATTATAAATGCGAAAGTACTCTGTCTATCTGTCTGTTTGTCTGTCGCGCTTACACGCCAAAACTACTCAACCGATTTAAATCTTTGGTACACAGATAGTCTAGAGCCTGAGAATGGACATAGGTTAGTTTTAAAGGCTAAAAAAGGGCTGTAAAGGATTGAAATAGAGAATGAAATTTAGTTTAGAATTTAAGTCATTTTTAAGGCTAGAAGCTTGAAACTTATTTTTAGGCTTTTGATTTGATATAAATAAGTAAAACATTCAAAGTTTGTAAAAATGTTTTACTAAAGGGGATCCCTCGAACCCGAGCAAGCAATGGTGAGTCGTGTCTTCTAAAAAAATATATTAAAAAAACCTACTACGTAAGCAAAGTTATAAAATAGAATTAGTAAAGAAATTAGTCAGATGCATTTAAAATATATCAAATTCAATGAAACTCAACAGCTTAGGTAATACGATCGTGGCGGGGGGTCGTTAGTGTACAACCGTTACTTTGTTTAAAATTACCGATAACTTCGTTTTTTCCTCTATTTGTACAGATGCTTTAACTTGTCAAAATGCGAAAAAAATATTAATAATATGCATTTGTTTTGCATATATTATGTCTAAAATGGTTGAATAAATACTTTTTTAAACTATTTAAAATATTCTCGACTAGCTTTCGCCTGTAACGTATCTTTAGCTTTAGCTTTTAGTGATGTAATTCATGTAACATCTATTCATATAATACATAATTAAATTTTATCTAAGTTAAATCTGTACGTTAAATTTTGAAAAATCTAATGGAAATAGTCATTATTATCGATATTCGATACAGAGGCTGAATATATAGTTTATAGAATTTCTGACTGTCTGTCTGTCACCACATCACAAGAAAAGCACAAGGATACTTTTTCATATAAATTATAAAATTCATATCTCTGAGAAATCTAAACTATTTGTTAAAAGACTAATAATATTAATAAAATAACTCAAATTCCCTCTAAAACATAATGATGGATAATGCTATAATAGGAATACCACCAGTCAACTCTAAATTAAATTAACCCGCCATGCTAAAATCAATTAGAACAAAGCATGAAACAAAATATTCTCCTCTCTCTCTTTCTTTAAAAATAATACTCAAATTAACTTATTATTATTACAATAAAATAATTCGCCTAATGTGAACCAAAGTTACCCACACACTTATATTTATGCTTTTCAAATAATCTTGAAAAGTTTATAAATAAAACACAACTTTATTTCTATTTTAATAAAGTTCAATTTCAAACGATACATATAATTACTATTTAAAGGAAATTCAACCTTATTTATTACCGTTAGGAGTTAATTTCCAACGAACAGACATGTTATCATTTAAACATACACGTAACTGTCTGCATTAAAAATAGGGTACCACTGATTTTCAAATAAAAAAATTATGAAAAAAATGTGATAGATTTTATGTTTGTTTGTCAAAATGGTTGTTGCTTTAAGTATTATAATATTAAACGAGCGGTTCTCGTATAAATGTATATACTAGCGACTCACCCCAACTCCGCTTGGTATTTCCTTAACATTTTAGTGATTATAGAAATTTCTTAGAAATTAGATATTTTCTTGTCTTTTTTCTACTATATGCATGTATGATACATATAAACCTTCGTCTTGAATCACTCTATCTATTGATGAAAACCGCATTTTTTTTGAAGTGAAACTTCTTTAGAATCGTTGTGATTTGAAACTGGATGAAACGAAAATGCGTCACGATAAAGAAAGAAATACATAAAAGTATAGGATTAAGTCGGAGAGAATGAGATAGAATACATTCCCATGTTGCCATGGTAACCGTTGTTTTTTTTTTGACATTTCTTTTTTTATATATATTCATCTCATTCTTTTGTCGATTTACTGAAGTTTCACTTCTATAGTGAGTGAATCGCACACACACCTTTTTATTTTTTTTTATTAATGAAATATTCCACAGGCATTAATCGCCCGTGCCTTTTATTTTTTTATTATTAACGGTTTGGCGTGTTACAATTTTTTGATACTTAAAACTAGCGATACAACCTAGCAATACATACTACGACTTATAGACTATTCAAACGTAGTTCGACACCGACTTTATTATGTTTATTTCTTTTTATTCTTATAACATGTTAGTAATTGATATAAGCTTTTGCTGTTTAAGCTTAATAATATAAAAAATAATGAAAAAAA
This sequence comes from Boloria euphrosyne, assembly GCA_951802675.2. Classification (NCBI taxonomy): domain Eukaryota; kingdom Metazoa; phylum Arthropoda; class Insecta; order Lepidoptera; family Nymphalidae; genus Boloria; species Boloria euphrosyne. The sequence continues at coordinate 1,226,575 of OX637895.1, forward strand.
AAACTAATGTCATACATATTTTGAATAGATTTCACACAAATAGCACATAGCAAAGCCGCCATTTCTATCATTTTGTGGTTTGGATGATTTCTTTCGAGCTATTCAATTAGATGCGCTTATTTAGTAATTTAAAGAATTTCTTCTGGAAGCTTAATGTTAATACGTATATTAAAATTAGTAAAATCAATGAATTTTGAACGGCTGAATCAGTTTTGATACAGCTTTCATTTTTCTATTCGTTTAGTTACCTGAATAATACTATAGTATACTTATAACAAAAATATCCTAAAATATCATCCGAACGTGGAGAACGGAATGTGAGTCATAGTCTTTGCCTTCGCTCTAGACTCTAAAGAAACATGTGTTTGCTTACATAAGAAATATATAAACACTAGCGGAACCCGCGGCTTCGCTCGCGCTAAATCTAGGAATGAACCCAAGCGAAGCGAGGGTGAGTCGCTAGTACAAAATATTTAACAGGGGTGCAGCCCCTGCACTGACCTCTATAATACCACTGGACTGGCTGTTGTCAACGTGCTTTTGTGGCTGCTTGATATTCGCCATTTTGGCGCTGTCCGCCGCTGTCGGACGTAGCGAGAGTTCGTGGTACTAAAACTAATGATGTCGATATAAAGATTTTTATTTTTTTATTTTTATTAATCAATAACCGTATCATCATAATTACTACTTATGTTATATTAACAACGAAAATGCAAAATTACTTTACAGTAAACAAACACTTCTCGCTGTCATTTGCAATATACGTAAAAATTAGTTCTCGGGACTCTCGCTAGTGGCGCTTCAAATGGACACAAAAAAATTGCTGTCAAACGCTTGGAACAGCCAGTCCAGTGGTATTATAGAGGTCAGTGGGCTGCAGTGTATAATTAAACACATTTTATTTACTTAAAATTTAATTATATATAATGTTACAGCGTATACTCATTATATATGTCTCAGATTGTATTCATAATAATAAGATAACAAAATTTGGTTATGCTTTAACTCTTCTTTATCCACCAAAAATATTAAATAAATATTCAAATAATAATAAGTATTGTGTATCAGTGGCGAAGAATGAAATTTTAGCAGAGGCCTACAGTTTAACCTACAGTTTTATAAAACAATTCACAAAAATAAAGAACGTAATCGTGATAATTTTTCCTTTTCATATTAAGGCAATTATCGTTATTTTTTAAATACATATATATAAAATATTATAGCAAAATACAATTAACACTTACTCAAATTGAATAATAAAAATATTATCATTTTTAACAGTATATTTTACAAACGAAGTACAATACGTTTTAAGGATTTTTTATATATAAAATACCGCCATCTGTTAACATCTGTTTGAACGACTTCATCTTACTGAAGAGATTGATTTATTATTTATTTATCAAGTGAACTACTAAGTAAATTAAACGTAAAATATGTAGATATGGGGGTTTATTTATTATATTTCAAATTATATTGGTTGTTAAATTACCTAACGCTTTTAAAATAACTTAAGCATAATTTCATTTAAAACTGAATTATTACATTATTAATTATTACATAAAATGTATTAAGTTAAATTCTAAATATTTTTATTAAAATATGTGACCTGCACTTTATTAGTTTATTAAAAATTACGTAAAATAAATGTAACCTTCTGGCAACACAGGACTGTCATCCGATGTCAGTGACGTTTCGCTTGGCGCTTGAGTGGCCAATATGGCGACTGCGATTTGTCTGTTATCACCATTCGAATTAAACGAAATACTCGACAATCCGAATTTTGCGGATATATGTTGTCGACTCGAAATGTTTATTTTTTCATGTTTTATTATTCAGCTAAGGTTTTGATCGAGTCTACCGTACCCCTTCACGGAATTATTAATATAGATTCATCATTAATATTACTAAACGTCTGTTTGTCGCGACCCGAGAGATTCAGCGTAGAATAAGTTAAATCGTAAGTAAAGCCAGTGGTAATAACTAGTTATGCTTATCTTATCTTTTCGTTTAAATATTTGTAACGTTAAGCAATGTAGGGAAATTATAATTGATAATGATAAAGACAAACTCAATCTATATACCTATTTAAGAGACGCAAAAGAGCTGCTTGATTTTTTTTTATAACTAGTGTCTTCTCTGTTTCCTTCATGTGCATGCTAAATGACTAAATCTAATCTAAATTACTACTACTAATTACTCCAGTCCATGTATGAACTAAATTTCATCGAAATAAGTTCAGCCGTTTCACAGAAAGGATTGACAAACATACGTATAAACCTTGACATTTATATTAATAGTCCTATTGTATTCTTGCATTTACCATATCTACTATAATAAGTTTAAAAAGTAATTAAAATCGATTTAAATATTTAATCGTACTATTTAAAAAAATCGTAAACTTAAATAGAAAAATCGATAAAATATTAAAAATTTAAATAAATAACCAGTAATATGTGCGCGCCCTAAACAGCAATTTCGACAAAATGGATACGCCACGTGATCGAAGCACACGGGGTCGTTTTTGTGTAATAATAATAATAATCCATAATATACATTTTTCTTTGTATTCATTAAAGACAAAGATTATTTTAAAAAAATACTTTGATTGTCATCAAATCTAGCTAACCATACTTTACGCTACATTACTTTAAAATAAATATATAATATGTATTTAAAATTGTACTACAACTATTGGCCCCGACAGGAAACGAACACGCTATTCCGGAAAAGTTAGTTTTTTTTTAAAAAATAACATTTTTCATCAATTTTTAAGTTATTGTTAGAATCTTAATTACATATACTTAGGTATTATTCATCTTACAATTGAAATACTTAGATTAAACAAATAAATTCTCGCTTATACAAACATTACAGCAAAAAACTCACTGACTTACTTAAAAACTAGATATTTAATTGATAATAGCGATGTGATTTCTCAATAATATTTATTATAATCTTATCTATTTCCATAATATTATTTGTAGGTATTAACTTCATATTTGCAAAACTCCCCTGTGTGGAGTCGCTGACCCGAACATGCTTGCTTCTTTCAAATGAATGTACCACACGGAGTGATTATTATATACTACACAGGAAATTTTAAATTAAACATTATAAAACTCTCTATGAAATCGTTATTAAGATCAATTTTTAAATCATTTGTAAACAAAAATATTATGTACAAGTAGCTTAATTTTTTTCTAGCATCAGCTATCTGCCAGTGAAAACCCTATCAAAATCTGTAAATACGTTTCGAAGGTTAGCAGGAACAAACAGAGAGACAGACAGACTAACAAAAATGCTCTAGTTCCATGGTAAGCTACGAGGCTTGTGTTACGGATACCAGATAGTTGATATACTACACATATATAACTTTAAATACATACATATTATAAATACAAACACCCATGACTAGAGTACAAACATTCGTGTTCAACAAATGAATGCCCCCAGCGGGACTCGAACCCGGAACAGCTGGCGCAGAAAGTAGGGTCACTACCAACTGAGCGAAACGTGTCGTCAATATAGAATACAAGTGTTTACAATCCTTCAGAAAATGCGTCAAAGTCAACGTGGTTTATTCATCACGTGGCATTAAAATATAAAATAATTTTTGAGCTTCGTAAAAAAAAAATAAGCCTTACAATTATCCTCATACTCCTCTTACTTTATATCTATCTCATTCTCTCGTAGGCTACTTTTCTAAAGTTTAACTTGACTGTGTGTGAATTGCACACACTTTTATATATTTTTTATAATAATTATTTATTGTTTTTTTTAATAAATATAACTTCTTATACATTCACTAGCAATATTATTAGCTAAATTAGCCCTTTTTTAATATAATTGCCTTCTTTATATCTCTTTTTGTAAAGTTGGTAAAGGCAAGAAACAACGCAATAACACAACACCTCTCCTCGTAATCGGATAAAAGAGGGCAGAAAGAGAATTCATTGAAATATATTCTCATGAAATGGACTGCGAGATGAATAGAGTTGTTCTTGTTACAGAACATATTATAATTTTTAAATATATTTTTTTTATAAGTAATTATGGACAAACAAACAAATGTATCAGTTTAATTTATTTTATATAATACTAATAATTATACAAATATCTAGAGCTTCCTTGGTGATTAATTTCGAATTAAATTTAAAACCAGTTCCAAAAACCTGTTAGAGTATCTTTACTACTTCATTTGTACATAAAATATTTAGTTATTTTAAAAATATTTATGTCAAACAAAGTTAACATTATTAAGTGGATCAGTAGTAACACGCTCGCTAAGAAAACTAAAGGAAACAGGTTTGAATCCCTGATGTCGCTAATATTTTCAAGTGTGAATCTTTCCCAATCTAACTCAAAAAGGGTAAATAAAATGAGATTAAATAAATACAGAGATAAGAATCTTACTTTTTTTCTGAAAGAAAAGATTCAGTACTGAGACGAAATATCGATACTTCTTTAAAAGTTTGGCGGACTTGGATGAAATTTCGTAGACGGATAATCTAGAATTGGAGTAATACAGGCCATTGTTAGGCCAAGACGAATGTAAGTCTAGAAATTAGTTAATTCTTCTTATCATGCTATCGATTTAATACTTTGTGATTTTCTATAATCCGGACGTAATGCGCGAAAATTTTATTGATTATTAAGGCAAACCTTATCGGATTTGAAACTCGAAATGCGACTCTAATACAATGCGAGTAAAGCCGCAAAATTAACATAAACTAAAAAAACTTCTTTAAATTAAAAAAAATATCTTTAAATTGTTTCTCAAACTGTGTTTAAATAAATAAAAATAAAAAAGACGGATTAAAAACTAACTAACGAAAAGATAACGTAAATTTTAACTAACGAAAAGATAACGTAATTACAAATTTAATATTGTAATTACAAATTTCGCACCTCCATATTTTTCTATATCCCAACCCATCCTTTCCCTCAGAAATCCTACGCGACAAAAGTTTTAATTATATCTCCGTCCCGCTTTAACACACACGCTTATTATATAGCGCTGTCTCCCTCTAGTTATCTGTCCGTCTCGTTTACACTCCACGTTTTTTGTTTGCATTGACTTTGAATAGGTACGTTTATATAAAAAGATTTTTTTTTAAATAAAAACAATAAAATTCTACGTCGAATCTGTACATTTAATATTTAAAAAAAAACCTTATAGTAATAGTCATTATTATCGATATAGAGGTCGAATATACTGCTTTAGAAGTTTTGTGTGACCGTCTGTCTATCGCATCACGAGAAAACCACTGAACAGATTTTGATAAATGGTATGATTATAGCTTTCTTATTATCCGTTCAATATATGTATAAGATTTTCATTTACATCTGGAAAATATTTCAAATATGAGAAATCTATATGAATATACTTAAAGGGACAAACCGGAGCGAAGCGAGATTTCGTCGACAGTTAGGTATATTTTTTGTATATTTGTTAATAGTAAATAATTTAGATAATAATAGATTTAGATGAAATTTAGTATAAAGATAGTTTTTATCCTGGAAACCTAGTTTTAAGAGGATAAAAAGGAGGATGAATTTTTGTATGAGGGATCAAGCTTTTCTCAAGTAAGTGTTTCTAGTATTCATATAAGTAATTAGTACCTATATAATTTCTATTCAATACTAATCGTTTAAAACTTTCTTGAAACAAATCTGAGCGAAGCCTGGGTACCTGGGCGGGCGGTACCTAATCTGGGTAGCGATTGCGCTATATAAATAAAAAGGAGTCGTCAGATGTAAACGGACCTATGTTGAAGTAAACGCGGAACTCGGAAGTTAGATTCTCAATAAACGATACAAATTAGTTAAAAATTAAATCGCTAATAGCGTTTTATATAACAAGGTATGTTTTAACTATTAGTAAAGATTACTCAGAGATGAGATAATTCTCCGCAGTTAAAAGTATCCTATATCCTGACCCGTAAAACCAGCTACCACCATACAAAATTTCATCAAAATCATTTAAGGCCGGCAACGCATTTGCAAGCCCTGTGGTGTTGTAGATGTCCATGTGCGGAGGTGATCACTTACCATCAGTCGAGCCTCCTGCCCGTTTGCCCCCTTTGTCCCATAAAAAAAAACCTGTCCAGTCGTTATCTCATTGCCAGACAGATAGACAGACTAACAGAAATTCTAAAAATTATACATTTCGGCTCTGTATCGATAACAATGACTATAATTGAAATAAGAGTTTTTAAAAAATATTTAACGTCCAAATTCGACTCTGGTTTTATTAATTGCATAGATATTCGGAAAGCGAGAAAGACAAATGTTTATGTGGGAAATTAAAAAAAATCTTAACATTTAAAAACATTTATTATGTACATATTTACAAACAGATTTTCGTAGACTAATTCATCTACTTGTTATAAATCTTCATGTCTGAGAGAATTTTGCAAATTTTTGAAAGTATACTTAGTCCAGCGTGGAGGTCAATGGCCTGATCCCACTCGAATTGATCGAAGCCCACTCCCAATAGTGGGACGAGAATAATTGCAATACAATACAATACAATAGAACATTACCCTCTTTCTTGCAATTGGATAAAAAAAATATAAAACACATCGTGTTTGGACTCACTATGGAAATAATCGACGCTATATCGCAGTAGAGGTTATAAGTTGCAAATTTAAAAAGACCCCTGTTTAAGCCGAATGTCTTAGTAATAACGTTGAATGTAAGGTATTTGAGGGGTCAAGTTAATTTGGTAGATATTTTTGTCAATGTGTACACGCTGTGAATGTGTGATCTCAAAACGAAATGTCTTCCCACTTTGAAGTTAGTTTATTGTGGATAAGTATACCTAATATATTATAACGACCCCTTTGACTCAGTTTGTGTGAGACTACTTGCTGTGCGGTCGCGAGTTCTAGTCCCGATGGGAGCTTTGTATCACACAAAGTACGAATCCTACTAATATTATAAATGCGAAAGTTTGTGAGTATGGATGTTTGTTACTCTTTCACGCAAATACTACTGAACCGATTACGATGAAATTTGGTATGTAGGTAACTGAAGACCCAGAATAACATATAGGCTACTTTTTATCCCGGAATTCCCGCGGGATTGACTCCTAATATTTAAAAAATTAACGCGGGCGAAGCCGCGGGTACTGCTAGTGTTTGATAGTTATGGGTGGTTATATTTATAATATGTTATATATGTGTAGAAATTAAACTACTGAAGAAACATAATATGCACTTAGCATTCCTAAGGTTTTATAATTATAGAAAAAATACAAAAAATACATTAAAATAGGTACTTTTATCAGTATTTTAAAAACGCATAAGTCAATTTAAATTAAAAACGACTTAAAAATCCTTGTGAAGCAAGCACCATCTTTTAATGTTAAAAATTCTAAATACATACGTTGTTCTTTTTATTATTTGAATTCAACCAAATAATGTACTAACAATTATTGTATTTTAATAAAATTATAATTAAACTTACATTCTCCGCGGCTTCGCCCGCAATTCAAAGATCGAAACGAAATTCTTAGATTTGATATATTTTAATACCACGTTATGTTATATAGCCTATAGCCTTCCCCGATAAATGCACTATCCAACTCAAAATATTTTTTCAGGTCCAACCAGTAGTTACTGAAATCAATGTGTTCAAACAAACGAACAATCTCTTCAGCTTCATAATATTAGTGTATATCTCTTAGTCATTATGTATCATGTAAATAAGCTATGTTTAAATGAATTTCATCATAATTGGTACATTTAAATAAATATAACAAAACAAAGGCGTGTCCATACTTTTCCAAAGCACACACACAGCTAGATAAGCCGTCGTTCGTAAACACTCGCGTATATGAATGTAGAGCTATAAACCAACAGACGGACAAAAGTAAAAAATGTTTTTTTTTTTCTTTTTGTAATATATTTTTATGCTAAATATTAATTTCAGGACTTTTGTGTGTCTATGTCTTGGAACGAAGAAATCCAATGGATAGATTTTAATGAAATTTGATACGCTGATAGCTATATCCGGGTCAACATTAGGATACTTTTGAACGCGGGAGATACTTTTTGTAAACAAAATAACAAAAACATTGCAGGTTTTTTTACCAAAGGTACATTATAGTTATATCTTTACCTTTTAGGTCTAACAATAACAATATATGTAAAAAAAACCTCAATATATGGCCATATCTATTCCTTCTATTGTCCCGCAGAGGACTTTGTGCTACGGTTTGTTTGAAAGTTAAAACCCATTAAAATTGTAATAAAACACAAAAAATATGAGTAACTCGTTTGTTCCCGCGGCGTTGCTTGCCTCGGCATTTGTATTAATATTGGATATTTTCTGCCATTTGACGTAACTATTTACTGGACATTGATTAATAAATATAATATAATTAATACAAGTTAAATTAAGAGTTTGTACGATAACAGTTACTTTACTAAAATAATTTTAGAAAACTTAAAGAAAGACTATATAAAATAACAACAATTCGAAATGCGTCAACCAATGAACAACAGTTGGACGACACGTTTGGCTCAGTTGGTCGTAACTCCACTTTCTGCGCCAGCGGTCGCGGGTTCGAGTCCCGCTGGGGGCATTCATTTGTTGAGCACGAATGTGTGCACTCCATTCATGGGTGTTTATATTTCTAATATGTATGTATTTAAAATTTATATGTGTAGTATATCAACTATCTGGTATCCGCAACACAAGCCTCGTAGCTTACTGCGGAACTAGATGGCGCTGTTGTAGCAATGTCAATGTGATATTTTAATGTATACATTTAAGCTAAACTGTGAGAATTTTAATGTATATAGGTACCTAATGTACGTACATTGTAGATGCGTTTGTAAACGCAATCCCAAGTCATTACGTTAAAAAATGGTATCATGTATTTAAAATAAACTTGGGAGTGCGTAAGGCTTATTGGGTCATGAATTAATAGGATTCATATGTCTGTGGGTTCGTTAAAATAAAAGCTAGTTAAAATAAATAAAATTAAAAAATCAAAATAGTTTAAGTAATAAGTAAAAAGCAAAATAGTTTTACTCCTTATGACATTAGCTATCTGCGAGTGAAATTCCCGTCAAAATCGGCCCAGCCGTTTCAGTGATTAGCCGGGACAAACGGACAAACAGAAAGACAAAAATTTTAATAATTGGTTTTAGTACCGTATATACTTTCATATGCATTTATGAAAAGCTGTTAATTTGAAATTACAAACAGACGCTTCAATTTTATTTATATGCACATAATATATAGATTTTAACTCAAAATTAATACTTAGCTTTACATACACGTAACTAACTTACGAAATCAAATAATTCCCAGTTATTGAGAGCTAGAACACCTCAGTGACCTAACATGTCCTTTACACGATACATTAACCTTCAATATAAACCCTCAGAGACCCTCAAATTTAATAGCAATCATATTACTTCAATCTATATATTCAAACTAGCATTTTTCGCGACTCCGTCCGCGTTCTAATGACCGGAAAGCAAATTTTACGATTCTTAGATATTATTTTTGTTTTCTAGGCAAGCGAGCTCCAACCTTGGTCACATCAGTGCTTTCCAGCGATGATTGTCGTGAAGCGCAAGCCTATCTAATAAAAAATATATATATATATTTTACTGAAGAATACCTTTTAACTAGGGCAGTGGTAGCCCAGAGGTAACACGTCGCTTGTATAACCGAGTGATGCGGGTTCAAATCCGGGTCTCGCACCTCTGATATTTTCATGTGCGAATCATATCTATCATGATTACCACTTGTCTTACGGTGAAGGAAAACATTGTGAGGAAACCTGCATGTCTGAGAGAACCTAGCAAGTTTTCGTAAGACATGCTCAGTCCGCCAACACGCACTAGGCCAGCGCGGTGGACTATGGCCTGATCCCCCTCGTACTGAGGGAGGCCTACCCCCAGCAGTGGGAAGTTAAAAAGGGCTGATGACATGACCTTTTAACTGTTGGTTTAGATTTCTCAGTAATGAGATACTTTTCCGCAGTTAAAAGTATCATATATGTTGACCCGGATAACCGGCTATCATCAAAATCTGTCCAGTCGTTTTCTTGTGATATGGTCACAGACAAACAGACAGAAAGAGAAACATTCTAAAAGCTATAGATTCTGTCTATACATTCAAAAATATTCAATGTATAGATTTGACTCAGTTAGAATTTTGTTATGAGTATGTATTACTGCCTCGTTGGTGTAGTGGCTAGCAAGTACGGCCACTCATCGAGAGGTCCTGGATTCGAGTCCCGGGTCGGGCCAAGCTTAGTTATTGAGTCTTGCTGTTCAGTGAGCCTCACAACAGTATAACAGCCCAGAGTTGGGCCCCTCGTAGAGCACGTAAAAACGGTCGGTCCTGCGCCTTAACTCTCACTAGTCGTGTCTCGTGTCGTCCCACCGGAGTATGAGTGATAGGAACAGAGAGTGCGCTTGTGTCTGCGCGTACTCTCGTGCACTATAATATGTACTGCTTTACATTCTCACTGAGATTGGCCGCCAAGGCCGAAGTCGGTCGGAGAACATTATTATTATAATAATTTATAAGTATGTATGTAATTAATATAATACTTGCTATCTACTTATTAGAGTCTAGAGTTCAAACTAGAAATAAACGTTGCACTAAGATTAGTTTTTTAACCCTCCAATTAAAGTAAAATGGGGTGGCAAAACTTGTATAGAATATTTTCTTTAAATATTTATTTTATTAATTTTACGTCTTGTCTTACGAAAACTTGCTAAGTTTTCTCAGACATGCAGGTTTCCTCACGATGTTTTCCTTCACCGTAAGACAAGTGGTGATCATGATAGAAATGATTCGCACATGAAAATATCAGAGGTGCGAGACCCGGATTTGAACCCGCATCACTCGGTTATACAAGCGAGCGCGTTACCTGGACCACCACTGCCTTATATTTATAACTAACATTAAAATTTGCCCAGAGATTTTATCGTGATGCGGTGACAGACAGACAAACATTCTTAAAACTATAGATAGGCCTCATTACAATAATGAGTATAGAAAAAAGATTATTCAAATAATATTTAATCTACAGATTTGAGTAAGAAGTTTGTTATAAGTATAGATTAATATTTAATAATAATAATAATAATAATTAGTCTCTGTCGACAGCTACTCTACGGTCGGTCCTTGAATACATTAAGGCGGGGTCACACTGCAGGCATCGTGAGCGGAATTTTTAATATTATCTTATTTATATGTATATTTTACGTTATACTTTTCAAAACTAACTCCAATTTATTCTTTAAAGATTTTGTCTGTATGTGTGTGAATTCATTAATATGAAACTGTCATACCTTTTCAACCAACTTCCTAAAAAGGTGTATTTGTATTTTTATTACATCAACAAATGTACTAAGGTTTAAGAATAATATTGCGAAATAAATACACATTTCTAAATTAATATCAGTTCCCAGAAAGAACAATTTTATTTCCAATACATATTTTGGTCTAATAGTGAACAAACAAAATACGCCCCTTTTGTTACTTGTAGTAAAGGATTGTACACAAATACTGTATACGTTTTTTAAGATTATATTTATTAGATTTAGAAGATTATATTAAAAATTGATTATAATCTAGAAATTTCAAACAGGTCAATTTTTATTGTTGTTCTTTTAAATTTCTTTTAAAATTCTTCCTTAGATTTACACGAAATGTTAACTAAATTTCAAATAAAACTGCCTATATTTTCGGATTTTGTCGCGGATTTATTTTGATTTTTAGTTCCCGACGTTTCGAATGCTTTACAGCAATCATGGTCACGGGAGACTAAGGTTTTAGAAATCGTAAAGGCAATGCAAAATGAATTCTTTTTTAAATCTCACGTAAAGCCACAGGGCGATATTACTTATAAAGTGTAGTGAATATGACAGTGTGTTCACATCGTTACTTCTGCTAATAATAATACGAGCATACCTCGTGCGACTCTCCCTAACGCATAGGGTTGGCGCGCGGTCGACAACATTGTCGATAATTTTTTTTAATGTTAACGTTATTTTTAATCTTATTTAAGTATATTATACTAGAAATTTGCCCTTACTTCGCTCATGATTTAGTTTGTGTGTTTTTAAAATTGAATTATAATCGACTGTATTAACATTAATAATATCAAAATACATACACATATAATAAAGAAATAATGCAAACAAAATAAATATAGCATTATTTTAAATGATCCAATCTCAAAAATACTGACAAGTAACAATACTTTTTGAAATATACTAAACTGGGGTTGACCCAAACAAAATTTAAATAGAGTTTTTGATTTTTTTTATTAATGAAAAAATCCTTTTAAGTAAAACGAATTTTCTAATTTCGTATTTTTTTGTGCAACTATTAATTTCTATATCAAGTATTTTATAATTATAGTAGAAAATGCATTACAATAAAAAAAATATTATTAAATATTACTATTCCAAGTAAACAATATTATCGCACGCGCTCTTCACTAGCGACCGTATCCATTTAGTTTGACAAGCATTCGGTTTCATATATCCGCTGTGTGCGAGTGTGCGTCAGGGCTGTCACTATTTAATTAATTTAAATCTATACATATTATAAAATTTTAATTCATTTACATCTGTACATTAAATATTTGTGGAAGATCTCATTGAAATAGTCATTATTATCTATATAGAGTCCAAATCAATAGTTTTTAGATTTTTTGTCTGTGCCTCTGTCTGTGATCACGAGAAAATTTCAATGAAATTTGGTATAATGATAAGTGGTTATCGTAGTCAACATATATGATACTTTTTTTCGTGGTAAATATCCCCTTTCTTAGAAATCTATCCCAAACGGAGCGAGGGAGAGTCGATAGTCTATATTTATACAACTCAATTGCTGTTTGTTAGTCTCGCTAAAACTCATAAACGGCTGGACCGATTTGAATTATTTTTATTTTGTTGGGAGTGCGTCAGGGGTGGTTTAAGAATCGATTAAATAAGGAAATTCAAATAATGTTGGGAAACGGAAAGGCTCAGAATTGTTTAGTTTATAATGGAAGCTTTAATTGTAATATACGTACCGAGCGGTTTTTTTTAATTTTTGGTTTCCGAGGACTTATAAAAATATGGGAGAGATAGGATTGCAAGTATTATAATTTATAAGCCTTCCTCTTAAACCACTCTCTATTAATGAAAATCGCATTAAAATCCGTTTTAAATATAAAAAATCTACACGTACAAACGACGGGAAGCGACCTTGTTTTATACTTGACACAATATGTAAACCAAAAACTTTCTCGAGAACTATTCTATCCATTGGTGAAAACAGCATGAAAATCGGCGCAGTGGTTTTTGAGTTTCGAACAGATAGATAGACAGACTCGGTAAAGTACTTTGTATAATATGTACTGATAATAGAGATTTTAACACTCAAATTGCCAACCCTGTGTAGTAGATCCACAGATTTACATCAGTGTGCTGTACATGTAACGCACACTAATGTATTGTAATACGATAATTTTTACTAGTTAACCAGCTATTTTCATTATTTAGATTGTTTTGTTCCCACTTGTGGGCTTTTTAACATTGTAAGCCCAATTTAAATAGTGGGCATATCTATATATAGATAGATAAAGTTAAAGTGTCTGTTTATAATATTAAAATGACAACTTTATACTATAAGTGAAACACATTTTTTTACGTTTTTGGCTGTCTGTTTGTTTGTTCCGTCTAATCTCTGTAACGAATGGACCGATTTTGACGAGACTTTCACTGGCAGGTAGCTGATGTTATAAGGAGTAACTTAGGCTACTTTTATTTTAGAAAATAACTAAGGTTTCGTTCAAAAAAATAAAACGTGTCAAGTCTACATAATAGATTTTATGTATTATGAACATTTACTTACTTATATCTAATATGTATATAAAAATCTCGTGTCACAGTGTTTGTTATCGAACTCCTCCGAAACGGTTTGACCGATTTTTGTTTTTTTTTGTGTGTATTTGATAGTTCTGAGAATAGGTCGTAGGCTAATCTTTATGCTCCTAGGTGATAAGGGTCGTCCTCTTCTGATATTATTTTTTTAATCTTAGACCAAAATTTTTATATCACATTTCTATGATTTGGCATTAAAAAATTCTTATAACCCAAAATATTCATCCCTCGAGCGCGGGCGGAGCCGCGGGAATAGCTACTCTCATATTATTTTAAAACAAATGTTAGCCTTCATGTATAGTTCAATGACACTGTCTATATTATACTTTACTAAGGTACAAACTTTAGTGTTTTAACCGACAACAACAGCAAAAAGAGGGTTATGATTTCGACCGGCATTTTAAAATAATCGATTTTTGAACAGGTTAGGGGGGAGTCACAGGTTAAGGGGGAGGGAGGGGGTCGATGATGTGTGACAAGGAGTGGGAGGGGTCCTAAGTTTTGTGACGTAACCTTCCAAAATCTTATAGCTAAAAATGAAAATGCCAATTATTTTGTTGGCCAGTTCACATTTGCTGTACTAGTATCACTCGCCAGCCTTAGTTTGTGACGTCATTGGTTATTTTCTTCACATTTTTACTTAATGTAGTATTTTTTTAAATATTTCAATGAAAATAAAACTATTTTGAGGACTGCTGCTTAATTTAATATTACTAGATGTAATTGGAAAATTGGTGACGTCACACTAGGGAGGGGGAGGTCTCACAAATGGGAGGGGTCAAAAATCACGAAACTAGTGTGACGTACTTAATGGATGACCCTTTACATTACTAGTACCTAGTACCTACCTACAGTTCAATAACAAATACTTATTTTACATATTCAAGGTGAGCAACGTTATGGTCTTCAACATTTTACATTTTCGTTATTTTATCAGAAAATTGTTTTTTTTTTTAAGTTTATGCAACTAGTGACCTGCTCTCACTTCACTCGCGTTCGTTCCCTCAAACCGAATCATTTTCTATCATTATTACTACTTGTCTTACGGTGAAGAAAAACATCGTGAGGAAACCTGCATGTCTGAGAAAACCTAGCAAGTTATAGAAATACATGCTCACTCCGCCAACACGCACTAGGCCAGCGCGGTGGACTATGGTCTGATCCCCCTCACACTGAGGGAGGCCCACCCCCAGCAGTGGGATGTTAAAAAGGGCTGAAGACAAATCAAGACATGTGAAATATACCTTAATATAGTAATATTACCATTAATATACCCTAATTTGTTATCGAGCTGATCTGACGATGAAGTCAGGAGTTGATACGAGAACTCTTCAAAGGATATCAGTAAAGCCTTCGAATGCGGCCTCATTCATTATGACGAATCGTATACCTTACAAGGATTTTTGTATTTTATTTAAGACTATAATTATTTTCTACGAACACACAACCAGGTTTATGGTTTATTTATGTTTATATTTAATATATTTATTAGTAATATTCTATGCATATAAAAAAATTACAGAGTCGAATATGTACATTGAAATTATTATAAAATGGCCATTGGTATAGATAAGTATTTTTGAAATTATTGAAAATTTATTCCAAACACTTAAGACAATAAAATTTAACCTCAAATATATATCAATCCCAAAACCAATACCAAAAATGCTATACAAAGGTCATCGACCTCAGGAATCCCGCAATTTCCGGTCAAAATCCCTAACCTTACTATTTTGTAATATGATACCTACTATCTAAAACTAAAAAAATAGTAACCGACTATGTAAAAAGAGTATTAAAAAGACGAGGACAAATTGATAATGGAACCCTTTATTTAAACGGTTTTTTATATGTAGATTTTTTTTATGGTTGGGACATTATTACAACAGCGCCATCTAGTTCCGCAGTAAGCTACGTAACGTGCTTGTGTTGCGGATACCAGATAGTTGATATACTACACATATACATTTTAAATGACTGGAGTACAAACATTCGTGCTCAACAAATGAATGCCCCCAGCGGGACTCGAACCCGCGACCGCTGGCGCAGAAAGTAGGGTCACTACCAACTGAGCCAAACGAATCGTCAATTCAATTTTTTAGAAATATTATGATATTTTCCAGCAGTAAAAAGTATCCTATATGTTGACCATACATACAACATATTTGTTTATTTAATATAGATCTAATAATTTTCACTGCGTGAGAAATCTAAACTAACCCTTAAAACGTGTCTAAGAACCCAAGCAGAACGGGGAGGAATCACTAGTAGCCTCTATACTATGAGAATGATAGGAACCTACATTTTTTAAAGTTGGTAAAACAAAAGATGAACAATACCTTACGTATAAATAGCATAATAATTAGTATCGATCAATTCCAAGGCTGGAGGAATAACGTTATGTAATATTACCTAGTAATGTCGCAGTAAAAGCTTTAAATTAGCTAAAATTATTCGTGCCAATGGCCCTTTCTATTTCTTTAGGTTTAGCCCTTTTTACATCCCTGTGCTGGGGGTGGGCCTCCATTCCATACAATTAGATGAGGCTGATAAAGAGCGTGGGGCGGGCTTTACTTACGTTTTGAAAAGTTGGTAGAGCGGTCTATCAGACATGCAGTTCTACTACTGATAATTTCCCTTACTATAAAAGGAATTGTAATCATGAAAATGATTCGCACATGAACATATCAAACGAGTGACAACCGGGACTTGAACCCGCTTCAATTGATTTTCCAAATAAACGATGAGAGAGAGCACAGAGGTACCGCCTGTGTCTTTTCAAGATAAATAAATAAATATCACTACAAACTGAGCCAAACGTGTCTTCAAGATAGTTTTGCCCATATATTTTAAGTCGAAGGTATTTGCACTCACCTTATGGTTCCATCGTCAGATAAGCTCATTGGCACCAAATCGTTGTATTACTTATAACCCACGAAATTTCAATTATCAGAACAATATGATTACGTTTACTGTTTATTGTTTAGAGTTTAGATGATACGTTTGGCTCAGCTCATAGTGTACCTTCTGGCTGTGCCCTTGGTTGCAGGTTCGAATCCCGCTGTTAGCATTTATTTAATTTTAAGAGATAAAAATTATTGTTTGTACTCCAGTCATGGGTGTTTATATTTATAATACGTATGTATTTAAAGTTATATACATATGTAGTGCATCAACTATCTGGTATCCGTAACACAAGCCTCGTAGCTAACCACGGAACTAGACGGCGCTGTGTGTTCGTGTCCCAACATATTTATTAATTTATATTAAATATTATTGGTTGTTCACACAGTTTCTTTGTAAGCTACATATAAATGAAGCGATTAACGTTAAAACCAGTCTTTGATAACATTAACTGATAGTCACTTTTTCCTGTAACTTTACAAACTATTTGCGTTTCACGACCGTACCTGTCCTTTTTTGTTTTATAGGAATTTGTATGGGAATAAATACCTTAATGTATTCCATACATGGTGTTTCATAGAGAATTTTTAGTGATAATTTTTAACCGACTTCTCCAAAAGCAGATTCTACATTTGGATATGGTGTTTGTTTGTATGACATGCAATATCTCCGCATATAAATTATAATGAATGGATCTTTATATTTTTAGGGTTCCGTATCTCAAAGGCAAAAACGAGACCTTTTGAGATCACTTTGTTTCGATTGCAAACTTATTTTATGTTACAGAACCCTCGGGATGATAGTCAAACTCGCACTAGTCCGTATAATTTATTAATCAATAGCCTTATGAAGGACACATATTGAAAAATAATCTACTGGTTAGTCGTTTTAAAATTCTCGTATATTTATCGCTAATTACAAGCAAATTATAAGTAAAATTTTTTAACCAACTTGAAGAAAAGAATGTACTGTAAATGTGTGTGTGTGTGTGAAAAAAGATTTTTGTTTTTTTTTTCAATCAATAAGCCAAGTCTTAGAGCAAGCATCTATAAATTTCCAAAACTCGTGATGGGTTAAATACGTACAAACAGACAAACAAAATGTTTTTAAAATGTAACTAGTAAGTAACCGCGGCTTCGCTCACGTTCAAAAACTTGCTTTCGCTGCCAAACTTGACAAGATCATCTTCTTGTGGACTTCTAGACATAAAGAGTGCTATTGCTTGAAAATTACATCAAAATCGCTGCAGCCATTTTAATTTTAGAGACCATAATGAATGTACAAACACACTTTGACATTCGTCTTATTTCTGTAATATATATATACTATATAGACTAAGGAAACGACGGTCATGTGTCATGATTGTGGGCTTACGTAATAGAAGTACACGTACTTATATTAGATAGCTGGTGTATATATAAGTAAATAAAAGTGTCTGTTTGTAATTTCAAATTAACAGCTTTTCACTGAATGCAAATACAACCATCAATTCCCGCGGCTTCACCCGCGTTCTAATCACTATTAAAAATAAGAATTGGTGGTAGGACGTTGAAAATTTGATAAGTGTTTTATGATTCCAAATCAAAGCTATTAACTAAACAGTAGGCAAGACGGTGCGGGGTAGGGTCGGCGATTGCATCAAGCAAAGCCGCGGGCCGCGGTGCAGAAGCAGCGCTTTTATTTTATTCTCGCGTCTGTATACAAAATAAATTAAAATACTTGATAAATTATATACTAAAACCTTCCTCGAGAAGTACTCTATCCATTGGTGAAAACACCATGAAAATCAGTGCAGTAGTTTTTGAGTTTTGCGCGAACAAACAGACAGACAGATGCGACGGAGAACTGTGTTTTATAATATGTATAGATACTTACGAGTATAAGAAAAACACAATGTTTAAGGTTTTTGTCGGTCTGTCTGTGTGTTCCAGCTAATTGCAGAAACAGCTGGACCGATTTTGACGGGACTTTCACTAGTATATAGGTAATAATTTAAGGAGTGACTTAGGCTACTATTATTTTAGAAAAAATGAAAACGTTCGTCCGTTTCGGCTAATTATCGAAACGGTTGGACTGATTTTGAAAGGACTTTCATTGGCAGAAAGCAGTGAAAAGAATGAAGCAACCTTAGTTTAAAGTAACAGAGTTACAATATTAAAGTGCTGATTTAAAGCAGACAGCGCCACCTTTAGGCGAATTTTTACAAGTACTTTTGAGATATAATAATCCAGAGTCTTACTTCTACTTATAAAAGGAACAAAGGAACAAACATGATATACTTACATACTTTTTAATTTTAGTAGTATAAGTAAGTGCTAAGGCTTAGCACGCACTGCGATTAATCGCAAGCGGTTTACGAGTAGCTGAAAACGCAAAACCGCGTGTCAACACGCACTGCGGCTGGCGTTTTGCTTAATTTTATATTCAGTTTCACCATGGCTTTCTAGAGAGCAAAAATCGCGCGTTTTCAAACCGTGGTCAAAACGTAGCAAGTTGCGTTTAGAATCAGTCGCTGAAAAAAGTCGCTAATACGTGCGCTTGTATAGAAAGCCATGTGTTACATTTATTGCAGTTTCAGGCCTGCGGTAGAACGCAGGCGTTTAATCGCAGTGCGTACTAAGCCTTAGCTACTAAAATTCAACCTCTTTGGCGTAGTATTTTCTGTACCATAATGAAGAGATTCGAGTCCAAACCACGATCAATAATAGTAATTTATGCATATAATAAAATTCTAACATAGTTCAATCTGTACATCAAATACTTTTTAGAAATTCTTATGGAAATAGTCATAATCATCGATACAGATGCCGAATTTATAGTTTTTATAAATTTTTGTCGGTCTGTCTGTGACGGCATAACGAGAAAACCACTGGACGGATTATGATGAAATTTGGTGTGATTTTTTTATATGTTTTTTTTATATGTTGGGACATTATTACAACAGCGCCATCTAGTTCCGCAGTAAGTACTTAACGTGCTTGTGTTACGGATACCAGATAGTTGATATACTACACATATAAATTTTAAATACATACATATTATAAATATCAACACCCATGACTGGAGTACAAACATTCGTGATTAGCAAATGAATGCGGGACTCGAACCCGCGACCGCTGGCGCAGAAAGTAGGGTCACTACCAACTGAGCCAAACGAGTCGTCAAGTGATGATAGCTGGTTATTCGGGGTAAGATATAGGATACTTTTTTTGCAGGAAAATATCTTATTTCTAAGAAATCTATACTAACCGTTATTAAACGTACGTTGATAGTGTTCATTAGAATATGTAGGGAAACAAATAAACATATCAACAAACTATAAGCGACTCACACTTGCTTCGATCGGATTCGTAGGTAGGTACCCCTTTAGCATTAGATTTTTACAAACTTTGAATGTCTTATTGATTTTTATAAAATCAAAAGCCTAAAAAATAAGTTTCAAGTTTCTAGCTTTAAAAATGACGTAATTTCCCCTCCCTATTTCAATTTTCAACCCCTTACAGACCTTTTCTGCCTTAAAAAGTAGCCTATATCCTATCTCAGGCTCTAGACTATCTGTGTACCAAATTTAATTTAAATCGGTTCAGTAGTTTTCGCGTGAAAGTGCGATAGACAGACAGACAGAGTTACTTTCGCATTTATATTATTAATAAGGATTTTACGACTTTTCAGTGGATAATTTGCAAAGCATTACCAATTTGTAAATTATTAGATGGATCTCTAATATTTTACAAATACGATGTTTTACGAAAATAACTATCCAAAGTCTAAACAATGTGTCGTCGACTTTGAGATATCTAGTCGGCTCGAAAAAATGATCCAGCGGCGAAATGGGGTAAGAAACTAAAATTACATTTTTAAATAATACTACCGATTCACCCTTGCTTTGCTCGGAAGCGTGCCTGTACGCTTTTGTTATTATAAATACAACACAAAGACAAACAGGATTTTTTTTTTATTTATGTCGATTGTAAGCTGATTTTCGTAATTTATTGTTAAAAATATAAATTTGAGTTTTTTGTAGCTTAGTTTTGTATCTACTGTTATTTTATCTTATCATAATCAAATATAATCCTTATAGTATTGTTATTAGCAAAAAGCTTCACTTTGTGAGGGCTCGCGTAGTTTTTCTAACGGGTAATAATGTTACAGCGATGTTAACTCATTGGTTTTCTAACAGATGGTGTTAGTAGTACAATAACATTCTATCAAATGAACACAAAATTGTAAATGTTCATTTTTATAAAAAATATATATTTTTTTGGCAGATAACATACCTAAATATGAAGTTAAATTACTATGTTAAAGTACAAATCTATAAGCGTGATAGTTTTTCAGAAAAGTGTACCACAAAATGCTCAGATTGTGGGGTAGTGTTAGGTCTCGCTTCGCTCGCCATAATTACAAAAGGTGCAGACGAGCAAAGTCAAGAAAGTTACTTATTAGTATATTTAAAAGTAATTATATAATAATTACAATAATCTTAGAAAATGACAGATAAATAAAAAAAATATTAAAAGAAATAATAATATCTAAACTTGTCAAACTTTGCCTCTTGCCCAAATAGAGCCGACCCTAATTCGTTACTCACACACGTATCCCTTCTATGTTTGCGTCCAACTCAGGGCTGTATCTCGCGAAATGGTTTTATTTTAAAATTATTATTATTATTTATATCTATACATATAATAAAATTGTAACAGAGTTGAATCTGTACATTGAATATTTTTTGGGAAATCTTATTGAAATAGACATTTTTATCGATATAGAGGCCAAACTTATTATTTTTAGAATTTCCGTCTGTCTATCTGTCTGTGACCGCATCACGAGAAAACCACTGAACAGATTTGGATGAAATTTGGTATGATGTTAGCTGGTTACCTGCTATATATATTTAATGCTATATATATTTGCTGACAATAATACAAAAAGAAGATTACAAATAAAGCCACGTTTGTATTTAAGTCTTTAGAACGCGCGAATATATACTACACATTTACATTTTAAATACAAATATAAATATAAACACTGACTGATCACGACTGGATACAAACATTCGTGCTCAACAAATGAATGCTCCCAGCGGGACTCGAACCCGCGACCGCTGGCGCAGAAACTAGGGTCACTACCAACTGAGACAAACGTGCCGTCCGTCTTCCATACAAAAGGTTATATGTTCGTCTAGTTGCTTATTTTTAATATTAAATATATATTTATAAATGCAGATATATAATAACAATATTAGTAGACAACCCTGCGCAGTTTAGTTTGCATTCCGTTCGCCGACACGCACGCCACAATCAAGTACAATACAGATGGAATATCGTGGACATGGCTAATCTTTATTTATTTAAACTAATGACATTATTCATTGAAACCTTCACTAAACTAACTTCGAAGGAACTAAACGTTATAGAAGTCATATATATCAAATATTATTAATATTTTATGTGTAGAAGCGCGTAGTCCGATTTAGAATAAAATTTGGCAATGACATAGATTGGATCGTAGATCGATTGATCCGATGATGGTGGGTAAGGACTAATTTTGAATTAAATCTAATAATGCACTTAGTAATAGGTACGTAGGTTTCACTGTGTACGAAAAGAGTAGATTATGTTAATTATAAACAATTTGTTAAACATAGAGAGTTGAAACATGTCCTTAACTTCTTTTAGTTACATAGTGCATTTAAAACAACTAAATTCGACTGTTAAAAAAAGCCAAAGCAAAATTAAATATAGGTATGTTATATATATATTAGGGATGCATCCGATACCGATACCGATGCCGATATATCGGCGATACTCGAAGTTTGCCGATATATCGGCATCGGCGATATTTTTATGGCCGATTCAACGATACTTTTCAAATTTCACGCCACAAGTACTTTAGTTACCAAATGACTTCTGTCGCGTCTGAAAGACTATTTTCCACCGCAGGTCTTATTCAAACAGATTTGCAATATCGCCTTTCTCCGCAAAACATAAATTTGCTTTGTTTTTTAAACAAATATCTCATCAATGTTAATTTTAATTACTAATGTCAACCTGTCTATAGCTATAAACGGTTTTATTTAGTTTGTCCTGTAATTTGTTCTTATTATATTAATTAAAAAACAATCTGACTATTTTATTCATTTTACCTTCATTAATTTTTGAATTCAATGAGCGTATCGGTATCGGTATCGTATCGACAAAAAGGCGTATCGTGGCATCCCTAATATATATATATATCATCCCTAATATATATATATATATATATATATATATATTAGGGATGCCACGATACGCTAATTTTATTTAAATTTTAATATATATGTATATATTAAAATTTAAATAAAATTAAGAACGTAATGTCTTGTGTTCTGTCGTAGTGGATTTTTCTTTTTAATTTTCAAAAAATTTTGAAAAATATTACCTCAAAAGAGAATCGTACTCACGTCCTCCAACTAGCAATCAATAAAATAAACCCCAATACATAAATCCATACATTTCTTTCGTACCCACACTTACACGTGTATATACTCTATATACAATAAGCGCACACAGATAGAAACGCTTTTAATTTTAAAATCCTATGAAGGTTTAAATATATACGGAATAATAATATTTTTGATAAAACGATATATTTGTATGTTTGTTTGTTTGTATGAAAAATGTATGGGATTTATAATAAAATTATAATTAAGTGAATCTGTACATTGAATATTTTTAGAAATTCTTATTGAAATAGTAATTATTATCGATACGGCGCGGAGGCCGAATCTATTGTTTTTAGATTTTTTGTCTGTCTGTCTCTCTGTGACCGCATCACGAGAAAACCACTTGACAGATTTTGATGAAATATGGTATGGTAAAAGTGGATATCCGGATCAATATCGGCGACACGGCGGTTTGCAGTGACCTCACTTGCTGTTCCAGTCGCGGGTTCGAGTCCTGCTGTGAGTACTTATTTGTTGAGCACGAGTGTTTGTTCTCCAGTCATAGATGTTTAAATTTATTAAATGTATGTGTAGTGTATCAACTATCTGGTATCCGTAACACAAGCCTCGTAGCTTACCACGGATCTAGATGGCGCTGTCTCAACATATTAAAAATTAAAAAGAAAGCAAAGTTGTGGTATAACGGTAGTATATCCAAATTGGTACACGTTCATGTATATGAAAATAATATCCTTTTACGTCGTATTTTAAATGTTGCATACTAGTTGACTTTTAAGGCTTTGCTTGGAAAATTTTATTAACATCTAGAATAGCGGGTTCGGATTCTTGTCAAAGCATTATTATTAAATCTATATATAAATTGGCATAGAACAGTTAGTGTTTCGTCTGTTTGTATGATTTTCTTTTTTTTTTTTTTTTGAAAAGTTGGAAACTTTTTTATATGTAACATATTTATTAATATACCTTTTAAATTTAAATAAATTTTTAATAATGATGACGGTCGAATTTCGAACACTCATAATAATAATAATTTGTTAATATAAAATACTTAATTAACATTTTACACATATCCGCAATCCCCCGGGATCCTGGGTTTGAATCCCGGCGAAGTAAAACCCAAACTGTAACTAAACATTTTTTTTAAAAAACAATGATAAAGTCACAGGCATAAGCTAGTTTTCCTCATTATTTTCTCCGACAAAATGGAGTCAAGGATTTTTACATTAAATGCCACGGTGAAACTTAAAATTCATATTTTTTGGAAATTACGAGGAAACATAAATTACATATTAAAACTAGCGTTTACACGCGGCTTCAACTGCTTATTATATTTAATAATAATATCATTATTATTATTCTTCCTTTCCTAACTTAATAAAAAATATAGGTAAAAATAAATACAGATTGGTGCGTTTATATTTTTTGACTAGAATTTTATTCTTTTTCTAGAATAAAATTAAGCCTAAGTTACTCCTCATAATATCAACTATCTGTCCATGAAAATCCTTTCAAAATCTGTTATACAGCCGTTTCGGAGTTAGGCAGCAACAAACAAACAGACGAACGAAATTAAAAAAAAATCCTTTTCTTATACCTACTTAAAGGTTTCATTTCGATTACAAACAGTCACTTCAACTTAAATTGTCTATATAGATATCTGCAATTATGTATGTTTTAATATACCTTGGTAAAATCACTAGAAGGAATATACTGTAGTTTTATTAGTACTGACCTGGAATAACGTATACGCTATTAAACGATTTGCTTGTAAGTATGTATGTTTGTATGAAAACTGCCTCGGTGGTGTAGTGGCTAACATGTACGGTCGCACACCGAGAGGTCCTGGGTTCGAGTCCCGGGTCGGGCCAAGTTTAGTTATTGAGTCTTACTGTTTCGTAAGCCTAACAGCAGTAACAGCCCGGAGTTGGGAAGTTGGCGGTGTGTAAGCCCCGTGCCTCGGAGAGCACGTAAAGCCGTCGGTCCTGCGCCTTAACTCTCACTGGTCGTGTCAAGCAGTCGTCCCACCGGAATATGAGAGTGATAAGGAACAGGAGTGCACTTGTGTCTGCGCATACACTCGTGCACTAACTATAATATGTCCCGCGCCGTTGGCTAGTCTCAATGACTATGAGATTGGCTGCCGTGGCCGTAATCGGCCGGGAGGACATTATTATTGCATGGAAAATGTATGGGACTTATATGTTAGGTAAACCCTACACATAAAAAAGATAAAATGCTTGCGTACAAAGTATACTATTTTTTTTTTTTTTTTATGGGACAAAGGGGGCAAACGGGCAGGAGGCTCACCTGATGGTAAGTGATCACCTCCGCCCATGGACATCTGCAACACCACAGGGCTTGCAGATGCGTTGCCGGCCTTTTAGGAAAGGGAGGGAGGGAGGAGGGAGTAGGGATAGGGAGTAGGGATGGGGAGTGGGCCTCCCGGACTCTCACTTACCGGACGAAACGCGACAGCATAGCTGCCACTTCACGCCGGTCTCCTGTGAGAGAGTGGTACTATACGGGGCGTGCCGGCCTATTCGGCTGTTACCCGAAGGTAACAAGCATGGCACTACCACTTGTGTGGTACATGGCATACATGGCAGAAGTGAAACTTTATGGTAAACTAATTTTTAAATCTCATTTATATTTATACTAATCTAAAGCTTTAGATTTCCGAGACTTAGAGGGAAGGAAAAAGGAAGATATTATGTAACTAAAATAATGAAAGTGTCGCAAATTAAAACAAATGCCCTTTCTCACTCTATCTCAATAGGCTCATTTGCTCTCTCCCTCTCCTTGGACAAAAACGTCCCACATTATCGTGTCACTAATATTATTATTATTATCGCGTTTCATCCGTAAAAATTGTACCCTCATACACGCAAAGATAAGATAAATTAAATATTTCTTGAAAAATCTCATCAATACAGAAGTCCAAACTATCCTTTAAACTATTATTAAAAAAAATTAAAATCCGTTTTCAATTGAGGAGAAATTCTAACAATGTATAAAATCATACAAAAACCCATACACACGAATTCTATACCCTGTCCTTGAAGTCGGTCAAGAGTTAAAAATATAACACTTAGCATATATACTATAAAAGTTCGGTACCAAATATCTAAAAATATAGCATTAAGTAAATATGGAAAGTAAAAATAAGCGCGACGTCACAATTTACGCAATGTCAATGAACAAAGTTGACCTTAAAAATGTTGATCGTTTTTATCCGACCACGGCGAAGCAAAAGAGGGTTATGATTTTAACCTATTCTCGATTCAACTAACTAGTTCTAAACAGGCGTTTTGACGTGAAGAAGTGACACACATACACACAAAAAATATTTGTATTATATATTTATATTAAAATATCGACAAAATCTAATGTATAAAAATCTCGTGTCACAGTGTTTGTTATCGAACTCCTCCGAAACGGCTAGACCGATTTTTATGATTTTTTTATGTATGTAGGTAGGTCTGAGAATAGGTCGTAGGCTATATTTTATTCCACTAGGATAAGGGTGGCCCTCTCCAGATATTTTACTTTATTATTTTTAGACAAAAGTGTTTTTTTTTTTATGATTTGACATCATAAAATACGTATAACCTTAAATTTCTATTTTTCCTTGCACTTGATTAGAACGTGGGCGAAGCCGCGGGAATCGCTAGTACTCATATATTATTATGTTACATGTATTAGACGATAGACAGACAGACAAACAGATGCGGCGGAGGACTTTGTTTTATAATATATAGTCATGATCCATTCAAGCACATAGCATTACGTTTAGAAATTTAGCCTCAAAATGAAGGTACGTATTTTGTAATAAATACCAAAATTTAGTTATACGGTTGCTGCGATATCGTTTTAATAATCAAATGTACACACATACACACTTGTTTATCTAGCCGTGTATGGCTTGGCCGCGTTTCGTGTGTATTACTCTGTGTTGCAGGTGAACTTTGAAATAAGGAGTTGTGGAAATTATCGAAATTCCCATTTTAGTAAGGATTTCTCGACATTTTTACTTTTTACTTTTTTTATTGAAAGACTCACCGATGAAATTAAATGAGTTTAAGTAACAGGAAAACTTAAGAATAATGTTAGTAAAGTTTTGTGGTGGTAAAATTCTAATTGAATCGAATTTGTGTATATATTTTTTTAAATTACTAATACAGACGCCACAATTCTTTAAAATTCGTCGTCAGTCTTTCTGCCTGTGAACAGATCACACAAAAAATGCTGGTCAGATTGTGATGCCTCATCTACAATATTCATTACATTTCAATGAGATTTTCCAGGAAAATTTAATGTACAGATTCGACTCAGTTATCACATAAAAAATTAGGTACTATAACAAAATATTAAATGTGCATAAACATTATGTAAAATACCCAAAACTCGCACTTAAACGGCAACGAATATAAAACACAGTACACACAACAAAGCTATACATTCGTTATAGATATATACAAAGTTTTGTATTGACATCGGCTTACATGACGGCAGGAATTATATAATTTTTATTATTATGAAAATAATTATAGCTTATTGGTTTTAATGAAACCATTTCATCATTTTTTAGCTTTTGCTAATATCAAAAAAGATTAGCAAAATTGAAATTAAATGCACTAAAAATGCATTATTCAATTGCGGTAGCACAGAGTGGTTTTGATATCGTATTAAAGTGGCTTCATAATAATCATCTCAGTTTAAATACGGACAAAACTAAATATTTATTATTTACGATGAAAAACACCAACGCGCTACTTACTAATCAAAACATTTACGCGCATAATTGTGCAACGTCTGCTAACACTGCATGCAATTGTCCGAAATTAACTAAAACTGATTATATTAAATATCTAGGCATTACCCTTGACACTAACCTGAATTTTCGTCACCACATTGAATTATTATGCAATAGAGTTAGAAAATTGACTTTTATTTTTAAATTTCTACGTAATATAGCAGACTACAAATTAATCAAACTAGTTTACCAATCCTTGTGTGAATCCATCCTCACCTATTGCATAACCGCCTGGGGTGGTGCTGCGAAAACAACTCTACTACCTCTCGAACGTGCCCAAAGGGCAATCCTAAAAGTAGCCACCAACCGCCCATACACTTTTCCCACAAAAAATCTTTACTCGGAATGCAAGGTACTAACAGTTAGACAATTATATATACTGCATGCTTCTTTAAAACAGCACATTGAACTTCCTTTTAACCCTAATCCCTCTGACAAAAGAAGAAAAGATTTAGTCT
Source organism: Boloria euphrosyne (assembly GCA_951802675.2). Classification (NCBI taxonomy): domain Eukaryota; kingdom Metazoa; phylum Arthropoda; class Insecta; order Lepidoptera; family Nymphalidae; genus Boloria; species Boloria euphrosyne. Next base: position 1,255,111 of record OX637895.1, read on the forward strand.
GTTCTAAGCCAAGAACTAAACATGCTTTTGCTTATAGGTTTTACATATTTTTAGGCCCTTTTTTGTACAACAAATTCAATAGGATTTTGAATATATATCATTTAAATTTTAAACAATGTAAAAAAATAATATCGGAATTTCTGCAAACGTTGAACTACACTGACACAGAAAGTTTGCTAGTAGTATCAAAATAAACTTAATTTAGGTTAAATACAATAAACATATTATGTTAAGTTTAGTTATGTAATTATCATAGTTATATGTAAATTTAATGCATTGTTTTAACATCAAAAGCAAGAAATGCAGCTTAAAACCTTAACCTGAAACACAGGATGTTAACCTAGTTCAGGTAGGTTCCAAATTCAATCTGTTGTAGTTTTAATTTGTTATTGGTACTTTATGTTATTTGATATGTTTATGAATGAATAAAAGTTATTTAAAAGTATTTATTTATTTAAAAGGCACTTTTAAGGCGTAAATTAGGTTGAAGAGTTAACGAAGCTAGTCGTGCGGAAACTACCACCGGCTAGGAAGGTAGCGCTTCCAGGGAGAAACTCGACAGTCAACAGTTACTCGAAAAAGCCGAAAATACTGTATTTTTAAAATAACAATATTTTTTAAATATATTTTATTTATTATATTTAGCTCTTTTTAACGTCCCACTGCTGGGTTGAGCCTTTTCCAATACCCCTCGTATTTTATATCAGGTAATAGTACACCACGGTGACCTTCGCGGCGGGTTGGCGATCTTCACTTGTCTTTCGAAAACTTGCTAGGTTCTCACACATGCAACCTGCATCCTCACGATGTTTTCCTTCACCGTAAGACAAGTCGTAATCATGTTAGAAATGATTCGCACATGAAAATATCAGAGGTGCGAGACGGAACCCGCTTCACTCGAATTTCTCTAGAGTCTTGCGTATAAAAACAGATCCATTTTATACCTACTATTAAAAAATCATTTTCATAGTAACTCCATGTAAGCCGACCTCTACGAAGCAATACCTTGATAAACATGATGCGAAGCGGATAGCTCGTAGCGATTCAAACGGAATCAATAAGAGTAATAATATTTATGAGTAGTATTTAATACTTTACCAAACTACATTACCGCGCCATTTTACTTTATATTTTCTTTTTAAATGACATATTGAAATGAAAATAGTATTTACAGCTTAAAATTAAATTATTTAATTCTTTATCAAATCGTATTATATCTTATCTTTATATCTAATACCTTTAAACGAGCAATTCTTGTATATATATAATCTGAATCTCGGAAACGGCTCCAACGATTTTCATAAAATTTAGTATACAGGGGGACTTCGGGGGCGATAAATCGATGTAGCTAGGATTCATTTTCAGAAAATGTTGTTTTATTCGTGTTTTCAATAATCAACTTTATCGATAATCAACTTAAACAAAAACTTATTTTATTTTATTGCAAGAATATAACAAAAAGGTGGCGTTTGGGTAGCCCAATATTGCCACTTAAACAGAAAAATATGACTCTTCCCAACATCTATTGGCGAATAATAATAACATTTTTCTTAAAAATACCGAGCAAAGCTCGGTCATCCAGGTACTATTAATTAATAGAAGCGACTCACCGTTATTCAGCTCGGGTTTTCTAGTTGCATAGATAGTAGTTAATAATTAATAATTAGTATAGATTTATATTAGAACAGATATTTTCCTAAAGTGAAAAGCATAATATGTTTACCCGAATATAATCAGTCCTTATCAAAATCTGTCCAGTGGTTTGCTCGTAATGCGGTGACAGACAGACAAAATATCAAAATATCAAAACCTATAGATTCGATCTCTGTACCGATAATATCTAAGTATTATGAAGATTTTGCATGCAATGCATATGGAATTAAAAACTATATACGGTACACAATAATTAAATTTTTGTCTCTGTCGGTTTGTCTTTGTGTTTGTCTGAAAGGGCTGGACTGATTTTGATGGGACTTTCATTGTCAGATAGTTAATATAACTGGAATAACTTAGGCTATTTTACATAGGCTATTATTTACAAATAAAAACAAAAAAAGGACGAATCCGAGCGAAGTGTTACTTTTCTTGAAACACTTCGTTCTTTTTATTGCTCTTGTAGAGACATCTATTTTTATTTTTAAAACTAAGCTACAACATATCTCCACTAGATGGCATAGAACATTTAACAATATCCTAAAAATAATATAAACTTTAACATATTTATTAATATTAATAGAAATATAACCTAAACCAAAATCTTTTTTAATTTTAAACTTTTAATATAAATTAAGAAACAAATATATTTATTTTTTTCTTAAGAAAATTAATTTCCGAACGTAATGTCACTGAAAACTGAAAAGAAACGCTCAAAAAATTTCAGAACGCATCTTCCCTTTGACATCTTCAAATCGACGCAAAAAATTTTAATTTTTTCGCTAATATTGTGTTTTTATTGCTGATAAATCAAAGTAATCTTCAGAATTACCTTTAATTAGGTTAACAGTGTGTTTTACTTAGTGGCAATTTAGCTCATTCGTCGTGGATCCCAACATCAGCGGTATTGTTTATTATTATTGTTGACCCGGTTCATGCCTCAATATTTAATTTTGCATGCCTATGTTTTGATCTCATTTTACTTTTTGCGTCACATGTTTCATCAAGAACTCATTTCATCTTCTATTTTAAATTCTTAATCTTAAGAAACGGTATTATTCTATATACGATTTAGTAAACAAAAATTAAATTGTCTAACTTAATTTTCATGTTTTTCGTGTCGATATATTTGCTATAAAATATTTTTATACACAAATATGTATATTATATATAAATAAGAAATATATTTTTTAAATTTTCTGATTTTTAAAAAATGTTTGTTATATGTTAATTATTAAATTTTACTTTTTTAAATCCAAATATCTCTATATAAAAGTAGGTGTGTACTTCATTCTGTGTTTATTATATATAATATATTGTATAACTAATTTAAATTAAATATTTTTATTTAATTTATTTTTGTATCAATGTATTATTCTTATATAATGCAACATCTTTAACAAATATATTGAAAACATAAATACTAATACATTATAAGCTTCTAATATCCTTATATGTCATAATTCAACGGCTCTAAACATTATATAACAACACAGTACAATAATTAAGCCAATTTGTAGATTAAGTCACACTACACTTGACCTAAGCTACATTAAAGACTTCATAATTGAATGTCATATTGAACTGTTTCCATAAAAAACCTTAACCTTTGTTATTAAATTTATCTCTAAATTATTTACAAAGATTTCTTATTTAGTTAGTTCTTAGAATATTTTTACTGATGACTTTCCATGTCTTTCTCACAATTAAGATCCTTAAATTAGTTAATATTCAGAAACATTTTGGTAAACCTTATTACTTACAGTAGCCTATGTGTTATTTCAAATTGAATTTCGTGTAAAACTTGTATCAAAATCAGTCCAGTCTTTTCAAGAGAGTAAGTATTGGTTTTCAATTACTTATTAAGAGTAAGCGAGTAACATACAACAAGCATTCATTTAGGCATTTTAGTAGCAACAAATTTCTAAATTCCACCAAGCCGCAATTAAAGAGGCCTAATTTCTTACATTTATGTTAGCTCTATGCCTACACTATAGAGGTGTTAATAAGGATCTGATACATCATCATCAGCCCTTTTTTTTTAACGTCCCACTGCTGGGCATGGGCCTTCATCAGTACGAGGGGGATCTAATACATACTGAATTCATTTTTTTTTATCTTTCAGTGGAGACGTGTCCGGGAGAAGGTTGGAGGGGGGTCGCCAGATCCCCCTCCCACGAGTCAGTCACAACAGAACTGTCACTGTTCAGTGTTTCCTCCGCTGCATCAGATGCCAGGGTTCTCAAGCTTTTGGCTTGCAAGGTATGTACTCGTACTAACTTCTTAAAAGAAGTTTAACTCATTACAAATAATACTAAGAGATGAAAATTTGTTACATTTATAATTTAAAAATTAAATTAACATCAACCAAATATAGGAATATCAGAAAAATAAAATTCATTGACTGAATTTTACCTGTAAATTCTCTCTCTCCTTTAAAAAAAAACATTCTCTCTCTCTCATTCTTTTTCTATCTCATATTTTGAATATAATTTTATTCTTCTTTTCAGGCAGGTCAAGGTCCTGATCCCTCACTGAGGGTTGCAAGCCCTAATCCAGAGGGAAAATTTATCAAGTGAGTCTTTAAAAACTATATACTTAGCTGTCTTGTGATTAATATAATTTTGTTTTTAACACAGCTTTCTATTTAAAATTATTAAAAACAAAAAAGGGGTTAAAGAACTAATCAGTTTTCATATACTTATTATAGACACCTAACTTGACTTTTTTAGAGTTGCCAGATGATACAAATTCGAGCTTATATATGAAATTGTTGTTTTTTTCTTAATGGCGGTCCTTTTTTTAGTTTCTTCTTAAAAAACATAGTACAGTTCTATGTCGTAGAGATGTGCAAAGAAAGGTGAAAGTGTATTAAAAATAACTTAAGATATTTAATTTACGTTCAAAAAATGGAATTTACTTTGAGATATATTATCGAAATCGGATTAAACTGTTAAAAGTGTTGAAAAACATTAAAAATGTCAGTGAGACTCGAACCCGCGACCGATAGAACTGCAAGAAGCACTACAAACTGAACCAAAGGTGTTGTTAATGCTTCAGGCAATAGAGACCTAAGGTTTAAGACATCTCCAAGTTCATCTTGCAGGCACTGGTAGCCTAGTGGTATCGCGCTTGTTTGGATAAACGAGTGATGCGGGTTCAAATCCGGGTCTCGCACCTCTGATATTTTCATGTGCGAATCATTTATATCATGATCACCACTTGTCTTACGGTGAAGGAAAACATCGTGAGGAAACCTGCATGTCTGAGAGAACCTAGCAAGTTTTCGAAAGACATGCTCAGTCCGCCAACACGCACTGGGCCAGCGCGGTGGACTATGGCCTGATCCCCCTCGTACTGAGGGAGGCCACCCCCAGCAGTGGGACGTTAAAAAGATTGAATACAAGTTCATCTCTGTATTATTGAAAGACGTTTGTTCCAGACGAGGGTCCACCTCGATCCTTCAGTCAGGAGACGCGTGTAGGGAACTGCTGGCCGGCTGCGCAGCCCTATGTGCCCAGTTAGGGCTCCGTAGGTCTTTCAGTGCAGGGGATGTGGCCTCAGGGACTGTGGCCAAACCCGTCAGAAGGTATAAGTTGGTCATCAGAAAATATTAGGAATTGACGAAGAAAGTTTCTAAATAAAGTAACGGTTTCAATATATGAAAGAAAGTCCAAGAGAAGATGTCTTTTTTGGAAAGATTTTAGTGTTCCGTAGGCACTAAGGAACCCTTATAGTTACATGTCCGTCTGTCCACGGCTGAGTTTGGATACTCTCAGTACTAGAAGGCTGTAATATGTCATAAATAATAATATTAATAAATAATATGTTGGGAGGTTACTTTACGGCTGAATCGATTTTAATAATATATAATACACACTATAAAAATTTAAATTAATATGTTGGACATCAACACACAGCAGCATTTATCTCCGTGGTCATCATCTTATAAATATAAACACCCATGACTGGAGTACAAACATTCGTGGTCAACAAATGAATGCCCCCTCGAACCCGCGACCGCTGGCACGGCAAGTAGGGACTAGGGTCACTATAAATTATTAAACCTCTTTTTATTATTGTGAGCGAAGCGAACCTAACACTATCCCACAACCTGATTTTGTGGTACACTTTACTGAAAAACTATCACGCCTGTAGATTTGTGCTTTAACATAGTAATTTAACTTCATATCTAGATGTGTTATCTGTAAAAAAATATAATTATATAACCATTAAAAATATAAATATTAACAATTTAGTGCTCAATGGATAGAATGTTATTGCACTACTAACGCCATCTGTTAGAAAACCAAAGAGTTAACATCGCTGTAACAACCCGTTAGAAAAACTACGCGAGCTCTCAGCTTTTTGCTAGTATATGTATATATTTATTATTTATGACGACACGTTTGGCTCAGTTGGTAGTGACCCTACTTTCTGCGCCAGTGGTCGCGGGTTCGAGTCCCGCTGGGGGCATTCATTTGTTGAGCACGAATATTTGTACTCCAGTCATGGGTGTTTATATTTATAATATGTCTGTATTTAAAATTTATATGTGTAGTATATCAACACAAGCCTCGTAGCTTACCACGGAACTAGATGGCGCTGTTGTAATAATGTCCCAACATATTTATTTATTTATTTATGTCAATATCCAGTGCGACGTCGGAAGTCGGTCTGTGCGCAGCTCTCGAGGCGCTCACAATGAATGCAGCGTCTCGCTCCTGCAGCACTTGGGTCGCGGGTTCGTATTCATTGTTGTTAGATAAAATTATTGTTAAAAGTCAATGATATAAAAAACTCAATGTACTATGTGTAAATTAAGAATTTTTTTGTAAAATTTGTAGAATTAATCCATAATGGAGAAACGGCTGGGCTGAATGAATGAACCGATTTTGAGTTTGTTTTTTTTTGTTTGAACGATGAATAATGATTTGAAAAAAATGATTAATTAGTCGAGTGTTATTAGCTATGTTTGATGAAAATCGGTCCAAGATGGCCGCCGCTACAAGATGGCGGATTACATTTATTTTTTCACAACCTCTTTAATACAAGTAAATCAAATGAAAGGGCTTAACTAGTAGAATACTATTAATATTGTTTTATGTCGGTTTTTTAATTTTTAATAAATTTTGGTGACAAAAGTATTCACGCACACACGAATTTGGTTATTTTCTTTCTAGTTAAAAAAAACATATTTAATATACATATAATAACTGTTAAGTATATGAACAATGTCTTAACCTCACTCATATTGAACGGCCTTTGCCCAGCAGTGGGACGTTAAAGTACACAAATGTATGTACTTTAACAGTAACACAACATGTTACAGTAGGCGGGTCGCAGCTTCCGTCCCCTCAGCGAGCGCACCCCGCGCAGCCGCCGCCGCGTGCTCTGCCTAGTGATAACAAGAAGGTGATCCGGCTCGTAGGACCAATTTGTTCAATCTTTAGACTAGATCCGGCTCGAAGGACCATTTCGAAATGTTTAGTCTTGGAGAGTTGTTTGTTACATTATCTGGAATTTGTTTGGAACTGCTATTATAGTGTTGGTATTAACCTATCATTCATTATATAGGGATGATACTGGCTCCTAAAATACAATTTTTAAGCGCTTTTTCATTATTATATCGTGCTTATATAATGTGTCGATAGACATGTTTATTATTTATTTTTATTCTTAGCTTTTATCCGGCTCAAAGGACCGTTTTTAAATATATTAAGGATTTTTACATTATCACTTGCGAAACAGAGATATATAGAGAGGAAGAGTTTGGATAAATAAAAAATACAATACTTCAAGTTTTTTTAAAGTGATATTTTAGAAGACTATATGGCTGATGTTTTATTTTAGACAGAATTCAAGGAAATGCTTGCACAATTAATATTCTAGGTCCGCCAGAATTATATAAAGCGTCGGCTTCTGACGACGTACAGGGCGTTGGAGAGGATGTCCCAGTCGGAATTCAATTTGGATAAATTAGAGGTGAGTTGTTGTTAAAGTAGTTCTTTTTGGGTTTTTTCTTGGTTTTTTTTTGTTTAAATGTATTTTTGTTTCAGTTCGGTTTGGTTTTTTACGTTTTTTTTTATTTTGGATTTAAAAAAAAAATTAAAAGGGATATTGGCGTTTTTGTGTTGTTTGTTAATGAACACGCCTTATTTTTTTAATATTATATATCTGGCTTAAGAAACGGAATAAAATAAAATATATACTTTGTAATTAAAGTAAATATTGATTTTTCTAAACAGAGACCGAATCTATAGTTGTTAGAATTCATGTCTGTCTGTCTGTGCTCGTATCATCATAAATAATAATTATAAATGAAACTACCTTTTCGGATTTTGTCGCGGATTTATTTTGATTTTTAGTTAGGGAACTAAAAATCAAAATAAATCCGCGACAAAATCCGAAAAGGTAGTTTCATTTATAATGTCGAATATTCGCGTAAATCTAAGAAAGTATTATAAATAATAATAATAATCGTTCCATATAAACCTACAAAAAAAATTACAGTCTACTAAAGTAGACTGCGTCTACTAAAACAGACCGTGATAGACCAAATGGAGGAAGATGCTCGCGAACGTCATACTTTTATGTGAAAATTGGGAAAAGGTTTAGGGTCGATAGCTTTAATTTTAAATTATTTTAATAATTTCTATGCTTTACGCTAATTTTTAATAAATGAAACTATTTTTTCGGATTTTTCCGCGGATATATTTTGATTTTGGTTTGCGACTTTTCGAATTTTATATAGCAAATATAGTAGCTGGAGAGACTGTTATTTTTTTAATTTTTGTCCCTTACATTTGACAGCATTTTATTTAAAGAAAAAGGATTTTATACTGTGGTGATGTGGTCTTATTTTTTTTAATACAGGCAGTAGCATCCGCGGCAGTCAACTCCGGCCCTGGACCGACCACCCTCGCGGTGCCCACCAAACCTACTAAGATCGTACACCCGGGTATGTCTGATGTTTTGTATATATGTATTTGTGTTTTTTTTTTTTGGATTTTGTTTTTTTTATGAACTCCATACGGGCTTATCTATACATAATATAATAAAATTCTAATCTGTACAATTAATATTTTTTCATCGTTAAATTTTTATCACAGATCAAAATATTTAGTTTTAATAATAAATAAATAAGTATGTTAAGACATTATTACAACAGCGCCATCTAGTTCCATGGTAAGCTATGGGGCTTGTGTTGCGGATACCAGATAGTTGACATACTACACATATACATTTTAAATACATACATATTATAAATATGGAGTGGACTGGAGTACAAACATTTGTGCTCGACAAATGAATGTCCCCAGCGGGACTCGAACCCGCGACCACTGGCGCAGAAAGTAGGTTCACTACCAACTGACACGATGTTTGTCTTTTAGTGACCGAATCACAACAAAACCGCTGGATAGATTTTGATATCGTACTATTAAATGTGGAAAAATATTTTCATTTCTATTTTGTATACAGTAAATTTGTCAAACGATTATGTTATATTACTTTTGCAGAAGCGGCACATTTGGCCCTCACAGCCGCGGACTTAGAACGTGAAAGGGGACGCCCTCTTTCGAAATACGAAAGAAACATGATAATATTCAACTGGCTCCATACTCTGGACGAGGCTGCCCCATTCTAGAACGTTCTCAACGGTTATAACATGTTCTGACACGTTCTTGGCGTGTTCTGACACATCTTGACATGTTTTGACCTGTAATATCGGTTGATTACTTTGAAAATTGATGATTTTGAAAGTAAATAGTCGATTGAACTATTATATGTCATGAAATATGGTATACTAATATTATATTATACTTTAGATCGAAATGGTTCAAATAAAAAAAATAGTGTTGCCAAAGTCCCAGTATGACGTCCCGATCGCCTAGTGGGACAAAAATGAGATAGACTTAATTAAATATATATATATATATATATATATATATATATATATATATATATATATATATATATATATATATATATATATATATATATATATATATGTAGTGTTTTGACTTAACTGTAAATAAAAATTGATCTGATATGTATAGAGTAAATTTTTTTGCTATTTACGCAATGCCGCCATTTTTTTTTTCGAAACTTACAATGACCAAAAGGTGTTGCCGTTTTCAAAGTATTAGAGAGAAAAGTAAAATATTTTGGAACTATGATTATTAATAAAAGCGAGTTGAATTATATATGTATGTATCTTCATGATAGATCTCTGTGGGTCATTAGTTTGAATCTCGGGTCGGGCCAAGTTAATGAGTTTTCTGTTTAGAAATCACGAGTAACAAATCCAAAGTTAGTTCGTCTAGTCTAGTTATAAAGCTATTTAAGTTATAAAGCTATTAAACATCTTTAATCTTTCATTCACGATAATTGTTAAACTATTAATCTGAGAAATTTTTCCTTTCCTGGAGCTATTTCTCAAAGGTTTTAGAATAAATTCCCGTTGGAAAAATTAAAAAATTGTTAATTTTCGTTTTGTTAATAACAATGTACTAAGATGAAAAATCTTTCATATTGTTTATTTATAACTATTGCAATTTTTGCGAGCGGGCTTAGCATTTTCTCAACAACTATCTACATGCCATTCCGAATCGAATGACCTAAAAGGCACTTGTTGACTAGACTATAGTAGCGTGCTTATACTAGTAATATAAAGTTTCAATAAAAAATTAAAATGGCGGTCTATGTAAGATCCTATAGAAAAATATTTAAGCGAAATTGACGTCATTTGAAACGTTTCGATCCAAAGTCATATATTGTAGTGTAATATTTTTATTTATGTATTTAATGTATTCAAGGATTTGAATGTCGATCTCTGTTTTTGTTTTTTTTAATAAAACACGCAATAGTTTAAATAGCAGATTAAAAAAATAGGCGGGTAGAGTAAAACTGTCAATGTCAAAATGTCACAAAACAAAATATGCCATTTTTGACATTAACAAAGAAAAGTTTTTTTTATAATATATTCAGTCTTAATCCAAAATGCTAAGTTAGAACATTGTTCTTTGCGATAATATTTTTTAGTATGGTGTTATTTTTTTTTATTTCTTTTCAATTATGCAATACCATTTAATTTTAATTGAAAAAACTGAATTAGTTGTGGATTTTTTTACATATTGTTCGTATTATTTTTAAGGCTTTTTAAGCTTCACTATATTCAAAGCATTTTTATATTGTTTTTTATGTATTAAACATATGAATTGTTACTGTATGAGTTCAAACAAGGGTAATTTTTAGGCTTTTCCAGTAAATAACTAAGATTTACCAAATTTTTATTAACGAACGAGAAATATATTGATAATAAAAAAAGGTTCACTCGGGATAAATTTGTCACTTCCTACCGACTGCGCCGTGTTACATTTATATTCTACTTTATGTCATTATTAAAAAAATACAGCGAGGACGATATTTAATTATTAAAAAAAATATAAACGACAAGACAGCATTAACGTTACATTTATTGACACAAAATAGATATGAACTTGTGAATCTCAATAGAAGTTCGAAATGAATATTTCTGATACAAAAAATTTGACTTATTCCATTTAAATTTGACTGGACAAACTTATTCGTAATTCCGAGTTTTGCAGTAACATTATGGATCTCTTTTATTTATTTTTTCATATTATGACTTTATTACAGTTTATAATGATTAAATTTTAAGTATATAACAATGATCTCGTCAAAACTATTTTTATTTATGCGAATTTGTAATTTTTTCGCGTTTTTACTTTGCTTTTGGTTTCCAACGTTTCAAATGCTTTATAACAATCGTTGTCACTGCAAAAAGAAAATACTCAAAATAAGACCTTCAATAATGAAATTAAAAAATATTGCTGCCAAGGGTTCGGAACGGAAGGAAAAAAAATCTACTAAAATTGTCTTTTTCAAAATGATTTCGTATCTTATTCTAGAAGTATTATATAATGATTTTGTGTGTAAAGTGACGTTTTTATTTTTAAACTATCCAAATTTAATTATTATATTTTTTAGGATAATATATATTTTTTAAAGCTTACGTTAAAATATCGTAAGCTGTGACTTGTCTTTTATTATTATTTAAAAAGTATGGTTTATATAAGTCTAAATTTTGCGAAAACTCAGGGAATAATGAACAATAATATTTAAAAATATATCAAAAAATTGTCCATTTAAATGCATATCTTGATAAAATAAATAATTAAGTGTAAAATGCTTGCTTTTAATAAATTTGCAAGTTTGTCCGTTTGTTTGTAAGAAATTACTGAATCTATTTCGATGGTAATTTGACCTTATATAGCTTATTTTTGCAGCTAATTTAAAGTTATATTGGTATATAAAGCTATATTATTATACAGAGGGTTTTACGATTGTTAAGTTTATCTCTTTCTTTAGTTTTCTTTCTCGCTCACTGGGGTATAAGTCGATCTGATCTGCATAAAGACACAAAACATTCACTTTTAGTTACTAAATATTGTATTGGGCCTAAAAAGTAATGTTAGTTATTGAAATTGAAAAAAATTTAGGTAAATGTAGGAGATACAAATAATATCATTAATTAAACGCTCTATATAATAAAATAAGTTCCGAAATTGATACCATATTGTGAGAGGACAGAGGTTTTATACTCTAATGGGATTTGGAAATTTGTATTTTTTTTACATTATGTTATATAACAATCGTTATTAGTGAAACAACGTCCTTTTAAATTAGTTTCTGCGTTAAATCGACATAATATATAGATCTGAAGTTTTTTTTTTACTTTATTTTTCTGTCTTTAAATAAAATCTCAATATAAAATAAAAAGGTTAAGTTTAATTAGAAAATAATTTATATTACAATTGTAATTTAAACGTGTTTTTTTTAATTCCAAAGGCATTTTTAATAATACATATATATTATGTACAACGGATCTAAGACTATGTTATTATCAGATTCGCAAGTCGGATAACTTGCGCTTAGACGAAGTTCACCGACTTGCAAAATAAATAATATATTATCTTGTTTTTCATAACTTAGGCATAGCACAAACATTACCCATTGTTATTATTTGAACAATAATTGTGAGAATAATTTGATTATCTTTGTAATTGGTCAGATTATTCTGGAAAGATCTCATACTTAATTAATTACTTAAGTTTTTTATTTAGACAGTCTGTTCCGTTCTTTTTTATTAATAGATAGAATGCCAGTTATTATCAAAATTTCTTAACTATTGTAGTCCGTAATAATATAAATATATAAATAAAATAATATAAGTCCATTTAATTTGATGCTATTGCTTTTCATCATGTTTGTATTAAGTAGAAAAGTGGCACAATTCAAAATTAGTAGTACATTTTAAAGTTATGCCAATATGTCATTTTTAGGTTGGCAAAAACCAGTTGTATTTTTAATAATGTGTTATTTTGTGTTGTGTCACTTTTCTTTTAAATTATTTTCTGCATTTGTATATTAGATAAGTGTGGGTTCAAATCCGAAGTATTGTTATAGACTTACCATACTTTTTAGTTCAACTGAAAAAATATTTAAAATAAGAAAATGCCCAAACCTGAAACCTCGTATAATAACCAAGTTCCTATTTTAGATTATGCCTGTTTTTTAGTTTAGAGACACTGATTTTATCGACACAAAATCGTTTTTTTTTATTTGTAGGCTATTGTAAAATAGATTTTCCGAATGAAATTAATGAATAATGTATGATAAATAAATGTTATGATGATGATATGTGTTTTTATTATTAATCTCCTATCCCTTTAGCTTAGCGTTGGTTGTATTTTCGCATTTTATATGTCGATACTAATATTTTAAAATTATTAAAGACAGCCATATTATTATAGAATATGCAGGCAATAAATTATATTAAAAACTAATTAAACTAGCGACTTAGCCTTGCTTCGCTCGGGTTCGTCCCTAGATATAACGCGAGCGAAGCCGCGGGTCCCTCTATTTATATGCTAAAACCTTCCTCGAGAACCACTATCCATTGGTGATAAAAGTATGAAAATCGGTGCAGTAGTTTTTTTTATAAATATGTTGGGACATTATTACTTACACACAGCGCCATCTAGTTCCGTGGTAAGCTACGAGGCTTGTGTTACGGATACCAGATAGTTGATATACTACACATATAAATTTTAAATACATACATATTATAAATATTAACAGCCATGACTGGAGTACAAACATTCGTGCTCAACAAATGAATGCCCCCAGTGGGACTTGAACCCGCGACCGCTGGCGCAAAAAGTAGGGTCAATACTCAACACCGACTGAGCCAAACGTGTTTAACGCGAACAGACAGACGCGGCGGTGGCCTAAGTTTTATAATATGTAGTGAAGACATGATGTCAAAATTAAAATAATTGTGGACTTCAACACCCAATTCTATTTAGGGTGGTCTTATCTCGTCAGAAAAAAAGTATCTTTAAAATGTGAAAAAATATATAAAACGCTCTTCAATTGTTATTTTGCTGATAATTGAAAACTGCTAATTTCAACCGAATTCCAAAAAGGTGAGGGTTCTCAATTTGTCTGTATTTCTTTTTTAAATTACTCGTATATAACTAAGTTCTTAAAAGTATTACATATTTTTAACTTTTTAGTTTAGATTTGTTTAGTTTTGAAGTCGGTTTTTGTTTTTTTTTGTTAAAAATAATTTATTACATTTTATAATAAAATAACTTATCAAATCTGTACATTTAATATTATAAAATAGTCGTTACTATCGATAGAGAAGCGAATCCTAGTTTTTAGAATCTTTGTATCCGAGTCACAAGAAAACCACTGGATTGATTTTAATGAAATCCGGTTATACTTCAAATATTAACTAAATCTCTAATATTATATAAAAATCTCGTGTCACAATGTTTGTTATCGAACTCTTCTGAAATGGCTTGACCTATTTTTATGAATTTTTACACGCTTTTTATTAGCTTCACCTGTATGTTTGTAACCGACTTCTTTGGACGCGATTTTGGCCTACTTTAAACGGCCAGATTTCGTTCAAACTTTATAGAATATTTATCGAGGACCGATGAAAATACACTAATTTGATAAAATTATTCCATTTTTCAATTTGCAAAATATGATGTTTGCTACAAAACAAATAATAGTTTTAAAAAACTAAAAATAATATAATAATTTTTTGTATACATTTGGTAAAACAGACTAGGTGATAAGGATGACCCTTTCCAGGTTTTTTTAGACCAAATTTTAATTACATATATATTTCTTTATGTTTTGGCATCGAGAAATACTTAATAACCCTAAATTTTCATCCTTCTACCACCAATCCCTATTTTTTAACAGTGATTAGAACGCGTGCAGAACTGCGGGAATCGTATAACTATTTAAAAATAACTTTAAATTCGTAACTTCATTTGTTCGTATCTCAATAATTCCTTTATATTTTTGTTACATTTTTTTTTAAATAATTAATAGATGAAGTAATCTAAGGAAGTATATAACTTCAATGTTGTAGTTTAAGACATAAGAATCACAGAAATAAAATACAAAATATCCATCCAAATATTTTTTTATTTTGAATTTTTCATCCTTGGATTAAATAAAAAATGCATGTAAATATTTAAGCATTTTCAAATTTACACTTCTCTCAAATACTCTAAAATTTCCAAATTTCTGAAAAATTACCTTCTTTTTCAAAAAAATTATTTTGAAACATTTTCAAAATTTTATTTTAAATATTTTAAAAAGCTACACATTTTTAAATAAATATTCACATGCAAACAAAATAACATCTGATAGATAAAAAAAATTAGTTTTCATCGAAACACCTATAAAGTAGAAAAGTGGCACTCAAACAAAAACCCCTAGTCTTTTTTAATATATCAAAACCATATTTTATAGAATCTTTTTAAAGTAAAAATCTTTCAAATGCGAAGAAACAATACAATGCTATTACAATTTTGTGCTGTAGATATTAATATAAATAAGGAATTACTCGACAAATACATGTCTAAACAATGTTAAACCTTTAGAATAATAACGCATAGAACAAAAGTTTTTTACATAATTCCGCTCAATATTGAAGCAACATTAGTATGAATGTGTGCGTGTCACGTAATTACAACCGAAGGCACGCACACATACAGCCAAGTTGTAACAAGACTTTATCGAGACGGAAAACGTATTCGGCCTTAAGGCCACATTGAAATGACTTCAATTCGCTTTGGCCTACTGACCTTCTATGCAATATTATTCCAAGATTCAATCTTTACTTTAAAAGCGCCGTTTTAAGTTTTCAGCTTATTTCACAAATTAATTACAAAATGTCATACATAAATAATCTAGAAGGCATAAAAACAATTTCAAATTTGTATAAATTTGCATGAAAAGACAAACGAATATTTTAATATAAATTCAAATAAAGTACGGGTCTTTAATAATTAATAATATGGTATAATTTGGAACCACTTTTCTACTATACAGGCTTTTTCCATTACATTTTAAGTAATTTCTCTTAGATACTAATCCTAAGTCAATACAATTTTGTATCATAACCAACTCCATTCATATAAAATATTTACCAAAATAAAGAAAACCAAAACCACTTACACCTTCTTTATGTGTGATATAAAAATCATGTTTATATTTTAAATACAGGTATACATATGAAAATTTAACACTTTTATAAAAAAGCCTTATAAATTTAATTACAATTGAATTTAAGATGTGAATGGATGAAGGTGACATGTTGCATTTTCGAATTGTCGTTGTTTTATACATAGATGATGGTGCAGAAACAGTTTAACAGCCGTATGTAGGACTATCTATTAGACAACAGTGTTTTATTTTATTCAGTTGTTAATGTTTTCCAAGACTTAAGATATTCTAGATATTTAAAACAAAAGCAATATTTTTAGACCTAAATTGTGATATTACATTAAGACAACCAAAATATCCAAGGATTCTATACATTTTACCATCTAATATTCACATTTAGAAATTAGAAATAGACCAGAAATATACAATTTTAGGTTTAAATTTAAAATAAATACAAATACGTGGTATGTACACGTGGGAATGAATCTCAATCTTTCCTCGAAAGAAAAAAAAGATAAAATAGTGAATTTTCCAAATTTTTTTCATACAAATTTCACAAATTACTATTCTCATTAAACAATATTTGCTTATAAATCAACCAAACTTTTAAAATTATAACATTCAAACTGGAGAGTTCAGCCAAAAATAATAACCGTACCAAAAAATTTTTGGCTGCAAAAATTTTCAGAGGTTTTGCATGTCTTACAAAAAATATGTAAATTTTTACCTCAACGAGTACATTTTGATGACATGCTGTTAAAAATCGATGCAGAACTCGATTTTACTTACCAAAAATATGATTATTTTTTATATGTAAATGGAATGTGTATTTTTATTTAGATTCATTCAATGGGTGCGGTGGTGTGACAATTCCATTGAAGTGAATCCGGGCGCGTTAATAATGTCGCGACCCCCGCGTGGCGTGTGTGCTTATACTAATATATCAACATTTGTATAATTGTATATGGGCTATGGAAACTGTTATGGCAGAATGCGATATTGATAAAATTCACTTGTTATACAGAGGTGAAACAAAAAATGATAGACAAAAATTAATGTCTCCAAAAATTTTCAATTATCAATTTCAATGAATTATTATCAATGATCGAAATTAAAAATATAAATTAAACTTTAACAAAACAGTAGTATAAATCTTAAATCATCCATTGTACCTCTAAAAACAAGAAAATTATTAAAACCACATTCTGACATACCAATTTATAACTATTGTACATTGTGGAGGACAGGGGGGCAAAGTGGGGGGTAGTTGTGTAAAGTGTATAAATATATCTATGGCTGAGTGAGGCACGTCACGCGGGCAACGTTAAAAGGTACGACATTTCAGTCTTATGGAACGGTATAGTGAAATTATGGCCATGGTGTGGAAATTTATTGAGTCACTTTCATTTTTCAGTCAATTAGTCTGAAATGTAGATTCTTAAACTTTAATTGACTCCTAAGAACAGGTTCTGTAAGATATTGTATAGAATATCTGACAAAAAACGTTACTTAGCAATCAAATATAGCTTAGAATCATTTGAAATAAGTTTTCTTTAAGTATAAATGATTGATAGATCAAATCAAATGGCCAGAAGTCCACAAACCAATCGAGTCCGGAGCCACTTCAACAAAATTCTTGGTGCGCTCAGCGCTGTACCAAACCCGCGCGGGCGTCAGCAGCGCGCGGGCACGGATAAAACGGACTTAACCTATACTTATCTTATATGCCACAAAATTTAGTTTTTGCAAGTAATTTTGCCTTTTAAATGTATAATATTACTGTTAATATATCACAATTTTTTAATTCAATTCTCTTGTTAATGGCTTCAAACGTGCCAGTTGAGCACAGGTTACTTCGCCAATGTCACATAGAATGGAGAAGACACGAAGGAGATTGGTCGGTAACGTAAGAGTCAATAAGTATATTTAAATTATAATTGTATAAGGGAAGTAAGTAACCTTACCAAGAATACAACAAAATAATATTTTATGCAATAAATTGAATGAAGTATCACATATGCCTTAATGCACATCAAATTTTAAAAAATTTTCATCAAAAATTTTCAGATTTTGACAATTTTTGAAATAACCTTTCTCAAATATATTGAAATTGCAACAAAAATATAAAATCTGTAGAGATACTAACAGTAATATTATTTAAAAGGAATCTTTTATCTGTCAACAGCTATTTACAAAGGGATCTGGTTTTGTGGCATCCATTTTGAATTTTGACTGTAACATATTAAACTAAAACAAATATGCATTGATCTAACACGATTTAAAAGTAATTTTATTCATATTTTATGATTTTCTCAATTAATTTCTGTTCTAATGTAGGTTAATTTGTTCTAATTCAGTTTAACTTATCTTTTATTTTTGACATTACTTCGATTAAGAAATGCATCATTTTTGTTATAAAATTAGAATGTGTGTATGTCACAGTCAAAACTCAAAAAGTTGAGTTTCAATACAAAATGGAAAACAGTGTAACACTTAAACTATGTAAAAATGCTGCTAAAGCTTGTTCTTACATACCATATTGTACTTAGTTTGAAAAATTCTAGACCATTCTATTTGTTGGTTATAGATTTGGACATAGTTGTGCAGATCGAACCAACCCACAATCGTGGTTAATTGAGTTAAGTACACAGATAGGTCCAAAATTGATTTATATATGCTTAAAAGATCTAAGCTATCTAACGATTTTCTGTATTCATAAGACACTGTCAACAAAGATATCAACCCACATTTCGTTATGAAACTCAATCATATCTCAAAACAGTCATTCTGTGGGTTGGTTCTGGTCTCCATTACTACGTCCATTTATAACTTAAATAAATATTTAAGAACAAGCTTTATAACAAGTATCACATGACCCTGCAGGTCTAACAGTAGGTTGTGCATTACCATTAAGCAACAAAATCTAGTGGCCTATTAAAACCTCCTTTTCTGTTCATATACTGCCTATATTTGCGTTTCAATACTACATGCACGTCGCCTTCAACGTTTCCATCAACCTTCTTACCTTTGGTAGTGTCAAAGCCGCAGAAACCCATGACTTTCAACATCTCCTGCTCTTCAGGAGTCTTGCCTTCTAAGTCGGCCGGAGTCACAATGGGTCGTTCACCGAAATTTTTCTTTGGTTTTGGCACGAAAGACGTGGTGGGTGTAGGAGATATCGACCTGGATCGTCGGCGACGAGGGGAGGGAGACCGACGGCGTTCTGGCGATCGTCGTCTTCGGTCTAGTGACCGTGAACGGGATCGGGTCCTAGGCCTTCGCCTTTCGCGGTCCCGATCACGGTCTCGATCTCGCTCACGGCGGTCGCGACGGTCCTCACGCCGCCGCGGGCTCGGCGAGCGACCCATTCAAGCTATGAATAGTTCAATGAAAATTATTATAAAATGAAGCAATTGAACTATTAAATAAATAAATGGCGGCATATTTACCTCAATTTCAAGTCAACAGCGTATAAAATTTATAAAAAAAACAAAAAGGATAACAGTGACACACAACCTAAACGTTCGCCATTTTGAAAATGAATGAATTGAAATGTGATTTTTTTAAAGACGAATCGTTATTTTTGCGTTCCGTTTACAATATTGATAGTATTTAATTTGTAACTTGTGTATGTATTACTTATTTAACATTTTAGTATATTTATATAAGAAAATATTTTATAATTCAATTGTTAAACTAAATAGATTTTGAAATTTAGTTTATGAGCATTCCTTACCTATTTCACATTTAAAATATTGATAAATTTAAATTATAAACTTGAAAATTCTTTAAAATTTGTAAATACGATAAATTTAATTTATATTAACTGTATTATATATTTTTAACATTGTATCATATACATGTTTTGCTTTTATCAACGTGGAATGGAACGTTTTCTTGGTGTGAGCATTACATAAAAAAATCCCATTTTTGTGTATAATGTTTTTCAATAAAAAATATTTAAATTTATTAATTGAATACTTTGAAAATGTAAAAAAAGATAATTTTTGTTTTTTCAATGCAATGCAGAGCAATTAATAAAATAAGTTCGTGAATTTGTTTTGGAAATAACATAATTGTCTGATTCGGATCATAATTAAAAAAAGTCAATATTTTATACTGGCATTGTCATTAATCATATATGTAATATGCATTGAAACATCATCATCTTTATAAATAAATAAGTATCTGTATTATAAATTATTTTTGTGACCATGTTCTTATCTTGATTAATTTTAGTTTATTTTGATTTACGTTCATACTTTTTAAATTTATTCATATTCAAAATATTATGCAGCATGCAATATTCTAATCTCAAAAGTGTAAAATGTATGTGATTAACAGTATATTTTTATAATACTCAATATTCAAATAAAAAATAGTCAATCAAAATAATAAATTACTTTATTATCATAGTTAATTAGGTCAGATTTCTTATATATTTCTGTTTGCCTGTCTTTCTGTTTGTTCCAGCTGAACTCTAAAACTGCTGGACCGGTTTTGACGGGACTGACATTAGCAAATAGCTAATATTTGAAGGAGTAACTTAGGCAACTTTTAATATACTAGAAAATTATAAAAACTGTTTAATTTATTTTAACTTACGCCCAGCGTCGCTATTAGGTATTAAAGGATCTAGCCGGATAAGTATGAGTCGGCCCCCAAATGAGAACCTATATCAAACCTTATGTTTTAATACCTCCTTGATGTACAAATACGATTTATGTACACATCGCGACCAGATTCCGTTTTGAACCTAGATTGAGATATGGGAAAAATAACCGTACGAATGTTTATTATTTAAAGTTATATAGGTATCTCAAAAACTGTTTAAACTAGAGCAGTGAAACCAATGCGAACCATTTGTTTTTTTTTTCAATATTTATAGGAGTATTTATTTATATTCTAGCAACACTAACTACAGCGCCATCTGGACTGGTAACACTTACTTATCTCCCGACAGTCGAGAACGCCGCGGCTCTGATACGAACCGAAATCGATATACAGAAGCCGTTGCAGACGGAACCTTTTTATAACAAAAAAGGATTTTTATCCACGTTATGTATTCGGTGCTAGTGTTATAGACAATTGTGCGTGCTTGTAATATTATGATATGTGCTTAGTGTGATCTATTTTTGTGGGGTGTGATTCTGTGTGAAAACGATTTATCGCGTTTTGGAGCGATAGCCGGTGAGTATTACATGTATTCCTTATCATAATATACGAATTAGATAATATCCAATAGGATCTGGAAGCCTCAGATCTCGGATATTGGAGTGACCTGGGTGTGGTGTTGAGCTCGGTAGATCGGAATTGGGTCGATTTTTTTAGCTCAATCGCAGTATAATGACTAAGTCTATGTATTTCTGGACGATTGACGCTCGCTGTTCTAATATTGACGTATTTCCTACCTGTTTCCGACATTTTATTGTAAAATCAAAGCCGCGTATTTATTACGTGATTTTGTGATGTTAAACGCTTTGAATTATGTTTTTGTATTGTAATTTTGTATTTAATTACACATTTCTGTTGTATTTCGGGCGTGACATCGTTGTAAGGTGTATTATCTTCATCAATAGGGATGATGTCACCGCTAGGGCGCGGATGAGCGTATAACCCGACTAGTTACAAAAGAACATCAAATTGTATTAAGACCGTATAATATCGAACCTCCTGAATTCGGTCGGTTGTTCTATAACTACCTCGTATAATCGGCCGATGTCCAGATTTACTGCACAAAAACTGATTAAATTGAGGTTAACTGTTAAATTGTTTCGAAATTACACAATAGTTTTGTTGTACATTGATTTTTGTGGGCTTTTGTTTTACCTTTTATCAATTTTCTATGGTAGGCTCTTTTTATAACTTAAATTTAGATATAATGTTTAGTATTTTTAAAGTGATTGAAAATGTCATCTACACTTTATAGATATAGCAAATAGAAATATATTTTAAATTATAATTATGTATAGGTTTTCTACAAAAGCTTCTAAGCTGCCGAACTAGTTTTTTGAACTTGTTTTCACATAAATCATGGACATTTCCATGTAATTAGATTGGATTTAGGAGGGAGTATGATTATCAATATAGATAAATAATATTAGTGTCTGTTTTTAATATCAAAATATATAGTAGTATTTTATTAAATGAGTAAATAAATATATACTGTGCTTATTAGAAAATCACAACTTTTGTAATTCGTCTGTTTACTCTGGCTTATCTTCAAAACAGCTGGGCTGATTTTGATGGGACTTTCACTGGCAGATAGCTGATGTTATAGGAAGCAATGTAGGCTACATTTTTTTTTGTAATTAGAATTATGATCCTGGTCAAAAAAGTTAAAGTATTTCTAGAGACACACCCAGGCAAAGTAAGGTTAAGATGTTAGTTAAAACATAAACTTTAGCTTTAAAATTTAAAGCTGAGTGCTGTGTTTGTGCTTGCTAATGATTAATGATAGGTTCTGCATAACATAGGAAAAATGTGAAATCAAAGAAAAAATATATTTGCTGTGTTGTATTTGCCTACTTATGTACATATTTAAAAAAAAAACAAAATTAAACTAATTATTTAAGAAAAAATCTATTCAGAGTTGAATGTACTCAAAAATATTATATTTTTTGTTAACTTATTGTACAGTTTTTGTGTAATGACCGTTTTACATCAAGAAATTTTATTGGGCCTGATGAAATTAGATTTTTACAGATGAACATCTTTTTTTTAATGTATTAAAATGGCCAGCTCTAACTTGGCATATTTTATAGTGTTAATGCACACAAGTAAACCAGTGAACAGATTTTGATGGCTGTTAAAACATATATGAAGCAAAACAAGGGTGAATCGCTAGTATCTATATTAATAATTAACATTATTATAGAAAGTAGAGTATGAAAAATTCAAAAAAAATATGCACCAAAGTCACAAGCAGAAGATATAATGTAAAAACGAGAAAACTTCTTTTAAAAGTTTAATAACTCAAGTGAAGATATGCTATTAACTTTTTTCTCATCCGAATGATTTGGTACTATTGTATTCTACAGTTTTTGTCTTTTACCGAGTCTTGCCTTTGAGATGGTTTTGAGACATTTTAAATATTTTTACTTGTAAAAATAGTATATTAGATTTTGTCTAGTTTTTGATTTATTATTTTAAAGGTGTCTCAAGTCAGTTTAGTGTAGTTATGATAGTATGTACTACTTAATTTTAATTCGTTTGAAAGACTACAATAAGAATTTGACTATTGAATTCCAGAGAATATACTATCTTTTTATTTTGATTTTTTTCCCTTCTTTTTAAATGTATGTCTGCACTCTGCAGTAAATGCTCACCATAACGTAGGCTGTATGTATACATAATATCTATTACCGATGTATACAGGTGTCTCAGAAGGTAACAATACTCTGGCATGGGGAGAATGCTACTCTTCATATAAGGGTCTTTCCCCTGACCCTGCCAAGTTATATTACCTTCTGGGACAACCTGTATATATAAATAAAAGAGTGTAAGGTCTCTCACTCATCACAAAATATCGAACACGTTTTGATGTACATAAAGATGTTATTTGGCAGGGTGGTAGTTTATAGTTGGTAGACATCCACCATAAATGTATTTTGCGACAGGACCGGATTAAGGAGGTCTAAGGGTTGTCTCGCAAATTGTATTTTTTTTGTGCTACAAACTTAAAGGCAGGGAGCTAGAGATGAACATGAGCAAATCTTCATCAGCTTTAGAGTCGCTAGTACTAACTTAAAACATTTTTATGATTCATCCTCTTCCTCTCTTCTTCTCCATCATCAGATCCGCTCAGATACCATCAGTATCATACTATTGTATCGCATTTGAGATATCACATAGTTTTAAATAAGAAAGAAAAAAAAACTTCTTACAGCCACAAGTTCTGTTTCCAGTTAAAGGCATTAGTAATTTTGTAATTATTTAAACTTTTTAATGCAATGGCCACTCGAAAATATTATCACAAGTTTATCAAAACATAATAAATATAGAGTATTGGTTATCAATAGGTGAGGCTGATTGATAACATTATTATGACCTAACGTATCTGTTTTTATATAGAAATACTTGTTTGTCGCTATCACTTTAGACGTGGTTGTTTTCGTTTTTTTCATTGGGCTGGAATTTTGTTAAATTGTAATCTATACTTCTCTACTAATATTATAAAGAGGAAAGATTTGTATTTTTGTATGTAACGAATAAACTCAAAACTACTGGGCCGATTTTAATGTTTGGTACACATGTAGTCTAGAGCCTGAGAAATGACATAGGCTACTTTTTAAGGCCAAAAAAGGGCTGTAAAGGGTTTAAATAGGGGATGAAATGTTGTATGGAAATTATTAATTATGAAATTTTTGAAGCTAGAATTTTTAACTCTTAATTTTTTTTTTAATAAATGTAAGTTAGTTACTTCTCGTAACATAAGGTATCTATTAGTGAAGGTAACATCAAAATTAGTCCAGAGGTTTCGGAGATTAGCCGGGACAGACAGACAAAATAATTGTTTTCTTTGCCAATAATAATAAGAATAGTAATTTAATGAACTTATTCTTGCGCATACGCAGCCATTTTTGATACGACAGGTTGAAGTATTTTGTTCATATACAGACAAACAAACAGCTTTTTGTCGGGCGGAAATAGGTCCTGCGTATATGTATAAAAATAGACCGTCGTCTTACAAAAAAAAGTTACACTGTTAAGTTGAAATGTACAGTCGCGAGCATAAATACATTATCATGGCTAGTTTGGAAATGATAACAAATTTGTATTTTTACGTCTAATTTAAGAGATGACAGATGTTTTTGGTGCAGCATCATATATTATTTTTAATCTCTAGCGACTCACCCTCGCTTCGCTAGGTTTAACGTCAGCGTAGCCAAGGGTTCTTTGAAGTCGGTTAAAATGTAACCTAAGTTACTCCTTATAACGTAAGCTATCTGCGAGTGAAAGTCCCGTCAAAATCGGTCCAGCCGTTTCAGAGATTATCTGGAACAAACAGACAGTCAGAGAGACGGAAATTATAAAAATAGTATGATTTTTGTTGTTAGTATATAGAAGCTGTTAATTTGAAATTAAAAATATGTGTAGTGTATCAACTATCTGGTATCCGTA
The DNA here is from genome assembly GCA_951802675.2 of Boloria euphrosyne. NCBI lineage: Eukaryota > Metazoa > Arthropoda > Insecta > Lepidoptera > Nymphalidae > Boloria > Boloria euphrosyne. The sequence goes on from OX637895.1 coordinate 1,280,452, forward strand.
ACACAAGCCTCATAGCTTACCACGGAACTAGATGGCGCTGTTGTAATAATGTCCCAACATTTTTTTTTTATGGGACAAAGGGGGCAAACGGGCAGGAGGCTCACCTGATGGTAAGTGATCACCTCCGCCCATGGACATCTGCAACACCACAGGGCTTGCAGATGCGTTGCCGGCCTTTCAGGAAAGGGAGGGAGGGAAGGAGGAGTGAGAAGGACGGGAAGAGGGATGGGGAGTGGGCCTCCCGGACTCTCACTTACCGGACGAAACGCGACAGCATAGCTGCCACTTTACGCCGGTCTTCTGTGAGAGAGTGGTACTATACGGGGCGTGCCGGCCCATTCGGCTGTTACCCGAAGGTAACAACTTGCTAGGTTATCTCAGACATGCAGGTTTCCTCACGATGTTTTCCTTCAACGTAAGGAAAATGGTGCTTGAATTAATTATAAATAGGAATATGTAAGAAATAACTGTTGAGATATTTATGCTCGTGACAGTACGAGGCACTAACGCCCCTTCGACCCAATAAAAAGTACGGACAAAAAATGTTTAGAGTTCACGACTGGTGAAAGGCAAAAACTATGGTGTGTGGCGTATGTGTGATCGGTTATATTCTGTTATATTAGAGATAGTGGGTTCGATTATGCGTACTTTTGAACGATTTTCTAAAGAAACATTTTATTTTTATACTAGCGTTTCCCGCGACTCCGCCCACGTTAGCGGCTAGCCAGTATATTTTAACAGTTAGCTGAGATTTGTCAGAAATAAGACATTTTCTAGGCGTAAAAAGTATTCTATATCCTGACCCGGAGCTATCATCGTACCTACCAAATTTCATCAAAACCTGTCCAGCGGTTTTCTCGTGATGTGGTCACAGACAGACTGACAGAAAAAAATCTAAAATCTATAGATTATAAATAATAATGACTATTTCAATAAGATTTTTCAAAAAATATTTAATGACGTACGGATTCGACTAGGTTAGATTTTTTTTGTATAGATTAATATAAACCAGGCGACCGAGCTTGGCTCGGTTTTTTTTTTTTGGAAATAATTAAATAAAGAAGAAATAATAATCGCACTGGAAACACCTGGATTCGAACCGAGGACTTCTGGTTAGAGACCGCCCGGTTTCCGCTGTCAATCAATCTGAGCTATTATAATCTTGTGGATGACATCGAAATTTACCTTCGTATTCTAATGGTATTGTAGCTTTTTTTTCATTGCCTGAAAATATTGATAAAATAACGTTTTCTAGAAATAAAACCTAGCTAGATCGATTTATCGCCCCCAAACCCCCTGCATGCTAAATTTCATGAAAATCGTTGGAGAATTGTCACGTCCGTTGGCCGCCTATGGGCTTTGCTTAATTTCATCGAAATCTATCTAGTACTTTTTTCGTTATAAAAAATATCTAAAAACTATAGATTCACAGAAAAAAAAACAGATTGGTGTTAGAATTTTGTAATCCGAGTATTCTGGAGGCCAAGATGAAAGTGATTGCTAGTTCGAAATAAACCAATACCACTGATAACAAGTAGATACTGTTATCACTGTTATCTCTTATCAGTGACAATAATTCAGGCCAAGACTTTGAATCGTGTAAAGTCGTTTTATTTATTCATATTATGATGATTAATAGACTGTTATTCTGCCAAATAAATTGTTTTTGGGTAATAAATAAACACTAATAAACCAATTACCATCAAAACTTTTTAAATAAATATTTAAAAAGGCATAGACAATACAGTTCAGTACCTTTTTCTAGTCTATCTGTCTGTCAAACTTTTTTTTTTTGGATTTTAAGAACATATTGAACGGTTCGATAAAAAAAGATTCTTAATCCACGAATGTATGGCTCTTTACACCGTTTAGGGGTTTACTTACTTAAAGGATGATTTCCCGGATATAAACTAATAAACATCTCTACGTCAAATTTCATTTACTTAAATCGGTTCAGCAGATAGAGCATGAAAAGGTAACAGAGAGACAGACAGAGAAAGTTACTTTGCATTTATAATGTAAGTATGGATTACTAAGTTCCATTACTCTATATAGATTTGCAAAGAGAAAAGTTTTTTGCTCGGCAGTGTTGCGTAAACGACTTATGGGTTTGCCATTCTGAAGCCATGGAACCGGACTGTCTGGTCAAAAGAGGAGCTTCCATTGCAATAGTAAAGATATGTTAAGCTATAAAAATATAGCAGCAATGAGATATTAATTTGTGTTTGATTTTTTTTTGGTTCAATTTGATTTTAATCTGAAACTGTAATTGTGGGGCAGTAGAGCTGATCTGATGATGAAGCCAGGAGGCGTATGGTGGACCGCTTCAAAGGTTACTAGTAAGTTTGTGCTCGGGTTTCGACATTAGCTGCTACCAAATTTAAAGTTTGTAGCACAAAAACAGAAGGACTTTCATACAAACTTGCGAGAGCCCTTAATTTTTATACCTCCTTAATCCCGCCCTTTCGCAAAATCGGTTCTTAGGGGACGTCTACTAACTAAAAACTGGGCCCCTGCTAAATTTCATCTTTTTACGTCTAGGCGGTTTCCGATGTTTCGTGATGAGTGAGTGATCTGCCACTTTCATTAGGGCGAGCGAAGCGAGACCTAACACTATCCCACAACCTGAGCATTTTGTGGTACACTTTACTGAAAAACTATCACGCCTATAGATTTGTGCCTTAACATGGTTATTTAACTTCATATCTAGATGTGTTATCTGTCAAAAAATATAATTTTATAACCATTAAAGAAATGAACATTAACAATTAAGTGTTCATTGGATAGAATGTTATTGCACTACTAACGCCATCTGTTAGAGAACCAAGAAGTTAACATCGCTGTAACATTATTACCCTTTAGAAAAACTACGCGAGCTCTCACAAAGTGAAGCCTTTTGCTAGTAGTGTATAATATTAATATAGCTTATAGCTTTGACTGTTTCACAAACCTCTCAAAACTGGTACGTACAAGCTCACTTTATACAAATATATAATATGTACACACCGAAGACCTAACGGACGTCGGTGTTTCTTATGAAATAATTAATTATTAACTATTAAGAGGGCAACGACCTCCAAATATGTAGTTTTTTTTAAACTGGTACTAAATGATGGCTCAGTGATAACAGTCTAGCATGCCTAATGTGCGAACTGGTTGGAGAATGTTTTAGGTATTTTTTTTTGCTATTTTTTTTTTGTTTTAATATATTTCTGAAGAATTTTTTTAAAGGTTTTAATAATTATTTATTTAAAATTTAGTTGGTTATAATAAATTAAAAAAAAACTTCGGTTTCAATTGACCCCAGACCCGAAGGGCTTACTATAACTAATAGTAGCCATTGTGTTAAAAATACAGCTCCTGGCTTCATCATCAGACGCTCGCTGTTGTCAAATTATTGTATTCTCGTGTGAATTTTACTTTATAATTTTAAATTGGTTATTGTCGACTAAAATTATTTCATCTCGTTATGACTAATATAACATTTACATATTATATATAAGAGTCATTCTCGTTTCGCTCGGATTAGTATGTCCCTAGGTCAATATATTTTTTTTTAACTGAACCCTCACACTTTCTATAATAAAAGTAGCCTAAGTTACTCCCTATAATATCAGCTATCTGCCAGTGAAAGTCCCGTCAAAATCCGTCCAGCCGTTTCAGAGCTTAGGGGAAACAGACAGACAGACAGTAATTTAAAGAAACGTGTTTTATCATAAATTTCTTATACATATAGGTACCTAGCATTGAGTAATTAAACCTGTTTTGTTGATGTTTACAAACTGACATTTGAATTATATACATAGATTAATAAAATCTATTAGATTTAAATTTTGTTTTGAAATTTATGACGACACGTTTGGCTCAGTTGTTAGTGACCCTACTTTCTGCGCCAGTGGTCATTTCATTCATTTGTTGAGCACGTATGTTTGTACTCTAGTCATGGCTGTTAATATTTATAATATGTATATATTTAAAATTTATATGTGTAGTATATCAACTATTTGGTATCCGTAACACAAGCCTCGTAGCTTAGCTAAAATGTCCCAACATATTTATTTTTAAATAATAATTGACTTGTTTCTTCCTTTACGATTTCAAACAACAATGAGGTTTTTTTTGTATGTTTTTAAAGATTTTATCGCATATAACCAGTTTTGTCGATTCTTTTTATCGAAATTTATTGTGAGATTATTTAAAGTTAGCCTTTTTAGTTAACTTGTGTGTTCGAATTCTTCACTAACGTGCGTTCACCTTGTCGAGGAGGGAGGGGGTAAAAGGGGGGGGGGACTAAGTAGCGTCCGGCAAGCCGGCCGGAATATTTTTTGGAAAATCTTATCGAAATAGTAATTATCATCGATGCAGAGGACGTATCTATAACTTTTAGCATTTTTGTCGTCTGTTTGACACCATTATGAGAAAACCACTGGACATATTTTGATGAAATTTGGTATTGTGATAGCTAGCGACGACCAGTTTGGCTCGGTTGGTAGTGACCCTACTTGCTGCGCCAGCGATCGCGGGTTCGAGTCCCGCTGGGGGCATTCATTTGTTGAGCACGAATATTTGTACTCCAGTCATGGGTGTTTATATTTATAATATGTATGTATTTAACATTTATATGTGTAGTATATCAACTATCTGGTATCCGCAACACAACGCTTAGCTTACCACGGAACTAGGTGGCGCTGTGTGTAATAATATCCCAACATATTTATAATATATTATTTAGTTATCCGGATCAACATTTAGGATACTTTTGGTTGCAGAAAAATATCACTTCTTTTAGAAATTAAGTCGCTAGTTTGTTTATAATATTGCATTACAATATTTATGTACTTATAACGACATCTAAAACTAAAAATAAGTCCCACACGTTGATCTCTACAAAGTATTCCGTGATGAAGTAATACGCTTTGTTCAATAGTAAAATTTTATTTTTTTGACCTTGGCTAGTCATTTGAACTAAATATGACGGATTCATTTTGATAGATTATAATCTAACGAATATTAACCCGTTATATTGTAAACAGTATGTTCACAATCTTTCGACACTTTATAATCTCGCGAATTTGTAAACTCAACTTAGGAGCAACATAGGCTACTTTTAATATAGAAAAAGGACTAGGGTTCCGCTAAAAATGCTAAAACGGACCTAGTTTAGATATTTTATAATTATTATATTAATAAAAATTAGGTCTTCCTAAATTTCGATTCAATTGCTCGTTTCTTCTTCTTCTTCCTGCCTTTATCCCACGCTATGTGGGGTCGGCACAACATGTCTTCTTCTTCTTCTCTCCTCTGTCATTCGTCACCGTAACATCCACCCCTTTTACACGCATATCCCCTCTTACACCATCCATCCATCTCTTTTTCAGTCTTCCTCTACTCTTTTTTTCCTTCTACATGCATACTTAACATTTTCCTCGTAATATGATTTTCTTCCCTATTCAATTGCTCGTTTGTTTTTACTAATACTAAACATTTTACTCTTGGCATCTCTCCAAGAGCAATGGTTGTTGCTGATAGTGACGCGTTCAGATTCAGATGTGTTATTATTAAATAGATTTTATTATAGTACATTTATTTTTACTGACGATATGTTCCCAGTTTGTAGTTACTCTACTTGCTGTGCTAGCAGACATGGGTTCAAGTCCCGCTGGGGGCAATCATTTGTTGAGCACGAATGTTTGTACTCCAGTCATGGGTGTTTATATTTATAATATGTTACATGTATTTAAAGTTATATATATGTAGTGTATCAACTATCTGGTATCCGTAACACAAGCCTCGTAGCTTACCACGGAACTAGATGGTGCTGTGAGTGCTATTCAAATAGGATAATTTTGAATTTGTGAATCTCAAGTTACACACTAAAGGCATTTGTTATTGTCAAGTTAGTGTTGATAAACATTTAGAGGAAACGTGGATGACTCATAGGAACTAAGTACTCGTTAAAAGATCTGTGGATGAAGTTGTCTGAAGAACCTTGTGCACCAAATGGGGACGTTAAAAACATATTATAAATTATAAACTCAAAATGTTATTTATAATAAATTAAAAATATTCGTTTCACTTGGAAACCTATAATTTTTTTAACGGAATCCAGTTTTTTTTGTTAAATAAAAGCCTAAGTTACTCATAAAATCAGCTATCTGCTAGTCAAAGACACGTCAAAATCGACCTAGCCGTTTTGGAGATTAATCGGAACAAACCGACAGGCAGAAAAAAATGTTAAAATTGCTTTTTTCTTATAAGTACCGTATATAATTCAATTCGAATTTAGTAAAAAGCTGTTGTTTTGACATTAACAATCAGAACCTATTTTTTATCATTATGTACGTACATACTGTTTTTTCTTTCTCGGACAGAGACGTAGGCTAGTGTTAGTTTATAGCCTAAATGCTTTTTTAAACAAATACACGTTAACCTCGATACTTAATAACCGCAATCGAGATACTTTTAAAACCCATAAAAGTTAAGGTCGAAATACTGTAGTGAAAGAATATGAGTGTCGTCTTACAAAGTAATATTTACTTCATGTAGCGGTGGTAGCTTTGTGCAATTTATATGAGACTTGCCTCGCTAGGTATGTGTGGTTGTAGATCCCGAGTTTCCGGGTTCGAGTCCCGCGTCGGGCCAATATTAATTACTGAGTTTTTTTATCGCCTTTCTTTAAATATCTATTACATATAATTTATAAATAAAATTGAAGTGCATGTTTTTAAATACGGTACTTACATGACAAAATTAATTTCTAAAATTTTGGCTGGACCGATTTTGACGGGACTTCACTTGCAGATAGCTAATGTTATAAGGAGTAACTGAAGCTACTTTTATTGTAGACATTTTATTTGTTTTAACTACGGGACGGATATTTGTTCAACAAACTTTGGCAGGGAGCAAAGTAATATGCGCTTTTGCAGATTTCCTTTCAAGTATCGTCGTTATATGGTCATTATGATATTAGAGCGGTGTGCCGTGTGACCTACTTAGCACGAAACGAAGTGGCACACCAATCTACCGAGTTCTAGATTCGGTCCCCAGCGGGAAGGAGCGTGAAGTAACGTTTCACGCCGTTCCCCAGAGGAAAATGGCCGGCGTGACCCAACTTGTTGGGTTTTTTCTAGATTAAATAAATATGTTGGCACATTAACACACAGCGCCATCTAGTTTCGGGGTAAGCTACGAGGCTTTTGTTACGGATACCAGATAGTTGATACACTACACATATGCGACGCCCCATTAAGACGTGATGGGTTTTAGTGGGTAGTACTGGCTTGCCGGTGAGTCCAACATAACCACTTGTTTCCTACAGGTGGTATGCGTCAAATGTCAATCCATTTCCCAAAAATAAAAAAAAAGAAAGGGGATGAAAGTTTGTATGAAATTAAGTCATTTTTAAAACTAGAAGCTTGAAACTTATTTTTTTATAGATATAAATAAGTAAGACATTCAAATTTAAAAAAAAAAGATTTTGCTAAAGGGTACCTAGGGACAAACCCGAGCGAGGCGAGGTTGTGTCGCTAGTGTTAGATATAATATGTTGTTGTAGCCTAAGTTTTGCCAAATATTATTTTCATCAATGATGACTGTATTTGTGCGTCCACTTAGTAGCAATGACATCAGAGTGTTGATCAACGTAAGTGACTGCAAGGTCGCCTTATTAGAGCTGTATGTTAAGCTTTGCACGTGGCTTTGTCTTCTTTTTCCTATAAGTAATAAATATGTTATACATTAACACACAGCGCCATCTAGTTCCGTGGTAAGCTACGAGGCTTGTGTTACGGATACCAGATAGTTGATACACTACACATATAAATCTTAAATACACAAATATTATAAATATAAACACCCATGACTGGAGTACAAACATTCGTGCTCAACAAATGAATGCCCCCAGCGGGACTCGAACCCGCGACCGCTGGCGCAGAAAGTAGGGTCACTACCAACTGAGCCAAACGTATCGTCATAGTCACCACAATCAAATGGTATTCAACCTGCGAACCATCACGTTACCAAAAATATTTCATTAAAAAATGCCTTTACGTAATCGCTTTAAGTTATACGGAATAAAAGGACGCCTCAGTTTTCTTATCCCAAAAAACCGGGTCCCAACCGACCGGTGTGAAAGAGAGACGCATAGATGCAATTATATCTGTGCGCGAGCGAGAGAAAAAATCAAGTTTGGTCGCTCGTAAAGTAGTTTTGGTATTTTGCTTCAAATTTTGACTGATCGCGCCAAAGAGTATAATGCTATTGATATATTCTTTATGATTGTGAATATTTCTATGAGCTAAATTAACTGACAGACAGACAACATTTTTAAAATTGTATTGATGTTAGTATCGTATATACTTTCATATGCATTTAGTGAAAAGCTGTTAATTTGAAATTACAAACAGACGCTTCAATTTTATTTATATTATATATGTACTTACTGATATGTACATAGAGAAAGAAACTTCGTCTTGTTAATGAATTCAAAAGGAATATAAGCTCAACTAACGACTTACTCTCGCTTCGCTCGGGTTCGTCCCTGGGTACCCCCTATAGTATTAAATTTTAATGTCTTACATTTAATCAAAAGCCTCAAAAATAAGTATTTAAAAATGACGTGAGAGTCATACAAATCATCCCCTATTTCAACACCTTACAGCTCTTTTTTCGCCTTCAAAAGTAGCCTTTCGTCTCACGCTCCATACTATCTGTGTACCAAATTTTATTCAAATCGGTTCAGTAGTTTTGGCGTAAATGCGCGACAGACAGACATAGTTACGTTAATATTAGTAAGGACTTAGTTATTTTGCATGAGTTTATCATCGACTAATTCACAAAAAATCGTTATCTTTTAAGTATTTTGAATAAGTAACTGATAAAGACGCATAACAAAATAGATTAAAGCAAGGATAAAATTAAAGATAACCCGAGTAACAAATTCTAAAAATTTTGGGGCTTTTATGACCTTTTGCATTGTTATCTAATCTTTAAAGAAATATATCTACAAAAAAACCATTTGAACTGTACCTTTTAGATAGCAAATTGGCTCAGTCGATAGTGACCCTATTTTCTGCGCCAGCGCCCAGCGGTCGCGGGTTCGAGTCCCGCTGGGGCATTCATTTGTTGAGTACGAATGTTTATACTCCAGTTATGGATGTTAATATTTATAATATATTATATGTGTAGTATATCAATTATATGGTATCCGTAACACAAGCCTCGTATCTTACCACTGAACTAGATGGCGCTGTTGTGTTAATGTCCCAACAAAAAAAATATTTGTATACTCCTTTCTATTTTCTAATGAATCACGACATTTTTGATGCCAAAGTATTTTTTGATGCCAAATCATAGAAAAGATAAAATTTGGTCTAAAAATAAAAAATAAAATCTGGAGAAGCCACCACCCTTGTCACCTAAGGGAATAAAAAATAGCCTACGATCTATTCTCAGACCTACAAAATACACACTAAACATTTCATAAAAATCGGTCAAGCCGTTTCGGAGGAGTTCGATTACGATAACAAACACTGTGACACGAGATTTTTATATATTCTACTACGTATGTTTCCTATAATTTTCTAATATTGTCGATGACAAATTCAAGTATTAATAAATCGTCAAAAAATCTAACCCAAACCGAGAACAAAAGTTTTTCATACAATACACAAGTGCAGCACTCGAAACCACTTAACTTTTCCCATCGAGGACCGTATTATTTACAATGGTAGGGGTGAAACGTGCCTACTTTAGACTATTATCTCGACCCATTATGCAATTGCACGTTTATACAGTGTAATTATTGTATTAAGAAGTCATTTTAACCGGCTTTAAAAGAAAGAGGTAAATATTCTATTATTAGCCAAGTGGTAACGAGTTCGCTTGAATAACCTATCCTTCTCCGTCTATCTTCAGATCGGCTCGACGCTAACATAAATAATTATTAAAGCGTTACAAAAGACTTATCAAGAAAATCTTTTCGGAGGATATCTTCTCGCACTTGAACACATTATCGAGGCTCAGCGATTCGCACTCGCTTCGCTCGGACTTGTCCCTAGATTAGCGCTAGCGAAGACGCTAACTTGACAAATTATATACTAAAACCTTCCTCGAAAACCACTCTATCCATTAGTGAAAACTGCATGAAAATCGGTGCAGTAGTTTTTGAGTTTATCGCGAACAGACAGACAGACGCGACGGAGGACTTTGTTTTATAACATGTAGTGATTAAAGTCGGCGGCGACCTAAGGTTGAATCACCAACTATAAAACTCGTATTTAAAAACATTTATCGTTGCTGTTCGTTTACAGCATACGGTTGATTGCTTCGAAGTGATTCGACACGTGTCCACGTCGTTGTGACTCTTTTGTTTGCAGCTTTTGACCGATTTCCAAGAAGAGGTACTCATTTTTTTGTTTTGGTGTTTTTTTTCTTGGATGTTATTTTTGTGTATAGGTTACAGATAGACGTAGCTACTTTCATATTATAGTATTTTTTCATATTAGTTATTATAAATACATACATATTATAAATATAAACACCCATGACTGGAGTACAAACATTCGTGATTAGCACATGAATGCCCCCAGCGGGACTCGAACCCGCGACGCTGGCGCAAAAAGTAGGGTCACTACCAACTGAGCCAAACGAGTCGTCAAGATTAGTATTTAGACCTTTGATATCAAAAAGATTTAATATTTGTATTTACGCGAATATATCACGTTTTAAATAAAACTTAATTTTTAGGTTTTTAAACTTGCATTCGAAACGACAGCAATTTAAAGATAGTGGTACGTTTTAACCTCAGAGATGACATATTCCCGAAGAAAAAAGTATCCTTTATGTTTGGGTAACCAGCGATCATCATATGAAATTTCATCAAAATTTGTCAAGTGGTTTTCTCGTCATGCCGGCACAAACAAACAAACATTCTTAAACTTTAAATTTGACCTCTATATCGATAATAATGAATATTTCAATAAGATATTCCTAAAAATATTTAATGTACAGACGACAGTACTAGAATTCTACTTATTATATTTAAGGCAATAGATATTTCTCAATATCAAATGGGATAAGTACACTTGAGCTATGAAATATAGTAATCATTGTCCAAATACTTAAACCGGGCATCGAACTGATAACCCTATCTGCTAATTAAACATGGCGGCAAACAATGGCGCCATGTCATCGGGTCGATGACCCCAATTCAATAGACTGTGGTTTGGTTAATTAGTGTCGAGCTTTTAGATGGATGTAGACAAGAGGGCGTTTTGTTTCGCGATTTTATTGTATGGACGATCGTCTTCTAATTTGACTTTGTAGTTGTAGTACTTTGTAGTACTTGACGTGCCAGAGGTCGCGGGTTCGAGTTTTGCTGGGGCATTCATTTGTGTGATGAACATAGCCTGTACTATGGGTGTTTATGTTTAAAACATCTTCCTGATGGGCTAAGTCTAACTGTAGGTTATGATCCAAAAATGCAAGTTTCACAAACTTTACAAGATTAGCCAGCTATCATTACTGTATTTCATCAAAATCTGTCCAGTGCTTTCTTGTGATACGTTCACAGACAGATTGACAAACAAAAAATAAAAAATATTTTTAATATGTATATTGTATGTATTTAAAGTTATATATGTGTAGTAACTATCGGTATCCGTAACACAAGCCTCGTAAGTCGTAGCTTACGACGGGACCAGCTGGCGCTTTGTGTAATAATGGCCCAACTTATAAAACAAAATAATCTAAAAACTATAGATTTGGCACTGTTCGACGATATTTCAATAAGATTTTCCAAAAAAAAAATTAAAGAACAAGGATTCGGCTCAGAATTTTATAAGGTTATCCAAGTTAACATATAAGATACTTTTTACTGCTGGAAAATATCTCGCCTTAGACCTCCTTAAGCCGGCCCTGTCGCAAATTCCGTTCTTAGCGGACTCAACCTCCCTGCCAAATATGAAATTTGGTTATACGTCCAGTGGTTTTTGATAAATAAAGGTCTATTATTTAATTCTATATAAAATAACCTATAATATATAAAAATCACGTGTCACAGTGTTTGTTATCGAACTCCTCCGAAACTTGACCGATTTTTATGACATTTTTTTGTGTACATGATATTTTTTGGTAGGCCTGAGAATAGGCTATTTTTGATTACCCTAGGACCTAGGGTCTTCAACAACACACTCCTTACAACACTAACATTTACTTTAATAACAAACAATTGAGCAAACAAATTCAATGGGAGCTTTAGCTTTGCATAGTTATTCAATAAGAAAATTTAAAGAAGAAGAAGTAGCTTACGATGGATTAACCGACTGTGACGATGCGTGTCGCGGGGGAGGGGTGCGGTGAAAAGCAAGTACAAGTGGCTAAAAGATAGAAATGGTGCCTAATACTCGTTAATCGATCCAGGACGATTTTTGAATGTTTTTATTTATAAAATAAATAAATAATAAATAAATATTTTGGGACATTATTACAACAGCGCCATCTAGTTCCATGGTAAGCTACGAGGCTTGTGTTACAGATACTAGATAGTTGATATACTATACAACATTGTGGAAGATGAATAGGAAAGAGGATTTTAGAGTGGGGAGAAATCTATAAAAGTCGATGCATAACCGGCATCGGGGGGTAGTTGTATCTTGACGCTTGTCGTGGTAGCATTGTTAGGTCGTTACTCTGTTGGTTTATTTCTTTAAAATATCATTGTTGGTAGCTTAGTTGTCATTTTGGTTAGTTTAATTGTGTTTTAGCGTTTTCAGATACTTACAATAAATTGAGGTCGATTTAGTAAGCTTGTGTTTTTAAAAAAAAGCTCACTTCTGGGCTAAATTCACAAGATCAGAAGTGGGATAGGTCCTGTTTCGCCCACTAGTTTTGTTAACGTGTGGTATTTGTTGGTTGTGTTTGTTTAAAAGTTTTTATCGGAGGGTATCGTGATTTTGGTGTATTTTCATTGATTTTGGTGATTCATGTTTTTTGTTGGTCGCTGTGTTTAGTATAGTTTTGTTTTGCTTGTCAGGCTTAAATTAGAAAATTTAGTTGTTATGTCAGACAACCAGCGAGATCGTAGTGAAAGTCGCCGATGTAGTGATAGTCCTCGTCATGAGCGTGGCGGTAGTCGTGATCTGTGTTATAGTAGGTGCTGTGCTTTATGCCAGGCCTTTATAGAAATGTTAACTGTAAAATTTTTATTTAATTTTTTTACTGTGTACGTAAAAGATGCTTATTTTGTGTTTTCTCATTGGGGTTGACACATTTAAGGGAAGTTGTATCTTGCGGTCGGGGATGGCATGTCTCGCAGGTCTTTGTACTCGGATATGCTGTCCTGGCCGACAGATGCACTTCAAGTGGGGTACGGTTTCATATTATTGGATGCTGTCTTGGAGTGCGCTCAGACATGCGATCCTAGTATATGGAACATACCTTGTGTAGCTTAAGATTAATGTGTGTGAGCTCGGACAGTGTCTTGGAGGTTACTCAGACATGTCGTCCTGGAGCAGTGATCATACTATGAGTTGACCGTTGTATATGTTTGTGCAGCAAACATTAAACGTAGGTATATGTATTTGGGGGTAGGTTGGATTGAAACATGCTTTTATAGGTACTGATTTACACACGCAAAGCTATGACATGGTTCTCTGGCGAGTCGTGAGGGCGCACTCCCCCGACGGGTCCTGCCCCGGGTAATTGGTACAGATATCTGTTTGTTTCACATCCATTGTGCTTAGGTTATGCTAGGTGAGCTTAGCCCACGAATGAATCAAATTGAAACCTTCATATAGACATGCAAGTTTTGGAAATGCACTTTATGTTTTTTTTGTCTGGTGATTTTATTGTTATATACGGCAGCAGATAATGTAAGCAGTAAGCAGCAGTGTAATGTCTATAGCTCCTGGCGTCACTCAGGTTTTCGATGTCGAGGTTCTATCTGAACTCCAAGGTTAGAAGGTGAAGAAGCCCGAGGACGGTCTTCTGTCAGGAAAGGCCGTGTGGAAGATGAATAGGAAAGAGGATTTTAGAGTGGGGAGAAATCTATAAAAGTCGATGCATAACCGGCATCGGGGGGTAGTTGTATCTTGACGCTTGTCGTGGTAGCATTGTTAGGTCGTTACTCTGTTGGTTTATTTCTTTAAAATATCATTGTTGGTAGCTTAGTTGTCATTTTGGTTAGTTTAATTGTGTTTTAGCGTTTTCAGATACTTACAATAAATTGAGGTCGATTTAGTAAGCTTGTGTTTTTAAAAAAAAGCTCACTTCTGGTCTAAATTCACAAGAACATATAAATTTTAAATACATACATATTATAAATATAAACACCCATGACTGGAGTACAAACATTCGTGATTGGCAAATGAATGCCCCCAGGGGGACTCGAACCCGCGACCGCTGGCGCAGAATGTAGGGTCGCTACCCACTGAGCCAAACGGGTCGTCAATAAATATTATTTGCTTATGGAACTAAAGAGCCGCAGCTTCACATCCAATGAGCCGCATGTGGCTCGCGAGCCGCAGTTGCCGACCCCGGCCCTAGGTGATAAGGGTGGACTTCCTTAGATTTTTTTTAGACCATGTTTTTGTTTCAAATTTTTTAGTAAATATATAATTCATGTATGTGAAATAATAATACCTATTTGGGGAAGTCGGGTAATAGGGAACGGCCTTGCGATACAAATGTATGTAGAGCACGCGTTTTCATGTACCACTCCCTATTTTTGCAACTGAGTAACTGCTAACCTTGAGTCTATTTATGGGTGCAGGTTTGAATCTGATTAGTGTAATTAATTAGTACGAGTATGGTGCTTGTTCAACGACCTTTTTACTATGCTTTTAGGTTTTTTGTTTCCGTCTTTCTTCGTAGTACTTTTGACTAGGGATTTCTAATGGTTTGGTTTATAGGTAGGTGAGACGGTCTATCTGTATGCATGCATGCATTCAGCCTTTTTAACGGCCTACTGCTGGGCCCGGGTCGTCCTTCCACCATCCCATCCCATCCTGATCTCCTCATCAGGGCATGGTTCATCACGGTGGCCATGTCTACAGATGTATTTTTTAAACTTTTTAGTTTTTACGTTCTCTTAAACACATGCAGGTTTCCTAACAACATTTGTCTTGTCCGTAAATCATGTGGTGATCATATTGAAAAATCATGACTTATGACACACACCAAGACTTGGGATTTGAACCCTTTCATTTGGTTTTCCAAGAGAGCGCGTTTCCACTGGGCTACCACTGCCATCTATCTGCGTACTAAACTACCATTTAAATACAAACAAACTTTAGTATTTTCGAGTGCTCCAATAACATGATTATACAAGTACAGCCATTACGATCGTTGCATTATATATAGATACGGATCTACCCGTTTACAAATGCGTATTCGAGTGTACTAATGTGTCGGTCACTCTGTGCGGTGTAACAGAGCGTAATGAATGAGGGCTTACGTCATTTCTAAAGACTGCTGCTGGATGGAGCGATTTTGATGAAATTTTCAAGCAATATGACGGAAAAGATAGATGCCTTAGCGATAAGCCTGTCAGATATTGTTTTTAGTGTTTAAAACTTTTATTTAAAGCCGGATTAATATATTTTAATCCTCTTATTATCCAGTATCATCTAACTTACTAATCTGTACTCATATTATATTGTTTATCAACAATTCCCGCGGCTTTGCCCGCGTTCTAATCACTTTTAACGTTCTACGAGTTCTCAAAAAAATCTTCGCTTCTTGTAAGAGCTATTAGTTAAACGTGGCGATTGCGATTTATTCTCGCGTCCGTATTTTTGTGACATTTTAGCCATTGTATACAAAATAAATTAAAACACTTGACAAATTATACTTATACTAAAACCACTCTATCCATTGGTGTAAACAGTATGAAAATCGGTGCAGTAGTTTTTGAGTTTTGCGCGAACAGACAGACAGGCAGACGCGGCAGAGGACCTTGTTTTATAATATGTATAGAAGAGGGTTTTTTGTTTGGTTGAACGTTCTAATCTCAGGAAATGTTGAAAATAAATACTCCATAATAGTTTATTAGATTCACACGAATACATTGACTTTATAAATGAATCTATCGCGAATTTGCTTAGATTTTTGGTTCCTGACGTTTCGAATGCTTTACAGCAATCATGGTCACAGGGGAGACAGGTATGTCTTTCGCGTAAATATACTAAAGTATTAAGAGTTATTCAGTAAAAGCTCTATCGTTATTCAAAACTGTGAACGATTCACATTATGCATTTCCGCCGTCAATCGGTCAAGCGGCGCACGCGCCGGTCGGTTTACGTCAGTATGAATGTACTAGCCGTACGGGGTGTTTAATGTATATTGCATAATATTGTATGGAAGTCTGGGTTTGTTGGGCTGTTTGTGTGTTGCGGGTTCGATTTCTGTAAATAAACGGTCTTATTCATAAAAATCTCTTATTATAGGTTTACAATGTTCATTAGCTAAAATGCTCAATAGGCCTATTAAACGTTTCATAACTTTCTTTATTCATAACGGATCAATAAACGTCTCATAACTAAATGCTTGCTATAAGCTGGATTCGTTTTATTGTGTTGTCATTCTGATAAATTCATGGACAAAATGTCAAAAATACTGGTCTCAATGCTCCGTGAATCAGTTTGACATTTGAATTGACTTTTCCGCCAAAAGTAAATTAGTGAACAAAACCATTTTTTAACTATTGAAAAAGGAATAAAAGTAGCTAAAAAGAGATACAGAAGTGCAAATAGGTAAAGCTAATAGCAGGTTAGTACAGAATTTAAACTTCAAGCTACATAAGTGTGTATTTGGTGTACTTCCTTAATCCTTTGTATTTCTACGTGTTTACTTAATATTTTCTCGCGCTTATTTCTTTCCGTAGCATTAATTATTATTGACGGAGTTGGTCAGGGTTGGTTGAGAGGGTTTCCGCCATTGAAAACAAAAATACAGATACCAACACAATCTCTAAAAAGCAGGCAGCATGGGAAGATTTATTCAACAGGTATAGTGTTCTTAAATAAATACAGTGCATTATTAGTGTAAATAAAGATTTAACTGTAATATTGTTCACAGTTTTCACTGCATGTGCAAAGGGAGCAAAAATTGAATATTACGAGATGAAAAATAAAATGCTTTAAAATAAAATATATATTTCTTTTATTAATTTACAATATTATATCATAGGTACTTTTAGAATACAATTTTTACAAACTTTGAATGTCTTATTTATTTATATCTAATCAAAATCCTAAAAAAATTTCAAGCTTCTAGTTTTAAAAATGACATAATTTCAATACAAACTTTCATCCCCTATTTCATCCTCTTACATGCCGTTTTTCGCCTTAAAAAGTAGCCTGTGTCCTTTCTCAGGCTTTAGACTATCTGTGTACTTAATTTCATTTAAATAGGTTCAGTAGTTTTGGCGTGAAACCGCGACAGACAGAAATTTACTTTTGAATTTATAATATTATATTAATAATTTATTATTTTTTCTATCCATAGTTAAAATGCTCATCAATAAATGCCCGCAGGAAAGTACTGTTTCCTACTCTTCCTCTTTCACTCACATTAGTAGGTGCTGCAAAGCCATACTCCTGAATAATATGAATGTCATCATCATTTTCTGAAATAAAATAACATTTGTAAAAAAATATATTGCTTACATAAATAGTAATATACATGTGTTGATGTGAAGTTATGATAATATGATTAAAATTACCTGGAACTGTGTCCTGATGATCTATTGCAATATTATGCAAAACTGCAAGAGCCACATATGTAGGTTTTACGTTACGCATGTGAACGGTGTCTCCATACAACAAGCTTTGAAACCGTTGCTTCCAAAGACCAAAGCCAATGGCGGCTATAGTTTGGGGAGCTTGCATTATATCATATATGGTATCTTGGTTTGATACACAGCAAAAAAATAATTTTAAACAATGTTTTACAATTACGCAATGTCACTAGACACCAAATAAAATAATCTCACTTCAAGTTTAATCAAATTATCAGCTGTCAGTTGTCACTGATGACAAGACGACCATCTTGTCCTATATTAAAGGTTTATAGTAGGCTTATAGTAGGTCTCAAGCTACTATAAGTTACAGAGCCGTTATTGAATACTCACTGAAAAAACATTCTCGTATAGATAACCAGAATATGGTTTCTCGTACAATACTGTTTTGTTCTATATGTGACGACAAAACACTTTGTTAATATTACCAGGCCATTCTTGTTAAATTTTTAATGTAAATATGAAGAAGCGTATTGTAATAGCTACACGATTCGGAATGTTTATCTTACGATTTCATTATTACGATCTACTATGTATATTGTTAAAAATAACACGTATCAGGGAAGCATATACAAGTCATTTACTAGTGCTTACAAGCCTTTAGTAATCTACACTTTATGGTTCTTGTATGAAGTACTATTTAAAAAGTTATCTATACAGTAAATGCATTGTTATTATTGCAGTAATATTGTTTAATAGTGCTGATTTATATATTTCACCTAACAGTGCATAAATGCAATGATTGCAGTGTAGTTCTTGTAATGGGGACTGTATTCTATTGTAACATTTGTCATCTTTTATAGGCGTTAAAATTAGTTCCCTTGGTGCGTTTTCGTTGCAAATGGATAATATTATTCTCACTCATTTGTTACGTGAGCGAGCTATGTTACAAAGTAGCAAATATTTATAAAATGCACTTCTACTTGAATTAAAACTCACCCTTAAGTCATCTGGTCTTAAAAATTATAAATAAAATGTCATTAAAATATAATTTCTTAACTAAGTATAATATTAGTCTATTTTTATGTTATGTATGGCTACATATAAAAGAAAACAAGTTGAAAAGATTATATTCATGACCACCAAAGCACAGAGAACTAACTTCAACCGGCTGATGAACTTAGTAACGAAGGTTACTAAATTAGATAAGTTACATATATTGCTTATGCCAAGGGCAATATTTACACTTTAAAAAAATAACTGCCTCTAGTGGGATAATAAGTAAATTAGCATTATTGTGAATTCAAAAAATAAAATTTTTAGTTTTCAAATCATTTATTAGAACATAATTGTGACATTTATTTTTTAATCAACAATCCAACAACTTTTCATCATCAAAATCAGCCGCAAGAGGTTTTGCATTATATCAATTACACTTCGTAATCATATATTTATAAGTAGCAATTATTGAAGAAAGAAAAAAGAAACAATTTAAATTAGAAAATGTTTAAATAATTTGGTTCCATTTTCATTTGTGTAAAATGAATATACAATATTTTTAAATTAGTACCACAGAATTTGACCTTTTTATAATTACTGTACTGACTCACATAACATGAAAAACCAAACCGATTTCAGTAGGTTAAAACTACCTTTCTTTTAATTTCGTGCGAGGAACTAAAACCTATTTAATTATTAAAATTTCTTATCCTTCAAAGTATGCTTAGGATTTAATAGTAAAAATCACTTTAAGGGGCTTACAGTAGCCAACTAGGGCGACCAATTGATTTAACTTTTTAAGTTCTAAAGCAGACCAATGTTTAATAACATAGATAAAAGACAAGAGATTTACATCTAAAATATCTGTAATATTTATTGAAAGAACGTTTACTACTTATAAAATAAAAATGACTACTTGTGACAATTGTACTTGCAAATAACTCTACGTAGCCTTCTAAATGCCACGCCTCCAATAGTGCTTTTATATCTTCCTCCATTATGCATATATTACACCGCAATCAATAATATAAAAAATCACCACCCGGCCCAATTCTTTTATTTATTAAACCACTCACTAGCCGGCAACTGCACGTGCACTACCGATAGTCGATACAAAATATAATATGACGCAATAATAATTAATAACGCGCTTACGCACGCCCGCACGCGTCTCTTTCACCCCCCCGAGATACCTTATTTTCGACTTCTGCGCAGGAACCGTTAGCGCTCGTGCCGCTACCTTGACCTTGTACCGCATTTTGTCTATTTGTCAGGTACAGATTACAATGTATATTTTCACCGTTACAGATGCATTATAATTTTTACAAAACTATTTGTATTATTTATGTTTCGTGGTTAATCAAAACGATTTAACAGTAATTGTTACAATATCATATTTAACTAGAATCCTATGACAATGTTTACAAGTCACTTATTTCATGATACGATATTTTTATTTATCTGAACCCGTTTTTCGTAGATACAACAGGTTTTTTTTTTACCAAACGTTCTTGTAGTATTGTAGAAAATCTTTTTTTTCAGTGCTTATAGAGCGTTTTAACACTATTGAACGTTTATGAATAATGTTTTTGAGAATTTGCTTATTAACAAGCTAATAAAGCTTCTATAATTTTTTATGAATAAGACCGAAACTTTTTATGTTTTAAGTAAATTGTGTTTCAAGCTTATTTTTTTTTAAATTATTTTTAACAAAAAACTAAAACCGACTTCAAAACTAAACAAATCTAAACTAAAAAGTAGAAAATAATACTTTTAAGAACTTCGTTAATTTTGAAGTCAAACCGGTCCAGCCATCGTCGAGTAATCGGGGAACATACATATTAAAAAAAAAAGTCCCCGACGAATTGAGAACCTCCTCCTTTTTTTTGAAGTCGGTTAAAAATGTTCAATATATGATCGAATGTTGATCACTATTTGGCTTTAATTCAGTAAAAGTTGAATTAATGATATTTTTTGAAAAATCTTATCGTAATAGACATATTATTATCGAATAGCGTATATTATACGGACATTAAAATGTACCCAGCGGCGTGCTCGAGCGGAGCTAGGGTTAATCGGTAGTATGTTAGAAAATGAATTTTATTGCACATAATTTTTGAATGTAAGTTTTATGGTATACTTACATCATATCGTCAATGACAGCTGCTTTGAAGTAATTTCCTTTAAAAAATGAGTTTCCGTTATAAAGTCAAAGGCGGATAAATGGTAGTAAGATCGGATTGTGACACTACTTGCCAGTAAAAGTCTATCTATATATATGTAGATATCTGTAGGTACATATAAATAAAATTGAAGTGTCTGTTTGTAATTTCAAATTAACAGCTTTTCACTAAATGCATAAAGTATATACGCTACTTGCATCAAAAAACCCCTTTTTAAAATATTTGAGTGTCTGTTACGGCTTCTTTAAAACGGCTGGACCGATTTTGACGGGACTTTCACTCGCTAAGGAGTAACTCGGGCTACTATTATTTTATTAGAAAGTTATAATAATAACCGTTTTATTTATTTTAACTTACGCCCAGCAAAGCGGGCAGGGATTGCTAGTAAGTAAGTAAAATAGAAGTATCTTTTTGTTATATTGAAATAACAAGTTTAGTAATGAACTAGCGACTCGTCCTCACTCCGCCTGGATGTGTTCAAACTTAAATTAGTATACATTTCTCTAGAGATATTTTTCCGCAGTAAAAAGTATCATATATGGTGACCGGCTAACCGGCTATCATTATACTAAATATTATCAAAATCTGTTTAGTTGTTATCTTGAAAAACTGGAAATTTATTAGACGAGCGATGCGAGACCTAACACTTTCCCACAACCTGAGCACTTTGTGGTACACTTTACTGAAAAACTATCACGCCTATAGATTTGTGCTTTAACATAGTAATTTAACTTCATATCTAGATGTGTTATCTGTTAAAAATAATTTTATAACCATTAAAAAAATAAACATTAACAATTCTGTGTTCATTGGGTTGAATGTTATTGTACGACTAACGCCATCTGTTAAAAAACCAAAGTAATAAATTTGAAAAACAGTTTTAAAAATTAATACCCGTTAGAAAAATATGTGAGCCTTCACGAAGCTCAGGTTTTTGCTAGTTTTTTTTTTTTTTCTAATAAATTCACTGACCCAGTTTTTTTGTTGTTACAGGTCGTGTATGATTCCACGAAGCCAACAGTGAATTGATTCAACACGAACTACTGCGTGAGTACACTTGGTGTTTACTTATATTCTAGTCGATATATTTTTTAAAAGACTTTTCTTAATCTATTACATATGTAACTAGAATTTAAACTGGACGTGTATCAGTTGAAAACGGCTGGACCGATTTTCATAAAATATTAAATGTTTTGGGAAATTGCTTTGGCAGAAGGTAAGTGTATTGATACGGAAAATTATATAAATTATTTAGTTAATAGTTGCTTATTTTAAAATTTAGTAACGATTTTTTTATGCGGTCAACGTTTAATTTCACTAAAAACTGATCATCGCTCTACTCAAATTCCTATCTAGTTATGATTGAACTGTTCCTATAAATTTCTTAAAGATGATATATTTCCCCGCAGTAAAAAGTATCCTCTACATATGTTGACGCGGATAACCAGTTATAATCATACCAAATTTCATAAAAATGTGTCCAGTAGTATTTTCGTGATGCTGTTATAGACAGACAGACAGACAGACAGACAGACAAAAATCTAAATCCTATAGATTCGGTCTCTGTATCGTTAATAATGACTATTTCAATTAGATTGTCCAAAAAATATTCAATGTACAAATTCACTCAGTTAGAATTTTGTTGGAACAATTTGACGTATAAACAATTACATAATCATTACATAACCCTTATTAAGGCTAGTTAAAGCACATAAAACAGCAATTAAAAAGCTATCAAACACGTCCGCCCCCATTGAATGCCAGACGTGGAATGAGCAATTTTGAAATTCAAATTAGGAACAGGAACTGGGGTTGCTACTATTGTTGTTTTTTTTGTATTACTATTGATTACACAAACGAGGGTAGGTGCGAATTTGTGCATTTGTAAGTTTGTCATGATATACCGTGGCATCAACACGGCAACATCTTTCCAATTACAGAATTATTTTTTTATGTGATTTATGCAGATTTATATTTGCGTAGGGTTTTTTTTTTTGATAAAGAGTTATTTTCTTATTCTCCCGTGACCAAATAAATCCGCGACAAAATCCGAAAAGATAGTTTCATTTATAATGTCGAATGTTCGCGTAAAATTAAGAAAGTATTAAGGCGACAAGTATTTCAGAAAAAGGTTCAGGGTTCCGCGCAATAAAATTAAAAGCTCTAAAATTGTAAACAAAAATAACAACAAAATACTAAGTAAAATAGATCGATTCTCATTTACATAACAGAAAGTATTAATCTTATATACATATTATGTATAAAAAAATTGTCAGTTTGTTTGTTACGGCTAATCTTCAAAACGGATGGATCAATGTTAATGACCTACACTGGCAAATAACTGATGTTATGAAGAGTTACTAGGCTACATTCAATTTAGAAAAAAATTAGGGATCCGCGCAATCAATTTAAAATCAAAGAAATGTAACTAAAATCGTTCTACTCTAATTTAAATAATAAAAAAATAATCTTATATAGAGATTATATCACACAATTGCTTACATCCTGCGCTGGAACCTTCACTTTATTTCCATTATAATACCGTGTCAAGGTTTGGAAGATGACGTTATAGTATGAACGAGGCGTAGCGTGTGTTGCTAGGTTGATGTATTGGGTCGATTTTGATGGGGTTTTACTCAAACATGTTTGATGTTGACAGTGGTAACGCGCTCGCTTATATAACCTTGTGATGCGGGTTCGAATCTAGGTGTCGCTCCTCAGATATTTTCACGGGTGGATGGATGATTTCTAACATGATTACCACTTGCCTTATGGTGAAGGAAAACATCGTGAGAAAACCTGCATGTCTGAGAGAACCTAGCAAATTTTCGAAAGATATGTGAAGTCTGCCAACACGCACTTGTCCATCGTGGTGGACTATTGCCTGATCCCCCTCGTATTGATGGGAGACACGTGCTCACCTGTGGGACGTTAATAAGGGCTGATCCATATACTATTTTTTTTTTTAAATTTGCACGGCGGCCATATTGTACATAGGCGTATCTTGCACGATAGTACGGTATACCGTATACTACGTGTGAGATTCTGATTCGCACTTGACTATTTTTAAATAATACAAGACACTTCCTATTTCGTCCCTTTTTTGAGCAACTCTTTATTATGCGGATACATTTTAAACTATTCTCATGTATGATATAATAACCTATCATTACTATTGCCGTGAAACTCAGGGCCGGATTTAACTGTTGGCCCTGAGCCAATTATAAAGTGTAAACCCCTAATATTATAAATAGATTATTTTTATTCATTTCAAAGTAGTTGTAGCCGAATGGTAATGCACTCGCTTGAGTAACCGGAATGAAGCGAGTTTGAATTCCGGGTCTCGTACCTCGAATTAATTCATGTGCGAATCATTTCTAACATGATTGCCACTTGTATTACGATAAAAAAGAAAAAAAAAGAAAACAATGTCACACACACCTTTGTCCTTTTGTCCCTTTCCTTTCCGTGGAAACCTGTAGATATTCAATGTACAGATTCGATTCACTTTAATGGCCTATCATTATCCCCAGTCGTCACAACACCTGACGGAACCCTAATCGCGGGTTCCGGACGCTGCCAATTGGGGACGGGAAGTGGCAAGATGGCGGATGAATATCAAAGTGCCCGCAGCGATTTACATATCGTTCGATATATTTCCTATGCTGAGTGAGACTACTATTATAAATATTTGATACATATAATGAAATAGTAACTGAGTGAATCATTTTTGGAAAATCTGATTCAAATAGTCCTTTTAAACGATGTACCTACGAGCCTATTATAGTTTTTAGAGTCTGTGATCGCATCACGAGATACCCTTTGGGCAGATTTAGATGAAATTGGTATTATGATAGTTGGTTATACGGAACAACATATAGGATAATTTTTGTTGTGGGAAAATTTCCCATTCCTGAGAAATCTATACACATACTAAGCGTTATAAGGACGACTCCGAGCGAACAAGAGTGAGTCGTTAGTGTTACATAATTAAGTATAATTTTACTTAAAACATAAGTCTGTCAATAAAACCAATAATAATCGTTAAAATCGCCAACGCCCACGCGATACCCTATAAGGGATATGAGTCATGAGGTCGTTGGCCTGCGCGTGCGCAGCCTTAGCTGCAACTAGCAACCTGGTTTACAGTACAGTTGTAGGTAAATAGTGGCTTTACTGTGTTAGAATGTTACGTGATTGGTTGAAAGGAGATAAGAATTATTCGCAATAACTGGAAATATATAACTTTTAAATAAACCGTTTTCGGATTATGTCGCGGTTTCATTTTGATTTTTGTTTCTCCGGGGTTGAATGCTGATCGATTTCGAACAAAAAATCCAAATCGGCTCATAAATGACGGAGTTCTGAGATGACAAACTTAAAATATACATGCAACGAATTATGAATCTCCTTCTTTTGAAGTCGGTTGAAAATTAACACGAAGCCAGATTTCATAACGTTTAAAATATCATCGAGTCGTATTTACCAAAATTTTCTTAATCACCCAAGAACCGTTTAACAAATGCGACCTCGAATGTTAATTGAAGTCGCCGAAGCAAATGAGTATTTATCTTACTTGTCTGCTAGAAAGGAGATATTACTTCATTACTACTCTTGTTAGTGCTTAATATTTCTATAAAATACTTTTTTTTTGTTACTGGCAATATACGATAAAATTTCTTTATTTTTTAGGATTGAATTGGTTGAACTTTTATGGGTTTTATATTTTTTGTGCAGAATCCTAATTCTTTTTTATAATATTAATATAATGAGTTACTCCGTGTAACATCAGCTATCTGCCAGAAAAAGTTCCGTCAAGATCGATCCAGTCCGGTTGTTTCGCAGATTAACAAAGAGTAACAAAGAGACAAACATTTTATTCTTTTTGTTTATCTAAATATTTTGTACATAATATATAGTAACAAGTCACTCATCACGAAATATCGCAAAACCCTAGACTTATAAAGATGAAATTTGGCAGGGAGGTAGTTTATAGTTTTTAAAATTTTGTGACAGGGCCAGATTAAGGAGGCCGAAGGACTCTCGCGAGTTTGTATGAAAGTCCTTCATTTTTGTGCTACGAACTTTGAATTTGGTAGGGAGCACCTAGGGACCAAACCATCAGTCACCTATATCATCTAATCTGGATATCACTTTTATTTATATACTAGCTGCCCGGCCAGACTTCGTTCTGTCAAAATTTACAATTATATATTTTTTATTATTATACACACACAAAAAAAAAACAAATTGGTCAAGCCATTCTCGAATTTTACGCTTAGCAACATTCACTTTTATTTATAACAAGCGACTCACCGTCGCTTCGCTCGGGTTTGTCCCTAGGTACCCCCTTTAGTACAAAGTTTTTACAAACTTTTTTCTGTATTAAAACCTTCCGTGGACCTTAAGGGACATACAAAAAAATAAATTAGCCGAATTGGTCCAGCCATACTTGAGTTATGCGCTTACCAACATTCATTTTTATTAATATAGATAGAAGATTAAACCTACCAATAATTTGGTAGTTTTTTAAAACATTACAACTCGCATAATAATTATTTTTTAATTTGTACAATGCCAGGGTTCTTTAGGTCGGATAGTTAACCTCGTTAGTATAGCCGTAATGTGAGGTTGGGCCACTTGTTGCTAATTGAATGCTTCATATACACAGGTATTTGGTTCAAAGTCAATTTGGTTTGGACGCATTATTTATCTGTTGAAGTTAATTTTTGGAAATACGTTAATATTTAATTATTATTAAATATTAACGTATTTCCAAAATATATGTATTAGTAGCGATCATAGTGAAATGAATATTCTATTAGCATTCTGAGGATAGGACTTTATATTTAATAACAATAGTTTTTGAACCGTCATAAACTTAATCTCCGTAGTCAGTACCATATTTTTGGACACAAGGCATTCAAAATACCTAGAATCACCCGAAAATACGAAAGTCCTAGCTTAATATATTTATTCGTTGTAAGTCTTTAATTTTCTATTTATTAACATGTTTTTTTTGTTGTAAAAGGGTATATTTTCCATATTTTTACATCATAAGTCATAACACCATGCATTTTCATCCTTTAACGTGAATGCTAATTTAAGTTAAAACGTTGAAGCTTGAAGGATAACTGCTTTAAAATCCATTTGCAAGATTTGACACGAACAAAAATAAATACATATTTTGGTATATTCACATACAGCACTATCTAATTCCATGTTAAGCTACGAGGCTTGTGTTACGGATACCAGGTAGTTGATACACTACACATTACTTTTAAATGCATACATTCGTGCTCATCACACACACATGAATGCCCCCAACGGGACTCGAACCCACGACCGCTGCCACATGTAAAATTTGGTAACCAATCGCGAAAAGCTAAGGTGTGTAGACCCCAAACTTGAATTCGTCTGAGTCAGACTGGGGGTCTATTATAATAATTGCGCTAATTAGATCAGTTCCATCCGCGTGCCGCTATCAATGGGGCGTTGTGCCAAGTGTGAATGGAGAGTGAACGCCCTCGATAATACCTGCTCGTGTTTGAATTTGTCTGATGTGTTGGTTATATATGGAAAATTTTGCTTTTGTCTGTATGTCTGTCATAAAATTTGTATGGAGATTTTTATCTTATGCTGTAAATGACTAGATTTTTAAAGCTCTAGCTAGGCTAGATTTTTAAAGATGGATATTTCATTTAATTTTACTGAACTTGGCATAAGCATTATCTATTAAAACGATAAAATTGTATATTTAAATTAAATGATACTAGAGGGTTAGAAAACGTAAACGAAACGAAAGTGACTCGCTAGTTTGTATTAATATAGATCGGGGTAAATCTCGTTTAAAAAGAAATACACAAAGTAGGTAAAAGCTTCTATTTTAAGCGTTTAAGTTTATTACTTACTACTGCTTGTATATTTCTAGTCTATTTAAAAAAAATTGGTTAAAAAAAGTAAAATATTCAAAATAAATAAAAATAATAGTTCCAAATGCAATTAAAAATCCTGCCAAAAAGTATATATTGAAACGAAAACTATTGTTAACAAAGATCGATGATGGAGACGACTTTTTTCCCCCATAAATAAAATACATGGCGTTTGACTTTGGCTTTGTGGCGCCCATAGGGCATGGGGTAGACGTTCGTTGACCTGTATCGATTTCTATGTGACTTTGATGCCTAGACGCTTTATTTGCTGTTTAAAGATTAATGTCTGAGCCCTAGACCAATTTGGATCTAGGCAGTAATTACAGAGTGGATGCTAAGCCAAATTTTTTCTTTAATTCTTTCCAGCTAATTCTTTTACGAAATTCTACGCACGATCTGGTAGAAACTTGCTAGGTTCTCTCAGACATCCAGGTTTCCTTATGGCTCATGGCTGTTTTCTTTCATCGTAAGACCAATGGTAATCATGTTGGAAATGATTCGCACGTGAAAATCGCGACACGTTTGACTCAGTTTGTGGTGTCCCTACTTTCTGCGCCAGCGGTCGCGGGTTCGAGTCCCGTCGCTCATTTGTTGAGCACGAATGTTTGTACTCCAGTCATGGATGTTTATATTTATAATATTTATGTATTTAAACTATCTGTTATCCGTAACACAAGCCTTGTAGCTTACCACGGATTAGATGGAGCTGTGTGTAATATTGTCCCAAATATTTATTTAAAAAAAAATTACAAGCGCTACCACTGGGCTACTACTGCGTCTGTTGCTAAGTGTAAGTGATTATTAATATTAGTTAAGAACATTAGCAGTTATGGTTGACTGTTGGTTAATTATAGATAATTAAATGTCATTTAGTATTGTAAATGGTGTTGGCATTTTAATTTTATAGTTTTAGAATAACGTTTTGTCACTTCTCTCTAGTTTCTGTCTGCTATTTTGTTTAGTTTTATTGTCAGTGTTTTCGACATCCATACTAGAATTATACTAATTAAATGGAAAAGTTACTGATCGTAACTTTGTCAGGCATAAGCTGAACATATTTTGATAAAATTTGACAAGGATATAGGTCAAGCGTCGCTGAGTATAATTTCATATATAGTGCATACGCGATATACCTAATTAATAATTTTATCTTTTAAATAGATACATTCTTAATGTTAATACGAACCTTTCTAGTTAGGTAGGACGTGCTCATTACAGCTATTGAAAAATGAGATATTTGCCTCAGTCGTAACTGAACCTGTACCCTTGAAATATTTTCGAAGTTTTATACCACTGTGTCACAAGCTTTTGTAATAAGTAAAGTGGAAAACAACTCGTATACTCTGTATACTATTTTCTATTGTTCTTTGGTTCTATCAACTGGCAAAGTGTTTCTTTTCTTAGAAAAGAGAAGAAGTACCCGCGACTTCGCTTACATGGCATGACAATGACAAATTAACAGAAACCTTTCTAAAAAACCTAGCGTCAAACACTAAGAAGTAAGTGTATTTTTTAATTTAAACAGGTTTGCTGGGGGAAGTCAAGCCAAATGGCCTGGCCAAAATAGCAGTTATTTAGTTTTCCGCCAACAACGACGAATTATGTACAGATTTGTCTTCTATACATACTCTATATTAGCGATATAACGTACGGTAGTTTTAGAGGGAAGCCGGAACTAACAAACTAAACACAGCAGGCGATTTTAAATTATGTAATTTATAACTATATTTCTTTTAAGGTTTGTCTCTAGAAAGTGTATGGCCCATACAAAAATGCATGTATAGTAAATTGAGTTTCATGGAGAATAAATTCCATTTCACTCCTGAGCTTTTGAAATACGAAACGCTACAATGGATCGTGATAGCATTCAATTTGAAAAAAAATATACCCAGTCTGAAGAACACTACGTCTGCGTTCTACGATTTTAATTACACAACGACCCTTAAAAGCAAACCGATGCAAATATGCGTCTACCCTCCATAATTAAGGGTTTACTGACATTGGAAAATGGGACTCTTTTCCTGGTAATAAGGATGGAATTAGATTGACTTTAACAGATGTTTTGTTAATGTTTAATGCATTTTGTCACACCACTTATGTTTGTTTGGGCGTAAATTTTTGTTTTTTTTTTCAAATCACGTGATAGTTTTGTATTATACTAACTTTACTCGTGACTTCTTTCGCATTCACTTAATTACTTTGTTGTATGTTCTATAATACCTGGGGAAATTAGATTTCTCCGAGATTTATCAAGGTTTTTAGGTCCTTATAGTGCCCCATCGCTGGGCATGTCCCTCCCCTCAATGCAAAGGAGATCAGGTCATAATCCACCATGTTTAAAATGTGGGTACTGGTTCACATGTCTTAAAAAACTAGCTAGGTTGGTATTTTAAAATTACAATAGTGATTCGAGATCCAAAACGAATACTTCTTTGTTAAATTTCATCAAAATCGATTCAGCTTTTAAAATAATATGCAGAATTTCGTATTATTACAATATTATTTTGTATGTATGACAGATATATGAGGTCATCCATATTAAAGGTATTCTGCTACTTTAAAAACTATAGCTCTGCATAAACAGCTACTTTGCATGCGCGATGTGTACTTATTGTTCATTGTACAGTTAGTTATTGATAGCAAATACCCGCATATCTATGTCTATCTATAGTTATATATAATATGACACGCTTTGCTCAGTTGGTAGTGACCCTACTTACTGCGCCAGCGGTCGTGGGTTCGAGTCCCGCTGGGGGCACACATTTCTTGAGCACGAATGTTTTTACTCGAGTCATGGGTGTTTATATTTGTAATATGTACATATGTATTTAAAATTTTTATGTGTAGTATATCAATTATCCGGTATCCGTAACACAAGCTACGTAGCTTACCACGGAACTAGATGGCGCTGTTGTAAACATGTCCCAACATATTTATTTCTTTTGTATATATAAGTAAAGTTGAAATAAACGTGTTTTAAAATGGCTGCTATATATGAATACTAGTTACTCGCCCTTGTTTTGCTCGTGTTCTTCCTAAGGTAAGTTATGACGGTTGGTATACATATCTCAGAGACGAGATACTTTCCAGCAGTAAAAAGTATCCTTTATACCGAATTTAATCAAAATTTGTGATGTAGTTTTCTCGTAAAACGGTCCCACAGACAAACAATCTAAAAACTAAAGACTCGGTTTGTGTATCGTCAAAATTACTTAATAAGGTTTTCAAAAAAATATTCTATGTATACTTTTACTCAGGATATTATTATAATTACTAGCGGAACCCGCGGCTTCGCTCGCGCTGAATCTAGGGACGAACCCGAGCGAAGCGAGAGTGAGTCGCTAGTATTATTTAAAATTTGACACTGCGATGGTAGCGTGTCTGTCGGATCCAATGTAAAACATTCCAAAATCAACAACTACTAATAAATTAAAAATTAATTAAAAAAACATTGTCAAGCGGACAAAATTGTGAATCTAAACCATTCCCAGATCCCCTTGAACACACAAAAAATTTCATCAAAATCGGTCCAGTCGTTTGAGAGAAGTTCAGTGACATACACACTCACAGAAGAATTATATTTATAATTATAGGTCTTATTAACAAAGCATAATAATCAGTACATTGAACTACCAACAAATAACCGCCGCCATGTTCGATGACACACGCAAAATTTGGCTTTCTCATAACAACGGTTTTGGGGTGGAGTTCGGAGAATTCTGAAATTTCACAGTAAATTACTTTTTAGGGGTTACTTTTGTTCGGTAATTGACAGCGGCCCTATTTTTGGTTACACGTGTATCGATAAGCACTCTTATTATTGAAGTTTTTTGTTAGTAATATACTCGTATATTATAGTCTCGTAGCTTACTACGGAACTAGATACTACACATATATAATTTTAAATGAATGCCCCCAGCGGGACTCGAACCCGCGACCGCGGGCACAGCAAGTAGGATCACTACAAACTGAGCCAAACGTGTTGTCGTAAAAATAACTACCCTAAGGTGTGGCATTTTTTGTGGAACACACAAGACTTACTTCCTCATGACTTACGCTTTTGTTTCCCTACTTTTATGTAAGGGATGATGTAAGCGAAGACGAAAGGCATTGCTACCTCTAAAATATCGTGTGTACTAGCAATTTTGTGAAATTCTTAATATGTATGAATTATTATACATGTTGTAAAATTAGTAGTTTAATAATAATTTGCAGGTTAATGATTAATTATAATTAATTATTATCATACCCGGTTATGATAATTTGTAATTATAATTTATCATTAACCTGCAAACAGTAGTCCAGTGGCTATGCGCTTGGTAACCAAGTGAAGCGGGTTCTAATCTGTGTCTTGCACCTCTGATATTTTCATGTACCAAATCATTTGTCTAACATTCCACTTGTCTACGGTGAAGGAAAACATCGTGAAGTAAACCTGAAGCTGAAAAATACTTAACGACCTATTCTCATATAGAACAAATATCCAAAAAAATATCATTCAAATCGATTCAGCCGTTTCGGAAGAGTGCTACCACAAGGTATTAAATACAGTAGACTGTCTGGCAAACCCGGCCCGCTGGGCGTAAGTTAAAATAAATTAATCGGTTTTTATAATTTTCTAATAAAATAAAAGTAGCCTAAGTTACTCCTTATAACATTAGCTATCTGCGAGTTAAAGTCAAGTCAAAATCGGTCCAGCCGTTTCAGAGATTAGCCGGAACAAATAGACAGACAGACAAAAAATTTTAAAATTGATTTTTTAATGTAAATATCGTATATACTTTTGTATGTATTTACTTTAGTGAAAAGCTGTTAATTTGAAATTAAAGACAGAAACTTCAACTTTAGTTAGTAAATTAAAAATATCTAATAACAATTGTTAACATGTGTAGGAATGTACGCGCGTGTTGTACGTATTGATCCGCATTACGGACAATGTGGCGCCCGGCGTGGGGTCGGTTTGTAGTTGTACACCTTTGTGAGAGGGATTATTTTATTTAACAAGCTTTTCCCGCGGACTCGTCCGTTCTAAATACCTTAAACTGTATTCTTATGTTTCATATAAACGTTTTGGCTGTTAGTGTAGATTTCTCAGAAAAAAGATATTTCCCTGTAGAAAAAAGTATCCTATGTTGACACGGTTATCAAGCTATCACCGTACCAAATTCCATCAAAATCTGTCCAGTGGTTTCTCGTGATGCGGTCACAGACAGACAGACAGAAAAAAAATCAGAAAACTATAGATGTGGTCTGTGTTGACTATAGTTAACAATGACTATTTCAATTAGAATTTCCGAAATATATTCAATTTACAGATTCGACTAAATTAGATTTTTTTCATAATTTGTATTGATGTTATTACTGACAATATAAGTGTCGGTTCTTATAAGAAAAACTCAATTTTTTATATTTCTGTCTGTCTTTTTGCTCTCGTTGATCTCTATAACAGATTTTGACCAGAATTTCACTTTCATATTGCTGATGTTATAAGGAGTAACTTAGGTTACTTCCATTTTAGAAAAAAGAATAGGTTTCCGCCCTTTAACTTAAGATGAGGCTGAGCGAAAATAAAATTTTATTTTTCATAAAAAAATACTGTAAAATGAAAAACTTTTCTTCGTATTCGCCCGCGGAAAATTACAGTACCTTTGTAATATGTTTCTTAGGGATTATGTAGATTTATGTTAATGAAACAATTTAAAAATTGGATTACTACTTGGAGTACGACAAAACATTTTACCAAGTTATTATATAATTATACAAAAAAGTCGTTTGAGGTTACGAGTTTGAGGAGTACGTCTGTAGTGAAAGCTAGCAGGCAGACTTGTAAATGGGATGGGCGTATACCGTCACAAGATTTTTGACGATTTCGTCTTTTTGTTTTGTTACCAGATGAAAATAAATATATCGAAATACTAGGAATTTAATCTTGCTTCACTCGCGTGCATCTTAAGCACAATACAGAGATAGACAGTAGCGTAACTCAGCCGTCTTTTTGAAATTTACACCTACATATGAGCGGAGCGCTAGGGTTGGTACATACAAAAAGTAAAACAAGTAATTTTTTTTAGGAATGAAACGTATGTTAATTTAATATTTATTTTTTACATATTTATGTTATAAGTTGGTAACAGATAAATATTTGCGTCTATTGCGACAAGTTTTAAATGCTGTGTTGAAGAATTTTTTAAAGGAGAATGCTCAAAAATACCCAGCTCCGGCGGAATCGAGTTGTATCTCAAAAAAATAATATTATGTAATAAAATAATAACCGGTTATGATCGTGATCCTTACTGGCAAAAATAGAAAAAATTACAGTTTCATAATTCACGTGTCGATTCAAAAAAAAGATTAATTATTTTATTAACTTATAATTATTGTTGACTATTTTGGAACCATGGCAACGGATATATAACTGATACGTCAAACGACGTTAATTTTATAAAGTTTCTTTAAATTTTCTAATCTTCCGCACAACTTTCTTATTTTTTTCTTTCATAAGAACCTTCTCCTAACATTAACAAACATAACAAAAAAAGAATTGGCCAAATTGGTCCAGGCGTTGTTGAGTTATGCGCTTACCAACACATTTTGCGATTCATTTTTATATTATAGATCGATTAAAACAATAAATCATTCTTACCTTTCAAAATCAGTAGGGAGTTTAAAAAACGAAATCTCCGGTTTTGATGAAGCAGAGTTCAAACAGCCGTATACTACGCAATAAGTTCGTGGCATCTTTAAAAAGATCGCGGTAATAAACTCAAACGCGGCACGCACGACTGACAGCACCGCAGCGTCCGCTGAGGGGCCTCGTTGATGCGCGTATTTGTGTGAGTGTGCCGTTTTGAACGTTATGTATGCAGTTTCCGTACTGGTTCATATTTTTACTGTGTCTTAAGTGTACTTCAAAAATCCAGGACCTATTTAAGTTAGTATCAACACACTTAATATTTTCTTATTAGATATTGATCCGAATTTTTATTTGTACCATTACCAAAAATTAAATTCAAAAAATATAGGCATTTGTTGAATATCTTTAATATAACATTTTGACGCAATGCGGAATACTTTATTCCAGAGCAAGCTGTCACGTCTAAATGGCCTTATTATGTGTTCTACGAAACAAAGTTGTACTTATTAGTAAAGCCTATGGAATGTTGCAGCGTGTATTGATCTGTAGTTGCTGTGTAGTGGTGTGAAGGAAAATAATGTGTTGTGCCAGCGGTCGCGGGTTCGAGTCCCGCTGGGGGCATTCATTTGTTGAACACGAATGTTTGTACCCCAGTTATAGATACATGTATGTATTTAAAGTTATATGTGTAGTGTATCAACTATCTGGTATCCCATAACACGAGCCTCGTAGCTTACATGGAACTAGATGGCGCTGTGTGTTAATGTCATAAAATATTTATTCTTTTTATTTACAATTTAATATTAAGTTATTGGGTGAAATACGAAGGACCGTATAAAAATGTATGGTTTAGAAAATTTATCGTTTAACGTTATTAGAGTACGAAAATGACTAATCAGATGCATATTTTTGTTAGTTGTCTAAAAGTTTTATTTTATCGATGATCTAATCTAGTTTTTTTCTATATAATCTTATCAGCCACCATTCCTTTTACTTAAAAATTTATAAACATGACACTACATTAAATTCTCCACTAATATACTTTGTTAGAATTTAAAAAAAAAACTATTTTTAGTCTGTAGTGAAATAAAATTTCTTTGAACGGACAGATCTGTGTCAAAATGCTTCGGCATATCGATCGCTAGTTGCTAGGCCGCGGAAAGGCTACGGCAGAGTGGCGCCCGACGTGGGGCCGCTTTATGACCGGGGTTCGAGAATATAATGAATATATAGTGGTTTTTACAGTCAGGAGTTTGTTTGTTTTATTATCTGTGCCTATTTAAGTATATGTACATAATATATAGGGATTGATTTCTCGTGATGTTGTGAGAATATTTGTGGAGGCTTTCTTCAAATATGATTTTGAAAGTGAAAAACTTGGTTTTACTGTCGATTAACTCGTTTTTTTGCATTTCTTTGTTTAGAGACACCTTTGACGACACGTTTGGCTCAGTTGGTAGTGACCATACTTTCTGCGCCAGCGGTCGCGGGTTCGAGTCCTGCTGGGGGCATTCATTTGTTGAACACGAATGTTTGTACTCCAGTCATGGGTGTTTATATTTATAATATGTATGTATTTAAAATTTATATGTGTAGTATATCAACTATCTGGTATCCGTAACACAAGCTTAGCTTACCACGAAACTAGATAGCGCTGTTGTAATAATGTACCAACATATTATAACCCTCGCCTGCAAGCTCAAATATCAAATTTTATCAAAATCTGTCTAGTGGTTTTCTCGTGACGTCACTCACAGACAGACAGAAAAATTCGGCTTCTGTATCGATAATAATGACTGTTTTAATATTATTTTTTTTAAATCAATGTAGAGATTCAACTAAGTTAGAATTTTATTTTATTTATAGATGCGACTAGCGACGCACTCTTTTTAGTATAAAATTCTTACAAACTTTTTAAAGGAAATAATTGAATTGAATCAAACGTTTTATGTCTTACTTATTTATATCTTAAGCCTAAAGGTTTAAATTGACGTAATTTCCATACAAACTTTCATCCCCTATTTCATCCCCTTACAGCCCTTTTTTCGCCTAGAAAGTAGCCTATGTCCTATCTTAGGCCTTAAACTGTCTGTGTACCAAATTTCATACAAATCGATTCAGTAGTTTTGGCGTGAAAACGCGACAAACAGACAGACTTTCGCTTTTTTAATATTAAAATATTAGTACATTCATAGTTTTTTTTATTCACCTAAATTTAGAAAATGTTATCGTAAAATTTAATTTTCAATAGATTCGGTGATTAACATGATTTTCTTTCATTTGATATTTATACTTAGTATTTCATATCGTCTGAATATACTCTATTGTAAAAGTCAAGCTGTTGAAGTTTGACCTCGAGAATTCCTTTGTCCTTGTTTGCCCTTTGTCCTTTTCTACATCTTCTAGGTCAGATTATTAATATTTTAAGTATTGTATGTCTTCCTCAACTTACTTTTTTACACGCTTTTTATTAGCTTCACCTGTATGTTTGTATGTTTGTAACCGACTTCTTTGGGCGCGATTTTGACCTACTTTAAACGGCCAGATTTCGTTCAAACTTTGTAGATTTATCGAGGACCGATGACAATAGGTACACTAATTTGATAAAATAAATAAACCAAACTAATAAGTAGAAAATAAATAATAGTTTAAAAAAACTAAAAATCACGCTTTTTATAGAAAACCGAACTAAAAAATAGAAAATAAATATTAAAAATTATTTGATTTTAAAAAAAGCGTGGGGTGCTTTTTAAGATATTATCAAAATGATAATCACTCTACTCATATCTGTCAATAAAATATTTATAACTATTGACACCATGCACCCCACGCTTTTTTTAAATCATATAATTTTTAAAATTTATTTTCTATTTTTTAGTTCGGTTTTCTATATAAAAAGCGTGTTGTTTTTTAGTTTTTTTTTAATTTATTTTTTGTTTAGTACGTGTTCAGAAGCTTTTGTACAATTAATACTAAGTAAATAGGTATGTTGGGACATTATTGGATACAACGCCATCTAATTCCGTGGAAAACATGTACTTATAAAAAAATTTAAGAAGTCTTTCTAGATAAACGACACGACATGGTTGGCTCAGTTTGTTATGACTCTACTTGCTGTGCCAGCGGTTGCAGGTTCGAGTTCCGCTGAGGGCATTCATTTGTTGAGTACGAAATGTAATTTAATAATATGTTTAAAGTATATGTGTAGTATCAAGTATGAACCATCTGGTATCCGTAAGCAAGCTAACCTACTAGGTAAGCTTACCACGGAACGCTGATAGATGGCGCTGTTGTAATAATGTCCCAACATTTTTATTTAGTTATTTAATTTACACTAAGAAAGTAAAGACTGAAGTAGGTGCTTAAAATGAAAAAATGTGTTTAACTCTTATCCAAATAACTTCTTGACAGAGTACTCTTAGAAATTTTCAATACAAATGCTTTTAGATCGTCTATTTTTGGACCGATATAGGTTTATAGTGTACACAGTGTGTTGAAATTGTTTGAACCACGTTAAAAGCAGTTAAAATTTGACTGGCATCTCTTATGGTGACGGTTATGGCGTGTGTGTGTTTGTAATGTAGAACAGTTTCGATATTTACAAATTCAAATTCAAAATATTTTATTCAGCATGAAATTATTACAATTTTTTACTGAACGTCATGAGTCTTATACTACCAGTTCGGAAGGAAGAAACCACTGACCTGAGAAAAACTACATTTAAGAGAAACGAGAATGAAAACACATATTATCATTTAATACATTACACTCATTCTTCGTTCGGATACGTGTTTTTCAATATTTTTTGAACTAAATCCTAAATTATTTAAAAAAGAAGTATTCTAAGTTAATACTAAAACATTATCAAAAACAGAAAATAACCCATGTTACTCGCTGATAATATATTCGCTATTATAAGTGAAAGAATTGTTAAAATCTCTCCAGCAGTTTAGGAGACTATCCAAAAGACAAACAAACAAAGAATCTAATCTTTTCTTTTTATAATATATGCGTAGATATCAGTACATCCGTACATATAAATAAAATTGAAGTGTCTGTTTGTAATTTCAAATTAACAGCTTTTCACTAAATGCATATGAAAGTATATGTACAGTACTTACATCCAAAATCAATTTTAAAAAATTTATCCTTCTGTATGTCCGTTTGTTCCGGCTAAATTCTGAAACGGCTGGGCCGATTTCGACGGGACTTTCACTCGCAGATAGCTAATGTTATAAGGAGTTACTTAGCCTACTTTTATTTTATTATAAAAAAATATTATTTTATTTATTTTGAACATACGCCCATTCAAGCGGGCCGGGTTTGTTGGTAGATAATAAAAAATACATTCAACAATATATTCGATTACACTTTTGCATATTTTAAAGCTTAAGTTCGGTTCGTAATGTGCACATTCTCTTTTATTCGAAACTGTGATCGTATCGTAAAGGTCTTTTAAGAACATCGAAAGATCAGGATCCAAATGATTGCACAAGACGTTGCATAATGACTACGGTGTAAGTTAGAAACTTATAACATACTTCATCTATCTACCATCTATATACATACATACGTACATATACAACAATAACTGGAGTGCAAAAAATCATGCTCATCCCTCAGATGAATGCACCCAGCGGAACTCTAACCCGCGACCGCTGGCACAACAAGTATGTAACGTGTCGTCTAATTTTTGCTCTTCTCTCTTTCTTCTATAAACTGTAAGCAAATTGAATTAAAAATATTGAATTCAGCCTTAAATTTAATAACCAGTTGGTGGAATAAAAGCCTTTATTGAAAATATTATTCCAAAATTAGCTTTAAATACACTAAAAATAATATTAAATCGTTATTTATCGTTTAAAAAATAGATTTTTTTTTGTTTAAAAAGTAACGATTTCAAATTGTTGTCGAAACCTCCTTTTTAATTCTTTCTACAACCTCAAAATATAATAGAAGAAACACCATCAAATTCAGTTTAATAATTATTATATATATACTTATCATCTCAAAACAGGCAGACAGACGAAAAATCTAAATCAAACGTGAAAATTAGTTCAATACGTTACATCTTATAATTTGCACCTCACGCAAAGCGCCCAAGTTTAATGATTTGCGAGACTGCTTCGAGACGGTTAGAGCTTAAATTGAGACTGGTTTCACGGTGACATCATCATGATACGTGTTATGCGGTCTTTTAACACGCTGCTCGGTTCGTTTGTTGGTAATTGGGTTCGAATCCCGTTTAGCTAAATTGTAATATATATAGGCGTTATATAAGTTTTTTGTCTTATTTATGTTCATTAAAAAAAGTTTCTTCAAGTAATTAATATTTTGCTTCTAATAAATAAATATCTCTGTATGTAATTTGGAAACTACACAAAATAAATACATATACTGTGGTGTGATTTATATGAAATTGATGTTATACTTATCGAATTTTAAGTATAAGATAATTTAAATGTTAAAGAAACAAAAAATAATCGTCAGCTGATTGTTTGTGGGTGTAAAGGTCGTCAGTTTATGTTCCAAAGATACTATGCAACGCTCGAATGCGTTGAGCGCGCGACATGTTTATCAATATTAATTATACTCGTATGTCACATAAATAATATAATTGTCAGTCCGTCTAACTCCTTCAGCCGTAACGGGTAACAAACATACACGTACATAGCAAAATAAAAATAAAAATCGAGAAGAGAATAACGTTACACAGAACGTATCAACTCTACTTCGATATCCATCAATAGATCATTTCACCACTTCCTACAAATAAACAAAGCCGTCAAATTCCTACCTCACAGTTGTTACGAGTACTTAGGATTTCTTGACAGATGTAATCAGTATATTTTTTTTCTGACTCGGGACTCGAACTTAGGACCTTTGGATCTGCGGCTGTATCTATATCAATGACCGTTTACTTCTATCATCTAAACTTTACTAATAACGTGTACTAGCGACTCGGCCTCGCTTCGCTCGGGTTCGTCCCTAGGCACCCCTTTAGCATACAATTTGTTTCAAGCTTCTAGCTTTAAAAATGACGTAATAAATAACCCCTTACAGCCCTATTTTTGCTTTTAAAAGTAGCCTATGTCCTTTCTCAGGCACTATACTATCTGTGTACCAAATTTCATTGAAATCGGTCCAGTAGTTTCTGAGTTTATTCGTTACATACAAAAATACAAATCTTTCCTCTTTATAATATTAAGTATACATAAGTATCTATTAATAATATAAATGTGACGTGTCCGTTTCTTTTTTCTCTTAAACCACTGTATAGATTTCGATCAAAGGATATAGATTGCACACTGGAGTAGGACATAGGCTTTCCTCGGATTTCGTCCCACTTTTCACGCGAGTAAAGCTGCCGTCAAATAAATGTACTAAAATATGTATGTAGGTTCGAGATAATCTGTTCGAGATAAACTCAAAAAATACTGCACCGATTCTCATGCTATTTTCACCAATGGATAGAGTGGTTCTCCAGAAAGGTTTTATTATATAATTTGTCAAGTTTTTGCATACATTTACTAGCGGAACCCTCGGTTTCACTCGCGCTAAATCTAGGGACGAGCCCGAGCGAACCAAGGGCGGGTCGCTAGTGTATATATTATATACCTCTGGTAATACAAGTAACTTCCTCAATGTACGACATCTCCAAAATAAGGATACGAGCTCCCACACAATATAATTAATTTGTTCATGGTTGGTGCGGGTTTGATTCCGTCACGTTATACCATAAGTCGGGTAAGTAGATAATGACGGTATTAAAAGTGGCTAGACGGTTTTGGATGATATATAGTACACGGTTCTTCTTAAGCTAAGCTTCTTAAGAGATAAATCGACTAAGAAAATGTTACTTCGTCAAAGTAACATTTTCTTAGTCGATTTATCTCTAATATATAATAAGGGGCATTCCACGTGAAGCGGACAGGTAAAAAATGTCGATGTTTCCGATTTTAGTTATATTCGACTCAGTTATACCTACATACGTCCTCGACTCAGATACGAAATATTTTTGCGGTAAGATGTAAAGTTAACGAGTTATAGGGCATTGAAATTCTGACTAACTTACAAGTATGCTCTGCTTTAGTCCCAAGTACCAAGTGTTATCAAGTTATAATTAATTAAATAAACTAGTGGAATGTATACTTGACTTAATAAGCTTCCTAACTGTATTTTTGGAAATTAAAAAAATATTGTTTTTCTTTATGAAT
Organism: Boloria euphrosyne; assembly: GCA_951802675.2. NCBI lineage: Eukaryota > Metazoa > Arthropoda > Insecta > Lepidoptera > Nymphalidae > Boloria > Boloria euphrosyne. The sequence goes on from OX637895.1 coordinate 1,322,154, forward strand.
TTCGCTATTTTACTTTTCAAACTTGATTTTTTCAAAGTTCGACGGCTTTAATTTTTTAACATTTTTTTTTCTCAAAATGGGTATTAGTGTACAGATAATCCTTGCTAAGTTTTATAATGGGCCTAGAAGTCGTTTAGGAGCTACACCAGTCACAACGCCGGGACGCGGCGCCCGCGTCCGCCGCCCGCTAGCGAACTTTGAAAAAATCAATTTTGAAAAGTAAAATAGCGAAATTCATAAAGAAAAACAATATTTTTTTAATTTCCAAAAATACAGTTAGGAAGCTTATTAAGTCAAGTATACATTCCACTAGTTTGTTTATTTAATTATAACTTGACAACACTTGGTACTTGGGTCTAAAGCAGAGCATACTTGTAAGTTAGTCAGAATTTCAATGCCCTATAACTTGTTAACTTTGCATTGTACCGCAAAAATATTTCGTATCTGAGTCCAGGACGTATGTAGGTATAACTGAGTCGAATATAACTAAAATCAGAAACATCGACATTTTTTACCTGTCCGCTTCACGTGGAACGCCCCATAAATATGTTGGGACATTTTTACAACAGCGCCATCTAGTTCCGCAGTAGGCTACGTAACGTGCGTGTGTTGCGGATACCAGATAGTTGATATTATACTAAACATATAATTTTTTAAATACATACATATTATAAATATAAAAAAAGTGTTTGTTATCGAACTCCTCTGAAACGGCTTGACCGATTTTTATGATTTTTTTGTGTATGTCGCAGGGAAATGAGGATATTAGAGATTTCACGAAATCCCTAGGGACACCACGAATTTACGGAAGATGACGAATTTTATTGTCAATTACGTCTTCTTACTGAAAACGTCTAGGGATATGACAAAATACTAATAAAATTCCCGTGATATGTCGTTTCACTTGAATAAATCTAGTAAAATGAGACAGGTGTAGCTGGGTAAAACAATAAAACATAATTTCAAATTAACTGATGTGTTTTAATGATTGTTAAAAATTCGATCAACTAGGTAAATTTGAAAAATTCAATTGATATATAAAAGAAAGGGAGGCCCACTACCCATCCCTACAACCGTCCTTCTCCCTCCTCCCTCCCTCCCTTTCCTGAAAGGCCGGCAACGCATCTGCAAGCCCTGTTGTGTTGCAGATGTCCATGGGCGGAGGTGATCACTCAGATCAGGTGAGCCTCCTGCCCGTTTGCCCCCTTTGTCCCATAAAAAAAAATACAGGAACAGGAACAGACTACAAACATAGCCAAACGTGTCGGTAATACGCCAGCCACTTTATCGTGTAGAGAGATATTAGTTTGAGTCGTAACAGCAAAAGTTCTTCTGACAATGTACAGTTGTTTAACTTGAATAATAATAAAACTTTAAATAAAAACGACTTTAAAATGACTTTATTTTTATCCTGTTTTCTGCGCTAGCGGTCGCGGGTTCGAGTCCCGCTGGGGGCATTCATTCGTTGATCACGAATTTTACTCCGGTCATGGGTGTTTATATATTTTATAATATGTATTGTATTTGTAGTGTATCAACTATCTGGTATCCGTAACACAAGCCTCGTAGCTTACCACGGAACTAGATGGCGCTGTTTAATAATGTCCCAACATATTACGAAGTTCAACTTACATTACATCATGCTTGTTGTTTGTTCTATTTATGGAGTCTCTTGGTAATAATTGTCTGAGACGATGTATTTGAATGAGTCTAAAGTGTTATATATATTTGCTTATATTTATATTTTTGCTTTGTTATCTCAAGACTCAAGTTACGGCTTGACTGATTTTGATGGGATTTAGGGCGTTTTAAATATGGTATTAATGATAGTAGTGAAAAGTAAGGGAAGTGGGATCAAACCAGGTTATAGCATGTCTAAGATGTATTGATCTTCAGCTGTGTTGTTAGCTTGGTGGTTTCGCCCATACGGGTTACCACCTAGTACAGGTGCCCTTGCAACAAGTTTGTGTTATAATGTTTGAGTCAGTAAGAGTTTTTTTTTTGTTTTTATTAGTAAGGCGAAGGAGAATATAGTGAAGAAACCTGCACGACACAAGACCATAGAGAGACCATAGGGTGTTCTCATCCTCAGTTTTGTTTATTAAGTTCTGGTATTGTTATTGCTGGACTTATACTGATGCAATTGAAGGTGGATATAGTCTTTTGAATTATGTTCCTATGCCCAGGTAAGACACAGGGCGTCCACGGTGCATCGCTTAACCGTTTATAGACTATTCTCTGTTAATTTTATCAAGTGCGGGTTCGAATTCCGATAAATGGTAGTTAAAATGGCGTATCTAGTACCTAAGGCTTGCTTAATTCTTATGCTGAGTAAAAATGTTTATACAATAGCATACTTTAGTATCATTTTAATCTATTTTTTATCTATTATATTCATCGTTTTAAGTAAAGGCATAGTTTTATAATTGATCGTTTGAATTTTGTTTTTCATTCAATAAAATTATGTCATCTGCGCCATTTTTATTCAAGGCTTGCTGTTTTACCAGAAACGAGGCTTTGGTTAAAAAGATATAACTAATTACTCCTACTTTATTTGACGTATAAAATTCAAAACCTATAATTTTCGATCGTTAAACCGCGATAACGTCCATAACGTAAACAATTACAAAACTAAAATGTATAATTGCGCTAAAGCTGAATCCCGTTCAGCCAAAACCCGTTTCCAAGTAAACGAGAAAAAAAAAGAACTTGTGAAAATTTTAAATTTGGAACGGCGGAAGCACATTCCACGACCGCACGCCGTCTAATTCGAACGTGTCTACGGTTTCTTATTATTTTTTTTGTTCCAGCATTATTAGCATTGTAATGTTATTTTGACAGGTGTTTTTATTTTTTTCTCGTTTTGGTTTTCAAATGTCTATGAGTTTAGTTTTTTTTTCATTTAGGTTTTTTTCGATGCCACGTGGCAAGATGGAAATAGATTGTGAGTCACTCTCGATCTTTTGTTCATCTGTTAGTAGTGTTGTGTTAGATATTTAAGTAAATTTCTGGTATAATACAACCTAAGCCCGTGGCTGTGCTCGTGTATTAAAATTTATTGATTATGTTATTCGCTTCTAAGGAAAAAAAAAATTTTTAAGTTCGACTTATGGTTCTAAGAATGTGTGTTTAAAAACAAAGCAAAAAACTTGAGTTTATATCATCAGCCATCATACTACTATTATGTAGGCGAATTTTCTATGTGTGTATGTTTGTCATTCCATCACGCTTAAACGAATTGACTGATTTTGATAAAATTTATTACACAGGTAGAAAATAACCTGGAGTAACTACTATTGGTGTACTCTTAATGAAATTTTTAAAAAGGTGCCGCTACTTGTAATTTTTTAATGTTCCTTACCTCAAAAGAAAAAAGGAACTCTTATATGATCACTTTGTTGTCCGTCCGTTTGTCTGTCCGAGTACAAGTTATGTAAAAGTTCGGACGCGATGTTGCGAGGGTATAAGAATAATATCCTGTTCCATTGTTATAATATTATTAGAAATTCCCGCGGCTCCGCCTGCGTTCTAATCACGACAAGAAATAGGGATTCGTGGTAGGATGAAAACTTAAGGTCATATGTACTTTTTGGTGCCAAATCTTTAAAAAAAAACATTTCTAAAAATAAAAAAAATAATATTCTAGTCACCCTTATCACATAGGAGAATAAAAAATAGCTTAAAACCTATTCTCAGACGTACTAAATAGTACACAAAAATCATAGAAATCGGTCAAGCCGTTTCGGAGGAGTTCGATAACAAACACTGGGACACGAGATTTTTATATACTCGACGACGACTCGTTTGGCTTAGTTGGTAGTGACTAGTGACCCTACTTTCTGCGCCAGCGGTCGCGGGTTCGAGTCTCGCTGGGGGCATTCATTTGCTAATCACGAATGTTTGTACTCCAGTCATGGGAGTTTATATTTATAATATGTATATATTTAAAATGTATATCAACTATCTGGTATCCGCAACACAAGTCTCGTAGCTTACCACGGAACTAGATGGCGCTGTTGTAATAATGTCCCAACATATACTAATAGATTATAGTTAGAAAGCTTGTAAACAACGTTCCGTTAGAAAAGCCGCATGTCACTACTCAGCTCCTCTAGTAAAGCATATACCGCACCAACGTTTCTTAGAAAACTTGAATGACCAATATGACACGCTGTCACAACACACACGCGACTAAAAATATATTGTGTTTGGGCTATTATAAGACTTTCCGAATAGTTTCTTGACCTATTACACTAATCTGTCTGCTTCGTGTTTTTTGATTTATTAACTATGTGCAGCGGTCGGTTTTGTTCGCGAACTCGGATAGTATCGTAAGGGTTTTAGAGTAACCCTATTTTTTTTCAATATACCAGATTTGTCTGTCTGTCTGTTCTTATAAAAATAATTAAAAATTAATATAATAATGTATTAAATGTATTTATTTTATATTAGATACATTTTTAAAATTGTGACATTTTCTTGCAGTAAAATAAATCTATCAGCTATCATCATACCGAATTTCATTAGCTTTTTCGTGATGCGGTCACGATCCTTGTGTGTCCAAAAAATATTTAATGTACAGAATTGACTTAATTAAAGTTTTATTATATGTGTAAAATAAAAACCCCTTAAATCAGAACTAGTAGCAACATAAATATTTAACAAAGCAAACAAAAAAGCTGTTAGCGAACTAACAAAAAGCTCTTTAAAGGTACACATTTTTTTTCCCTTTTTTCCCTCACGACCTATTTCCCGAAGCTTTAAACGTCATAGATTTTTAACCTAGATACTCTATTCAGTCCGTTTTAACGGCACTGGCACGGGCCTCCCTTTAATACGAGGGGGATCAGGCCAGAGTCCACCGCGCTGGCCTAGTGCGTGTTGGCGGACTGAGCATGTCTTTCCAAAACTTGCTAGATTCTCTCAGACATGCAGGTTTCCTCACGATGTTGTCCTTCACCGTAAGACAAGTGGTAAACGTGTTAGAAATAATTCGCACATGAAAATGAATACGGATTTGAACCCGCTTCACTCGGTTACTATGGTAGTCCGCCAACCCGCACTTGTCCAGCGCGCTGGACTATGGCCTGATCCCCCTCGTAACGACGGGAGGCCCACCCCCAGCTTGTGGGACGTAAAAAAGGGCTATATGAATACATATATACATACAATGTGGTGGATCGATCTTAGTTCGGAAGAAAGCAGAGTGGATAAGTCGTTAGTATAATCGTATAATCTTCATGTTGTAAAAAACTTGGTTGTCCACAATGAAGTAAATGTACATATTACTAATAATATCCGATTACTAGGAAGTGGGACGTGTAGGGCTTCGCCCTCAATCGGTGTACTGTGTCAATGTGGGGTCGGGGGTTCGGGGGTCGGGATTAGGGTTTTGCAAGGTGTCGCGGTTTTCTTTTTCATTTTTTTTAATTCAATATGAGGGTTTTAGGTCTGATTTAGATTTGTGTCTGAATAAGGTTTTACTGTGATTTATTTTATTGATTTTGGCGGTTAAGTGTTATCTGTGAGCTTATTTTATTTCTGTGACCTTATACAGATTAAAAAATGGTTGCCTGTAAAGTCGGTTTTACGGGCGAAGATTTTACGTGACAACGTCTTTTTCTCGGTAGAATATTTATTGATATGAATATAATTAAATTGCACAATAGGAACAAGGAATTGAATGAAAATAAGAATTGCACAAATTTTAACTATAGAAATATATTTTAATAGTTGAGTGGGAGAGAGACGCAAGGCATTCGGCGGGCCTCTCTCTCGTTCGGTGACTCATCGTAACGTTACCGAGCGTTACACTTTTTCATAAGTGACTCCCAGCCGCAACCTAATTTAAGACGTTGTCACGTCAAAAAATGGTTTTACTAATTAAAATTATATTTTCATACATATATAATTCTAACACACAGAATTTTGTGTTCAAATCTGCATATTCGATATAGTTTGGAATTTTTTTTTGACATTTAATTTTATCTAATTAGTTATTATTGATTTAGTGAATGTTTTTTATTATATATATATATATATATATATATATATATATATATATATATATATATATATATATATATATATATATATATATATATATATATATATTTTGATGGCATTTGTATGATAACAGGTAGGGATATTTTTAAGGCAAAAAATTATCTCAAATTTGTATTAGTATTAACTGTTAAAATATAACCGGGCTGAGCGAGGGTCGGTTCTTCATAAATATTTAAAATATATATTTTAGACTTTGGTAGGACAAAAAAATAGTTTTTTTGACAATAAATAATAGTTTAAAAAAACTAAAAACACGCTTTTTATAGAAAACCAAAGTAAAAAATAGAAAATAAATTTAATAATGAATTTAAATTAATTATTTGATTTTAAAAAAAGCGTGTTTCTCCGATTCACTTTGCAAAACGGACTACCACGTAAAAGCCTTTTTATTTTTCGGTTTTTTATATAACCTGTGACACTCAGCAATAATGTGGCTTTCTATTGGTGAAAGAATTTTTAAAATCGGTTCAGTAGATGCCGAGATTACCCCTTACAATTTAACAAACACACAAACTTTACTTCTTTATAATATTAGTATAGATAATAAACAAATCATTATGGCCAATGTGCATTGTGCATAAGTAACCCTAAAATGGCTAGCTCGGTCTTCAGTGACCCCCGCGTCGCGGTCAAGTTCCAACCGATGAGTTATCAAGTGACATGGATCTAATGTCTAATACACACGTCACTTACATAACATTGTTTGGCGGTTACGTTGTATTAATTGAGGGTAACGAGTTCTATTCTCGTGCGAATCACACAAGAATGTTTGTTTTTATGGGTATGTTTTATAATCTTTTACGAGGTTGCTGGACGGATTAGGATGTAATTTGACTGAGTGAAAATACGGAATACCATCAAAATCAGTCCAGCCGTTTCAAATATTAATCGGATCGATAGACATTTTTTTAAATTGTGTCTTTGTATAAGTTTTTATACGAAGTATCGACGACTTTTTTTGCTCAAATACGATATACTTCGTATTTGAGCAAAAAAAGCTGTCGTTTTAATGTTACAAACAGACACTTTAATTTTACTCACTTACTTAATTTATTACATGTTTTTTTTTATTTTTCCAATGAAAGCATAATTCTAACATTATTTATGTTTAATATTTAATAAAATAACATGGTGGGCTTACTGAGTTACTTCTAGACGACTATATGCGGCTTTAGTCAAACCTGACCGAGATAGTGTGACCGCATGTGTAATTAAGTGTGCAAAATGAGGTCGATGTGACCCCTATTCAATAGGGTTGATGGTATGATTGTTTAGAACTAATATAACAGCAAAATTTGAGAAAAAGTTAGTTATCTAGAATTTACATGTATTGTCTTTTCATCATCTCTGCTATCATCTCTCCCTCTGCTGGGCCAAAATATGAGGATTAGGAAGTCCACCGCGCTGGCCTATTGCGTGTTGGCGGACTTTATCATCACTATTCACTACATAAATATAAAACAAAGTCTTCCGCCGCGTCTGTCTGTCAGTTTGCGATAAACTCAAAAACTACTGTAACGATTTTATGGTGTTTTCACCAATGGATATATGGATGGATGGATGAATGGTTCTCGAGGAAGGTTTTAGGCGGCTTCGCTCGCGCTGAATCTAAAACAAAGTACCTACACAATAAATAACATTAAGAATGACTTACGAGTATTATCTCGTTAACTAGAAACCCACTTTTATGTAGTACGGTTTTTACTGTTTTTGCGCTGACATATCTAATTACAAATTTATTATTTGTCTTTCTGTCTAAATGGTGTAGTGGCTAGCATATACGGTTGTGGATCCGCAGGTTTTAGGTTCTACTCCCGGTTCAGGTCAAGTTTCGAATAGCGAGTGAGTTTTAAGCGTGTTAAGTAACAGACTGCTACTATTACATTTTTAATATTAATATGCTTAATAGAACGGAGAGTTAAAGATTATGCCAACATTAGGTTTTTAAATTCTTTCTTTATTACAGCATCCACGAGAGATTTTTTAATCTCTACAGATTTTATTTATAAGTCCTACTTGATACGAATAGGATAAGACCAAATGGTCTTTAAACGAGCACAATTGCCTTCAATAAATCTATTATTCATAAAGCCATGGCGTTTGTATGGACGTGTGTCAAAATGTCATGTGGTCGTTGACCTTAAATGCTAGGGTTGACGATGATTTTTTAACTGTCTAACTACTATTTGTTTGAACGGCTAGACCAATTTTGATGAAATTAATTATACATATAGTATATTTGGTGACACGTATGGTTCAGTTTGTAGTGACTTGCTGCGCCAGCAGTCTCGGGTTCGAGTCCCGTTGGAGGCTGGGTTTGATGAGCACGAATGTTTGTACTCCAGTCATGGTTATATATTATATTAATAATATGTATGTAGAGGCCGTATTGACTGTCTCTGACATATATAATAATAGTATAAGTTTTAGCCGTGGTTTGGCTCGTGTGGTAGATGATTATATAAAAATAATTGAGTCTAGTAAGAACTATCGCAATTTCGGTTTCATTGGAATGCTTTGGATCGTAACAGCGTAAAAAGTAATTAACACGTTAATTAACTTATTAACTCGCTTTCATATTTATAAATATCAGTGATTTATTATGACTTAATAATATCGGTTTAAACATAGTCACCACTTGTCTTACGGTGAAGGAAAACATCGTGAGGAAACCTGCATGTTTTAGAGAAGTCCGCCAACTTGCACTTGTCCAGCGTGATAGATGGCCTTATCGCCCTCGTATAAGAGCACATAAAAACCTAAACACAAAGCATTTTTCAATAAAACCGTGAGTTAAAATAACAAGTAGCGTCGGTTTGAAATAGTTTTTTTATGAAAAATGATTTTTTACCTCGTTTTAATTTTTTACCTCGTGCAGAATCAAACAGGCTTCCTTTCCACTTAATACTTATAATTTCCACTGAAATATACAGTTATTATACCTGTAAAAAATGCAGCCATATGTACACAATAATTATGGATGCATTGGTCGATTGTATTAACATTAATATTCATTTTTTATTCTACTAGCATTGAGTGTGTTCAAGGTTAAGCGGTTTTAGGACTATTTCGTGTATTCCGACATTAATAGAAATGGTTTAATAGCATATCGATGTCGAATTTCGTCTCGCGTCTAGCTCGAGTGGTAGGTCGATAAAAGATCAGCTGATAATTTAGAATATAGGCTATGTTATTTCTGAGGTAGCCCATGGGGTTTTTATCTAATGAGGTAAGTGATCACTAGGGAAATAGAATGTAGCGGGTTCGAATACCGGGGTTTAAATCAATCCCAGAGTGCCAAAGAGAAGTTTGGTACTCGTAGTTATCGAGTCATATAAAGTCCTTCAGAACATACTTGACCAGTGCAATGGTGGACTATGTTACTCCCTATAACATCAACTATGTTCCAGTGAAAGGCCTTTCGAAATCGGATCAGCCGTCTCTGATATTACCCTAAACAAACAAACAAAAATTTTTAAAATTGTTTTTTTCTTATAGGTACCGTATATACCTACTTTTATGAGTATGTATTTTTACATTACAATTAGACACTTTATTTTTATTTATTTATTATTTATATAGACAAGTCGTTAGTTTGGAATAGGCCTAACAGTGTTCTCAGGCGTGAAACGCATTTCAATTTTATCACGTGCCTTATAGAAGACTATTGCATCGAGGAAGATATTCAAACTTGCTCCACATTTATTACGGTCGTAATCTAAATCGGTATTATTGTCTGTGGTTCCCTAGCGGTTTTTGACCGATTTCAAAAAAAGGGTCGTACTCGATTCTATTTATTCTATTATATATACTCGTATAATTTTATTGACTAGGTTTCATTCCTCTATATACGAGGGTTTCAAGTCTTTCTCCTGTTGTAATTTCTCTCGCTTCGCTTGTTCCCTCGCTTTTCTTTAATATTATAGATTATAACTAACATTTAATTACCTTTTTTTTGTTTTCTAATTAAGGTTTATGTGTAAATCCTAACTGTGCTGTCTTTTGTTGTAGGTTTAGTAAGGATTTACTTCCCTTATACAATTATAATTTGAATATACTTATTGACTCTGTTACCGACCAATCTCCTTCGTGTCTTCTCCATTCCACGTGACATTGGCGAAGTAATCTGTGCTCAACTGACACGCTTGAAGAATTGAATTAATATTATAGATATCACAGAGATGAGATATATTTGTGCAGTAAATTTAATCAAAATCTCTCCAGTAATTTATTCGTGTTGCAGTCACAGGCAAACAGACATACAGTGATTCTAAAAACTATAGTTTAGGCTTCTGTGTATCTATAATAATGACGATTTCAATACTATTGTCCAAAAAATATTCTAACAATAGATTAGGCTCAGTTATAATGTATGAATAAATTATAAAAAAATAACAATAAATGCAATTCTTGTAATTTTTGTATTATACATACATTATATTCATTTCGTATTATATATCGAAAAAGCTCTAACGATTTTGATCAAATTTTACATTTAATTCGTAAAGTTTTTGGTTTCAAGATTATCTATTAATGTATTAGAAAAATGTGACAACCCTGAATAACGTTTGATTTGATGAACGATATTTTAACGTCGCGTCGCGTCGTGCTGTTGAGAGTCAACTGTTACGAGTGAAAGAGATAGCACGAGATAACATAATAAGATCCGCTGCAGGGCATTCTAAACGATAGTTCGCAATACTTTTTATATAAATATGTTAGGACATTAACACACAGCGCCATCTAGTTCCATAGTAAGCTACGAGGCTTGTGTTACGGATACCAGATAGTAGGTACACTACACAATATAATATATAATTTTAAATACATATTATAAAATTCTAGTTTAGTCGATGTGTACATTAAATATTTTTTGAAAAACTTTATTGATATAGTCATTGTTATTATTGTATTTTTTAGAATTTCTGTCTGTCTTTCTGTTTGTGACCGGATCATGAGAAAACCATTGAACCGAATTTGACGAAAATTGTTATGATGATTGCTGGTTATACGGGTCCAAATATAGGATACTTTTGTTGCGACCTTTCATAGAAATCTATGCTAAATTGCTAACCGTCGAAACGTAGTTATTAAGGGACGAGTGGAGCGGCGTTGAGTCGCTAGTACATACATAAACTAGAATTTTCCGCGGCTTCGCTCGCGTTCTAAAGGCTGGAAATCAAATTCTTTCGCCAGTTCACCCGACTTGCGCGCGTCGTGATCATTATTTTGTAGCGAAGTTATGTTAAAACTATGATATCTCGTAAGATGCCAAGAGCAAAATTGTTCAAAAGTAAATACTTGTGATGAATAACTTATTTATTTGGATAAGGATTAATATCATGTTTATTAAACACCTTCGCAAATCATGCATTATCTTAAAATAAATTGGATTACTATAAAAAAGGTTATATAGGTCACCTTAAAAGCTAGATATATGCTATCGCGGACTTTTTTATAAACTTTTAAAGGGAAACAATTCTGTCATATATGATTTTTGCATAACTTTAACCGTTTACGCAGCGCACGCAGCGGAAGCTCTCAAAAGGAATATTTTTCTCCCGTTTTTGCAACATTTTTCATCAGTGCTCCTCTCCTATTGATCGTAGCGCGATGTAATATAGCCTATAGCCTTCCTCGATAAACGGACTATCCAACACAAAAAGAATTTTTCAAATCGAACCAGTAGTTCCTGAGATTAGCGCGTTCAAACAAACAAACAAACAAACTCTTCAGCTCTATAAATAGTATAGATTACATACTAATTATTATTACGAGCGGAGCCGAGTATAAAAACTAGCAATTTATACGCGTATACTAATTTGAAGGTCCCTGTTTTTTTCGCCATACACGAGTAAGCGATTTTACGATGGCTTTTTTAAGGCTTATTTAAAAAGTCATGATGATTCAGAATTTTTGTTGTAATGACTAATGATATTTTGACATGTAACGGCGTTAACGGTTTGGGGACGAAATGGATATGTTTTCAACGCCTAATTGGGCTTGTATTCTTATTTCCGACTTCACCAAAAAAGGATAATGTTTTGTACGAAAAGAAAATATGTTTTAATGTCCCACTGCTGGGGCTGGGCCTTCCTTCTATAGGAGGATCAGGTATCAGGCCATAGCCCACCACGCTGGTCATGTGTAGGAGGACTGAGCTTGTCTTTTAAAAATCTGCTAGGTTTATTCAGATATCCAGGTTTCGTTGCGATGATTTCCTTCACAGTTAAGACAAGGTGATCTTCTTGCGAGAACCGGATTTGAATGGCGACTAATGTATGGGAAACTTAAATTATCGGTACTATACATTAAAAAAAAATGATTGTTGTACTATTATTTGTATGTATGTTGCATGTATCTAGCCATTTCTAAAGATTAGCTGGAACAGACGGATAGACAAACATTCCAAGAACTATAGATTCGGCCTCTGTATCGATAATAACGACAATTTAGTAAGATTTTCAAAAATATATTTAACGTTCATTATATATACAGTATAGATTTTATCAATCAGGTTTTTGTATGTAGATTGCCGGTACATTTTCGTAACCGCTGGTCCATAATGTACTCGTGATTCAGAAGAAACAATGAAAAGCTAAAAGTTCATTACACCACACGTACGTGGGTGTTGAAACGTACTCGTAGGTAATCATAGGTTCGGGTCGAGTTGTTGCGCAATAAAAAAGTAACGGTCAAGTGGGAATCTGTGCGAGGTGAGTGGGTTCCGTATGATTATCTAGTCAAAAAGAGGGTACAGTGTATAGAAAAAATGTGTTTTAGTTGCTTTTTTTTTAAAATTTTTTTTTGTAAAGTAGTTACAACTTGTAAAGACAGTAGGCTCCGCTCTAAGTTGCGTGTGAAATGTTAAATAAATAAATAGTGAAACATGACAATGGATATATTCGAAAATTTTAAATCTATTTTCGTTTTTTTTTTAGTTTTAGACGTTTCAAGTTTCAGCAATCATGGTCATGGGAGAGACTAAAATTTCAGACGTCATTATGTAATTAAATAGGTACATATTATATAAAAATTAAAAATCTCGTGTCACAGTGTTTGTTATCGAACTCCTCCTAAAAGACTTGACCGACTTTTATTAAATTTTTTGTGTTTATTTGGTAGGTCTGAGAATAGTTCGTAGGCTATTTTTTATTCCTCTAGGACCTAGAGTCAAGGTTTTTAGACCATTTTTTTATTTTTTTATGATTTGGCATCATCAAAAAATTTAAAATGTACTTTCCTCCTTCTACCGCAAATCCCTATTTTTACTAGTGATTAGAACGCGGGCGGAGCCGCAGGAATCACTAGTATATTTACACGAGTCGTAATGTCAAATATTCGTTTAAATCTAATAAACTATTAAATACAATAGATAATAACTGTTCATGATCATTTACTAATTGATATAAGGCATGTAATAGAAGCCGTACAAAGATATTGACCGACTTATCGGACACGCGATATATTTTTACCGAATTGTTTATCGATTTTCGGCTTTGACAAATGTGCTACTATTTTTTTTAAGTTATTTTCATGTCAGCGTTTAAATTCAGTCAAAAAAATCCGTTTTGCATTTTGCCAATCCTGAGGACTGAGACTGCTTCTTTTTGAAGTGGTAGTACTTATTACTTACCCGACTGCGCGACGCAAAATAGAGTATTGTGCTTATCAGTTTATGTATGTATGTTTATTATAATATGGCAGTCTAGAAAAGAAACGCCTAGGTGGATTTTGATTCATACGTCGTTATATTCGTTTTGATTACACGAGTGTCATACGATATAGATATCATAAAAAATCAAAATGGTGGATTTGAGGCGTCAATTGTTGTTTATTGACAAAAAAATGTTAAAAAATATGTAGCAGGTATATGCAACTTATATAAGTATTTATATTCAAACAAAATTGGTTAATAAAACTGTGAAAAAAACTAAAAAAATGTAAAAAATATGTTTACACGAAATAAGACCTGCAACTACTATATAACTTCAGTTTCAATTTAACTCAGTACATTTTATTTTATTTATATTTATATTCTCTAAAGCACTCGAAACGTCCGCGTCGGGAACTAAAAATCAAAATAAATCCGCGACAAAATCCGAAAAAGTACCTAGTTCCATTTATAATGTCGAATATTCGCGTAAACCTAAGAAAGTATTATAGGCGTGGATCCAAAAATTATAACAGTAGTTTCGTTTTTATACAAAAACGCCGTTTAGATACACAGCTATTGAAACTTTGGTAAGTGGCGTGAAGGTGGTTTTGCAAGAGATATGTTATTAATTATGATATTAAGATAGTTACGAGTATCAATGTACAAAGCTTAAAACTAAGTGAAAAGTTTCTGTGTTCTCTAAATAAATATGCGGGATATTAACACACAGCGCTATCTAGTTCCGTGGTAAGCTACGAGGCTTGTGTTACGGATACCAGATAGTACATATTATATAACTTTAAATACATACACATTATAAATATAAACATCCATTACCGAAGTATAAACATCCGTGCTCAACAAATAAATGTCCGAGTCGTGGTTAGTCGGACGGTTGGCCGCATAATGCGTATGAGGCCTTAGTGGTCCTAAAACTATTACAAAATTCTCTCCCCAATCGTCTTTGACCCCCAGCAAAGTATGTACTTTTAAATCTTTTTCTTTTCAGTGATATTCTCGCCTATTATTCTTTGGTAGTGAAAGTTTCTTCTAATTTTTTCTCACAATATTTCGTAACACCAAATTGTAAATGTAGCTCCGTATTGTGTCTCTCATCCTTCCCACGACCGTGGGTTTGCGAAAATCTTACCAGATCGTGTATAATATGTAATGGTTATTTCGTAACAGTTATTGTTGTTAGAATTTTGTTATACTAGTTACTTAATCTTGCTTCGCTTGAGATGGTCCCTAGGCACGCTCTGTGGCCTAAACAGCTCGATTGATTTTAGCTTGAGAAGTAGCCTTAGAGTCTTATTGATTGTAAAAGTGACACCAGGTCCAAATTTTGAATCAGAATACAACATATTTTTGCGCTGTTTCATTTCTAAATTAGACAGAAACGCAGTCTGATTTATTTAGTTTTTTAATTACACTGACTTGTATAATATTATGTAGTGATATCTTTTTTTTGTTCACAGCAGAAGTAAGCAAGCAAAATGGCGGATACAGACACGGAGACTCTGCCAAACGGCACCGGACCCTTGTCTGCCGAAGAGGAGGAGAGATTGAAGCAGCGTCCAGCTGATATTGATGCTGTGAGTACCAGTTTTTTGGATAGTTATCATCTAGTTATTTCTGGTTAAATCTAGGTTAGGTGTTCAATGGGTTATGGGTAATGTGTGTGCATAAACACATAATATGTCTTTCTATAGGTCGGATAAAATGACGATTCGATACGACACTTTTAAGTTCTTAAAATATGTCGAAGCAGTAAAAATAGACCCTTTATTGACTCAATCCGGGAATTGAACCCATCGTAAATATTAGTCTAGAGTCAAGACCAACGAGCATCGCTAATCTATATACTTCAATATAAAAGTGTGTATAGATGTTTTCTATGGACTCGAAAACGGCTGAAGCGATTTTGATGAAATTTTAAGGCAATCTTCAGATTAACTGGCTTAAACGAGGGTGGGTGGTCTTGTGTGAAGGTTGGCAGCGATCGTGGGCAAAATCGTGGGTACTGCTAGTTCTAAATAATAATAATTATTATTATTAGAAACAAGCTGTGAGTCTGTTGGAATTTTCCATTGATACTGTCAACAATGTAGACGTTGAATAACAAATTGTTAATGCTATATGTACGCACTTATTACTCTGACTATGATATGTATTTTTTTATCCTTGTTTCTCGAGGTTAATGTTTTTCTTTGCACTATTCCAGTAAAAATCGTTGTTAAATCTCTACATAGTGTCTACACGCTATCTACTGTCGTCTGTACGCTTAGATCTTTAAAACTACGCAGCAGATTATTTTTAATTCAAATAATTAATTTGCGGGATAAAAAATATGAGTCAAAATTACACCTTAGGATGAGAAACATGAAGCTTATTGCATCAGCACTACATATAATAAAACCAAGTACCACGCCACGTCTTTCGTCTGTCTGTTCGCGATAAACTCAGAAACTACTGAACGGATTTTTAAACGGTTTTCACTAATAGATAGAAGGATTCATGAGCAAGGTTTAAGTGTATATTTCATCAATACTCCAACTATCTCCACACGTAAAATAACGCCAATCTGTCACTCTTTTTTGACGTGAAATGTGGACAAACGAACGCACTTTCACGTTGTAAAATATTCGTGTATACCTAAGAATGTATTACCATTGAGTTTAATGAAATTTTTTAATGTTCCAGGATGTTCGCGAAATGGAGCGTAGGAAACGTGTCGAAGCGCTGATGTCGTCCAAGCTGTTCCGCGAGGAGTTGGAGCGGGTTCTGGACCAGCAGCTGCACGAGGGCAATGATGCTCCTCTCCTGCAGAGGATCAGGGAGATGGTCGGTGGACGTCTCCATACTGGGAGTCTTAGAGTACGTACCATTGAATTGAAATTCTATTCTTTGTAATTATTTAAGTGGATAGTACACTATTGTGATCAGCCGTTTTTTAACGCCCACAGCAGGGCACGGACCTCTTCAATATGAAGGGGATCAGACCATAGTCCACTACGCTGGCCTAGTGCCGGTTGGTGGACTCACATGTCTTTCGAAAACTTACTAGGTTCTCTCGGATATGCAGTTTTTCTCACTATGTTTGCATTCACCGTAAATCAAGTGGTAACATTGTTAGAAATTATTCGCACTTGAAAATATCACAGGTGTGTGACCCGTATTTGAACCCGCTTCACCACTGGGCTACTACTGCCTACGAAAGTGTACAATGTACATACTTCTTTAGTAAGCATTTAAGAACTTATAAAAGTATGTTTATTCGGTTCAAATCTTGCAACTGAATTTAGAAGTAGTTATTCTCAACCGACCGAAAACGTTTAGTTTGGATGACTATGCATCGTTAGCTAAGTGACGTCATTCTAAATCCAATATGGCGGATCTCGATATAACGATGTTCACTCCATTCCCAGGGTCCTAGCTGTGTGCTGCCCATCAACGACATCCGTGGCATCGAAGGCGTCGGCTACGAGAAGGGCGAGAAGATTCTTCGTTGCAAGCTGGCTGCTGTCTACCGCTTGGTTGATCTGTTTGGGTGGACTCAAAGTAAGCTTAAATTGAAATACTAGCGACTCAAGCTCGCTTCGCTCGGGTTCGTCCCTAGGTACCCCCTTTAGTATAAGTTATTTACAAATTTAGTTTTTTTTATTATTATTATTGAATACTTCCGTGTGACTTACGGAACATACAAAATAAAAATTAGCCGAATTGGTCCAGCCATAATCGAGTTTTGCGCTTACCAACATTATTTTTCTTTTTTTTTCTTTTAGTATTAAATCCTTTCGTAGACCTTAAGGAACATAGAAAAAAAATAGCCGAATTAGCCGAATTTTTATTTATATAGATAGACAGACTAGTGCCTAACTATGGATTTGCTCGAGTGCGTCTAAGGTAGTCTATGTATTGCTGCAAGTCGCAGACGAGAAGTTGTGATGAACAAATAAGTAGACGAAGATGAAAATTTTTGTATTTAGTATTTTCAAATTGTGTTATTTTAACGCGGATTTATTTTGATTTTTGATTTTTGATGTTTGAAGTATTTAAGAAATCGAGAAAAAAATAAGAAAAAGTTATATTTTACTAAAAACCTAACCGTATTTTCTTTCATTTTCTCCTTTACAGCAGGTATAAGCGGCCAGATCACCGCGCGCCTGAACACAGCCGTGGAACAGGTCCTGACCACCCCGCGCGGTCTCTTGCCCCACGAAGTGACCGCCTCGTCGCTGGTCAAGGTCGACATGCAGGGGGTCGTTCAGGACCAGGGGACCACCAACTTCCCCGTCAACGTTGAAGGTTAGCTGGTGTTACATAGTATGTTTAATTTGTATTGTTTGAACTGTCACTTCCTATTTACCTCTCATTTTCATGTCATCGTCGCGTGCACATGTCTTCATGTCTTTATCAAAGCTTAAGAATAAAATATTAATCCATCTCCATCAGTTTTTTACTACTTCAATACACAAATATAACAGCTGGTTTGATTGATGACACGTTTCTCTCAGTTCGTACTGATCCTATTTGCTGCGAGGGATCGCGGGTTCGAGTCCTGCTGGGGCATTCATTTGTTGGGCACGAATATTTGTACACCAGCCATGGGTGTTTATAATATGTATTATATATGTGTAGTATATCTACTATCTGGTATCCGTAATACAAGCCTCGTAGCTTACCATGGCATTAGATGACAATATACATTCTTTATTATATTTTCTTAGATTTATGCGAAACTGTAAATGAAATTGTCTTTTCGGATTCTGTCGCGATTTTGTAATCATTACTGGTCATGAAAACCTTGACCTTCAAATGAAAATAGATAGTTACATGTATGTATACTGATGTGGTCGGTGCGCGTGCGCAGGGTTCGCGCTGCAGGCGTGCGTACACGCGGCGCGGCCGGACGTGCGCTGCGTGCTGCACGTGCGCTCGGCGCCGGCGCTGGCGGTGTCGGCCACGCGCCGCGGCCTGCTGCCGCTGTGCGCCGAGGCCGCGCTGCTGGGCGACGTGGCCTACCACCAAGTGCCCTGCGGTGAGTCCCTTCTTTTTCTCTTTTTTTCTTTTCTTCTATTTATTTAAAGATCCCATGTGAGGAGATTTTGTCTTCTTTTTTTCGTTTTTTTTAAGAACTTTTCAAAAGTTAACTATGTTGCTCTGCTTTACAATTATTAAAAACCGATTGAATAATATAAAAATGTTTTGTAGAGAGCCATGTACTTTATAGTTAGTAGATGTCTGCTAAGAAAGGATTTTGCAACAGGGCTGGATTAAGAATGTCTAAAGGCTCTCTTAAGTTCGTATGAAAGCCTTTCATTTAGCAAGGAGCATTTAGAGACAAATCCGGGCGAAGCAAGGGTTAGTCGCTAGTACACATAATAAAATTCTAACTAAGTAGAATCTGGGCCTATAGACAACCGGCATTAGTTATGAAGCGATTCGATTTCTACAATCGTCATCGCTTAAACGCAGCGTATGCATCTTGAACTTTAAATCACTAATAATTGAAATGAATGTACATTGTCTACTATCATCTATTCGTTGACAACAGATCACGTGACATATCTAAGGCATATGTCAAACCCATGCATTTTGGACTTTTTTACTATCGCTTTCGTTAATCGATTGTTACATTGTCTAGGCCCTCTGTTATTAAATATTTTTTGGAGATCCTTATTGAAGTAATCATTTCTAAAGATACAAAGGCCACGTTTAGCTTAATTCCAACTTCCAGTGCCAGCAGTCGCGGGTTTGAGTCCCGCTGGGGGCAATCATTTGTTGAGCTCGAATATTTGTACTCCAGTCATGGGTGTTTATATTTATACACAGAGCATGGATAAGTCGCTAGTATTATTATATATAAATACAATGTAAACTCCATGTAACGTAATCGTCGATTTAAGGACAAACTCTCTAAAGCGTTAATATCACTCGGCTTTGGTTGGTTTAGCTTGTTTTCCATACAATGATACACTCTAATTAGCATCACACCCACTCTCAATAACGACAACAATAATATAGTAAATAGTAACTTTTAAGTTGTCAAAATCATTAAAATCCCGCCGTGCATTAAAGAAGCTCTGGAAGTAGCAAAATTATTGGCAAAGTACTTTCTTTTATCACCAAAATGCTTCAATATCGTGAGATATGAATAAAAAAATTAAAAAAATACATCAAAATTACTATTGCAGCAAAAGACTTCAGACCAAAACAACAAACTATATGCAATAGCGTTTTAATAAAAATTGTTTTTATGTATGTAATTACCAACACTAGTCTGAAATTTTCATTTTTGTACAGATTTTCCTTCTCTCTATTTAACCACAACCCTCTATAACGTCAAAATATGCACAGTCCCTTGAGTGTCGTTATATAGAGTTTACACTGTATATAATGATTAAACATATGCCCAGGTGCCCTGGACAACGAGGAGCGCGACAAGCTGGTGCGCGCGCTGGGCCCGCACGCCAAGGTGCTGATGCTGAGCGGCGGCGGCGCGCTCTGCTGCGGCGCCACGCTGGAGGAGGCCTTCTTCCAGGCCAAGAACCTCGCCGCCGCCTGCGACGTGCAGCTGCGCCTCGCCGCGCTGCCGCTGGACCAGCTGCACCTGCTGGACGAGGACACCCGGCGGCAGGTGCGTTGTGTACAAGTCAAGTCTTTTTTTTTTATGGGACAAAGGGGGCAAACGGGCAGGAGGCTCACCTGATGGGAAGTGATCACCTCCGCCCATGGACATCTGCAACACCACAGGGCTTGCAGATGCGTTGCCGGCCTTTCAGGAAAGGGAGGGAGGGAGGAGGGAGGAGGACGGGAGTAGGGATGGGGAGTGGGCCTCCTGGACTCTCACTTACCGGACCAAACGCGACAGCATAACTGCCACTTCACGCCGGTCTCCTGTGAGAGAGTGGTACTATACGGGGCGTGCCGGCACATTCGGCTGCTACCCGAAGGTAACAAGCATGGCACTACCACTTGAAAAGTCTGTGTGTCTGTTCGCGGTATACTTAAAAACTACTGCACCAATGTTAATGCTGTTTTCACCAATGGGTTCAGTGGTTGTCGAGGAAGATTTTAGCATATTTACTAGTATTACATGATAATATTACAACAAATATAAATAGCCTAAGTTACTCCTTAAAATATTAGTTATCTGCGAATGAAAGTCCCGTCTAAATCTGGCTGGCCGTTTCAAAGGTTAGCCGGAACAAACAGACAGACACAAAAATTTCAAAAATTGTTTTATTGATGAACCGCATATACTTTCATATGCATTTAGTGAAAAGCTGTTAATTTGAAATTACAAACAGACACTTCAATTTTATTTATATGAACTGTATTATAACTTAATTCCAGATGTACGAGGCGTCCCGCAAGCCGCCGTCTGACGCCACCAAGTGGCGTGTTGGTGGTGAGGAGTTCGAGGCTTTGATGCGGATGCTGGACAATGCTGGGTTCCGTACTGGATACATATACAGACATCCTCTTGTTAAGGTCAGTTTTTTTGGGGTTTTTGTGGGTTTTTAGGGGTGGGGGATGTTCCAGAATTATGCTCTTGGCTTCTCCTTTGGTTCAGTTTAGACTGAAGTACGAACTACTTGCTGTGCGAGCGGTTACGGGTTTTAGTCCAGCTAGAGGCATTCATTTGTGTGATGAGCTCGCATGATTGTACTCCAGTCATCGGCCTTTGTAGCTTACCGTGGAACTAGATGGTGCTGTTGTAATAATGTCCCAACATATTTACTTCACCGATTCTATTTGTGAATATCTCAATGTAATTCCATTTAGGTTCACTTTACATTAAAAAAATCTCCTGCTATCTTATTACACGCTTTTTATTAGCTTCATCTGTATGTTTGTATGTTTGTAACCGACTTCTTTGGGCGCGATTTTGACCCACTTCAAACGGCCAGATTTCGTTCAAACTTTGTAGATTTATCGAGGACCGATGACAATACACTAATTTGATATATAAACCAAACTAAAAAGCAAAAAATAAATAATAATTAAAAAAAACTAAAAACACACTTTTTATAGAAAACCAAACTAAAAAATTGAAAATGGGGTGCTTTTTAAGATATCATCAAAATGATAACTCTACTCATATCTGTCAATAAAATACTTATAACTATTGACACCATGCACCCCACGCTTTTTTTTAAATCAAATAATTAATTTAAATTCATTAAATTTCATTTTCTATTTTTTAGTTTGGTTTTCTATAAAAAGCGTGTTTTTAGTTATTATTTTTTTGTAGTAATTTTGATGTTGTACATTTTTATTAAAAAAAACTAAAACTTTTTTACAGAATGACGTGCCCAAGCCCAAGAATGATGTAGAGGTTCCACCCGCTGTGTCATCTCTCGGATATCTTCTCGAAGAAGAGGAGCTGTATAGGCAAGGGTGAGTTGGGTGACTTTCTGATCAGATGATGGATGGCAATTGTCACCCATTCACTCTAAAACGGGCGGACGGATTTTGATGAGGTTTACTACACAGAGATATTACGAGCGGGAGTACAAGTTAGTGCAGTCAGACCTTTTTTACATCCCACAAGGCCGGGAATTGAACTCGCTTCATTAAGTTATCCAAGCGAGCGAGTTACCACTGGGTTACCACTGCCACTAAACTTATTATAGTCGTCGCAATCTAAGGAGTCGGATTTGACAGCTATCAAAATACTGTGTGTAGTGAGGTGAAAAAAAAATCGGATGCTTTTAAAAATCGATTCTTGAGACATATCGATTATAAACTTATCAGTAGTCATATAATATATTTATATTTTTTTACACAGATTATGGAAGAAGGGCACTGGCAAAGCCGGAGAGCGCACGCGCTGGTTGAACTCGCCCAACGTGTACCAGAAAGTTGAGGTCTTGGAGACCGGTACCAGCGACCCCAAGAAGATCACCAAGGTAGAATACTTGAGAGTTGAAGCCGAGTAAGGTTTCCGGGTCGGTTAGAACCCCTGGGTCTTTTCTGGGTCGGTTAGAACCCCTGGATCTCATAGGGGTTGGAGTTTATTTGGGAGGATAACATAGGGGTTTTAGATCCAGGGGTTTTTGTTTTTTTTTGATATTGGAATCGGATTTCTTGAATTTTTTGTGTATATCTGTTATATTAATATCGATTTTTTTTGATGTGAGAAATCTTATTTTTTTCTAATTTTTTTTTTCTACTATATAATTCATAATGTTAAATAAGTTGAAGGTGTAATTTTCTTTTTTTTTAATTCTTAGGACTAACAAGTGTGTCGATCTTTTGCTTGATGCTTGAGATGTCTCGTAATAATACCAAAAATTATAGAAATAGGTCTTTTTGGTTATATTCCTAATGTTTTTGAAGTTCCATAGTTTAAAGAATTGTGTGCTAATTAAAAAAAAACGAAAAGTAGGCATAGATTATAAATTTTATTCTTACAAAAATCTTGATGTTTTTTTTGATGATAATATTCTGAGTATATATAGAGTCAAAATAACATTTATTTTTTAAAACGTAATTTTTTTACCTTTTTTTTATATATTTATTGAGAAAGTAACATTAAATCACATATATTATATTAATAATAAATATAAATTTTGATATTTATTAATTTCTTTTTACATATTTTTAATTTATTTATTTTAAACAAATTTAAAATTTAGTTTAATTTCGATTCAAATAAATATATTTAAATTAGAACATTATATTAGTTCTTAGAAAGGTAGAATATATTATATCGCTAATAATAAATGGCATTTATTAAAAAAAATAAAAAAAAGTAAAAAAAATATTATATATTGTAGTCCTTTTAAATATTGTTAATTCAGTGTCATCTTTATTAGTCTAAATCTATTTGTGGGTCGCGATTGTACATCGTTTTTTTTTAAATCCGATTCAAAAATAATTTTTTTTTCTATTAATAAAAAGAAACATTTTTTGTAATTTTTTTAAAAAAAACATTTTTTTTTCTATTAATAAAAAAATCATTTATTTATTAAACCTATTGAAAAAGGTCTTTTCGATTCACTTATACATAAGAAAAATGACAATTTTAATATTATATTTGGTATTTTATTGTATCAGTATATAGTACAGACGAATCCGCGTGTAATAGCTAGTTATAAATTCTCTTTGAAACATTCCTTAAAGATAAAAAAAATAGAAAAATAGGCATTTTTTTCGCAATCGCGCAAAGTATCCGACTCTTTCTACAATTTTTTTTTACTGTCAGTAAATCATGTTTTGACATAAGTGTATTTATATTGATATTAATTTAAAATTATACTATTTGTGTGTGTTCTAAAGATTTATTAGGATTTAGGTTTGGCAAAAACTTGGTCATGCTCCGTTTTTTAAATTTCCGCAAAAAAAAAATTTGCATTTTTGTTCCGTCATAAATATTAATAATATTAATTGTAATGTCATTTCTAGTATTTGTAAAAATTAAAAAAGTTTTTGCCAAAAATTATATAAAAAAAAGTCGCTTTCATATGATTTAGTGCTTTTGAAATAATCATTAAAGATATATTAAAAAATTAACATCTATTTTTTTCTGTCACACACGAAATGCTATTGAATTTATTTTTTTTGATTTTTTTACTAATTGCTGTGTTTTGTATTTGAATTTTGACTAATACAATAATGTTTTGCAGTGGGTGGACGCTAACAACGAAGAGGTAATTTGAGCCGCCATTTTTTTTAAATTTAACATCTTTTTCTTACTTTTTTAGGTTCTGGGTATCTCGTATAGCTTTATTGGGTACTTGACATTTTTTGGTTCTTTTTTTCTGGGAATAATATTAAAAATATGATTTTTTTCTGTCAAACTTTGCTGTATCGTTACGTTTTAGGTGTTTTTCTAAGATAATATTGGCGTACACTTCAAAATCGAATTATCGGGGAAAATTCGAGTTTTTTTTTTAAATTTATTGTATAATCTGTATACTTATCTCTATATTAATAAATGGCGAGACGTTTTTTTGTTCGCTCTAACTGCAAAAACTACAAAATGGATAGACATGGATATTATAGTATAGGTGAAGGGTTTAGTAAATGTAAAGTATAAGAACTTAGTTCTGCGCAGACGCCTTTAGAGTGCTAGTATTGTATATTTTAAGTCAATTACCCAAGTCCTTATAACTACATTGCAGTCATTATTGTCACATCTTAAGTAATTTCTATTAACATTTTTCACACAGCGATTAATTTTAATAACATTTGGTGCTTCTTACAAAATTCAATAATTCAACAGCATTTCATAACTACCCTGGTGGATAAAATTAAAAAAAAATATGATTTTATCCAAAAAAACATCGAGTTTGTACAGTGTAGGGCAAAAGAAAAATTAGTTAAAGTGTTGCCATATGAAAAAACCTTTTCCCTGCACCTTATTTTTTGTTTTTTTTTTTCCTTTGCAACCCTCGGGCCATCTATGTTGTGAATGTGCTGTCATATAGTCATTTTAAATGCAATGAAATAGCTGTTTTTTTTCTTTTAATTGAATGCAGATTTAGTTTATAGCTTTGCATGGGAATATATTACACAAAATGCATTTTTTTAATCATAATTATACTGTACATGCTCGATGATACCAGGATGGAAACGCTTTTTCGCACTATTCTTTCCTAGATTACTAACCCATTCCTTGCTTTTAACAAAGACCTGGCAACATTTTACTAATTCGTTCTTTTCTTTTCCCTACACGGTAATCGTCGACTCTACAAAAAATGGCAAAAATGTGTCGAAATGTATGATTTTGGGCAAAAATACAACAGTGGGTTCAAGATGGCTCCCCAGCGCATTCTAGTACTCCGGTTAAGATTGACACTCTCCAATTTGTGCCCAAAAACACCAATCCCAAGGAGTTTAAGCAACTACAGCAGCAGGTATGTGACATTTTTTCTATTTTAAATGAATTAAATGGCAAAATATGTGGTTGCTATATATTTTTTTTTTATTTATTTTTTTTTTTACTTGTGAGTAATAAAATAATGTGTACAGATTAAAGAGAACCGTCGCGCGGACAAGATAAGTGCTGGCCCACAGTCGCATATCTTAGAGGGTGTCACGTGGGACGAGGCCTCGAAACTCGTGGGTGAGGACGCGGTTAACACGCACACTGGTGATCATGTGGTGAGTGAAACATATATATACATACGCATAAATACACACATAAATGTACACACAAACTTTGTTATTAATTTAATTGTCAGCTAACAAAGTTTTTATATTATTATTGATAACCTACAATATTTACTAGTGTAAAAATAAATTATGTAGATTTTTTGTTATGTTTGAAGAGTTTTTGGCATTAGATAGGGATAGGCATTAGACAGTGGTAGCCCAGCGGTAACGCGTCGCTTGTATAACCGAGTGATGCGGGTTCAAATCCGGGTCTCGCACCTCTGATATTTTCATGTGCGAATCATTTCTATCCTGATTACCACTTGTCTTACGGTGAAGGAAAACATCGTAAGGAAACCTGCATGTCTGAGAAAACCTAGCAAGTTTTCGTAAGACATGCTCAGTCCGCCAACACGCACTAGGCCAGCGCGGTGGACTATGGCCTGATCCCCCTCGTACTGAGGGAGGCCCACCCCCAGCAGTGGGACGTTAAAAAGGGCTGATGATGATGATGATGAGGGATAGATATAGGGAATATTAGAAATTATTTTTCATTATACTACATTGGGATGTCTACAGATTTTATTTTAAAGGAAAAGACCACACTTTCACACTTTACTTTTAATGAGAACCAAAAAGGAAGTAGCAAGAACAACCGCAGATTAATTAGCTTACAATTTACATAGACTATAGTATAAATCAAATAGATTTGTGTTGCCAATATTAATGTACATTATTATAATTAACAGTAATTAATATTGTTATATTTTTTAAATTCGAAGACCGAATCTATAATTTTTAGAATTTTTGTCTTGTCTGTTTGTCTGCGATTGCATCATGAGAAAACCACTACACAGATATCGTTGAAATTTGGGATGCTGATAGCTGGATCCATTTCAACATATAAGATACTTGTTACTGCGGGATTTTTTTTATGGGACAAAGGGGGCAAACGGGCAGGAGGCTCACCTGATGGTAAGTGATCACCTCCGCCCATGGACATCTGCAACACCATAGGGCTTGCAGATGCGTTGCCGGCCTTTCAGGAAAGGGAGGGAGGGAGGATGGAGAAGGACGGGAGGAGGTATGGGGAGTGTATCGCTAAGAAATTTAAGTGATATAAAATTAACAAACAAAATCTACCCCATACCTAGGTACTGATGGGTGCAGCCTCCAAGGGTATCATCCAACGTGGGTACCAACACAATGCGACGATGTACAGCGCGCCCTACGCCCGCAACCCCTTCGACCACGTGACCGACAACGAGATAGATGAGTACCGTCGCACCGTCGAGAGGAAGCAGCGGCATGATTGTGAGTAGAAAAATAAAAAAAATAAAAAAAAAAATTAAATACTTGTGCTTGAAACACCACAAGTGGGTGACCGCAGCGATGGGTGAGATGGGTGAACTGATGTGTGTATGAAAGTGATTTTTTGTCGGCTCGAAGGACCATTTTTTTAAATTGTCAGACTATCAATTTGTAACTTTGTTTTTTTTTTGTTTGAATTGGTTATGGGATATATCATATACTCGTAGCGATGAATAGTTTGAATTTTTATTTATTTTTTGGTTGGTTAGCTTTTTGATTTTTTGACTCTCCTTGTGAAAAGTAAGAAAAATTACTATAAAAATTTTTAAGTCAGACAGTGTAATTGTGACAGAGGACTGCATTGCAAAGTAGAGAGAAGACATTATCTATGGAATGATCTAGAATACGGTTTTTTTTCCAGATGACACGGACATTTCTGAGTCTGAGGCAGTGAGTGCGGCGCAAGTGACGTCGCCTAACACCGCGCCCTCCGACACCGAGGACGAGTCACGTGATGGTGGGTGTTTTGTTTTTTTTAAAATATTTTTTCGGGAATGTTTTAGCTTTGCAATACAAAATCACGATTTTCTTTTTTTTTCTTATATTTTTTATTAAATTAATGTCTTATTCGATCTCATATAGTCCTTTTCTTATACACACTGTTGATATAAATTTTCCTAAACCAATTTCGATGAAACTTTACAGAACAACGCGTCCTCCGGATAGAGACGAAGCAAGTTCCGGTGCGCAGTCAACCGGAAGTCGTTCTCAGTGATGGTGAGTTTTGTTTTTAATTTTTGTTTTTTTTATTGGCATTTTGACCCTTGTCTTACATCATAGCATGTATACGGAACGGCTATACGTATCGTAGTTTAGTTTTGCCGGCTAATCTAAGTGGGATTGATTTAATGATGACATTTTTTTAAGTCCCACTGTTGGGACTGGGCTTTCCCCAAACATTAGGCTTAGGTTTAGGCTCTCGGAGACTTGCTGGTTTCTTCACAATGTTTTTCTTCGCAAATCTTTGGCATTTGAATAAAATTTTTAGAGTTTTCAAAACAAAAATTTTAGCAAATATATAAAAAAAATACAAGTCTCGTGTTTTTAGTGAATTAAGAATGACTTGTAAAACTAACGAAAAATATACACTATGTATAACAATAAAATGAATATTTAGTTTTTCGTTCATAACTATAGCCTAAATGGCGTACATACTTAGTATTTTGTTTTAATTTTTGTCTAAAATCCGCCATATTTAGATTAGCCAGCCAATCTAACATCCAGCCGTAGAGTTTTAGAATTTTTTCTGATTTTTTTTTAATGAATTTTGTATGACTAATGGATTGATCTTGATACTTTTTTTTCTATATCTACATTCTTATTGGGTATTTGACTTTATATTACTATAATAGTACATTTTTTTTACATTTTTTTTCTATTTTTTGTAACACATTTTTTTTTAATTAAAAGTCAAACACCCGCTATATATACATACATAGTAGTTCGCATGTCCGTTTGTTTGTAGTGGACACGACAGATTTCTTGGCAGCTGAACGCGAACACGCCGATCGGACTAGAGGTTTGTATATATTCTGTAATGCGCATGTTGATATGCATTTTTTTTTCTTTTAATTGAAGACGTGAATGGACGAAGGTGATATGTCGCATATTGGAATTTTCGCAATTTTTTGCATAGATATCAGTGTTCTGGGTGTATAAAAGATTTAAATATTAAAAGTTATATTTATGAATTAATTATAGTTCAGTTCACGACACTGACAGACATTTTATATATACCTTTTTTATACATTGCACAAACTTTAAACTCAATTTGTGACGTATCACCTTCATACATTCATGACTTCAATTTTATTTTTTGGTGAACATGAATTTTATACTTTACATTAAACTATTTTTTTACGGCTTTTTTGTTGTTTTTTAACTTACGAAATTTTAAACGGGAGAGTGAATTCTAATTACACTCGAAAACTATGAAAAAATAGTTTTTTTTTGACATTTACATGCAAAAAAATGCATTTTTTTTGTATGAGTCAATATTTTTGGATTTTGGCATGTATGCACAATTTTTAACACACATGCACAGCAGCATTTTTTAATATTTAACATGAATAACCTTTTTTATATTATCTGTGCAGATTATTTAATATTTTCTTTCCAACCCCTTTACCTAATATATAAATATATATCAATCTGTATTATGGTTAACATAATTATTTACCAATAATTATAATATATCCGTCTATAATTCAAAAAAAAAAAACATTTTTTCCTAATTTTTTTTTAATCTAAAACCAATTCGCACCAAATAAGATTCAACTCGGGATCCAAACCTGCTATCTGACGATGAAGTCTTCCTCGACTCCACGTCGTCTGTACCGTCAGGCACTTCCTCCGTGCCGGTTCAAATTCAACCTGTACAGGGGACTGTTGTTGTCCGACAGTACACTACTGCTAAGCAGGGGACTGTTGGGAGAGGTGAGAGTGGGGAGAGGGTGTAGGGTTTTGTTTGTTTGTTTGTTTGTATGTATGTGATGTGTCAGTAGTGTAAAGGAGAGTGGTAGGAGTGGTATTTACAGAGTTGAGTGTAAAAGAGAAAGAGATAGTAAGAGAAGAAGAGAGTGAAGACGTAAGTATGATAAAGCTTAAAAGCAATGAAAAAACTATATTTAATATGAAATGAGGGTTAATTGTCATTTAATATTATGTATAATGACATTAGTGAATCCACTAGAAATGATCGTGACAAAAATGATGTAAAAGCAAAAAAAATATTAATCATTATTCTGTATGTAAAATGGAAGTGGCGAAGTCTTCGAATAAATGGTACAAGAAAAAGGAGTGTGAGAGATTAGAGAGAAAGTAGGAGAAGATGAAATTATTGCTGAACATTGTCAAAAGACAAAATCTGTGAATGAAGGTTTAGGAGAGAATTAAAAAAGTGAAGAAAGGAAGCTTAAGCTAAATATATATTATGAACTCTGAAAGCATTTTATATATCAATGCGTGAATGTTATGTAGAGATATAAAAGAGGTGAACGATTGATTATAGTAATTTTGATTTTTTCAAATCGCTAGCTTATGGTATACGTTAGTGCTTCGTGATAAAGTCCATTTTCGTTCGTTTCTTCATTTCATTCATTTTATTGTGCCAGGTCTTTGTCTTGTGACGTCATAGTTTACGTCATCCCATCCTCATCGTATGTTGTCTGTTAATATATCATATATTTATATTATCTGTTGCATCTATGTACTTATTATTAAGTATTTTTATCGTTATATATAATTTTAAACAATTTAATTACTTATTTTTTCCCCATAAATAACCTTATTTTAGAGTTTAAACTAACATGGCTAACCAATCTGTAACAGGTACAATGCTATCAGAAACTAATGAAGCTCGATCATCCCACAAGCGCTCCCTCCACAAATACTCACGAACCCTCAACTTTACTAATGTCATAACTAAATACGAACCAGACAAACATCCAAAATGTAAAATTAGCTTAAACACCAAACTTAACGATGAAAACTCCATAGCTATCTATAATCCCGGTAATTTAAGCAGTCGGTCCAGTCTCTATTCTATTCCATCGTTAGAATGGGACTGTAAATTAGATTACAATTTTCGCACTCGCTCTTTGCCTAGAAAGAGTAAAAGAGATGACAATAAGTTGTATAGAACTAGATCTCACAGTAGTTTTATTAATTCGTACATCAAAGATCCTGAACCAATACATTTTCATGTTCCTAAATGCAATTCTTGCGGTACAATCATTTCTTCTTATCCAAGGGAATCTTTGAGAGAGAATAAGTTTAAAAACAAACATTATTCTGATGGTAATATACCTCAAAAGTGTATAGATGAAGTCGAATTTAGGAGTGTTAAAGTAAAATATTCGACTGTGCCGATTTTGATGTCGTCAGAATTTGTTGAGAGTCAAGAGTTCAATGAAGATAATTACATAAGTGATATAGGAAACAGTTTCTCTTCAACGAACGCAACGGTTGTAGTAAAAAGTAATTCTGATGATAAACTCAAGAATAATTGTGATTTTGATGTCAATAAGAAAGATAGCTTCAAAGAAAATGGAAGAGATGCCAAAAATTACGAAAATTCTGAAATATATAAAGCAATACGTGTAGAAGTTTTCGAAAATAATAGTGAGACTAATAACATTTCATTAGAGTCTTCAGAAGGAGAATATCACAGTTTCGTTGATGATTTAGAATATGAACAAGCAGTTTATGAAAGTCCAGTGAGAGATCTCGTTGAAAAAGACATAAGAGACTACTCAGTACCCATAAAAATTTATTGTGACGACTATAATAAAAAAGAAAGTCCGAGAAAATCGCCAAAGAAAATAATTGATTTGCCCAAAAAGACGGTGCTGGAACCGATTCTCGAAGAATCTAAAAGTTCCAATGATACATCTAATGATATTAATAAAAATGAATTGACTATAGATAACGATATTAAGCCAGAATTTGTACATGAAGTTTCGTCAAAAAATTTTAAAACTGATGAAGCTAATAGTAATTCAATTCAAATTGATAATCAAATTATAAAAGATAAAGCAGTAATAGAACTTAAAAATGATAGATATAGTTCTCTAAGTGGAACCAGTTCTATCGAAAGAACAAGTTTTGATTCTACAGCAGAATTCGAAAAGTATGAGATTATAGCCGATATAGTCACTTCTATTTTGTGCAGAATTGATTTCGACATGCTCACGGAAGATAAAATTTTTAAAGTACCCGAAGAAATTAATAATGAACCGATACAAGATAATGTTGAGCAATATTTTTCCATAACACAAATAGTCAAAGATATAGAAAGTGAATTGCATTTAAATGAAACAGTTTCCACTGAAGTAAGCGAGACGGATGCTAACGATTCTCAAAAAATTATTGAAGCTATAGTATATTATATTTTTAATTCGGTATTCCATATAAGTGCGCAGAATGAGAAGAAATTAAAAACAAAATCTACTAAAAATGTTGTAACTGTAGTTGATTTTGAAGATATTTTGTTCACTACTACAAGAAATTGGTTGAATTTAAGTCTTAATAACGACGACTTTATTAATAATAACATTGCCTCTAAAAATTTACAAGTTAATAAAAATTTTGGAGATTTGGAAACTCTTCCTCAAAATAACTTCATATCTGATAAATTTGACGAATTTTCTTTAATATTAAACAATAATGATAACGATGGGACAGAATTAAATAATAATAACAACAGCAAGTCAACTATAAAAGAAGAAAATGTAGCATTTGTTAATGACAGTAAAAATGATATTACCACAGAATTTTATGATGACAGTACAGAATTTGCTAATGTTTTAATATCTAGTTTGTTAGATAAATCTTTTAAATTATATGACGAACATAAGTTAAATGAGACTTATGTCATTGAGAATATGAACACAGCTTTCATTAATGATGAATCTTCATCATTAAATGGTAATATTTTTAAAGAATGTACTGAATCGCCAATAAAACGCGTAGAAAGTAATTTTATAGGTGACGATTTAAGCGTTCTATACGAAAAAGATGATTCTATTTTAGGTTCACCATTCGTTAAAAGGGCTAATGTTTTGCATATGTCGCAAACTACACATAGCGGTGGCATAAAATACTGGCTTTCTTTTGATGAATCTTTACCAATGGACGAACCAAAGAGTAAATTTCGTAGAAATAAGCAGTTGCCAAGTTTCCTAACGGTAGATTTTAAAGATAATAGAGTATTTAATAATAATAATGATTTAGCTCCAAAGAATCCAAATGATGATTATAATGAATCTTCTTTAACAGAAACATGTTCCAATTATAATACATGTGAATCTAATTCGAGAACAGAAAATACAAATGAAGTAGAATTGCTAGGAAAAGGAAATATGATTTTTCATTCAAAAGATAAGTCTCATAGACGTTTGTATTCAACATGGCCGTCGTATGAACATACTTTGTTCTATAAGGTTAGTTCTAATTTCAGGCTGTCGGAAAGCTTTGATTTAAGTAATTTAAACTATAAATTAGATAATAGTTTATAATAAATTTGCAAGATTTATAGAATAATTTGCGTCAATATTTTATCAATCAAATTTTGTAACGCCGCCTTTTCGTTCGGCGTCCATTCGGCGAGCGAACCTCAAGTTAGCAATGAAAAATTTATCTGTCGACGATTAACTCTTAAGTCGATACGCGTTACGTCATGTAAATTTTTCCAAACAGTTAATTAATTGACTTTCATAATTAGCTACAAAATCGATCCTTTGGTAAATCGATCGCCTATCGATATTATATCGATATAATTCGATATAAAAAATATTAATCCTACGAGGCGAAGCTAATGTATTATTTGAAATTGCTATGTAATTGAAAATAATTTTGTAACTGTACGATAGAACTTTTAAAAACTTGAACTGAATTCTGTGGAGTTGTGTTTCTGTGTGTTGAAGGGTTTGGTCTGGTTTGTATTTTTCCTGTGTGTGTACCTTTTAATTTTTCCATTTTTTTTTTACTTTTTATGTGAATATAATGTATTTTAACTGTTCGCTTATTTAATTTTTAATATTGCATGTGTTATTTTATAATTTTGTTTTTCGGAAGTGTAATTTTTTGTTGTATGGTTTTTGTTCTTACATTATTGCTTGGTCATTGTTAAGAATACAAGTTCTAGAACTATAAATATAATATTATGTATGCCTTATTCGTTTTTCTTTAAGTCATTTTAAACTACCCACTTTTGACTGTTTTTTTTTTATTTTAAAATTTAATTAAAAGATTTTTTTTAAATGGCCTAAAAATTTGTTAGCGATAAAAACTTAGTAATTTCTTTGGGATATGAATATCGCTTATATTTTTTTGAATCCTTTATAAAAATGTGCGACCAAATTTTAATTATAAAACACGTCACGTTTGTGAACGAAAAGTAATGCCACATACAATGTAACCAGATTTGTATTATTGTAATTTATATGATGATTGTCATATTTGATGAGAATATAAGGCTTTACTGCAGTTAATTACCTAATTATAGGCCATTTTAGTGTTTAACTCAACATAAAACAAAATACATGCTTATAGTATGAACTTAGAACATTTATTAACAGTCATTTGTGGGTAGTCGTACATATGTGCGTAATGTTCTAAAAGATGCAACCAAAAAATTTTTTTGCATTTTTTTTGTAACCGATGGGCTATTTTTGGTTGCAAGCTTACTTTTTAATGCATGCTTAGCTTTTGGTTGGTTTCGGGGACGAAGCTTTCGTCGGTTGTCGAATAAGGGTGAGTTTCACATTTAAATTGTATGTTCTGCACATTCTTTTTTGTTTTTTTTTTATTATTTTTTTTAATGCAATAGATTAAGGTCGTAAAATATTGTAAGTGTTTTACATACACACTTTTCTACCATGGATAACTAGAAGGTTAGCTTTTTTGTCAGCCAGTGAATTTGGAGTGTTAAATTTAAAATTTTGAACAAATTAGCCTTATTTTTGGGTATCTTTTTTGTTTTTTTTTTGTTTTTGTCATGTTGTAATGTTTTTTTTAATGTTTTAGGCGAGCACACTGTGAACGGGGACCACTCTGACGCTCATCAAAGTACCTTCTCGCATAGCAGTAAAGAGGTATGCATATTTTTCAATTTTTTTTTTATTTTTCTCATCGTAGAGAATAAGATTGCAATCCTTAGTGATATTTTTTTTTATTTTAAAACGTTTAGAATCTGTGCTGTTTAGTTAAAAAAAAATAAATTCATTCTGTATGTTGACAGCACCTACCAAAAGTGGTGCTGTCTATACCTAAATATGAAAATAAAAAAAAATATAATAACTGAAATTATAATAAAATGAAATACTTAAAAGCTACATTCACATTTTAACCTTTAAATAATTTTTGTTCAGGGATCTCCATCCAAGGAGGTGTCAACAGAAGAGTCTCCGAAGAAGGATAAGAAGAAGAAGAAGGGTCTCCGCACGCCCTCCTTCCTCAAGAAGAAGAAGGAGAAGAAGAAGGATAAGTCCAGCACGCCGCAACCCGCCTAGAGGTATATATTATAATTATTGACGAAATATTATCTGATTTGTAAGGCAGCGAGAAAACGCTCAAAAAGTTGTGAAAAAGTAAAATTTATTTATTTGTTTGAATGTCTGACGTAATCTTAGAAACTACTGAGCTGGTTTTAAAAATTAGCTTTGGTTTGAGGTTTATGTAACGGATACTAGATAGTTGATACACTACACATATATCACTTTAAATACATACATATTATATATATAAACACCCCTTACTGAATGCCCTCAACGGGACTCCGAACCCGGGACCGCTGGCGCAGAAAGTACAACCTTCCTTCTCTAAAAAAATCCACATTTTGTACAGATATTATCATTTTCATTTACAGATATATTTTTTCTTCCACAGATATAATTGAAGAACAACACTGCCATCTCGCTTTCAAATTGTAATATTAAGGGTTCAAAATTATCGCATATTACCGCTTTCTTGTATTAATTCTGTTATTTTCGTGCGCAACCCACCAAGCTTGAAGCGCTCGACCGAGCTGTAGATTAGGTGTAGCAAACATACATACATATTTCTTTGGTGTTAACGCTCTTCTCTTATGACTTGCCAATCGTCTTATGAAGGAATGATATTTTTCCCACACATTTCTGGCGCGTTTGTTAGTTTTAAACGAAATTCTTGCAATAAAATGTCCTAAAATTCTTTTTTTTTTCGGGAAAAATGGAAAAGTTACGGGAATAATTGAAATAATCCGGAAAGTTAATGCTCAATGTGGTCTTATGAAATTTTCAACTAGCAACACTTTCTTTTAAAACTAATAGACGGTTATTTGGTGCATTATTGTGTAATTTTTATAATGGCATGTAATGCTTTTCCATTTTTGGGGGAATTCCCTGCTCGTGCTTTTATTATAAATGATTGATCAAGGTTGATAAATGTTAGATTTGATCATTTAAATTGAAAATTTAAATCAAAAACTGATATTCACGATATTTCAATTTACATATGGGACCATCTCGCAAAATATATATATATAAAAAAAAACAACCTAACAGACAAATTCGACACATTTTCTACAATTTATAAACCTTGATCACCGAATACCGATTGCTCGGACATGACGGTTTCGGATATATAATACTAAAAATAAAATAATATATAGCCTACATATTTTGTAGATTTTAACTTATTCCTTGTTTTTTTTATTTTTTTTTAATATTTTGACGTAAAATTTTTCAACATGGTTTCTCAAAACGGTTTCGAATTTGTACGGGAATACCTCACTTCTGCCATATTAATAGTATCCGCCTTTTAAAACCATGTTGGGAAAAACCGCCATATTAATAAACCGAAGGCATGAGTTAAAAAAATTAATATAGACTTATTATTAATCTGTAGACAGTAGTTTGACATTTACAAGTAAAGGTATATCTATCTATCTCTTTCGCACATATGGTAAATGAAAGAGAAGTTGATACGTTTATTAATACGGCGGTAAAGTACATTATGTTAAAATCAAGGCCCGTTTTAATGAAACTTTTTATTTTTAATACTATATTTTATTTTGGGCCTCAACAATTTGACATTACCTAGAGTAAGTCTAGCGTTGTTAAAATGACAAGTTGGTTTTTTTATTGATACGTTATGCGTTATTTGGTCGTTGACTCCGTGGTCGGAGTTAGAGTTTTTCCGAGTTTATTTGAGTCGATTGAGTTTTCCGAGTCGCACTGAGTTAGTTTGAGTGTGAGTTATAAAGAGTTTTTATACTTGATTTTTAAATATATTTCAATAAAATTTAACTATTTTTAATGTATGTTACATATTTTATAATGTTTTTATCAGTATTTTTAATAGTGTACTAATTTTTGCTAGAGCCGACCACGGTGTTGCCAGCCAAGTAACTATAGGCTGTTCGGAAAAGTGACTAGATGTGTTTTCGAGCATCCTGTATTTATAAAAAATAATGTAAGTTACTTGTAATCTTTGAAATTATGGACACCGGCATTTTATGCGATTTTTGTGTATTTTTAAATGAAATAAATTATTAGTTTTAAAATCGGGACGTTTTTTTTTCTCCTCCGTCACGCGGCTTAGGTTAAGTTTTAGCTTAGACCTTGATTCAATTTTGGACCATTTTTGGTCCATTCTCTAATAATAATAAAATTTATTATAAATCCTGGTCCATTTTAAGTTTAGTACGGGTTTTGGATGGACCATATTTTTCAAGATGGACCAAAAATGGTACGAACTTGTAAATCAAGATGAAAAGAGTTTATTTGTATCTTGTATTTTTTTATTTCTACAATATATGCTGTTTGAAAGTTTATTATGGACTTGGGCGTTTTATTTTCTCCTTTGTTTTTTTTAAAGTTAAATATTATTATTATTTTCACAGAAGTTAAATATAGATGTCTCGATATTCTAAGCAAACTGGTAATTTTATCATTTCTTTTTTAGAAGATAGTACGCCTTGGGAATGATGTGATCGCCTCCAGGCTATTTCAACCTATAGAATTACTGTTAATTACAATTTAATTAAAAAATGAAAATCAGAATAAGACAAAAAAATTAGTCCCGCTGAGTCTCTTTCGCCAGTTCTTCTTCTTTCCGAGGTCAGCGTCTTCTTTCCGAACTGGTAGTAGACTCATGACGTTCAGTAAAAAATTGTAATAATTTCATGCTGAATAAAATATTTTGATTTTGAATACATTTGATAAATTTCTGAGTAGAATATGTATAGAAAACTTGTTTTTTTTTTATTAAACTCCGATTTAGAATTAACGATGAAAGGGGAAATATTATTTTTCCAATTTTTTTACCAGTTACCATATTACTGTGCTCATTTAGACGTCTCACGTTATTTTCAACATTTTTGTTTCCGCTTTCTTTTAATCTGTGGGAGTGAAAAAATGGACGGAAGTGTGTAACAGGATTTTTCAAGTGGTAGTGCCATGCTTGTTACCTTCGGGTAGCAGCCGAATGTGCCGGCACGCCCCGTATAGTACCACTCTCTCACAGGAGACCGGCGTGAAGTGGCAGCTATGCTGTCGCGTGTCGTCCGGTAAGTGAGAGTCCGGGAGGCCCACTCCCCATCCCTCCTCCCGTCCTTCTCCCTCCTCCCTCCCTTTCCTGAAAGGCCGGCAACGCATCTGCAAGCCCTGTGGTGTTGCAGATGTCCATGGGCGGAGGTGATCACTTTCCATCAGGTGAGCCTCCTGCCCGTTTGCCCCCTTTGTCCCATAAAAAAAAAAAAGCTAGAAGTGGTAGTAGAGTCGATAATAAGTGTCTGATAAAAGTTTAGATGTTACACATCATACGTCACTAATCGCTGGGTTTTTTTATTTTAAAAACTCCTCAATTTGTCTTAATATTAATAAAAGTATAATTTGCTTAATTGATAATGCTAGATAAGGCCGTTTTATCACGCATTTTTACTCGCAATTAAAAATACTACCTAATATATAAAATCTCGTGCACAGTGTTTGTTATCGAACTCCTCCGAAACGGCTTGACCGATTTTTATGATTTTTTTCGTGTATACTCAGCAGGTCTGAGCCTACGACCTACGATGGCTGTTTTTATATCCCTAGCTGACATAGGTGGCCCTTCAGATTTTTTATTGTTTATTTTTAGACCTTATTTTAAATAACCCTAAATTTTCATCCCTCGGGCGCGGGGAGATCCGCGAGATTTGCTAGTTATATCATAACTCCTTTTAGTTGTTAAAAGAAGAATATATATTATTCTTAAAACCAAATACGTCAATTATAATAAAAGTACTTGTCAATTTGAAAACCATTGAAAACTGAAATTCTTGTGTAATTTACATTTTAAATAATGATTTTGAGAAATTAATCAAAGTATGGAGCAAGCGACTGATGCGTGGAGGATGAGAGTAAGTAATGTTGCGAATATAAAGACAAAATTACTTTTGAAGTAAACAGCGTTTCGTTTCTCTTAAACTGGAATGGAACTATGATTTAAAAATATTAGTCCACCTACAAGATAAGTTTTGGACTAACCAATATTAATTAAAGTTTTGAAACAAAAGGAGGCAGTGGTCCCAAAGGGCCCATCTAGTCGCAATAAGTCAGCGTGGTATCCTGATCGTCCTCATATTAGAAAGATACGTCGAGGGAGACAATCGTACTCATATTGATTATCGTGGGACGATAATAAAACGTATATTTCCGCTCTGACGTGGTCCATCTCATGGGCCATCTACCATTTGCTCTAGTGCCAGACTTTCCCTGCACCACTAAGCGTTCGATAATAGTGAACACTTGATACTTTACCAAAGCTCTCGACGACTCGTTTGGCTCAGTTGGTAGTGACCCTACTTTCTGCGCCAGCGGTCGCGGGTTCGAGTCCCGCTGGGGGCATTCATTTGCTAATTACGAATGTTTGTACTCCAGTCATGGGTGTCTATATTTATAATATGTATGTATTTAAAAATGTATATGTGTAGTATATCAACTATCTAGTATCCGCAACACAAGCACTGTACGTAGCTTACCACGGAACTAGATGGCGCTGTTGTAATAATGTCCCAATATATAAAGAAAAGCTAGTCAGGATTTGTGCTAAACTGTGGTAAAACAGTTTACATAACATTTACAAACAGGCAGTTTACAATTAATATAAATTAGGTATGATGTAAATTATCTCTATAATACTAACTTGTGATTTCTTTCCTGTAATCCTGATAACAAAATTTCAGATTTTATCATCTAAAAACAAACAGTGTCCATGCACAAACTGTCGTCACGTTAAATCAAAAATGTGCGACTGCAAAAAAGAGTTGAAAGGCAAACGGTCCATCGACCCATCATTATGGTCCATAGGAAAGTCCATGAGCAAAAATTGTTGTACTTGCTGTTGTATTTTTATAGAATTCTTGAAGGAAGCTTTTAAGACTATAAAAGGAAATCCGAATACAAGAGTGAGTGAGTTCTTGGAAGAAATTAGTGATCTTTTACTCGCGTTGGCGAACGACTGCGTGTTGTTGCTGCGAAGAGTCTGTCAATCCTTTGTTGCGAACAGAAATAATAAATAATTGTGTGGTAAAAACAAAGCTTGTTTCCATTTAAAATAATATTATTAGTTTATTAATCGGATTTCGCTACCCAAATCGATTCTTCTAGCAATAAGCTCAATTTCACTGAGATTTGTACGATTAGTGTAACATCTTCCAAGCTTCGCGTCAACGCCGCTGTACGTCGCTGTTATCATGGAAGAAAGTAGAAGAACGATTGCTACTTAAAATTTGTAGAATTTATAACGCGCTGCCGTCGGTAAATTAGCTGTTTATGATTACGAGTTGATGAAGTTACTATTGAGACAACTTAGCGATCGCAGCGCCTCCTTACTTTGTTCATATTTCTAGAACACTACGTTCTACAGCGATGGTTCTCCTCGTCTTACCTCCATGGTTGCTATCGAGTGGGGCTGCTTCAATAACATTTCCTATTGGCAAATATAATGAATAAATTGTGAGATAAGTACATATATGCATTTTCATCCTCTATTAATTAAATGGTATTTACGAAATACGAAATCAATTCGAGTAATGTGATGAAGGTTTAGTACGCTTGCGTTACGTGGGATAAAAAAAGAGACAGACTAATATTCTATCTCAGTTGCACAGCACCCCAGTCTATCGTCACGCCACGGCCGTAAATGGAAACTAGTGTCACGATAAGCCGACGTACCCCCACTACTGTTGATGGTAGACCTTTCTAGACTGTAGGGAAAACCACTGGACTTGAAAGATTTTGATGAGATTTTGTACAATGAATAGCGAATTATCCGTATAAAATATTTTTGATATT
The DNA here is from genome assembly GCA_951802675.2 of Boloria euphrosyne. Taxonomy (NCBI): domain Eukaryota; kingdom Metazoa; phylum Arthropoda; class Insecta; order Lepidoptera; family Nymphalidae; genus Boloria; species Boloria euphrosyne. The sequence goes on from OX637895.1 coordinate 1,363,176, forward strand.
GATTTAATTTTAAATTAGTTTAATATTGAAATAAAACAAATAAATTATAACTATAACTTTATTAATACAATAAAATAACATTTTCCTCATACTCTGTTTAAATGTGTTTAAAGTTTACATTTTATTATTATTACCAAAAATAAAAGTTTAGGGTCGACCAAATATCATACTACAATCATTGAAATAAAAAAAAAATTACACACTAGCGACTCTCCCTCGCTTTGCTCGGTCTTTTTTTAATTTTTTACATACAGAAATATATACAAATTGGTCCAACCTTATTTGAATTATAGCGTAACTTGGATTTTTTAATTTTGGTTCTTAACGATTGTAGAATGATGATTTTGTCTAAGTCTAGATTCGAACCCACTCCTTCATGTGGGATATAGTAATAAGTAAATTGCTTAAAGCTACATAAGTGTGATAATATGAATGTAGTCTGAGAGACAAACAAAAATTTGAAAACGATATCAGTATTTATTTTTTTTAATTTATAGGCGATATTTATATTTTTAATAGAGGTAAAATTTAAAAGTTCATTTTTTATTGGAAAGGTTTTTTTTATTTACCACGTATTTATTCAATAAATTATTCAATTCCATTGTTACCTTATATTTTCATTATAACGTAACGTTAAACAAAATCCAAATACACATTTAGAATTCATAAGAATTATTTCCAAAATAATGACTGACTGGCACTAAGAACTGAGAATCTAGCAAGTCTTAAGTGTACTATAAGTCTATAAAGACTTGGGCTTATATAAAAATCTCGTGTCGCAGTATTTGCTATCGAACTCCTCCGATTTTATGATTTTTTGTTTATATTTTGGTAGTTGTGAGGTCGTAGGATATTTTTTATACCCCTAGGTAATAAGGGTGGCCCTCTCCAAGTTTTTTATTTTTTATTTTTAGACCAAATATTTATTTTTTTATGATTTGGCACCAAAAATACTTATAACCTTAGATTTTGATTTTCAAACTTCTACCAACAAAACCATTTTTTAAATAGTGAGTAGAAAGCGGGCGAAGCCACGGGAATTGCTTGTCTAATAAATAAAAGCTCACATCGACTAAAATTAAATATCGACTCGAATAAAACAATTAATTCTAATAATATATCAATAAATTAATACAAACATAAATTCAAGTCGCCTCTCGGACTATCAGTAAAAATTAGTCTCATTTAATTTAAATGCTGTTATTATACAAGTGGTAAGAAAAAGTGTGGAGTTGTGATAAAACTTATTACATTTAATAAAACATGTGTACATTTTTTAAAATTCTATATTAAAATGTATATTATAAAAATATATTATTTGTCCATCCATAAATGATATTTAAAAATTATAATTCGTATCATTGTAAGAAGCAATAAGTACAAAATATAATCTATTTATTTTTAATTTATCTAAATTCAATTCAATTTCTATAAAATAAAAATAAAAAGGAAGAAAAAAGTTGGATAACTTAGAAAAAAGTTCATGGACTGAAAAAAAGTTTAAGCTGTTAAAACAGTTTACACAAATTAAAAAATAAGTTTATTTAATTAATATTATATTTTTTTAAAGCATCTCGCATTAAAGTCATTAGTTCTTGATACAAAAGGCATTGTCGGCTCGAAGGTTTGCAAATTTCTCGATGATCGACGGACACGCCGTACAGGGTGCCTATACCAGGATCTGTGGGCAGGAAAATTTAATTAGGCCAATTTTAAGCATTTTCTACTAGATTTTCAAATACTAAATGAAAAATTCTTGTATATACATATATACAAACAGCTGATTCGTTCGTACATCCATCTTAGACGGTTTATAGATTCTACTATAATAATAATAATGTTCTCCGACCGACTTCGGCCATGGCGGTAAACCTCAATGAGACTACTAGTCTGCAGACACAAGTGCACTCTGTATTCCTATCACTCTCACACTCCGGGACGACACGAGACACGACTAGTGAGAGTTAAGGCGCAGGACCGACGCGACACGTGCTCTGCCTCGGCACGGGGGTGACACACTGCCAACTTCCCAAAACACTCAATAACTAAGCCTGGCCCGACCGTACGTATTATATGACTGGAGTACAAATATTCGTTAAGGAATGCCCCCAGCGGGCCATAATCATAGCATGTATGTTGTATTGTGTCAGTACAACTCACCAGCAGAGTGCACGCTGACGATGCGCAGATACAACACGGACATGAGCGTCCTGCAGGTCTCCACCAGGCTGCGCACGGCGGGCGTGCTGGGTGCAGTCGCGCGCGCCCATCGCTCTTGCAGGGACAAGACGAGAGAGCAATCTAGGATGAAAATATGTAGTAATATTAACGATGAAATTACAGATTTTATAGACTATAGGTTCTTTAAGTTTCGAAAGGATAAGAGATATGGTTGAGATTAGAAGTTATAACCCAATACCTACTTAAATTATTTGGAATATATATTTTATCTTGTTTAGTTAAAAGAATGTAAAATATAAAGCTGAAGAGTTTGTTTCTTTGAGCGCGCTAATTAATTTTGAACAAAATTGCTTTCGGCATCAGTTGATTTCAATACATATCTTACGAGATATCACGGTTTTAACATAACTTACAACAAAATCACCGCGTGCAAGACGGGCGGGACGAAAGAATTTGATTTCCAGCCTTTAAAACGCGAGCGTAGCCGCGACAAAGCTAGTAATTATATAATTAATCAAAGAAATCGGAAGAACGGTTAATATTACTTTAAATATTTGTACAATAACTGACTCTATTATTATTTTTAAGTATTTAAGTAGTCAGTTCATATTCTAACTGTGTTAAATGTTTCATCAAAATCCGTCCAGAAGTTTTACCGCGAACAAGTAACAACCACACATATAATTTTCGCTAATACCTTCATACCTTTACAAATCTCCATTAGTTCGATGCTTCTTGCAGTGATTGGTGTTTTTATATCAGCGAGAGGAGATCCTCTGTGTGGGACTGAGTAGAACATAAAACCTGAGCTTTTCGTCCAGAGCGCTGCTCTTTTTTGTAATTGCTCTGTAAAAAATATTGAGCATAATTGAGCATGACTTAAAATAATTGAGTAACCACTTAATATTGAGTATAGGCTTTTAAAATAAACTGTTATCAAATATATCCAATATTAAGTCCAATAAATCCAATATAAAATTCAATAAAAAATAGTTTTTTCTATTAATAATTTAAATATTTTTTTGATAATCACAAAAAATAGCAACTTACCGTTATTTTCTGCCTCATCGTTACCATCACTACTTATATCAATACTATCACTATTATCAACTATCACACAATTGACTATATCATTATCATTATTGCCGTTAATTTCACTAACATCGTTATTATCATTAATATCACAGGTTTTGTCTGTTTGGTTGTCGATGCAATGATTAATTATATTATCGTTCTTACATTCGAATGTGTTTTGTTCGTTTTTGTCATTCGCCCTTTGTATTTTTAAATGCGCTTCATAAGCTGAAAAAAAACAAATATTGTTTCTTTAAAAAAAAAAGTTTAAAAAAGTAATTCTAGGAGTATCAAATTTTTTGGATAAAAGTTCGTTAAGTGGTAAAAATTTCTTCATAATCATTTTTTTGTTGATAACACTCAATTACGCAATTAAAAGAAAAAACAGAACAGTTTTGTCTTTCTCAATTGAAGGGTACAGGGGCAAAACAAAGAATGTCACATAAAATTAAAAAAATTGAAAAGTATGGGAACATTTTGCCGCGTTTTATAGATTGCAATGTTTATTAAAAAATAATAATTTTGTGACATTTCTTGGTACCCTTCAACTTATATAAAGACATACTAGTTACAGACCCTCGATGCTCTTTTATTAGCCCATTAGGAACTAGGATTTTTTAAGTATGGTTCAGCCCATTTTCCTAATAAATTAGACCTAGACCTTAATTAAATCTAGATTTAGATGACAAAGTTAGGATTATTGAAATCCCAAAAAGTTAGGATTATTGAAATAATTTTGCCAATGATCTACGATTTAAACAATCGTCAATATTAAAACATTCGATTTCTTGCTAACCTTCACAATACATTTGTTTAATAAACAGGCCCCCCTTGGAGTGGCCCACCCATATGATGGGTCTCTCCCCCACCCCCAAGTCTAGGAGCTGTGACATCATCTGTTCCGCGCGATCGTGGAGACGAAGTCTGGAAACATTTCGAATACAATCATCAAATTAAATTTATTGTCATATAATCTAAATCTGTCCAGTGATTGACAGAGATAGACGAAAATTCTAAAAACTATTCGGCCTCTGTATATCCGATAATAATGACTGTTTCAATAGGATTCTTTTTTATATGTTAGGACATTGTTACCACAGCGCCATCTAGTTCCGTGGTAAGCTACGACTTACGAGGCTTGTGTTACGGATACCAGATAGTTGATATACTACACATATAAATTTTAAATACAGACATATTATAAATAAAAGCACCCATGACTGGAGTACAAACATTCGTGCTCAACAAATGAATGCCCCCAGCGGGACTAGAACCCGCGACCGCTGGCACAGAAAGTAGGGTCACTACCAACTGAGCCAAACGTGTCGTCAAATTTAATGTATAGATTCGACTTAGAATTCTATTATATGAAGAGATATAGAAGATAACAAATGATAATATATCAATAACTCACCTTTTTATCTCCTTCACCCATAATGGTCTCCACAAATACGGGTCGCTTGTATAATTTATCGATATCACCCTAGCACCAGGGTAGTCTACTCTCACCCAATCCCTCGGCCAACAGGGTGAGTAACACTCATCACAAATACATCCGCACCCTACACACTGTGTACACTTACACGACACTTTGTCAGTCGAATTCACTTCACTGTCAGTCAAGTTCACTTCTCTATCAGTCTTCACTTCATAATTATGCTGATTCTCTTTCATGTCACTTTTGAAAAGATCTTTAACGAACTGGGCTTGTGTTTCATAATTTTCATGATTCATAAGCGATTCTGCGTAAAATTTTTCAGTAATAAATAAATTATCTTTTGGTAAAACTTTCACGTCGTTATCATTTACCTGTTCAATTTTCTGATGATCAGAAACTTCCTGATCTAGAAGTGTGTTATTATAAAATTTGTCTGTAATAAAAATTTCATTATTCGGAAGAATTTTCTGTATGTCTTTGTATATATTAGTGACCTGTATTTCAGATTCTTCTGTAGTTAACTTATCTCTAGCTTCATCATCTTCTATTTCTGTATCTTTTTCTCTTTCAATATTGGTGTTCTTATCAGTTCTGTCAGATATTTCATCAGTGTCATCACATTCGGCACTTTCATCAGTACATTTACATGTTGGTATGGAATGCGGTCGTCGTAAAGGTACTTTCGTTGGGCCTTTCCCGTATTTCGACATCCACTCTCCTTGCCTCCATGTGTTTGCTAGAGATCCTACAACATAAAAAGTGTGTATTAAATATGTTATAAATGAAACTTTTCGGATTATGTCGCGGATTCATTTAGATTATTGGTTCCCGACGTTTCTAATGCGTTACAACAATCATGGTCACGGGCGAGATTATCTCTCTCGGAAAAGATATATTTATTATTTGACATTAATAAAAAACATTGTTTGCTTATTTGTAGTTAAGTTTACTTGTAATTTCCTTTATTGTAAAAAAATATTCTTTTTTTAAAAGTAAATGAGTATACATTAATAATAATATAATTAAATAATAATAAAATTCGCGCAAATCAAAGAAAGTATAAAAAAACGTCAGGTTTTGACCAACCATTTTTTTAATACTTTCTTTAACCAAAACTTTTTTCATATTTTGACTTTATCAATTCATCAATATCTATAAGGCTGAATATCAACATTATCTATAACAATATTATAAAGCTGAAGAGTCTGTTTATTTGAACGCACTAATCTCAAGAACTAATTGTTCGAATTGAAAAATGGTTTTAGTGTTGGATTTATCGTGGAAAGCTATTGGCTACATAACACCACGCCACGACAAATATGAGCGGAGCATCAATGGGTAATGTCTCACTATATTTTTTTATATGGTTTAAAATAATGCATTATTTGCATTAAAATGTAAGAAATTGGTTTTGGTCTTCTCAACGCGTGAAATGCTAATTATTAATAAAATCTAAATGCGTACTAACCCAAGTTAGCAAGATCTATATTATTTTTATTTGAAAAAAAAAAATGGCCCAATCCCCGTTTGTTATCCCTGACTCTGTCTCTCTCACTCTTTCTCTCTGTCTCTCATCCTACCTCTCTCCCTCTCTTTCTCTTACACACACACATACACACTTTCTTAGTTTTACCGTCATAACAAATTGATTTAAAATCGACGTAACACAGCCCTGACATTCAAGATATTTGCGACGCTCAAGTATGGCTTCTCGATTACGTGCATTTGTAATTTTATTACGCGTGTTGTGTTACCTAACCATTCTAGGTTTATCTTTAGCTATAACAAGCTAGTACTTGTGGCTTCGTCTGCGTTTATTATACGTTTCTATAACAGACAGTGATAGCTCAGTGGTACCGTGCTCGCTTGGAAATGTGATGCGGGTTCAAATGCAACTCTCAAACCTCTGATATTTTCATGTGCGAATCATTTCTATCATGATTACCACTTGTCTTACGGTGAAGGAAAACATCGTGAGGAAACCTGCATGTCTGAGAGAACCTGGCTAGTTTTCGAAAGACATGTGCAATCCGCCTGCACCTGGCCAGCGTCGTGGACTATGGCCTGATCAATTTTTTTTTTTGCGGAACCCCAAATTTTATTCTAAAATTAAAGCAGCCTAAGTTACTCCTCATAACATCTACTATCTGCTAGTAAAGTCTTAGAGGTGGCCCACTTCAGAGGGCGGTGTGAAATGCGGGTTGCTGCCTGGTACTTCTGTGATAGCAGGGTGGACTGTGGAGCAACGCTTAGCTGTGCAGTCTGCTTAGGCAGTATTAGGCAATGCGTAAGAGATCCTGCGACGCCTCATTAAGGCGGAGGGAGGTTTTGTTGGATTTTGTGGGTAGTACTCAATGATATTATAAGTAAAAAGGTGTAGATACGTTACCTAAACGACATTCTACCTTCAAAAACGGCACACTAACGCACACATGAATAACTAAAAATATTGCAATAACACTGAACACACTACATTACGATTAGTTGTCAAAATAGGATGGCATGATTCAAGTATCGCCAGTGAAAAAGAGACAAATATAATTCGCGACAGTGCGTCGTCAACGCGTGACTATGTTCAGGTGGGCCAATTAGCCTAGTTTTGGTGTGCCGCTTTTTGAGCGCGTATGACTTATCTACACCTTTTTTCCTAGTATAACAATGGTAATTGGTAGTACTGGAATTACCGGTCAGTCCCTGTATACAGGTTGCACGAAACGACTTGTATAATCATAATCAATACAAAACCTATCTTTAGTGAAGATGGTTAAATTAAAACTGGTTACATCAAATACGTAACCATCTTGAAGTTATTGCGTATTATAATGTATTGTTTGAATAACATCCTTTCATTGTTACAATTATATTCTTATGTACGAGGGAAAAGTAACTTTATTTTGTACGCAGCAAAGCCTACTTTTAAGTGTGTTTACTTGCGTACACTGTTACTAAGAATTGAGATACTTTTCTATTCAGTCTTTGAATTTCTTTAATTTGATGGGTTTAAAAATTGGGCAAGTGCACTTTTGGCTTCGCGTTCGGCTGGGTTGCCGGACGCTAATGGGCCTAGATTATTTAGAGACCTCTACATACAAATGTTAACTATACCTCTTTATAATATTAGTATAGGTAATACCTTGCACTACCTCAACATAATTGACTGTAGAATCCGAAGGTCTTTGGTTCAAGTCTGAGTCGAGTCAAAATTAATTACAGAATTTTTCTGTTAATAAAGTCTCAAGAATAGCCTGGAGTTGGGAAGCAGCAGTGTTTCACCCCGGTGTTTTAAAGGGTACGTAACTCGTAAGACAGTCAATGCTGCGTCTTAAACCTTATCGGTTCAAATATCGTCGAGTGCACTTGTATTTGCACTATCTAATATATATAAAAATATCGTGTCACGGTGTTTGTCGTCGCACTCTGAAGTGGCTCGACCGTTTTTAACGATATTTTTTGTATAGGTATTTGGCAAGTGTGAGAATAGGTCGTAAAAGTATTTTCCATCCTTCTATCCCCACCCCCCATTTTATATGGCAGACTAATGTTTGCCCTCAACTGTAGGTATCTCATGTAGTAGGCTAGTCTCAAAGGGTGTTGCCGCCGTTGCCGATATCAGATAGAAGATGAATGTAATCTTCTAATATATAAAAATCTCGTGTCACAGTGCTTGTTATCGAACTCCTCCGAAATAGCTTGACCGATTTTTATGATTTTTTTGTGTATATATTTTTTTTTATTTACATATTTATTTAAGCAAAAGATCGGTTACAGAATATACTCTTTACATAACTGTTAAATGAACAAGGAAAGAATATCCAGAAAGAGTGCTTAGGAGCTCGTACTAGGAAATACCTGTATTACGAGCACCATAACCTTCCTTTAGACTTACAATACTAGACCAATAGTTAACAGTTACTAATGTTAGTTAAGTTTGGTAGGTCTGAGAATAGGTCATAGGCTATTTTTATTCTCCTAGGTAGACCTAATTTAATTTATAAATTTTTTAATGATGTGGCATCAAAATATACTTATAACCCTAAATTTTCATCCTTCTACCACGATTAGAACGCAGGCGGAGCCGCGAGAACTGCTAGTATCAAAGCTTACCATACAATCCGTGGACGAATATAACATCGATGGTAGGATGGGGTGGTGTGTGCAGCACCTCGCACTCCACTCGAGGCTCTGGATGAAGATGATCAGAACTTGCTGGACGAGGTTTTGGTGCTTTTGATCCTAAAACAATAATATAAATTATGAATATTACGTCTGCTTTACGCGTTTTTTTTTGTATGTATTTCTCAATAAAATGTAAATAAAAATTTTGATAGTTAATTCATGTTTTTAGCTAAGATTCAGTTTTACACATCTAGAACAGCAATTGAAATAGACTTATTCTCGACTCGATATAGAGGCCGAATCTATATGTTTTAGAATTTTTGTCCGTCTGTCTGTGATCGCACAACTGGACAGATTTTGATAACATTTGGTATACTTTTTAGGTAGGGGAGGGTAGTAGGTAGGGGAAAAGATAGGAGATTGATTCGTAAAGTCGATTTTTAAACTAAATTTATGGAGGGTAGAGATAAGGAGGAATCTCTCTAAATGACAAGATTGTCCGTCGAAATGCGGTAAATTAGGGTGGCGCCACATTAGCATCTAGATAAATTTTAAAACCTTATTCGTGGTGGCGCCACGGTGCAAATGGGCTAAACACATTCACTCAGTTTACCGCTACCATAACTAAATTGTAGTATCTAAACTAGAAGTAAAGTTAGTGGATGTGGTTCTCACCTGTGTTTGGAGGGAGAGGTGCCGTTAGAAGTCTGTGCAGAATGAGAGAAGCCGTCGTCCAAAACGAAGACACGCACCAGCGCCTATAATAAACAGTATTTTTATTATTATTATACTAGCCTTTCCTGCGGCTTTGCTCGCATTCTCAAAAATCGGAAATCATTCTTTCCGCATCCGTGAGCTACTCGCATCTTGCACACGGTGATCATTATTTTGTTGCGGAGTTATGTAAAAACTTTGATATTTCGTAAGATATTTAATTTATTAAATACTTGTGATGAGTAACTCATTTATTTAGGCAAGGATTAAATATCATGTTTATAAAAACACCTTCGTAAATAATGAATTATCTTAAAACAAAGATTACCATAAAAAAGGTTAAACCTAAAAACCTCAACCTTAAAAGATAGACATATGCTATCGAGGACTTTTCTAGAAAAGGAATATTTTTTCCCGTTTTTGCAACGTTTTTCATTGATGCTCCGCTGCAAAGGGTCGTAGCGTGATGTAATATACCCTATAGCCTTCCTCGATAAACGGACTATCCAACACAAAAAAAAAATTAGGTGTATGCTTGGTAGGCTTGAGAATTGGTCGTAGGCTATTTTTTATTCCTCTAGGTGGAAGATATTTTGTTTTTTAGTTTTAGATCACATGTTTATTTTTCACTTTTTTATTTGCTATCAAAAAATTCTTATAACGCGAGATTAAGTCTCTAGTCTAGTATTAGCCCTTTAAAATATATAAAGAATCTTGTTACAAGTAGGTCTAACATTTTATGCAAGAGTCAAACCGGTTACATTATAACCTTTTAATCAAGGTCTTAAGTACCTGTCTGTGGATTTTATAACGAAACCTAATATGCTCATAGAAAACTAAAATTGAAGTGTTTGTTTAGGCTCCGGCCTAAATGGCTGGACCGATTTTGATTTGATTTTCTTTAGCAGATACTTTTTAGTAGATAAAAGTTTTGGTTCCGGTCAAAAAAAATGTGTACTATAGTAGTGTTAATACCTCGCTGCAGACGCGGCCATAAATCATTCGAGTGTTTCGCTCTCTTTCCCACTCACGGGCCTTATGGCACGGCATTGTGCATTACTACGCTGTGCATTACTGCAGTCGATGAGATATCGATAGTTCTTTTTTTGTATCTTTATAAATGGGTGATAGAAATAAAAACACGTTTATTTGACACGTAATGGCCTAATTTATTTTTGTAGCGATTTTTTTATAGTCCCAATTTTCTAAGCTTCATAGTTAATTTATGAAAATTAAAAAAAAAGGTCTTATATGTATAAAATTTGCCAATTTATATTAAGCACTTACCAAATCCAATACTTAAAGTACCTACAAATATATTAAAAAAATCATAGTTTCCTGATTTGCCGCCATGATGTAATCAACTTTTCGGAGTTTTGAGGGAACATTTGATCGGACATACAGGTTAAATATATAACCTTCGTTTGGGATTCGCCACAGTCGGTCAAAATAGAGTTTGGACGTTTGAATGAACATCCATTACTCATAAAGCTGAAGAGTTTGTTTGTTTGAACGCGCTAATCTCAGGAACTACTGATCCGAATTGAAAAAATATTTCAGTGTTGGATAGTCCGCTTATCAAAGAAGGCTATAGGCTATATAACATCACATGGTGTAAATTGTAATATATGTTTTAGTTTTTTTTTCGGTTTTGAACGCAGGCAGAGCCGCGGCAAAATCTAATGCTGTAGATGACACCATTAAGAATTGCACGAAATTGAACTTGTGATCTCTTGAGAGTAACTGGGTATAAATAGGATAATCGTAATAGGTTTCAATTGGACGAGATTGCTTTATATGGTCCGCGTGTTCGAGCTGTACCTATTTCCGAGTTGGGAGGTCGTGTGTTTGCAAGTTGACTTGATATGTGGTATTTGAATTTTTAAATATAAGACTTGTAATCTAAGATTAAATATATAAAAGCGAAAGGACATTGACTCAAATACTTATAACGATATATCGCAAATCGTTTGACGTATAAATATAAAATCTGGCAGAGAGGTAGTTAGTACTTGGAAGACGTCCGTGCCTATAAGAACGGATTTTGTGACAGGGGCGGATTAAGGTCTAAGGGCTCTCGCAAATTTGGATTACAGTTTCGCTCAAAAAAATATAACTTACTAAGGACGAACCCGAGCAAAGCGAGGAAAGGAGCTAATATTTATTTATAATTAAGTTATCATATTTTGGATATCGATTTGGACGTATTCTGTTTGTATTGATGGCAATACCATTGATCTTATGGGATGATGGAGTCAGGAGGTGGATAGTGAAAATGCTTCGAGTTGGGGCTTAATTATTTATATTGGGGGAGTTAAAATTTAGAAGTTGATTAAAAACGTGCAATTTTTCTTGTTCCAAAACTTTAATTAATATAATATGGTTGACGAATAGGATAAATAACGACTCATTCTCGCTTCTCTCGGGTTCGTCTGTTATAAACTCAAACATTCGTGCTCCACATAAAAATGTCCACAGCGGGACACAAACCTGCGATCGCTGGCACATCGAATAGGTAGTAAAAACTGAAAGAATAACTCTTTCCAATAAAATTTACGAGGAAATCCCGAAGCAAAACTAGTGTTTTAAAACAATTACGTTCATCATACTTCATATAATATACTTGTGGGATTTCTTGCCCTTGAACAAGGATGCGCTTGATTACATACAGACGTCGAGTCCATTTGTTATTATATAATATTAGTTACTGTTTGCGACTTTGTCTTAAGAGACAATAATTTTTTTGATGTTGGGAAATGCAGTTAGGCATACCACCTGTACGTAACAGGTCAGAAAAGCCAGTGCTACCCACTAAAAGCAAACAAGCTCTCCGCCGTCTTAATGGGGAGACGCAGGATCGCTTACGCATTCAACCACGCCGCCCCGACGGCCGGGCCGGTCTGCAGAAGCAGACCACACAGCCGCGAGGTTGTTCCAGATTCCACTCTGGAGTCAGAGAAGTACCAGGAGCAACCCACATGGCACACAGCCAGCGAAGTGGTCTCCATATGCGTTTCATGGGCTCACGGCTGGCCGAATTGCAGGACGCTTTAGACCCCCCAAACATGAAAAGGTGAACGTATCTTGGGAGGTGACGGATGATTTGGGTAACAAGCGACAAAAAATCATCAAAATATATCCACTTTTATGCTTTATTAAACCTTAGTTTTCTCGTGGTACGTTCCTAGACAGACAGACAAAATTCTAAAATCTATAGATTCGACGTATGATCTCGTGTAAAACAATTTTGTTATATTTATAGAGTTGTCATTGTGTTATCACGAAGTAAAACAAAGCACGGAGAACGACCTAAAGAGCGTTATCTCAATATATGTCGTATGTATAGCCGTGTATAGATACAATAAAGTTGAGCAATTCAAAGATACACTTTAATTCAATATTTATTTATTTATTTTGACGACACGTGTCGAGACTCGAGACCTGATGGAGGCATTCATTTGTTGAGCACGAATGTCTGTACTCTAGTCATGGGTGTTTATATTATAATATGTATGTATTTAAAGTTATATATGTGTTGTGTATCAACTATCTGGTATCCGTAACATAAGCCTCGTACCTTATATTATGCTTGCATTTTGCAAAATATGTGTATTCAAATTTAATCACTTTAAAATCTTGTTGTATGAATAAATTATCAATACACGTGTACTTGCAAAGATAATATTATTTAACAGCTTTATGACGTACTAGCCTTTCACGCGGCGCTCTCAAAAGGAATATTTCTCCAGTTTTGCAACATTTAATTTTGATGCTCCGATCCTATTGGCCGTAGCGGGATGTAATATAGCCTATAGCCTTCCTCGATAAACGGACTATCCAACACAAAAAGAATTTTTCAATTCGGACCAGTAGTTCCTGAGATTAGCGCGTTCAAACAAACAAACAAACAAAAAAACAAACGAACGAACAAACAAACGAACAAACGCTTCAGCTTTATAATATTAAATATAATATTATAGATAACATTCATCATAAATTCTAGCTTCAAAGAGGTGCAATTATTATTTATCAATATCGATATTAAAATTAATCTACACAGATAAGTTTTCGAAATCGCCAAAGAAAAGCTTTTTACTAGCTGCATATAAAGAAAAAATTTTGTCTGTCTGTCTGTCTGTTCGTTTGTTATGGCTAATTCCGAAACGGATGGTTACATTTTGACGAGACTATCACTTGCAGTTAGCTGATATTATAAGGAGTAACTAAGGTTCCTTTTATTTTAGTAAAAACGATAGGATTTGTAATCAGCCCATTTTAAGTTTTAACGTCCCACAGCTGGAGGTGGGCCTCCCTCAGCAGTGGGACGTTAAAAAGGGCTGATGATGATGATGATGAAAATTTTTTAGGCCTTGAGAAAAACGCGACCCTAAATGCTAAATGTACTTTTCAATGGACTATTTCCAAAAAATATTTAATGTACAGACTCGACTCAGTTAGAATTTTATTACCTATCTAATTGTAATCTTCTTCTAATATAATATAAAAATCTCGTGTCACAACTCACAGTGTTTGTTATCGAACTCCTCCGAAACGATTTGACCGCTTTCTATGATTTTTTGTGTACATTCGGTAGGTCTGAGAATAGGTCATAGGCTAATTATTATTCTCCTAGACCTAGATGATAAGAGTGGCCCTTTCCAGAATTTTTATTTTCAGACCAAATTTTATTTTTTATTTCTTTATGATTTGGCATAAAAATACTTATAACACTGAATTTTCATGCTTCTACTACCAATCCCTTTTTTTAATAGAGATTACAACGAGGGCGGAGCCGCGGGAATTGCTAGTATACATATAGAATATAGATATAGAAAATAAAAAGATAGTACCAAGATAACGAGATTTGGCGTCGCTGATTTCTCACGCAATAAACGAGAAGATATCACGTTTTTTAAACATTCCATGATCTATTTTAAGCAAAGCACTCTTAAATTAGGTTTTTTAATTTATTGTATTCAGCCATTTTAACGTCCCACTGCTGGACAAGAACCTCCTTCAATACGAGGGGGATCAGGCCATAGTCCACCGCGCTGGCCTAGTGCGTGTAGGCGGACTTCACATGTCTTTCGAAAACTTGCTAAGATTTTCTAAGACATGCAGGTTTCCTCACGATGTTTTCCTTCACCGTAAGACAAGTGGTAATCATATTAGAAATGATTCGCACATGAAGGTCCGAGACTAGGATTTGAACTCGCATCACTCAGTTTCCCAAGCACTCTACCACTGGGCTACAAATTCCTATTAATTTAAAAATTTAGCATTATAAAACACGTGTTATGCCATTTCGGGTGAACGACCCGGTGACATTGACATGGCAGCGCGCCAATTTAACATACACGTGATTCTTTTGTGTAAATATAGTCTCTGTGACTGTGACATTACTTTATTATGCCTCTGAAGTCGTGACGAGTTTTTTTTTCAATGCAAATAAATAAATTCAAATCAAATCAAATCAAAATATTCTTTATTCAAATTGTAACAAGTTCTTTTGAATCGTCATTTTTACAAATTCTAACGAAGTCGATTTTTTTTGTCTTTCTGTCGATGACTGTATCACGAGGAATCGACTGGACAGATTTTGATGAAATGGTATGATAAAAATAGATCGTTACCTGGATAACATATAGGATACCTTTTACTGCCGGAAGTATCTTATTTCTAAGACATCTACAGCAATTTCAAAAAAAAAATTTGGTCGGCAAATGTTTAATAAGCCCTACTTAATAAAAAAACTTAATTACTTTTTTTATGAACAATGATTAAATATAAAATTTAGAAGCTCTATAAGCTCTGGTAACAGTTTTTAAGAAAAATAGATTTGCTTATATCTAAAAAAACCTGTTATGAAGTTAGGTTATACAACAATTTTTATTTTTGAGGTTAACAACCATTTAATAAAAGAAGATAACCAACTAACCTCCTTTCTTCGAATCTATTAAAAAATAAATATTATGTCATGTCACGGTCTCGCACGTGCAACGAATTTCACAAAAAAAATTGCGTAACACACGTTTTCGTGTTAAACTTGTGATGGCATTATTTAATCACGTGACGTGTTAGGGTTAGAAATGAAGTCATTTTGGATTTTGTCGCAGATTTATTTTGATTCTTAGTTCCCGACGTTTCGAATGCTTTACAGCAATCATGCTCACGAGAGAGACTAAGGTTTTCGACGTTCAGAAGGTAGGTTTACTGATTTTGATAATCTGGTTCCTGGCATGTAGCATGGAGATCGTGTTGTATAAGATTCGATTCCCTGATGGGCCAAATTCCTGTTTATCCTACGGTGGTAGGGTCTATAGGCCAGGGTGATTTGACGGGGGAGATAATACTTGTTAAATGTTTGATTCTGACTACTCGTTTGGCTGTTTGTCTTACTTGCTGTGGCGGCGGCCGCGGGTTTGACTCCCGCTGGGGGCATTCATTTGTGTGATGAATGTTTGGAAAAGATTTAAAGTTATATATGTGTAGTGTATCTACTATCTGGGTGTCCGTAACACAAGTCTCGCATCAGATGGATATTAATATTTTTTTTAAATCATGAATAACTGATATGACCTTCATTCTTATAAATTATAGTTAGCCTTTTTAGTAGTTAACCACTTCGCGTTCAAAAAACGGCCGGACAATTTTGTCACGCGTTGTATTTCACGCCATTTTTAAATACAATACTCTTCGGTTATAATGACAAAATTTATCAACAAATTCTCAGTAGTAGTTTTTTTTTATCTGTGGTAGTAGGAATTACTTGAAAACGTGTAATTTGTCAACGGTATTGTAAAACACAATACATTAGGATACAAAATCACACCACTTATTGTCTCCTCTCATCACTACATAATATAAAACAAACACCGCATCTGTCTGTCTGTACACGAAAAACACAAAAACGATTGAACGGATTTTCACGCGGTTTTCATCAATAGATGAAATGGTTTATGAGGAAGGTTCAGATATATAATTTATCAAGGTTTTGTGTTAATTGCCTAAAATATGAAGGTTATTCGACAAGATGTCGGAAAAGAGATTGCCGACAAGTAGCTTATTGGCGTGCAAGAAAGGAATGGAGATTGCACCTGCGCACGCGCAATATTTCGGCGAGATTTTTAGTTATCACCCAAATGTGTTAAGACGTTTATATCAAAACAAAAAAAATATGTTACGAGTACAAAAGACTCCTCACTACGCTCGGATAACTAAATGTGTTTCAGTTTTTTTTTACTTTTTTTCTTCGAAAACTTGCTAGATTCTCACAGCATACAGGTTTCCTCACAATGTTTTCCTTCACCGTAAGACATGTGGTAATCATGATAGAAATGATTCGCACATGAAAATATCAGAGGTGCGAGACCCGGATTTAAACCCACATCACTCGGTTATACAAGCGAGTGCGTTACCACTGCTTTTTCAATATCAAGTGAGATATATTATATATTAGTGAGAAAATTAAACAAATTAAATAAAAAATTACTTACACTAAAGCAAGTAAATACGGATGCTTAAAATCGCCATCTCGAAACGTTACGTCTGAGGTCGCCATTTTGAAATTAGTTATCCAACTCTGAAACAAAAATATAATATTAAATAACATTATTTGGGTCAAACCAAAAGGAAAAGCATAATCTTATCGGTTATGTTGTCGTTCTGTTTGCTCTGTAGGTGTTTCTTTTGACCTACTTCAATGAATGAAAGTACTTACACGTATCTTTAAAATTGTTAGTTGATAATTTTAATCCTTACTAATATTATAAATGCGAAAGTAACTCTGTCTGTCTGTCGCGTTTTCATGACAAAACTACGGAACCGATTTAAATGAAACTTGGTACTCTGATAGTCTGGAACCTGAGAAAGGACATAGGCTACTTTTCAAGGTGAGAAAAGGGCTGTAAGGGGTTAATAATTTTATGATGTTTTTCGTATTTTTATGAATTTATTAAAAGATAGCATTGTTTTAGAATCACTAAATATTATAAAACAAAGTCCTGCCACGTGTCTGTTTGTCTGTCTGTTCGCGATAAACTCAAAAACTACAGCACCGATTTTCATGCTGCTTTTACCAACGGATAGAGTGGTTCTCGAGGAAGGTACATAATTTGTCAAGTTTTTGTATACATTTACTAGCGGAACCCGCGGCTTCGTTCGCGCTAAATCTAGGAACGAGCCCGAGCGAAGCGAAAGCGAGTCGCTAGTATTAGATTGTATAAAAAAGAAATGTAAGTGAGTAATTCACATAAATGAAACAATCAGCCTGATGACCGCCATTGTTCTAAAGGGCAAAGGTAACTGATATAAAGTATTTAACTGTTGTAATTTATAAGAGATAAACTAAAAACAATAAAAAAAATTAAATGAATTAGTTAAATGTAATACTTTCTTAGGTTTACGCGAATATTCGACATTATAAATGAAACTACATTTTCGGATTTTGTCGCGGATTTATTTTGATTTTTGGTTCCCGACGTTTCGAATGCTTTACAGCAATCATGGTATTTGAACTCCTTTTTTAAAACCATTTTGTGGCTTTTCCTATTTCTTTTAGGGCATGTCAATCTAGGTCAAGGTGAATTTGTTTTGATTTCTTCAGTTGATTACATTAAAGGTTTACATTTTTAATTTAGTTGATGAAAGGCATATGAAGTGAGCCCCATAGGATTACTGAGGGTACAAAGTAGACAGTGGTAACGCGCTCGCTTGTATAACCGAGTGATGCGGGTTGCAATCCGGGTCGCACCTCTGATATTATCATGTGCGAATCATTTCTGACATGATCACCACTTGTCTTACGGTGAAGAAAAACATCGTGAGGAAACCTGCATGTCTGAGAGAACCTAGCAAGTGTTCGTAAGACATGTGAAGTCCGCCAGCACGCACTAGGCCAGCGCGGTGGACTATGGCCTGATCCCCCTCGTACGGAGGCCCGTGCCCAGCAGTGGGTCGTTAAAAAGGGCTGATGATATGACATGACAATACTAATGTCCTCTAAACCAATATAGCCACGTCAGCAATACACATCATGCACACTATTCCTATCACTCTCGTATTCCGCGAAGGAATTTCGAAACTCCCAGTAAGAGTATGACACGTAGGATTAATGCAGATCATGATCATGATTTTTATAGTCTCCGAAGCACGGGGATGCTATCCCACCAACTGTTATTGAGAATATCTAAAATAGAAAACTTCGCAACTATATTTGGCCCAACTCAGGACTCGAACTCACGACCTTGTACTTGCTAGCCACTACACCACCGAAGCATTAAAAATCAATTTAGCAACTCCTTTTTGATAGTGGTAAAAAGGTTGACCTCATTACACTTTAAAAAGATATACTGTATGATAGGTACATGATAAGTACATGATAAGAGTGGTAGTGCCATGCTTGTTACCTTCGGGTAGCAGCCGAATGGGCCGGCACGGCCCCGTATAGTACCACTCTCTCACAGAAGACCGGCGTGAAGTGGCAGCTATGCTTTCGCGTTTCGTCCGGTAAGTGAGAGTCCGGGAGGCCCACTACCCATCCCTCCTCCCGTCCTTCTCCCTCCTCCCTCCCTCCCTTTCCCGAAAGGCCGGCAACGCATCTGCAAGCCCTGTGGTGTTGCAGATGTCCATGACGCGGAGGTGATCACTTACCATCAGGTGAGCCTCTTGCCCGTTTGCCCCATTTGTCCCATAAAAAAAAAGTATTATGTCATCAATAATTTTTGAAGTAAGGTAATAATAATGTTCTCCGACCGACTCGAGCCATGTCGGCCAATCTCAACGAGGCTAGCCAGCTGTGCAGGAGATATTATAGTGCACGAGTGTACGCGGAGACACAAGTGTACTTTCTGTTCCTATCACTCTCACGCTCCGGTGGGACGACACGAGACACGACCAGTGAGAGCTAAGACGCAGGACCGACGCAACACGTGCTTCCGAGGAAGGGGCGCTCACACACTGCGATCTGCCCAACTCCAGGCTGTTACTGTGACTTACTAAACAGAAAGATTCAACTATTACTAAATTTCGCCCGACCCGAGACTCGAACCCAGGACCTCTCGATGTGCCACTAATACAACGAGGCAGTAACTAGTATTATACGTATGTATAGCTAGAGAGTCCATTTTTTAGTTAGTTTTTACGCGTTTATCTCTGAAACCAGCAGTTATTGAACAGCATTTTAACCAACTTTAAAAAAAGAGGAGGTTCTCAATTCGTCGAAGATTTTTGTATGTTCACCGATTACTCGAAAACGCCTGATCCGATTTGGAAAATTCTTTTTTTAGTTTCGAAAGGTAGTCCCATTTAAATTACATCGAAATCGGTCCGGCGATTTTTAAAAAAATCAAACAAAATCTTTAGTTTAAGTTTATACATATTATAGATATGGTTTTGAAGTCGGTTTTTTTATATTTATAGAACAATAGAAGTGTCTTATTTGATCTATGACTTTTGATCTATTTCCCTACTTATTGTTAAATTATTTGAGTTCAGTCTCTACAATTGATATAGTGACGTTCAAAAGACATCTATTTTATATGAAAGAATATATACATAAAACAAATATTGAAGTGTCTGTTTGTAATTTCAAATTAACAGCTTTTCACTAAATGCATGTGAAAGTATAATTATACGGTACTTACATAAAAAAAACATTTTTTTTTAAATTTGGTCTGTCTGTCTGTTTGCTCCAGCTAATATCTGAAACGGCTGGACTGACTTTTGACGGGACTTTCACTCGATAGCTAATGTTATAACGAGTAACTTAGGCTACTTTTAGTTTATTTATTCTAACTAGTGGAACCTGCGGCATCTCTCGCCCCAAATGTAGAGATGAACCCGAGCGAAGCGATGGTTAATCGCTAGTATACCTTCATATAATAACATTCTGAGTCTAATCTGTACATTAACTATTTTTTGCATAATCTTATTAAAATAGTAATTTTCATCGATACAGAGGCTAGATCTATAGTTTTTTGAATTTCTGTCTGTCCGCGACCCCATCACGAGAAAACCACTGCACAGATTTTGACATTTGGTATGATGATAGGTGGATCCGGGTCAATATACAGGTCATATGTATTTATTATATAAGCGAAAATGTTTATTTTATGTTGAAAGCAGTGGTGGCCCAGTGGTAACGAGCTTGGGAAACCAAAAGATGCGGGTTCAAATTCCGACTCTCGCACCGCTGATATTCTCATAAAAAATACGTGCTCCTATATCAAATGAAGCGTCATGCTTGACTTACTTTAAAATAAAAAGGTACTTAATCTATACTCATAATAAAATTCTAACTTAGTTGAATCTTTACATGGAATATTTTTGTAAAATTTCATTAAAATACTCATTATTATGCATATAAAGGCCGAATCTATAGTTTTTAGAATTTTGTCTGTCTGTCATCTGCTTTACGAGAAAACCACTTAACCGATTTTGATGAAATTTGGTATGATGATAGCTGATCCGGGTCACCTTATAGGATGCTTTTTAATGCAAGAAAATGTTACATTTCTAAGAAATCTATAGTAACAGTTTAATCGAAGTACGTACTTCTAAATAAGTGCATGTATATGTCATTCTCAACGAGTACTTCCAAGGTCTAATGTAAAAAGAATAAAAAATCCACTTTAAAGGCAATATATCTCAAGTTAATTATCAAGTTATTACTTTGTTTTAACAAAAAACTTAACTGTCTGAGATAATTTTGGTCATTTAGGTTAATTTATAACTATATTATATACATATATCTACCAATACTAAAATTCTAAGTTATTAGTATAGTAATTCTAGTTATTATTCTTAGTTATTCTAAGTTATTCGAATCTGCACATTCAATTTTTTTTGGAAAGTCTTATTTAAATAACCATTAATCATTATTATCGATACAGAGGCCGAATTTATAATTAGAAATTTTGTCTGTCTGTCACAGCACTAAGACTAAACCGCTTGACAGATATTGATAAAATTTGGTATGATGATAGCTGGTTTTTCGGGTCAAAATGCGGATTATTTCAATTTTTCTATTTATTTGCAAATTGTCGGTTTCTAGGCCCTAGTTTATAGACTTTAAAAGACATGACTTTTAAGATTTTTGATGCTAGAGATCTTAGAGATAATAGTAGGTTGAAATATTATATAGAAGCACAATTGAAATTTAAGTGGACTGTAATAAGGTAAGTTACTTATAAGAAATAACCTTCACGCGCGAATAATCTTTTGTATGAACAAATTAAATAGGTAGAAGGTTTATTAAACCCAGTAGTAACTAATACTTAGCGATTTATTCCATTGGAAATATATTAATGTAAATTCAATTTGTCGTTTGGCTCAGTTGGTAGTGGCCTTACTTTCTGCGCCAGCGGTCGCGGGTTTGAGTCCCGCTGGGGGCATTCATTTGTTGAGCACTAATGTTTGTACTCCAGTCATGGGTGTTTATATTTATAATATGTATGTATTTAAAATATATGTGTGTAGTATATCAACTATCTGATATCCGTAACACAAGCCTCGTAGCTTACCACGGAACTAGATGGCGCTGTTGTAATAATGTCCCAACATATTTAACATAATATGTACTTATTTAAAGATATCATGTATTATATTTTTAAGAAATACAGATTATTAAAGTTATAGGTAGAGCAAACAAGTTTAACAGTAATTCCAAATGTAATCAAATTTAAAATTAAAGAAATCCTGTATATTTGTATTGAAAAAAGATTTCATTTAGTAATATAAAAATTAAAAGACGAATTCGACAAATATAAATAAATTTTATGAAATTATTATTTTCCGTGAAGTTTTTGCCAGCTTTTGCTGCTAAATACGTCTCTGTCCTCTGATACTTACTTTGGTGCTTTTATTAAATGCTAATTTTAAAATTTACTTTCCATTTATGTCTTGACCTATTCATTATTTTGGCTTAAAATTTTTGAGTTATTCATTCTGTAATATCATGATCTATAAAATCACGAAGTAGATTTTTTTTTTTTTTTGTAGTTGGATACAACTTCAGATACACAAAGACACAGACAAAAGGCAGAAAATAATCAATAGAAAACAAATCACGTTGTGAAATAGTTCCGGAGTTTAACGCGATAAATCATACAAATATTAAACCACTATTACAGTAATAAGTAGCCATTTTATTACGGCAGACATCTATTCAGCCTATTAAATATTAAAATAAATTCACCTTTTAACAACGCCATTTTACACACCAACAATAAAAACACTATAATCAAAATTAAACACACTTTCTTTTATTTATTTTTGTTTATATATTTAAAAAATTAATATTTAGAATTTTCGTCACTATTTTTATTTTATTTAATTATGATCGCGTCCATTCGATACGCGATTTCCCGCGCTACTGATTGTCAAAACGAAGCATTCCTTTTAGCTAACAAAGAAAGTTATACAAAAATCATTTCTAATCCCTTGAATTAAGGATTATATTCAATATAACAATAATATGAGATACGTTATTACGACATATTAGAATCTATTAATTTCATTTTACAGTAATGTCGACTTTAACTCTTTAAATTTACTATTAGTTTTGCAGTATAAGTTAAAATGGCATTTTCATCTTATTCGGAACGAGTTTATCAGTATATTGTAGAAGTTATAACGGATTTTCGATTTTATACACGAGGTATGTAGCTTTATTTTCAATTTTCTACCTACTTCTCTTTATCAGAAAACTAAATTACAGCCTTTGTTAGATATGAATGATTCATAAATAACTATAATTAGGTGTCTTGACTGTATATTGTATATTATAAGTACTATAAGGTATAAGGTAACGAGTTAAATATCCAGTTTTCCAAGTTTTTTATATAAACGTACTGGTGACTAATTTAGCCTCAGATACGTTTTACGGTTTTAAGGCCTAAGGGTTAATGCAGAAATTATATGTTGGGACATTATTACAACAGCGCCATCTAGTTTCGCAGTAAGCTGCGTAACGTGCTTGTGTTACGGATACCAGATAGTTGATATACTACACATATACATTTTAAATACATACATATTATAAATATAAACACTCATGACTGGAGTACAAACATTCGTGTTCAACAAATGAATGCCCCCAGCGGGACTCGAACCCGCGACCGCTGGCGCTGAAAGTAGGGTCACTACCAACTGAGCCAAACGAGTCGTCAATTAAGTCAAATTAGATATTTTTCAACAGTAAAAAGCATCCATATGTTAATCCGGATATTCAGCTATCGTCATACCTAAGTTCATCAAAATCCGTCAAGTGGTTTTCATGTGATGTGGTTACAAACAGACAGACAGACAAATATTCTACAAACTATAGATTAAGCCACTGTATCGATAATTACTACTTCAATATAGTACAGATTCGCCTTGATTAGAATTTTATTATATGTATCTAAATTATAAATAAGTAAGACATTCAAAGTTTGGATAAATTTTATACTTAAGGGAGTACCTAGGGATGAACCCGAACGAAGCGAGGGTGAGACTCGCTAGTATCAAATATTATATCATCGAAATTTCTAGAAAATTAAATAAATATATTATATATACTAAAGGGGGTAGCCCCTTTAGTATAAAATTGGGGGGGGGGGGGGGGGATGAACCCGAAGCGAGGGTGAGACTCGCTAGTATCAAATATTATATCATCGAAGTTTCTAGAAAATTAAATAAAATGTTTCACAAAGTTCTTTGAATAAGTACCTACCTACGTAACTAATAGCCTTTAATAGGATCAACTTTATTCTGCGTAAATCGTAAACACTATAAGTGTTTAAAGACAGTCATAACACGGAT